>CM056193.1:55235636-56585636 GCA_029692085.1 Gymnothorax javanicus
GATATGTGCTCTAGGTGAGATATGTGCTCTTGGTGAGATATGTGCTCTAGGTGAGTATGGTGAGATATGTGCTCTAGGTGAGTATGTGCTCTAGGTGAGATATGTGCTCTTGGTGAGATATGTGCTCTAGGTGAGTATGTGCTCTTGGTGAGATATGTGCTCTAGGTGAGATATGTGCTCTAGGTGAGAGATGTGCTCTTGGTGAGATATGTGCTCTAGATGAGTATGTGCTCTAGGTGAGATATGTGCTCTAGGTGAGATATGTGCTCTAGGTGAGTATCTCTTGGTGAGATATGTGCTCTAGGTGAGATCTGTGCTCTTGGTGAGATATGTGCTCTAGGTGAGTATGTGCTCTAGGTGAGCTATGTGCTCTAGGTGAGATATGTGCTCTAGGTGAGTATATGTTCTTGGGGAGATATGTGTTCTTGGTGAGATAAGTGCTCTAGGTGAGATATGTGCTCTTGGTGAGTATGTCCTCCTGGTGAGATATTTGCTCTAGGTGAGATATATGCTCTAGGTGAATATGTGCACTAGGTGAGATATGTGCTCTTGGTGAGATATATGCTCTAGGTGAGCTATGTGCTCTAGGTGAGTATGTGCTCTTGGTGAGCTATGTGCTCTAGGTGAGATATGTGCTCTCGGTGAGTATGTGCTCTAGGTGAGTGTGTGCTCTAGGTGAGATGTGTGCTCTAGGTGAGTATGTGCTCTTGAGTATGTGCTCTAGGTGAGTGGGGTACAGTGGGATTCCTGAGGGGGTACAGATATAAAGAGTTAACAGATGCAGTTCCAAGTGGTTACACATCCAAGTATTACAACAGGTGCAGGACAAACATGTATGTTAAAGCTGAAAATGAAATGTCCGCACACTGTTAAATCGGCTCACAAGAATTTATTGTACAACAGCTTCGGCCTTCATTAGGTACAAAAGAGGGCAAATGAATCAGTGGAGATATATATAAAAAAGTGGACTCTGCGTGCGTGCGTGCCCAGCCAAAATGGCGTTATTTATATAACGTTACCATTATGATGTCATCACGTGCACCATTACGATGTAATCACGTTGCTATGGTGTGCCCATAAAAACATCACATGACCAAGCCGATTCGTCCACAAGAGTCCTGAATCCCAAAACACAGATGCCAGCCCGCAAGAGAAAGCTTCTCAGTGACAGCCACCTTAAAGCAGATGCTGAGTGGACTCTGTGTGCATGTGTGCATGTGTGTCCAGCTAATCAGTGGAAAATGTCCTAGAAATGACTCAGTCACGTGACTAAAGTCCACTTCGCTTTAAAAAAAAAGTAAATTCAGATGTCATATAACTGACAATGTCACAAAGCTAGTGGCTTAATGCTATAAAGGGTGACATTGTCAGCTAAGTGGCATTGTCATTGTCACATCTGGCATCACATGCTGAATAAGGATGTGTTATTTAACCCTTTACAAAGCATGACATTTGCTTATGGATGATTTATGAAGACATTATGTCTCATTTATGAAGGCATTATACATACTGTATAAAGCCTTTATGAGGAACACTTCATCTAAAGTGTGACCCCGCTAAGTTTCAAAGTTTGCAGAAACAGTGCGCCTGAACGCACCTGGGGGTGCACGTGAAAAGTAACATCATGCCTTCAGGGTGCAAATGCTGTCATCCACGTGCTTTTTGTGCACATATGGGTATAAAAGCATGCCTTGAACCACACTCATCCATAATTTCACCACTTCTGGTGACAAGAAGACGCCGGGAAGAAGAAAGATTGTGGGCCATAGGGATGGCCCAGGTTGGAAGAACCCAGGCTTCCACAGCCAGACTACTGCATGTCTCGCAGTCCGACATCAGCCGATTGTGAGCACTCTACGTTGCCATCGGTAGAGTCCAGGACAGACCGAACAGAGGGTGTCCAAGATGCACGACCAGGCCAGATGACCATTAGATAGTCGATAGAGCCCTGCGTGACAGGCAACTGAATCCAACACAGCTGCAACAAGGGCATTTACAGGCTACAGGAAACCTAATCTCAACACAGATCATACGAAACCGTCTGCATGCTGCCAACATGCAAGCCAGGCAGCCGTACATTCCATTGCTCCTCTCAGATCATCGTCAGCAGACGAGGAGACAGTGGTGTCAACAGCATCGACAATTCATTAACGGTTCAGTCTGGACTTTAATGATGGTCGTCATTGTATTTGGCGTCGTCCAGGTGAACGTCATCAGCAAGCCGCTATGATTCCACATGATGGGTATGGGAGAGGGTCAGTAATGGTGCGGGGTGGAGACACTATGACAGGCAGGACTGACCTCCACATCTGCCATGGGAGAGTCACAGGGGTGTACTACTGTGATAACATCATCACTCCATATGTGCTTCCGTTTGCACGCCGTCATGGACCTGGATTCATCAGCCAAGATGATAATGCTAGAGCTCATTGTGCACGCGTCATCCCTGACCATTTCCAAAGGTGCCAAATCCAAACCTTGTCCTGGCTTGCGATGTCCCCTGAGCTCTCTGCCAGAGAACACATATGAGATATGCTGGGATGACGTGTCCAACGGCGGCACCCACCCTGTAAGGACTACAGCTGGGTGCGGCACTCCAGGAGGAGTGGCAGAGAATTCCTCAAGCTGACATTAGTCATCTCATTAGGAGCATGCGGTGTCGGTGTGATGCTTGTTTTGGAAGCATCACACCAACTCGTTACTGATCACCATGTGACTTTTGGGGTATCACCCCATGTGATATTTTGAACCTCCAGAAAAAATTCTCAATAACTTAACATCTTGAATGGCTTGCCAATTAAATAACATAGTTTCAAAATTCGAAATAACTATATTTTCAGTCGTCTTTTCTTTGCATGATCCCCTACTTTTTGTGAGCAGTACACTTCAATTTGAAAAATGTATAATTTTCTGGCTGTTATTTAATGGTTCAGGCACTACAGGGTTAACTGTGTTGTCTAAAAAAATTCTGAAAACTTTAAAAGTTATAAAAATGCTGAGATAAAACAATACAAGTTGCAGAAGGTTTTGAAGCAGAACTGGTTGATGGTGCTGTAATCTTCACATGACACCACATCCAAGCTTCACAATCATCTACGGAGGCAACAAGATGAGAAATTATTTTTGTTTTTGGGCAAAGTTTGAATAATGACAAAGCCCTGACCAGTCCTGCAGTTTAAAAATGACTTGCAATAAACTAGTACATACTTTGTAGTTTAAATCTGTTGAATACTTCAGCGAATGCCATTGGACATATGACCTGCATGTGTCAAAACAAATTTCAAATGCAGTGCTTTACTCAGAGGAAAAAGCCCTTTTTGATTGTAATCTGTTTTAACTCTTACTCAAAAAGCTCTTTTCTCACTTGCATTCCTTAAGCCCAATTTATAGTCGTCCAACTCAGTCAATGCGCAGATACGCAGAGCCCCTCTCCGACATGCTCTCGGACGCATGATGGACTCCTCCAAAATTTTCTAACTATCCATCTAAATGACGGAGAGCTCACGGATAGCGCAAGCCTGTGATTGGTCAGCTAACTACATCATTCCCTGAATGCCGCTCAGACGTCATGAAATAGTAGGCGGGTCTCCGAAAATAACGCTATGCCCCCTATTTCCCGAGCGGTGAATTGCTTTGCAACACCCATTAAGCAACGGAGAAGTCTGAAAGGTCCACATCTCCGTGATACAACTGCGTGTCTGCGCATTGACGGAGTTGGACAACTATAAATTAGGCTTTAGCCCAAGGCTAACTTAAGGCATGGCCTCATTGCAGCAGAAGATTGAGGTTAGTCTTGATTCACATTATCTTGCTTTTCAAAGGCATTATATTACTTCTGTTGTAACTTTAACTAAAACTCCATTCACTCTACAGGCTTGAACCCTGACTTTCTGTGGGCATTCACCAAAATTCAGGGATAACCCTGCTGTAGAGCAGAGTTTAGTAAGCCCTGGGTCAAGGATGGGGTCTGGTCCATCCCACATTCTAAG
Source organism: Gymnothorax javanicus (assembly GCA_029692085.1). Lineage (NCBI taxonomy): Eukaryota > Metazoa > Chordata > Actinopteri > Anguilliformes > Muraenidae > Gymnothorax > Gymnothorax javanicus. The sequence goes on from CM056193.1 coordinate 55,239,626, forward strand.
TTGCAAGTTGAAACTCGAAAAATGTTTGCAGAACACCACAAAAACAGAGCAGCCCCTCCATTTCACCTGCACGTTTAAGAAAGAAAATATATAATATATATATAATTATATTTAGGCATATGGCTTGATGATAAGATGACATTTAATATGCACATTAGCAATCTACTGAAAAAACTTCAGCCAAAACTAGGATTTCTTTTCCGCCTTAAAAAATGCTTCTCATTTGAGGCCAGAAAGAAAATTGTGCAAAGCTCATTTTTATCGGTATTAGACTATGGTGACCTGATTTAAATGCATGCAGCTTCATCTCTTTTGACAAAACTGGATTCTGCATATCATGCTGCTTTACACTTTGTTACAAATTCAGGTTCTCGCACTCACCATTGCATTTTATATGAATCGCTTGGCTGGTCCTCTCTAAACCATAGGAGAAAAACACACATGTTGCTATTTATCGTAAAAACATTGTTAGGTAAAGTGCCAACTTATATCTCCAGCCTTTTATCCTACCATACTGGCAACTATTGTACTAGATCAACTAATCGGATCCTTTTAAACATCCCTTGGGTGCACTCAGAGCTTGGTAAAACTGTTTTCGCCTTTTATGCACCTTGGGCATGGAATGAGTTGCAAAATACTATTACCTTAGGAGCACTCCCCTCTTTAAATTCTTTTAAAAGACTTTTACAAACTGCTCTGAAGGAAACATGTTGCTGTTTTACATAATCTGTGATACTGAAATGGAATGTATTACAGATATCTTGATTATGACCTATATCTTTCACCTTTAACTATTACCTCTGTGCTGCTTTCATGAATTGTATATACTGAAATGTGATATTTTTCCCCCTTCTTTTTTATGTTTATATGTTTACCACTATTTATGCTTCTGTCTTGACCAGGACTCCCTGGAAGAAGAGATCTTGTATCTCAATGGGACCTTACTGGCTAAATAAAGGATAAATAAAATAAAATAAAAAATAAATAAAAAAATATGGAAAAGCTGTTTTACCATTTTGGCTTAATCATTCATAAAATAGCTTCATCATTTAAAAAATACTATTGTACTTAGGCATTCAACTTCTCAAAACATTATGGAGTGATTATGCCAAAACAATATCCCAGTGGTATAATAACTGTGACTAAAGTACTAAATAGGTTCAAGATAGCAAGAAAGTTATACAGCAGATGCCTCAACAGTAATGAAGTTTTGCTGTGACCTTGACCTTTAGTGGAATGACAGCTGAAGTTGATAGAAGATTTACCCTGCTATACATTTGCTATATACCAAGTTACAGGTTTCTATCATAAAAACTTTTGAAATTATAGTGCTAACAAGCTTTTTGAGGGGCGTGGTCAGAGGTCATGACCTCATTGTGACCTTGTCCTTGCATGGAATTTGTCTTTGAGTTATCAGAAGCTGAGCCCTGTTCTATAGTTGCTAGATACAAAATTACAGCTTTCTATCATGAATACTTTTGAAGCTGTTATGTTGACAAGCATTTTTAGAGGCGTGGCCAGTTGTCATGACCATGACCTTTGAAGTGATCAGTGATTATTCCAAAATAATTCCCCAGGGCTATAATAACTGTGACTAAAGTATTAGAAGTAATTTGAAGATAAAAAGAAAGTTATAGGCAAAATAAAGTGCGGCGGAGGTGGGCAAACTCTCACAAGTACTGAAACCAGCCACACCTTGTCGGGGCTGCTAATTATGTGAGCTCAGGGCTAATGAGGCTCTAAGCCCTGGGGTAAGTGAGATGCGAAAAAGTTGATTGCTGGCTGTCGTAAAATTTGAGTGTTGTTGTCATGGAAATCAACGTAGTGTTCTGTGCGGATGGTGAAAAGATAGTGAAGGTTACATTATTCAAGACAGCAATCACTATGCTAGCTTTTCTCTTGACAACAAACCATATTTTGGAGTCTCATGTACTATACCAAGACCTGTTTCCATTACAGTGAGGGCTGGACAATATTTCAATATTATACTAACATCGATGAGACTAGATGAGATTTTATTTGCTAAAACAGATATCTCCATTTGTATTAATTTGTATGAATCATATTTTTCCAGTTAATGAATTCTGGACCACTCCCAAAGTAGAGGAGAGTATTGGGTGGGATTGAGGATAGGAGATCGGGCAGATGGGAGATTGGGGCAGGTGTGGTGTTGGACTTGGTCTGTGATTGTGCGGACGTTGGCGCCCCACCCACCCGGGTGGCGAGACGCAGGGTGGGGCTCGCATCTCTTTTCAGAGTCCATGTGGCTCCCGAGCCCCCCGGGGTCCCAGGTGGTGGCTGTTTCTTGCTTCCCTCTCGGAGAGGGGAGGGGTGGGAGGGGCGTAGAAATGAGACAAGCGGGGATTGTGGGAATATAGGAGGTATATATAGGCGAAAGGACGAATAGGAAGGCGCATTGGGAGTGGCCCTGTTCACTAACCTACGTTATTGGGAACTCCCTTTAAAATCAGTCAAAGAATCACTGATAGAGTAATGCACAGGCAAGATTAAATGAATTTCTGATTTGGATTCAGAAAGTATTTTATGTGAAGCGTACAATAATCAGTCTTTTTTTCTTTCTCTCCCAAAAATGGCATTTATCTGTTTTTGCAAATATACTCTTCATACAATTTGGTATAATAACTAATCTCAAATGATATTTTCAGTATCATGATATAATGATAAGTGTTGGCTTTTCCTTATTTAAAAGGCTGCATTACAGTTATGGGAGGCAATTTTCTCAACTCTTCTCAACATTGAAGTAAGTAAAATAAGTAAGTTAAGTTTTATTTATATAGTTTCAAAACCGAGGTTACAAAGTGCTTTACACATAGATAAAATTTAAGTTGAATCAGTTTCAAAAACATTTGACACTTTCGGCATCTTCACGGGTTGATAATAAAGTTTCAAAACTTCAATCATGAGATCAAGTAGTATCCAGCCCTGAAAAAAAAAAAAAAAAAAAAAGGTCCCTGTCAAGGTTTCGACCCTGCTGGATGCCAAAGGCAATCCGGCGGGCTCTTGGACCATGGGCCTAAGGGAAAACAGACTCAAAATGCCAAGGCTGGGGGTGAAGAAGCGGGCTTTAATAACAAAAGGCAAATAACAAAACAAACTGGAAACAAGGTTCCAAATCATAAAGATACAAATGGGAGAGGTGACTGCTGACATTCACTCAGACCGCCTGTGGGAAGTGAATGCAGAGCACTTAGGGTTGGCACCTGCCAACCCTAAATACACTGCTAGATCACTCCACCTTAATGGGCCACAGGTGGAGTCCATCAAGGTGGAGGTGCAAGAATGTACAACCCCAATACCGAAATAGTTGGGACAAACTGTAAATTGTGAATAAAATCAAAATGTAATGACTTTCAAATCACACCAGCCAGTATTTTGTTCACAGTAGAAAAGAGATAACATAGCAAATGTTGAAACTGAGAAATTTTACAATTTTATCCACAAAATGAGCTCATTTCAAATTTGATGGCTGCTACAGGTCTCAAAAAAGTTGGGACACAGGCAAAAAAAAGGGCTAAAAAAGCAATTAATATATATGAGAATCAGCTGAAAGAACATTTAGCAAGTAATTACATTAACTGGCATCAGGTCATGATTGGCTATAAAAGGGATGTCTCAGTTTCAACATTTGAAATGTTATCTATGTTCTATTGTAAATAACTTATTGGCTCATGTGATCTGAAAGTCATTGCATTTTGATTTTATTCACAGTTTACACTTCATCCCAACTATTTCGGAATTGGGGTTGTAGAAGGGGAGGGGCTGCAAGGTTTACAGTCTACATCCTCTTTCATTCCCTCCTTTGATGAGCGTAGTGTAATCAGATGCTTTAAAGCATGCAAACCTAGGAAAAGCCCAGGACCTGATCATATATGTAGTAAGATTCTGAGAGTTTGTGCAGAGCAACTTGGCCCTATTTTTAACTACATTTTTAACTTGTCTATCACACAGCAGACAGTGCCGGCATTATGGAAGCAGTTTACTGTGGTTCCTGTTGCCAAATGCAGTCTCCCCAAAGTTCTAAATGATTTCAGGCCTGTTGCTTTAACTTCTTTGGTCATGAAATCGTTTGAAAAAATTGATTAAAAAGCAGAACTGCTGGATAAAACTGAGCACCTCCTGGACCCTCTCCAGTTCGGGCTTATAGAAATGGGAGGGGTGTTCAGGATGCTACCATCACTTTAATGAACTTCTTATATAAACATCTAGAGGGAAACAGGAACCATGCTAGGCTGCTTTTTTGTTGATTTCTCAAGCCTTCAAACTATCCAACATATGCTGGTTGAGAAACTGATTCATAATTTTAGTTTAGATCCAAAATTTTCTCATCAACAGGACTCAGCGGGATATTGTCAAATGCCCGCATATCTTCACCGGCTCCCCCAAGGATGTGTTTTATCTCCATTATTATACATCCTATATACAAATGACTGTCGCAGCTCCCACAAAAAACAGACATATCATCAATTGACGATTCAGTTATTGTCAGCCTCCTTGGTGACAGTGAAACTAGCCACGGTCCTGTTGATGATGATTTTATTTTTGTGGTGTGAAAATGCATTCCTACAACTTAATCGTCACAAAAACAAAAGATATGTGTATAGAAACTCCCGGAATAGTGTTGTTAAGGGTGAGGCTGTGGAGATTGTATCTAACTACAAATATCTAGGCACTGTGATTGATAAAATCTGAAATTTAACTGTAAAAGCGTTGTGCAAGAAAGGCCAGCAGCGTCTTTTCTGTTTAAGGAAACTCGCCAGATTTCAAATTGATAAGTCCCTGATGTCGCTGTTTTATTCTGCTTTTATTGAATCCGTTCTATCCTTTTCTATTATTTGTTGGTAAACCTGGGGACCAGAGAAAAATGCCCTTGACAAAAGGTGGCAAGTAAGAAGGAGTACAGTTCACCAGTCTGAATCATATTTTTTTACCAAGCAGGTTCTTAAAAAAGCTGTGTCTATACAATAGTGACCATCCTCTCAGCTCAGAATATAACCTGTTACCTTCTGGCCAATTTCCAACAGCCACAAAAACAGATATAAAAATTCCTTCATCCCAGTCTCCATTAGAGCCTTAAAACTCCTGCAGGAGGTAACTGCAAAGGAGTGTTTGTGAATTTAATCAAACAAATTGGATTTGGATCGTGTGTATGATTGTATATATTGTATTGTATTATTGTATATTTACCTGTGGGGCAGGAGTGTTGGCTCTGACTGACAGATGGAACTGACTTGATGCAGACTTTATTTACAAAGGACAGATATTGTCCAAAATAGTTAATTACCTGTGTAGTAATGGATTATCCATTTGGCCTGAAAGAATGTGAAATGACAGATGTGATTTGAAATTGAACTGATCACGCCTGATTGGATCTCGGAGAGACCTAGCCTGATCTACGAGGTTCCCTTTGAAAATCATTGCATAGCACTTGTATTGCATTTTGAACTCTGACCCCAACCCCCCCACCCTTTAACTGGTATGCAAATCGCACATTGCCAACTAGAACTCTGGACTCACACTCCCCGTATAAAATGCTGGGACTGACGTATGCTTTTTAGGTTTTTATTTTTATTTATCTGTGTGTTTGTTTCTTATGCAAATGTACTTTTGTGATATGTTTTTAATGCCTGTGCCTGCTGCAACCCAACTTGCCCATATCGGGACATAATAAAGTTGAAGTGAAGTGAAAGTGAAGTGAAGGTCCAACCATAACAGTCCTTACGCATCGCAGGAAGGTTTGAATGCTTGAGAGTTCATAGCGTTATTGCTTGAGAGAGACAGCTTGTAATTGGCAATTAAATTTGAGAGACATATTATTAATTTAGTTAGTTTTTTGATATATTTTTATTACAATACAGTATACAGGTAGATGTAGATAGATATATTACAAACATATCAGCTATGCGTTGACCTATACACTATAACCTTATTAAATAGCCTATGGGCATTGCTGTACTGGTCCAAAAGCTTTCCTCCAATTCGTATGATAATTGGAAAAATTACATCTCTTTGAGCACTAGTTCTAGTATTATGAAAACAACTCCACCAAGGTTTATTTCAGATTAGAACATGGCACTCTTAAAGCGGAACTCAGGGCTAAATCATAATACTATTTTATACAAACATAATTAGTAAATAAATATTATAAAATACAAAAATGTGGAATTTTTGTTTTCAAAGACGAGATAAATGAGGGTTTTATTCCCCCTAATTAGTTGTCGTCTGCTTCAACGGTCGCGTGATAATGACGTAACGTCGTCCGAGAATGACGTCCCGTCGCCCTTCGCCCAGAGGTATGCACTGTTATTGTGTTGGATAGTGTGATTGTCCCAGTCCATTATTTTATGACAAAAGATCGTTCAATATGGCCCATTGGCTAGTTGCACGAGATGGTGTTAAGTACTTTCTGAAATAGGCAGGGTTGCTTCAACATTAACGGTTTGCTTCTGTCACTTATCAGTCTATATCAGATGCTGAGCAGATGACAGGTATATCGTCCCGGATACGTGATTTTAGCTATCGCCGATATTCCCAGGATTTGGCTTAATTAACCACAAATGATGCTCGCAAGATTTCTCGATTAACCCGTGACTGATGTTTGTTCGCTGGCTCTCTTAATGAGACATCAGCTACTCCACCGAGAAACGAGAGGGTTTTAAACTAGCATCACATTTCCAGCCATTCTCACTGATGAGTGATGAACTGGCTTTAAGCGACAGACAACAAATGTGAAAATATTTGGTAATTAGTGTGAAAATATTCCATAACGTCGAAATTTCATAAATCTAACATTCGATCGACGCATATTTTAATATTGTCAAAACTTTGTTTACCTTCCCTCTCGGCGTCAGTTGCACTCTCAGGACCATCACTTCTGTAGCTATGGTTAGCTGAACACATCTAAGAAAACCATAACGATGTAGCAAAACTAGCTAGGTAGTTGCATCAGAATATGCCGAAGTAAATTCACTATAAAACCGAAACAATTAAGCCAAGTAAGTCATGACACACCCGTGTAAAGATTGCACTAGAACATTTCAAAATGTCGGGACAATGGCGAAGGGTTACTGATGGACTAGTTGATACACCCAAGTTGTTACAGTAAGAACTTGCCCCAAAACCTGTAACAACTTGGGCAAGATCAAATTACCTCACTGAATGACTTTCTACCTTTATGTTTGTCAGAAAGATGCCTTGAAATTACAAATGAATAACGAAACGTAGCAATGCCATAAGAGAATGACTCAAGAGGTTCCTTACTGTGGCCATTGGGATAATAGTAGTAAGGCATCCCCTTAACTTGCCTACTTAAGTGGGAAACGATCTCACTTAAGCAAATTCTTAGTGTAACAAAATGCCCCACAACCTGCAACAAACTACCCCTCCTGTAACAAACTACCCCATAAATGGGGTAGTTTGGTACAAATGACAGGGTCTATTTTTCCTCACCAGCATTACGCACGCGCAGAATATAGGGGTTGCTGTAGATCAGTCATGTAGTCTAACAAACTTTCTATCTTTACAGTGCATATTGATAACAAAAACCTGATATTGTCAATTCTACAGCCGTTAAAAGAAAAAGTGTAACCAGTAGCGGAGCTGGGGGGGGCAAAGACACGTCCCTTTTAGTCCTGGCTAGATCTCAATCATTTTCCTTTATTGACGTCTTTTCCAATTATCGTAATTGGCAACTGAAGACACGGTTTCTCACCGTATGCGATCTAACAGCGATGAAATCATGGGCTAAATTCAGTGCAGAAAAATAATTTACTTATTAATTGGCCAATGCTTCGCGTGATTGAACTGGTCCGTGTTCCAATGAAACGCGAACTTTCACTCTCGGTATTTCGTGGGTTGATTTAAAAAAAAAAAAAAAAAACTGTGGCACTCGGCAGTTAAATAGCCTAGGCTATAACAAGCGTGCGGCTCAAGCCATTTGCGTGAGAGTCGACAGGTAGGCTATGCAATTTTGAATAATGTAGATTTAAATACAGCAAATACGCGTCCAGAGGAATGATTGTCGTCTTACCTAATCGGGGAGAACAAGCAGCACCTGTTAAGTGCGGAGCGCGCTCGGAGTGAACCTTTTGTTAATCATGAAAATGACTGAGAACAGGTCAGGATTTATAATTGTTTTAAACGGCTGTTTTGTGCAACCCAATTCTCTGTTCCGCCACTGTGCTGAATTGAACCCGCGATTTAATCGCTGTTAGATCAAGACGTGGAAACCGTGTCTTCAGTTGCCAATTACAATAATTGGAAAAGACGTCAATAAAGGAAAATGATTGAGATCTAGCCAGGACTAAAAGACGTGTCTTTCCCCCCCTGTAGCTCCGCCACTGAGTGTAACAACTAGACCGGTCTCCCCTACTACTGGTAGAAATGTCGTTTAGAAACTTTTCAAAACAGTGGTTGTATCAAGTTTCAAAACTGTTTCAGGATACGTGATTTTAGCTATCGCCGATATTCCCAGGATTTGGCTTAATTAACCACAAATGATGCTGCAAGATTTCTCGATTAACCTGTGACTGATGTTTGTTCGCTGGCTCTCTTAATGAGACATCAGCTACTCCACCGAGAAACGAGAGGGTTTTAAACTAGCATCACATTTCCAGCCATTCTCACTGATGAGTGATGAACTGGCTTTAAGCGACAGACAACAAATGTGAAAATATTTGGTAATTAGTGTGAAAATATTCCATAACGTCGAAATTTCATAAATCTAACATTCGATCGACGCATATTTTAATATTGTCAAAACTTTGTTTACCTTCCCTCTCGGCGTCAGTTGCACTCTCAGGACCATCACTTCTGTAGCTATGGTTAGCTGAACACATCTAAGAAAACCATAACGATGTAGCAAAACTAATAAGGTAGTTGCATCAGAATATGCCGAAGTAAATTCACTATAAAACCGAAACAATTAAGCCAAGTAAGTCATGACACACCCATGTAAAGATTGCACTAGAACATTTCAAAATGTTGGGACAATGGCGAAGGGTTACTGATGGACTAGTTGATACACCCAAGTTGTTACAGTAAGAACTTGCCCCAAAACCTGTAACAACTTGGGCAAGATCAAATTACCTCACTGAATGACTTTCTACCTTTATGTTTGTCAGAAAGATGCCTTGAAATTACAAATGAATAACGAAACGTAGCAATGCCATAAGAGAATGACTCAAGAGGTTCCTTACTGTGGCTTCGTGGGATAATAGTAGTAAGGCATCCCCCTTAACTTGCCTACTTAAGTGGGAAACGCATCTCACTTAAGCAAATTCTTAGTGTAACAAAATGCCCCACAACCTGCAACAAACTACCCCTCCTGTAACAAACTACCCCATAAATGGGGTAGTTTGGTACAGGTGACAGGGGTCTATTTTTTCCTCACCAGCATTACGCACGCGCAGAATATAGGGGTTGCTGTAGATCAGTCATGTAGTCTAACAAACTTTCTATCTTTACAGTGCATATTGATAACAAAAACCTGATATTGTCAATTCTACAGCCGTTAAAAGAAAAAGTGTAACCAGTAGCGGAGCTGGGGGGGCAAAGACACGTCCCTTTTAGTCCTGGCTAGATCTCAATCATTTTCCTTTATTGACGTCTTTTCCAATTATCGTAATTGGCAACTGAAGACACGGTTTCTCACCGTATGCGATCTAACAGCGATGAAATCATGGGCTAAATTCAGTGCAGAAAAATAATTTACTTATTAATTGGCCAATGCTTCGCGTGATTGAACTGGTCCGTGTTCCAATGAACGCGAACTTTCACTCTCGGTATTTCGTGGGTTGATAAAAAAAAAAAAAAAAAAAAACAGTGGCACTTTCGGCAGTTAAATAGCCTAGGTTATAACAAGCGTGCGGCTCAAGCCATTTGCGTGAGAGTCGACAGGTAGGCTATGCAATTTTGAATAACGTAGATTTAAATACAGCAAATACGCGTCCAGAGGAATGATTGTCGTCTTACCTAATCGGGGAGAACAAGCAGCACCTGTTAAGTGCGGAGCGCTCTCGGAGTGAACCTTTTGTTAATCATGAAAATGACTGAGAACAGGTCAGGATTTATAATTGTTTTAAACGGCTGTTTTGTGCAACCCAATTCTCTGTTCCGCCACTGTGCTGAATTGAACCCGCGATTTAATCACTGTTAGATCGCACGTGGAGAGAAACCGTGTCTTCAGTTGCCAATTACAATAATTGGAAAAGACGTCAATAAAGGAAAATGATTGAGATCTAGCCAGGACTAAAAGAGACGTGTCTTCGCCCCCCCTGTAGCTCCGCCACTGAGTGTAACAACTAGACCCGGTCTCCCCTACTACTGGTAGAAATGTCGTTTAGAAACTTTTCAAAACAGTGGTTGTATCAGAAGTTTCAAAACTGTTTCAAAGGTTTGAATTTCACATCTCTACTGTTAAATACGTAACTTCTGAACTTATGCTGTCATTTTATCATGTAGGCCTGCTCTAAAAGACAATGGCAAAATCGTAAATGTTTTGCATTGCATGAAACCAATAAACAAGGGCTCGAATAAGGATTTTTTGACGTGCACCCAGATTTTGAAAATAGGTGCACTCCTGCGTGTTTAGGTGCACAGCCTAAAACTTGCTTAATTCAATTCAAAAAAGCCGCTTTGCAGCAGAAAAAAATGAATAAACAAATATTCTTAAACTCAGATTCTTTGATATGCCATAGGACTACTGTAAATTTGCAGTGGTGCAACAGGTTAAGATTATTGGTGGGATAAGATTTTATTAAAATCATGCTGTATATAAGAAAAATAATGGAAAAAATACAAAAAAAAGAAGAAATCGGTAAAACTTAGTGTACTATTGTTACTTATCACAGTCAGATAATGTTCAATCTATAATTTAATTTTGCTTTGTTTGACTTGGCGGAGAAACTAAAGTAATTTTCCACAACTCCATCATAAGACCACTCTGGCCTCAATAGCAGCAACAGTGCTGCTTTTTGCTGTTTTTATATTTTTAAATTCTTCATAACTCTACGATTAAGACCCTCTCCTCCTAGATTATATTTAATCGAAGTATTTTTTTTTTTTTTGTAAGATTTTATTAATCACCCAGCAGCCACTTACATTACATCCAACGAGAAAGTGCATACATCAACCAACGAGAATGGATCTTCAAACATGAATCTCAATTACAATTTCCCAAGTGTCTACCAATGAGTGTTGGTGTCTACCCGAGTGTGCGCGTGCATAATTTCAAGTGTCCACCCAATCAGTGTAAAACGTCATTTATTTCTCCCGTTAGGACGCAGTCCCATTGGTTGAAGTCGTGGTCTGTGGTGGCGGCGCCCCCTGGTGCCGTGGAGGGCAGATGTCCCACAAACTCCCTGATCCTGGATCAGGGAAAGTCTTTGATGAGAAATATACATTACGCGATCGGGCAATGTTAACACATACGCGGCGTCAGACCAAACGTGTTCCGCAGTCTTGTAGTCCCATCGATTTTGTCATTAATTCTCTTCCCTTACCGATGAAATTTATCATTCCAGATAAGGATGAGCGCATTTGTAGAAAGAGGATTTATTTCGGCGGCGGATTTTTACTAGGTGCACACAGTGCATCCGACTTTAAATTTTGGGTGCACCTGCCGAAAACCGGGTGCATACGTGCACCTATGCACCCGCTATTTCGAGCCCTGTAAACATGTCATTAACACCACTAAATCGTGTTATAAAACATAAGAAACGTATAGCTAGGCACATAAACAGAGTGCACACATGAAATAAGAACATCCTAAGCTGCATCAAATAACAAACATTGGTTTTCAGCATAAAAAACCCTAGCTGTCTATCTGGGACAGCCTGTATTTTCGGATAATAGGCCTATGTTAGGAAGAGCCACATGTAGCAATCCCAACATATAAGACAGTCCGCATTCACAGCAGCAAAGAATTTGCCATCTGCTTGTAAACTAGCACCGTTAAAAAAACAAATCGGTTTACCGACTGCGCTCATTGAGTCTTTGCGCGTAATGTCGCCTGGCAGCCGGAACTCAGAAATAGAAAAAAACAAAAAAAAAAACAGCAATCACAACAAACACCCCTGCAACTACATACACAAGACCTGCGTTTGCAATGGTGTATGCTCAACTGTGTGTGCTCAAAATGCAAGTATATATACAGCCGTCACCGGCACAATAGTTCAATGACTTACCCACTAAGCTATTTTCAATGAGTCATGTAGTTGTGCTTCATTGCCATATCTCCTGTGATCTGGAAAAACCTAGTGCGTACGTCACTTTTGGTGAAAACTGAGTTTTACCCTCATTTACTGTGATCTAGAGCAGTGAACATCTTAAAACACTTGCTATTTCTGTATTTGAACTGTCAAAATCAAATTTTTATTTTTTTCTTTTAGGAAAAGTCCAAAATCTAAAGGTTTTTGTTCAATTATGAGACCCTTGCCAATGATAAACCCACTAGGTTTTTCCAGATCACAGGAGATATGAAGTCAGACGGAAAGCCATAGAAACTACTTCAGTGACGTCCGCTGAATGTGTAGTGGATAATGGTGGCGAAAATACCAAAAACAAATCAGTTTAACGTTTAGATTGCGGCACCCTATAAGGACATGTGCGTAATGGCGCACAGGAATGGCGCATAATGAATTTCACGCATCAGAAACGCAAGGCTCCATCTCACCCCAAAATTAAACCAGATGCGTGTTTGGTCCGTCTGCGCTGCGTGACGGCAGATTTATGAAGCTGTTGATTGGCAACACAGTGGTGAAGCTTTAATTTACATAAGCAGCATCACATTCTTTCTGATGCTTCCCTGCACAACTGTACATTGTCAAAGAATGTGAGAAGCTTTCTCTCGGCTGAGTGTTTCACTCTGCTCCCTTGCAAAGTTCTGGTATTCTTCAATGATAAAATCTTCAAAAATGCTGCTAAACAAGAGTTATGTTCCCCCCCGGGAGGGAGGGGAGACATTGTTTTTGTATGGTTTCCCGTCCACATCCGCATCCGTGTTCACGTTCGCATCGGCATTCCCACTGTTTTGGGGCTGTAACTCAGAAACCGTTTAAGATATTTACATCAACTTTGCACTCTCAACATTGTATGTAGATGTGCCTTTTTCTGTCTGTGAACATCAATTGGGGGGGGGCTGCGTTGGGGTGGGGGGGAGACATTTGATTTTTTTGCCTTAAAAAACTCTGGTTCAAGATTGGTTTCATAACAATATTAATTGAAGGACTCTTTTTTGTGGTTTGGCTGTCATTTTTTCTATGCACTGTATTTTCTGTCATCCTCATTTTAGTTTATGAATCTGTGACTTTAAAGTTAGCATGAAGTATGTTTCACTAGATAATAATCATTCAACAAACTAAGACAAAAGCTGGCCTACATACTATAGCTACAGATCGAGATCATGTTCATTATTTCATATAATTTACAATATATTATAGTTTGGGGTCAACAAAATTATGGATTTTGCAATAAAGCAGGAATTTAAACTACCTTGCAATTGCCTGAACAACAAAATATTTTGATGCACTGATGTTGTACACTTGAGGAATACTGTATTGGCCCACTAAATGTTCATGAGTACATGTATGTGAAAGCATAAGTTGGCCTGGATAAGACTGCTTGACACTACCATTCCATTGCAAGTGGCTTTATTGGCAGTTAAAGAGGCCTAGAGCCAGTGGGACCCCATTTAAAGCACAGCTGTTAATGTGTTAAAGGAGCCGTATGTAAGTTTGTGGCCAAAACTGGTACTGCGATCACATTCAAAATAGTGCAGAGCGCAGTATCCCCTCCCTCTCTCCCCCGGAGGAGAGGTTGCCAGCTAGGTTGCCGGATCCAGCAAGAACGTCTACTGCAAGGAGCTACCATGGCTACGTTTCAATATCACCAATGATTTGCTCACACGGGGTTGTGTCCAGTTCAGAAAAGATCAAGACTAATGACTTACTAACTTTAGCAATGGTCATATTGGTCAACTTGCTCGTCACTCTTCTGTGTGGATAGCCCACTAAAGTCCATACTATAATATGCGTAAAGAATGAATGAGGACTCATTTCACTGATGTACTGTCTCAATTACATTTCATATTGCCATAATGGCTGTGCTAATGTTGGAACGGTTTCCACAGCATCTCAGCATAATGCCAGAGAAACGGACTCTAATAATGCATTGCTAATGTTGGCAATGACGAGTCACGGTTTTTATATCTCAAACAATTTGTTACCTAGTCAATTCGATGACCCACCTGCATACGCACTAACGTACCATGAACGAACATACATAACTTTATTCGACTGTAGAGAATATTTGAAATGTCCGTGCCTACATTAAATAGAATTAAGTTAGCCAAACTTAGCTGAATCTTACCTGTCCAGGAGAAAATTAGCAACTTCGGCATCGGTCTTCAAATTCTTCTCCGCTTTCAGCCGTCTCCATCTTTCAAAGGCATGTCCTATACAGATCCTTGTTTTGTTTCTGACTTTGTCATGACGTATTTCGGAATCATAACGAGGCCTTTTAGGTTTAGTAACGTCAGACATTTGTGCTCCAAAACGCTGGTAGCTGCATCTCAGTGGTAACTGGCATCCTGGATGCCGAAATGCTACTGACTTCGTGATTGGGAGATAGGTGGAGGGCGGTGCAACAGGCCAAAACACAAAATTACAACATCAACATTAGTTGTGGGCTGCAACTTCACTTTTGTAATGAGAATATTCTGGCTGGACTACTGTTGTCAGTGATATAAGCACTTGAAATCAACGTCTTAATTAACGTATTTGAAATTAACACCTTAATGTCTGGTGATATATCAGGGCCATTTCATGATTAATCAACATACATTTCTTACATACTGCTCCTTTAATAAATGAATGTTAGTTTAAGGGTTGTGCTTCTCATACTGATGTGCGCGGAGGACAGGAAGTTGAGGACAGGACTCAGGTGCAAGGATGGACTTGGTAGTATTAGGCTCGTTCGAGATGAGCCAGGTCTGCGCAGATTCGACACCCGGCGATCGGCGCAGAATGCATGCCGGTTAGTTTTGTGTCCAACTTCATCCCGCCTTGCTCTGACGTATTACAAAAGTGGACGGCAATAAAATCGTGACAGCGAGGTGGCCACAGTTTTTAGAGCTAGGCGCTGCAGTTGCTCTCCACCGACTGCACCGCCTGGCTCAAACCTGGTCTAACAGCTGATTGGTTTAGAGGTTGGCTCAACAATATGACGTTTAATATACGCTCTCTACTTTTGTTGAATGGGAGAGAGTTTGATTTTATTTGTCAGATTTGAAGGTTTAGTCTGGTTTCAGAAAACGTGTGGCTGATGGTGACGTTTAATTGGGATTCATGTCACAGATCATGAACTGAATGTAGTCTATTGTATATGAACACTGCACTGTTTTAATTATTGAAGTAGGCCTATTTAGCAGCGCAAATATTTCTGGTAAGTGGGATGTGAGGATTTTTAGGGGGGGGACACCCCGGGTGAATAGGATGTACGTATTTCTGTGACTTCCTGTATATTCTCTCAAGGCTGCTGGAGACTGTCCGACTTGATTGCAGCTTGTTGTCACTGCCCCCCGCTGCAGCCGCCTGCTCTCGTTTACTTTCCAGGCGAGGCGATTTAATAGGCTCTTTCGAGATGAACTGCGCCTATAGGTTTGTTTTGGCTTGTTGAACATTTCTGTGAAAATTCACAAGTTTACAGTTTTATTGATTCTTCCATGGTTTTACTGAGGAAACAAAAAGTCAAATGAAATGGTTGGTTTTTTAAAAGCAGTGCCAAAAATAACAGCAACATAAATGTCAGTTGTTTTTGATCTTTAATATGACCTCCCAAATAGCTTCAATAGAATTGATAATTTTGATGAAAATTTTTAATTAAAAACCTGATTGCATGAGTCTGAATGCTTCCCCAGATGCACCCTACCACGGAAGCAAGTCATTTTGAATAAGTCACTATTAACTTTTAGCATCTGAACTGTGGAATTTTATCCCATCTCCCATCGAAAAAAGTTTGTGTTCCTTAACTCCTGCAGATCTCCTGTGATCTCCTGGAATTCTTTAGCTAATTCCACAGGTTTTCAGTGGAATTGAGGTGTGGGCTCTGATTTGGGGGCCCTTTAAGGACTTAATTTTCCTTTTCTGAAGCCATGCCTTGGTTGACTTGGATGCATACTTTGGGTCACTGTAATGTCAGAAGGTAAAAATACTCTTTAATCAACTTTCTAACAGAGGCCAGCAGGTTTTTAACCAAAATACCTTGATATTCGATGTTATTCACCAAGCCATCTATTTTGACAAGAGCCCCTGTCTCTACTGAAGATCAGGCACCATGCTTCACAATCAGCTTGGTGTTCCATAAATGATGAAAATGGACAAGACAATCCCAGGGAGAAACCTTTACTCACAAAAAAGAACTTCCAACCCAGTCTGATTTATGCCAAAAAATACTGTTAATCACCTTAGACTGTTCAGGAAAATGTGTATAAGTCTGATGGGTTGAAGTCTGAAAATTTTGGCTTTAACCCATTTAGGCCTGAGGCCTATTCAAAAAACGCCTATGAAAACCTATGGGCGATTTTGAAAAGAACCCCTAAAACTTGAGGTTTTCTGGAAAACGTCTAGTAAAAAGCTGAGATATCAGCCTCTGTAGCAGATAGAAACAAAATTCAAAAAGTATTTGAGAGCTTACACCTGTGGCTTTCACAAGAACTATGTTTTTTATTTGTGCAAATCTTCATCACAATATTTAAAACACTGAACAAACTATAACAAACTATAAAATATAATAAAACCAATAAAATAAATAACAAATCTCTATCTACATAACATGTACAACTCAAATGGAATAAAGAGGCCTAATAAATAAAAGTATAAGCTCTGCACTAGAGAATAACAAACATTTTTTCTTTCTCTGGAACAGGTGGCAGCAGTGGCGGAGCTACGGGGGGGCGAAGACACGTCCCTTTTAGTCCTGGCTAGATCTCAATCATTTTCCTTTATTGACGTCTTTTCCAATTATTGTAATTGGCAACTAAAGACACGGTTTCTCTCCACATGCGATCTAACAGTGATTAAATCGCGGGTTAAATTCAGCACAGTGGCGGAACAGAGAATTGGGTTGCACAAAACAGCCGTTTAAAACAATTATAAATCCTGACCTGTTCTCAGTCATTTTCATGATTAACAAAAGGTTCCTCGAGGCGCTCTGCGCTTAACAGGTGCTGCTTGTTCTCCCGATTAGGTAAGACAACAATCATTCCTCTGGACGCGTATTTGCTGTATTTAAATCTCGTTATTCAAAATTGCATAGCCTACCTGTCGACTCTCACGCAAATGGCTTGAGCACGACGCTTGTCATAACCTAGGCTATTTAACTACCGAGTGCCACTGTTTTTTGTTTTTGTTTTTTTTTTTAAATCAACCCACGAAATACCGAGAGTGAAATACATTGGAACACGGACCAGTTCAATCACGCGAAGCATTGGCCAATTAATAAGTAAATTATTTTTCTGCACTGAATTTAGCCCATGATTTCATCGCTGTTAGATCGCACACGGTGAGAAACCGTGTCTTCAGTTGCCAATTACGATAATTGGAAAAGACGTCAATAAAGGAAAATGATTGAGATCTAGCCAGGACTAAAAAGGGGCGTGTCTTTTGCCCCCCTGTAGCTCCGCTACTGGGTGGCAGGCATGATAAAGTGTCCGTTCAAATAAAATAAAAATAAACATAAAAATATAAAAAATAAAGTGTCTTGAAGTGTTACTATGGCATCTGCCCTAGTGTAAAGTGCCAGTAAAAGAACAGCTATGAGCCCGGAAATGGTCGAAAAAGTAATGAAAACTACAAAATGACGTATCCGCTTTCCCGGCCTGAAGGGTAGAAATGCGTGACAGCGTCCCCGGTTTTAAAGGTTAAAATGCGCACATGCTGTCCCGGTTTAAATGGGTTAATTCTACCTGGTATTTTTGGTGCTGAGAAGATAGAGCTCATTGAACATGGAACTGAGCCAGGGTGATAAGATGGTGGATTGGCGCATTGTTAAATAGCACACAGATACGTCTTATCACCCTGGTAAAGCTTAGTGTACTCTGAAATGTCTATCTTTTTGTTGTAATTAACATGCTCAAGGCTATATTGCTATTTATATTGTAATGTAAAAAAAAAGCCACTAGATGGCAGTATTGACATTTTTTTTGTTAAGCCCAGTCTGGAGCTAGGTTGGGGCATGTCCTGGGCATGCCTCAGAGGGGAATGTCCCAGAGAATGGGAGGGGGCTGGAAAAGAGTATATAAGGAGAAAAATTGAGAGAGTGAAAGGTAGTAGGAGAAATTGCAAGGAGAAATTGTGGAAGGATATATTTGACCAGACCTGTCACTCTTTTCAAGACCTGTGAAGCTTTTTGTGGATTTTTGCCTGTGTTGGAGCATTTTCCTGTCCCAGGACATCGCAACATAGCAGCACATTCTCCATTACCAAGGGACTGTAAATATCTCATTTTTTTTATTATTTCAATCTTGGTCAGTAGAATAGATTGTAGATTAGTTCTAAGTGTTTGTTTAATTAAATCTGTTGAAGTTTAAGAATTTTGTCTGTCATCCCTTGCTGTCCGTGACGTCATAACAAATTGACGCCACAACAAATTGGGGCCATAACAAGATCTTGATTGAATGTTTATACATCCATCCATCCATTATCTCCATTGTCTCCCCCTCATCAGGATCGCAAAGGAGCTGGAGCCTATCCCAGCTGACTATGGGTGAAAGGCAGGAACATGCCCCGGGCAACTTGCCAATCCACTGCAGGGTTCAAACACTATTCACTCACAGCTCATACCTATGGGGAATTTAGAATCTCCAACTAATCTTGCATGCATTTTTTTGGGCTGGAAGAGGAAACTGGAGTATCCGAAGGAAACCCACACAAACACGTGGAGAACACGCAAACTCCACAGAGAAAGGCCTCAGGCTGAATTCAAATAACATAGGGCCTTCTTACAGTGCTTCCCACTGCACCATTGTGCTGTCCCTGTATGTATCTTTATTCAATATTCATTGCTGATGTGCCTCTCCCTAGGTGGCTTCATCCTGTTAGATGGGGAAACATTTGAAGTGGTTGGTAACTGGGAGTTGCCCGGTGAAGCTGCTCCCTTTGGCTATGACTTCTGGTACCAGCCAAGACACAACGTCATGATGAGTACAGAATGGGGTTCTCCAAAGGTCCTTGCCAATGGCTTCAACCCTCCGGATGTCAAAGCAGGTGTGTGCAACCATGTAGGATCTTTTTACTTATTCTGATATATAAAGCATTGAAATTGGCATTGTGGAGGAAGAATGGAAGCACAAGATGACAGTTACCATGGCAAATTAAGGGAAGAGCTATAATGGCTGGGGCAATAGGCATATCTTAATTACTTATACAGATTAACCATAACCAGGGCGACAGATGTTTCATTCTTGTATTCTTGGTAATGCCCGTTGAAAGCCATGAGGTGAACCTGTTAAAAAGTCATTTGCATATTCATTAGGAGTAGAATGAAATAATTTTCCTCAGTTCTCTTTTTTTGCCCACAATTGGCATCTCCAATCCAGCATGAATTTCAGATGTCTTGGCTCACTCATGTACGTATAGCCCCTGCTGCTGGCTCAGGAGCACAAACACGGTTCTCCTTAGAAACACCAGCAAGTCTGGCACCTGCTTCATTGTATACCACTGACACAAACAGTGCATGCGCATAGAAGGGGTGAGGAAGATTTATTCACACTCGTTTGCAAAGATCAGGCCACAGGAACTTGAATTGCCAGAAGGACTTGCTCAAGCAATTAAGGATACCTTCATTTTGCTCTACATCCTGAAGTGAATTATGAGGTGGGGCTACAAGCCAATCACTGGTTTGGAATTTATCTAATACCGTGGCACTCAATCATATGCTTTTATTGAGCGAACTACCCAAAAAGACGTAAAGTGTGGCAGCACCACCTGGTGGTCACAGATGCAACAATCCAACACAAAGGGCTAGAACATGACGTCTCAAAAATGACACATGATGCTATGTCTCAGGATTGATATTTTAACACACTGAACTGAGCTTGACAATGTGAAAAGTAACATTGGTTAATTACATCATGTCTTGGGTTGTCATCGTGTGTTTTAACTTCCTCATTGCTTTCGTACTGATAAACAAATGAACAGAGGACTTTAAAAATGGAAAAACCAAGGTGAATGAGGCAACTTGTGTTAATTTATGTACCTTCAACATAGTTGAATAACCTTTTCTCCACAGGCCACTATGGGAAAAGCATCCACGTTTGGGACTGGACCACTCACAAGCATCTCCAGTCCATTGACCTGGGAGAGGAAGGCGCTATTCCTCTGGAGATTCGATTCCTGCATGACCCAGCAGCTGCAGAGGGTTTTGTGGGTTGTGCACTTAATGGAACAGTCTTCCGCTTCTTCAAGACTCAGGTGTGTCTATGCTCAAAAGTACCTGGATTCATGAATCACTGAGAATTAAACAGTACAAGTCACAGTTTGTTTTCCGTTTCTTTTATATAAAGCTCCCAAAACATTACCAGAAAAAAGCATTGCTTTGAAATACTCTACTTCTTGGCAAAAATTGTGAAAAACAAAAATAAGAGGAAAAAATAAATGGAAAAACGATGCAAGCAATTTACAGGCGGGCCAGGAATTACAGGTGTTCAAGATTTTAAAAAAAAAATATATATATATATAATATAAAATGATATAAAAAGAAGGGGGAAAATAATCAAGATATTAAGTTGAAAAACATAGGGTCATGGGCAAAATACTATGTGTATGCCTTCATTTTGGTGATTGGCTGCATTTTACAGTTATGAAGTTTAAAGCAACCATTACTACTCCTCCTTTGCAATAAATTTTCTTTGAACCACTCCATGGAGAAAGCCCTTTCCTAGATCTACAAGCAAAACCAAGCATTTAGAGTTTGCCAAACATCATTTGAGCTATGATTGAAATAGATTACTGCAATTAGATGACACCAAAATAACATTTATGTCCATACAGATGATCCGCATATTTTTCTGCATAAAAGATGTGCATACAATGAGATACACCTCATATCTACAGTTAAATATGGAGTCAGGTCCTTCATACTTCATAAATAATGCATAGAACAGGAGCATTTTGGCAGGAAATCCTGCAAAACATTGACCACAAAGATTCATCGAAATCCACTGGGAAACTGTTATGTGAAAGTAACATCCACTTAAATCCCATTGATCCCATTTGACTTAAATCCCTTTAAAGTCCTGCAGTTGCAACTGAAGAAGACTGTCCACAAGTGACAAAAACCCAACGATGTCAATGATCTTCAAAATCTATGCAAGGTGTAATTCCACCACGTGTTTGCTAACCTTATAAAGAAAATATAAGAAAAGATTATCCTCTGCAGGGGGTGGGGGGTTGGGAAAAAATTGTAAACGAGAAGTGACAATAATTTTGACGCTCATTGACTTTTTGATGATGGAAAAATTTGAAACGTGATGTGTCTATAGTTTTTTTTTCCATTTGTTTGAACTTAACATGGATTATTACCTGTTATATCAAAGATGCCAATATTTCTCAGACCGACTGTGAATATAAAAGTGAATATGACAGATGGGACTCCATGACCAGAGCAGGAGACATCTGAAATTTCTAGCAGCACTGCAGTGGTTGTTTGGCTCTTACTAGCAGTACATCTCCATTCCATTCAGATTTTATTTCTTATTTTACCTCAACAGAAGACTTAGAACAATCTGTGAATGCTCTGTTTCTGCCATTTCTATCTCTAAGATACTTTGTTGGCTCAGCCAGTTGATACGGTGTCTGTCTATATACAGAAGGGGACCTGGGATGCTGAGAAGATCATCAGTGTTCCCAGTAAGAAAGTGGAAGGATGGATTCTGCCACAGATGCCAAGTATGTCTGAAAGAAAACAACTGTTTGGGTAGGGTAGAATGGATATGAAAGTACCACATAGGGGCTAAATGATAATTCCCCTACATACACTTTGAGTCAGATTTGAAGGATTGTCTGTAAAGTTAGAAGGATGTTTACAAATTCAGTAAGAATTCAAACTCAGAACAGTTGCATCTTCACAGAAATGGTATATGGAGAAGATTACTTCAGTTCAAAAAAGGGTTTACAGTGACCTCAGCTTCATTTCCGCTTCCTGCTCTGAATGGTTTTTCAGACATATCTGCCAAACAGAAGTATATTCACTAAATCATCTTTAAAAATGGACAACTGTAATTTTTAACCCGCCCTAAATGTGGGGCAAAACGTACTATAATCGATTAGGAATTGCGGGAACTGATCTTTTTTAAGGTTCACTGCAGCCCACCTGCCACAGAATTTTTTTTTTTTTTTGATCTGTGACTGCTGTATGATATGTTTTTGTGGATAATTCTGAGTGTTACTGATGTGTGATTACTGCGCGGCATGTTTCCTTTTGATCTGCATTACTGCTTGGTTTCTGTCTAAAAGGCTTAATCACGGATATACTGATCTCCCTCGATGACCGCTTCCTGTACTTTAGCAACTGGCTGCATGGTGACATTCGGCAGTATGATATTAAAGACACCAGGAATCCACGCCTTGTAGGCCAGGTAAGCTGTTAGATTGACACCAGACAGGAATTTGCATCTTGATAAGCCGTATGATATTATTGATTCCAGGAATACACATGTTGTATGCCAGGTGAGCTCAAACTCATGTTGACATGAACCTTGCAAATATCTGAATCCAGCAGAAGCATTCAGTTATTCCTGCCTAATCATTGTACATTTTGTTTGAACTTTTGTTCAGATCGCTTTGATGAAATGGAAGGATAGAAAAACACATTTTGTTATAACTTAAAACTGCTATTTACAACCATGTCACATTAATTTTTCGCAATGTACTAATGATGTAAGATGAATTAAAAACTAACTTATTAGCACCCAGATGTGTGCTTGAGTGAAATGATTGTGAAAGAATACACCAAGCATTTAAAAAGGGTGACTCAATGAGAAACGAGATTTTAAGAATTGGACAGCTTTTGGGGATCATGTAACATGTGTTAAGCTGATGTAAACGTAATGAAATATCAGAAAAGATGTATTAAAACATATTATGAGACCTTCTAGCCTCTATCTTGATTCTTGGCCCGGATATTTCAAACACCAGTCTGCGGACTTCAGTACTTTTTGGAGCAAATGCATCAAAATCACAAAAATTTAACTTGATTTAAAAAAATGAACAGCGTTAAATTCTATTATTTCAGAGTACTAAAACAGAACATCTTTTTGAAAACAAAACGCACCACTTTCTAATGAAAATGAAGAGCAAATATAGTTATACCAGTATACTATAGTCATGGATGCCAAAAAGCTTCTTGAACAAAATGAATGGAAGATATGTAGTGAAATGGAAGGTAAATGCAGCTGAACAAGGGTCACAAGAAAAACCAATTTCCATAAATTATGAATGGACAGTACAACCATCCAATCAAGTTTAAAGACTTCATTTGCCATCGATAGGGATGTGGCATGGTAATTAGAAAGTTCAGCCAAAGAATAAGCAGCTAAAAAAGATTACCTTTTGCTAGACTTCTTGTTTGTTTTTAGCCCATGTTTCTGGCTGCCTGGATCTTTTTCTTATTGCTCTTTTGGATTGAGTCCCCACACACACATCCTGGCCTGTAGAGTCAGCCATTTTGGTTAGGTAAGAAAGCTACAGTGGCTGCTATCGGCCAACCAATTTTCTAAGTGATGCTTTCATTGGCTGCCTGGACTTGTGTACTTGTAGAAGTTTTAGACTGGACGTGGTCACCGCTAGAAGTAGCTTCTTGGGGAATTTCCAAGTCGCTGCTCATTTTATATTGTACTTGAGTGCTTCTTGGCCAAAATTAGCTTATCGATGACCTAAGCAAAAAACCTCCATCTGCAGAATTTTTCTGACTGGCGGATTTCACTTTGGATGAGCAGCCAGCCTTGTTCTCGTCATCCAAAGTAAAATCTGCTAAGCAGAAAAATTCTGCAGATAGGAGGTTTTGCGCTTTGGTCATCGTTATGTGGCTTATTCCTCATCAGTGAAAGAATGGATTTGTAGTGTTGAGCACTTATGGAAAAAACCCCTTCAATTGTCTAATACAGTCATATTTAAACACTTGTTTGTGTAGTTTATGGCTGTGAAATGGAGAAGGAACATTAGTGCTCACATGTTTTATATAATAGTTTGGACAAATCACATTGATCAAACAAGTTTTTGTAACATCCAAATTGTTCATGCTACTTTTTACTGGTTTGAGAAGAATGGAAAATGGATCATGTAAAAATTGCTATTTGTCCAAATATAACTTCTTATGATGCAAACAAATTGTCACAACACTGTCATCCACTGACAAATCTGGGTCAACACAGAGAGAAATTGACTATTTTCATCATACTAAATCTCACTAATTTTAAGAGTTCCTGATCTCTGCAATAAGTTGTCTTGAGGCACAAATCCTTTGTGAGACCATCAGTAGTACAGGTATCCAGATCCATTATGTTTTGTCATGATATTCGTTGGGTGTTGACTCTTCAATTTAGATCTCCAGGCTGACTTTATGGCACGAGCAAAGATTCACGTGCTCATGATGACCAGCATGATGACATCATGATTATCAAGACTGGGCATGCCACTCATGACAGCACCATAAGATGGAAGTTAAATTTGCAAATCACACCTTTGTATGTGTTGTATACATGTATAGAACTTATTCACTCAGCATTATCATGGCTTTAATTCCTTGAGTGAATAGAATTTTAAATTTTATATATTAGCAAGTGTCAAAATATGCCTATTTTAAAATGGCAAGAAGATGAGCCTGGTATCTAAATGTAGGTTAAAAATGAGACCTTTCATATGCTCTTACTTGTTTGAACCAAACACCTATCCCACATGGTGATATGACCCTTGAAAGTTTGAAAGTTTACTCAACACGCACTTTTTAAAGTTTTCTTTGGCAAATGATCAGAAAACAGATAATGCATTCAGACTATTAATGCTTATTTCTATTACGCTATGCCATCGATATTACAAACCCTAATTCCAATGAAGTCGGGACGTTGTGTAAAACATGAAGAAAAACAGAATACAATGATTTGGAAATCCTTTTCAACCTACATTCAATTGAGTACATTACAAAGACAATATATTTCATGTTCAAACTGATAAACTTTATTGTTTTTTTGGATATATTCACTCATTTTGAATTTGATACCTGCAACACATTCCAAAAAAGCTGGGACAGGGGCATGTTTACCACTGTGTTACATCACCTTTCCTTTTAACAACACTCAGTAAGCATTTGGGAACTGAGGACACTAAATGTAGAAGCTTTGTAGGTGCAATTCTTTCCCATTCTTGCTTGATGCACAACTTCAGTTCCTCAACAGTCCGGGGTCTCCGTTGTTGTAATCTGCGCTTCATAATGCGCCACACATTTTCAATGGGAGACAGGTCTGGACTGCAGGCAGGCCAGTCTATTACCCGCACTCTTTTACTCCGAAGCCACACTGTTGTACCACATGCAGAATGTGGCTTGGCATTGTCTTGCTGAAATAAGCAGGGACGTCCCTGAAAAAGATGTCGCTTGGATGGCAGCATATGTTGCTCCAAAACCTGCATGTACCTTGGTGCCTTCACAGATGAGCAACTTACCCATGCCATGGGCACTAACACATCCCCATACCATCACACATGCTGGCTTTTGAACTTTGCGCTGATAACAATTTGGATGGTTTTTTTTCCTGTTTTGCCCGAGGACACGACGTCCATGATTTCCAAAAACAATTTGAAATGTGGACTCATCAGACCACAGCACACTTTTCCACTTTGCATCAGACCATCTCAGATGAGCTTGGGCCCAGAGAAGCTGGCGGCGTTTCTGGATGTTGTTGATATATAATGCTTTCGCTTTGCATGGTAGAGTTTTAACTTGCACTTATAGATGTAGCGACGAACTGTGTTAACTGACAATGGTTTTCTGAAGTGTTCCTGAGTCCACATGGTAATATCCTTTACAGAATGATGTCGGTTTTTAATGCTGTGCCGCCTGAGGGACCAACGGTCACGGGCATTCAATGTTGGTTTTCGGCCTTGCCGCTTACGTGCAGAGATTCCTCCGGATTCTCTGAATCTTTCGATGATATTACGGACTGTGGATGATGAAATCCCTAAATTTCTTGCAATTGCATGTTGAGAAACATTGTTCTTAAACTGTTGGACTATTTCCTCATGCAGTTGTTCACAAAGTAGTGAACCTCCCCCAATCCTTGCTTGTGGACGACTGAGCCTTTCAGGGATGCTCCTTTTATACCTAATCATGACACTCACCTGTTTCCAATTAGCCTGTTCACCTGTGGAATGTTCCAAACAGATGTTTTTTGAGCATTCCTCAACTTTCCCAGTCTTTTGTTGCCCCTGTCCCAGCTTTTTTGGAACGTGTTGCTGGCATCAAATTCAAAATGAATGAATATTTCCAAAAAAACAATAAAGTTTATCAGTTTAAACATTAAATATCTTGTCTTTGTAGTGCACTCAATTGAATACAGGTCGAAAAGGATTTGCAAAGGATTTTTTGTATTCTGTTTTTTTTTTATTCATGTTTTACACAACTTCCCAACTTCATTGGAATTGGGGTTTGTAAATTGGTTGTAGTTCTGCTTTTGAAACTGTGATATATCCCATTACATTGATTTGCAGAGTTGGTTGTGAGAAAAAAATCATACTGAACAAAAATTAGATTTTGACTTTAGATGGTGACACCTGGAGTGGATGAAAAAAAAATTGATTTGGTTGCAGTTTTAGAAAGAGCTCAAATGTGTTGTTCATCCCTGAACATTTCATTAGGGTATTGCCAGTACTTCTGAAGTTTAGAGGGCTCAAAAATGCTGAAAAACAATGCTAATTAAAAAGCATGAAATTTTGAGCCACTCCTATGCACTTTGAGGGTCTGTAACTGAGAAAATATCAATTGTTTGAAGGTGAAATTTTGCATGGCTGTATGAAGTATAATAAAGTTGCTGTGCTAAAAAATCAGCTGATTCTGGGGGTCAGATGGGAGGCACAGATTGATTTTTCATGGAATGACCCAATACAGAGTGTGACCACAGATTGCACCAAACATGTAATTGTTGACAACAGGCTCTGTTACTCATTTGTGGCTGCGTGGAGATTTGATTTCTGAAGATGAGTGTTGTGATGACACCTCAACTGTTTGTGTTTAAGGTGTTTTTGGGTGGCAGCATTCAGAATGACGGTCATGTCACAGTGGTAGAGGATAAGGAGCTGGACAGTCAGCCTCCACCCTGTATAATAAAGGTAAATGTGAGTCACATCAGAATTGAGCACCAAATATTTAGGTATTATATGAAGCTCATAACTGCTCTGCTTTATCTAGTTATATACAGTTGGGATTAAATTGTCTAGCACGATTTTAGTTTACCTGGTGCAGATAGGAATGGCAGCAATCATAACAATTTTGGGGGTTTTTTCTTTTTTTTCTGGTGTGTCCATTGGGGCATTTTCTCTTAAAATCAACCACTTTTTGATCTCACCATTTCAGATTTGAGTAATATTTTTATACATGCTAGACTCCACAAGAGTGCTAGGAAGCAGTTTGATTAACAAGCATAACCATTCAGGAGAAAGAGGCGCTCAAAGTTGAACAATATTGGACCTCTCATTCTAAATAAGGAAACACATTTTCATAACAACGAATTATAACCGTATGACAATTAGCTTGCAAGATATATGAATTTTTGGGTTGGATGGAGGTTCCAGTGTAAAGCAACTTTGAAGGCCTCTGCCTCCTGAATAGTTCTGCGTTTATTTTTATTATTTGATTTACAACCCCAATTCTGAAATAGTTGGGACAAAGTGTAAATTGTGAATAAAATGAAAACGCAATGACTTTCAAATCACACCAGCCAGTATTTTATTCTCAATAGAAAAGAGATAACATAGAAAATGTTGAAACTGAGAAATTGTACAAATGTATCCACAAAATGAGCTCATTTCAAATTTGATGGCTGCTACATGTCTCAAAAGTTGGGACAGGGGCCTGTTTACCATGGTGTAGCAACCCCTCTTCTTTTTAACACAGAATGGAGGTGTCTGGGCATTGAGGAGACAAGTTTCTTGAGTTTAGCCCTGAGTTTGATCCCACTATTGTTTAATACAGGCTTTCAGCTGCTGGAGAGATTTGGGTCTCCTTTGATGGACTTTTTGTTTAATTATGCGCCAAATGTTCCCAATCAGTGAAAGATCAGGACTGCAGGCAGGCCAGTTCAGCACACGGACTCTTCTACTACGAAGCCACGCTGTTGTAATAGCTGCAGTATGTGGTTTTGCATTGTCCTGCTGAAATACACAAGGCCTTCCTTGGAATAGATGTCGTCTGGAGGGGAGCATATGTTGCTCTAAAACCTTTATATACCTTTCAGCATTCATGGTGCTTTTTAAAAAATGCAAGCATCCCACAACCATATGCACTAATGCATCCCCATACCATCACAGATACTGGCTTTTGAACTGAACGCTGATAACAGCGTTATCAGCCCGGAGGACACGACGCCCATGATTTTCAACAAGAATGTCAAATTTGGACTCGTCTCGCCTCAGGACACTTTGCCACTTTGCTACAGTCTATTTTAAATGAGCCTTGGCCCTCTGAACATGGCGGTGCTTTTGGATCATGCTCAACAATGGCTTCCTTTTTGCATGATAGAGTTTTAGGTGCCATCTGTGGATGGCACGGCGGACTGTGTTCACAGACAGTGGTTTCTTGAAGTATTCCTGGGCCCATTTAGTAATGTCAATGACAGAATCATGCTGGTGAGTGATGCAGTGGCGTCTGAGGGCCCGAAGATCACGGGCATCCAGTAAAGGTCTTCGGCCTTGTCCCTTACACACTGAGATTTTTCCAGTTTCTCCGAATCTTTTAATGATGTTATGCACTGTTGATAATGAGACCTTCAAAGCCTTTGCAATTTGACGTTGAGGAACATTGTTTTTAAAGTATTCCACAATTTTTTTACGCAAGCCTTCACAGGTTGGAGAGCCTCTGGCCATCTTTACTTCTGAGAGACTCAGCCTCTCTAAGACATCCCTTTTATTGCTAATCATGTTACACACCTGATGCTAGTTAACTTAATTACTTGCTAAATGTCCTTTCAGCTGATTTTCTTATATATTAATTGCTTTTTCAGCCCTTTTTTGCCTGTGTCCCAACTTTTTTGAGTCATCTGGGTTATGTGTTCACAACTTGAGGGGTGAGGTCAATAAGTGATTGATTTCTGATGGGATATTGCAAGAGTTATTTTAAGAAAGCATCAGTTTTTGTTGGATATAAAAGTGAAAAAGGTCAATGAATGTGCTGAAAGGCTATGGTACAGATTTTTAAGATTTGGTGTGAATATTTGTGGTTAGAACTATGTCTTTGCTCTGCATGATTAGGGAAAGCGTGTGCAGGGAAGCCCTCAGATGTTGCAGCTGAGCCTGGATGGGAAAAGGTTGTACGTCACAACCTCACTGTATAGCGGCTGGGACAAACAATTCTACCCGGATCTCATTAAGTGAGGCACTTATGTTCTATTGTTTTAGATCAAATAAAATTTTTGTTATTACATAAATGTTACAGCGAATGAGGTGAGGATTACAGTTGGCATGCTTTAAAAAAATAGAAAGGAGGTGTGTCTTCATCAGAACGAAGTTAAACTAGCCAGCTATTTTGCGATTAGGGAAATTAGCCCAATAGTACAAATTTGCGTTTCCATTAGCCCGCAAGCGCTCCGCTCGAGTAATGAAGACGCAACACAAAAAGCGGGCTCATTCGCAAACTAGACCAAGATTTATCGGGAAAATTTCCCGATCAAGTTAGCGGGCTATTTGCATCTTCACTACAAAATAGCTAGCTAATTTGACATTGGGCCAATTTCAAAACCGCAAAATTGCTAGCTAATTCGAAACTTTATGCTAATGAAGACACACCTATCGTAATAAGATTCTTGGACTTTTTCAATTTCAATAGCCATGGCAACTTGCTGCTGAAAATACTCTTGGTGAAATGGCGTTCTCTGGCATTAAACAATTCTGACAATTTTACATGCATATACACAATTTTACAATTGTATACTGCAGAGTTCAGAAGCTTAAGTTAATATTTAGAATAATTTTATATGTAGTCTGCTATAGAACATCAGACTGTTCACCTCTGGAGAATCAATGTGACCATAATTAGTTATACTAGCAGGAGATCATAAATCTTTCGCTAGTCTGTAACATATCTCTTGTTGTGCTCCTGTGACTGTGTAATGCCACCGACTCAAAGTGCCTGATGCCTATTACCAGTCAACTGTTGCTGCAGTAGAGCTGCAGAGGGAGAGAATGGAGGGTATGCAAAGACATGAGTTTGCACATAATGATCGATGACAGTAGGACATGCCATAGCATGGGAACGACCAGTATTTAGCATAACAGACCAATCATATTGCTTGTAATGAGGGCCAGCAGTGGTTCACATCTGGCTTGCTGGAGGAAAAATATTTACAACATGAAGAAACATGTTCAGTGTAAGATGAGAACACTGAGAGGTCGAAGGGGTCTCCTATTTGGCAAAAAAAAAAAAAAAGAAAACACACTGAAAGGAAAATTTATTGCAACCTACTGAAAGAATGTACAGATAGGGTCTTTACAGGGAGCTACAGTGTAGCTGGTGATCAGAATCGGGTGCAGGTGATGATTGAATGATAAGACGTTGTGAACATTAAAATAACTGAAATTGTAAGTTTTATTTCATGGGATGAAACTACTGCATTGGTATGCCAAATGGTTCTAGCAAGGGGAGTCAGAAATTTATGAATTCTAAGCAAATGTGATTCTAAATGAGATAAAATACTTACAATTCTGTAAATACATGAAAAAGATAAACCACACATAAAGTTAGTTCAATTCATTCTTTATTACATTCCATACTATATTCCCAATCTCCCCACATGTATCTATCCATCCATTATCCATACCGCCTCCTCCTCACTAGGGCTGTGGGGAAGAGCTGGAGCCTATCCCAGCTGACCATGGGCAAAAGGCAGGAACACTCCCCAGACAGATTGCTGATCCAATCATAGCGTGCACAAACACACACTCATACCTATGGGCAATTAGAGTGTCAATCTAGCCTGACATGCATGCCTGTGGGAGGACACCAGAGTATTTGTAGGAGACCCACGCAAACACAGGGAGAATATGCAAACTCCACACTGAAAGGCCCCTGGCCAGATTCAAACCCACAAACTTCTTGCTGTGAGATAGCAGTGCTACTGTGACATTGTGCTGCCCCTCATATGTATTAATTATTTTTTTAAGCATGACAAAAAAAGCAATCAGTTGTTGCTGAACAGTCTGTTTTTAAATGATCAGGCAGTTTAATGTCAAAATGAGAAAAAAGTATTCAGCAAGACAGAAACATGAGGAGGAAAATACACAGACAAACACACACACATGTCACACACGCATAAATTTATGCTTATCAAGAGTTTGAATACACAAGCTGTATTTTTATTTCTTTGAGTGGAAGGCTTTGATGCTTGTAATTCGATCATTTCATACCTCCCACTCCTATCCACAGGGAGGGCTCAGTGATGATGCAGATTGACGTGGACACAGATAATGGCGGCCTGAAACTCAATGAAGATTTCCTTATTGATTTTGGAAAGGAGCCTGATGGACCAGCTCTTGCCCATGAGCTGCGCTATCCTGGAGGCGACTGTACTTCTGACATCTGGTTGTGAACAGAAGGATATGCTTCCTTAATTGCACTTCCATTGTTCTTTATCACACCTTGGGTGTCTTATAATCATCATCATGGCTGCCAGTTCTCAGTTTGAGACCCATGAAGTTCATCCAATTTGCAATGGCGTGCTGCTGGCAAAATGAAATGACTGCGGTAATCTTACCTTTCAACGCTTCATTATGCTAAACCGGTCACTGTCTACTTTGCCTGATTAGCAACCAAAATTTTAATGGCTTAGTTGCTAAGACTAATCGGTAGAATGACCAGCCAATTTATATTTGATACCATTGTTGTACTTCGCATCACAAAGTTACAAGGCATTTTCTGTTGCACAAAAATGATTTAAAACACTGATATGTCTTTTGAAGATTCGGAACTCATGGAGTGCATAAAACGGCACAGATTTATGTGAATTTGTTTGCAAAACTTATTTTAATTAAAGCCCTTTGCCCAAAAGTATGGTATGGTTTGATATGCTCAAGATTTTTTCCTCTTCAGATGTATTCCCTTGAATGCTTAAATCACATTTTGTAGAAATCAAGGGCCATCTTTTGATTGTTAAAACTGCTGAAAAAATGCCTCAATGTGTTATGGAAGTGCGAGAATGTTTTTGGATTTTTTTGCATTGTTGGATTATTGCCAACCTTACAATATCACATCTACTACATAAATGTCACCAATAGGCAATCATTTTGTCATTATCATTCATTAATCATTATAGGCTTCATATTGGTTTTGATTGCTGTGTAAGTAAACTGAACGGGAGTTGAACGAGTGTAATAAAGCATTTAAAGAGCTTAGGACATGAAATTCAGCTCTCTTTTTTATGTGATAAAATGCTACAAAGTACCTATCTTGAACAATTAGTGATGGTTTTAATATCGTGTACTTTACGCAATGTTTAAAAAAAACGCATTTTATCTGCTAAATTATCCACTTCAGGGAACGCCCCCTTTGCCTCAATCGAGAACATTTGCGCTGGGCCAGCTCAGCCGCATGACGTCATAAATTGTACACGGATTGTGTCTTGGTGGTTAGCCGTAGTTCACGACTCTGGTCTGGAGGGAGAATATCCCAAAGAATGGACCAACAAAAATCACAGAGAGTGAACGGAAAGCGATGTGTAGTGTGGGGATGCAGTGCAGCGCATGCATATGGCCATGGAATGTTTCTGTGGCCGAAAGATGCAGAGATATCGAGAATATGGACAAAACAAGTCCAATGTACTAGTGCGGACTTTGCTGGCCCAGGCAAGCCCGGGTCACTGAAACCTTCGACATGCGGCCACCATTTCGAGTATTCATGTTTTTACATATCATCATTATTATTATTATTATTATTATTATTATTATGTGTGGAACCCAAATCGTTTCTCTGCACTGCCTGTTCAATAGCCAGCCAACTCGCTGTTCAGTGTGATCTGGCCAGCTAAGTAGTGAAATGATACTATTCACGGCGCTCTATTTATTTCTGTGCACTGTGTGCTTGCTAGCTTACTACCTAATAATAGCAAGCTGCAAGATATGGTTTACACATGTTGTGATATCATTCACAACTATATTTCTGCGCACTGCGTGCTTGCTCGCTAACTAGCTAATCACAGCAAGCTGCGAGGTACCTCCAGCTTACACGCATTGTTTCGAGAGCTCATGAAACTGCACAGAAATGAGTAGAGCCGCGAACATTATCATTTCACTACTGGCTAGATCAGGCGTGAGTTCAACCACCACTTAGCCTAATATATTATGGTCTTGTTAGGTAAGGTAACCAAACGTCAGGTCTATTGAACTCACTGAAGGTTGAAAAGTGAGTTGGCTGGTTATCCAACACGCCGTGCACAGAAACAATTGTAGAACCGGAATAATAATCATTCCGCTACTTGGCTGGTAAGTGCTGTACAGTTCGAGACAGGCGGAGACACTGACAATTAGCTGTCTTCATTGCTCGAGTACTCAGGCTGGAATCTGTATGGTTCTGAATCCCGTGTTAAGCTGCTTTCATACCGGACGCAAAACGAATTTTTTCGCACGACAGATTACATTCAAAATCAATGCAAAGACGCGAATACAGGCGAAACGTATTAGTGTCTTTGCATTGACTTTGAATGTAATCTGTCGTGCGAAAAAAATCGTTTCGCGTCCGGTGTGAAAGCAGCTTTATGTTGAGTTTCGTCATCTTCCATAAAAAAGTACTCTTCTTCATCAAAATGGACAGATTCAACTGAAAATTCTGAGGAACTATCGGAATCTGACTCGGATACCATCGTTGATGGACGCACAATCGCCCACCGTGTACAACTTACGACGTGCCCACACGGGAGTGCCAGAATCGCTTTCTGTGTTGCTCAGAATGTTTATTAATGAGGGGGGCGGGGCAAGTAACAAAAATAGCGATTTTTGTTAATTATTTTCTACATTTTTTTAAGGCAGACGATGGGAATTCTTTTAATTGTACCCTTTTATATTCATAAACTTGCTCAGTGCATGTCCTAAGCTCTTTAAAGGTGAGGTTATCACAGGCCTTTCATACCTCCCACAGTACTTCACTGCCAATTCGTCCACTTGCCTCATATGCAGTGTCGAGGATTCCATTCATATTTTCGAGGTTACCCCATCCTCAAACAAATGGAGAGAGACAGATTCTTCAGAAAATTAGGCTTTATTGAGGCATATTGTTCTTTTTTTTGCAAGAACAACTGACATTCTACTTTTCTCACCCAATTTTTATCCCTTCGTCACTGGAAATTTCTTCCAAATATGGTTTTTTTCCGCCCTCTCCTGCTAGAATGGTTCAATAACGCAATGTCTACATCTTACTTATTTTTCTCTTTTCTCATTAGTTGGCATTCTTTGCAAAATAACTACTTCAAGACTACTTCATTGTTTAAGAGGACTTTTAAATGGGTCATAGGTCGTCCCAGAGACAGGCAAACCAAAACACTGAACTGCAACCAAAAGATAACAACCCTCTTCCAGTGTAATATTGGTTATGCATATTTCTAATTCATATAACACATATAGCTGTGCTACTGTAATCAAAACTACTAACATGAAGCAAGCATGGATAACTATAAGATTACTGATGAACAATGCTGAATAATACTGATGACTGAACAAATATTGCCTGAATCAACTGAAAAGATGTCAATCAAAGGTACAGAAACCAACTGCTTATGTGTGTGTGAACTGCTTATACGTGTGTGAACTGCTTGCATGTGTGTGTGTTACTGCTGCTTACATATGATCCTCAACAATAGTAAAACACATCTACCATTTTGTATGAAATATATTAGTTATATCATGTATGTTAAACTAAACCCTGCTGAAAAATTAACACTTGGCTATCTTAAATCATTTAAATATGACACATGTTCAGACTACCCCAATCATCAGCAATCAAGCTCATTTAGAGAGTGCATTCAAGCCTGATTTAGCCCCTTCAGACTCTGCGTACACTGGAATGGACATGACATATTTTTGGGTCTAGACCAATAAAAATCTGTGATTTCATCATTTGACCAGTCCTTTATTATTGACTGGTTCCTGATTATCCAATCGCAATGACGTTATGACCAGTTACTTGATCTGAAAAAGCTGCAGACATCAGACAAGACAAGCATGGCTCTGACGCTTAACAGGAGGAGTAGTAAGGACCTTTTTTTCCTCATAAATATTAATTTATGTTGATTGTAGCCTAATCAATTTGCACTCAGCATAATTCTAACAATTCAAAGTGATGATATTTTAAGTTATTCTAAATATTCATAACTGTAAATTACAGGGTTTTTTTAAAGTTCAGTGTCCATTCCAATGGACATCAGGTGTTAGGTGATCTCCATTCCAATGGACATCAGGTTCTGGGTGATATTAGCCGACAATTCATTATTTAGTGTCACTATGGAAAGTTATGGAATATCTGTGAGCATTTTATAGCTAAACTTTGACAGTTTATATATTTTTATATACAGGATATATATTTTTAATTCATGTAATGTTCCTTTAGAGTATAAAGTGGAAGACTTCCTTGAACCAAATTATGATAAGAGAGAGGCCACCAGGTACAAGAGGCCCTACTGCACTGGAAAAACACATCTTTTGTGATAAATGCAACATCCACTTGTGCTTTGTGCCACAAAAAAAACTGCTTCAAGGCCACTCATTGAAAATGAGTGAAAAGATAAAAATATCCACAACCTGATGTCTGTTCCAATTGTTTGTGTGATCAGTTGCTACATGTAGCCTACTATGTTAAAAAATGCGTTCATGATATTTTACTGACAAAAACATCAACTGATGTCTGGATTTCATGTTACCCAGAATGATACATATATGAAGTTGTTCATGTTCAGACCTGCACACAGACATACACACACATGCAGACATCCACTTCCAGATGTTAAAAACATATCCCATTTTTCTTAAGTTTTAATGACATTTCACGCCCATTCAGTCGTGGCGTCCATTGCAATGGACATGTGAAAATACTAAACAGGGCTCCAGACTAACTTTTTCAAGAAAAGGTTAACTTTTCTTAGGGTAGCCTAATTGGTTTACTGGAGACGATTCTGTTGTCCTTTACACCCAACAGGCGACATCGAAGATTCCGGGCGTTCAAAAACCACTTTCGCAACATTATTGTCCGTTGAAACTTCACCAATATTGAGATTAAATATTGTTCTTAAGGTCCACTTTCCTTAGAATGAATCCTATAGGCTGGTCTTGGTTTTGACGGGTGTCGAACAGGGCACTTTTTTTCAGACGGGCATAAAATCAAAACAAAACGTCCAATTGGAAAAAATCGAAAACGAGGTGATAGAGGGGCTTTTCCTCTACGTGATAGGAAGGATTCTCCAGGAATTACCCCATGCGAGCCCATGAAAACCGCGCATTTCGAGGGAATCTCCTTGCACACTGAGCACAGCGCTCAGCAGGTGGCAGCGGAACGCCTGGCAGCCAGCGATGGCCGTGATTGTCACATACCTAGCGTAAAAACGGCGTTGAACAGTGCAGTACAGCATGGCAATTAACCTATCAAACTGGTTTCTTTTCAACGGCTGGCTAGTTGCTGGGCCTACAGTGTCCGTATGTAGCGTCACTTCCGGTAATCTCGCCCTCGCCTATAATCAATGCACGTGAAACTGATATGCACCCAGAGACGGGGCTTTGTTAAATCCGTGAATGAATTTTTCTAACAGCCACACATACGTGAATATTTCATTCCAAAATCAACGTTGGCGTTTTCCTTAATTAAGACAAAAAAGCTGCATGTTTATTCAGGGTATGTGAACACAATGGGATATTGCCTTTAGAGCGGTCTCGGCATGGTTATCAGAGGTTGTTATAATATTCGTGGTGCTTACGTGAGACCGAGAGTGGAGCTCTGTTTACCGCCCGTCTTTGACTTAACTGATGGCTGTAAAATGAGCTGTCGTCACGATATGGATGCTTTAATGTCTCCTGTATAATGAACAGCTTTGTCATGTTGCAACTTCATAGCTGTAGCTTATGGTACAGAATGTACAGCGGAGGCTGCTTTTGATTTGCGAGATGTCTTGTATTCAGTTAACACTGACATTTAACGCTATGTGCGCTGTTAGTTTGCTTTTTCATAGTAGAGATCTAGCTAATCCTAGTTGCTGTTTTTTTTCCGATTAACGTTTTCATATTTTGAATATTTGTGTACCAAATCACGAAGTACCGTAAAATGGAATTCTATTTAATGGCCAGCAGATGGCGACGTCGGTGGTTGCAGAAAGAAGTTCAATCCTATAGAAGTCTATGAGAAAATGGCCCTATTTTCCCACCTGATTTTTCATTTAAATAATGATTTTTCACATTATTTTACGGTAGCTATAGCAAGTTTCAAGTCTTCTTCGATATATCATGATGTTAATTTTTGTAAATTATGGTCCCATATATACTAGAATAAAGGATAAAGCCAGAATATACTTTAGGGGCGTGGCTATCCTCTGGTCCTCGTCCGATGCGGTCAGATCCAGGGCCACGGTCCTCCCCGGATCTTCAATACACGCTCTCGTCCAGTAGAAATCACATCCGGTTTCAAAATGACAACATGGCGCAAATCAAATAGCCAAAATCGACGCTTCTTTTATGGTATGCTGAAACCAATGGGTGACGTCACGGTAGCTTCGTTCATCTTTTTATACAGTCTATGGTCGCACCGCCCTAAATCTCGTCGCATATGTGACCAAAATGGTCTGGAGCCCTGCTAATAAAAAATTGACTTGGCAAAAATGTCTTTTTACCATGCATTTCCATATTGGAGAGGAGTAAAAAGCAACAGGATAAAAATTTTTTTGTTCAGCAGAAAAAAAATCAGGTCTGAAGGGGTTAACTGGCCTGTCATCACTGTTTATTTTTCATGTTCACAGCCCAGCATGTACACAGACCTATGTATTCACTACTGTGATTTTTGAATTTACACTGGTTATTTGAAATCTTTGTCTTCGGGAGGCTGAAATGAAATCATACACAAATAAAACCAAATAAAGTACATCAAACAAAAGTACCTTAGAATTAGGGTTGCCACCTTTAAGAAGTAAAAATAAGGAACGGGGGGCGGGGGCGGGGGCGGGGGGGGGGGGTATGGGGCTAAGAGAATGGTTGGATATTACACTGATTTAATAGGCTAACATATCACAATAAATCTGACCACATTTTTTCCCTAGTGAATACTCTTTTCTGATTGGCTGGCAGGTGTTGATTAAAACTGTGGAACCGCACAGGTAGTTCGGCCTATGGTAGTTTCACCGTTCGAAGTTCGAAATTCATCCGCTAGCCAACCTATAACCATAGCAATGTTAGAGCACTGGCATTTGGCTGGGTATAACAGACACCAAGCTACTCATTTATCTCCAGTAAATTTTGCGCCGTTGAGTTACGTCCTGTGGGGCGTTTAACAATAGGTGCTCCAGTGATAATGACCGTAAATATTAAATCAGCAAAGTAATCATGCTTTATTCATTAAACGATAGTAACTGTGTTACAAAGGAAGCTAACATGTCCACTTCATGTATCAGCAACTGCTGACAGTTCGCTAGCTACGTGCTGTGACAACGGACTGATCTCAGTTCGCTGGCTCCACGGAAACCGTCACAAGTTCATTGTAATTGCGGGTAGCAAGTTAGCTACAGTCAGCATAATCGCACATAATGTTGTGTTATGCATAATCTCCATTTCAGATGGAATCAGTTACCAAATCATTAGCTGGTAAAAGGATGATAGAATTTTTTTTTGCGCACGCTTTCTCCATGAAGGTAAGCTGAACCAAGTTAGCAGGTTCAGTTTAGCTTGGCCTATAGCTATGAGCTATTGGCTATGAGAGCAGCGCCTATTTATTGATTAACAGCTCGTTTTTAAGTGCAAAACTCACCAAAAATTTCTGAATGCTTTGATTTGATATTGCTGGCAAATCTCCTGTGATCTGGAAAAACTTAGTATGTCTTTCACTTTTGGTAGAAACTGAGTTTAACCTTCATTTGCAGCAATTAAAAGTGGTAAAAATCTTAAAACACTAGCTATAAGTGTCATTTGAACTTTAAATATCAAGTTTCTATCATTTTTTTCTGTTAGGAAAAGTCCAGAACCTTAAGGTTTTTGTCGACTGCGAGATCTTTGCCACTGAAAAACTTACTAGGTTTTTCCAGATCACAGGAGAAATGACAATGGTATAAGCGGGATAATCAACTCGTCGGTGTGCATCACGCGGTTTTAAGGCACTTCACGGAGGGTGGTTATTCGCCTCCACGTCGTGCCTTAAAATCGTGTGATGCACACCTACGAGTTGATTATCCCTTATATACACACACGCACGCGCATACCCTCACCAGCCACTTCATCTGGTACACTGTGCTAGTTGGCCTTCGGGCTTTGGTATGAATATGCATAAGCAAAAAAAGGCCTGTTGCCATCAGGGCAAACAGTCACAAAATCAATCAAAACACATTTTATAGAATGGAAAAATGTATTTTCACTTTTAAAAATTGTGTAAAGAATGGAAATATTCATTGTTTGTCAATTGTTTGTCAGAAAAATAAACTTTACATTCCATACTTGTTGCATTCAACAAATAATATCCATTATAAAAAGTCAAGCCGACCAGCTAATCAACAGGGATAAAAGCTTCCAAAATTTAGCTTAGCCTGATAAGTTTTAGCCTTCAGCATCAACAATTTGCATATACTTCAAAAGCTGGGATTATCTGGATAACTGCTGACAAAATAACAAATTATACGGAAAAATAACTTGGGCTAATAGTTAAATTTTTCATTTGTTCGCCATTATCTTCACTGAGCTAGCCAATTGTTTGTTATAACACAGCTCAGCGGTCCAGGGGCTGAGCTACGTTATACTGAGCTCAGTTATCACACCAAATTCATTGGTACTAACCACATTCATGAATTCTATTCCCGACCTCTTCGTGAAATTTTTTTTTTACTGTTTTGAGACTCAGGTGGAAATTTCTCCCTCAGTGATTAGTCAATAGTGCACCGTAATCCACTTCAGTGAACTTGCGCGTAGCTACCGCCGCTCCTCGAGCAGTAGGCAAGAGATGATGAATTATCAATTGAGCGTGTTAAGGAGGTCCGCTTTGTCGTTAATGCGGATTTAATTGAACATCTTACGGGAGCCTCCTTAAAGCTTGGGTCTCTGATTTACCTTTCCTTCAGATTCAGCTCTGGACACGCACACTGAAGTCAAGCTGCAGGAAAGTGACCTTTTTGCCTGAAATGGGTTCGTTTAACTTACGGCCACTTTTTTAAGTTATGCATTGAGAAAATCTGATTTTCGATTTTTTTAAATAATTAATTGGATGCTCAGATATAAAATACAGAATAAATGGCGTTCCGTATTGATTCGTCAAGGAACGCAACAAATTATTTTCAATTACGGAACGATTCCGTAAAATACGGAACGGGTGGCAACCCTACTTAGAATGGTTCTATTCTAGTATTAAATACATCGTGAAACGATGTAAAACGCAATAATTTCATGTAGTCCTGCGGCGAAACTTCCTCAATACTGTAAAAGTGCCCTTTGTTCCCACCACAGAAGTGATTCCAACCCGTTGGAACGCACTTTTATTGAAGCGCATTTATCGGATACACTGACCTTCCAATCGTCTTTCATTTGCTAGGCAGACTTTCCGGGTTTCATAATCTGAGTTACTGGGCGGATTTTCAGAGAACATCCTATCAATGTAGATTTTCTGAAGAAAATTCAAAATATTAGCCAATCGTATCGAACATATAGTTTGTTTCCATGTAGAACAAAAATAGTCCAGCAATCAGAACAGCGTTTACTCGGTAGTCAGGCAGACGTCAACAGTGTTGACCAATCACAAAAAAACATAAGGGGAATTTTACAGTAGCTCTGTCAGGTACTTGTTTTTCCTTTCAAAGTAAAATAAGTTTGCTATTGTTAATTGTAGAAATTGTGAGAAAACTGGACAATTATACCCGTTAAAATGCTTTTATAATTGCGTAATAATATGAAAACTTTCTGTGATTTGTGAAGTTCCGTCGGCACCGCCAACATTTGGCGTTCCAGCTCTAAGCTGTGTAACGTTAGCTACCTAACGTTTGCTTCCTAGCTAGCTTCCTACTTGCTGCTTAGCTGTCACGGCGGCTGACATTGAGTGTCATTATCATTATTTATTCGTTGACAAAATGGGAGTTTGTCTTATATGTAACGCTGCACTATGCCAATGTTATAAGCGTCGAATTAAGCTTTTACTAATGCTAGATAACGTTGACTGACGTTATCTGGATCGGTCGAATAAATCGAAAGCGCCAAAGCGGGAGCATGATCTGAGAACTCTGTGCGCATGACAAATTGTAGTTTGGTTGTTTGCTAGTTAGGTTAGCTAGCTGAATACCGATTCACTATTGGGGAGTTTTAGCTGGCTAGCTACCTAGTTTGTGAACGTTTCTGGCTGCTTATTGATCTGATTAGCAGGCCAGCAGTCAGCTAATCTGTATTTTACGTTTGCTTTCAAATAACGTCACAAAAAGTGAAACAAAAACTGTTCGCGTTTGTGACCGACAGTAATGTTAACTAGATTAGGGCTGCTACTGTTAGCTGGGGTATTTACTGCGCGTGAGATTGATAAATCTGGCTACGAAATAATTAAACTAGCTAATTTTGCGATTTGGTTCAATTCGTCTGTCATTTGCTAGCTAGTCTCCCGGCTCATTTTGCTTGAATTTAGCTTTAGGTTTATTTCTTCACAGCGGCTGGATGCAAACCGGACGGTCACCTTTTAACGCATGTGTTCGCCGGAATGTTCTATTCCGCGCTTGTTGATTGGTCCTGAGTTCTGTAAAGTCTGAAGTCGATTGATGTCAATTTAGTCTTTCATCTGTTCTAGACAGTGGTGCGAACTGTGCTGGGCAGTGATGTCTGTGTTTTCTCCCGTCAGTACTGTGCAGTAGGTGCGAAATTGACTATTTTGGAAGGAGCTGGACCTCGCTGTTGCGAACCGAAAAATAACATTGAATATAGGTCTCCAGATGACATTACTAACCCGCACAATGTAGCTAACGTTACTCAAATTCATTAACACTTGCGCCTCGTCATAGATGCATGCCGTTTATAGCTTGCTGTATCGTATGAGACATTTGGAGATATAGGCAGCTGGCAAGCCTTAGTGGTACAAATATCAGGAGTTGTGTATTTTGTAACGATGACCTGAGTTATCACAATTGTATGCCATATAATTTCAGTTTGTTTCCAAGAAATGACAAATGACACTAAAGCCATTAGGAGAAACGAATGTTAAACTGAAAAGTGGGTTTCACATTGAAATGGCTAGTGTACATTAAAAACAAAACCATTCTATGACTCAGTATAAATGAGAAGAGGACTTCATTACAGGTTTAGTCTGCTACTGATGGTGTACTCCATGCTAGCCCAAGAGTAACAAGCTCTGTGGGTTTTTTTCCCCACTGCTGCTTTTAATTGGCATTTGACCAGCTCTGGCATTATTAGATTTCAAAAGGCTTTGCTGAAATGTTGGATTACAGGCAGCAATTAATGCCTCTACATAAAAGGATTAGGATTGAACAAAAAGCATATTTTTAGTATTTTCTAAGTATGTGAGTATTTATTTGAACTATTGTGCAGTCTTTTGTTTATTATTTTACCTTGCTTTGTGTTTTTGTGGTTGAATTTTAGATGATGAAACAACATTTTTATTTTTGTGCATGTGTACATTCTAATGGTATCTTTAGTTCAAGTTTTTCTGGCTGAGTGTGGAAGTCATGACAGAAGACAGCGTTCAGTCTGTGGCCTCGAAACGGGGTGGCTTGGGAACGGCAGAGGGAGATTCTGAGCCCAGCATGCTTCTTCAGAAGCTGAAGAGCAACATATCGTAAGGCCTGCAAGCTTTTTTCTAGCGATGCTGCTATTGTTTTCATTTGGTTTGTGTGTGTGAGACATGACGGAAAACTGAAGCGAGGCTAGTCAGGAACCCCTATACCACTGCCATGGATGATTTTTTTTTTTTTTCAGTATTGTTGCAGGCATTTGTGTGTTTGTGTGTCTGTCTGTGTTTCTGTTTGTGGACAATTATTGTGAACACAATAGCTTTGCAGCCTTTTAAGATCCATTCGCCAAACATCACACATGTGGTGTAAAAAGGTAGGGGTTGCATGTCATGGGGTGGGCCACAAAAGTGTGACAGGGTCAAAATGGTCCATTTTTCAATACTCCTACTGCATATTACTTACCTTCAGCCCAATCAAAAACAGCAAAGAGAAATTTATTATCTCATTCCGTTCTAATGTTATTGAGAGTAACATGTATTTAATTAACAGGTAAATGCATTGAAAGCCGCTACTAAAAGTCCGTTTTTCTCGGAATGGACCCTTTTTACAAAAACTAGTGTTATTTGGTTAATATTCATTCAAATTCACCCAGGTTTGTTTTATTTTGTAGATAACATCCAGTTCATAAAAGATACACTGCCTTACCCTGGAGTAATAGAACATTATAACCATAATCTAGCTGCTTCTCCGCTGCCACCGCTCCACCACTGCTCCGATCCACCCCGTTATTGCTTTTCTAAAAAGGCTGCTGAACCAAAAGTATCCCACCAAATCAAACAAAGTTGGTGGCAAATGAAAGAGAACTTCAACAGCTACAATTTGATACCAAAATTACAATAAAAGACCTATGAATCTTAGAGAAAATACATTTTGAATAAGCAGTTTCTTGGCGGAGTGTCACAGATCCACCCTTTTTGAGTGCCCACCTCATGACATGTGACCTCGGCTAGTTTTGAAGATGGATATGATCTGAGTACACTTTCAGAGAACAGGGTGTGCTCTCAGCATGCATTCACTGAACGCATTATCTTCTTGTTAAGCCGTGGCGAAAAGCATCACTTGATAATACTGTTTCCGGGTCCAAATGTGCTTGACACTGTACTGGCAGTATGCTACAGCGTTGTATTCCGATATGTGTTAATCAGTCAGACATGTCCGGAGTT
Source organism: Gymnothorax javanicus (assembly GCA_029692085.1). Taxonomy (NCBI): domain Eukaryota; kingdom Metazoa; phylum Chordata; class Actinopteri; order Anguilliformes; family Muraenidae; genus Gymnothorax; species Gymnothorax javanicus. The sequence continues at coordinate 55,283,999 of CM056193.1, forward strand.
GTCATTTTATCACTTGCCGGTTGATGAAAAGGTGAAGGGTAGATGGATACAGCTCATAAGGAAAGTTAAAAAGAATTCAGTGAAACATTGGCCCGGTGTGAGTAGTCCAGTGTGCCCCTCACTCAGATTAACATTTGCAAGTGGGCCTTTTAGCAAGCCCCGTTCACATCGGTGTTTGTCAAGTAAATACTTTCACTTTCCGGGCACAGGATCCATTTGGCTTGGGCTCAGCCCCACTTTACTGACCACCACATTTCCCCTGTTCTCACGAGCACGGATCCCACATGGTTTGAATTATATGATATTAATCCCTTTTTGACCCGTTCAGAGACTTCAGAAAACAATTTTGCCTGCGTGAACATGGTAACTGGCTCGGCCATGTCTACAGTGTACTGCAGGTGATTTTACATTTGGACCCAGAAACAACATTATCACATGATGTGTTACGTCAGACTGATCAAGAGGATAATGAGGGCTGCTGTACTGAAAACAGCACCAGCATCGCTGTCACAGCTGGAGCGATCTCAGATGTTCTCAAGTCATGTCACTTGATTGTTTGTAGTGTAGTTGTACCACTAGTTTTTTTTTCCATTGCCTCACAGCAACTGCTGCTGTAGGCTATGCATTAGAAATTGTGGTCAGTTAATCACTCGCTCGCTCACCCATTGACGTTCGGTGGGTATGCTGGGTGGGACACATGCATCTCGCGGCCTATATCTGAACACCTCTGTTCTTGTTTGAACCAATAGTGCCCTCCTTGGACAAATAACTGAATTGCATGAAGAGTGCCTGCAGTATTACCTACACAAATGTGGCCAACATTCCAGTCAGCAATGCAATATACTTGATTTAGTGATAGGAAATTAGAATGATGACGAATTCTGCTGTTTGTATCATTTGACATGTTATTGTCCCAGTTCAATTTCTAACAACGATTTGAACAAGATAAGGTGCTTACTGAATGTTACCATTTTGGTCAGTAGTTTAAGTGATCAGCATTTTCTAATGAGTGCTTGAGCAGTGCTTATTCATTGCTCATTTTAAATGTTATTTTTGTTTTTGCAGGAAGAATATACAGGCCAAAGTGGACACAATTCTGGTGAGTATATAATGTCATTTGGTCAGAATGAATGACCTCACAGTGTAAAAGCATAGTCCATGTATCAGTGAGAGCTTTCCCGGTCTTTTAACTTGTTTCCACAGCAAGATGTGCAGCGATTTTCTGACAATGCCAAACTTTACCTGTACCTCCAACTGCCCTCAGGCCCTGGCTCTGGGGAGAAGAGGTAAAACACTTCCCACACAGCTGCCCATATCTTCATAGTTGAATTTATTTATTTAATATTCATAATGTTAAGTACATGTATTCAATACCAGAGCAATTGCTGAATTGATATTTCAGTTTAAATTTTATTTCTCAGGAAAAAAAAAAACTTTAAAATTGCTTCATATCATAGCAAAATGTTAAATTGCCTACATACTCTGAATTTTCCTGCTCAAGTATTGAATTGTGTGTGTCTCTTGCCCCATTAAATGTGCGATGCTACATATATGTTGGTAAGCGCATCAGCGTAATGCCAATGAAGCTGCATTGGCAATGTATAGCACTTTTCCTTGTTGAACAGCAGCAACAGTGACTCCAGCTCCTGGAACTCCGCTGATCAGATGCACACCTGCAACTGGATTCGCAGTCGCCTGGAAGAGCATGCCGACACCTGCCTGCCCAAGCAGGACGTCTACGATACCTACAAGTACGCATGGCTGGAGTTTCTCAGTCACTTAAATATTTTACTATTCCAGTGAAGGCATTTAAACATGAAATTTGCAGTCTATGACATTGAACAGTGCTTTTGAAATCTTACTTTTCTCCTTAAAAAATTGTTATTGGCTTTTTGAAGCACTGGTTTTATATTGCACTGAGGAAAATCCTGTAAAATTGAAGGTTGCAGGATTGCTTATACTGGATGTCTGAATTCCCGGGGGAGTCCCGCGGGGCCCAACGCACTAGTGTGTGGTGTGGGACAAGTTTTCATTGTGGAATGCAGGAGTGCAGGACTGCACAGATGTGTTGGAGGGAGTAGCAGGAAAGGACGACTCGCAGGAATCTCACAAAAATTATATAGCCTGTCTTTACTATAATTTTTTGCTACTTAAATTGTTTTTGTTCTTTTGGTCAATGAGCAAAATGCATGTTGGTGTCAGATCAACAAGTTAAATTAAGCTATAGATGTTATCACTGCTAGTAGGTTTCATGGTTTCGCTCTATCCCAGCCGTTTTTTCAGGCTTTGCTGAAAAAGCCTAATCTGGATCCCTCTCTCCCATTAAATTGTAGGCCAATCTCCAAACTGCCCTTTGTTTCTAAGATGCTTGAGAAAGTTGTTGCTTGCCAGCTTACAGCTGTTCTACAATTACATGACCCTTTTCAATCAGGCTTTCGGAAATTAACTGAACTGAAACAGCTCTCCGTAAAGTCACTAAGGATATTATGATGGCTGCAGATGACGATTATTGCACAGTATTGGTGTTACTTGACCTCACCTCAGCATTTGACGCTATTGACCATGGTGTTCTTTAATCCGGACTAAATCATTTGGAGAGCATTTCCGGCACCGATTTAGATTGATTCTCGTCTTACCTCGCTGATAGGAGCTTCTCAGTTGCTATGGGGAATTAATGTCAGACTCAGCCCCATTGTCCTGTGGAGTTCCACAGGGTTCTGTGCTGGGTCCTTTGTTGTTTTCTTTAAATATGTTGCCCCTTGGCCAAATTATCAGCAGATTTAATGGCATCTAAAAAGCTGGATTAAAATCAAAGGAAAGTTACATGCGAAGGACATAAGCTACCTAGAAATAACTAAAAAGCTAATCTAGCTAGGCAGCAAAAATATCAGAATATGTATTAGGTGGTCGGAGGCACAAACACATGACAAGCAGGCAGAAAGGAAACAGACAAACATACAAACATATAAACAGATGTAAAAAAAGAAAACCTGGGCTAAGAATTTCAAAGAAAAATAGTGCTTAATACAGTGAAATGAAGGATTTTTTTTAGAGATTGTTTGAAATTGGATAGAGTAAGACTCTTAAAATGGAGTACACTTGTAATGGAGTATGCATCTTTAAGCTGGATTAATGCATCAGCAACTACCCTCAGCCAACTGGACAGCATCCAGAAGAAGGCTTTAAAGATCATTGGAGTTGATGCAACCACTGCGCGTTCTGAGCTCTCCATCCCCAGCCTTTCCCACCGCCGAGATGTTGCAGCTGCTTCTGTCATCTACAAGATGCACACTGGCCAGTGCCCACAAGATCTTCTGGATCTCCTCCCTCCTCCTATTCCACGACGTCAAATTACTCGTCTAAGCTCGTCCATGCCAATTAATGCAGTTTCCTTGACCGATGCAAGAACCCAAACTTTAGATAGAAGTTTCCTCCATCATGCTGTTAAAATATGGAACAGCCTCCCTGAGCGGGTGGTTGGGAGGATCTCCCAACTCTCCCATCTGGCCTTCAGGCATTTAAATGTTGCATTCACTCAAGTACTTTTTGGGTTAATATTATTTTTAATTTTATGTTATTTTTCGTTTGAGCAGCAGTGAACCATTGATTGGCCTCTGGAACTCCTGATGCTTTCTTATATCAGGTAGTTGCAGCTGGCTATTGTTCACATTTGCATAAAATAAAAAAATTCATTAACACTGTTCCAAATGATAGCTCCCTTAAAGCAATTAATACATTTACCATAGTTGGTTCTAGCAGATGGAATACAAAAAGATGATCTACCTGATCTACCTATCTATAACACCAGGCCAACCTGGTGTTATAATTGTACCTACTTGATATACTTACAAAAAAATTATTAAAGGCAGATTGCAACATTCAGTACCTGTCAAAAGTTTGGAAACACCCGCATTTTTCTTACAATATGTGAAATAAAGAAATAAGCAGCCTTTATTTTGCAAAAAAAATCTGATTCTTAAATCCATCAAACTAACCACCATTTGTTGTCATATTTGTTGAGCATTCTCACATTTTTTTTTTTTTTAAACAAGGGCAGTCTTATGACTATAATGAATTTGCAGTGGCATGGCTGTCCAACTTCCCAAAGACGTACTGCGCTTGAAGTGTGCTGTTCATCAACCTTTTCACCCAATAAGTCCCAAAGCCACTTGATTTTAATTCGGCCGTTGGAAAATAGAAGGAGTTTATTTGTCTGTTTACTTTGCAAAATATGGCTTCTTTGAGAATTCCAAAATTTTGGACACTATTCAAACAAGTAAATTATTCTCTTTTCACTTCTGACTGTTTACCTTGTACAAGATTCCATGTGAGATTATATGGAGAATTTAAGCCGTTTAAATTTCTCTAAAAAAACAAGAGTGCTGTGACATTAGTAAAGCGTGTCCAAACCTTTGACAGGTACTGTATTTGAATAGAACTTAAACATAAAGATACAATTTAAATAATGTATGACATCAAGAAATTTCATTATATTCTGTTGCTTAAATATAGGAGAAGAATGGGCAATAAATTGTGAAAAGGTAATTATTCTTACAGCCTTCTTCTGCAGTGCAACTACAGGTTGCAAGATAGTGTCATATGTATTGCCCCATGTAGTTGCACCATAAATGAAAAATGGGTAAATATGTGAATTGTATAATTGAGTTAATATGTGAGGCGATACATAATAATGAAGTTTTGCAGTGATTCCAATGCCCCTGGAGATTTTCTTGCTAAGCTGGTGGACATGTTCTTTCCAGTTTAGATGATAACCAATAACCAATCCAAGATACTTGACATGGTCCTTCTGCTTGATTGGTTTTTTGGTTAAATCTAATAGAAATCATGCCATTATATTTCTTTTTTGGTGGATGAAGAATGACAAAATTTGTTTTGTCAACATTCAAAGGCAATTTATTTGCACAAACCCATGTATGGATATTTTTTAGCTCAAGATTCACTCTAGATTCAAGAGATTCTAGACTTGAGTCAGCTAAAAAGAAATTTGAGTCGTCAGCAAAAAGATGAAAATCAAACATGTTAGAGCAGTTACTGAAATTGTTTATGTAAAGAAGAAACAGAAGGGGGCCAAGCACTGAGCCTTGTGGTACGCCACATGAGATTGTTAAAAATCTAGACGGGGTATTACCAATTGATACAAATTGCTGTCTATTGGGTAAATATGAAACAAACCACTCATAGGCGATCCCACGGATGCCACATGAGTAAAGCTTTGCTAAAAGGATGTTATAGTCCACGGTATCAAATGCTGTACTTGAATCCAGAAAGATACCACAGGAAAATTGGCAACCTTCAATTGCTCTTTGAATTTTGTCAGTTATCAATAACAGGGCATGCTCTGTTGAATGATTTGCATGGAAAGCAAATTGACTAGTATATATTATATTGTACTTATCTAGATAAACAATTAATCTATTGTACATTAATTTTTCAAGAATTTGATTAAAGATAGACAAGAGATATCGGTTGATAGTTCACAACCGATGAAAGGGATCCAGCTTTATATACAGGTATAACACGAGCAATCTTAAAAAAATCAGGTACACTACTAGAGGAAAAAGAAAAGTTTTTTAATATCGCAAGGGGCCTTGCAAACACAGACTTAATTATCTTCAACAGCATCTCGTACCATCTTTACGCTGATGACGTCCAGCTTTACTTTTCCTTCAAAGCTTCTGAGCTGGGCAGTTTGTCTTTGGTACTAGACTGTCTAGACTCAATTAAGCATTGGATGACAGATAACTGCCTCCATCTAAATGGAAAAAAAGACAGAAGATCTTATAATTGCTCCTGAAAACATCGTCCCAGTCATTAGGCAGTACTTAAGGTTCTTAAGCGTCTCTGCACAGTCTAGCCTTCGTAACCTAGGTGTCACCCTTGACCAGTTGCTATCGCTTGAAGACCATGTCAGTGAACTTCTTCGGTCCTGTTTCTTTCAGCTAAGGAGCATTGCTAAGCTTAGATCAATGGTTTCCAAAAATGAAATGGAAATGATAATTCATTCCTTCATTTTTTTCTCGCCTACTGTAATGCTCTGTTTACCTGTCTGAATGAAAGGCTGGTCAACCATCTTCAAACTGTTCAAAATGCAGTTGCTCAGTTCTTTACTAGAACCATGAAGAGAACATGTCACACCAATTTTATCCTCCCTTCACTGGCTTCCTGCTCATTTCCGCATTCAATTTAAAATACTGGTGTCGACTTTTAGGGCGTTACATGGTCAGTCACCTCAGTATATTGCTGACCTCCTCTTACTTTATAATCCAAATAGAACTCTTAGGTCTCTAAATAAAAATCTTTCATCTATTTCTCGGGCCCACTTTAAAACCAGAGGTGACCGTGCTTTTCAGGCTGTCACGCCTAAGTTTTGGAATGCTCTCCCCTTGCATCTAAGATCCCTAGACTCCGGCAATGTCATTAAGAAGAAGCTCAAAGCGTTTCTTTTTAGACTGGCTTTTGGATTAGATGGGCTCTAAGTAGCTGCAGGTAGCTTTGGCACTCTGCTGCAATTTTTTATGCCTTCATTTCTATTTCTTCTTCCCCTCATGTCATGTCATGTTGTTATTCTATTTTATTTGTATTTACTTATTTATTGTTTATTGTTTTTTTACACGCTGTTTTTCCCCTTTTGCTGTGAAGCATTTTGTGATTTTATATCTGTGATAGATGTTATATAATAAATTTTGGTTGTTTGCTTGCTTGCTAATAGGCTAAATTTACTGATGTTTAGCCTAAATTAGGATCGTTTGCTTTGTAGGTCAAAGCCGCATGTATTATTATTTTCTTTGCTTATAGCATTGGGTTATTTTCAGTTTATTATTGGCCAATATTTGTAAAAGAATCTGCTGTATACATTGTCAAATAGGCAACACGTAAACAGCTTAAAGGAAATGTGATTTGTTGTTTTTGTGAGCGAGATGTGGGATAAAACATTACATATTTTTTCAGGAGCAAGTGGGCACAGGATAGATCCTTGCGTGAGTGGGTGGCCGCTGGACTGAAAAATCTTTCTCACACAGACCTCTAGCCCACACCAGGAATTTTTTTGCTGACAAAGTGTTCCTTGACCTTTCAGTACGTTTTCTGTTGTGTTGCTACAGGAGATTCTGCGATAACTTGCAGTACAAGCCACTGAGTGCAGCCAACTTCGGCAAGATCATCCGTGACATCTTCCCAAACATTAAAGCACGAAGACTTGGCATCAGAGGGCAATCAAAATATCCTTTAACTCCAGTACACATGCAAGCACTCATCTATTCAGAATTACACTGTATTAGCACCTGAAAAATATCAGTGGACAAAATCTTTTTATGGCTTATCCATCAGTGTATGTGATCCTGTTTTGGTCATTGCAGCATGGCAGTGCAGGGAGTCGCACTGTTGCATTACAGCTAGAAGGTTGTCGGTTAGAATCCGGTCTGGGACCTCTCTGTGTGGAGTCTGCATGTTCTCCCCGAGTTTGCATGGGTTTCCTCAAGGCACTTTAGCTTCTCTCAAAAGAAATGCGTGCCAGCATAATTGGGGACTCTAAACTGCCCTAAGGTGTGAGTGTTTTAGGGAATGGCAGGCTGTCCGGACCAGGATGTGTTCCTGCCTTATACCCATTTAATGCTGAGATCGGCTCCTGCCCTCCCGCCACCTTGTTGAGGTGTAAGCAGGTTAGATAATGAATTTATTTTTGGGTCATTCTGAGTTATTAGATTTTTAGTATTATGCTGAAATGGTCTGGGAATTCCCCAAGACATGATTAATAAATGTCAGATTATACTACTGCATCACTGATTTGTTGGTACAATTCAGAGAAATCGTCCAGCCACAATATTGTGTTTCTAAATGTCTAGTGTCTCAAATGGTAATGCTTCAGACAAAAGTGTTGCTTCGAACGCTTGCTTACATTGACACTTCTACTGTATTGGTCACCTTCCAAGCACATCTGTGTATTTCCTTAGCTGCTGTGTGTACGTACTGTTACAGTGGAATCCGCAGGAGAACAGTTCTGAACATGCCTCTCCTACCAAATCTGGACCTCAGGAATGACCCAGTAACTCTTCCCTCCACTTTTATATTCTCTACTTTTTCACATAAAAATTACATCTTATGCAAGACTTCTCTAGCTTTGAGGACCTCTTGCGTAATTTTCTTCAGACTATCAATGATTTACAAGATTTAATATTCAAGGTAACTGCATTACTGAGATGTTCATTTTGCTGACAGTGCATTTTACTTTGATTGTATGCTGAGAATGTGTTGACTCCTAGCAAGCCCTTTCTTCTTAGAACTTTATGAATCTTATTGCCATGGTGATAAATTGAGAATAGATTAAAAAAAAGTGATGCTCTGCTCTCTTTGCAGTCAGAGTTGACAGAACTGGTCCAGACCCATAACCAGGAGGTGATGGAGGCAGCGTGCGAGCTGATCTGTGATTGGGCACAGAAGATCCTGAAGCGCTCCTTTGACACAGTAGTGGAGATAGCGCGTTTCCTGGTGAAGGAGCACATTGTCAACCCACGCTGCAGCCAAGCGGAGCTGATCAGCTCTGCTACGCTCACTGGTGAGTGACAACAGTCCACCACTGTCATTTTCTAATGTTTTATTGTGAGCCCTCCGATGGACAGCGAAAATCCTGTGGTGGGATGGTGTCCAATGCCTTTATCTCTTTTGAACCCCACAGAAGGCCCTGTGAGATCAGCAAAGGTGCCAAAGAAGAATCAGGTTGAGGGTGGGGCAGAGGGTGAGGTAAGAGGCTCTGAAAACAAGATACTGCTCCTGCCACTTCAGCACCTCTCATTTGACCAAACAAGCCACCGTGCCTGCCACCCCAGCACTTTTCATTTAAGCAAAGAAGTTAGCATGCCTGCCACTTCAGCACCTTTCATTTACCTAAACAAGCTAGCATGCCTGCCACTTCAGCACCTTTCATTTACCTAAACAAGCTAGCATGCCTGCCACTTCAGCACCTTTCATTTACCTAAACAAGCTAGCATGCCTGCCACTTCAGCACCTTTCATTTACCTAAACAAGCTAGCATGCCTGCCACTTCAGCACCTTTCATTTACCCAAACAAGCTAGCATGCCTGCCACTTCAGCACCTTTCATTTACCTAAACAAGCTAGCATGCCTGCCACTTCAGCACCTTTCATTTACCTAAACAAGCTAGCATGCCTGCCACTTCAGCACCTTTCATTTACCTAAACAAGCTAGCATGCCTGCCACTTCAGCACCTCTTTTTTATCCAAGGTATCACACCTGCCACTACTGCATCTCTCATTTATCCAAACAAGATATCACACCTGCCACTACTGCATCTCTCATTTATCCAAACAAGGTATCACACCCGCCACTACTGCATCTCTCATTTATCCAAACAAGGTATCACACCTGCCACTACTGCATCTCTCATTTATCCAAACAAGATATCACACCTGCCACTACTGCATCTCTCATTTATCCAAACAAGGTATCACGTCTGCCGCTTGTGCAACTCTCATTTAACTATTAACCAAACACAGTGCTGCGCATGCCACTTGGGGAAAATCTCATATAACCAAACAAGATGCTGCACCTGCCACTTGGAAAAACTCTCATTTAACCAATCAAAGTTCCATGCCTGCCACTTCAGCAGCTCTCTTTTGAACAAACTAGGTTCTGCGCCTGCGTCTCGAGCAACTCCCAATTCTACAAACAACGTAGCGCACCTGCTTTTATTTAAACCCATGAACATTAGAGAGTGAAAAGCTTTTTCTTTCTTGTTGTGTCTCAGAAGGACAAAGAGGGAGGAGAGCAAGTTTCACACAGCAAAGCAGCTCAGGGTGAGAAACCAGCGAAGGGTGCAGAGTCCAGTCGTTCAGGAGACCGTGATGTGCAGTACGAGGCAGTGATGAAGCGCTACCCCCAGCTGCTGCCTCGCGGCTCCCTCTGCTCCTCTCCTACCACACTCATGCCAAAGGACCCTGCAGGGGTAAAGGTCACGCTGCCCATCACAATGACAGCGCTGCCTCAGCAGCAAGGGACTACTCTTCCCGTCATAAACATGATCTCCTATGTCTCGTACCCTGAAAAAGAGAAGGCCGCGGCTCTTACTGTGACAACCACGGCCCCGACACCAGGGGTGTCGCAGAGGGGTCGCGCTGCACCAAAGCGGACTCCGGAATTGGCGATTGGTGATTCAGCAGGAGCTCCTCCCAAAAGGAAGAGAGGCCGACCCAGGAAGCCAAAGCCAGAAGAGACAGGGCAGTCCTTACCCCCTGCAGCTCAAGCCCTCGCCCCTCTCTCTGGCGGAGTCATTCAGAAAGCCCTGCCATCCACCTTCACCTCCCCGCAGCCCCAGGCACAGACCCAGCCTGAGGTGGTGAAGATTGTAATGCAGAACCAGCAAAGCCAGTTCCTAGGGGCTCTCCCATCCACATTGGAGGCCCCACCCATCGTCGACAGTGTAGGCCTTGGCACTAACACTGCACTGGGGAATGAAACCCATAGTGACAGCCAGCCAGTGCAGGGAGCGTCCCAGAATGCTGTGATGGTCCACGCTGTGGGCCAACCTGTCACATCGGAGGCTCAGGCCTGGGACACGGGCAGGGCCATGGTGGAGGTTATCAGGAGGGCACCGGTCTCCAAGGAGGCAGTGCCCACCTTTGTTGCTCCGGTTTTGGCCTCGAGCTCCCAGCCAATGGAGAAGCAGGGGGTGGGCACTAGCCTCCCTCCTGCACACTGCCTCACAGAGCCCCTGCTGGCCTCTGCATCCTCACACTGTCCCCAGCCCAGTGACAGCTCCCAGGCTTAAACCTCGCTCACCTCAGGAGACAACAAGTGGCACTTTGCTACCAGGCTCTATCTTATGTCTCTCAGAAGCGGATGAGTAAATTGGTACCGAGTCAATTCACTGCAAAAAGTGTCTGTCTTAACAAGTGATTTAATCTTATTATGCGTCCTCACTTATAATGTTTTTCTCACTAGCACAAAATATTAACTGGTTTCAAGTTACTATGTTTCTGACAAGTGAAATTTTCTTACTACATTAGCAAATCTAGAAATGAGTCAAAAAATATCTCACTTTACTGGCAGAATATTTGTCTTCCTGGGAAAAAAGGTAATAGAAATAAGCCTAAATACAAGATTAAAATACTTGGTAAGAAGGACTTATGTTTATTTGTTGCAGTGTAGCTGGAAATAAGTGACATGCACTTAAAGTGGCTATTGGATTCATACCACTACAAAAATGCATTGCTGACAGTAGGGCCCTCAGTCAGCTCTAAAGCTACTCTCATATATGTGCGAAACATCCTTAAGATTGTGTGCGAATGCAAAAATCACGCAAATGTGTGCAATTTTTACGAATGTTACGATTGCTTATGAATAAGTTAAGAATAACTATCCTAACGTGTCTTTGCCTTAACCCTTTCAGCGCCGTGGGCAACTATACTTGCCCAATGATGAAAGATATCAAAGTCAGATGCTGTTGAAAACCTACCATGTGGCTACTTGTTTAAAAGAGCTCCCGGGAGCTCTTTTAAACAAATTGCCACATGATAGGTTTTCAACAGCTCAGGATAACTACATTTTTAATTCCTTGAAAATGTATTTGGCGCTCAAAGGGTTAACATTGTTGTAATATTCGCAGCTTGTCCTGCAGTTTCGTGCATTGCGTCTGTCGTCCGGAACATTTTTTATGGCTTGATGAATTTTTTGTAAATTTGCCATAACATACTACTAGACCATATCTCAGACATTTTTTTTGGATTTTTGATTGAATCATTTTTGTCCGTTTTATGGGCCCTTGAAATTTTGGCCCCAATATTCAAGATAGGACTGAGAAATGCAAAAAAATAATTTCTCAAAAACTGCGTGATAAATTTTTTTCTAAATCAGGCAATCAACTTGCCTTGGTACTGTCAATGTGCAGTGCGAGCGTCATTTTGATTGAATCGAGGGAAGTGGGTTTAGTGGGAGCGCTGTACTTTATGAATGTGCAGGATGGCCTGTGGAGGCCAAATGGTTGCAGATAGAGATTAAGTTTGTATTATCAACATATAGGAAATCATATATGACCTATATTTTGGATGTGTTAAAGTTGACCTCAGATGACCTTGAAAGGTCAAACTTCAGGTGAAGCAAAATGTTACAATTTTCCTTCTTGGCTTGAAAATATTGAAGATTGGGAACATGTGTATTGAACACTAAGCCATATATGAACTTTCATTTGGTGGCCTTGAACTTGACCTTCGGTGACCTTCAAAGGTCAAACATCGCATAGTGAAATTTCATTGACTTCTATCACCAAAACTATTATAGATAGAGTTTGTATTGTGGGCATATAGGAAGTCATGTATGAAGTTTCATTTGGTGACCTTGAACTTGACCTTCAGTAACCTTCAACAGCCAAACTTTACAGTGAAATTTCAATGACTTATATTAGCAAAATTGTTACAGATAGAGCGTAGTTTGTATTGGAGACGTATAGGAAGTCACGTATGAACTTTCATTTGGTGACCTTCATATTGACATTGAAAGATTGCTTGCCGGTAAGCTAAAGGACGCTTGGTCCTATTTTTTCAAGATGCGATTGAGTTATGACATCTATGAAACCACTTACGATGTCTGCGAATGTGTTACGACGGTGTTACGAACATGTACGACCGCTGAAAATTTTCAACATGTTCGAAAATATTACGACATCCTACAAAACCTAGCAAATAGTAACGCACCTTACAATTGTCTACGACTACTTGTTACGAACATCTACGAATTAATAAGGAGTGTACATCTCACACAATCGTATCCCCGTCTTAAGGATGTTTCGCAGATATATGAGAGGTACTTAAGTCGTGTTTGTAAATCAAAAGTCAGGTTCAAGGTGTTTCTGGTGCTGCATATTTTAAAGGGCAGGGATAAAAGGTGGCTATCCCAATGAGGGTTCCCTTAAGTGCAAATTAAATGATCTTTACGGGTTGAGGCTCATAAGTATGAGTATCAGTGCCACCCCCTTCAGGGTTTTGATTCTTCTGTGCTTTTATTTACTTAGCCATTTTGGGATATTCTCAACAGATGTATCATGTACATTTACTGTTAATGAATGTAGTACTGCTTTTTATAATTGAATGCTGTACTCTGTGAGAGACCAACAGTGGTCTTTTCTATGGGATATGCCATTGTGTGTGATATTTATGCGATTTGCCATCTCCTCATTCACTTATGGCAGGACAAATAATAACTTGGATTTGTAAATGTGGCCTACCGCATTGTCAAAAAAGTACATGACAATTTAGGACAGAAATGTGATTGTAGACAGTGCTTCATCTTTTGGTCAAAGCACGTACAGTACTTTGGAATGTGTTTGTGCATACTAAATCTTTTGCGTGTTATTTGTACTCATTTTATGGTCTATGCGCCATTATTTTGGCGACATTGAGAGGCTTGCAGGGGAAAGAATTTGTCTGCCATTTTTTAAATTGCATTTTTAACTGATTTTCAGTGAATTTCCTTGAATTATTATATTTATTTTAAGTTAATACCTTCACAGCACGAGAAAGTGGCTGTCACTCACCGTAAGCCATTTATGTTTTATTGCTGTTACTTAAAAGTATTCCAACTTTGTAGTATTAAATTATATTAAATCCTTGTATTCTTAAAGCTTAGGTTTGCACTTAAATTCCCCAGCATGATGGACCTAATTTTGCCTGCTAGCACCAAGCTGGCTTGGAGAAAGTTTAAATTTGTTTAAAAAGGATGTAAATATTTGGAAAAAATTGTCAATTGGAAAAAAATTGTCATTTTCTAATGTAGGTTGCACAAAGCTTAAGAAAGGGTGGCAAACAAGATCAGATAGAGAAGAAAACGTGACTCTGCTGCCATTCTGTTCTGATCTTGATGAGCCATCAGTGTTAACTGAACTGTAACTCCTCCAAGAAAAGTGCTTTCCCCATGAGATTTACTTCAATATCTTCAGATGGCTGTCACTGTTTCCCTTAACAATGCTAAAAATCTCAAATGTACAACCAACCTTCAAAATGCATTGAGAGGCAAATGTATGCAAATTCCTCCGAGTATTTTGCTATGACGAGGCTAATGGAAATCTAAATGTTTCTGCACTGAAAAATTATATAACGTGATGACATTAATAACTGTATCTAGGCCACTGTATATAGTAGAATCTGCTACTGAAGTATGCAGCTAAGGGAGGTCATCATCAGTATTTGGCAAATATATCAACAATATATTTTGATAATGTTTTATTTATAATTCTTTAAATGAAATATGGCTTGCACTTTTGCCAAATGTTTTTTTAATTGGTCCGCAAGAATAATTTACTATAGCACCTTATATGTTTAAAATTTCATACTGTGCACTTATGTAACCTCTTCCAATTAAGTAAAAAAATAAAACTAATGTGAATATATATTTACAAAAATTCTCAACATAATTGTTGGTTTAGTGTGAGACACTGTCGTTATACTTTCCCAGATTATTGCTGAATCTGTTTTTCGGTTGTAAGAGTCATCAAGGTTGTGTATAATTTTATAAAAACTTTTCCAGTCTGCACTGCCAGGTAAAATTGTTTAATGACTTGCAGCCATGATGTAATTTCAGCTGGTGTTCTTCCATAATTGTATTCTTGTTTTCTGTCAGTTAAAAGTCACTCAGCAGTAACCATAAATGTTCTCTTTCAGAGTACATCCTTTGTTGGAATCATCATTTGTTATGAAACTCTTCAATGCTGAAATAAAATACAAAAATCATCCAACTGAAAATGGTTCCCTGTCTGAAGTTGAGCAAGTTAACCCATTAAACTCTAACCTTTCACTTACGTTTTTCCCATAAGTAGGTCAGAAAAAAACTTTTTTTCATATTATATGACAATGTCACATACATATTCTGTATTTGCTGGTTGAAGCATTTCACTGACGCTATAGCTCACTTACATTGAGAGAAATATTCAAACCTAGGACATGTTTTTATGGCCACAGCATTACAGCGAATGGAAAATATTTAGATCTTATTCATCATTTTGTACACATTTCCTTGTTATTCAGTTGGACATACTGGGGATCGTTGGAAACCTTGGGATGGCCACTTGAATTTAAAATAGGCGTGAAGGTCCACAGGTTTGAGAACAGCAACTGCATTTGATTGACCCATATTTTGTTTATAGGTTTTATGGGGTTAATTCAAGCCTGAAATCCAGTCTGGGAGATCTCATGCTGGTTTTGAACTGGTATTGAGTTACAAGGCTTCTTAATGTTGCTGCTTATTGGCCATCCTGGAAAGCATGCATGTTGTTTTAGTACCCAGGTAGGAAGCATACATATAGCCTGGTCAACTGCAATACCACCATTTCATCCTGCATTGGCCTAATGGCCGAAGCTAAGTATGTTTGGCCTTGGCTAGTTCTTGGATGGAAGACCACCTGGGGAAAGTATATTGCGGTGGGAAGTGGTTTTCTAGGGCTAGTAGGTAGCATTCTTGCTTCTGTTCAGATAAGCCCTAATGCCCATTTTCATACCATTAGTCCGGTCTATGACTTCTAGAACCCGGGTACATATAAGGTAAATTGACCCTTCGACAGAGCATTGCAAGGAGGCATAAGCTGTCTTTTCCATTAAGCTTTGGTTCTATTAGAAGGTTCTAAAGATCATCAAAGTCCTATAGAACAGGTTTTTCAACTAGGGTGTTCCATAGGAAGGTCCCAGCAATAATATAGAACAGCAATAATATCATAGGACTTTCTTTTCCATAGAAGTGTTCTACAGGTTTCTATAGCAAATTCCCATAGAACATACGGAAAATCCTATGGAACATGCTGTTCTATTAAAATGTTCTATAGAGTTGCATTGATTTTCTATAGAATTCCATAGAAGTCCTATAGAACATTTTTTGCAGGGTTAAGGCTCCCTTAGCTGAACTCTTCTTTGGAGCCTTCTTAACTCCTTAAGAACGCTCTTAACTGGGAAACGCGGCCATTATCTTTAATATCAACACCAGCTCTTTTAAGATTTATATCGTGAGCAACATTGATATCAACACAATTATGACCTTGCATCACAGAGGACCTGATGGTAAAGCTTTAATAAAAATTTCAATTTCTTTTTCTGTCACTGGAATTCCATAATTCCTCTTAACTCAGTGTACGTGCACAGATTTCCATTTTTATTGTGCACCTGAGTCACCAATAAAATGTTACCTCTGACCCAATTATCAAAATATACATTTGTATATTTATATCTGATATAGGGGAGACCGGGGTTACCTCGTCATGATTTTGTATTTGGCTCCATAACTCTTTGTTGCTAAAACTTAGAGAAGAAATACGTTTACGGTATATGTGTAGTACAGAATGTCACCTACAAAACTTGTATTGATACAATCTCAATGTAACATATATTTACGTAAGAATATTCAATTTTCTATATATCACAAACATGCCGACGCAACCCCATACCCGGGGTTACTTCGTCAGATGGGTGGGGTAAAATTACATTACATTACATAGGCTACATTAAATTATTACAGTTTATTCACAAGGTTACGTACCCAAGCTGTTGTACCGTTGTAACACCGGTTTCATCTGTCACCCATATGTCTTTGGGTTCAAATTTGTGCTTGTCATACAGCTCACCCAACTTGGTGAAGAAATCACGAACTGAGTGTTCGTTGAAGGCCGTTGCGCGGGCTGGAGAGGCCGGTTGAGGCTTCCTGACAGTTGTGTACAAGCGGAGCAGCCTCGGCATACCCGGGGCTACAGCATCCTGACGAACTCACCCCATGCTGCTTGGCCAGTGTAGACCCTTGCGGCTATTTTGGAAATCAGGCCGCATCTCTCATCTCATGATCGCAGCAGGCCTTTATCATAATAACTCTAAGTTACATACGTTTATGAAACAGTAAAACCACCGTGGAAATCTTTGTCTTCAAAGAAGCTAGACGCATTTCTTTCAGAAACTTAAAGTTTACAATTTGGGTCAAAATTCAGTTATTTAGGCAGAAAACACTTACATGACACTACCAGTCCTTCTTTCCAAGAGATGACGTCGCTGGGATGTCACATAGGCCTAATTTGTTCATTTTCGTTTTCCCGTCAGTGCGTTTGCAATGAAAAAAAAAAAAAAAAAACTGGGGTGACCTAACCCCGTGGCCGAAGTAACCCCGCGGTCTCCCCTATTTATTGTAACAAATCAAACACCAATGTGAGGGAAAATTTTGTTTTTAAGCCACCAGGATAACAATACTTTTTGTGGAGGTTAGACAACTTAATTGGATTTTTTTGGTACATCGTATTGACAATTGATGAAAACATTGAGAAAAACTCAATTCCGATCAAATCAAATTATCAAATCTTAGATTGGGATATAGAACGAAAACTTATATTTTGGACATAATTGTTTATCCTCTTCGTTTTCAAAATAAAATTGGATATCCCAAAATCAATCATATCCAAACCTCATTCCAAAACTGACTTGCATAATAGCCTACTCTTTTTAAAAATGATAGGGCTTGTAGGGGAGAGCTGGTACGAAAGAAACATTTTTCACATGGACGTCATTTTAAAAGATAACGTTACAGACCGATAAAAATTTTCGGAGCGATTAACTGCTTTCGTGTGTGCTCTGTCAATTTCAGGTGCTAAATCATCCCAATATATATTGACTTCGGCCTAGTTTGACGTCGAACGGAAGTTGCGCATTGCTGCTTTAGACCCCTCCAGTCGGGACGAAGGTGGCACACAGGCCGGACAAAAGTAACGTGATGAAATTAACTGGAATCTTTTAAATTACTGTCGTTAAAACAGAAACAAAAACAATCAGACATTTGTTTTAAACATTTTAATTTGATTCAAATGTTTCAAAAGTAGACGTGAACATTTTTAACGTACGGGGTGCTATTGGGCTATTTATAAAAATTATGAAATTACTTTACTCATTATCACAGTTGTGACAGATATAATGAGCTGCACCCTCAGTGCATGCTTCATGTGACCACAGCAGACAAAAGATGCACTGCACCCACACTTCTCCAGGCAGAGATGAGGCAAATGTCTCCCCACAAACAAGACATTCCTCATCATTGCCCTGAGAAACTCTGGTTGCAGTGTGTCCACTAAACAACATTTTCTTTGGGCGTTTTGAGGAGGACTGTTTTTTCTGGTCCCTCTGCAGACTCTCCTCCTCCAAAGCAGCTTTTACTGGGGTGTCGGTCAGTATTGCTGTTGACCTGCAACATTCAATGAGATGATAGTCAGAATCAGCTTGTTTTTCTACAAGCAAGAAAATCAAGACAAGTTAAAAACGACACTCTGCTCACCTCTTTCTGCCTCTTCTTTTATTTTCTTTCCTCGAGCCAGCCTTTCGATATGGGCAAACCTTTTCTGGGCTGAACCTCTGTGTTGGCGTGCCACTAGATGTTCCTGGAACCACAAGCATACCTGGATAGATAATATTTCCAAAAAATGCTTGGCAAGGCTCAACATGCACATTTAAAGACACAGACACAAACTCTCACCATCTACAGGAATGGCAGACTCATGGGGATGCAGCTCAAATGGGCTCTGGCTAGGTCGGTGGTGTCTTAAGGGAGCGGGCGGTGGTGATGGAGCGGACATTGGTGATGAAGAGGGCGCTGGTGATGGAGCGGACATTGGTGATGAAGAGGGCGCTGGTGATGAAGCGGACACTGGTGATGAAGAGGGCGCTGGTGATGGAGCTGGCGCTGGTGATGAAGAGGCCGCTGGTGATGGAGCTGGCACTGGTGATGGAGCTGGTGCTGGTGCAGGACGGTCGGTCACAAAAGCTGGAGCAAAGTCTGTCTCACTGAAAATATCTGGATTAAAGGGCCAGATACCGGTACACTCGAACCCAGATGAAATGCTGCTTGCTGTCGCAGCTTGAGGCAGAGCTTTAGCCACAAGACTCGGGATGTTGTAGATGGTCAAAGTTCTTCCAGGGTTCATTCGCATCCAATTGTCTGCTGCACTGTTAATGTAGTGCTTCAGAGGACCAAAAACGCTTCGGTCTAGCGGCTGAAGACGATGGGAGCAGTGGAGTGGAAAAGACAGGAGTACAATGCCATGTGACTTGCAAAAGTCAATAGCTACCACAGAGAGGTGTGATGGATGATTGTCTAAGAGTAGCAGCAACTTTGACTCTGGGGTCACGCAGGTGTGTCTTGCAAAATGCTGTAAAAATGCCAAGAAATCTGTCTCCTGCATCCACCCCGATCCATTGGCAGAACCAGTGCAGCCAAGGGGCCATCCCGGATGAAGTGGTCCTGGAACTTCTTCCTTGGGAAGATAAAGTGGGGAACAAAAGCTGCCTTGTGCGTTGGCAGCAAAGGCAACAGTCACCAATGTCCCCTTTCCCCAGAGGTCACAGCACCGCGTGGCGCTGCCCTTGGTGGCAATGATTTTGTCTGGCACTTGAACCGTTGAGGTACCTGAAATTATAAATGAAATGAATTATTGCTGTTGCACATCACTGTTGCTTTTTAATTTATCTAAATATAAATTTTTACCTGTTTCATCCATGTTCCAGATGTCCTTTGCTTCAAAATTATAGTGGGTGAGGACAGTCTTTAGGTTTTTAAAAACCGCTGTCACGTTGGTCTTGTTGAAGCTGGTGGAATGGGACATGCTGGTGGCTTGAGGTCAACGGATGGACAGGGTTTTGTTGCGCTCGAGGAAGGAGGTGAGCCAATCCTTACCTGCCATCTGGTTTTTCTCCCATGAACATGGAGTTTTGAGGCCAAAATTTTTGGCCAGCTCATATGCAAACTTTCGCACCTAAAACAGCATGAAAAAAGAGGTTAGTTCCCAGATAGCAAGCACCTCCACTCCGGATCTGCCCCAGCTCTGTGCCGACTCCACCTGATCCGGCTCAGAGCCAGGGCAGATCCAGAGCGGAGGTGCTTGCTATCTTAGGCAAATGGCGGTAGTGGTGTAGCTCTGTCTGCAGTGTTACTCCAACCTCTTTAGGACTCAGGCCAAAATATATATCAGCTGCTCTCTTTATATATGCCTGCAGTCTCTTCTCCTGTTCTTCTGTGAAGACTTTGTTGTGAGCCCTGTACCCTGGGGCTCTGGTCTGCTGCCCTCCTGCCTCTGCCCTCATTCTGCAGTACCTGAACAGGGTGACATGACAAACGCCATGCACCTCTGCTGCCCTCCTTATACTCTCGCCTCTTCGGACATCAAGAAAGGCCCTTTCGTAAACCTGCTGGTCAACCTTTCCTCTCTGGGTAGTTCTGACCCTAACTCTTGGCATTTTCTGTCGGTAAAATATAACACACACATTTTAGTGAGCTTTAAAACACAAAATGCGGCCGCATTAGCAGAGAGGGACGAACGTAACCGTTGCTACTACCGCTCCGACAGTGACTCCTGACATTTGAACCAGGATTGCTCCTTAAGTGGAAAAAGTCTGACGTTTCAAACTTCAGGATATGTTCCAAAACGAAATGACCTATCATTTCGTCATAAATATGACACATGGAGCGATAAAGACAATCTTTAAATCAAAAAAGTTTACCATTTGTCTGAATTTACTCACCACTGTGGAAAACGGTCTTCCCGGTCTCGTTTCGCGGGGAAGCAACGAAACCTCAAGATTTTTCCCGGGTCTGGAGTGTCGCGAGCTGGACGTGCTGACCTAATTTGACGCATCGAAGTGCGGATGGCTGTGAGTAAATCGCTGTATTACTTTCGTCCCACGTTACTTTCCCACCGGCTCTCCCCTACCTCCATACAAAATTGAACAGCTCCTTATCAACACCCTTAATAATTACCCTTGGGACATCCAACACCGTTGCGGAATAAATTCATCATGACAAGCCTTCACTCTGCTAATAAGACTCAGCCCTTGATACATAAATACATTGACAGCCATGCCGTGAGTTAAATGGAAAAAAAATCCGAAAATGAATTAAAATTCAAAACCACCCCTTCTCTCAAATTTTTACTGATTTTGATCCCCAAGTAACATAAAATATCTTTAACTGGAATGCCATTTATTTCCAAAAAAGTTTGTGTCCCATCTTCCAAAGCGAATAATTCACATTTATTCATATTCAGTTTCAATCCTGACATTGCCCACAATTAAAATATTGTCAAAAATTTCCACAATTAAGATTAACCATCCTCCATGTTTGTTTCTGACACATTTTATATTTTCCGCTTTAATGTGCCTTTTAGAATAGCTGTTCCAGCAGAATTGTTGCTTCCATTTCTACAAGGCATCCTAATATCATCTCCCCATTGATTTTTCAAAAAACTAAAGTCAGATGTTGATGCATGAGTTTCTTGCAAGAAATAAACATCAGCCTTGAATTTCTTACAAAATAATAATAATTTTCAAAAAAAACAGCTTTCCTCGTAAATAATCCTTGTTTACCCCTTACATTGTCGGAACAAACTGAAAGTGACATTTAAGGGGTGATCTGGGGTTAAATGGTCAAAATTTGATTATTTTTCCAAATTTTTTTTTTTTGAATAAAAATATTCTATAATAACCCACCTTTAATAATCATTAATTGCTACAAGGATTAAAACTGAATTTTGCCATAAAATCATGATTTAAAAGCAACTGTGATGATGAAATTTATGCTTTTCACTCCAGGAAAGTGATAAACATTTGAATAATCAGATAATACAGTCTGAAAAATGGGTGTAAGCCACTGACTAAGACTGAACTCAACTTTTCAATGCGGTCTAATGCATTTTCCATGGATTTCCTAAGGTATTACTTTTTCCAAGTTTCTCATGTTTGTGGCAGCCATAACTTTTTTATTTATCATTGAAAATCAATGAAATTTGGGCTGCAGGTACTTTTTTTTACTTTATTAGAAATGCAATGACATAGGGAAATTTTGCCTATCTGTTACATACTTTGAATATTTTGAGTATTCGTCAGATTCTGCGCAAAATAATTTCAAAATTTGAGTAAAATCCCCCCAAAATCACAAGACTGATAAATTGGGCAAAGAATGGCTATGTCATTGCATTTGGATAAGCAATGGCTTTTAAATGATGAAAGAAAAACTGAATTCTATCATAGAGTTAAAGAGGAATTGGTGCCAGAAGTTTTCTGCATATTTAATGAGCTTGCTCGGTTACCATGGCAACCGCATAAACAGAAAAATGCAAACTTGTATCTTTTTTGGTGGTTATTACATATACCTCTTTAGATTAATTCTGAGTTGTTTCCTGGTGTCATTTTTCATTTAACCCCAGATCACCCCTTAAACAAATGATAAATGGGAAAAGGCTGGTTTCTCCTCATATTTAAATGGCAAAGTGATTTAAATCCACCTATTAACCTTTTAAACTAAAGCAATGATTAACCTAGGTTAAAGAGAGCCCAACCAACAATGTTTTACTGTTCATTTCTTCATCTGCTTCCTAAATGAGAACTGCTTTTTTCCATTTAATTTTATCTCCATAGTTGTGTAGTAGCCTACCGCCACCTGTTGGCTATATTATAAAATCTACAGCAAAGAAATAAACATAGACGTAGAATGAACTTGACCGCACATCCAATAGAAATTGCTCCCATCACCATGGCCAATCGCCATGTAATCTTACAGTAAGAGAGAAAGGGCAGTTCATTTTCTGCCAAGTTAAAAATTTTGAGAGTGCGCTGGCTATTATGTAAGGGATAATGCAGAGCGAACCGGTCACGGTCACTATAGCCTAGAGAAATAAACCCCGACAGGGTGATGTAGGACCCCGACGCGAAGCGGAGGGGTCCTACATCACCCTGAAGGGGTTTATTTCTCTAAAGTGACCGGCTCGCTCTACATTATCCCGCTTATTACACGGCTACTCACTAAAGAAATCAAAAGTTTGCCATAAAATGTTGATATAAATATGATTTTATTGATTTACAAAAGTTTTCATCGCTTCCGCTTGAAAAAATAGTCCGCTGCTTGAAAAAATAGTCCGTTCGTTTCTACGGTTGGAACCTAACAGACCTTAGTATGTTGTAATTGACCAATCAGGATCGAGCGTTTTACAATGCCGTTTAATAAACTATATTATGGAGGTTTGCGTGGAAAAAAATCCAATCTGCAATCGTTATAAACAAGTGATCAACCAAGTCATTCAATTGGCCTTGTCTTCAACTTCACCAGACGATGCTGAAATTAAGAAAATTATTACAAATTACTGGTAATTACATATGAAACCAACGTACCGTTCTCAAACTCAGCCCTGTGTGCCGCTTTTTGTTCCAACCACAATTGCAATCATAGGATTTTAACAAACATGAGGTATGTACGTTTAGAACAGTTAAATATCCTCTTAAAACATATTTTGACAGATATCTGTGCGCGTCATGAAGAATAAAACTTCCATATACACACTGCCTTTTATTAGAAGCGACTGCATGAAATGTGGAAAAAAATGAACAAATCAAAGTAAACGATTAACAAGTTCCTAACTGGTAAAACCTTGGATTTCAAAATGAGTGAATAATTAAAAAAAAAAAAAAAACAAACAAATAAAGTTAATCAGTTTGAACATTAAATATCTTGTCTTTGTAGTGTGCTCAATTGAATATAGGTCAAAAAGGATTTGCAAATCATTGTATGCTGTTTTTATTCATGTTTTACACAATGTCCAAACTTCATTGGAATTGGGGTTTGTAGTTTACAGATAACATAGCTCAGCTCTCTCTTTTTTTTTTTAATTTACTGTAGTATTCGTATCGATGACCCAGTTGCAATGGGATGCTTGAAGATGACGTTTCTTGTCTGTGCTTCCAGTCAAGACATGTTTACTTTGCCCCCATTAAAATTCTATGATATGGCGTCGAACCACACCGCTCAGTTTGTAAACATCCTCTTTAAAGCGTAAGTCATCCAATGCGCACAATATATCTTATTTTCTGAAAATCTGGCAAAACTAATGTAAATATACATACAAACGTGTAATATAAGCAGTATTTTAGTTTTGTTGACTAACTAAAATTATTTTGCATACAGTTGTGAAATTCTGTTTCCATGTTGTAACTGTGTCATAAATAACATAAGTCCAAATTAAACGTTTGTTTTAAATAATAACCACCAGTTTTTGTCAGGAGCATATTAAGAATGGGCAAAAACACAGAGTAAGTCTGAGAAAGTTAATTTTGCCTCCAGTAAAGGATAAATACATTGAAAATGTATCGCAGAAAATGGAAACAACTACATGAAATGTTTCAACCCACAGGCAAATCAATTCTTATGTTATTTTGGGGAAATTATGATTGCAATGCAATGAAAGTTCACAAATTTATGAAAACAGAAATGGTGTTGTGATTTTATTGTCTAATAAAAGCTATCTTTGTACTCTGTAATGTTTCCATGTTGCAGCCGTGCCAAGGTGTACCAGACGTGATATAATCACTTACTACACTTTACAAAATAAGTGCATTATCTTTGTTTTTGTTTTTTTGTGTTTTGTCAATGACTGTATTTTTACCCTGATAAAAAGATTTGATAAAAAAAGACAAAAAAAATTTTGAGGTCAATGTCACACTTGTGACCAGGTATTCTGAGAACAACCTGTATACTGAGTAAGATTTGTCCATTGCCATGTGTAAACGCAACATTCAAAGCTTGCCCCTCCTCTATGGCTCAACTGCACCAGAAGTGCATTCCCCATTACCGCAATTTGCGCTGTGTACTGAGATACACAATATCATCCTATACCCTCGGTTTGCCAGAGGAAATGCAATATTGGCTAGTTACCTCAAAATTACTCTGTGTTGTGGTGCCAGACAAATGCTGTATATAACATTGCAATGCCAGTTCTGCAACGTTATGAAAAAATACCCTGCCAACAGTAATGCTAGCTCTTGTTAGCTAGCATATGGAAGTTACTGGCTCATTATCATCATTAACAGGCTACGTTAGCTAGTCATTGCCAAGATTGACGAGTGTTGGATAGAAAATTATTCTATGATCAAATTAAGCACTGAATATCTCAATGGTTATTTTCTCAACATGTCATGAGATTTGCAATGGTTGATAGTAGGACTTAGTGTGTACACACACTGCTTGTAAGTGAAGTTACACAGCTAGTCAGCTACTATTTTTGGAATGTTACATTTGTTGTGAAGGAAAAAGAAATACTTTTACATGCTAACTAAGATAACTGCCAGCATTTGCCTGTGTAACAGAAAGCAGGCCAATTCCATGTCTTTCTTAATCCCCATAATCTCCTTTAGTGTTTGCCAGCGTGTGAAAAGTAACCCCAGATTTACTCTCAATTTGGAATGGGCTTTTTGGCTTTATGTTTCACCTCACTATATTTCCCTCTTCTGCACAGTGAACTTGGGTCGCCAGTATTTCAGAGTCCAGCCCTCATACCGTGTGCACTGTCATTGGATGGGGACACCTGCCCCTGGGCTGACGCCTAGAAACGTCCTGTGAAATGTAAAATAACAAAATGTGGGCAGACGGCAGGGTCTCTGGAGATGCAGACACCCCAACACTTCTTGTGGGTCACAAGTGATAATTGAGAGGAATTATTTCTGTATGAGTCTATACTTTTTAAGGAAACTACTCAGTATACTGTTGAAGATCATATTTCAATATTTCTCATCATATTCATCAGTAGATCAATTGCCATGTTGAATAACCATAATCAATAATCATAATCAATAACCATATTATGTAAGCAGCAGTAACACACACACACACACACACACACATAACATAACACACACACATGCAAGTAGTTCACATATGCGTAGGGATGCCAGCAGCCATACCACTATTCGACCTGCTCCAACCGCGTGGCTGAAGCTAAGCAGGTGTGGGCTTGGTCAGTACTTGGATGAGAGACCACCGAGGAAAACCAAGTTGCTGCTGGAAGAGGTGTTCGTGGGCCAGTAGGTGGCGATCTTCCCTCTGGCGGAATAATCCCCAATGCCCCAGTGCAGTGACGGGGACACTGTACTGAAGGAGATGCCGTCTTTCGGATGAGACGTTAAACCGAGGTCCTAACTCACTATGGTCATTAAAGATCCTATGACAGTCTTTGATAAGAGTAGGGGGTTCCCCGGTGTCATGGCTAAAGTCCCAACCTGGCTCTTTTGACCTGCCACCTAATCATCCCCTGATCCAATTGGCTGTGCAAATTGCCCTCTCCCTCCCCACCTCAACCCCCAGGGCTCCCTTGAAAAAGAGATTTCAATCTCAACGGGACTTTCCTGGTTAAATAAGGGTTAAATAAAATAAATAAATGAGCAGTGCAAACACAGACACACATAAAACACACACACGCACATACAAGCAGTTCACACACACATGAGCAGTGCACACAGACACATGCACACACACACATACAAGCAGTTCACGCACAGTCACACACACATGCAAGCAATTCAATTCACACATGCATAAGCAGCTCACACACATAAGCAGTAGGCTTCTGTAGCTTTGATTAGTAATCAGGCTTCTGTTTAGTTGATTTGAAAACATAACCAAGTGAAACATTTAAATTTATTTGATTTCTGTAGCTTTGATCAATATTTGTTCAGTAAAATCATAAGTTGTCACTGAAAATATAATCAATTGAATCATTTATGTATCTACTTTTATCCTATTCATCTGACTGTATTTTTCCCCTCGTAACTGTAATTTTCCACACCTTTTAAGTGTATATTCTTTCATGTTTTATGAAACTCTGTTTCTGTGCACCACCAATATTTCTCAGGGAATCCAAGGGAAAGAAAAAAACTTGAGAGATAACCCAAGAATTGTGATTGGAGCAAAGTTGGTTAAAAAAACGTTAGAGATAAGATGGTTACAACCCATATATTTTGATTGGAGCAAAGTTGGTTGAGTTTTTCCCATAAATATTGCACTGTAAAGAATGCTGAGTTAGCACTTCTTAGCCAGGGACTGCTCACTGGGTTTGGATTATTGCACGATTCAAGGCTGGGAATAAATACGGCTTCTGAAAATTTTGTCTCTCCAATTATTCACGAACAAGGGGACCTCAAAAATATGTAAACATCTAGTCAGGAAACCACAACAATACCTTTAATAATTATGGACTTCTTTGGCTTTGTAAAAAAAATCCATTCATACCCGCTTCTTCTTCACTAGGGTCGTGGGGGGAGCTGGACCCTATCCCAGCTGACCATGGGCAAAAGGCAGGGACCCACCCTGGACCAGTCCATTGCAGGGCACACACACCATTCACTCTCACATTCATACCTACAAGCAATTTAGTGTACCCCATTATCCTGACCTGCATGTCTTTGGGCTGTAGGAAGAAACCAGAGGAAACCCACATGCAAACTCCACACTGAAAGGCCCCAGGCCAGATTTGAACCCAAAACGTTCTTGCTGTGAGGCAGTAGTATCACCCACTGCGCCACTGTGCCACGCTTTATAAAAAAATCATAATTTTTCTGGATTTTATCCCTCCTCTCGTCCGAAAAATCCAAAATTTCCCTTTTCGCATCCTTATCTCCCCTGATTTTTCACATCTTTCCCCAGCACACTTAATAATCATAGCAATGAATATGTAGAATGTCCTTCTATCCATCTTTGCTACTTCCTTATTGCCACTCTCTTGTTCTTTTCATACTCTCTCTGCTTTATCAAGTCTTATCCTTACTGTTCTCATTTCTAACCTCATCCTTTTAGTTGCTTCTGCGTATGACATTGTACCTCATGCTTGTGTTTCTTCTACCTCCCACTCAATTTTTCTTCTCTCACACTGAATTATTCCAATTTAGTGATTTTACCCACAGTGAAAATATTTAGCTTGTGCTTTAGTTTGTTGAAATTCTTCTTCTTCTTCATTTCTCCCATTTCTCCCACACTGCCTACGGATGCACGTCCATAATCCTGACAGCAGTATTACCACAGCAGAACTCTTTGATATGCCCTCACCTTCTACCAGACATAATCTATGAACACCCTCTGTTGCAGTTTCCCATTAAATTATAGAGTAGCATTTGTAGTGGGAAAATAATCTTAAATACTGTAAAAATGAAAGTATTACTATAATCACAGTTCAACAGAATGTAGCCAGGTTCATATGGCCCTTTAAAAATACTGAGAGGGAGTTTGGAGCGGAGAAAGAGGCAAAAACTCATAAATCTGTCAAAAAACCTGATAAAGACGCTTCTGCAGAACCCTCAAGGCTGGCCTAGTGAGCTAACCCTCCGGAATGACCATATCGGTCAGCCTGGTCCCACTACCTGAGCATGCGCACCTGAGTGTTCTGGAACCATCCATGTCCTCAGATAACTTGCTAAACTTAAGGAGAACCCAAGGTTTGGGGGACTTAGGTGTGGTCTTCGAGCGTCCCTCGCGGCCGTAAATGAAGGTAAACTATGATGTAATGGCAAACCTGTTGCTAAGGGAGGAGGATCGCCATGGGACAATTTACCAATCAGAATTAGTAATATTAGGGAAGGTGGAGAGAGTCACGTTTAATCTCACCTAAAGAAACGTGAAAAAAGGTAAATAAAAATGAGGGGTCGGACAGCTGAAGGGCAGTCGGCATGGGGTGATTGATGAAGAATGGATGCTATGTGGTTTGCGCAGACCAGTCTGGGTTTCTTTGTGCTTCTTCTGTATAGATTTACAATAAACCCAATTACATCAGACTCTGGAGAATGGATCTATTTTTTGGATATAGATTTGCATGAGTCAGTGGAACATTTTGTCCACTTGCTCGGACAAAGTATTTTCCCACAACACATTGTTTTGCTTTCTCCCCCTTCTGCAGTTTGATGGCTTTAAAGTAGCATTGCCCCATATACTCCCTCCACCTCCAGGAAACAGTCTGCACTCACTGACAATGGAACCCCACTAATAACCCTCTTCACAAGAATTTTGCACGTCATTATGAAACGGACAACTTTTGACCCATTGTATCTTTTTATTTTTAATGGGTTATCCCTGTTTTCATGAACAACTCTCCACAATAGAAGCCTCTCAGTGCATCAGTTACAGTTAAAAATTTGTTACCTGAGGAAACTTATTAATCACTGTAATAATGATAAAATCATGTGCTCCAAAGTACTTGCGTACGTAAACCAAACAGCGACTTTCTCGGGTAAGGCAATGTACCTCGCTAAGATGAGCGCTGAGGAGGTATGCAGGCACTGCTGGACAGCTATGGCAATAGTTCCCATGATGTAATGTTAAAGGGGTCCTTGCAGTGCAACCCACGGCCTGCGCTTATCAACTCTTGCCGCATAGTTGGGTTACTCTCGATCGTCTCATGCGATTGAACTAGTTGATATGTAGTGTATTATGGCTAGCGGCGATAAACCAATTGAACTGGAATTTATTTTCACCAAACTAGCACTTGATGAGACGCTTGAGTATTGTACGTGGTAACTGAAAGTCTGGACATGATACTGAAAAACACATGCCGTTTAGGATCTACACCTTGAACGCAGAACCAAAATGGCGTCCGAGTCTTTTCGGTGAACTGTACCAGTTTTTAGGACCAGCAGGCAGTTGCTACGGACGTCCCACGTTGTCAATTGTCCAAGTTAGCCACAAAACGAATAAACTCTCGAGTCGGGGGATTGTACATTTCTCCTGACGGCGATGGGAGACTGGAGATAGAACAATTTCAACATCAACCCGATTTTTATTTGGTAAGAACCATTCTGATTTTAATACAGTCATTTGTTGAGATGGGATTTGTTCCGATGTCAATTAACGTTAGCTCGGGAGCTGGATAGAATTGTGTGGCAGTCCGTCAAACCAAAAGACAAGATGAAGAATCAACGATAATACTGGCTCTTAGACTGAAGTTAAACAGTACAAAGTTAAACAGTACACAGCTCGCGTCCAGCCAAGTTCGCTAGCTTTAGCTAGTTAAAGTAAGTTAGACAGATTGGAATAGCGGCTGGATTTCGTTTTGTTTTGCATCCCAACTGATAAAGAAAGAGCTTCATTTGTACACCCTGCACTAGCTGAATGCCGGGAGGTCTCGAGTAATGCTTACGTTGCTAGCTAACGTTGGTGAAGTTTTATGGTATAGCTTTAAATGAGTTTGTCTTCAAGCTTGCTAGCTAGCGAGTTATGACCTGTCAACCAGTAGTTCTACCAACTAACGTTATCTGGCAAGCTTACTCTGTTAGCTGCGCTAGGATAACGTTAACGTGCTGCATATCACATTGATTAAGCACTTGATTACCCCAGTGATCACCAAACTCTTTCATTACCAGGCTTTCCGCTTGCGAGCTAACTAGCTAAGTTAGCTAGTTGGCTTTAGATAACGTTATAGCTTGCAAGCAAACGTTGGCTAGATAAGTAGGACAGTTAGCTAATTACTTTTGGGTATTGCTAGCTGGCTAGGGATGTTAGACAAGCACCTGCCGCATACGCCAAGTTACCAACTGAGCCAGTTTAATTACGACGGTTTATGTTTTGGTTAGCTTCCTACCTGGCAAAAAACACAACAGCCGGACAGACAGATTGATGGCTGAAGTTGTGTATTCAATATTTTGGCCTATTTGGCTGGATTGCATGGATCGCTTGCGAGTGCGTTAGCTCTTGCCTGAAATTGCGAGAGGGCAATCCTTCGCCAAATACATATTCTCGTTAGTCAGCTACTGATACCAAGTGGCATTACATTTGGCCAGGAATGGGATGTATCGTTAAACTCTTGCTGCTTTTGTTTAAAGATTATTGGAGCTGGATGCGCATACTTAACATAGGAAATCGTCTGTCTGCCTAGCTAGCTAATCCTAGTTGTGCCAAGAGAACTGAACTGTTTATTTGACGAAAAGAGGAACTCTGCCTTATATGCGCGCTCAGCACATTGGTAGTCATGGTTTAGGTCATACTGAGTAAGAGCTCATTTCCGTTTATTATTGAGAGCCATTATATGATATTTAGTTTTGAAAAAAAGAACGGTTATTGAGAAATAAATTTCCAGCAAGTGCGTGTACCATGATTGGCTACAGTGACCTAGGAGTCTTAGACCGTTCTCTGGACATTGTGGTTGTGGTGTTAATTTCATCGTGCGGGGGAAGGAAACGGGGATGGAAACAAACCTGATCCTGTCCTGTGTAACACTGCACCAGTGCATTGTTTCACTGGGGATTGACGGGGTCACAGTCTTATTCCACGATCATCTTTCACTGTCAGCTTGAGTGGCCCCTGGGGTGTGCCGTCTCAAGCGAAGCGTCATCAGCAGTCAGAGCGGCGAATGAAACCCAGTTTTGTGGAGGAGCGGTGGCTTCGTTCATTTTCAGATTCTTTGCATAAAATATTTTATTTGTTCCTGTTTTGAAGATGTGTAATGCATGTTATGGCCCGGAGTGACTTGATACCAATAGATGCTAAGAGGGGGATTATTTTCTTGATCCATTCGGATGCCGTCAATCTTAATTTATTTAGGGGAGATGGCTATACCTAATAAGAGAACAAGTTATTGGTGACCTTTGCTTGAACATGCTAGCTTCATGACCGTGTTTCCTTGGAGAATGAAGAGTTGCATTCTGGTGGCCACTGAAGTGATTGTGGCAGCCACTGCCAAAGAAGGATTAATACTCAAGCTTGACTTTCAGTTGCAAAGTCAAAATGCTGACGTGCGTCAGCCTGTTCAAGGTACATTTCAAGGCCCCTCTCTCCTCTCCACTGGACCAGATGTTAAAGGGGAACTCGGGGATAATCATAGTGCTGTTTTTTACAAACATAATTGGTAAATAAATATTGTAAAATACAAAAATGTGGAATTTTTGTTTTCAAAGACGAGATAAATGAGGTTTTATTCCCCCTAATTAGCTGTCGTCTGCTTCAGCGGTCGCGTGATAATGACGTAACGTCGCCCGAGAATGACGAAACGTCGCCCTTCGCCCAGAGGTATGCACTGTTATTGTGTTGGATAGTGTGATTGTCCCAGTCCATTATTTTATGACAAAAGATCGTTCAATATGGCCCATTGGCTAGTTGCACGAGATGGTGTTAAGTACTTTCTGAAATACGCAGGGTTGTTTCAATATTAACAGTTTGCTTCTGTCACTTATCAGTCTATATCAGTCCCCCCCCTTGCCTGAACTTTGGAAGGCAAGGAAGGACATGGTAGTTAGAGAATGGCCACCTTCTTGGCTTGATGGGTCGAAGGAAACAGCTTTTCTTTAGGGCTCATTTCTGGAGTCTGTGTTATACACTGTGGGAATGGATGCCTTCTTTTCTGGCATGCCTACATTTTAATTGTGTCCCCAGTATGAAGGCATTGTGATACTATGGACAGCAGTTGTTATGCAGGTGCCACAAAGTTCCTTGTAATGGCCCTAGACCCGACAAATCTCCCTTTCAGTTTCAAATTTAGTGTGGACAGTGTCTGTCATGACGGTACAAAACCTGGGGGGAAAATACTTGATTTTTAGCAATATTCATTAAGGTGGCATTCTTGCAATTGCCTGAGGGATCACAAATGAATGACTTTTTTAAAACTTTGTGTGTTGTGTGTCAGGACATAATCAAACCTGGAGATTTTGGTTTGTCATTGCCTATATCAGTGTAGGGATACACCTGCAGTTGCAGCAGCTTACTTTTCTTAGTTGGAGGCTATGGATTTGGCAGTCTGTATTCTGTACATTTTTGCAAAATATTGTTACATTGTGTAATCCTGCCTTTCAAACTATATTAAATGTCTACAAATGTCAAAAGTTCTAGACGATGAAGATGAGCTGAAATATTTAATCAATAAATGCGGTGCACTGCTGCCGTGTGAAGAAGGTGTGCCTCAACTGTGGAACAATTGCTGATGCTAAACTGCTAGATGAAGCTGGACATGTGACCTCATACTTGTTCTGAGTGATAGTATTCTGGTATTTAAAATGGGTCCAGGAATGAAACCACATACTTCTGTGGCTTTGCTCATACTGATGGGGAAGGATGTGAGGTTAGAGTTAGTTACCTTGCCGCACCTTTAGTACTGAGTCTGTTACAGGCTCTCAGTTTTCATCTGAACCTAGGGTCTCCTTATGATGAACCCTGTATTTTTTGGTGTAGCAGAGGAACTCGTTCTGTATTAGATTGGGGGAAAATATTGTGTACTTATGATAAATATCCATCAAGCTGTCCTGTATTCAATCTGTGTTGAAGTCTCCTGATAAACCAGGGGAGCCTGGTTTTAAGGACCTGCCATGGAGCTCTTTTTGCATTGCATCTGGACACATTATCTGCCAGAAACTATCATGCATGTAATGGTCCCTGACAGGAATCCTTTTCATTAGTCTTGAAGCAGTCATCTCTCTTGATAAAGAGCGTGATGTTGTTCTGCGGCTTGCCACGCTGGAGCATTTTCTTTGCACAGCAACAAGCTCTGGATCCTGCTGTGGTGTTCTGTGTATGCGCATGTGTCTATTAGAGAACCTGTCGCACCGCTTCGCACCTTCATGGGGACTACTGGTGAGAATGAGTCCTGATGCTATTGAGTACTATTTCTGGTATAATTTGCAGGTCTCTGCATCATTTTACAGCCCCACCTAACTGTGAGAGTAGGAACATTCTGTGTGAAATTATATAAGGCATAAATGATGTTATTAATCAGATAAGCACTCGGGGAGGTTAGGGGTTTATAGGTCAGGGTTTAATGTTCAAGTATGGCTTGTGATTAGATTTTTTTCCAGTGTTGAAGAAGGAGCAGTTGCAAGTGTTTTTGAAGAAGGGACAGATGTCCTAATTCACTTTCGGTTGAGAGAGTGGCCTCATTTTTTTGTGAAATTCAGACCTAAATCAGTGCAGCATTTCAGTCATAATCCTGTATGCCTTAGGAGACAGCTTTTGTCTGTCACATGGAAATCGACTTCTTATCCTCATAATTATTAATTCATTTCCATGATAAGTGGTTCATTTCCAACCCTGTATTTTTATTTAATTGTAAAATTTGGATACAAAGTCGTGGGCTTGCAGAGAGCAGTTTGATGATTTACACAGCAAGGTTCGAGTAATTCATATCTGAAAAGCGATTCAAATGATTTTTAGCTACTTCGACTTTACAGGAATAACAGTGTAAGCTAGCCTCCTTATTCTCATATTGCAATTCAAATAGCATTTTCTTCTCAGATTAGTTTAGTTTTTTGTGATAATTTGTAAAGAATGACTAGTTAATGTTGTCTTTGGTGTAAGTTTTATTGAAAACAAAATGGTTAAAAAATTAAGCATACGTAAAATACAGCTTACAAAAATCTATGAACAATGCTACTTAGTTTAAAAATAAAATTATTTTTTATTTTATGTACTATTTTTATTTTAAAAATATGATATTTCTGTAATTTAGATCAAGTCAGATCATATCTTCAAAGTTTTCAATTTAATGGCATGATGCATTTTCTGTTACACTCTTCTTTACTGTAGTTCCATTTGTTAGTTAGCCAAAGTTTTTCATTTACATGCTGGTGCAATTTTGTATCACCTTCAAAATATTCAAATTTTTCATGTTTTAACTTTGTATAATACCAGTCAATCTGTGGTCCTCTTCTCGAGTGGGTACAGCTGCAGGATGTTGTCCTGTCCTGCCGCGGAGCTGGCAGCTGCATGGGCATTAATGTGTAAAAATGATTGACAGTTGGAGGGTGTCGCCTGCATGCAAGGACTTGCGTGATGCCATGAGTGATGAGAAGTGGCAAACTGAATCAGATGAAGGTAGATCCCTCACAACATGTTCCATCGCGTACCTTTAACCCAGTTTTGCAGACATGTGGCTCAGATTTAAGAATAGCACTATTAAGGAGTCTTTCATCTCCATTTGCAGATGTCTCAATGTGTCTGATCATTGTCATTTTGCATTTGGTTGAATTGTTCTAGTTCTTATTTGATCCATTTGATTCAAAACATCACAAGCACCCCTCAGTGTTGGCTGTGCTCTGTACACTGAACATGGAAGCTTGCTGCAGTGTGCAGTAGCATGATTATCTACTCAGGGAGATTAGCACTGCATTCCGCAGCAGGGGATTTGTTGGGTATAGCGATCCAGTAGCAGTAGCCAGGCGCGCACCCACACAGAGACACACACAGTCAGACAGACAGACAGAATGACTGACTGACACACACACACACACACACACGCACACCTACATATACATACACACACACTTTTCTCTCCTTTATGGCTCGTAGCCGTGCTGCAGATGCCGTGCTCAGTCGCATGTCAGTGATCCTCTGCAGGACATGGTCTCTCTGGGTACTCTGCTCTTTTGTGGCGCAGAAAAAGCTTGCAGTGGCCTCCTTAGGCATGGTCCCTTTATCGTTGCTATAACGTTAACCACACTCTCCAAAATACAATTTAACAAATGGCATATTTTGTTGTTGTTGGCATAAACAGTGCTTGAAAAGTCAAAATCAAGAGACTGAATTGTTCATTTGAAATGTGTATTCATGTATTTTTTTAATCTTGAATTGGTTGTGGTACAGGTTGTTCTTGATGCAAAAGAATCATTTTAACCATAAATGATGGGCTTCTGGAATCCAGGATGAAGATGATAAACCAAGTCTTTGTTTTCTAACATTTGAGAGGTATTATCCTTAGCTTTGCTGGAGGACAGTAGTGGTGTTTCTGTGTGTGTGGCTCAAGTCCTCCTGCTTTGTCTTGTGACATGTGTCTGAGTCAAATGAGCATTCAAACTGTTTTACAAAAACCAAGAGCAGCATGCATGGAATGATTGTAAAATTGTAAAATATTTGGATCTCTGATAATGTCATTGGCAAAATTCAAATAAAATTAGATTTTGAGAGCGACAATGGCTGTTCTGTGTTTGGCATGCAAGAGTCTTGACAAAGCGCATTCCCCTATGTGTGAACTATGTCCACGCATAACAAAGTTCATTCATCACTTATCTAATGTTTTTTGTCCTGTCAATGGAACTGGTAACTACGTCTGGACATGCTTCTTTTCAATTTTCTACAAGTCTTCAGTCCAGGTCTTTTGTAGCTGTGTTGGAGATGAAGCTCTGGATTTTTGTAGTGTGGGGTGAAAGGTTTTGGATTTGGGTCTTAACGCACTACTTCTATTGATTTTCTTGAGTGTAGTTGGTAGGAGTGAGAGATGTGCCCAGTCTATTCACTGACTCCCCTTCCTCTTCCCACAGTGGCCATGGGCGACACGGATGTGGCGCTCCCAGCTCCTCAGGCGGAGGGAGTTCAGGAGAGCCCCTGTTCCTCCTCCTCTCCCTCCCCGAGCCACCTCCTGCAGCGGGCCAGCGCGGGCAGCGACAGCCCCCGAGGCCCCAGCCCGCCGCTGGGCATCATTTCGGAGGGCGTGGGAGAGGTGGGCGTCGTCATTGACCCCGAGGTGGCCAAGAAGGCCTGCCAGGAGGTTCTGCAGAAGGTCAAGTTCCTCAAGGTCGAGAGCGAGACCGTGGAGGGCAGAGCTGAGCCGAGGCTGGTCAATGGAGACGCACATCCGGAGCCAGAAGAGGGCGGGGTCACCAAGCCCCCTCAGATCCGGGACGAGGAGAAGGAGCCTCTGCCCGGCACGGTGAAGAGCGCCCGCCGCCGCCAGAAGAACAACTCGTCCAAGCAGTCGTGGCTCCTGCGGCTCTTCGAGTCCAAGCTCTTCGACGTCTCCATGGCCATCTCCTACCTGTACAACTCCAAGGAGCCGGGCGTCCAGGCCTACATCGGCAACCGGCTCTTCAGCTTCCGCAACGAGGACGTGGACTTCTACCTGCCGCAGCTCCTCAACATGTACATCCACATGGACGAGGACGTGGGCGACGCCATCAAGCCCTACGTGGTGCACCGCTGCCGGCAGAGCATCTGCTTCTCGCTGCAGTGCGCCTGGCTGCTGGGGGCGTACTCGTCCGACATGCACATCTCCACCCAGCGTCACTCGCGAGGCACCAAGCTGCGCAAGCTCATACTCTCCGACGAGCTGAAGCCGGCCAGCCAGCGGCTGCGGCGGGAGCTGCCCCCCTGCCCGCCCCCGGTGCTCAGCCACCCCCTCCCCGAGCACGGTCTCTCGCCCTCCAAACGCACGCACCAGCGCTCCAAATCAGACGCCACGGTCAGCATCAGCCTGAGCAGCAATCTGAAGAGGACGGCCAGCAACCCCAAGGTGGAGAGCAGCCAGGACGAGGTGAGCTGCGCCCCTTCAGGCCCCTGGCCTCGTTCCCGTCCCG
This sequence comes from Gymnothorax javanicus, assembly GCA_029692085.1. NCBI lineage: Eukaryota > Metazoa > Chordata > Actinopteri > Anguilliformes > Muraenidae > Gymnothorax > Gymnothorax javanicus. The sequence continues at coordinate 55,321,099 of CM056193.1, forward strand.
CCATGCCCAAAAAATGACAACACCTCACCTAGGCAGGCCTGAAGGGTGAACCACAACCTCAGCTTTATCTGCTCGGCTGATCGGTTTCCTGATCTTTCATAGTTCTGTGCTTATCTTTACGGGTGACATGTGCATACCACGAGCTCTCAGGCTGTGGGTCGTGCTGGATATCATCTGCTCGTGGTTTTCTAAAGCTTACTTTTATTTTGTTCATCAATATGGTTTCCTGTTCATTGCCCTTTTGTTTGTCTTATGCTGTGTATTTTTCTAGCTGGTTTGTTACTTTGTTAAAATATTTAGTTCGCACCGCACTCTTTTCGATGACATCATCTTAACCTAGCTTGTCTCCGTGCTGAATTTCAGTTCGCCTTATGCGCTGCAAAAGTGCAGTGTCACTTTTGCTGGGGTCAACGCTCACTTGCTTGACAATGGTTCAACCTCACAGCATAGCAACACATTCACTCATACACTTAACACACTGCACAAAATGCCTAATATTTTACGCTCAAATGTATACTGAGAGATGCTTTCTGTTCTTTTATGAGTATATTTTGGGTTTAAGATGGTTGAAAATAAGGCTAAAGTCCATACATAGAATGATGGCCATGACGATAAACACTGTGCAGCATGCCATTCAAGTTGTTTGGTTCGTTCGGCCTGAGCCAGCTGCTGTGGCTGCATTAGGTTGACCTCGGAGTGACATCACGACTTTGGCAGCGCATTGCAAGTGTAAATTATGCTAACCCAAAGCTCTATGCATATATTTAATATCACTCCTTTGAGTGCATTAATGAGATCACAAGCGGGAGACACCCTTGTATTGTGAGGGTCTATACGGTGGGGTCCTGCCTTTCATGTTTAGTGCTTGGAGGTTCCTCTGAACGTGAATCTAAATGGGTCTCTCACATGTGGCAGGGACTTAAGCCCAGCACATAGGGAGGGTGTGGGGTGTAGGGATGGGCAATGAATACCAGCATACCAGAGCACAGTGAGGCATGAACATCGACCACAGGCGTGGCATTAAACCCCTCATACCGTGTTGTTGAGTGCGAGAAGCTCATTCTAGCCAGAAGATGGGGATGGGGATGGGGATGGGGGGGGGAGCTGTGGCCAGGTGTAGGCTCCTCCTGTCCTCTGTAGCTTTTATTACCTCCGGTTTATCAGAGTATATCTTGGCTTGAATCACTCTACCCCCTGGGTCAGGGGTGAGTAGAATATAGATTCCTTCAAGCTTGAGGGTGTGTCTCTGTTCAGTTTGATTTTATTTGTATTGCACTTTTTACAAGAGAACTATCACAAAGACTCCTTACAGAATTGCAGTGGGGCAGATGCCCTGCCCAAGAACCCGAAATGGCTTAGGGGGTCAAAAGTGCCCAATAGGGAGAAAACTTCACTAATAGTGGTGGGGGGAAAAAACCTCCCCGATTTGGAAGAAATCTTGGAATGAGCCGGGCTATAATGGGGGAGCCCATCCTCCGCTGGCTGGGTAATTAAATTGTTAAGGGGTCTAGGTCAAACAAGTTCATTGGAAACCAAGAATACAGATGAATATGATAATACAGGTGTGTATTATTCAAGTATTGAGCATAATAATGAAGATGAAAGGTGAAGATGGCTTTAGGGGTGGGGGGGCGGGGTGTTTTGTCTTTGTGAGAGAGAGATTACATGGGTAAATAGCTGAGGAGGCCACAGTAGAGTCCTCTAACATGGAAGATTGTCAGCCTCTGCTGTGTCCTGATGAGAGCTGACTGATGGACACAGGAGATCGCCCTATCAGTGTGTGCCAAGTCCTTGGGTTCTGCAGGGTCGATGCTATACCGTGCTGCATAATGAGCACTCTGTGCTGTGCGGGTTACAGGGAGAGAGGGTCGTGCTGCTTGGAGGTGCAGTGCACTTCTGGATCAGGCGTGTGCTGTGCCTGTTCTCCACAGGTGTCAGGGAACGCAGACGCCTCACTCCTGTGGTGTCTTATTATAGCAGAGCTCGAATCATTTCTGAACTCTCCGGTGACATTTATCAGTTCTCCAGAGATATTGACGGAGTAATTTTTTTTCAGTAGCTGGTGAGGCCTGACTGACTGACTGAAGTGGTTTTGTGTGTCGAGTGCAGACCACTCACTCCGTGCTGGGTGCTGTGCTGGTGCTAGAGGCCCCAGGATGAGCTCTCTCGGGGGCGAACGGCCTCAGCAAGCAGGCGCATCACTGTATCACTGCCTTTCTTGCCTGTGTGTCATGTGACTACCTCCTCAGTATGTTTGCGTGTCACTGTGTGGCCGCTCCCCTCCATGGAGCCAAGCAGCTTCAGTATGGTGCCTCCCTATGAGACCCAGCCTCATTTCCACCTCTGGAGGCTGAAATGAAATCCAGAAGATGAGTGCGATCTCAGCTCCTTCACCTCAATGCCTTCTCTCTATTTCCCCATCTGCCTGTTGTTCATCCCTTTCTTATCTGCTTGCTTGCTGTCTGCTTCCTGTCTTCTCACTGCACTGCTGTCTCTGTCCTCCTCCCCTCTCTGTCTGCCTCTAATCCCTGAGGGGGGGGGCTGGCAACCCTGGAGGGTCCCAGGATGTGCTAAGTCTTGGTGTTACTCTGAATTTAATTGATCAATTAAAGCATATTTGATTACACACTTAACTTGCATCGCCTCGATTTATTGGGCCTAAAGTTGGTGGAGAGAACAAAAATGGCTACCCCATCCCTGATTGGTCTTCATTGCTTTTATCAGAATTGTGCTACTCTCTGTTTTTACATCCTCCATGTTGTCCTCTTTGTTCATCAGTTTGGTCCACAATAACGCCTAGTAAGTTCTCATTCTGTATCAGACTATTTTGGACTATTTCTATTCGGTAATGAAGGGCATATTATAGCCTGTCCCCGTCTGTCCGTCCGTTTGTCCGACCATGAAGTTTCTTATAAACAGGATTCGTCCAAGAGTTTTTTGTGGATTGTTTCCATATTAAAGTAGCTTAATGTTATATGTGAGAAGGTGCGCAAGCATGGGCATTTTTTAAAACTCAGATGTTTTTGGCTAGAGTTATTCCCCTTTCCAATATCAACCTTGTAAACGCTACTAGTCTTAGACTTCCTAGACTACTTTGTGGATTTTTGGATGATTCAAACAATTTAAAATTTGCTGTATGCAGTGATGGTGGGTATAGGAAGGTTCTTTTCGAAAAAGGGGCGCTCCATTTTCAATATGACCATCACGGCAGCCATGTTGAATTTGGTTTCCGTCGATTTTGAGGAGAAATGATTATTCTATCAAATTCAAATTTGCTTTTAGGTTTTGTGATGGGTAGAAGAAGGCTCCTTTTTGAAAATGGACACACTGGGATTTTCAATATGGCTGCCACTGCAGCCATTTTGAATTTGGTTTTTGTTGATTTTGTGTTGAGTGGATAGTCCAATCGAATTTAGATTTGCTGTGTGCATTGGTGGTGTAGAAGAAGGTTCCTTCAAAAATGGGCGGGTCTTCCTTTTCAAAATGTCTGCCATGGTGGCCATCCTGAATTTGGTTTTCTTTGATTTTGGGATTTGATGATCCGATCAAATTTGAATCTGCTGTGTGTATTGGGGGTGGGTCGAGGAAGGTTCCTTTTAAAAATGGGCACGCCGCAATTTTCAACATTGGCTGTCACAGCAGTCATCTTGAGTTTAGTTTCCGGCGATTTCAAGAACGATAGCTGATCCAGTCAAATTCAAATTTGCTGCGTGTCTCGGGGGTTGGTAGAAGAAGGCTCCTTTCAAAAATAGTCACACTGCAATTTTCAGTATGGCCTTCGCAGCAGCCATCTTGAATTTGGTTTTTGTTCTTTGTTGATTTAAAGGAGAAAAAATTATTAAATCAAATTCTAGTTTACTCTTTGTGTTGGGTGAGTGGAGCAAGGTTCCTTTTGAAAATGTGTGCATAGCAATTTTTCATCAAGCAAGGGGTCTGTCCGCCAAGTACAGAAGGATGTTTACAATGGTCTTTGCAATGCCCACTCAGGAACTTACTCCTTACTGTTGCGCAGGGGGATATGCCAAGGCTTGTGTTACCCTTCTTTAGAGTTTTTCCCCCTTCTTATATCAACTTTATGCATGCAACTAGTTGTAAAGTTTTTATGGACACTCTCCAAATTTGAATGTTACATGTTGTAATGTGGTGTCCTGCAAGCACTAGTTGAGTTTGAAGCATTGACAGACAGACAAGCAGTTAAAAGCAATGGCAGAAACTGCTGAAATGAACTGGCAGAGTGTGGCTTAGAATTGTATTGCTTTTGGATACATTTGCTGTTACTAAGCAAAACTCTTAACAATATTGTCATCATCAAAAAATAACAGTTCAGTTAGTTTTGGCTTGCTTTCTTAATAAATGGCAAAAATTAGAAGTGAAGGCCAAACACTCAAGTTAACTTAGCCTTTAATAAAGTTTATGCAATTTGATACTGTTGAACCCAAGGGTAGTTTTTGCATTACGCCTGTCATATTACTATGTCATAATGTTCAACTGATTGCCTTCCACTATACTTTACATATTGCTTGCCTAACATGGGATATCATATAGGCATGGGCAACGCTCTGCATAAACTCTAATGGAATGCGTAACAGCTGAACTGGGGCGGTAAACAAGCCTCAGAAAACTTATTAAAAAAATGATGTAAATACCATTTTCATACAAAAAGAACGCCATGGTTTGATTAAAAGCAACCTTTTCAATAGGATACCCGCATTTCATACATGAACTCTGCGTATTACGGCCGATAACGCGATTTGAACAGAGCTATTATTCGCCCGTTTGATGAATGCGTGACCTCAATTTGCACCGTGTTTACAAACTTTCAAGTGCACGGCGTGGCAAAAATATCCATTTTGGAGGTAGATTTCAGACAGCCCGCGCTGACGTGATATCCCAGCTACGGCCCTGATTGAATTACAGCCATCTAATTTGAGAAATTACGAGTCTGTTCGTCAGTCTAGACCTCCAGGGGATGCGAAATTAGTTCGACAGAAGTTGTTGAAGTTCGTCGCGAGTTCGCCGTGACTTCTTCTCAACAATAGCAAGAAAGGTGAGTGTATTTTTTACTATTACCTATATAGTTAGTTGACAGAATGTCCTGTGACCCTCTTTGTGAAGTTTCAGTAAAATATACCAAGGAATAAACCAGCGCCAGGCGTTCAAAACCTACCTGTGTTCTGACAAATTTTGCTACCTATGCCACCTCGCGAACACCGGTCACAAGATTCATTCACTTATACCCTTCAATTCGAGACTGCGAGGATGGAAATCTGAATAATCAATTAGGAAAAATTCTCGGCTCTCGGTAATTCTGTATATCGTTTAAACATTTTGTTAATCGGATTATGAAAGAAGACTGAAAATAAGCGCCCGCTTTTTTGTTTGGGTGTAAAAGCGGCGTATTTAAAGGGAGAATACATTGTATATTGATTAAGCATTGAACTCTGCATAAGTCGAACTGTTTTAATATTTGTTGATGACATTGCTTCGGCTTCCTGGAAGCAAATACGCCGCGCAAATCTGCTGTCTAGTGAGCATTTCAGGTTCGATATACTGAGTAAAACGCCGCTGAAACCCAAACTGGCCCGTCATTCTGCGAATAGTCTTACTAAACTAGTTAATCGTCTGATTGCTAATCAAGCAAAGGGAGGTTTCTGCCTCGCCAAACTAACCTCCGACCGCACGTCACTGTGTTTTACTATGAATTATTCACAGTAGCTCATTGAAACTATCATGGGAGGAGGGTATATGGACATTATAAAAACAGTGTAAAGTTTTTTTTTTTTTTTTTAAATCACCACGGGTTATTGAAGGAGCGTTTTAGTAGCAGTGGGAGGGCAAACAACTGCCGGCATCAGCGACTTCACAGCATTTTATACAGTAATGGGCGAGAAGCGTTAATGTTTGCCCTCCCACCGATAATTTTGACATTTTTGCAGGCCATTGATCCAAAAAAAAACTTAACAGGCAACCCATTCATACCATTTTTTTAATATCAATGCAAAACCTAATGTTTGTTGAACATAATTGGGTGAAATTCAATGCATTTTCCATTAAAAAGGGCCTAGGGGGCGCTGCTGTACTTCAGAAAAGGGGTTGATGACTTTAGCATCAATTATTTCTGTTAGGGTACCCTAATGGATAAATTGGCCAGGTTTATTTCTGAGAAGACTTCATTTTCGAAAATGCCCTCAGGCTTCACCCCCCAATTTTCACAATGGGTTTTGTTGATAAATGCCAAAATCAGCCATTTTTGGGAGCCTGTGGCTCTGAGACCCTTTCCTGTAAAGGCGTTGGACTTGTGGCAAACTCTTCATCTGTGTCTTCTGTACTTACCTGCAAAAAATCATTAGAAAATAATAAAAACTTTTTTCTCAGCAACTCAAGAAATGTTGTCATTTTATTCATTTGCATTGCCCATGCCTATATCATACTGTGCAGCTTGCACTTCTGAAGATGCCACAGTCACTTGATTGTTTTTACTGACAATGTGCCTGATGATGGGTGTATTTTGAATGTGCATAAGCTCTACAATGTAAGACAATTCCCTGGGGTCTGTAAAACATAGTTTCTTGTAGGAGAAAGACAAAAAACTAATATAAAATTTGCCACCCATCTCCACTCCTTCATTTTCTTCCTTCAGTATTTATTCAAGTGGGCAGCGAGTCAGTGAAAATGGAGCTCTGATAGGCTCCCTCATCGCAGCATGAAATGAACAGCGGCTGCCCAAACCAATACATGTCTGCACTGCACTGTACTATGCAAGGGACTGCCCTTGTGATGTCAAAAGGGACACGAAATAAAAGCGGATTGTTTAGAGTGATTTCTAAGGCGTGACAGCATAAACTCTGAGAGAATCTGGTTTCACTTTTTGACTGATGTTCAGTGGAGGGAGGACCAAATTGTGTCTCATTTCATGAGGGACCATAGTAGTACCAGTTTTATGTGGTATGTACTGGAGCTGATCATCAAGGACATGATTTGGTCAGACTTTTGGCACTAAACTGGAATCATGACCAAATTTGTGGTTTTCACTAATCATTTCTTATGTGATTAGTTTTTTTATGTGCTTAAAGATTGCGCACAAGCTAATGCTCTGGCAAATTAAGACTTATAAAGACAATGCTTTGTGTGGTGGGGTGATTGTTCATTTAGCTCGGTCAGATGTGTGTCTTGATGAGTTTCAGTTTCCTGTATGTATCCTTGAGCAAAATCTTGAGTAATTCATCATAAGGGGACTAAATGGCACCTAAAGAATTCTGGAGATTTACCTGGTATGCTGCAGTCTGCAGTATTACGCACGTGTTCCTCATATCCTTTCAATCAGCCAATGAGGTGTAATACTGAGGCGGCCTAATCTCATGTGCATTAGAGTAGGTCAGTGTAGCCTCATTCTACTCTGTGCCAAATGTTCCACAGATTCTGCTGCATTACATAAGGAGAGCTGTGAAATCCTGACATCGCAGTGATTTGCAGTGTTGATGTGTGACAAAGCGCTGGGAGATTAGAGATGCTTCCTGTGTGGGGCTGGGTCCATTGCATGAAAGCTCTGTGTGATTAGTAATCCCCTACTCATCTCCCTCTCTGGCAACATCTTACACCATCTGTTCATTTCTATGTGGATTTTCACATGCCAGGCCCCTCCCTATCTCCCAGTGATGTCACCATTATGTTGGCCTCATAAACTCTTTCCCTGGATTCACTTGAGCCACATGCTGTGCCCTGGTGTTCTTTAAAGGAGGGAGTTGTAGTTTATGACTTCCGTCATTTTTGGTGCCTATCTCTACAGTAAAGTAGCGATCTGCTATTATTGCCACGGGAGGAGAATTCCTTTCTTTGCTTGCCACACACGTCTTTGACTGTCACAGACGCCCTCCCTGCTCACCGTCCAATAGTCACATTCACTTTCTTTTTAAAGTGCTCATCGGGTCTGCTGTTGATCGCGCACATACAGATACTGTAGACCATCGCCCCCTGAGGTCACAAAATCCGACGGGTGACCGGTTTCGGTGAAACGGCGTGTTCACAAGCAGAGAGAACCGCCTCTTTATGGCGTTCTCTCACCTAATAGAATAGAGGCAGTGGATGACTCCAGAATTTTGCTTTACTGCAGAGGATCGTAACTGAGATACCTGTGTTATGGACCAGATTTTCTAAATCAAAGATCTCTATCGGAATGTGGAGCTATTTAACACTTGTTTAAAAATAAATAAATAAATCACTTGCAGTGGCTTTAAATGGTCCAGTGGACTTGTTCCCTGGCCATTGGTGTCCAATCCTTGAATTTCTTGGCAAACCGAAGTTTTTTTTTTTTTTTTTTTTTTTTTTGAAGAAATGGATTTTTGGCAGCTACCCAACCAATCAGATCAGTTTCACACAGGCATTTTGAAATGGTAGATCTTGATACTTTCGTGTCTTCACTTCTGGCTTTATTAATATCAGCACGGAGTTGTCGTGCTGTCAACCGCTGGATTTCTTCTTTTTTTTTCCACCGCTTGTCATACATGGATAACAAACATCAGAGGCACTTAACTTTCGTTTTGCCCCTCTATTGCCACTAGTTTTCAGAGAAACAGTCTCTTTGAAACTCTTGATGGTGTCTCTTACAGCGCCATGGCAGTATTTAACGTCTTCAGAAATTTTTCTTTGTGACTAACCTGCATCATGTAAGGCCGCAATGCGGCGACAAACTATCTCCATGAGCCTCTTCCATCATGCTTTTATGTTTAACTCTGTGACACTGGTCAAAGGTCATGTGACCTTATATACTGGAACAACTGACCATCAGAGGTAGTGTTTTGCAGAATGTTGTCTCAAACCAGTTTAAACAATGTTTTTAGCATCAATAATCATGGAATGAGCCTTCAAACATGCATTCATGCTATTCATGTGTCAAAAAAATAAAATTTGCAACACCTTTCGATTGTCATAAAAAATGGTGTTTCTAGTGTTTTTGTTTATTACCCTTATTTTTACCTCAGTATACTTGCAGGATTTTGTTTTTTTTTTTTGTTCTCATTGCCCACAATAGTATTTTTCGAGACCTTTTCACCAAAAAATTAGAAGTAATGTATTTGGATCGTTTATAGACGAAAGAGGTGGTGTATAATCACCACTGCACAATACTATATGCTTGTTTATTCAGTGGTCACATAGCACACATTTATGTGTTTTTTGTATGTAAATGAGTGCCAAATTCAAGGGAAACCATGTTCGTGGTTATAATTTTTTGGGTATCACTAAAGATTGCTATGGGTATGGATCCAGATTTGAAAGAATATAATCTCAAAAGAGAGGTCAGCTTGAAATTAAACTTTAGGACTGATTCAGTGATTTGATAAATAAGTAATTGCCCCAACTGCTGTGGTGGCAACGAAGAAAAAAAATCAATTTATTGAATTGGATTGTTGGTTAATTTGCCTGTGAAGCGACAGTGACACCTGCTCTTGCAAGCCCTCGAGTAGTGTACATGAGTTCTTAAATAAGCTGGTGTAGCATCTGCACACTCCCGCCCACACATCTAAGTTCTGCTTTCTTCAGCACGGTCCTCTCCCCCACCCGTTTCTTTCTTTTCTCCTCCATTCGTTTCTTTCTCATCGTAGTCCTCTGTCCAGTTTTCTCATCTCCTTTGTCAGTTTTTTCTTTTCTCTGTACTTTTCTTACTCATCTCATCTCCTCTATCCATTTATTTCTTATCTTGTCTATTTATTTTTTTCTCATCTTCTCTATCCCTGTAATGGTTTCGTGTGGATAAACCAATCAGTTACACGCAAATCTGCTTTTTTACTTGTATTTAAGCAAAGATTTCATGATATTTACAATCAACTGTGCGGACAAATAATCTAAATAGTTTAAGTGATACAAGGTTGTATTTGGTTATAAAAGATTGTCTACTGTGGGAAAGTTATTTAGGCTTTGTTTTTATTAAAAATATAGGACGGCTCTTACTAGATTCAGGTTAAGCTCTCACACTTTGACAATTGAGAAGGGAAGTCCCAGTATAGATTAGAATTTGCTCAGCATCTCTGTCGACATTGTGAAATGGACATAGAAGAAGAAGATGAATTTCATGTTCTTTTAGTCTGTCCAGCGTATAAACGTATTCATCGGTTGTATTTGCCAATCCAAGTCTGAAGTTTAAAGAATTGTTTCAGGCTAATAATAAAAAACTTAAGGTTAGTTTGTCAAAATATATACATCATGTAATGAAGCCTGTTGGTTAACCTCTCTTAAAGTCTATTGTTGGGCCACATGGGTGTCTCTATTTCTTTATGTAGATATTATTTATGATGTAACGCTGTATCAGCCTTTCCATGCCATCGTCTTTGTAAAATAGTGTAATTATTTTTGGCCTTTGGCCTGGTTAACATTTTTCTGTCTTTCTGTAATTCTCATCTCACTTATCCATTTCTCTCATCTCCTCTATCCGTTTCTTGCTCTTGGCACTCCTGTATCTGTTCTTTACCTCCACCTGTTTTTGACCTGGCTGTGTTCACTCCATTTTTCGCTTTCTCTCGTCACATTCTCTTTTCCGTGCTCCTCTCCCGTCTCAATCTCTCTGGCTGTGCCCTGGTTAATGCTGACCCTTTACTCTGATCTTTCTCTGTCTCCTGATCTGTGTGTTGCTACTGGGATGGCGTGTGACCTGGGTCATGTGGGTGCAGGAGTTCGCCCCTCTCCCTGCATCAGGAGCCTGGTCCTCTGCTATCACATGCTCTTCTGAATCTCTGCCCACTTCCTGCTCTCCCCTTAAATCCTGAAAGAGACCTGTCATTGTATCTCCCCGACGATGATAGTCGGGAGGTACTATGGTTTAGTTCCGGGGCCACCGCCGAGCCCGCAGAGATTTTCTGTTCCGGGCTCTGGAAGCGACAATTATTGCAGGAATTTTTTCTAATTTTACACAGGCGAAGATATTTATTTGACAATGCTCAAGACCGATTTTGGAGGTCCAATATATCTGCCGGCGGCCATTTTGTCCGAAATCTGGGGATCGGGGAGATACACTACTCGGTCCCTGTGGCGACCGAGTTATCTAGTTAGTCTCTGACATTTCTTTATGATTTGATTGTTGATTTTTGTGGCATCAAACTCAAATGCATCAATTGAAAAAGACTGTTCACTGAGGCAATAGTCTTTAGGAAAACAAACAGACAATATTGGAGGTATCTGCTGGGATAAGGGCCGGCAGGTATTTTGCATGGTCACCTTCATTTTGTGAGCTTTGGTAGATTTGTGAATGATGACAGTTCTCTCGATGTGGTAATAAGTGGTAAGGTTTAAATGAGCAGCATTTTCCTACACGGCTCTTTGGCTCTCTGAACTTGTACTCAGATGTTTAGCATCATCTGAAACACGGCAGCAGGACAGAGGATTTCAGATATCAGAGCCCAGTCACCCCACAGGCCGAAGATACAGTCATAGACTAACAATGCTGCGCATGACGGGTTGAATCAGCTTCTGCACTCACAAGGATTATTGACTAATTAATAACACGAGGTTTGTTTACGAACGCTTAAATATGAGTCATCCGGGTCAAAGTCCTCACATTGTGAGGGCCCATAAAGCAACCGTTTATAAATGTCTGTTATGGCCTTGTGTCTCACACACTGCTGTGGAAAACGGGATATTTTCCCCTCTACTTTTGGCCCTTAATAACCTTTATAGAATGGAAAGGTCAGTAATTTGATTGCTGATTGCCCCCATAAAACCTACGGACCCATATTTGAATCCCTCAAATGCAGCTCCTGTATTCAGGACAGTGGGTTTTCTGGCATCTTAAGTTCTAGTGGAGATCCCAAGGTTTCCAACAATCCCAAATATATTCCACTGAATTGCAGGAAAATGTGTTTAAAATGATACAATGATCTGGGCCCAGATATTTTCCATTTGCTTTCATGCTGTGGCCATAAAACCGGGTCCTGGGTCTCAATATTTCTCTCAAAGTGTGACGGGGCTTCAATGAAGTGCTGCAACCAGCAGAGACGATATGTCTGTGACTTCGTCCTACAGTGAGAAAAAATGAGTGGAAAGTTGGGAGTTTAAAGACCTTTGGGCAGAGTCTTTATTGACTTTGTGGTCTGCTTAATGGCTGAAAGGACTGTTTAATCGATGTAACTGTTTCACATGAGCATTGCTGCATTGAAACACTTACAGGGATCAGCACTGCTGGCCTCCTCCACAGTGACTTTGGCTACCCTGGATATGTTGTTGCTGGATTGTACTTCCTTCCCATAGGTCAGTGGCCTCACGTTCCCTCGTCTTTGATTTTGTTGCCATGGGGAGAGACCTCTGTCTATCTGAGTGGGAATATAGTATCGCCATTACCAGCGCAATATGTCCAGGCGCTTGCTATTTACAGCCATTTCCAGGAAGGATGCATTGTACCCTTGAGCATGGTACTTAACCTGCGTTTCTTCAGTACTGTGCTGGCCGAAAGTCTTGGCAGTGACCCAAATTCTGTTTTTCGCAAACTTTGCCGCTTCAATTTTTTGTGATTATTTTTTTCATCTGTAGGCTGAAGGAGAATTAAAAGCAATTCATAGTTTCCAAGACTATTATTGGCAAATAAATCTTATTTATGCACAGAGCCAATATTTAGATTGTTGACACTTCTTCATAACTTCTGCAATTTGCTCTGGGATGCAGGATATCTGCTTCTGAACCAAATCCTGACTGATGGTGGTCTGTTCTCGCCTTATCAGCGCTCAAAGTTGATCACAATTTGTGGGATCCTGCTTGTCCACCCACTTTTTGAGGATCGACCATAGGTTCTCGAATGGGTTGTCATTTCCTGGCTTCGGATCCAGAATTTCTGTGTGGTGATCTCTGAGCCTCTTTATCACTTTTGCCTTGTGACAAGGTCATGCTGGAAAATGTTCAAGATCATCTCCAAATTGGCTGTTGGGAGAAGTTGCTCTCAGAGGACATTTTGATACCATCCTTAATTCATGGCAGTGTTTTCAGGCAGAATTGTGAATAAGCCTACTCTGCTGGATGAGAAGCAACCCCTCACATGGAGGGTCTCCGGATGCTTCTCTGTTGGCACGACACAAGCCTCATGGCGGCGTTCACCTTCTCTTCTCCAGACAGTCGATTTTCCAGACATCCCAAACAGTAGGATGGAGGATCTATCTGAGGAAATAACTTTGCATCACTTTTCTACCATCCAATCGTTGTACTTTCTGCAGAATTTAAGTCTGTCCGGGATGTTTTTCTTGGAGAGAAATGGTTCCTTTGCTGCCCTCCTTTACACCAGGTTGTTGTCCAGAAGTCGTTGCCTTGAGCCAGCTCTGCACTGGTGAGGACGCGGTTCTGTGGCCGACTCCTCAGGAGGTCTCTGCACTGCTGAGGACGCAGTTCTGTGGCCGACTCCTCAGGAAGAGATGGTCTCTGCACTTGTGAGGACGCAGTTCTGTGGCCGACTCCTCTGGAGGAGATGGCCTCTGCACTGGTGAGGACGCGTTTCTGTAGTGATTCCTCAGGAAGAGATGTTCCTGGCTCTGCTGGGCACTCGTGGACATTCTGAAGCCTTCTTCGCTCCAGTTTAACCTCTCTCCTTGAAGTTCTTGATGATTCAGTAAATGCTTCTTTCCGATACAATATTCTTAACTGCAGTTTCCTTGCATATGAGGCCATTCTGATGCATCGCTATGATTTGCTGCACGAGTTTCTTTGGGGTTTCCCACATGAAAAGACAGTGATTTCAAGCACTGCTCCTGCTTTTAGCGATCAGTCTGCTCTTTAAACTTGGTATAAATGGTTGTGTGACTTCAGCTGACTTGAATTCACTCTCACTTACATCATGGCTGAGAGATGATTGTGAAATGTGGTTGGCTGATCCCACTGTGCCTAGGCCAGAAAGCAGTGATAATTGGGTTTTTGTGAAAGTTTATATTTATGCCGATGACGCTTTTTGCTGTTTTATTAAAACGCTTCTGATCTCTCTACACATTCGTATGCAACCAATGTGAATTGTCACCGCAAAAACTGAAGTCTTAGTTTTTGCAAGAAACAGTATTGGTGTCATTGCCAAAGCTTTTGGCCATGACTGTGCATGGCTCGCTTCTCTATAAAAGTTTGAAGTTTCACTGTATAGGAGTGTTTGCTTAATACCTGTGATGTACTATGATGTAGCCTAATGCGAAGTCGCATTTAAATTGGACTGTTGGCGAAATCTGTGTCCTCAGTACAGCCATCCAAAACAGTCTCCTTGCTTAATGTGTGTTGCACAGAGGATAGTGAATCAGTCTACAGCATGGCCCCATTTTGTGGCGCGCAGGAGTTGAGCCGAAGATGCGATTTTAAATGGTGTACTGGTGCGTTTGGTGTTCCCTGCCCCCATTTACAGGGACGAAACTATCCCAGCACCGTCGCCCTAGCAGTCTGAGCCGTGCCCCCGCCCCGGCTGGTCACTTAATCCCTACTGCTGTCTCTGGTATTATGCAGAGGATCTAGCGGGGATGAGTGACGCAGCAATCGCCGTTGTCCATCTGTCTGTCCACATGACGTCTGTCTTCTCGCCTTCACGTAGTGCTCGGTGACACTGCAGAGCCGATGTCCCCAGCTCTCACAGCCAGCTGCACAAACACTTCAATAATGTATTTATATAGTATATTGGCGCAACATAACATGCATTGTATCAAAATTCCATGTTTATTATGTGGTAATAGCCGCCCTGTTTGCTCCTGGCAGCATCTTCTGACCAGTACAATTGTGTATTGCTAAACTAAACATGCCTCGCGCTCTGGATAACTGGCAGTATTTTCGACCAGTGCTCTATGGGGGAACTGCTGTGTCTATGACTATAGGTTAAAATGTATATTATAAACTGCAGTTTATTAATAGCCATCCCCACTTGTCATCCATGGCATGAAATTGTTTACATTTCTACAGGAAGCCTGGCCCTGGTGGTTGATTGATTAACTGTCCCTTCCTGAAGTCTAGAACACAAATAACGGTGATATCATTGACCTGGGTGTGGTTGAGGAGTATGCACCAGGGGGGTGCCTGGCATTCGTTTAAGGACATGTAACTGTTGATGAAGATGTCCTTCAGTGTGGTGGGTAGTGGTGAGCCAAGAACAATACAATGAGACTTTTGTTTAATGTAAATTTCAGCTGACCAGTGGCGGAATTTTCCGTAATAAAACTAACAGTTGTGTCAGACATGAAGTATAAAGCAGGGTTTGTCAGGAGTGTCATTCTCGGCATATTTGACAGAATGACACACGGGAGCTGCTGTAAAAGCCCGTTCTCTCGAATGGTGTACTGCACGCTGAAATGTCTCACGAAAAACTGATCAGCGGAATCTTCGCTCATCTCCAATGTCAGAGCTGGTGTAGGAGTGGCTAATAGACGGCCGGAAAGGTTTCCACAGAATGTGGGCTAATGCGTTGAGGCCGCAGCCCCGCCTGCAGGCGCAGTGACCCCGCTCAGGATGCGGTATTCACCATTGTCTTGTCTCTGTCTCTCCCTTCTCCCCATGCTCTAACCCTCTCCTTTCCCAGGCCTTGAGCTCCAGTGCTGAGAGCCTTGACTCAGAGCCTAGTGGTACAGTAAGTCCTGCCTCCTCATTGCCCTGGTGCTGTGGATTGTGGGATGCTGGCTTACTTCAGTGGCGTACTCTCTGGATGTTCTTTATAGATTTGTCTGGAGTTTATTTGGTGGCAAAATCATATGACCATGGGGTGAAAATGGGTAAATGTATATTGAACTGTATATGGTACGTAAAATCTTATGACATGATCACAGCACCTGCAGATTTACCTCTCAACTGATCTGTAAGTACAATAGTTGAGTTGGCCATTAAAGTATCAATTGCAAGGCTGTTCTGTGTCTTATAATTTGATCGCGGGCAAGCCATGCGGACATTTGCAATGAATTCATAGTTGTTAACTGCACTTCAGTGCTCCTTTATGTGAAAGTTCTATTCCTTATTTTCATACTTTGTATTTAATGGGCATCTACATTTATCCATTTTGAGATTCAAATAGCTTTTCATTCTTTGGTCTATTGTTTTTGCCATGGATATCATTTAATTCTGTGAATCTGTCTCAGTAAAACATTTATGCATAAATGGTGTATCAAGTTAAACCTGGCTCATTATTTGCAAACTAAACACCAATTTTTGAAAGAAAAATATATTAAATTCAGCTCTATTGGGCATAACTGATGACCTAAAAATGAGTCAATGTTTTGACTGAGTCAGGGGCTAATTGATAATTTTCCAGAATATTGTGCAACATTCACCTCAAGTTTAGAGCAAAAGATAGTTTATACAGTATACTTAATAACACCTAATTTGAGATCTGATATCTTGGGTAGTATGGTTCTCTGCTTCAAACTTGAGGTCAGTGGGAGAGCTGAGCTCTGTAATTGGGAAAGTGGTGATTGGGCGTGGCCATTGTAGGCCTGTGGACATTCCATTGGCTGATGTGAAAATGATGATGTGCGTTGGAGAGTTCTTTGGTTCCACTTGGACCAATGGGATGCCCCACAGAGCCGAGTCCTGGTGATTGGATTGGATCGATGACCTTGGTTGGTAGGGTAATGTCCAGCTCTGTTTTAATATACTGAACTATGTTGTCCCATGACGCCATCACTATCGCACAAAGTAAAATAAATTTGACATTTTCCATGACTTCACAATTTATGAAAGGAATTAATTTGACTGATGGACTGTTATTTTTTAGAGCATTTTTATGAATACTTCTGTCATTTCAGGGTACATTGTTGAGATATTATGCGCCTGTGCTGCACCTTCCCACCATTTTAAGGAAGGGTGTTTAATGCATTCATAGTCATAGTGACTGCTGATGCATATGCCATAATCTCATAGAAAAGTGGATGAAAAAACTAAATGCATGTGGAGGACTTGTTCTCCCCAGTTTGGTTAGATTTTAGACTTATAGGTGATTTGTTGGTTGTGTTGTACTGGTTCATCCAGAGGTACAATGACTAGAGCCTGTTTTTTCAGTGGCTCATTGTAACTGCACCTGGAGTGTAAGATTTATAGGAATTAAATTGTGTTTTATTGAACACCTGACTATGGGGTTTTTCTCATTGTCTTTCCAATATGGGAGATTAAAGTCTTCAGTGGTGATACTTTTTTTTTTTTTTTTTTTTTTTATCCATTTGTGGGCACCTTGCATTGATCATTGATTTCTACAGTTAAGCACAGAAAGCTGATCAATGGTTTTTGACTGAATGTGGGCCACAAATTGTGAAAGTGGGCATGTTTGTAATGTCAGCAGTATGCTTGGGAGAGAAACTGATCATGGGGTCAGTCCTTAACAGTAGTTACTGCTGGAAAGGCATGATTTGTAGATTATGGGGAAAAGTTCACCTCAAGGGCGGTTGCTGAAGCCACCGTTTCTATGGCAATGGGGAGGATTGGTCAAGATTAACTTGAGATTCGGTCGCAAGGGGCCTGCAGATTAGGATGTGATGACTGGTTCTGAGCCCTGTGATATGAAATGAGTCAAAGTACAGGTTTGGCTGATTACTTGAAATTTGTTCAGATGGCGAGTTTATCTGCTTTTAGTGTGGCCAGTTCAGACAAATGAAGGATTTCATGTTCTGGGGTCACCTGTAACCCAGAAGACAATTTTAGTTTTATTAATTATGCAGAAATAGACTATTTATTATGGTGTCTTGGAATTTTGTATTTTAAAACGGTTGCCGAATGCACTGTACGTATATCTGAATATTTTCTCTTGAAAATTGGTCGTAATTTATTCTCATATCCTGAAGCATTCAAATGATTTCCTATTATTTTTCCTTTTGAATGAAATGGCATTAATGCAGAATTGTTAGTGAAGTTCGTTTGTATTTATCACCCTTTTCAACTCAAAAAAAGGCTTGAAACCTTATTGCCCCCTGGTGTTTATTCTGTGGTATTGCCAGTACCACGGACAAGTCGGCGAACTTTTTCTGCAAGACTTGTTACTTTCCTTCCAGATTTGCTGTGCAATGTACCTTATCCATGCTTTGTGGCCTCGCACTGGCACAGCTGTGTTTCAAAAGGTTTTTTTTTTTTGTTTGACCTATTTTATCTGTGCCAGCCGGTGTATAACAGTGATTTCAGTGCAAGCCTGTATTCCAAGAGAAGATTTAAGACTCTTGATGTTGCCTTTGGAAGGCTGAGCATAAGTCACAAACGGACCAGTTTCCCTCCGGCTGTGGTAATGCCATTTCCATGTGGTCCTCTGGTGTTAGCAGCGCATTTTCTTTCTTCAACAAAGCGGACCTCTGAGGAGTGAAGAGGAAGACTGAAAGCATGAATGACACAGAAGCCCTTTCTTTGGGAGAAACACTAGTTTTCTTATGTCATTGTCATTATGTAAGTAAATGGCCTCCTTCTCCTCTCTCCTCTCTGACCCTCTTTCCCCCCCCTCCCATGGTGCACTGGTCCAGCCCGTACGCCTGACGCCCCAGCGGGAGTTCATTAAGTCCCTGATGGGCATCGGGAAGCGGCTGGCCACGCTGCCCACCAAGGAGCAGAAGACCCAGCGGCTGATCTCGGAGCTCTCCCTGCTCAACCACAAGCTGCCCGCCCGCGTATGGCTGCCCACGGCCGCCTTTGACCACCACGTGGTGCGCGTGCCCCACACGCAGGCCGTGGTGCTGAACTCCAAAGACAAGGTGCGGGAGGGGGTGGATGGTAGGACTGTGTGTGATTAATCTGATTAGGCCCGATGTAAGACGGGTGGGAGAAAAAAAAACAAAAGTCTTACCGGGACAAAGTGACCCAGAGAAATGAGGAATGACAAAGATTATGCATTTGTATTCGTCCCATAATGTGGTGTTATTTGCCCTGTGGCAAGTGTATTATTTGAATTGTAAATGTGATTACTTTGGGATTAAAATTGCACATCACACCACCTGTAACTCTCGAACTCTTACAGCTCATTAAATCATTTGGTTGATTATTTATTGAGCAATTTGAGAACTTCTATTAAATTAGATGGAGAGACTTCTTGTGTCACATAATGTTGAAGCATTAAGACTTGGCATTTACTAAAGTGCATATTATTTTTTATGAGAGTAGCCTGCTTTTTTATGTGTTCATTGATCAGTTTCAGGATAGTTTTGTGTTAGAGTGGTGTTCACGGCCCCTATTTGTTGGCCTTTGTGTTCTCTTGCAGGCACCGTACCTGATATATGTGGAGGTGCTGGAGTGTGAGAACTTTGAGACGTCCAATGTGCCGGTGCGAATCCCAGAGACTCGTATCCGCAGCACGCGCTCAGTGGAGAATCTTCCAGATTGTGGCATCACAGCCGAGCAGCGGGCCAGCAGCTTTTCGACTGTGCCCAACTACGACAACGATGACGAGGCTTGGTCTGTCGACGACATTGGCGAGCTGCAGGTGGAGGTGCGCTCCTTTGTGCTGTTGTTGAGAGAGAAAAAAACCTCCCATTATCATGTTCAATTATAAGGGGTCATCTTGTGCCCATTTCCCAGTCTAATATTTAATTTTGTTTGGCCTATTTACAAACACTTGCATGTATTTATGGTCAAGAAACACCTAGTTATGGCTTTACTTGCCATGTGTGCAACACCTCAGGCTCATCCAGCCTGAAACAGGCTGTTTTGGCTCCTGTCTCTTTAAGGCCCCCTCTCTTGAAATGTACTCTTATGATTGGCCAACCATGGTACAGGAAGTAGCCTCGGTGAAATGAAGCTAGCACATTAACAGGTTGGGATTGCCCTTCTGAAAAATAGCGGTAAAATTGAATTTTAACCTTTGATTCTTTACTTTGTCTTCATTAAGACATTCGTAAAAAAAACGAATTACCTTTGCACTGAAGAAAACGGCATCTTCTCAACGTGGCAATGGGTGCTAACCAAACTCTAAACTCTAACCGGCTTTGATATAACTAGCTTAGTTTGAGAGGGTGCCACACTGGCTGCTAGACCAGCATTATCCAGTTGTGTTTCGTCATGATGTTGACGTGTTATGGCCGAACAGGCTGGACAACAAACAAGGAGCTTCGGGCAGTTTAGGAGCCATTTTTTCTATCGGAGTGAATAACTCTTTTTGGCATGGACTTCGGTACTTTGCAGGTGTTTTATATGTGCAAAGAGCCATAGAATAATATGCTAAAGCAATTTTGGGGAAAAAACCCAAAAAGCACAGTAAGATCCGTTTGATATTGTCATTTTGATTGCTTAATTGTGATTAAAAAAAATTTTTTCTGTCTCGCTATATGCAAGTTACCTTCTGTAAGAAAGGAACTACAGCCTTTTGGACATTACAGCTCTGTCAAGATTATGATTACCTCAGTTCATTGCATATGTACCTTTTTACCTGACTTCACCTGTTGCAGTTAGGGAAATAATTTTTTAAGAGTCCTCCAAACTATGGGTCGATTGAGCTTCAGAATTTCCTTGAACTGTCCATTTGCACAATGCTAAGAATTGAAATTCGTGCTGTGATTTATAGTATCAAAGAGTCACAGCGAATCGACTCACTGAACAACCACTGGACTGCAAGTTGGATCCCTCAGAACTCTCCGGACATAACCTCTTTCCTTTATTGAACTGTCGCATGATTCATTCCTCATTGCACCACACTGTAGATGGAGCAGGAAACTCCTTCTGTCATCTGATTTTCTCTGGTTTTAGTGTTTGGCAGTACGTTAGACCCATGGTGTTCTGTCACTCATCTCTCCAGCCCGATAATACCATGCGTCTCCTGGGGCTCCCATTCCCCCCGTGGTGCGCAGAGCCATTTAATTGATTGTACTGTGATGAGGCCCCCTGTAGTGGTTGTGCCCTTATCACCGGCTCGCTCTCGCTGTGCCTACAGCTCCCAGAGATTCACACCAACAGCTGTGACAACATCTCCCAGTTTTCTGTGGACAGCATCACCAGCCAGGAGAGCAAGGAGCCCGTGTTCATCGCTGCAGGAGACATCAGGTACTCGAGCGCTTCAGCAGCGGTGGATCATTATGCCCCAGTGTGGGGACAGTGTCATCATAAGAATGGTGAATCACAACGATGGTTCATTTTTACATTAATATGTAGCACATTGGATCCTGTTCAATCTAGCCATGGAAAATTTAAAATTAAAGGTGCTCTAACACCTAGATAATGTTTGAAATGTTAGGTTAAGCTTTGAAGAAGTGATAAATTACTGCTTACTCAAATTTAGTTTCTCAAAATCACATACAGTGCATATTTCGACTGTGCCATATACAACCCCAATTCCAAAATAGTTGGGACAAAGTGTAAATTCTGAATAAAATCAAAACACAATGACTTTCAAATCACACCAGCCAGTATTTTATTCACAATAGAACAGAGATAATATGGCAAATGTTGAAACTGAGAAATTTTACAATTTTTATCCACAAAATGAGCTCATTTCAAATTTGATGACTGCTGGAGGCCTCATAAAAGTTGGGACAGGGGCCTGTTTACCATGGTGTAGCATCCCCTCTTCTTTTTAACACGGAGTGGAGGCGTCTGGGCCAGGGGTGCTGTGCAAGCCAAATTTTTCGGTAGGCACAGCTTAGCTATACTGTACAATTTTAATACGTCTCCTTTACATAAATAATACCCATGCAAATAAGCTTTTTTTAAAATTGAACTTTGTAGTTTACAATTCAACAAATCTTTTCCCCCATAGTTTTCTGTTATAGGCTACATAAATAAAAAATAATATTCAAAAAAGAGTCCATATGTCCTATATCCAGCAGTCAGTTAATAGTCAAACCACTTACGCCACATTCCTTCCCCATCCTGATGTTTGGTGGGAACATGTTCACATGCATTGCATGAGTTTTAGCCTCGTAATTGACTGAAATATTTGCATTCAGGAGAAGGTGTTCAAGTGTACCTAATAAAGTGACCACCGAGGTCATCCTGCGCATTCAGTAGCAAATCAGTAAAAGGCAGAGCTAAAGAAAAATCCTCCGTACAGTTGAATCCCAGTTAGCCTAAAGTATAAAACCCAACCTAATTGTGAGGCATTATCTGAAAATAGCTCTGCGTCTTTTCACCTGAGTACAGAATAAGTTTTGATCATTGTCATCTCAAGAAGCAATAACTATGGAAGCCCATAGTGGACAATATTCAAATGAAAATGTAATCCCACTATTGCATTATAATTTTCCACTTATGAATGAGTTATTTGAGACAATATTAAATTGAAAATGCATTAATCCAATTATCACTTTCATTTTCACATACACATATGGGAAATCTATGACTATATTCAAATGATAATGAAAAGCTGATTGACATTTAATTTTCAAAGTCATGCTCCGCAATACAGTGGACAGTATTCAAATGCAATAAGCAAAACAGCACCCCCAGCCTATTGCATTTACATTTACATGTCATCACGCTCTTTTAGGGTCAACATGATAATGAAAATGCTGTTTTCTAATCACTTGGAAATAATAATGATATAATAATGATGACAACATTTGACATTTCATTTTCAAAGACTTATCCTGCAATACATGGGACAATATTCAAACGCAGTAAGGGAAACAGCGCCTCCCAGTCCATTGCATTTTCAAATACATGTCACCACGCTCTTTTTTGGGACACAATGAAAATTAAAATGCAATCTGTCAGCGTCTCATCATGGCGGGTTTTTTCGCTAGGGCGTCACTCATTAGGGGCGCGAGCGAAACCATGTTCCTTATTTGCATACCAACCAATCAGCTTCTGGGGTAGCGCTTGTACGCACGGAGGCTTACTGATAATGTCATGATGGCTAGGCTGCTATGCATTGTGTGCCATTGCGCATTAGGCTATGTTGCGCTTTGGATGTAGCCATCTTGGCAGCTAGTATGCTAGCTAACGTTAACTAAGGAAAATATTTGTAAATGATTATCACATTAAAGCGATATGATTTGATTTTTGCCCCAACTCTATTAACTGAGCTAGCTGTAATATGCATGAACTTATCCGAGGCTTCGCGGCAGTGTTGTGCAACTGCAACCCAAGTGTGCTTGCAGATTTCAGAGACGTTAGCTAGCTTGCTAGTGAGTCTAAAAGCAATCGCTTAGGTACAGTTAGCTAGCTATGATGCCTACTGGAAAAGCTCTTACAGCCCTGATTTGTCACTTTAAACGCCATCTACGACACACGACCTCTTTCACCATTGATTAGCAGCTTCTTTTACCTAAAGAACAAACTGACAGTTCAGCCTGAGACATGTTATTTCATAGCTAGTTAAAGCAGCATTATCCTTCCATGCGTGCTATAGCGTATTACTTTACTCCAGATAAAATGCTATCCGTCTTCCGACCCTGCTGACGCTAGTTAGGGGAAATGTTTGTCATCATTTTTATACTTAATCGCTGTGATTCGGTTTTTGCTAGCTGACGATTGCTCTTGTGCTTGCCGAGTTGCAAGTTCGCCACTCCTGAAACATGCGCAATGTGTACATCATGCAGAACGGTCCGATAAACGGCCAGCAGTCAGGCTGCCGCTTTTCCTAGTTTAATCGCGATTCCCAAGCCACGTAGCAATGGGAGAAGTTTTGATGACTGGCTGAAAACAATGTTCCTCACTTGCTAACTTAACCTGCTGAAATATGAACTTCTTTGATATGTTTGGCAGCACTTTTGGACGTCCCAAGAGTACTATCAGATTTCTGGGAGATTTAAATGGATAGCTCATTACCTGGCTAGCTCAAGAACAATCTGCAAGCACAAGAGCAATCGCTGTCCGCTAGCTAGCTTGTGAAGCTAGGGCAAAAACCGAATCACAGCGATTAAGTATAAAAATGATGACAAACATTTCCCCTAACTAGCGTCAGCAGGGTGGGAAGACGAATAGCGTTTTATCTGGAGTAATGTAATACGCTATAGCACGCATGGAAGGATAATGCTGCTTTAACTAGCTATGAGATAACATGTCTCAGGCTGAACTGTCAGTTCGTTCTTTAGGGAAAAGAAGCTGCTAATCAATGGTGAAAGAGGTCGTGTGGGCGAGATGGCGTTTAAAGTGACAAATCAGGGCTGTAGGAGCTTCTCCAGTAGGCATCATAGCTAGCTAGCTGTACCTAAGCGATTGCTTTTAGACTCACTAGCAAGCTAAGTTAGCTAACGTCTCTGAAATCTGCAAGCACACTTGGGTTGCAGTTGCACAACACTGCCATGAAGCCTCGGATAAGTTCATGCATATTACAGCTAGCTCAGTTAATAGAGTTGGGGCAAAAATCAAATCATATCGCTTTTAATGTGATGATCATTTACAAACATTTTCCTTAGTTAACGTTAGCTAGCATACTAGCTGCCAAAATGGCTACATCCAAAGCAACAACATAGCCTAAAGGGCTTATGGCACACAATACATAGCAGCCTAGCCATCATGACATTTAAGCCTCCGTCGCATAAGCGCCTACCCAGAAGCTGATTGGTTGGTGTGCAAATAAGGAACATGGTTTCGCCACGCCCCTAATGAGTGACGCCCTAGCAGAAGACCCGCCATGATGAGACGCTGACAGATTGCATTTAATTTTCATTGTGTCCCAAAAAAGAGCGTGGTGACATGTATTTGAAAATGCAATGGACTGGGAGGCGCTTGTTTCCTTTACTGCGTTTGAATATTGTCCCATGTATTGCAGGATAAGTCTTTGAAAATGAAATGTCAAATGTCGTCATCATTATTATATCATTATT
This sequence comes from Gymnothorax javanicus, assembly GCA_029692085.1. Classification (NCBI taxonomy): domain Eukaryota; kingdom Metazoa; phylum Chordata; class Actinopteri; order Anguilliformes; family Muraenidae; genus Gymnothorax; species Gymnothorax javanicus. The sequence continues at coordinate 55,345,743 of CM056193.1, forward strand.
ATTTCCAAGTGATTAGAAAACAGCATTTTCATTATCATGTTGACCCTAAAAGAGCGTGATGACATGTAAATGTAAATGCAATAGGCTGGGGGTGCTGTTTTGCAATTGCATTTGAATATTGCCCACTGTATTGCAGAGCATGACTTTGAAAATTAAATGTCAATCAGCATTTCATTATCATTTGAATATAGTCATAGATTTCCCATATGTGTATGTGAAAATGAAAGTGATAATTGGATTAATGCATTTTCAATTTAATATTGTGTCAAATAACTCATTCATAAGTGGAAAATTATAATGCAATAGTGGGATTACATTTTCATTTGAATATTGTCCACTATGGGCTTCCATAAATAACAACAACAACAATAATACTTCACTATCCCAAAGGAAATTTGCTGCTGAAGTCGCAGCCTTTAAGAATTTGCCGGAAAAACCCTACCATACATTTTTGTCCACTCCATCGAGTCTTCGCGCATGTATTTGACGTGACATCACGAACTATTCAACAAAAGGATAAGAAAACAATTTAATTTCTTAAATGATTTATCCATCGATTTTATATTAAACTTAGTGTTTTGCGTTGTCAAACTATATTTACACAGGCGTAGCCATCAGCGCAAGGGATATTTCTAAAAATAAAAGTTCCAAAAAATACACATTTAATCGGCAATTGAAAGAACGTACGTTCTAAAGCAAGGAAATACATTTTCAAGCCTAAGTAGCTAAGCTTAGTGTAAGGCTACCTGTCCACTCGTCAGCATCACATGTAAGCTTGTCCGTGCAACCTGCCGGGGAACGGCAAATACCAGTTTCATCTGTTAAGTCTTATGTGATAAGTTCCCGTAATGGGATTCACTAAGGCCCGCCTCTTGACCAAAGATAAACCAATAGAAGTTCAGCATGAGACTACCCTCAGAGGAGGATTAAGGTGGTCATGGGCCCCTAGGCTACTCTTTGTGTGGGCCCCCACCCCCCAACTCTTACCGGAAAATTCATTTAGTGCCATAAATGGCCCATACACAAATACTAAGGTGAACTGGCATACACACACAGAGACAGCCAAAGCTATGGTGTTTCCTCTACATTTATTCAAGTGGTTGGACTGCCACAGTTAGAAAATTACCACCACATCACAGCTACATAAAATAAGAAATGGAACATTACAAACAAAACACTATAAACAAGCAGAGGACCCAGTGCATAGAAGTAGCCCTTCAACCCCTGTGTGCAGATGTGTCCGCCAGCAGACATGGAGCTGCAAATTTATGCATGCAGTTACAATATTCTATCAGTAGATGGCACACCCGGATCAGTTGGTGAACATTTACAAGGACACGGATTACAATTATAGACGACGAGTGCAGTCCCATCCCTCAGTGACATAGCTGCCGCCCAGTGTCGGCACCAGAACTGGGATCTGGGGGGGAGGGCACAGAGGCGTCCCATTTTAACAACAAATAGTCCTGCGGGCTAGTTGTGTTCCTTTATTGACACGTTTTCCGATCATAGTAATTATCTATTGGCAATTGAAGATACGGCTTCACTCCGCATGCAATCAAACAGCGAGAAAATAGTGGGCTACATTCAGTACAGAAAAAAAATATTTACTTAAAAACAGGCCTTTCCTTTATGAAAGGCAAACTGCTCTATAACTTCTTCGCTACTTTATCGGCACGTCAGGCAATCTAACCTGCGCTTCATGATTGTTAAAATTGTTGAATTGTAATAAAAGGCGTTGGATACGCCTGCGTGCAGTTTTCAATAACGCTGATTTAAAGAGCTTAGGACATGCACTGAGCAAGTTTATGAATATAAAGGGGTACAATTAAAAGAATTCCCATCGTCTGCCTAAAAAAAAATGTAGAAAACGATTTTTAACAAAAATCGCAATTTTTTGTTACTTGCCCCGCCCCCCTCATTAACAATCATTCTGAGAAACCCAGAAAAGCGATTCTGGCACCCCCCTGTGTGGTCACGTCATGAGTAGCACAGGTGGGCGATTGTGCATCCAACAACGTTGGCATCCGAGTCAGATTCTGATAGTTCCTCAGAATTTTCAATTGAAGCTGTCCATTTTGATGAAGAAGAGTACTTTTTATATGGAAGATGAGGAAACTCAACATAAAGCTGCTTTCACACCGGACGCGAAACGAATTTTTTCGCACGACAGGTTAGATTCAAAGTCAATGCAAAGACGCGAATACGCTTTTTGCGTTGTATTCGCGTCTTTGCATTGACTTTGAATGTAATCTGTCGTCTAAAAAAAATTCGCTTTTCGCGTCCGTGTGAAAGCAGCTTAACACGGATTCAGAACCATAAAACCATACAGATTCCAGTCTGAGTACTCGAGCAATGAAGACAGCGAATTGTCAGTGTCTCCACCTGTTCCGAACTGTACAGCACTTACCAGCCAAGTAGCGGAATGATTATTATTCCGGTTCTACAATTGTTTCTGTGCACGGCGTGTAGGATAACCAGCCTACTCACTTCTCAACCTTCAGTGAGTTCAATAGACCTGACGTTTGGTTACCTTACCTAACAAGACCATAATATATTAGGCTAAGTGGTGGTTGAACTCACGCCTGATCTAGCCAGTAGTGAAATGATAATGTTCGCGGCTCTACTAATTTCTGTGCACTGTTTCATGAGCTCTCGAAACAATGCGTGTAAGCCGGAGGTACCTCGCAGCTTGCTGTTATTGGCTAGTTAGCGAGCAAGCACGCAGTGCGCAGAAATATAGAGCCGTGAATGATATCACAACATGTGTAAACCATATCTTGCAGCTTGCTATTAGGTTGTAAGCTAGCAAGCACACATTGCTCAGAAATATACAGAGCGCCGTGAATAGTATCATTTCACTACTTAGCTGGCTAGATCACACTGAACAGCGAGTTGGCTGGCTATTGAACAGGCAGTGCAGAGAAACGATTTGGGTTCCGCAAATAATAATAACGATATGTAAAAACATGAATACTCGAAATGTTGGCCGCATATCGTAGGTTTCAGTGACCCGGGCTTGCCTGGGCCAGCAAAGTCGGCACTAGTACGTTGCACTTGTTTTGTCCATATTTTCGATATCTCTGCATCTTTCGGCCACAGAAACATTCCATGACCATATGCATGCGTTGCACTGCATCCCCACACTACACATCGTTTTCCGTTCACTCCCTGTGATTTTTGTTGGTCCGTTCTTTAAGATATTCTCCGTCCAGACCAGAGTCGTGAACTACGGCTAACCACCAAGACACAATCCGTGTACAATTTATGACGTCACGTGGCTGAGCTGGCCCAGCGCAAATGTTCTCGATTGAGGCAAAGGGGGCGTTCCCTGAAGTGGATAATTTAGCAGATAAAATGCGTTTTTTTAAACATTGCGTAAAGTACGCGATATTAAAACCATCACTAATTGTTCAAGATATGTACTTTGTAGCATTTTATCACATAAAAAAGAGCTGAATTTCATGTCCTAAGCTCTTTAAATGCACCAAAGTGCGAGTCTCCTTACTTCAACGGGGAGAACTAGCAACGTCTGATACTGTGGAGTGTTTTCGGAGTGAATGTATTGTTAATTTAGAAAATGACTGAACACAAGTCAGGACTAGTAATTGTTTTAAAACGATGTATCTGTGCCCCCCGCACCCCAATTTCCATAGCAGCATATAGCAGCACTGGAAATTTAACTATAAATTCTCAACTGGATGTACACTTGATGTTTTTATACACGCAAATGTTTCTCTGGGTAATCGAACATAAAGGTATAAGCAGAAAAAGTACTGACTTCATTGACTTCATGGTCGTGGTTGAATATGGCAACGTTCCCATTCCCTGAAATATTAACCGTTAGCCTACCGAGGAGATGAGCTTTGCGGCTACAGCTAAGAATCCCGACGCTGCAGGTGTTTAATCCTCTGCGCCTTGTTGTTGACTGGATGAAGGCTTGAAATATCCCATCAATTTATGGATTTTTTTTTTTTACCTCATTAGTCGAGCTGCTCTTTTAAACGCGCTCCGCTGTCATATTTTTTAACGTTATCTGATATTTTGCTGCTATGCTGTCCAGCAAAAGCAGTGACGTATATCAAAATAAATTACCACCGCAGCTGATTGGATAGATGAGACATCGCATCTATCCAATCAGCTGTATATTTGTTTTATGGTCCAACAGACGTTGTTTTTTTTTCGTTTCTGCTTAGGTAAATTTGAAATAATTAAAAATAGTCTGGCCAATCCGGGGCCCCTGCGCACGTGAGGCCCCTAGGCTGCAGCCTAGGTCAGCCTGTGCATTAATCCGCGCCAGCCTAAGACGAGTGGATGACACGAGCTGCGGAACGTTGCACTTATGGACAAGTGCTGCTGATTCGTCATAGCAAAGACCATAGAGAAAGGAAGACTCCTCACCGAGGAGTAATTTTGGTATCAGTCACGTGGGTGCCCCGCCCCTTTAGGTAGACTTGCGGCCGGTCCTGAATGAATTGATTCCAATGGGGAGAAGTGAATTTAAGCGCAGATTATCACCGATTATTTTGCCCCATTGTCATAGAATTAAATATTGGACTTATTTTTCCCAGGCCACATATCTTCCAAACATTCTGTTGCTGCAATGGCATTTTAAGACCAACAGAGCAGGAGAAAATGAACTTTGCTCGAGACCTGTGTCTCTCTCAGCAGCGGCCACGTAACATCTGGCAATACAAAAACACAGTATGGACTGTGGGAAACCACAAATTAAAATTTCAAACTGAAATAATGCTTGTGTTTATATGTGCAGTAGTACTGTTATTGTCATGGATGTTTAATCGTTTTTAAAGGGGAAAAGGAATATATTTGATCGCTATGATATTGCACTGGATTAATATCAGATATTAAACAACAGCGGGGAAAAGCGGAAATAAAAGGCGCAAAAATTAAATGTGAAGCGTATATTGCGTTGGCCATCCATGTTAAACATGCCGAAACGTTGAGCAGCAATGTGTTGCAATAATAGGAACAAGCTATCTTTTTCTTTTCCGACGAATGTAGACAGGTAAGGAATAAATTGGCAACTGTCGTATTACATACCAGCTTCATAGGCTTAACCTAGCTGATACAATCATGCCCTTCAAGCTACAGCTAATGCCAACTACAGTAAAGTACGTTACATAATTTGAATATTATTTAATTTAGCCTTTATTATACGGGGAGTCCCACTGAAATAAAAAATACAGATATGGCCAAACATTATCCTGTTCAAAACCGAACAACCACTCCAAGAGTAAACGCTAGCAAGCCAAAATCTAATATTTAAGGTGATGTCAAACAACATTTACGAATGCCGTTGCCGGCCAGCTAACGCATATTCGTAATGCTGAGTAGGCTACAGCCATTAGCTGTGTTGTAAAATGCCTGATTTAGCAAAGTAAAAGGAAATATACTCGCAACATGCAGATATATGATAGATACTTGTATATCCGAACGTTGAATTGCTCGCCTACTTAGCTACCACTTCTGACAATGAGATGCGACGGATACCCCGGTCAGCATTCATTCTCCAAATAGCCTACAACGCGCACAATACTTCCGCGACCGGGCCCCCTTAGGAGACGGGAAGCGTGACCAATTTTTAGGTTGCCAGCCGTAGGCCAGTAACCTATTGTCGTCACTTTGCGTCCGGTGGCGTCGTCGGCTTCATCCGTTTTAAGCCGTATCTCAAAAATGGTCTGATTAATTTTTTTTTTTTAATTTGGGGATGTGATCAAATCGGTCATCAAGTTAATGCCCGAGAAAAAATTATTGTGATCGAATCGTTCATTTAGACTTGGCGGCCATTTTTATGTCGAAAATGGCCTTTTTTGGCACTTAGGTGCAATTTTTTCAAAAACTGTCAGATGAATTTTTTTTAATCGCAGCAAGGGAATCAGTATCATGACCTGCTTCAACGGTGTAAATGGCGTTTTGATTTAATCGCTCCTTCATAGCGCCACCTAGGCAATGTGTCTGGACTTCATCATTTTTCGGGGTGTTTTGTGCTATAACTCTCTTAATATAGCAGTTACAGCTTAGGTATGTATGAGGCACCTCTAGATAATCAGGTATGCCGAACATTGTGAGTCAGTCACATTTGACCTTAGGCCTTCAGGTCAAGGTCAAATGGCAAAAATGTGCTATAACTCTCTTAATATAGCATTTACTGCTTAGGTATGTATGAGGCACCGAAAGGGAATCAGGTATGCCGAACATTGTGAGTCAGTCACATATGACCTTAGGCCTCCAGGTCAAGGTCAAATGGCAAAATTGTGCTTTAACTCTCTTAATATAGCATTTATAGCTTAGGTATGTATGAGGCACCTATAGGGAATCAGGTATGCCGAACATTGTGAGTTAGTCACATTTGACCTTGGGCCTTAAGGTCAAGGGCAAATGATAAAAATGTGCTATAACTTGCTTAATATGACATTTAGAGCTTAGATATGTATGAGGCACCTAAAGGGAATCGTGTATGCCAAGCATTCTCGGTTGTTCGAATTTCACCTTGAGCCTCAAGGTGAAGGTCAAATGGCAAAAATGTGTTATAACAGCTTAATGTGGCATTTAGAGCTTAGATATGTGTGAGGCACCTATAGGGAATCATGTAAGCCAGACATTCTCGGCAAGTTGAATATGACATTGGGCGTCAAGATCAGATGGCAAAAATTGCTATAACTTGCTGAATATGGCAATTAGAGCTCAGGTATGTTTGGGGCATCAATAGGAAACCATGTATGCTGAACATTCTTAGGCAGTCAGTCAAATTTGATGTTGGGCCTCAAGGTCAAGGTTATGACAAAATGGCCCATGTTTGTTTAATATTGTTTGTAGAGCTTAGGTATGTATTGGGCACTAATAGCAAATCATGTATGCTGGTTGTTTTCAACATATTGGATTTGACCTTGGGCAACAAGGTCCAGGTAATGACAAAACGGCCTAAAAGTCCTTTAATGTTGGCTTTAGATCTTCGGTATGTATTGGATACTAATGACAAATCATGTATGCTGATCAAACACACCATATTGGATTTGACTTTGGTCATGTGACAAAATCAATCTATTTATTTCTTCATTTAATAATGTCTTTAGAAATTAGTATGTATGAGGCACTAACCTATATATAATTAGAATTTTTACGGGCATTGTAACAGCATGGTCGACCTTTTTTCAAGATCAATTGTAGCAATAAAAACTGGTCAAAATCCATTTTTGGATGTTTGTTCCTATTAGCATCATGGAATAGAAAGAATAATACTAATTAGAGCCACTCAGTGGCAGTGTTGTGTAAAAAAAAATCATTGTCTGAAAGCAGAGCAAGAACCAGAAGTGAATTGAGAAGATGGCGCACTTCACAAATTGACAGCAGACGACAGTGAAAGTTCAGGTTAGAAAAAAATCTAATCGGATTTCGTGATGTAGACTTCTTAAAGATTATATTTTTGCTGAATGGCAGAAATGTTGCTGTCTGTCACTCATGAAAAAGTGTGACTGCTCAGTCGAGTTGGCCGATAATGGTAACTAAAACCCCTTTCTCACTGAGCTGCGTTGGCCTGCGGAAGTGTGCGGATGAAACAGTTCTCTTCTTTTGCAGAGAAGAATTGATTCGAAGAACCGTGAATTGATTCGCAGTGGTATGGGACCATTCGCCATCACTGCCGAAATTCGCGAAAAAATTAAAAAAATCTGTGGATGGCATAGCGGACTGTGTTTACAGACAGTGGTTTCTTGAAGTATTCCTGGACCCATTTAGTAATGTCAATGACAGAATCACGCCGGTGAGTGATGAAGTGGCGTCTGAGGGCCGGAAGATCACGGGCATCCAGTAAAGGTCTTCGGCCTTGTCCCTTATGCGCAGAAATTTTTCCAGTTTCTGTGAATCTTTTGATGATGTTATGCACTGTCGATGATGAGACCTTCAAAGCCTTTGCAATTTGACGTTGAGGAACATTGTTTTTAAAGTCTTCCACAATTTTTTACGCAAGCCTTCACAGGTTGGAGAGCCTCTGGCCATCTTTACTTCTGAGAGACTCAGCCTCGCTAACACATCCCTTTTATAGCCAATCATGTTACACACCTGATGCCAGTTAACTTAGTTACTTGCTAAATGTTCTTTCAGCTGATTCTCATATATTAATTGCTTTTTCAGCCCTTTTTTGCCTGTGTGCCAACTTTTTTGAGACCTGTTGCAGCCAAAAAATTTGAAATAAGCTCATTTAGTGGATAAAACTGTAAAATGTCTCAGTTTCAACATTTGAAATGTTATCTATGTTCTATTGTAAATAACATACTGGCTCATGTGATCTGAAGTCATTGCATTTTGATTTTATTCAAAATTTACACTTCGTCCCAGCTATTTCAGAATTGGGGTTGTATAAAATTGCCTGTACTTGCTGCGTTGCCACACAATATGGAAGTAAATGGCCACAAATCTGACTAACTCTCTTCGTGAACCGCATATTCATTGATTTCAAATCTATTCTGCTAGAGTACTGGCCAGCAAAAAAAAAACAACTGTGTTGCTGTCCAAGTACTTTCCCACTGCACTGTGTAATTTACTGTGTGGGTCTCCAGGCGGCGTCTGTCGGAGCAGCTGGCTCACACCCCCACCACATTTAAGCGGGACCCGGAGGACCCCTCGGCCGTGGCCCTTAAAGAGCCCTGGCAGGAGAAAGTCAGGTGAGTGACCTCACAGGACATAACTCGGAGAACATTGTCCCGTGCTTACTGCAGTGAATTGTTCATATGCACATTCACTTTCTTCTGTCACAGACGGATACGGGAAGGCTCTCCCTATGGCCATCTCCCCAACTGGCGTCTCCTCTCAGTCATTGTCAAGTGTGGGGATGACCTTCGGCAGGAGCTGCTGGCCTTTCAAGTGCTCAAGCAGCTTCAGGTAATGTCGCTGTGGCGAAGGCCTCCCCTGCTGCCTTTCGAGGCTGTTCCATGTAACTGAATTCTCTCTGCTAATTGTGACAGAATATACTTTCACTACTGTTGGGTCGCAGAAAGGTGGCTGAAATTTTATGAAGAGACCTCTTAAAATCATAGAGCATTTTTGCCAAGGTTGGCAACCCCTTTATCACAAAATAAAATTTCAGTAGTCTAAATTGACTGACACAGTGCTGTGAAAAAGTATTTGCCCCCTCTCCCCATTTCTTCAATTTTTGCTTATTTTTCGCATTTAAGTTTCAGATCATGCAACTGATTTTAATATGCAGCTTTTGGCTCTTTTCCCCATAATGACTACATATGACATCTTAGTGCATGTCAACTTTTAACTTCAATAGTACTACTGTGTTATTTCAGTTTTGCTTCAACAGCAGCTTTAACTCTTTTCCCCATAATGTATGTATATCAATGGACCTTTTCCCCAGCCTCCCCTAGGGTTGTCATTTGTAGTCATTTTGGGGAAAGGGAGGGGAGAGTCTATGGGGAAAAGAGTCAATTGTAGCCCCCGGAAGAAGTCGGGTGGCTATTATGGACTCCGCTACAGCGTCCGTAGACACTTTCTTGTGGATGTTCTACAGGCTGTAATTTTTGACCCAATTTCTTTCATATTTGGTATGGACATATGTTGTACTTCCCTTATGACACCTATCGATTTTGGTTACCAAGGCGACAGGATTGGCCAAATAATGTGCAAATTAGTGGCAAAACATAGAGATCTCCTTGTGGACGCAGTACAGGCTGTAATTTCTGACCAATTTCTTTCATATTTGGTATGGACATGTGTTACACTTCACTTATGCCACCTATCGATTTTGGTTGCCATGGCGACCGTATTGGCAGAATAAAATTTGTGCTGAACCTACACACTTGTTTGTGGACGCTGTACAGGCTGTACTTTTTGACCACTTACTGTCATATATGGTATGGACATGTGTTATACTTTACTCATGACACCTATCGATTTTGGTTGCCATGGTGACAGTATTGGCCGAATAATGCGCTACAAAGGGGAGAAGCGGGCTTTCGGGGGCTACACCCATGCGGTTGCGTCCGATCGGACGGTCTAGTTGTCAGTTTTATTTATTGAAGGTAAAGAGTTATTCATAACATATTTCACCCATGGGGGGGGATTGCCTTACATGAACCTAATAACTGGTTGTGGCACCCTTTGTGGCAACAGCTGCCATCAAGTGTTTGCAATTACTGGCAAGGAGTCTTTCTTTTTGTGTTGTGGACTAGTTTTAGCTCACTGATTTTTGCAGAATTGTTTCAATTCCGCCCCACTGGAGAGATTTTGCGCTTGAGGCCATGCCACAGCATCTCAATCAGACTCAAGTTAGGACTTTACCTTTGTCGTGCTACATGGCCTAACTGCACTTTAGCTTTAGGTCATGAATTGATCACTTAACATTCTCCTTCAGAATTTTCTGGGAGAGAAAAGAATTCATGGTTCTGTCAGTTGTAGCAAGTCGACCAGATATGAAGCAGCAAAGTAGACCCAGACCATCACTCTTCCACCACTATGTTTGACTGTTGGTATGATGTTCTTATTGTAGAATTCTGTGTTAGCTTTATGCCAGGTACAACAGGACCTTTGTCTCCTAAAAATTCTACTTTGACTAATCAGTCCACGGAATATTATCCCAAAAGTCCTGGGGGTCACAAAGATGTTTTTTGGCAAATGTGAGGCAAGTCTTTGTGTTCTTTTTGGTCTGCAGCAGTTTTTGTCATGAAGCTCTCTGTTAGATGCCATTTTTGCCCTGTCTCTTTGATATTGGAGAATCATGAACACTGTCCTTAACTAAAGCATTTGAGGCTTGCAGTTCTTTAGATGTTATTTTGGGTTCTTCTGTGACCTCCTGGATGAGTCGTCGATACACTCCTGGAGGAATTATGGCAGGCTGGCCACTCTTGGGAGGGTTTGCAACTGTCAAGTTTTCTCCATGTGTAGATAATGGCTCTCACTGTGTGGTTTGTGGGAGTCCCAGAGCCTAAGAAATGGCTTAGTAACCCTCTCCAGATTGCTAGATGTCAACAACTTTGTTTCTCATCTGTTCTTGAATTTCTGCTTTCATGTGCTGCTTTTTGCCTACGTCACATTGCCAGACTGATTATTATTTAAATGATGTTCAGATTCATGAGGGCTGGCAGTAATCGTGCCTGGGAGTGTCTTGTGTAATTGAACCCAATTTCAATTTGTTTATTTGGTTGATTTATTTATCTTAGGGGGCAATTACTTTTTTCACGAAGGGCCGGGTATGGTTGGATAGCTTTCTTGTCTTCCAGCAATGAAATCATCATTTAAAAACTGCTCTTTGTGCTCACTTGGGTTATCATGGACTAATATTGAAATTAGTTTGAGGAATTTAAACATTTCAGCGTGACAAATATTCAAAAATAGAAGAAATCCGAAGGGGGGCAGATATTTTTTTCATGGCACTGTATATAATGCTTTTTGCTTTTAACTAATCCGCTTATCTGACTACACCTTCATTTTACTGGTCTTTCTTCATGCACAGTCGATCTGGGAGCAGGAACGGGTCCCCCTGTGGATCAAGCCGTACAAGATCCTGGTGATCTCCTCGGACAGCGGCATGATTGAACCAGTGGTGAACGCCGTGTCCATCCACCAGGTGAAGAAGCAGAGCCAGCTCGCCCTGCTAGATTACTTCCTGCAGGACCACGGCAACTACACCACTGAGGCCTTCCTGACCGCACAGCGTAACTTTGTCCAGAGCTGCGCCGGATACTGCCTCGTCTGCTACCTGCTACAGGTCAAGGACAGGTGAGACCACGACCACTTATACGCTCGCTCCATGTTCGTTTGTGGCTCTCTGAATCCCTGCTGCTGTCCAGAGATTCATTCAGGTTAAGATTGATTGATACCCTTGGTAATTTATACGGATCAAAAAAACAATATCAGTTACAGATTGCATATATTATGCCTCAGCCACACACAGTGGATGGAAGACATGCCGTTTTCCGGTTGTCCTTCTGTGCATGTGTCCATCACTCTGTAACAAATATCTTGTCTGCGCTGTATCTACTGAAAAAGTGGTGTAATTTTCACCAAATCAGACAAGGTAACTCCCCACAGAGTGTCCCTGAACTTGTTAGGTATTGGAGGTCATCAGATCAGCCGTCAAGATCACGTAAGGTTTTAGCATAAACTTATAGGGTTTATGAAGCTATGACATGTGATGCCATAGCAATCAGTGCTTTGAGTTGAGTTTTACTTTTTTTTAGTGGAAATTTCTTTGGTCTTAACTGAACACGGCCGTCCATTAGTGCTAAATCTGTCATCTAGAAAATACATAAATGGCAGGAATGGTCAAAAATTCATCAGAACATGTTCTCGAACCTTATCACAAATTATCGCCTTTATAACAAATTATCATCTTTTCATAACAAAATGAGATTGCTTGCTGAAAACAATGAAACGTAAAAATAAATGCACTTTAATGGCTTTTAAGATGGTGAAAACTGTTGTCCGTTGCTGGGCTGGCATTAAGCAAAAATTAGTGTTGTGCCGATATCGATACCAGTATCGGGTATCTGCCCGATACCTCGTTAATATACTCGTACTCGTTGACATCTGCCGATACCACGCACCGATACCACATTTAATGTAAGACGCAAGGTAACTGCCTGCTCACGGTCGCAAAGGCTACAGTATGTTGTATTATCTGACTTCCATGTCTAGGGGGAGACAGCGAAGTAGAAATAAGAGAAAGAGAGCTTTATAGTCATCACATCACATGCAGGCATACACACCAGAGGTGTATAGTAACGAAGTACATGTACTTCGTTACAGTACTTATGTAGTTTTTTGAGGATGTGTACTTGAGTTTTTTTTTTTTTTTTTACCGGGGCTTTTACTCTACTACATTTAAAAGATAAAAAGTAGGCCTATACTTTTACGTCGTTACTTAGACACTGGCCACTTCTTTACCCGTTACAAATTAAAATACGAATGTCATGGCAGTGGCAGTGCTTAAAAGGCTTTTTGTCAGCCTTAAATACAGAAAGATGTTTAGCAGTTAGGCTTACTTTTTTTTTTTTTTTTTTTTTTTTTTTTTTTTGGAATTAGCCATGTGTGAATTGTTTGATATTGGCCTCCTTTAGTCTTGTTATAAAAAGAAAATAAAACCTGCGCTCCAAGAATTGTCATTGTATTTTCCTGGAAAACATTTCAGAAATATCGGTATCGGTACTTGATATCAGCAAGTACACAAGATAAAATGCTCATACTCGTATTGGTTTTTAAAAAAGTGGTATCGGTGCATCCCTAGCAAAAATAACTGCATAGCAAAAACGCTACGCAGTCTAGAAGTCTATAGCATTTTGTAGTATTTTTCCGAACTGAGTTGCAAAAATAAAACTTAACAAAAACGTCTATACATTTTAACTTTTTTATTTTCAACTCTTAGAACACTTGGCTAACAGTACTAACATTAATCAACATAGCCTAATGAAGACCAAGGCAGTTGAGTAACAGTGGAACTGCTGTATTAAAACTACTTGGACTTAGCAACTGGGTCCCACTTACAGCTAACATGTAGTAACTCAGTAACTGAATAGGAATTAGTAAGTTTTAGTTGGTTCTACCTAAGCCACTCACCTGACTCAGAATGTGAATGAGTGAATATTCAGGACTGATTTTTAATCATACATAATATTTTTACTGTGAAAAAAATTTATACTGGTAATCATTGTGAACCAAGAAGAACATTTAATTATTCCAATAAAAATTGTCATAATCTAGAATAAAGAGCACTACAGGAATTCAAGGAACAAATACAAATGTACTTGTGTTCAAAATATGAAAACAACATTCCTTAGACATATACAACTCTTTTATATATATTTACAGTTAATTTAAATTTAATTTTTTGAATTTTAAGTAACTATTAAGAAATTCCTGACAACAAACACCCGTAAACAAAATAATAATTTATTAAATAATGGTCTTGGTCGTAGACTGATGTGTGACACCAGTCCAGTGTTTTTCATTTCATTTTATCTAGTCGCATATACATACATACAGCGTTTGATTGCGCAATTCCCCCGCCGATTCCTTACACAAGACGGCAGACGTGTCTCACGTTTTGCAGTTGGTTCAGCCAATGACGTTGTCCACTCTAGTGTTTTCTATAGCTCTGTGGTTGGGACAGGTGTGGAGGTAGGAAAATAATGGGGTCATTCCACTTGCTACCATAGTTTCAGAGTCGCGCCATTAGATTATCCATAGTGCGGTGGTGGAGGCCGATCAGGATGATATTAAGAGACTGTAGGAGCCCGTTTTTGTTCAAAACTGGACAAAAACTTTTATTCACATTATCCGAAGACTATCGCAAAATATGCGATGGGGATTTCAAAAGCCTGTGGCAGATTGGCTCATTTAAAAAAAAACTGATAGCATTTTGCGATACGATACTGCTTATCACCAGCCCTGCGTTGTCATCTCTGGTCCATAAACAATTTGACTCATAACCTGTTGCGATCACAAATGATGATCAAATATTGATTTAAACTGAAGCTGTCCATTTTAGACCTTTCTAGTATAGATTAAGAGCTAAAACGCCATATGTATGTAGTATAGGATGTCTGAATTCATAAATGAGGGGTTTTGATGATTACTGAAAAATGGCTGTTTTGTGACCTTTGACATTCCTTTGCCTATAGACATCTATTTGAAAGACCTGTTACCTTTTGCAGTCAGAAATACTGATCAGATTTGATGAAAGTTTGTATGTAGTATCTTTTGGACATGCACTACTTTGGTATTTTATTTCAGCCTTGTACTCCACTCGCAAATGGGCATGGCAGAATGGCAGTCCACTTGGGTTTCAGGTTCACTTGTACCTCTAGTCCCATATGTTTGAACCCATGTAATAGATTATTAACGGTTTTGTTCATTTTGTGCATCTTTTTTCTTCATTTTTATGTACGGTGAAAATATTTTTTTGACCTCACAGTATGTTCACTTCGGGGCTCTCTTGCCAAAGAGATTTCAATCTTCACACGACTCCACTGATTAAACGCAAGTGAAATTATTTTAAAGACACCCTGTCTGGATTACAGTGAGAACTGAAATCAACCACATTCATGCTGGAATCACATATTGTGTCTACTGCTTGTTTGAGTCAGTAGAATCTGGATAGAATGCTTTTTCTAACCGACCTCCTTTTCTCTAAGTCTGTGATGCGTCTTCCTATTTAGGCTTACTTCCTCATTTTTGTCCTCTTCCTCTCTTCATTTTGATATTGATATCTGGAATTCATTCCTCTCTGCATTGTAGGTTCCTATGCTTTCCTGACCCTGTGACTCTGCTATGTAGAGACTGCATGCATCCGTTCCCCTCTCTTATTCTCTGTTTGCTCTGTGTGTCCAGGCACAATGGGAACATCTTGCTGGATGCAGAAGGCCACATCATCCACATCGACTTTGGCTTCATCCTGTCCAGTTCTCCTCGCAACCTGGGCTTTGAAACCTCAGCTTTCAAACTCACCAGCGAGTTTGTGGATGTGAGTCAAGGCAGAGACTGCCAGTTCCAACCACACTACAAAGAATTGGTTCTGAAGTCAAATTATGACTTTGGTGTGAGGACGAGTAGTGGGATTTGGTGCTACTGCACATCATTCATGAATGCTATTTGTGCTGCTTTGCTATTGAGGGTCTCCAAATGGATGCCCGCTCACATCACAAAATTATTAAAAATATATTAATTTGGCCTTTCTCTTTATAAGTATTTAATGAGTGAACACTTAATCGAAAAATTAACATATTAAATGGTATGGCTTAAGGCCTCTCTGGTGATGTACTTTATACAGTTCAAAATACTTCAGTAGTTGGAAGAGAGAAATCCATTTTTGGAGTTAATACCCTAAACACCCAAGTTCAAGCATATTGTCGGTATTATTCTTAGTTGCTGTTTTGTTTATTATGGTAATAATTCTTACCAATGTTTGTGCTTGTTTGTATGTCTCAGGTAATGGGTGGCCAGGATGGAGACATGTTCAATTACTACAAGATGCTAATGCTGCAGGGTCTTATTGCGGCACGGAAGCACCATGAGAAGGTCGTCCAGATCGTGGAGATAATGCAGCAAGGTAGCCATGCCTGTGCGGTCTGGGCATCATTAGGTGTCAGACATCTCTCTAAGCTTTGAGCACTACCACAGCACTGGTAGCTGATGTTGCTAAGCTGCATGAGCGTGAATAGGAATGTTTTGGACAGAAGTGTCAAGGGCAGGAGAAGCTACTTGTGTAGCTGATGGCAAGCTAGTATTGTATTGATTTTTAGGATTCGTGCTAAACAGCCACAATGAGTCTAAAGCATTCAGTTACTGCATCCTTGTCATTCATCTAATTTATTACCATCCAACCTGACTCTTTCATTTTTTGCCTGCTAGACTGTTTATCCATGTTTCCTCCTTTTCAACTCCTGGCTATTTGGGTTTGTTTTCTCTCTCCAGTGATTGCATGCTACGTACCATTAGCGATGTAAGCAAATCCTTCCTATACACTGGACCATGTGCTGTGCCAGTCCATTGCAAAATGTGTGCTGGTCTGCTACATTTACAGTTACTCATAATGAAATGTGTGATGTTGTTGACCCTCACGTTGTGCGCCAGTCCTTGAGACTTGGAGATTTAGAATTGCAGGTTATGTGTTTTGGTTTCCGTGGCATTGGCTATTTGGCCACTGCGTCGTTGTGCCTGTCTTATGCTAAACTGGCTCCTCCCCCCCGGCTCATCCACAGGCTCACAGCTGCCTTGTTTCCATGGCTCCAGCACCATCAGGAACCTGAAGGAGCGCTTCCACATGAACCTGACCGAGGAGCAGCTGCAGGGCCTGGTGGAGCAGATGGTGGACGGGTCCATGCGCTCCATCACTACCAAGCTGTACGACGGCTTCCAGTACCTCACCAACGGCATCATGTGAAAAGCACACATATACGGGCACACGCAAACACATACACACACACACGCACGCGCGCGCGCACGGGCAGAACTTTTGTACAGTAAGACTTATGGGAGACTGAAGCAGCATGAATTTTACTGAGACTGCGCTTATCCCGCTGCTGCCTGGAGCATCTCGTGGACTCGCCTGTGGAATGGGAAAACTGCACTGTAGCTCTTGGGTTCAGGCACTCACAGACAAGGCAGTTCTCCTGCATTTTCATCCTGTCCTTTTGATCTTCGGCCTGCCTCCTCAGAATCAGCCCTCCCGTGTTTTTGAGTCTTCATCTTTTAAGCTCAAGGCTAACTAACCCTTTTTCATTCTTCTGTTAGCCTTTGAGGAGCATTTTCCTCTGAGGTTTTAAGTGTACTCCACCCATACCATTGTCCGTGTTCACGTTCTCCCTGTACGGTCCCCTGCCTTTGTCAGAGTCTTTCCCATTCTATTTATTTTGCAGACTATGCATTAACTGTGTTGGTGTGATAGAGTGGGCCAGTCAATGTTTGGGAAGTGTAAAGGTGTTCAACAAAGTGTCACTTCAGTGCTGTAGATCCAAGGTAAGACAAGTGTGATATTAAAAGAATGGTAAGTTGGTGTCAAAGCCAAATGAGAGACAGCATTTGCCCCACCTCCCCTTGTACAGGGTCCACTATTCATGAGTGAGATCACAAGGGCACTTGTGTGTGACTCCGCCTTGACAATTCCAATCGAATTCTGTGCAAGTGATTTCCTGCACTTATTTTTGCAGTATTCTGGAGTCTGTTCAGGCACCAGTGTTTGTAAGTCTTTAATTACTGGGAACTGCAAGGTCTCATGCCATACTTTCTGAAGTGGTAACACAGTGGAGTGTTGCTTTTGGGATTCGGTATGAGAAATGAGAAAGTAGGCACTATTTATTTTCCCCTTTCAAAGCTTTACAAATGAATGAGATCCGATGCAGGCACCCATTTGCATAACGTGACACAACTTTGTTACATTTCTGGTGGGTCTTTCGACAAAGCTCCATGAAATAATTTAAACACTTACAGGTATCCTATTGTGCTGTTGGCACCAATAACTAGTTTAATGTCTAGTTCGTTGTAGAGTTTTTAAATGAAGAAGCGTTTTTAATGTATTTGAAACACATGAGTAATCCCTAGAATAATTTCTGTAACCCCTTTTGCAAAGATGTTAGTGGTCTAACCTCGTCATTTTCAAATGACCCTGGTTGTTTTTTTTTTTTTTTTTTTTTTTAAATACACCTTTTGGTTTGCAACACATGCTCATACTGGACAAGCCTGTATGCTTGCATCGATGGTAATCCTCTCTTCCTGAAATGAAGAACTGTGAGAGCTAAAATCTCTTCTAATTTATTGGTTTCCACTAAGTATGAGTGCTGTACTTGATTGGAAGTTTTTGGACTGTACATATTGCACCTATTCCCACTGCTGGGTCTGGATTCCAGATCTCTGAGTAATTACCACAGTGTTTAGGTTTACAGAAACAGCGATGTTAAAAAGCACATGCTTTAGAGCTGAGCCTTTGGAGGTCATGACCGTGGTAGTAAGGTTGGATGGTCTTGGCCACTTCTCACTGAGCTGAGTAACAAGCAGATCGACTGGTTCTCAGAAATGGCAATAAGATCTGCTCCCTATTCTCTTGTGTATCTAACTCTGGAAGAGGCACATCATCTGTAAAAGTAAATGGAGGTGAAATGAAGTAAAGAAATGTTACGGTCACTTCAACTACTGCATTGGAGAGCTCACCATATGATCAGTTGTTATGGCTGAAGAGCTTTGCTTAAATGCTGACATGAGAGCAGAATTGTCGTGCCCTTCACAGTCTATCAGGCCTCATTCTTAAGTATGTCAGCTGAGAGAAAATGAATACGAATGGTAAATTTAGTTGACGCTATCCTTATCAAGGCAATTATACCACTAACTGAGAACAACAGTCAGTGAAGACATTTGAGAGGAAATGAAGCAGCTGTTGCTTGCTTGGATTTGTGCTCTCGATGCAATTTAAGCTGCTCTTGTATCATGGAGTGTACAGAGCATTTGCTTTGGTATTGTTATACAGATACAAGTCAGCCAGGGAAGGGGAAAAAAAAGGCAAAAATCAGACAACCTCAAACTGTAAATGTCCACTTTTCTTTTCTGTTTTTGTGTTCCTTCCTTTTTTTTTTTACATGCATCCTGTCAGGATTAAAATATTTTGTCTAAAGTACCACTCAATTGTTTGTGATGCAGACTTGGATTATTGACTGATATTGACTCATTTATTGCTGGTTATTCACTCACTACTGGTGAGTTTCATCGATTGGTTTTAATATCCGCATCCCACACTCCACTGGAACTCATTGTATCTTCATCTTTCAGCTAAAATGGAGGAATGGGTAAGAAAAGCACAAGTCACCAACAGAGCTTTCCTTTTTATTAAAAAAGAAGCCGCCAGTTTCTCTGCCAGTGGGACAATCATTTCATTATGTGAATAACCACCTTTAATCTTCCTTAATTTTTGTATAATAAATCAGCTTGTACTGGTTTAGCTTTGCTAACCCCTCACACTGTAAAAAATGTACCTTAAATGCTAATGCATTTCATGCTATAAGTTATTTGAGGGCAATTAAAATTTGGTTTGGAATGGACTAAATTATAGCCTCCATTATACATTGTAAGGATAATTAGACCAGTCCATAAATATTTGGACATTGACACCTTATTTTACCTGTCTACCACAGCATATTGGAGATTCGATTAAACATTTATCACGGACTCATAACAGACTAATGTAATTGGACAATTTGCTGTTCAGCTCTT
The DNA here is from genome assembly GCA_029692085.1 of Gymnothorax javanicus. Classification (NCBI taxonomy): domain Eukaryota; kingdom Metazoa; phylum Chordata; class Actinopteri; order Anguilliformes; family Muraenidae; genus Gymnothorax; species Gymnothorax javanicus. The sequence goes on from CM056193.1 coordinate 55,365,459, forward strand.
CTTTGACCAGGTGTGTGCTTTTCCCTCTTTCATGTACAAGTAAGCAGGTAAACGATCGACTGTTGGTTTAAGTGTGGCATTTGCATTTGGAATCCAACTGTTCCCTCTCAATGTAAAGTCTCTCATGAGCTACCACTGCTGGTGAAGTGAGCCGCATGAAGCTGAAAAATTGAGAAAAAACAGAAATTGCTCAATCATGAGCTGCGGCAGGATGGACTATTTGATACATTCTGAAAACGAAAGGGAAAGGTACCTTCATAAAAGAAAAATGAGCTCAGGAGCACCAAAAAGCCCGGAACACCATGGCTAAGAACTCTAGTGGATGAAACTGGTGAAGAAAAACGCTTGACAGCAGGTATGCCGATCAAGATCACCTCCCGGAGGTAGGCGTACTACGATTGATGTAAACCTTTGGTAAGTAATAAAAATTGGAAAACATCGAAGATAGGCCTACAGGTCTTGATCAACATCCCTTGGACAGATGGTACGAAGATCAGTTCATGGTGGGAAGAGAAGAATATGGAGAGGGGAAGGACTTGCTCATGATCTGATGCATACCACCTCATGTGAAGCATGGTGGAGGTCGGGTTATGGTGTAGGCATGTAGGACTGCATATGGATCTGGTTTCCTTGTATTTATCGATGACGTGACTGCTCACTAAAACATGAGTGTGTACTGAATTGTACAATTCCAAAATAGTTGGGACAAAGTGTAAATTGTGAATAAAATCAAAATGCAATGACTTTCAAATCACACCAGCAAGTACTGTATTTTATTCGCAATAGAACAGAGATAACGTAGCAAATGTTGAAACTGAGAAATTTTACAATTTTATCCACAAAGAGCTTCTTTCAAATTTGATGGCTGCTACAGGTCTCAAAAAAGGTGGGACAGGGGCCTGTTTACCATGGTGTAGCATCCCTTCTTTTTAACACTGAGTGGAGGCGTCCGGGCATTGAGGAGACAAGTTTCTTGAGTTTAGCCATTGGAATTTGATCCCACTCTTGTTTAATACAGGCTTCCAGCTGCTGGAGAGTGTTGGGTCTTCTTTGATGGACTTTTCGTTTAATTATCAATCGGTGAAAGATCAGGACTGCCGGCAGGCCAGTTCCGCACACGGACTCTTCTACTACGAAGCCATGCTGTTGTAATAGCTGCAGTGTGTGGTTTTGCACTGTCCTGCTGAAATACAAAAAGCCTTTCTTGGAATAGATGTTGTCTGGAAGGGAGCATATGTTGCTCCAAAACCTTTATATACCTTTCAGCATTCATGGTGCTTTTTAAAACATGCAAGTGTCCCACACCATATGCACTAATGCATCCCCATACCATCAGAGCTGCTGGCTTTTGCACTGAACACTGATAATAGGAGGGGCGGTCTTTCTGCTCTTTAGCCCGGAGGACACAACGCCCATGATTTCCAACAAGAATGTCAAATTTGGACTCGTCTGAACACAGGACACTTTGCCACTTTGCTACAGTCCATTTTAAATGAGCCTTGGCCCACAGAACACGGTGGCGCTTCTGGATCATGCTCAACAATGGCTTCCTTTTTGCATGATAAGTGTTGCATTTGCATGATGAGTTTTAGGTGGCATCTGTGGATGGCACGGCGGACTGTGTTTACAGACAGTGGTTTCTTGAAGTATTCCTGTGCCCATTTAGTAATGTCAATGACAGAATCATGCTGGAGAGTGATGCAGTGGCGTCTGAGGGCCCGAAGATCACGGGCATCCAGTAAAGGTCTTCGGCCTTGTCCCTTACAGAGATTTTTCCATTTTCTCTGAATCTTTTGATGATGTTCTGCACTGTTGATGATGAGACCTTCAAAGCCTTTGCAATTTCATGTTGAGGAAAATAGTTTTTAAAGTATTCCACAATTTTTTTACGCAAGCCTTCACAGGTTGGAGAGCCTCTGGCCATCTTTACTTCTGAGAGACTCAGCCTCTCTAAGACATCCCTTTTATAGCCAGTCATGTTACACACCTGATGCCAGTTAACGTAATTACTTGCTAAATATTCTTTCAGCTTATTCTCTTATATATTGATTGCTTTTTCAGCCCTTTTTTTGCCTGTATCCCAACTTTTTTGAGACCTGTTGCAGCCAGAAAATTTAAAATAAGCTCATTTTGTGGATAAAAATGTAATATGTCTCAGTTTCAACATTTGAAATGTTATCTATGTTCTATTGTAAATAACGTGATCTGAAAGTCATCGCATTTTGATTTTATTCACAATTTACACTTCGTCTCAACTATTTCAGAATTAGGGTTGTATAAGGCTGCATTCTTTTGCAGGCACACAGTGACTCGAAGCATACTGCTGAAGCAATGCAAGACATTTTAAGGCAAGAAGCTGATCTGCATGCCATTGAGCATACTTTTCACTTGCTGGAGGAAAAACGGAAGTCAAAATTTCTCAGGAACTGAGGACTGCTGCAATGAAGGCCTGGCTGAACATCACCAGGCATCAGTGGTGATGTTTACATGTTCAATACTTAAAGCAATCAATGAGGGTGAGAAATTTGCTTCCAAGTGTTACAAAAACGCTACTTGGACTTATGATTATGTTCATATGTGCAATTACTCGAGCCCTCAATTTTGAGGGTGACTATGAATAAAAATGGTTTTAATTCTCACGCGGTTCATACAATTTTTAAAACAAAGGTGAATGTATGCAACTCAAGAACATCTCGATTTTTTATTATCATTATTATTTGAAATGCATTGTAATGTTTAGAGCCAAAATTATGAAAATAATGCTACTTTGAAAACTCCCATGAACCTGCCATAAGGGCAACGTGGCATATAGCCAAACTACATTGCAAATCACAGTGGCTTTCAGCCATTTCTAAATCGCAGTAACGCTGGGGGGCACTACTGTCTCAGTTTTACGCATCGGCGATTTCCTAATACCCACAATTCAGCAATCTTATGAAATTATTCTCTACCTGTCTGCACTTGCTCCGGTTGCCTACACTAAGTTGCTTGTTTTGTACTACCTACCAACCTCTCCCCACAATCACGCACATAGAAGCAGAGAACGGTCGGGTTCCATGAAAAACTGTACAACATGATAAGGACGATACGGCTGGGAGTTTAAACTTTTTTTTGTAACTGCGAGGAAATGCTATGATTGCCGAGTTTCGGATCAGGTGTGGGGGGACTGAACACTTCTCGTGGCCGGTGGAAGGTGAACGCCTTACCCGTTTTTTGGACTGTAACAGGAAGTAACTTGTAAAACCATAATGGTGAGTTAATATGATATTGGCTATGCATGATGCATTACCACTGATTTTCCAAGGTTTGCCTGTTATTCGGCAAGTTCATGGATATGCAGGCATATTTGGTTTTTTTTTTATTTCGTTGTAAGAATCCTATTTAGGGGTGTTGACACTCTCCGAGAACCTAAACGATTGGGTATTTTTTTCACATTAAAACGAGTTTTTGCAAAATGTGGTTCTGTAGTGGCAAAGTAATTTCACTGAGTTCATTATAAGTTTTTGAGCATAATTATAGAAGTCGATTAGTGTTGAATACGTCGGGGTGGAGTTGAGGCACACCTGTGGGTCGTGGCCCTGCAATTCACGGAAGTAAAGTAGCACTCAGTTCCAAGTCCGTTTGACAACTAAAGATGTAGCGGAAAACCCTCCATCCCCATTCACATATTGGAAAAAAAAAATTCTGTATTTTTTTTCCCTCGTGAGCAGTTTCACGGACGTAGACACGCTTTTTTTGGTCAAAAATCACTGTCATTGAAGTTATTAAGTTGGTTATGCTGCTACAAATTATGCAGCAACCTCGAAACAGGCATTCCATTGTATGCAAAATCACCTTTTTATATTCGTATAACAAAATTAGGCGCTCTCTTGTTCTCATGTAATCCTGGCGTCTTGCATGATGGCGAGTGTTTCTGGCTGAATTTAACCTGGCAAGGAAATGATGTCTTATGCAGAGCTCAGCTGTATGTCTTGCGAAAGTAGAGTTTATGAAAGGTTACTTAAAATCCATATACTGAGAAGTTATCTTATGTAATTTGGTTTGCACCTACCAGGGCCAACATGTCTGGGCAGGGCCGGACATTTCACACAACTTCTGGATAGGAGGAAAGGAATGCTTGGAATTCATTTCTCTGATTGATGAAGGGAATAGGGAAATGGGATAAAGAAGTTGGTGCAATTAGAGGATGACACCTAATGAACACACGTATGTTTTATATTTGAAGAGTTTCATTGCAAAATGCAATATATCCGTTTGAAGCATTTTTAGAAAAATGCTGACTTTTCCCATGGGAAAAGTAAATATAGAAGGGCTTTCTTATTTGTAAATATATCTCGCTAAACAAGTTAAAGTACTATGCCATGATGCCGTTAAATCTAAGAATTATGACTTTTGTGAAAAAGTGAACTTAGTTGCGATTTATTTGCTAAACGCAACATATCGGCTGAAGTGCGATTTGTAGTCAAATGCTTGCTTGTCAATATAAATGCAAACATTTCCATGTTTCTGTAATAGTTTGTCATATTCCTCTTAGTCCTGTGTAGTATACTGTCCTTTTTGCGAATCTGCTAAGAGCAGCCACAAACTCGGTCAGTAGGGAGAAAACTATGTCCACTGATGAGAAACGCATTCTCTACAGATAAAGTAGGGAAATCTTTTCCGCTGAGCTTGCAGCATAGAAATGACACTCAAATGTTTCTTTTGCCTAAAACAAGAGTCGCTAAACAATCGGAGCCGGTGGGCAGTGCGAGATTCTCCATCGCTGATTGACCGCGTGGATGTATCGCAGTAAGCGGAAAACTGGCTTGCACATTGGAATGAAAGCTGATGTTAAAGCATGCTAAACACTGGTATATACTGTATAGCGTGTTGCTGAGGCCTGAACTTGGCATGACTGCTGGCCCGCCCATGAGGATCTTCTTGTAGTGGTGCTTCAGAAATGTCAAAAGTGCGCCCCGGTGGCTCATCGGTCTAAGTGCGCGTACCATAAAGGCTGTGTCCTTCCCGCAGCGACCTGGGCTCGACTCCAGCTCAGGTCATTTGCTGCATGTCTTCCCCCATTCCTCTCCCCAACTTTCCTGTTTCTCTACACTGTACAACTGTCAAATAAAGGAAAAATTCCCCAAAAAATAATCTTTAAAAAAAAAAAAAAAAAAAATGTCAAAAGTGGCGGTTATTGCGTATTGCGATGAAGCTCTTCATTTACTCTCAAAAGCAGTAGAATAGGGCTAAATTTGGCTAATAGTGGCCCTCAGTTTTTATTATCTAGCTACAGATGTAAAACGATTTAAACTCCTCCGCTCTTGCATCTGTTGACTGATGCAGTTGCAAATCCAAAATAATCCTGCCTGTCGATCAACAAACCCGAAAGTAGTCAGCATCCTTGTGGAATAGAGACTGTCCAGCCTGCATTTTGAAAGCCATTAAGAGCTGAAATTGACCTGCCTCAGAGCAGTATGCCTGACCTCACTGCGGCTTCTCAATCACTTCCTTTAAATACATCAGAAGGGTTGAATTTTGTATCTTCATTTTATATTGCATATAATAATGCACAATATGAAGAATTTTGCACTGCCATTTCAAACACTTGGTTTCAGATCAGCTGACTGACACATCGTCATCTCTAAATAAATTAGTATGTAAAACAAAACTAGCTTAACTGAGGGATTGTATTAAGAGATTTGGAGATTATTAACAGGTCTGTTCACACTTGACAGCTCCTGCTCCACCAGGCTGTAATTAGATGCACAAAGCCCATGTTATTTGGCAGTTTATTGGAAGCATACAGTATTATTTCTATTTCCATACTAACCAGTTGTTTGCTGAGGTTGCTGACTGAAACATATTCTAAAAGTCTCAAGAAAGCAGCATTTTGCAGAGCATGTGAACCTAAAAGTCCACCACAAAAAAAGTCCTTTTCAGATCTGCTTTTGCGCCCATGCATCACTGAGAAGATGGCAAAATGTATTTCCTTCCCCATGTTCCCCTATGAGTTTGTCAGCAGGTGCGTACACCTCTCTGGTGTGGAAGTGGTTCCTGTTTTGGAATAGTGTTATCATCTAAAATTCTCCCTTGGAGTAACATGTCACATCATGACATTTTAAACTTTCAGTCCATTTGTGGTGCATTATGCGAATCACAGTTTTTCAATTGTCTTTTATGGAGGGTTACCTCATGACAGAGTTGCCATCCCTCTTGGCAATTCTTGAAGTAAATAAATTGACAAAATGTTCTGTGTCATGTTCGGCCCATTAGTTGGTAGCTTTAACAAGGCTCAAGTAACATCTGGATAAAAGTTGGGCATACCTGCCTGGTGTTTCAGTTGACTGTCTACGGGTTTTTCAGTGTTCCTTGTCTACCTATGATTGTCAGTTGACTTCCATTCAAATTTGGGAAGTGCAAGTATAATAATATTTACCGTACACATGGCCACTTCTCCCACATTACTTATGAAACGTACACATAAAGTATTTTTTTTTAATTTTTTTCTGGTTTCAACATTGATGGCTCGACACAACCTCCTTTCCTCATTAACTTCCTTATCTGCAGACAAAGCAGTGGTTATTGCGCCATATCCTGTGTGATGTAACTCTTCAGGATATGGGAGATTGGCTCAAACAGGAAGTTAAGGACCCAAGAGGTGCCACACATTATTCCCAGAGGTCTGCTGTCTTGATGGCTTTCACACCAACTCTAACCTGGAGTACTGCAAGAGATCACTCTGCTAATTTGTTGAATCAGATCTGCTGATTTAGGGTTGAAATGAAAACTAATCGGATGGCCGATCTTCAGGAGTAGGGTTGGACTTCTCTGTATAACAAATGATTGAATGCCCTCACTTTCTGAATCACTTCAGAGAAAACATTGCAAAATCATGCTAGCATTTTAGAAAGTTGCATTGCTAAAAGTACTCTTTACAAAGCTACCACTCAACCCTATAACTGACATGTTGGGCATTGCTTGAGCTGCTGTTTTGCATAGGATGTCTCAGGAAGTGTTGAGCAATGTCTGGCCACCCAACTGGTTGGGGATTTTAAAAGAACCCGTTATCCAGACAGTGGATTGAAATGACGGCAGAGCGGTTTCATTTGCTTGCAGTAATGTCTTGCAAAGAGTTTCTGTGTAGCTCACCTCTCTTAACACAGTTGCATCATTAGAAAGTATATAAAATACCTGGCATGATGATCGCAATCATACTTTCTCTTCCAGCTCTCAAACATCACATCAGTTATGTTTCAGAAGACATCTGTTTAAAAGTGAACAATGGTCAAACCAATGCGAAATAGCAAATTGAGTGGTATTTGAGCGATTAATAAATACTTTTAGAGTTGCCCCATGCCATTTTGATGGAATCACTGTTTGTTCCTTTTATTCATTGTCTGAACTAAAGCCAGACTGGCAAGTAGATCCCTGCCAGATTAACAGAAGAACATTGCAGAGAGAGATGGTCCTTGCTGGATTTGGGCTCCCATAGCAACTGTAGTTTTTATGTACTGTGTGTGTGTGTGTGTGTGTGTGTGTGTGTGTATATATATATATATATATATATATATATATATATATATGTATAAATAATATTATTTTGGAGTTCATGATTAATATATCGGTATAAACATTATGTCGCAAGTTACATGCCACAATGTGTATTTCACTATGTTGTCTGGCCCATGGGCAATGGATGGTCTGCAAATCACTTCAGTTCAGACTGGCCCTTTAATCAGCTCTGTTAATTAATGAATAAACAAATTCACCATAAAATTTGTGTGATTATCAGACATTTTTGTCACAAAGAAACCAAATACTCTACAGGATCAGTACAAAAAAATTGGACAGAAAACATGGTTTGACATGAAGGAGAGCCACACCTACTGCAGTGAAATTGATTCAGGCTATCTGACTTGATTGGCTGAATGCCCTGTAAAGCTAGTGCCCCAATTGTTATTGGATACTTATATGCCTTAAAAATACTCTGTTGAAATTTTGAGAAAAATCAAATACGGTGATATCTGTCATTATCTTTGAAAATTCTTGTTCTATGGTGATTTAAATTTTTGTCCATATTGCCGAGCCCAACTTTATGTCCATAAATTAAGGACTACACACCGGGCTGTTAATTTTGCAACTTCTGCAAAAGTTTATGATTTCTCATAACAGTGGAAGGAGCTCAGCATTTCTAGTGCATGGACATCTACAACTTGGTCGCTGGACAAACAAAATGATCATACAGTGGGCTCAAAAATTACTGGCATCCCTGACTGGCAATGCACAAACAACACGTATAAAATATAAACAATATAATTACAGAGAAAGGGAGTATACCAACATGTGTGAATACTTTATTAATGTTTTGATGGAAACAACCAAAATCATAATTATTTAATTCAAAAGAAATTTCAACAAAGTCAAGGTACCATAATTATTGGCACCCTTCATTAAGTGCAACCACCTCTGGCAAGGATAACAGCATTGATTCTTTTTCTGCAATTTTTGGCGAGGTTAAGGTACACATCTGGGGGGATTCTGGACCATTCCTCTGAGCAAATCCTTTTAAGATCCTTCACATTCCTGGGTTTACATTTATCCACTGCCCTCTTCAACTCAGCCCTCAGGTTTTCAATTGGATTGAGGTCTGGTAACTGAGATGGCCATTGCAGAGCACAGCAATGTCTATTGGATTCAAGTAAGGTCTTTGACTCGGGCTCTCCAAAACTTTCATATTGTTTCTTTTGAGCTATTCAGGAGTGAACTTGCTTGTGTGCTTTGGATCGCTGTCCTGCTGCATAAACCAACTGCTTTTGAGCTTTAGGTCACGAACATTAGACCGAACAATCTCCTTGCAGATTTTCTGGTGGAGGGCAGAATTCTCAGTTCCATTAACTATGACTAGTCGCCCAGGTCCTGGAGTGGCGAAGCAGCCTTGGACCATCACATTACTACCAAAATGCTTTACTGTTGGTATGATGCTCTTATTGTCAAATGCTGAGTTAGCTGGATGCCAGATATTTAGGGACCAATATATTCAAAGAAAGTTCAACTTTAAGCTCGTTGGTCACAGAATACTATTCCAAAAGAGTTTTTTTTGGGGGGGTAAAAGGTGTGTTCTGGCAGATAAGAGATGAGCCTTTGTGTTCTTTTTCGTTCTTATTGATGAAAATAGAACACTAACCTTAACTGAGGCACGTTAGATCTGCAGTTCGTTGTATTTTAGCCTGTATTCTTTAGTGATATTCTTGAGTCATCGATGCACTCGGGTGAATTTTGGTAGGCTGTTTACTCCTGGGAAGGTTCACCACTGACACAAGTTTTCTTCATTTGTAGATGGCTTTCTCTGTGTTTTGCTGGTGTCCCAAAGCCTGAGGAATGGCTTTGTGACCCTTTCCAGACTGATAGATGTTTCTCATTAGTTATTGGGTCATTCCATGCCAAATGTCCAAATGGCTCCCATTTGACCATCTCAGATTTGGCTGAAAAAAATTGCAGCGAGTGCATTCACCTCCTAATAGGAGAAATCCAAAATTTTAGCTCTCAACTCCTAATAGTTTTGTCATAAAAAATAGTTTTGCAACTAAGATCCGGCCCTTTTTGAACAGCGATTTCTGAGGAGCCACTTTCACATGGCTATATCTAGAAAAGTATTTCAGCTAGGTCCTTCAAATTTTCAGGGGTGAAAATCTGCTACTCTAACTCAAGGAATATGGACTTATGAATGTGTCCCTTTAGTTCATCATATATTTCTGGGTGCTTAAATTTGCTGGAAAATTTTGCTCTACGCTCTGTGGTAGCATATTTGAAGGACTGTAAAAAGCCTAATGTCAAAGACAGGGATTTGGTATTGCACATACTGCTTCCCATATATGCCGTGTATTTTGTATTCTAATTCTGCCCCTCTCTTATGAATAATCTAGAAAATACAGTGCTGTGAAAAAGTATTTGCCCCCTTCCTGATTTCTTATTTATTTGTATATTTGTCACACTCAAATGTTTCAGATCATCAAACAAATTTTAATATTAGACAAAGATAACCCGAGTAAATATAAAATGCAGCTTTCAAATGATGATTTATTTTATTAAGGGAAAAAGCTACTTAAACCTACCTGGCCCTATGTGAAAAAGTAATTGCCCCCCCTTGTTAAATCATGAATTAACTGTGATTTATCACATTTTTTGAGTGCTATTTCACTAGCCACACCCAGGCCTGATTACTGCCAGACCTGCTGAATCAAGAAATCACTTAAATAGAACCTGTCTGACAAAGTGAAGTAGACTTAAGACCTCAAAAAGCAACACTTCATGCCACAATTTAAAGAAATTCAAGAACAGATGGGAAACAAAAGTCATTGACATCTATCAGTCTGGAAAGGGTTACAATGCCATTTCTAAGGTTTTAGGACTCCAGCAAAACACGGTGAGAGCCATTATCCACAAAAAAAGAAAACTTGGAACACTGGTGAACCTTCCCAGGGGTGGCCTGCCTATCAAAATTACTCCAAGAGCGCATTGACGACTCATCCAGAAGGTCACAAAAGAACCCAGAACAACATCTGAAGAACTGCAGGCCTCACTTGCCTCAGTTGAAGTCAGTGTTCATGATTCAACAAAAAGAAAGAGACTGGGCAAAAATGGCATGCATGGGAGACTTCCAAGGCAAAAACCACTGCTGACCAAAAAGAACACAAAGGCTCGTCTCATGTTTGCCAAAAAACATCTTAATGATCCCCAAGACTTTTAGAAAAATATTCTGTGGACTGACGACACAGAAGTTGAACTTTTCGGAAGGTGTGCGTCCCATTACATCTGGCATAAAACTAACACAGCATTTCATAAAAAGAACATCATACCAGCAGTCAAACATGGTGGTGGTAGTGTGATGGTCTGGGGCTGCTTTGCTGCTTCAGGACCTGGACGACTTGCTGTAATTGATGGAACCATGAATTCTGCTCTATACCAGAACATCCTGAAGGAGAATGTCCGACCATCAGTTTGTGACCTCAAGCTCAGGTGCACTTGGGTTATGCAGCAGGAAAATGATCCGAAACACACCAGCAAGTCCACCTCTGAATGGCTTAAAAAAAAACAAAATGAAGGTTTTGGAGTGGCCTTGTCAAAGTCCGGACTTAAATCCAATTGAGATGCTGTGGCATGACCTTAAACAGGCCGTTCATGCTCAAAAACCCTCCAATGTGGCTGAATTAAAACAATTCTGCAAAGAAGAGTGGGCCAAAATTCCTCTACAGCGATGTGAAAGACTCATTGCCAGTTATCGCAAACGCTTCAGTTATTAGATTTAGGGGGCAATTACTTTTTCACATAGAGCCAGGTAGGTTTCGATAGCTTTTTTCCTCAATAAATGAAATCATCATTTAAAAACTTCATTTTATATTTACTCGGGTTATCTTTTTCTGATATTAAAATTTGTTAGATGATCTGAAACATTTGAGTGTGACAAATATGCAAAAAAATAAGAAATAAGGAAGGGGGCAAATACTTTTTCACAGCACTGTATTAAGGCTTGAAAATGAAAATAAGATTTGTGCTATTTTTAACATTTTATACCAAAAAAAGACACCATCCACCAACATCAAATTGGCTGTTTTAGAAAGATTAGATTGCCTGTTATTAACCTATCCAAAATTTGTGATGGGGTTCTGCTTTATTTTCTCAAAATAAATTTTTGAAAATGTGGTATTTTTGTGTACACACAGCATTTAATTCAATTGAAGGCATATTCATACATTATTTTCTAAAATGCACATAGTTAATGATAGAAAGCCTAAACTCAATAAAGTGCTTTATTTCATGTTAACTTACACTTGAATTATAACCCATATAGATTTTTCAGATATATATTGAAATACTGTAGTCCCAACATCAGTGGAAGATCAAACTTGTTACAAATCATTACTTAAAATTATTGTATCAATGAACATTTACATCCAAGTAGAAAAAATTAACCTATATGCTTCAATTAGTAATAACTAGTGTTAAAAAGAGTTTTTGTCAGTCCTTCATAATTGCAAATAATGGAACATTTTAAATCACCAGTTGATAGCAGTTAGCACAGATACTACACAAATTATTTGAACTCTTTCCTGAAGTTTTCGGCTACCTTGGTGTCCTGCTCCTTGAATGCATTTCTTGATCCAGTTGTAGTGCTTGGAACTTCAATCTTGGCAATGATATGTTGCACAGGTACCCAGCATAGGTCTTCTCTCCTGGGCCAGAAAAAAACTTTTTGCTGGGCCGTGCAGATGCATGAACTGTTCAGACAAGTTATAGCTTATGCATGACAAAACACATATCTAAACTTACAGCTTATAAAATTTTACAATTTTTATTTTATTTTATCGGTTGATTTATTAATAAATAAATTAATATGAAGTCTATATATACGTATATATGATAAATCATTTAATCTCTGATCAAATAAAATGGCATTCTTAACACATCCTCTGTAAGATAGCTGTATTATATTTGATAATTAATGATTGTAACACTTCTGAATTCATAACAAACTTGAATTTTTGGCCCCATTAAGGTTGTAATATTTCAATATCTAAACACTGCATATGGGTTATTCTTCAAGTGTAAGTTAACATTTATGAAATAAAGCACTTAGTTAATGATAGAAAGCTTAAACTCAACAATGTGCATTTTATAATGTTTGAATATGCCTTTGATGCAATTAAATGCTGTGTGTCCACAAAAATACCATATTTTCAAAAATAAATTTTGAGAAAATAAAGCAGAACCCCATCACAAATTTTGAATATGTTAATAACAGGCATCTAATCTTTCTAAAACAGTCAATTTGATGTTGGTGGATGGTGTCTTTTTTTTGGTATAAAATGTTAAAAATAGCACAAATCTTATTTTCATTTTCAAGCCTTAATACAGTGCTGTGAAAAAGTATTTGCCCCCTTCCTGATTTCTTATTTGTTTGCATATTTGTCACACTCAAATGTTTCAGATCATCAAACAAATTTTAATATCAGAAAAAGATAACCCGAGTAAATACAAAATGAAGTTTTTAAATGATGATTTCATTAATTGAGGGAAAAAGCTATCCAAACCTACCTGGCCCAATGTGAAAAAGTAAGTTTTGTGGATAATGGCTCTCACCGTGTTTTGCTGGAGTCCCAAAACCTTAGAAATGGCATTGTAACCCTTTCCAGACTGATAGATGTCAATGACTTTTGTTTCTCATCTGTTCTTGAATTTCTTTAGATTGCGGCATGAAATGTTGCTTTTTGAGGTCTTTAGCCTACTTCACTTTGTCAGACAGGTTCTATTTAAGTGATTTCTTGATTCAACAGGTCTGGCAGTAATCAGGCCTGGGTGTGGCTAGTGAAATAGCACTCAAAAAATGTGGTAAATCACAGTTAATTCAGTTCAATTAGTTTTTCACATAGGGCCAGGTAGGTTTAAATAGCTTTTTTCCCTTAATAAAATAAATCATCATTTGAAAGCTGCATTTTATATTTGCTGGGGTTATCTTTGTCTAATATTAAAATTTGTTTGATGATCTGAAACATTTGAGTGTGACAAATATACAAATAAATTAGAAATCAGGAAGGGGGCAAATACTTTTTCACAGCACTGTATTTTCTAGATTACTCACAAGAGAGGGGCAGAATTGGAATACAAAATACATGGCATATATGGGAAGCAGTATGTGCAATACCAAATCCCTGTCTTTGACATTAGGCTTTATACAGTCCTTCAAATATGCTACCGCGGAGCGCAGAGTAAAATTTTCGAGCAAATTTAAGCACCCAGAAATATATGATTAACTAAAGAGACACATTCATAAGTCCATATTCCTTAAGTTAGAGTAGCAGATTTTCACCCCTGAAAATTTGAAGGACCTAGCTGAAACACTTTTCGAGATATAGCCATGTGAAAGTGGCTCCTCAGAAATCGCTGTTCAAACAGGGCCGGATCTTAGTTGCAAAACCATTTTTTTATGACAAAACTATTAGGAGTTGAGAGCTAAAATTTTGGATTTCTCCTATTAGGAGGTGAATGCACCCGCTGGAATTTTTTCAGCCAAATCTGAGATGGTCGAGTGGAAAGTTTATCTGAAATTCGGACATTTGACCTGGAATGACCCTGTTGCATTTCTGTGGATCGCAAGCATCATGTGCTACTTTTTTGCCTACTTCACATTGCCAGACAGGTTCTATTTCAGTGATGCTTAGATTCAACAGGGCTGGCAGTAATCTTGCCTGGGTGTTTCTCATGAAATAGAACCCAATTACCAATTAAATTGTTGATTTATTAACTAAGGGGTCAAGTACTGTATGAAATCGGGCCAGGTAGAGTTGGAATACTTTTTTCTATATGAAATCATAATTTAAAACCTTTTTTTTTGTTTGTTTGTTTGTTTGTTTATTTGGGTTATCTTTGCCGAATATTGAAAATTTATTTGATGTAAAACATTTAAATGTGACAAATATATAAAATTAGGAGAAATTAGAAAGTGCTTGAATATTTTTTGGCAGCACTGGATGTATTGCTTCCACAATGAGGTGAGTTGTGTAAAAATGGCTGCCTACTTTCCTGCTGAGCCTAAAAATGTCCATGTTCATTTGTCCTTGAGCCTGTGGTGGCCACAATCTGGTGAGCGTGAGTTTTCTGACTTTACCGTTAATGGGCATGTTGGAATGTGGCCAACCATGATAATGAAGAGGGAATACATTTTGCTTTGAGACGTATCTTTGCATTACCCTTTTATGGTTGTGTACGTCCTCAACTTTGGTCATTTCAGACCGCTATGGAATAAGTGTTCATTATGTCCCATTAGGTTTTTGTACAACCCCATTTCTAAAAAAAGTTGGGACAGTACGGAAATTACATGTACATGAGGAAAGCAGTGATTCATCTTTGAACTCCATTAAATAAAAAATTATAAAACAATGGGACCATAAGCAAGGCAAAATCCTTATTCTGGTTAATCAATGGAATAGTTTTTTTTTTTTTGGGGGGGGCATGCTCATTCTGAATTTGATGCGTGCAACACATTCCAAAGCAAAGGACAGAACCGATTGAAGACTCAAAAAGTGTGTTAATTCTTAAGAAAAACAGGCGTACAGGAGTAGACAAGTGATGCCATTATTCCTAGATGTGCAGGAAGCATCCTGAAAAGGCCTAATTGCTTGCAAGCTACTAGGGTTTCCTCCAGGATTTTAATTGAAGCCCTCCGCCAGCCTTCGTACTTCCGCTTAATTTCATTTCGCTTCAGTACTCAGTCTGGTCACTCGGAGCTCTGCCTCGTTTACCTCGGCAGAAAGTCTTCCGGACCAACCAACGAACAGAAGGCGTGGCCGAGAGCCATGATGTAGCAGCTGCGCCGAGTTTGAAATTGTAGTCTCCGAAATCAACAATGGCCACGGACGCAGATACACGGGAGGCCATTCGCTCTGTCGTGGAGAAAATCCCGGGTATCAGCGACTTATAGCCACAACAAGATGAATGTTTGGTTAGTTTTTTGAATGGAAATGATGTTGTAGCGCTACTCCCTACAGATTGTCATATCCATCATGAAATAAGCACCCTGTTCATCTCTGTGAGAGACAGCCGAACCACCTCAGCTAGCTTGTAGCTTCTAGTGTTTCATTGCCCGCGAATTTCACACTATTTAAGTTAGCAGCGAACTTTTTAAAAGCCGTGTTTTTGTTCATGTCACAAGACCAATTCGCTGTCTCGGTGTTATGTTGTCATTATCCATGAATGAAATGGCTGTCTGAGACAGCCAAACGCTTACAGCCAAACTGTGTTGCTATAAAGTTAGATAGCGAGCTCGGTTTGTTGTTAGCGCAAGCATGGTTAATGGTTCAGTTTTCGTGTCAACGCAGATTTCGTCCTGATGTAAATAATGCGTTATTCTCGTCGATTCTGCCGTTGGTTTCGGGTCTCTTACGTTTTTTTTAACAGCAGCAGTATCTGCAGGAAAAACGATAGCTCAACAGTTTGTTTCTTGTAAGGAGAACAGAAAGAGCACCTTTGGTTCTTTTAAGTGAATGAGTGAAGGCTAAAATTTGGTAGATGGGCATATGTATGGGTACAGTATTATCTTTAATGAACTGATCAGTTTGTTTTCGCTGCATTCCTGGTATGAGGGACTGTGTTTACAGCAGATGTACTAGGCGGCTGAGCCGGCGCATAATATACGTCATCGCCAAACGTTTGTGATTAGTTTACGGGTACACCAATGATTTTAAACTTCAGACAAGCGCCCACCCACCGGGAAGTAAACACTTGTCAATGACGACTGGCCTGACTCTCTGGGCGTATTCGAATCCCCAACACGAGTGCGAGGTGCGGGGTTTTTAGTTCCGAACATGGAAGTGCGAGTTCGGGTGTTCTCCCATGGGGCTGCGTATGATGCAGAACAAAATTGAATTTAATTGAATTATTGCGATACCGACGGTTTTTACAAAATTTCAGCAAGATCAACCCTAGTAACCGGGCCTGAAAGTCACTTCATGCTTCTATACATAGTTATTTGCCACTGAAACTACTCATTCTCGTGAATAGAGGGCTATTAACAAGATTAATCGGTGAAATTGATGAAAATTTCTCATACGTACCTCCCGCGTCCGCCATCTTTGTTCTTGTCTACACTTGTCCCACTCTCCAAAAATAGTCCAGTCAATTTATTCAAAATATGGGCCTAACCCAAAAGAAATTGCAATATTAACGAACTGATGTTTTTCTGAAACCTTGGAATGTACTGAACAAGATCTGAAAATTATAGTAAAATATTTTGAGTGGAACATGGTTTATTTCTAGATTCAAATTCATGGTTTGGAAGCTTCTCGATTGTATTTTTGCAATCTGTATTTTGCTCTTTGTTTCATCAGTAGTAATCCAAAACCACCATGAATGGTATTCTTTTCCTTGTTTTCATGGTCAATGCTTCATTTAATTTATGTTTCAGGTTATTTGTGCAGGTTTTTAGTGGTGGATTACAGTCCACCCCTACCCTATTTCCAGTGTGCGCCATGTATTTAAACATGAATTCAGTGTATCATTGTCGTTTGAGAGGGAATTATTATAACTTTGGTGTCACCCATGTTTTTTTTGTATTTTCCATCATATAAAGACCGTATAATAATATTTTGATGGTTCAGTATACTTCATCTGGGTGTACCACTACCCCACATTTCCCTACTCAAATCAATAGAAAAAGCAAATCCTGCAGTTTTGGCACCTAGTATCTAATGTCGAGGCATAAACCTGGGCATACCTTGTTATGAGGGTAATTTTGGTAATCCAGCAGAGGACTATTTTTATGCAATTAGTCAACATAAAAAGAATGACACCCCCCCCCAACTTTTCACAACAGATGGCAGCACTATGGTATTTGAAGATGATTACCTAATGTCACCTATCACCTAAAATTACGCAAGACAGATTTAGATTATTAACAAGATATTACTTCAAGAAAGTAAGTCGATATCTATGGATCCCATATAGTCTCATTTTGGCACTGCCACTGTATGGTTTTGATGAGAAAATGGTGTGACAGTTTTAAAACAATAAGAGGGTTGTCAATTTTTTACTACATGAAAGGGAGCATTCATTGTTTTGAAGTACTTGTGGGAGGGGAATAGATAGGGATGACCACCTCACAAGCACTACTATTTAGTCTGTACTGCTCCATGCCCCTGTCTGCTGCAACAAAGGTACTTTGACCCCATGTCCTCGCCATTGGGTCTCCAGGGGTCTACTGGGTTGTTGCCAGTAGCAAGGTGAATGTTGATGTGGCGAAATCTGTGGGTGAACTAGTTCTAGGTCAGATGGCTGGAGAACGTGTGCTAGGATACAGCTTCAAGAAAAAGGATCACGCAGTTATGATGGAATCCAAGTCCGCAGTAAAGACACCTGATGGTGACATCAACATTGATCCCATGTTACTGTTTCAAAGACTAGTGATTGCCAGTACCGAAGCAGGGGACTTGTCCAGCACACTGAAGTTTGAGGTTTGCGCATATCCACCTGCATTATTTGAATGCAAGCATACCCTCTTGCCTGCTAATAAGCCTGTGTTAGCAGCAGCCATTAAGGCCTTGTCTCCACCAGATGTGGAACCCAGTTCAGGCATTCAAGACATCCAGTACGTCCTCGATGGTGGTGCCCTCTTGTAACGGATACCCTGGCAGCTGGGCAAGACGTACAAGGACATCTTTGATCGGTACACGAAATACGTTAGCAAGAATTATGGTTGGGCAGTTGTAGTCTTTGATGGCTATCGAGATGGTCCTTCAACGAAAGATGGTGCACATCAAAGACGAGGCGAGAGACAATCTGTGAAAGTCTCCTTCACAGACAGTATGACGCTTTGTGTCAAGAAGGATGAGTTCCTTAGAAACAAGGAAAACAAGCAGAGATTCATTGATGCCCTTGGTGGGAAACTGGAACAGTCTGCTTGCCAGGTACTTCATGCCTCTGGGGATGCCGACCTACTTATCACAAAGACAGCAGTCTGTAGCACCACAAGATCTGACACTGTGCTTGTAGGTGAGGACACAGATTTGCTGATACTGCTATGTTACTACTACCGCAGGAATACAGCGCACCACCTGTATTTCATATCTGAACCAAGGAAAGGTTCATTAAATCCGAGGCAATACTTGAACATTGGAAAACTGCAGGAAGCTCTTGGTGACAGCCTTTGTGAAAACATCCTCTTTGTCCACGCATATCTAGTTGTGACACAACATCAAGGCTGTTTGGCATTGGCAAAGCTGTTGGCCTGAAATTGTTCAATGAGAAAAATCAGGTTTTTGCTCAACAGGCCCTTGTCTTCAACAACCCAGAGTCAACACCTGATGAGATCATCACGGCAGGAGAACGGGCAATGGTCTGCGTCTACAAAGGCAAATCATCGGACACTTTGAATGGGCTACGACTTGCAAGGTTCCATGAAAAGGTGGCAGCAAGTGAAACCTCCCTGCACCCACAGGTTCTTCCACCTACGTCTTCAGCAACGAAATACCACTCTCTCCGTGTATTTCAACAGGTTCAAGAATGGAAAGGAGAGAAGATCGACCCACTGAACTGGGGATGGAAGATCTCCGAAAACAGGATGATGCCAGTACATTCAGACCTTGCAGCAGCACCAGAGTCTCTACTAAAACTTGTGAGGTGTTCGTGCAAAGGAAGATGCAATGACAAACGCTGCGGTTGCCGCAAACTTGGTCTGCCATGCACACCAGCATGCAGTGAGTGCAGAGGGATATGTGCCAATGGAGATGAGGCAGTCGACGACTCAGATGATAATGAACTGTGATGCAGATAAAATGGGGTAGGGGTATATCAGATTTCTGCATAAGGAGTCACCCCACTGGTCTGAAACCTAAATCAGGAGAAAGATAGACTATGAAAACATGGGTATAGACACCATTTTTAGTGGTTTAGGAAGAATAGTAACCAAGTTCTGGCCATAATATCAGTTACAACAACTTGGTTACCAACTGGAAAATGACAAAAATTAAACCTGGCTCAAAAAATATGTTCCACTCAAAATATTTTACTGTAATTTTCAGATCTTGTTCAGTACATTCCATGGTTTCAGAAAAACTTCAGTTCGTTAATATTGCAATTTCTTTTGGGTCAAACCACAGATTGACTGGACTAAAAGTGGGGAGTGACAAGAACGCGTTCTCCTGTTGGTTCTCGGCTGTTCGGAACTTCGTTCTCGTGCCGAGTCAACCCGAGTGTCGCTAAGAACAGGGATTCGAATACGCCCTCTGTGTAAGAAGCAAAGCGAAGTAGCAGTCTCTGGTTTTACCAGGCTAGAGGGCTTCAGCGTCGGGTCAAAACTCAGCATTATCAGGTGTGGCCAGTCTTCATGAATCAGCACGTAGGCGATGTAATGATTGAAGTCAATGTGCACGGAGGTTTATCAGTTTCACGTGCGTGACGGTGGATTTCACATATGTGACCCCGGATCACAAAACCAGTCGTAAGTCGCACGAGCCCATTTTGCGCTACAGCCGTCTAATATATTTTACATTAAAATTATCGATTTTTCGATTTGTGCATTAAACGTTAGAAAAATAACTTAAGATACCATTCCAAGAGAGTATTTCGCAAAAATCCTACCATAGGTGCCTCCAAACTTGATTTTGGAGAAGTGGGTGGTGAAAATCTTTGTGTAATTAGCCCAAAAACAATGAAAAATGCGCCGACAAAAATCGCTTTCACCGCGGCGCCAGTTGGGGATTCCCCAACATTGTTGCTATCATTGCAAAGCGGGGAATTACCTCTATCTGATTATTTATGAGATGACTACGTAGGTTCAAAAGTAAACCAATAGGAGACGTCAGAACAAACCGCACTTGGCGTAAACAAAGACTGGACTTCCCTAGAAACACAGTTTTTTGTTGTTGTTTTTTTTTTTTTTCAAACCGGGACTTATACTTTTACTCTACTACATTTAAAAGATAAAAAGTATACTTTTACTTTGTTACTTTGACACTGGCCACTTCGTTACTCGTTCCAAATTAAAATATGAATATAATTCATTCATCATGGATTGCCTGGATGTGGCGTGTTCGAGAAGAACAGCGGTGCTCGGCAGGCTACTGTAAGCGCTTTATGTAGATGTATCTGCCAGCGGACATGGAGCTACAAATTTATGCACGCAGTTCCAATATCCTACCATTCGATGGCACCCCCGGATCAATTATTGAATATTCACAAACAAGCCGAGTTTGCTCCAATCCCTGTTTTTCAGGAGTTGCCTGAATTAAACTCCTCAGCAAAGCCCGATATGCAAACTGCTCAATATCCTTGCCCATAGTGTCTATTCAGCAATTCAAAAAAATTCTCTCTTGCTACAGAAAAAATCGCTGTCCTCTATACTGCCCTACAAAGCCTAAGTGCAGTAACTACATTTTGGGTAAAATGTGAGTTACACAGTTTTGGGCCTGAAGGTATCTGGAGGACAGGATTTATTTGGACCGAAATTACACCATGATAAGTCAGTTAACCATAATCTATCATAGATGTCCGAACTATTCATTTGTTGGGACCGCAAACAAACTCTGAAGCCATTTTTTACCGTTTAAATTATTACGTAGATACTACACTTAGCCTTTGTGGGGCAGTATAGCAACCACTTCAGCTACAGTGAGCCAATGATATCCCTATTAGTAGTTCAGAAAAATCAGTCTTCTGAAGCAAAAATTCGACATGGTATTGATGCTATGTAATTCTGCTATCAATTATACTCAATTATAGTGTTTTTTTGAACTGCCAGTAAACTCGAAGAAGAAGATGAAGTAGAAACATTATTGTAACGAGACTGCCTGTTTGTTTTTTGAATACTGCATCTTTCATTCACCTGAAAATTGATTAAAGAACACAAGGAGAGAACAATGCGTGGTTTCTTTGCTTCTTTCTATGCGTAGGCTACTATGAAAAATACTTTGTACTTGTACTTGCACTTTTTAAAGGCGATAGTATGCTTAATGAATGGTGCAAGTTTCATTTAATTCTCTCTATTACAAATATGTGTTGCTAAGGAGTGAATATGACAATTTTTAAACTCAATTTTCTCAGTTTTCTGGAAATTTCGATTGCCCAAGTTTCCCATCTTCAAAATGCCATACCTCGGTCAATTTTTACCCGATCTTGGCAAACTATACATTGTTGGAAAGCATTTTTTGTACTCTTTCAGAATTTGCATGAATCTCCATATGGAAAAATTTACCCATATGACTGGTTTTGTGGTCCGGGGTCACATATTATATGAAAACCGTTTATCACTCCGGACTCCTGAATTAAACAATCATGAAGATACAATTAGGTAGAGCAGAATGTGCTCACATCAATCACAGAAGTTAACATCTTAGTTTATCGTTTTGCAAAGTGAACAAAATTTTTTTTTCTCTAATCGTTGAACACATTGCATTAAGAGGAAAGCAGCACGTTTTACCGCCGATGGATAATTTTTATTCATTGGAAAACGTGTTCATCAAGCAAAATGATTGACAACAGGTCAAGGATTATTTGCGCTCATTTTAACTTAACAAGGAGAACTGGCGACGCCTGATTGTCCTTAGGATTTTTGGAGTTTATGTAAAGTCATTTTACATAGGCGTGGCAGCTTTTATTTTGCTGTGGCCGTGCGCCACGATCAGTTACATGTAGCGGAACCCTGAGCTGTGAGTGGTAAGGCTCGGCATTTGGCAAAAAACTGCATGTTTTAATAATCCTGCAGTGTAAAGACAACATAACTCAATGTGCTGCTGTAAGAATTTTTGGGATTTCATCCTCTTCAGTACAAAATATCATTAGAAGACTTGGGGAATCTGGAAAAATCTTTGCTTTAAGGATGAGGTTGAAAATCAATTCTGAGTGTGACCCTGTTCTTTTTCAGATGACACTGCATTGAAAACTGACATGCTTTGTGATGGATATAACAGCATGGGCTGAGAATAATTTGGGAAACCTTTCCCAATAAAAGCCATCCATCATTCAATCCACAAATGCAACTGAATACTTTACTATGCACAGCTCATCTGAAATTGACTGAAATGCAGTGGAAATGTGCTGTTGTTCAACCATTCAACTTTTATCATAATGTACATTGTATTCTCCAGCCCACAGAAGAAAGGAACCAGTTTTGTTTTTACTAGCATAGTTCAATGCCAGCATCTGTCTCAGAATGGAGCTGTTTTAGTTCCCGTAGCATGGGTAACTTGGACATGTGTGTTGTAACATTGAATGACATGTTTGCATTTTGGACCAATGTGTGCCTTCTTCTGGACAGAATCTTTTCAACGAAACCCCTGCTTTTTTATAACAAGACAATGACTAGCCCTATGTTACAAGTTACAACAGCATGTCTTCCTAAGCAGGGAGTGTGGTGGCTAGACTGGCTTCACTTCAGTCCTGACCTGTCTCCTGTTGAAAATATGGAATGCTTTTAACAAGTACAAGGTACTTCAGAAAAATCCCTAGACAACTGAGCAGACAATAAATGGAGGGTTTTTGAAAAAAAAAAAGGTGATGTAACACACTTATAAACACCTTATTCTCAACTTTTTTGGAGCATTTTGCCAGCATAAAATTTCCAAAGGGGGGGAAGAAACATGAAGAAGTCAAAACATTGAATATCTTGATTTTACGCTCTTTTCGGTGTTATATAGGTCAGGACGATTTACAGACAGCTGCCTTCTTTTTTATTTTCAGTTTGTATATTGTCCCAACTTTTTCAGAAAAGGGGTTTTTTGACCCTCTGGTATAAGGCTCAGAACATAACTTTTTTCCAATATTTGCCCAAATTTGTTCTTTCAAGCCGTAACTCTTGGTGTACCGTCATTGCCCTGCCTGTTACCCATAATGTCTTCCTCTGTCTCCTTCTCTGATTTTTCTTTCTCTTTCTATTGCTACCAGGGGAGTAAGGAAAAATATCACTGGCAAACCCAGAATGTGAAGGTCAGCGGAGTGGATGACATGGTCCTGCTGTCGAAGATCAATGAAGATGCCATCACGGACAACCTCAAGAAGAGATATAATGATGACTACATCTTTGTATCCTCTCTGTAGCACAAGCATTTAATGATCCTAGAGAAAACTTTGGCCCATTTTTAATTTTGCCAAGTCCTGTGGTCATTGAAGGGATTATCAATCTAATTTTCCAAAGATGAGTGATGATTGAATATTATGATCATGAAAAGTTCTGAAATGATTTCTGTGTCTACATTTCTACGGGTCATTTTTATCCTTTCAGCTCTTTTTTGGGGGGGGGGGGTGAATAGCTAGTTAGATTACACATACCAGTTGATGTTCAATATCCAGCTGACTATGCCGTGTGCATCAATTATACATCAATTATGTAAGTATTTATATTCAATTTCATACATCATGGGGATGTGGATATAATGGCTTCACTAGAGACGTATTGGTGGGTAATGGTGTGTAATTCTGCTATGGATGATGCGTGGCTCGGTCTTCTTTAACCCCATCCTCCTAGACCTACATTGGTCCTGTTCTGATCTCTGTAAATCCCTTCAAGCAGCTGCCATACTTCACTGATCGAGAAGTGGAGCTGTACCAGGGGGCGGTGAGTTAATCTTTGTGTTCCGCTCTATGAAATATTCTGTGAAGGGGACAGGACACCTGCGCATTCTGCTATGAAATTCCATTTCTTCATTGTGAGTAGGCCTAAGTACCTACATGCATAACTGGGTCTGTGTGCTGGTACACATTGCCTGGCCAAAAAAATGTTGCACACTGGAGTATTTTGTTTAACCGCCTTTATCTATGGTCATCGCGTGCATTTGTCATGGCATTGTTTTGCCAATATTCTGCAATTTTGACAACATTTATTTTGGACCAGAGTTGCATATTTTTTGGTTGAGATCTTGTATTGACGACTAGAGAGTCAAACCCCCCTGTAAAGCCTTTTTCATCACATTCCAATGACTTTCAGTTGGTCAAGGTCAGGACTCTGTGGTGGCCAATTCATGTGTATAGATGATGCACCATGATTGCTGAATCGCTCCTTGGCAATTTGAGCCAGAAGAATCGTGCCTATGCCATCAGAGATTTAAAAAAAAATCCGTTGATGGGATAACTTGGTCGTTCAGTACATTCTGGTAGTTTTATTGCTGCAAAATGTTGTTGAGCCTAGACCTGACCAATCGAAGCAACCTCAGATCATAACACTGCCTCCTGAGGCTTGTACAGTGGGCACTATGCATTGCAAGTGCATTGCTTCACAGGTTTCCTTTCTTACCCTGATGCACCCATCACTCTGGAATGGAGTAAATCTGGACAAAGGTAATGGGGTCTGATGAGTCTAGATTTGCTCCATTCTTACCCTGATGCACCCATCACTCTGGAATTGAGTAAATCTGGACCCATCTGACCCCATTACCTTTTCCACTAATCAACAGTCAAATCTTTATGCTCCCTTGCAAATTGAAGTCATTTTTTCCCAATTCGCCTCACTAACAAGTGGGTTTCTTGTGGACGCACAGCTGTTCCGTCCCAATTTTGTATGTTCTTGTTGGACTGTGTGTGTGGAAATGCTGTTACTTTTACAATTCAACATAGTCATGAGTTCTTCTGTCAATTTTTTTTTTGATGAGACTTCACCGAGCATTTTACTGGTCGACAATCTTGATCATTTCTTTTTTTTTTTTTTTACCCATTTCTTCAGTGGATGACCATTCACCACTATCCTTCCAGGTTTTAATAATGCATTGGACAGTTCTTACCCACTTCCAGTGATTTCAGAGATCTCCTTGGTCGTTTCTTTGCTTGATGCAGAACAATAATTTGCCCCTCTCGAAACACAGCAAAATTGTTTCCACAACCATGGGATATGCCTTCAAACGTGGTTATTTTAAAAATGTGAAGCTACGCACTGCATCAGGCAAGGTTAAAATTATTTTTGCCCCCAGAAACCTAATAACCACTGCCATAACCATTCAATAGGCTGTTAAATATTTTCCTATTTAAATCAAAATGGCTAGTTTTGTTTTTGCCCAGGCAATGCATTTAATTCAGTGTGCCATATCAAAGCATGAAGAGCAGTGCTGTGTAACTGGCTCCTCAGGCGTGGTCTTCGATATAGGGAGGGGTAATGATGTCACAGCGATTTCACGTACAGAGGTACGTCATTCATTTTAAATGGAGACGGTCATGAACATGTAGAAGATATCACCAAAGGTGTGGGCTTACATATTTGATAAGGTTCTCTGAGCCTTTATACCATTACATTTTTCATTGGGTTCTGCCTTTATTTACTGAACCGTATGCAGCAAGCTGGAAATGTGAAACATAGTCGAAGTTTATTCTAAACAAGTTTTTAATGCCACTGGAGTGCATTTCAGATGTGCACATGTTGCCCTCTAGTCCCTCCCATTTACACAATCTGTGCAGAGCTCTGTGCTGTCCTCACTCTGCAGGTTCTTAAGAGAACTAGTGTGCTTAATGAGTCACTGTTAAACCTGAGAACCCTCGGGAGAGCTGATATGAACTGGGCTTGGCTTCAGTGGGTGTAGGCATGCCAGCGCTCCACGCTCTGAAGTGTGTGTGTGTGTGTGTGTGTGTGTGTCCGTCCGTCCGTCCGTCCGTCCGTCCGCGCGTGCGTGCGCATGTGTTGGTGTGTGTGTGTGTGTGTGTGTGTGTTTGTGCGTGTGTGTGCTTGTATATTCTCATTTGCTTTTGGAAATCTGCTTGCTTATTTTCTGGCCTGTTAATTTATTTCAGCATATGCAGATTGTTGAGATCAAACTGTGTACTTGGCAGCTTTGGCCAATCAGGCTGCTCATGTCATATGAGGTTGACTATAAATTGTATAACTTCATCCTCTATTTCTTCATATTCTTATCACTTGTGCGTTCTTTCTACTTAACACAATGATTTGTATTTTTTAGTATTGCCCATTTCATTTCATTTCATTCATTAAGGCGAAAAAGGGATTGTTAGGTTTCCAGGTTTTAATAAAGCCATTTCATCAATATCTCTGAAAGATTGGGACAGTGTGCTCCAGAATTCTTTGGACCATGACACAGTTTTTTGATATTCAGTCGGTTGCGTTAGACATCAGTTTAGTTTGTCTGTCAGTTTGTTAGTTATGCGCCCTTTTGCCATTTATCCTGCGCCAATCTTAACAAAACTTGGAGGCTTGTTAGAATAGGTTACTCTCCACAGGTTTGTACCTTTTCAAGTTTCAATGTTAAAGGTTGAAGTCACACAAAAGGTTGAAAACACATTTTGATCCAAAACTTTGTTTCTAATTAAATTAGAGACATGAAACTAACGCCATTCTTTTCGTCAACGCAATGTGGTTCTAGTGGTTAGGGGTCGCAATGACATCACCCTGACATATTTACGTGAAAATGACGTCACAACAGGACGTTATTTTTTTCCATTTTTGCCAAAATGAATTTTTTTGATTCTGTTCTTTAGACAATATGATCTTTTCACCTTTTTAAATTTAGATTTCGGCAAGTCATCATTCTAAGAATGACCTTTCATTGTTCTTTTGGCAAAGTCAATTAATATGCATTTTTTTTACATGCAGAACAGGAGACTGAAAGCAAAAAGTCCCTAAGAAAAGCAGGAACTGAAGATGGCTGCAGTACAGGCCTGGGAGGGCATCAGTATGGTAGATGCCCAGTGCCTGGTTATGTTTGTGTGTCTCAGATTTCAAACAGTCATTTTATGCTAAAGATATGCAACCAACCAAGTAAAAAAAAAAAACATGATTTCATTATTCTATATTATGTTGAGCTATCCATTATTTTTTTGATGCACCCATAAATATGGGGACTGTGCACAAAAGGTGCTGTCATTTTTAAACAGTTCACACAAGATTGATAAAAATACCTCAAATTAATGGTGACGGTCTGCCATTCGATTTTAATTGTTTTATCCTTTCAAGCTCAAAGTACTAGAGCACAGAACCAAAATAAAAATTGTGTCACTGTCCAATGAATTATTTGGGTTCTATTCCTGATTGCATTGCTTTATCAGCCGGGGGATCTGACAAATGCATCCCAAAGGCTTCTCCAGGTTCTGCACGAAGAAGTCAGACAATCCCCCTCCCCACTCAAACCTTTCCCCATACCATTCATATGCATATCCACAAACCATTGCGAGACACTTCCTGCAACAATATATCAGAGGATCACTAGCAACAATGCCTGCAAGTTGCTTGTGATTTTCTCCTCTGGCCATTTTACAAAAAGCCATAATTTTCTTAAGAGGAGTCATCTGTCTGCTGTTCTTCATCCTGCATTTTATTCTTTGAGAAAAGGCAAAATAATCCTTACAGTATGGAGAAATAGTTGGTTGTCTAGGGCCTTTAGCCTGACACTTTCCATGTTATAGGAAAGAAGCTTTTCGGTTTTAGTAATGATTGAGTAATTGCCACAAAATCACACAATCCCACCTCCTCATAATAACCGTAGTCTGATGATTTGACTCACTTTGAATAGATGATTTTGTTGATTATCTTGCAGGCCCAATATGAGAATCCTCCTCACATATACGCCCTGGCTGACAACATGTACCGTAACATGATGATCGATGCCGAGAATCAGTGTGTCATCATCAGGTCAGAATTTTCATGGCTTGCTTTTCTAGTGCCATACAAATGGATACTTGCAGTATCTCTGACATACTCTCATGGTCTTGTGAGGTTACTGTGTGCTTTTGCCATTGCAGTGGGGAGAGTGGAGCTGGGAAGACGGTGGCAGCTAAGTTTATAATGAGTTATATCTCCAAAGTGTCAGGTGGAGGGCCTAAAGTTCAGGTGAGACCTCCTGCCATCCTCAGTCTCTTTTGGTCATCCATTTTTGGCCCTTTTAATTTGGTTCAGCTTTTGATACCATTAAATATTTATTCAATATTCATAAACCTTTGGTTATGATCGCTGGACTGAACTGGATAGGTCATCATAAAACAAAATTTTGATTTATCAGAGAGCTTTTAAGCCTGTACCCCACAAGCCAGGGACTGTTCAATGCTCCAAAGTCTAGCTGGAAAATTATGGTCTTTTTTCCTCTAAGACCCTGGCATATCCTCTCTTTAACCGTAAGATCAGCGGTCTGTCTCTTCTTACACGTTGTGCTTAAGGATTCACTTTCATAGTGTTATAAATACAGTAAATACATTTTTTTTTCCACAGTGTGTCCCGACAAGAAGTTGCTTTCATTCAGTCAAGTGTGCAAGTTATTTCCTTTAAGATGTCTCATCTTCCTCCTTGACATAGTTTTTTCCCCTCCTTCGACAAAGCTACGTATTTAGTTGCATGTACAGACAAATGCATCTGAACAGCAGCCTTTCCTGTCTCCCAGTGACAATATAACTATAGCACTCTTTTCCCTTTTTCCTCCTACCATCTCTTCCATCCTCCTCTCTACATTTCCCCATTCTTCTCACAGCATGTGAAGGACATCATCCTGCAGTCCAACCCCCTGCTGGAGGCCTTTGGGAATGCCAAGACTGTTCGCAACAACAACTCCAGTCGCTTTGTGAGTGACTGAGCATTGCATCGATAATGTGAAGCCTGCTTAGCCAGTTGATTAATTGTGGCCATTACATGCCAGTGGTGTGAGTTTCTGCTGAACTTTGGCAATCAGGAGAGTTTCTGATGAGGGCTACTGATGCATGGAGTCCAGTTCAAATGTTTATGATTGCTGCCACAGGGGAAGTACTTTGAAATCCAGTTTAGCCGAGGAGGTGAGCCTGATGGAGGAAAGATATCCAACTTCCTCCTTGAAAAATCGAGAGTTGTATCCCAGAATCAAGGAGAAAGGAACTTTCACATCTATTACCAGGTGGGACATCCTGCAAACTCACTGATATTTTGAGAAATAGTTTTGATTGTTACACTCTGAGATACGCAATTGTTTGTAAGCAAATCTAAATTTGGTGGCATAGCAGCAGCAGCAGTATCTGCTGGTGGCAAATACCAGACAGTGTCTTTAGGACTCTTGCTGATTCACTGGAATAATTTCCTGTCATGCTTGACCTATTGAAGACATCTGTCTTTAACACTCGTATCTGACTGACATTCTGCAGCTCCTAGAGGGTGCTACAACAGAACAAAGGGAGAACCTTGGCGTTACTACACCTGACTACTACTACTACCTCAACCAGTCAGGGACCTATACTGTGGATGATGTCAATGACAAGCAGGAGTTCTCTGATACCATGGTGAGCTGGGGGACAGTGAGTCTGCAGCACACCATCCTGGCAGACTGTTTTACTACTGACCTCATTTCAGCAGGGGTGTCATTTGTGATGTGTGATGTACTGCTACTACTGTACTTGCTGACCTCTACCTTTTTTTTTTTTTTTTTTTTTGGATCATTTGTTTTCATAATGGAATGTTCAATTACTCTTTATTTTCAACGAGTAGCTTTGTTATTTTGGAGCTCTTATAGGCTAACCTGCCGATAAGTGAATTTATTGCCACGTTTTCATCAGAATTCTTCCTTATGTTGCAGTATCATTGCAAGTCATTTTTGTAACAGATGTTGTCATGTACATTTTTGGGTGTTCATTTTTTCTTTTTTTAAATGTACTACTCTGAAGGTATCCCCCATCACAAAGTGGAAGGGAGTATTGGAATGAGTGTTCTCCGTTCTTCAGCCTGTCACGCATCTTTTCTTGTCCAAAACTCCTAAACTGTTCAATATTTCTCAACAAAATTTTATAGATGGATACATCTTTTTGTAGACATACCTTTTCATACCACTGTCTGTCCCCCTGTCCGTCTGTCTGTCCCTCCACCAAATTTTTTTCCAGGCCAAATAGCAGCCCTCCCATTCTTTTCCGGGTCAGAACTCTTAAAGCGTTAGATATTTCTAAAAAAAAAAATTATTTATGGATATATCTTAATGTGTAGATGAGCCTTTTCATACTTCCCTCTGTCCTCCCGTTAATCTGTCCATCTCTCCAAGGCATTTTGTTTCCAGGCCAGATACTGGCCATCCCGCTCTTTTCAGTTCAATTATATTTGTTTAGCGCTTTTTTCAATCAAGATTGACCCAAAAAGCTTTTCATGAAACTGGTCCGGAACCCCCAAGGAGCTAGCCGAAAGGCGATAATGGCAAAGCAAAACCCCTTAACAGGAAAAGACCTCAAGCAGAACCTGGCTCCAAAAAAGGGGAAACCCAACTGCCTGAGGTCAGCCCTGGAGAAATGAGGAGAGAAGGGGAAGGAGAAGACTGGAGCTTGGGACGGACAGACTGCGAGGATGAGACAGAAGAAAGGGGCAACATTAGAAAGCAAACCTATTACAACCATCAATTGCATAATATGGCCCAAATGCATGCGAGCTTTATGACGTCCAGGTAAAAATACAAAATGAGGAGCAATGCAGGCTAGGGAAAAGGTTTTGGGGTTTGTCTGGGGAAAAGGGGCTGGGAACGACAGTTGTTTAGACAGAATCTAGGGTCAAATAGATTTCCGGGCCAGAACTCCTAAACCGTTCAATAATTCTGTACAAAATTTAATGTATGGCTACATCTTATTGTGTAGATGTGCCTTTTCATACTTTAGTCTGTCCTCTTGTCCATCTGTCCATCCCTTCACTGCTTTATGTGAAGTGCGGAGTGGGGGATATAGTATTCAGCTCCGTCCATCGTAGCCACGCACGTCCGTCCCGTTGGTGTGAACGCGATATCTCAAGAACCAGTGGGCCAGTGTTGTACGCTGTATATTTTGTAGTATGGTGAGTTTTTGCATGTAGAAGAGAGAGCATTTCGGAGTGTGGGACCTTGCAGTGGCATGTTTTGAATTGTTACTGCATGTTTGCGTGTTGTGTTTGTTATACAGGATGCAATGTCCGTAGTGGGACTCTCTCCAGATGAGAAAGCCACTGTGCTGCAGATAGTGGCAGGTATTCTCCACCTGGGCAATATCGCCTTCAGGGAGGAGGGAAACTACGCTGTGGTGGAGAGCGAAGACTGTGAGTCGTGCAGGCTCTAAATACAGAACACACACACACACACACACACACACACACACACACGACCATGCGCAGACACGCACACAGTTAAGGACAGGTGACTGCATAATTAGATTTATGTCAACATTAGCTGACTTGGAACATGATTTGTCATCCATGTATATTTGAAGAAGCCAGAATGCATGTGACCTTCATACCTCGGATGTTACCACAGATTTAATTGATGGACATGTGATGCCAAGGTTCCTTGCTCATTTCCATAAAGGTTTTTCCATTCAACCTTGAGAAAGTTGCTTCAGTTGTCAGCTGTGTGAACATATAGTGCATTTGAGGAAGATTGTATCACCCTTTATTTCTCTTTCAGTGCCTGAATGTAGTATAAAGTGGAAATTCCTTGTCTGAGATGTGTGTAATACAGGTGGCTGGTGGGTGACTTATGTCATTATGATACTGGCCGATAAATATTAAACTTAAGGGCATTGAAATGTTTGCATTGTAAAGGAGTTTTAAATACAAAATATTTGGTTTTGCGTTGTACACTCTTAAGTTAGTGTTTGCAGTGCTAACCATGGTGTAGCTAACTTCAACAAGACTTTGTAGTACTGTGTCTGTGTCAGGACTCAGGGCTGCGTGTTAAAGCTCTCTGTCTTCTTGCATCTTTCTCTGTTTTTCATGCTTTTTCCTCGTGATTCTTTGGCCCCCGCCTCTCTCCCCCAGTCCTGGCATTCCCTGCTTACCTGCTCGGCATTTCCCAGGATGGTCTGAAGGAGAAGCTAACCAGTCGAATTATGGACAGCAAATGGGGGGGCAAATCAGAAACCATCGCTGTCACCCTCAACACTGAGCAGGCCACATTCACCCGGGACGCACTCTCCAAAGCCCTCTACTCCCGCCTCTTTGACTACCTTGTAGATGTGAGTCCAACCCCACCTGTAGAGATTGTTCACTGCAACCTGACTGCTGTATAGCTGACATTTTCTAACCTAAGACACATTGAGGCTTTGTCATATCAGCTATTTTGTTGGTATTCACATTTGTCGCTGTTAGCATCATAAGTCAATCTCAGAAAATGTCATTGCTTTTGCTCACCATCTTGCATCCCATAAAACAGGGGTGGAGAACATTATCCAGAAAAGGCCAGTGTGGGCACAGGCTTTCATTCCAGCCAATCGGTTACACACCTGATTCTAAAAATCAACCTCTGGAATCTGTGCTAAAGTCCTTGATTTGTAGAATCAGGTGTGTAACTGATTGGTTGGACTGAAAGCCTGCACCCTCAACAACCCTTTCTGGATTAGGATCCCCACACTAATCAGAAGAGTGTTATTCTTATCTCAACTGTACAGTCCCATATGATACATGCATATATGCATAGCAAGGCACTCTTTGAGAGATTTTGACCCTGGTATTTGTGCTTTTGAGGAAGCAGCTGTAAATTCATTAACCTCTGTCCACAATTCAAGCAAATGGCCCATAATTAGAGACCAGTACTGTGTATCTATTTTACGCATTTATGGCAAGGCTTTATGCACTGTACCAGATGTCACATTCTCTGATTGTACCACAGTGAGGAAGTCATTCAAAGCTACATTTGTGAGGGTGTCATGTTGAGGCTTGTTTCACAATCAGATGCTGAACTTTGGAGGAACTAGATTTCTGCATGTCGGGTCCTGTTTGTACGGATAAAATTTTTTTATTTTTATTTAACCCTTATTTAACCAGAGAAGTCCCGTTGAGATTGAAATCTGTTTTTCAAGGGAGCCCTGGGGGTAGAGGTGGGGAGGAGAGGACAAGTTGCACAGCCAATTAGATCAGGGGATGATTAGGTGGCAGGTCGAAAGAGCCTGGTTGGGAATTTAGCCATGACACTGGGGAAGCCCCTACTCTTATCGTTGGGTGTCATTGGATCTTTAATGACCGCAGTGAGTCAGGATTTCGGTTTAACATCTCACTGGGGAGCCCCCTACTCTTATCGTTGAGTGTCATTGGAGCTTTAATGACCGCAGTGAGTCAGGATTTCGGTTTAACATCTCATCCAAAAGACGGCGTCTCTTTCAGTACAGTGTCCCCATCACTGCACTGGGGCATTGGGGATTATGCCACTAGCAGATCGCAACCTACTGGCTCACCAACACCTCTTCCAGCAGCAACTTGGTTTTCCCAGGTGGTCTCCCATCCAAGTACTAGCCAAGCACAGGCCTGCTTAGCTTCAGCCACGCAGCTGGAGCAGATTGAATTGTGGTATGGCTGCAATGTGCAAATGTGCAATGTTGTGGCTGCTTCGCATGTTTAGAGATACTAAGAGGGAACAGATTTTGGAAGGAAGTGAACATTGACATGTTACTTACAGGGACTACAATTAATCATACAGGCAATTGCGCGGTGTGCAACGATCAGATTTGGATTCATTTGACCAAATTGGAAGACTTGTCACTCTCAATGGTTTCCCCCTTTAGGCTATTAACAAAGCCATGCAGAAAGACCATGAGGAGTTTAATATTGGGGTGCTGGACATCTACGGCTTTGAGATTTTCCAGGTGGGTATTTCTGTACTATATGACAAATATGAAAATGTTTGTTTCATCTGAGCAGGTTTTTTTCATTCTGTGCTGACCATACTTTCTATCTAATCAGCAAGCTGCCACATAACCATTGTTTACGCACCGTTAATTGAACAGTTGGTCAGTGTTTAGTTCCAGTTTTATTGATTGGATGTTTTCTTTTGTGATTTCTTCTGGAAATTTAAAGTATTGTAGGTGTACCTCATATTGCTTTGTTTCTCTTTCCATTTGATAGAAAAATGGCTTTGAGCAGTTCTGCATCAACTTTGTGAATGAGAAGCTGCAGCAGATTTTCATTGAGCTCACCTTGAAGGCAGAGCAGGCGAGTGTGTGCAGAGAACAGTGTGTGGACAGAGCATCACTGTCTAAATAAATATACATAAATTCCATCCCTGATTAACGTTAAACGGAAAACTGACTGCTGTAATCCCGATCTATTCAAATCCGGTGATTTTTTGCCATATTTGTGACAGCTCTCTATAACCCTTATTATTACTGTGTATACACTGCTGAACTTCCTCATTGTCAGTGGACTTTGGTCATGCTGATATATGTGCCTCTGTTTTCCAGGAGGAATATGTCCAAGAAGGGATCAAATGGAGACCTATTGAGTATTTCAACAACAAAGTAGTGTGCGACCTCATTGAGTCAAAAGTGGTGAGTAACAGCCCTTGAACCCAAAGATTATACTTTCGGCCTGGGTTCAGCATTTTATTTGTGATTGCAAATGAGGGAAAAGGCACATTTTTTCCAGCAGTGATTCACTAGTTCTCCATTTCACAATATCTCCTTAAAATTGATCAGTTTCTGTCAATGACAGTCTTTTCCATTTGAACAAGCATAAGTTATGGCACAGCTACAAAGATCATATAGGGGCTCACCAATCCTTTTTTTTTTTTTCTTCTTCTTACCCAGAATCCACCTGGGATCATGAGCATCCTGGATGATGTGTGTGCCACGATGCATGCTAAGGGCGAGGGTGCGGACCAGACTCTGATCCAGAAGCTTCAGATGCAGATAAGCACTCATGAGCACTTCAACAGCTGGAACCAGGGCTTTGTGGTGCACCACTATGCTGGAAAGGCAAGGAATTCTCCTGTCATACCTCTGCACAAGGGATTACTAGTGCCCGTTTCTCAAGCATGCCAGGGACATTCTTTTCTTTTAATAAAATCTTTAGTGTCCTCTTGGTTAATTACTTTTTTCCTGATAAATCCCATTATAAATTTGATTTTTTTTTTTTTTTTTGCAACCAAATGCATCGCTACTGTGCAACTTTGTCTCGATGATGTTTGTTCAGACTTCCTCTGCTCTAAAAAAATGCATCTAATTGCTCTTGAATAGGGATAGTGTCATCAAAAAGTGTGAAATTGTTCTTTCACATTTTGCCTCTTTGTATTTGGCATTAGGCAGGATTTTCAGTGTCCTCCCTGTGATATACCAAGGTCTAGTTAGTGTTGCGGTGTGGGAACCATTTTAGCAATGGAGCGCTAACAATGCACATATACTTTGAACTGTATGAATCCACAATTTTTTAAGGTTCTTAATGTTTTACTTTTTACTTCTTAATTGAATTGGGAGTCTTTTAAACTTAAGTCCTTGCAAATCGAAAGTAAAGAACATGCTCTGTCTGTCTGTCTTCATCCCCACTGACTCATCCATCCTGCCCTCCTTCCCCTAGGTGTCATATGATGTGAGTGGCTTCTGTGAGAGGAACAGGGATGTTCTCTTCAATGACATCATTGAGCTGATGCAAAGCAGTGAATTGTGAGTGTGAGCAGTCAACAGTTTCCATGAATGATATCTTTCACCCTGAGTCTTGGTTTTTTATGTGTCTCTTCTTGCCTTTCCTTAGTTCCTTCATCAAAGACCTGTTCCCAGAGAACCTGGATGCTGAGAAAAGAGGTCGGCCCAGCACTGCGAGCAGCAAGATCAAGGTCTGAGTGGTGATTGTGGGGGAATGGTTGAGCCTCAGCTCTCAATGGCCATGTATATGTTCCTCCCCAGGACATGACCAACCTCAGCTGTCGTCATCATCATTGATGAGGGATTAGTGTTTGCTCACAAGTGTAGCCTTCATGGTGTGAAATATTCACTGACATTTGAGTGAATTCATTGGTGAAATTTACGTTTGCATGGGAGGCACATGTGATGATTACTCCCAGCTAGGCTGGCTCGCTTGGTAAAGGCGCCGTTTGTGGTGCTTGGGTGACCACCACTGTCTCAGAGCGAATTCGGACTTGCCAGTTGTGACGGTAGGAGAAGCCTGTGAGAGCAGCGTGTAATTGTGCTCCTCAGTGGTATGGAAGGGGCACAGTTGGTTTATGGGCAGCATACTTTGTTGCTGAAGCGCCTGTTACCGAGCATCTTTCTGAGCAAAAGCACATGTTCAAATTTCCTCAGCTCTTGTTCTCTGCATGCTTGGTCTGTGGCTGCAAGTCAGAATAAACAACGGATGACTGGTGTGTGCTTGAGAGATGAACTGCAAACTCTGCGCTCTCCTGAGATGCCAACATGAGTTATGTATGAGAATGTTTGTTCATAGTTTGTTGATTGGACATTCCAGATTCTGGTCAGATTGGGGGCGTTAAATTTGTATTAAAAAAAACTTGCACTGGGGCGCCCCGGTGGCACATCGGTCTAAGCGCACGCACCATTAAGGCTGTGTCCTTCTCGCGGCGACCTGGGTTCGATTCCAGCTCGGGTCATTTGCCGCACGTTATCCCCATTCTTCTCCCCAACCTTCCTGTCTCTCTCTGCACTCTAACTGTCAAATAAAGGTGAAAATCCCCCCCCCCCAAAAAAAAATTATAAAAACAAACTTGCACTAAAAAAGACTGAAGATTATTATTTAAATAACCATTTTTATGCTCATTTTACCCTACAGAAACAGGCCAATAACCTGGTCCAGACACTCATGAAGTGCACTCCTCACTACATCCGCTGTATCAAGCCCAACGAGACCAAGAAGCCGCGAGACTGGGAGGAGAGTCGGGTGAAGCATCAGGTGGAGTATCTGGGTCTGCGTGAGAATATCCGCGTGCGCCGAGCCGGCTACGCCTTCCGCCGAGTCTTCAGCAAGTTCCTGCACAGGTATACCGCTCAGCACGGGGGCAAAGGATTGTGGGAGGGTGCTGTCCTGCACAGGTATACACCTTGCCATGGGGGCAAAGGATTGTGGGTTGGTTCTGTCCTGCACAGGTATACGCCTGGGCATGTGTGCAAAGGATTGTGGGTCAGTTCTGTCCTGGGAACGAATGGTGACAGGAAAGTCTCTATCCAGCTAAAGCTGTGAATAAGGTTCGCCAAGATCTGGCTCTGAAATCCAAATCCCCCTTGGTTTTTTTTTTTTCTCCAGAACAATTAGTGGCTTTGATCAGCTTGGCTGTTTTTTCACCCCTGATTCTCGGGTAAAGGGAGTGTTTAAAACCAGCACGGGCCTCCAGGACGCCAATTTGATGACTCTTGCTGTACATTGTTAACTTTGAAAGACTTACACCAGGGGTATTTGGCCTTATACAGAAAAGGGCAGAATGGGAAAGCCTAAATGGTGCACTGCTGATTGTAGTAGTCAATCCCAGTTGATGTCTTTTTTTTATAGACATCGATTATTAGAGATTTTGGTTTGTGACTACTTGCTTGAGTAACTGAAAGCCTGCACCTGCACGGGCCCTTTTTGAATACCCCTGGCATACACTATATAGAGTTTAATGCTGCCATTACCATACTTTATATTATTAGTCTTTTGTTTAGTGGTGGTTATTTGGTCATATGTTAAAACCTTGGGAGGCTAAGATCACTTTAGAATTATTTTTCATGTACATAGTGGCAGTATTCCCTTCATTGCAGTTCAGCCGTGGCATCGATTATTCAAAATGGTTTTCCTGATCAGGAGGCAACTGGTAATTAGTGGGTAGTAAAAAAAAAAAAAAAACATCCAAG
The DNA here is from genome assembly GCA_029692085.1 of Gymnothorax javanicus. Taxonomy (NCBI): domain Eukaryota; kingdom Metazoa; phylum Chordata; class Actinopteri; order Anguilliformes; family Muraenidae; genus Gymnothorax; species Gymnothorax javanicus. The sequence goes on from CM056193.1 coordinate 55,403,412, forward strand.
GGCAGATATTATGTGTTGCTATGTCTTAGTTTTGTCTGGTTCCGAAGAAATTTAATTAAAAAATTTTTAGTTTTTTTAGCTCACCTGGTACAAAAGACCAAGTTAGCTCTTGCCACGGTGCAGCGTCAGTCATCCATCTGCCTGTCAGTCCGTCAAAGTTTTCTTAAAACAACTTCTCAAGTTTTAAAGGACATATTTGGATCAGACTTGGTAAAAATGTTCCCCTTACAGCCTTGACCAAGTGTTGCTATTTTTTGGCTTGATTTAAAATCCAGAATGGCTGCCTTGGTCTGTGATTGGCTGATACATTTTTAATTTCTTCTTCACTCCCACTGGACACATTTGGATTAGCCTTGGTGCACGTTTGTCTCTTGGCCCTGACCCCGAGTCATTTTTTGGGTTGATTCATAACTCAGTGTGGCTGCCGTGGCCTCTGATTGGCTGACACATTGTCAACTTCTTCTCAGTTTGTACAAGGCAGATTTGGATCAGACTCAGTACAACTGTTCATTTCATGGCCCTGACCAAGGGTTTTGGGCTCAATTCAAAATCCAATGATTGTGTTGCGCATGTTGAACTTCTTGTACAGTTCCACTGGTCAGATTTTGATCACACTTGGTCCAAATATTAGTCTCCTGGTCCTGATTAAATGTTGTTATTTTTTGGTCAATGCGGGATCCAATATGGCGACCCTTGCCTCTGATTGGCTTACATTTTTTCGACTTCTCGCTGCTTGGTGCATTTAGATTAAACTTGCTGCAGTGTTCACCTGTTAGTCCTGACCAAGTGCTGTTGTATATTGGGTCGATTTAGAATCCAGTATGTCCTGGTATATGGGTTGACACATTTTCAATGACTTCTCGAGTTTAAGTGGGTAGATTTGGATCAAACTTGCTTAAGTGGTTGAAGTCTTGGTCCAGATGAAGTTGAAATGTTGATATTTTTCAGTGCATGGATTAGAAATCAATTTAGTATGGAACTCTCAAGACTGATTCGCTAGCCCATATTTTCTCATTGTGGTGACTACGCACCAAGTTAATAGTGCATTTACTGCTACAACAGATTATTATCCCCCACCATAATCATGGGTGCAGTTGTCCGTCGTCTGTCCGTCTGTCTGTCTGTGAACATTTCGTTTCCAGAGCATAACTTGAAAACCGTTCTATATTTCTTAACAAAACTTGGTGTGCACTTTAATGATGACCTGAAGTGGTGCCTTTTGGTAATCCGATATTGATGAATTTTGTATTTTTTCTGGTTTCCATGGAAACATTTTGAACTTAGAATTTTAGGAGGTATGGTTTGTTTCCGGAGCAGGTGGCATTTTCATTCTTTCAATATGTGGGGCTGGGGGAATATGCCATCTCCTGACGGCCATTGTTTATGAAGCGCTTGCTTTAGATGATGATAAGACTATGTGAGCATGTCGTACAGTAGACTGGGATTTACTTAATAGTACTACATAACTGAAAAGAATTGTTCGGATGTCAAACCAGGGGGGTTGGTGCAGACCGCTGGGGCCTTATGTAAAATATCTCACACAGCACATTTTTGTTGACATTGGAACCTTTATTGCTCCTGTATGATTTACCTGAAAATATTGTGCATTTTCCCTTCTTGATCTGAATATATATGCAGTTTATGGTTGTTCCATAAATGTGTGGGTTCAAATTATTTATTCAAATGAGCTGCATCACCTTTAGGTACAGTCAGCAAACCAAGTTCTCTTGCTGTAATTTTCTGTTGTTTTGTTCCCTCATATTTCTAAAACAAATGCCAGGGACTGTGTTATTGTGTTGATTTGAATGAAATGTCAAGAATAATGAAAATCTGCCTTTAGTGTGATCTCTCCATAATCTAATTCATGAAAAAGTTTGTTTTGCTAAAATTTCCCTGCTTCCTTTCGATTGTCCACTGACAGAACTGGTTAAATTATTTTAAGGTTTTATTTTAGTGTTGACTTGGCTTATTTTAGCGCACAAATGAGAGAAACCTTCTCACAGCCATGGGTGGTTGAAATTGATGTGGGAGACTTTCATGCATGTTTTTATGCAGGTATGCTATCCTAACGCGGGAGACGTGGCCACAGTGGCGTGGGGATGAGAAGCAGGGGGTTTTGCACCTACTCCGGTCTGTCAATATGGACGACGACCAGTACCAGCTGGGCAAGACCAAGATCTTTATCAAAGCCCCTGAGTCAGTGAGTGCAGTCCCTTTCCTGCACTAACTCATCACTAAAATCAAAGCACCAATGAGGCATTCTCCGGCATGAAAATCCCTGAAAATCATATGAATGCACTCATAAAATTGCACTTACAATTTTCACTTGCATCTTGCACTTAATGAGCTGCGGTTCACAGCTGTAAATGTTGGTCCTCCATAATAGTCTTGCCGGATGGTGATTGTGGTCACTATTCTCTCATAAACATTTTCCTGGGTAGAGAAAGATATTACTTGGGCATCTGCTCTTGTACAGTTAGCATGGTGTGGCTACATTCATGCTGATGAACTGATTTGTTCAGTCTTGAGCTCAAAATTCTCAAGCTAAAAATGACTATGGTTACTGTCCTGGCTGAAACCTCTGTCCTGTCTCTGTAGCTGTTTCTTCTGGAGGAGATGAGAGAAAGGAAGTTCAATGGCTATGCCCGTGTCATTCAGAAAGCTTGGCGCAAGCATATTGCTGTCCGCAAATATGTTCGCATGAGGGAGGAAGGTAAGATGGTCATGTCTCATACATGTGTCATTAAAGCTTTCAAACCCTTGCCGCTTTGCTGCTGATATGGTAGGTTTTTCCTTACAATGTAAATATAAGGAGCAACAACTCCGAACAGCGACTGCACGCAATACAGGAAAACAACAGAGTCAGGAGAAAAGCTGAGTGATAAACTTTCTCACAAACTCTGTAATAGAGCCTTTGTTTATTAAGGCAAAGTTTCTTAAATTGCAGGATATAATAAAATTCAACTCCTTGCAAATTGTATATTTAGGATACCACAAAGAATTGCCTAAAAATATACAATGCCTATTTCTCCAGCGTGAATGTCTTCATGACCTAAGAGGCAGAATGTTGTTGCAAACTAGAAGGGTCAGATCGACTCGGAGTGAGCACTCCTTATCTGTGGCTGGAGTCAGTGCATGGAACATACTGGAAGACAATATTAGAAGGGCAGACAATCTGAAGGACTTTAAGTATCTTCTGAAATGTGCATGTTTGAATAACTATGAACTTATCCAACAAAATGGCATTGGATAAATTAAACAGAACCATAACGGGCATAAACAATAGGGGTTGTTTATAGACACTCAGCTATATTGTGATTAAAATTCTTCATGACTGTTCATAAATCTCTATGATTTTATGTTGTGACGTTTAAATTGTAGTGTAAATAGACACTCAGCTCTGTTGTGATTTATAAATCTTTATGATATCTTAACCATAATCAAACTGTTTTTCTGGGAGTTGGGGTGGGACTTTGACAAGCGATTTCGCTTCTCCCGCGACCCTTTCGGTCATGATACATGTTGTGTTGAAATTGTCATGGAATGACTGTACAATCATGCCGAAATGAAAAAACAAACAAATAAATAAATAAATAAAACTTTACAGTGAAACATTACCAAGTGGTTTCATAGTTGTTTTATAAAAATGAAATAATTACAATATAGTCTATTACTAAGACCAAGTTATGCAACTTCAAACTGAGCTGGAAATATCCATGCAAACGCAGTCTGAGGCCTTTCATGGAGTAACATGGTGAAGAGGTGTGTGCTATCGAGTACACGAATTTCGATTTGGGATTCCCAGACATCTCTGAGCTCAGATTAGCTCGTTTGCATTGCATTGTGAGTGACAGTCACCTCCCTGCAGGGTTTGGAGTGACCCAACAGGTTTCAGTTGACGGAAAATGTGCTCGACCGTGGTCTTGACTGTCACGGTCTCTTTCATTGCAGCCTCAGACATCCTGCTAAATAAGAAAGAGAGGAGACGAAACAGCTTGAACCGCAACTTTGTGGGCGACTACATCGGCATCGACAACCACCCTGAAATTCGGCAGTTTGTTGGCCGGCGAGAAAGGATTGACTTTGCTGACGTGGTGGTCAAATACGATCGACGATTCAGGGTGAATATTTACCGAGGTTGAATCTTGGTCCCCCGTGCACCTGGGTACTCGTGTGGAGTCTCTAGTGGGTCAGCGGACCGTTGCAATCAGAGGGTGCTGTTTTGGTTGTGAGTCCGGGGGCCTTAGTGGTCAAAGGGCCTTGTATAGGTTGCAGGGCAGTAGGCCCTAGTGGTCAGTGGGCCTCGTATAGGCTGTGTGTGTGTGTCTGTGTGTGTGTGTGTGTGTGTGTGTGTGGGGCAGGGGAGAGTTATAGTGCCATGGGATTTCATTTTGAGAGATCGTTGCAACAGATTCCAATTCCAAAAGTCATTTGAAGTCCACTTGTTTGTTTACTTATAAATGAAATAATTAAGGATTAGCACACACTTGGCTTTCAGTTACATTCATCCCTTAAGAAAGGAGGGTTCAGATATAGAAGAGCTGTAATTCCTACAGTACTCACTTGATTTATTATCAGTACCCTCTATTTGAAGCTGGGAGTCTGCACTTGGAGCTCATATCATTAATGAATTTTGACTTCAGTATGCTGAGGTAGACAGATTAAAAAAAACAATAATTTTATCTATGTCCAAATATTTTTGGGCCTCATTATTTCACTAAGTTACTCATCTCTTCCAGTATTTAATAAAATTATCATTTCAATTTAATTTTACAACCAATTAAGTTTCACAAATATGCAAAAAACAGTAGAAATCCAGAAGTTTTCCCAAGTAATTGTGTTTCTGTGATGAAAACGTTTAAAAGTCCACCACACTTTCTCCACCTCTGCAGTCGGTGAAGCGTGACCTGATCTTGACCTCCAAATTCCTGTACCTGATTGGGCGTGAAAAGGTCAAACAAGGCCCGGACAAGGGGCAGATCCAAGAGGTTTTGAAAAGGCAGATCCCGGTGGAGAAGATCCAGTCTGTTTCTTTGAGGTGCCGTAATTCAGCCTTGACCTCTCTATGCAGGACTGGCAGTTGATAATTGGACTGATGTGATATTATTTGATGATATTAATTTTGAAATTTTTCCACTGAAATATGCATTCTTTGGAAACTATTAGTATTTTTTGAATTCAGTTGCCTTGAACTTCAGCCTTTGAGGAACATGGATTCTCAAGTGTACTGATGGCCTTCATCTTTCTGCTCCTCTCTCCTCAGCACACTACAGGATGATTTCTTCATTGTGCATGAGGAGCAATATGACAGTGTGCTGCAGTGTGTTTTCAAGACGGAGTTCCTTAGTCTTCTGTTCAAGCGTTACGAGGAGAAAACCCAGAGGAAACTGCCACTCAAGTTCAATAACCTGTGAGCGTGCCCCCAATCTGTCTGTTTCCTGTGTCCTGCTTCGTCACAATGTTACCAGAGCTTTCTGCAAGCCTTTCTGGGTGATTCCACGGTACCTCACATAACATTTTAACCCCTTGTGTACGGGAAATGCACATACGTGGGCTGGCTCGCTGACCCGCGTATGGGGAGTGCTCTGTTGACCACCGTGGCTTGATTTGAGTATGCGGGCGTACTGCCGTGGCCGGGATTGTTGGATAGCTCTTGTGCCGATCGCCAAGGAAGTATTTCATGCACATTCTTTGCCTGTTTCTTTGCCTGTTTTCTGTGATGATTGCCAGGAAATGTATTTTATCCACAATTTTTGGATGATGGCACAACAAGACAATAGAATTTTTATGCTTCATTTTTCGCTGTATAAATGAATACAGAAAAATCAAAAAATATACAAAATCACTGTCATATTCCAGTACTGCCGTTTCGTGTGGTACAGTTTGTTACACGGTTCAACGCACAAACCAACTTCGCAAGTGTCACATCTGAACCGGGACTCATGGCAAACTTTGTTCTTGGAACAGATGACGCGCTGTTTCTGCAGTTTTTAGCCCGCTTGGCCGACAGGCCCAAGGGGCTAATGCTGTACTTAGGGTAATTAGTGGTGGTCTGTTGTGCGTGCGTGCGTGCGTGCATGCGTGCGTTACGTCATTTCAGCACGATACAGCTTTCAGTTTTCCACGGATCCTTTTCATATTTTATATGCATGTATATGGGCCCAAGATCTAGCCCGAGTTCCACTTTGGGCTTGCTGCGATTCTCGGTTTGGCCACCAGGGGGCTTTTTCTGCAAAACTTCAAACAGCTCTAGCTCCCTTATTCTACAAGCTAAGATGCTCAAATTTTTACTGTAGGTTTTTCTGCCAAGGGTTCATCATATATATAATGGGCTTTTGATTTGACCTAAATTTAAAGGTTATGTAGCTCAAAGGTCTTAAAATGCACAAATTTTGTTTCGCTGCAGTAGTGCCTTCACTTTTCAAAGGATCCTTTTCATATTTCATATGCATGTATATGGGCCCAAGATCTAGCCCCAGTTCAATTTTGGGCATGCTGCGATTCTCGGTTTTGCCACCAGGGGGCCTTTTCTGCGAAAGTGCAAACAGCTCTGGCTCCCTTATTCTATGAGCTAAGAAGCTCCAATTTTTTGCCCGCTTGGCCAAAAGGCCCAATGGGCTTAGGCTAGGCTTGGGGTCTTTTGTGGTGGTATGTCGTGCATCCGTGCGTAAACTTTTGGCTTGTCTGCGCTCTAGCGTCTTCAGTTTTTCACCAATCATTTTCATATTTCATATGTGTATATAGCGTCTTAAGGTCCTGACCAAGTTCGATTTTCAGCCCAATCGGACTGATACTATGGCCAATGGGGGGGCGTTCCATTTTGGCCATGTTTGGCCAAGCGGGCGCAGTGGCTTTGCCACTATTTTTGTGTCTTTACCATGGGTGGATGGCTCTTCAAGTAGTGTTGTCCAAGGCCTCTGTTCGGAGCTGGCGACTTCATGTGGCTACACTATTCTATGGTCAATGGTTAAAATGATAATGTTGTCAATGTCTGAAAATTTATAGACCTTACTGTATATAGACTAACATGAGGGAGTAGCAGCGATGTGAGTCCTTTTTTCTGTACAGTGTTGGAAACAAAGTACATGAAACATGATCAAGCAAATCTGTTTTGTGGCTCAGTGAGTCTTCCTGAAATGCCTGACCATTAATATTTTGGAATCTGAGAAAGATAACATGATAACTTGGCTCACTTTTCTGATTTACCTGAAGATATTATAACATTAACTTCAAAATATCAAATTTGGAGATATTCCTTTCAGACTTAAAGAAAAAAATTCAGCATTTGCTTGTCTTTAGTTTTTTCGGGGTTTTTTTCCATCATGTAATTTCCCATGGAATCATTTTTGCTCTGAAAATGAAGTTCTTCTATTCCCTCATGTCATAGCAAGCTAAATTTCAACTTGATTGTAGTGAGAATGCCATCTGAGTTGCTGCATCCTCTTTCTGATCCTCAGACTAGAGTTCAAGGTGAAGAAGGGAGGCTGGGGTCCATTTGGGGCAGCTGGTTCAAGGCAGATCCAGTTCCAGGTTGGCGTGGGAGATGAGGTTGTTCTAAAGCCTAGTGGCAAGGTTCTGATGGTCGCCATTGGGCCAGGGCTCCCAAAGAACTCCAGTAAGTTTCATGTTCTCATACATCAACTCCCTACTTTTAGGTTGTACTCTTATATACAGCCAGAATTCCCTGCACGACAGTGTTGTTAGATATTGACGCAATCACTATCTATAGTTAAATGGGTATTTATGATATTGTTAAATAGTGTATTTGCCCATAGACAGTACCTTCCCAGTCAGCCATCTTGTATTGTAATTTGTAGGACCTACCCGCCGGGACAATCGGAAGAGCAAATACCTTGGGAATCAGGCTCAGAACTCCAGACACCGTTCTCAGGGTGAGAAAAAGCACATCTCCACTCAAGACAAGCACAAACAATATCATTGAGCAAAGTCCATGATGATTTGTTTGCCAAGCTCATTTATGCATGTTCCTGTCCTAAAAGAGTATATACATTATAGAGAAGTGTATGTTTGGCTTAGATCATAGAAAGCTAAAAACAATAAATGTCCACACACTGGGTTGTTGCTCCCAATAATTTATTGGCTGGTGAGGCAACGTTTCAACCCAACAGGGTCTTCCTCAATGATTTTCATAACCAGTAGACAGGTATATAAAGGCAGTTAGGGCAATTACATCATACTGACATCACTGTCAGTCAATTAAGGCCAAAATGCAATAATCGCTCAATAATATATAGCCAAGACACATCATAAAAAAATTGAGAAATTGAGGCAAGACAAACAGACATAACATTGTCCGCTTCCTGCTCTGCAGCACTGAGTAAGGGGCTGAGTTTTGTGTTCACCCCACTAACCAATGGGTGTGAGACTATTGCAGACTTTCAAATTTTTTTTTAAACTTTAAGGCTGAAAGAGTTTTTCCACTCAAACGGGGGGACTGTTCCTCTAGTGTGCATAATCGCTCTTCTGAATCTGCACCCACAACAGCCACCCATATCCCTACTGATTCCAGTACTCATATGCCCTTCAAAAAGAGGTCAACTTATTCCACCTAATAATCAAAACGCTTCTCTTGATACTTACTGTTGTTTGGTAGAAAATGACGTGAATGTGCTACTAAAAAAGAAAAAGGGATACAAGGTGTATAATAATCCAAAGTGGAAAGAGATGCATTGCTGGATTTAAGTAGGGACAATAAGGTAGTGGTTTGGCCTGCTAAAAAGGGAGGGGCTATTGTTTTACAAAACGCCCGAGATTACGAATCTGAAATAAAGACAACTTGAGTCAACCTTTAACGAGAAGCTACCTTCAGACCCTACTCTGAGGTTAAAAACCTTTGTGCACTCCAGACTCACATTTCATTTTAACAATTCTCAGTTTGTTCAGTGTTTTTGAATTCCTCAAAGTTAAGCATCCAGCGACTCCAGTAATCTACACCCTTCCAAAAGTACACAAGGGTTTGGATATGCCACTTAAGGCCAGACCTTTTATGAGTGGCATAGGTAGCCTCACGGAAACATTTCGGCCTGTATGGACCATTTTATTTAGCCAGAGGTTGTCACCCTCCCCCCCTATACAAGGGACTCCATTGATTTAATCAATTCATTGAAATCCTTCGGTCGTATCACTGACATGTTGTTATTATTATTCTCCTATGATGTGCAAAGTCTATATACCAATATCCTGCGAGAGGGTGGGATAGAGGCACTTCGGCATTTTTTATGTCAACGTCCGGCCATATCCAAACCTGGAATGTATACTGGATTCGGCTAACATTATTTTGGTAATAACTATTTCTGTTTTCAAAATGACTTCTACATACAATCTAAAGGCACTGAAATGGGTAGCAAGATGGCGCCGAATTGTGCATGCCTATATATGAGCTATTTTCGGGGGGGCAACAGTTTTGAATCCAGTGAATACTTTATTGTCAAAGATTTTATTATATAGACGATTAATTGATGACATCTTTGTGATTCTGGATTCTTCTGTGGATGACTTGATTTGATTCCATCAATATCTGAATTCTTGTAGTGACCTTTTTTGGTTTGCTTAGGAATATAATATGGAGCGCATCATGTTTTTAGATGTACTGGTTTATAAATGTGACGGCACGATTCAAACTGATCTCTTTCGTTAGCCTACAGATTGTGATACTTTAAGGAGACATTTATCACCCATGGTCACTAATTAAAAGATTGCCAGTCAGTTTCATGTGGTCTGGAGAATTTGCAGTGAACACGCATCTTACAATATGCAGGCCATAGACCTGTTAAATAGATTCCTTTTTAAAGGATACAAAAGCAAGTGGGTGCATGCAGCAAAGGAACAATTTGATTGGATTACACAGGATGAATGCCTTCTACCAAACAAGAACAAAAAATAAATTTTCCTATTTGCTGCACGAAATAGTAACTGCTTGCCTCAGAGTCAGATTCAAAACTGAGGAGTGTTTTCACAGAAGCACCAAAGCTCCTTTATAAATGTCCCACTAACTTATGAGACTATTTGTTTTAGTCAGGTATTTACCCGCAGAACACGACTGCTTTCCCAGTTGCACCAGATGGCAATTACAGGTGTGGCAACTGCGCGCAATGTACTTGTACACATGAGTGTAAGAGATTCAGCCATCTGCACAGCAGTCAAAGTATATCCGCAAAGGGTGCCATTACATGCAACACCATGCATTTTGTACATCTTATCCGTTGTCCTTTTGGTCTGGCTTACGTGGGAAAAACCTATTGTGTGCTTCGTACCAGGATTAGCGAATACAGAAGAAGTAATATTAGAACTGGACATAGATATATACACGTAGATGCCACCTCCCGGGTTGTCAGAAGGGTCAACACGGCCGCCATATTGTGTTGGGGATTCAGGCAGGGTAAGGCCACTCAGTCAATGTCTTTGAATGCAGCCCCAGTCATTTATTTTCACCTTCTTAAACCTTAAATGTCAATTAGCTTACCGATAAGTTATTAATATTTAAATTTTGAACATAACAGAATTTTACTCAGAGTCAATTATCTTAGGTCGTTATAGAACTACTATTTACCGTAATGAAGCATTTTTTGCATGAAAACCTGCATTTTTAAATTAAGCAAGTATCCTGTATCATAAATACGTGGCTGCCATATGAAACAAACAATACAGCTTAATACGTAACCCCCATGCGATCTAACAGCGACAAAATAATTGGCTACATTCAGTACAGAAAAATAATTTAATTATAAATAGGTCTATGCACTGGCACTCAGCAACGTTAATTTTTTTTTTCCAGCAAGGGCGGCATTTTAGAACTCTTTTGCAAATGAAGCGACTTTCAAACTGGACGCGAAACGAATTTTTCGCACGACAGATTAGCTTACATTCAAAGTCAATGCAAAGACGCGAATACACGCGTTTCGCGCTAGGAAGCCAAAGTGATATCGAACTGTGTCTGTCATAGCTAGCACGCCAATGTATTTAGCTACATAGCCAACTGACTAGCGAGCAAAAAATGCTACAGTTCGCTTACAATGGAACACTCGCGAGCTAGCAATTTGGCTGCCTAGCTAGCAAGATAAAGAGACATCGATATCTATAATGTTATAGTTAGCATGCCAATGTATTTAACATCCTAAAGTCGCTTTCACACCAGACGCGAAACGAATAGTTCCACGACAGATTACATTCAAAATCAATGCAAAGACGCGAATACTCACGAAAACGCGTGTATTTGCGTCTTGCGTTGACTTTGAATGTAATCTGTCCTGCGAAAAATTCGTTTCACGTCCAGTGTGAAAGCGGCTGCATTCGCGAAAGAGTTCTGAAATGCCGCCCTCGCTGGAAAAGAAATTAACGTTGCTGAGTGCCAGTGCATAGACCTATTTATAATTAAATTATTTTTCTGTACTGAATGTAGCTCATTATTTTGTCGCTGTTAGATCGCATGGGGGAGAGAAGCCGTGTCTTCAATTGCCACTTCATTATTCTTGAATTGGAAAATGTGTTAACCATCTAGAATTAGCCAGGACTAATTGCTGTCAATATAGGGATGGATATTTGCCCCCCGAATTTTCCGATCTAGCGCTGGCCCTGACCCGCCATTACGAGTTATCTCGCAGTCGGCAGTCAATGTGTTAAAATTGTTTGAAAATTTGTTGAGTTGTGATGATAAAAATCATTGATTAACCTCTACCCCCACTGACTAATGCCGTAGGTACGCACGGCTTCCACCTACACAAGATGGCGCCCGCGTAGACCCATCGTTCCAATGGACAGAAGCAGCGAACGCGGCATCTACGTGTATATATCTATGAGAACTGGAGATGAACGCAATCCTGCGGCTGCTCATTTTAAACAAGTCGGTCATAATGTCAGTTGAGAAACATCCCGTGGGGGTGATCTCAAAAGAAGGCTCCTCCAATGTGAAACTTATTGGATCTTTCCTCAATACTACAAACCCCAATTCCAATGAAGTTGGGACATTGTGTAAAACGTGAATAAAAACAGAATACAATGATTTGCAAATCCTTTTTGACATATATACAATTGAGTACACTACAAAGACAAGATATTTAATGTTCAAACTGATGAACTTTATTGTTTTTTTGGAAATATTCACTCATTTTCAATTTGATGCCTGTAACGCGTTCCAAAAAAGTTGGGACAGGGGCATGTTTACCACTGTGTTACATCACCTTTCCTTTTAACAACACTCAATAATCGTTTGGGAATGAGGACACTAATTGTAGAAGCTTTGTAAGTGGAATTCTTTCCCATTTTTGCTTGATGTATGACTTCAGTTGCTCAACAGTCTGGGTGCTCCGTTGTCATATTTTGCGCTTCATAATGCGCCACACATTTTCAATGGGAGACAGGTCTGGACTGCAGGCAGGCCAGTCTATTACCCGCACTCTTTTACTATGAAGCCACGCTGTTGTAACAAGTGCTGAATGTGACTTGGCATTGTCTTACTGAAATAAGCAGGGGCGTCCCTTAAAAATACATCGCTTGGATGGCAGCATATGTTGCTCCAAAACCTGTATGTACCTTTCAGCATTAATGATGCTTTCACAGATGAGCAAGTTACTCATGCCGTGGGCACTAACACATCCCCATACCATCACAGATGCTGGCTTTTGAACTTTGTGCTTATAATCTGGATGGTCCTTTTCCTCCTTAGCCTGGAGGACACAATGTCCATGATTTCCAAAAACAATTTGAAATGTGGACTCGTCAGACCACAGCACACTTCTCCACTTTGCGTCAGTCCATCTCAGATGAGCTCGAGCCCAGAGAAGCCGGCGGCGTTTCTGAGTGTTGTTGATATATGGCTTTCGCTTAGTCGAGTTTTAACTTGCACAATGGTTTTCCGTAGTGTTCCTGAGCCCACATGGTAATATCCTTTAGAGAATGATGTTGGATTTTAACGCAGAGCCACCTGAGGGACCGACGGTCACAGGCATTCAATGTTGGTTTTCGGCCTTGCCGCTTGCGTGTAGAGATTTCTCCAGATTCTCTGAATCTTTTGATGATATTATGGACTGTAGATGATGAAATTCCTGAATTCCTTGCAATTGCACATAGAGAAACGTTGTTCTTAAACTGTTGGACTATTTGCTCACGCAGTTGTTCACAAAGTGGTGAACCTTACTCCGTCCTTGCTTGTGAACGACTGAGCCTTTCGGGGATGCTCCTTTTATACCTTATCATGACACTCACCTGTTTCCAATTAAACTGTTCACCTGTGGAATGTTCCAAACAGGTGTTTTTTTAGAATTCCTCAACTTTCCCAGTCTTTTGTTGCCCCTGTCCCAGCTTTTTTGGAATATGTTGCAGGCATCAAATTCAAAATGAGTGAATATTTCCAAAAAAAAATAAAGTTTATCTGTTTGAACATTAAATGTCTTTGTAATGTACTCAATTGAATATAGATCGAAAACAATTTGCAAATCATTGTATTCCGTTTTTATTCACGTTTTACAAAACGTCCCAACTTCTTTGGAATTGGGGTTTGAATGTTCCCTAAAGGTTTGAATGAGAAATGTTATATAAAATCCTTTCTGTTATTGTCATTTACCTTCCTGTCCAATACTTCAATATACACACGTCTTTTATTATTACATTATAAAATAACTGTCTCTACATCTCTTGTGCTATGCCATGCTATGTCTATTTGTCTTGCGTCAATTTCTCTATGATTTATCTTGGCTGTATATCATTGAGTGATTTGTGTTTTAGTCTTATTTAGCTGACCCTGATATCAGTATGATGTCATTGGCCTTACTGCGTTTACCTACCTGTCTACTGGTCATGAAAGTCATTTGCCAGATGAAAACCCTGTTGGGTTGAAACGTTGCCTTACCAGTCAATAAATTATTGGGAGCTACAACCCAGTGTGCGGACGTTTGTTTTTTGCTTTCAGTAGATTCTTTTGTCCTGCACGTTAATACAGGTTGGATGTGCACACAACTACTTCATTGGTTTAGATTATAGAGCTGATAGTGCTCCTATTCGATTACCTGAATTAACAATATGCTGTTTTTGTAATTATGGTCAACATGTCTCCTCCCATCCAAAACATGCTTTCAAAGGTCCCCCGAGGGGTGGCTATGACCGAGGAGGGGGTGATCATCACCGGGGAAACCAGCCCGCGGGCAGAGCAACCCTGATGCGCCAGCACAGCAGTATGGAGCAGCCCACCCTACCCCGACATCAGGGGCATCGGCCAGCTCAGAATCAGAACCAGGCTAACATGGATATGGGTTTCATGAAAGTGCCTGACCAGGGTGTGGCAGGGTGAGTCTATGAGATGGGTCCTGTGAGTGAGTAATGAACAGGGTGAATGGGTATTGGACTGGACATTCGCAGGAGGCCTGACTACCAGACAGAGACTTGGAGGAAAGCGTTGGATGTTGGATTTAGGTTAATGTAATGGCTTCCGCATAGCAAAATATGACTTTAGGGTTGATTAATGCAACCGCAGTTCCGAAATAGTCGGGACAAAGTGTAAATTGTGAATAAAATCAAAACGCAATGACTTTCAAATCACACCAGCTAGAATTTTATTCACAATAGAACAGAGATAACATAGCAAATGCTGAAACTCTGAGAAATTTTACAATTTTATCCACAAAATGAGCTCATTTCAAATTAGATGGCTGCTACAGGTCTCAAAAAAGTTGGGACAGGGGCCTGTTTACCATGGTGTAGCATCCTCTCTTCTTTTTAACACAGAGTGGAGGCATCTGGGCATTGAGGAGACAAGTTTCTTGAGTTTAGCCATTGGAATTTGATCCCACTCTTGTTTAATAAGGCTTCCAGCTGCTGGAGAGTTTTGGGTCTCCTTTGATGGACTTTTCGTTTCATTATGCGCCAAAAGTTCTCAATCGGTGAAAGATCAGGACTGCAGGCAGGCCAGTTCCGCACATGGACTCTTCTACTACGAAGCCATGCTGTTGTAATAGCTGCAGTATGTGGTTTTGCATTGTCCTGCTGAAATACACAAGGCCTTCCCTGGAATAGATGTTGTCTGGAGGGGAGCATATGTTGCTCTAAGACCTTTATATACCTTTCAGCACTCACAGTGTTTTTTAAAACATGCAAGTGTCCCACACCATATGCACTAATGCATCCCCTTACCATCAGAAATGCTGGCTTTTGAACTGAACGCTGATAACAGGAGGGGTGGTCTTTCTCCTCTTTAGCCCGGAGGACACGACGCCCATGATTTCCAACAAGAATGTCAAATTTGGACTCGTCTGACCACAGGCCACTTTACCACTTTGCTACAGTCCATTTTAAATGAGCCTTGGCCCACAGAACACGGCGGCGCTTCTGGATCATGCTCAACAATGGCTTCCTTTTTGCATGATAGAGTTTTAGGTGGCATCTGTGGATGGCATGGCAGACTGTTTTTACAGACAGTGGTTTCTTGAAGTATTCCTGGGCCCATTTAGTAATGTCAATGACAGAATCATGCCGGTGCGTGAGGCAGTGGCGTCTGAGGGCCGAAGATCACGAGCATCAAGTAAAGGTCTTCGGCCTTGTCCCTTACGCACAGAGATTTTTCCAGTTTCTCTGAATCTTTTGATGATGTTATGCACTGTTGATGATGAGACCTTCAAAGCCTTTGCAATTTGACGTTGAGGAACATTGTTTTTAAAGTATTCCACAATTTTTTCATGCAAGCCTTTGCAGGTTGGAGAGCCTCTGGCCATCTTAACTTCTGAGAGACTCAGCCTCTCTAAGACATCCATTTCATAGCCAATCATGTTACACACCTCATGCCAGTTAACTTAATTATTTGCTAAAAGTTCTTTCAGCTGATTCTTTTATATATTAATTGCTTTTTCAGCCCTTTTTTGCCTGTGTCCCAACTTTTTTGAGACCTGTTGCAGCCAGAAAATTTGAAATAAGCTCATTTTGTGGATAAAAATGTAAAATGTCTCAGTTTCAACATTTGAAATGTTATCTATGGTCAATTGTAAATAACATATTGGCTCATGTGATCTGAAAGTCATTGCATTTTGATTTTATTCACAATTTACGCTTCGTCCCAACTATTTCGGAATCGGGGTTGTATATGCAATTGGATAGTTTTGCACATGTGTAAACATGTCCATAATTTTTCGTGCAGGTGCTACGTAGAAATCAGTAATGATCATAGTTTGTGTTTATATGTCACGTGGGGGCATAATGGCAGCATGCTAGTGCTCTTTTTCAGCTATGCGTAAGTTTAGATAGGGTTTTTTAATCCCTTAAATGATAATAAATTGGTGTAATACAGCCATGTCATGCATGAATGATATTACACAGTAATACAGCTCTATTTTGTCACGATTGGTCAGATTCCATTCATTGGCAAACTTCAACCAATATCTTTGTAATGGTAACGTTATCAATCTTGCTGTTATCTGTCAACCATCACTAGCATTTTCTTTTAGTCTGTGGTCAATTGAAGTCAATGGAATGAATAATTTTCTAGCTAGTATGCTAACGCCTTTCACCATTAAAGTAATAAGTTACACCTGTAACTGTTGTTGTGGAAACTTGAATTTATTAATTTAATGGCGAAAAGTGATCGCATACTAACTAGCAAACTATTCATCCTGTTGACTTAAATAGACCACCAACTAAAAGCTGAATGGCACGGAATAAATGAAACTTACTACTCTCATTTCATAAGTTTGATATCTCGGGCTCACCTATTAGAGATCCTCTATGTATCAGGAAAGTACTGTGATAATATACTCAGCAACGAAAATTTAGCAACACCCAAATTTTAAGCATTGTTGGAAAAAAATATAATGAAATGGCTAGAGGTGTAACAATACGGTGGAGTCACGATACGATACGTATCCCGATACACTACAAATTATTTTACTGCTGATTTTCTTTCTTACAAATAAGCAGCAACACTGAAAGATTTCCCAAGACAAGGCTTTCGAAGTTTATTAAAACAAAGGAATACAGTTAGTTTACCTTTAGGTACCACTGTGTGCTTACTGTTCAGGTCAACGTCTTCAACTTAAAACATAACGCGTTGCTGAATACCCCCGGCCTGTGCACATCTATGGGTCACAGAGAGTTACCATACCAAAATTGACGAAGCTGCCATTAATAGTTACTGAGCACTGGGCCGGACAAGATTTCTAAGATGAAGGTCACAGCGCTAAGGTAAAAGGTCAAATCCAGCAAAAAAAAACCCGACGTTGCACATCTATGGGTCATAGTGAGTTACCATACCAAATTTGGTGAAGCTGCGATCATTAGTTGCTGAGTACTGACCTGGACAAAGTCATGGACAGACGACAGACAGAGACAGACAGACAGACAGACAGACACGGTGACGACAATACCCCTCTGGCCAAAATTTGGCCAAGGGGTAATAAAAACTGATAAAAGCTGAGTAGGGGTCTCCTACTATTCACAAGAAGAAACAGTCATATTGCAAACTACTTATCATTAGTAGTTAACTTGAAGTCTGGAAACTTAACCTCAAACAAGTTGAAACAACACTTCAACAAATTGCACTTGGAGCTATGCAACCAAATGGAATATGAGGCAGGTAACTACGCTTTCATTTAAAGCGATAGAAAATGTTGCAATTTCTGGGTTTAAGAAAATATGTGGACTATTTTAAAAAGCCTTACATATCCCGATACACGTCCTCTGAATCGATGTATTGTATCGGAGGCTTTGTATCGCGATACGATACTGTATCGGCCTATCGTTACGCCACTAGAAATGGCGAACTACAGTCTTCCTAAACAGAACGTATTGCACCAACACACTTGGTTACACTGAATCCTGGTTACGTGTTCATTTATGCATGTTTTGCACATGATTTTGTACGATTTATGGTCCACGTGAATCCTGTCACTTGAATCTCTTTACAACCTCTGTGACACCTTAGGGATGCTCTTGGTTGAAAGAAAAACACTGAAAAGCACAAAATCAAATTATAGGACGTCGTAGAGGAATGAATGAAAACACCAGACATGAAGCCATTGGCATGTTAAGGGCAGGAATGAGCTTGTGACAAGTTGGGCAGCACTTTAATGTCCACTCAGAGCACCATTTCATATCTTCAGACACTTATGGCGCAGACAGACCTCAGAGACAGACCTCATAGCGGTAGACTACGTAAAACAACGGTACATGAAGATCGCTTCATCGTGACATCATCGTGACGTCATCACGATGTAACGGAATGACATGCGGTTCAACAGGCTGGTGGGCATCACACTCGCTACTAAGGGACAGGAACAATCTTGTGTGATACTCGTCAACCCACCCCCAAACATTCTCAGTGAACTTTATTCATCTCACAGATTTGAGTCGCAACTGTGTCAGGCATTCATTGATGTCTAATCGTTCCCTGTAATGGTCAAGACAATTAATTATACATTTCACCATCGTTAACTCATTTATTAGTGCATTTATATCAGGTGTTGCTAAACTTTTGTTACTGAGTATATTTTGGCACCCACTCAGCTTTTCTGCACATCCCTGTGAGCATTGTGAAATTCATTTTAAATTATCAAATTTCCAGTCATTGATTTATACGAAGTGGATTTAAACAGTAGATTTTATTCTGACCATGAACTACTCTACAAAAGTACATGTCAGCTTGAGTCTTAAATGTGTTAGCTGAGGTTTTTGGGTCAGTTTTGTGAAAATATACTGTAAATGTTTACCTTTGACCTTCGCATATGTGAAGAAACACCTAATCATGTGGTGGGAATTTTTAGCTGGTGCATTCTTGTTTTCAACTAATGCTTGTCAGATTTTTGACAAGGATGAAAAACTGAGATGGAGTGGTTGAGGTACTGACCTGAAAACTGAATGGGAAGGTTGGGGGATTGAGAGGCAACCTAGATGTACAGTGCTGTGAAAAAGTATTTGCCTCCTTCCTAATTTCTTGTATTTTTTTTTTCTTTTGAGCCATTTGGAGGGTTGGATAGCTTTTTTTCCTTCAATAACAGGGATAATCAGTTAAATACCTAATTTTTTGTTTATTTTGGCTATCTTTGTGTAACATTGCAATTCATTTGATCTGAAACATTTAGTGTGACACATACGCAGAAAAGAAGGAATCAGGAAAGGGTGCAAATACTTTTTCATAGTACTCTGTATGTGACTGGAGGGGAAATGTATTATGTTGGAGAAAAAAGTTGTGTTGGGGAGTGCAGTTGGTGCAATAAAAGGGACTACAGTGTGATGGGAAAGGGGAATTGGCGGAGTAAAGACAAATGAATTACAAATGGAGAGCAGAGGTTATTTCGCTGACTCCTAATAACCCTTCCCTCCTAAACTGGCTTGAAATACTCTGCAATGATTGCTATTGGTTCTTTTTTGGGTAGTCATTAACATGGCAACAGGATTACATCTTTTCCTGGTAATTGGAGGCACAACTTAAAAGTAACTTCAAGAAACTGTTGAAATGAGGATATTTCACAAGTAGTTTTCTCTGAGTAATGCGAGTTAAGTCTTGACGTGTAATCTGTAGGCTCAACTTGTTCTAAGCAGCGGTACATCTGACAGCTCTGCGTACTTAGTGGAGATTAAGACAGGACTCTGCATTTTGCTGTGATTTCATATTGGCTTTTCATTTCTGACCAGACGACTTAGTGTTTTTCTCTTCCTCAGATATTACAGATATTACAATCATGCCGAAATGAAAAAACAAATAAAAAAATAAAATATTTGATCATGCTGAACAGTTATCTCTTCATAATTGCTTTTTCTTTTGGTCAAATTAAAATATTTGTGAAATAAGAAATAACTTTTTTCACCTAATGGGTCATTGGAAGCATAAATTCAGAGCAGACCCAGTAGCTATGTTAGTTCATGCCAAAGTTTACTGCGAACTAGGAATCTTAACTTGTAAGAAATGCATTCCAGGTTTTATTGGAACATCGCTGAAAATATAAACCCTCAAGAATTTGCCATCCTTCCATAATATGAGGGAAAACACTGTCCATCTGTCAGTCTGTCTGTCTGTCTGGATTCATCTTCCTCCTCAGCGGGTTGGCCAACTAATCAGAAACTGCATATGGGCATTGAGCATTGCCGTGGGCAGGGAATGGCGAAGTCATTTTTTTCCCATTTTTCCAAAATTTCCCTGTTCACAAGCAAATATGACAGTTCAATGAGCAAGTCTGCGTGGATATGTAGCATGTGCGTTCCCGAAGTTAGCCTGTCATTGTGGCATACGCAGCCCTGGGTATGGACTAGTTTAGCAGACTGGCACAAAATCTGTAAGGTTTTGATCAGAAGTTGCCATAAATCTTGTTACCTGTCCCACCTTCAATTTTCTCATTTCTCTTTTCCTTAAACTTTTTCCCTACT
The DNA here is from genome assembly GCA_029692085.1 of Gymnothorax javanicus. Classification (NCBI taxonomy): domain Eukaryota; kingdom Metazoa; phylum Chordata; class Actinopteri; order Anguilliformes; family Muraenidae; genus Gymnothorax; species Gymnothorax javanicus. Next base: position 55,423,767 of record CM056193.1, read on the forward strand.
GCATAGGCTCCATCGCAGGCGCTCCAAGGAGATCAAGCCTGTCCCTGGAGCTGGACGACCAAAGCCAGCTCCAAAACCCAAACCCCGCTCCCCACAGTGCCGTGCCCTGTATGCTTATGATGCTCAGGACACCGACGAGCTCAGCTTCAATGCAGAAGACATCATTGAAATACTGACCGAAGGTGAAAAATTAATGATATGAAAATCTGATGCAGGCTTGCCTTGGAATGGTGTTTGCGACTAATCAGTTGATGTCACATGGAAGCATATAGCTAACGATATTACAATGAAAGTGTATTCTTGGAAATGCGTTTTCATTTTCTAGATGCAAACACATTATTTGTATTATAATGAAAATGAAAATGTAATCCTCCACTTTGCATTTTCATTTTCAAGCCCATGCATGCACTTTTCATAAATTGAAAATAAAATTGCATTCCCCATTTGTGTTGTCATTTTCAAGAAGTGCTCCGCCATATTGCTAACAAAATGAAAATGAAAACGCTAATCTTATGATACAAATACATTCTTGGTGATGCTTTTTCTTTTTCAAAAAGCGACAATCATATGTTGCTATTAGTGAAAGAAGCAAACGCGATATCCGTCTCATAATTGAGACGATAATGCAGTTCCCCACTTTTTTTTTCATCTTCATGTGAAAATACCATGCCTTCCTTTGCATTTTCATTAACATGGTCCAGTATTCTTAAATTAAAATACATTTCCTCATTGGTTGTAACCTGTCAGTCATTCTATGAGAGGGCAGGACTTGCCACACAATTTGATACGGATTGAATATTGGCAAAGACAAGCGATCTCATTGGTTATCAATCAGAGGGAAATCCCTGCTATACATGGCAAGGAAAGGCGCCCTGGATATTTTGGGGTTTCATTCCTATCCGTATTCACGAGTTTGGTATTTCAACTTGAAAGCAGACTTCTTGCAGAGATTTTGAAAAGTTCTTCCACAAAATTATGCTCTCGCACTCAGATAGCCCTTGCTTTTGTTTGGATTTGTGCTGCTTCTACTTAAACTGTTAGCTTGCACTCAGATCTGTCACTGCTTGGACAGAATTCCTGCACGCAATCGGTTTTGCAGTTTACTCAGTTATTAAGCCTGTTCGTGCGTTCCTACCCTCCTGAGCCACATAAGCACTTCCATTGCTTCCTTCACAACTTCAGAATAAAAGGAAAGTTTACATATTTATACACCAGTGCCTATACTTTTCTTTTACCATAATAGCTACATATGATTGTTGCTTTTTGAAAAATAAAAAGCATTTCAGAGAATGTATTTGCATTATAAGATTAGCGTTTTCATTTTCATTTTCCGCAATATGGTGGAGCACTTCATGAAAATGAACACTCAAACGGGGAATTGGTGAATTCAATAAGGGCCCAACTCCGCACATTTTCAACATGGAGTTGGGGAATGTACTTTGATCTTGAATTTATTCCAAAAATTGCATACATGGTCTTGAAAATGAAAATGCAAAGTGGAGGATTACATTTTCATTTTGACACAAATAATGCGTTTGCATTTTGAAAATGAAAACACATTTCTGAGATTGCATTTTCATTTTATTATTGTCAACTGTATGCTTCTATTATGTAGTGGACTCTAAAAATGTATAGATTTTGTTATTGAGAGGTAATCTACATTGAATTCAGCACTGCTTTGGATACTGGGTAGAAGCCCCATCTTACAGTGCTATGTCGTATTATTGTGCAAGCATATCATGTAAATCTTGAAGACATAAGTCACACTACACCAACGGTTTTACTGCTCTCCCACTTTTCTCCTTCCCAGATGCATCAGGCTGGTGGTTTGGACGTCTTAGAGGAAGAGAAGGCATGTTTCCTGGGAACTACGTGGAAAAGATATAGACCCCAGAAGGGAATGCCAGTGTTTTAAAATAGAAGGGGATGCCAGATGACTGAAGTCTGAAATCAGGCTGCTGACCTTAGAAATCAGGCTGCCGTCTTAAAGCAAGACAGAAAATCTTCCCCTGAAGTTGTCTCCAAAATAATTTTGGCATATTAGTGATTTTGCCATGGCAAAGTTCAATGTTTAAACTACTACTGCTCCAGGCCTGCCTAAAGTAGTGAAGCTGATTTTATATGGGAACTTTCATGGAGAAGGCGCACATCCGAACACTGATATTTTATGTGGAAAATTAATCAATTATTTCAGCAGCATTACTTCATCCAAAATGTTTAATAGTGTTTTAGTTATTTTAAATGTACATTTCATGTTTGAACATTTTATAATCTTATCTGTATCAAATAAACAAAAACATGCTGCATTGTTTACTTTCAGATGTTGGGTCACTTTTAAGGGCATGGTATGAATTGAGATCATATTACTTTTTTAACTCAACTATTGCAACTCATTGATTGTTAAAATGTCCTATACAGTTTAAAGCATATGTCCTGAATCTTTCTGAAAAAAAAAACACATTTTACAAAACAGTTTATATCCTGACTTGTTTTAATTTTGCCAACATTTTCACTTTCGGTCACATTACATTGGGCAGCCAGCTTCATCAATCTTTATCCTGCCTCAGGAGGCAGAGTTGGATTTGCTGTAAACTGTAAACATGTACACATCTATCCACTTTTCCCTAAGTAAATGGCGCACACATACACATCTATCCACTTTTCCATAGGTAAATGGCGCACACATACACGTCTATCCACTTCTCCCCAGGTAAATGGCGCACACATATACATCTATCCACTTCTCCCCAGGTAAATGGCCCACACATACACATCTGTCCACTTTTCCCTAGGTAAATGGCGCACACGTACACATCTCTCACTGAGCATCCTGGTGCCATGTCTTCCCCAGGTAAATGGTGCACACATACACAGCTATCCTCTTTTCCCTAGGTAAATGGCGCACACGTATACATCTATCCACTTCTCCCCAGGTAAATGGCGCACACGTACACATCTATCCACTCTTCCCCAGGTAAATGCTGCTCACACGTACACAGCTATCCACTTTTCCCAAGGTAAATGGCGCACACGTAGACATCTATCCACTTTTCCCTCGGTAAATGGCGCGCACGTACACATCTCTCACTGAGCATCCTGGCGCCACGTCTTCCCCAGGTCAATGGTGCACACATACACGGCTATCTACTTTTCCTTAGGTAAATGGCTCACATCTATCCACTTCTCCCCAGGTAAATGGCGCACATGTACACAGCTATCCTCTTTTCCCTAGGTAAATGGCGCACACGTATACATCTATCCACTTCTCCCCAGGTAAATGGCGCACACGTATACATCTATCCACTCTTCCTCAGGTAAATGCTGCTCACACGTACACAGCCATCCACTTTTCCCAAGGTAAATGGCGCACACGTAGACATCTATCCACTTTTCCCGAGATAAATGGCATCACGTACACATATATTCACTTGATGTAAAAGAAAAGAGGACCAGATGTTCTCATACACCATATGTGGTATCTGGGTCCAGCAAGGGAAAGTCCAACACAATACCTGTATTATGATTCTGCCTTCTTGGTTAGCTTATTAAAATAATTTTTCAGGCATGAGGCATAAATAAGTAAAAGCAGTAGGCTGAGTTTCTGAGTGGAAGGAAGTTGTGGCAGGGATACTTTTTGACCCCTGAAAACACAAGGCATTTCCTTTATTTAAAACTGACTTATTTATTAACTGGAAAAACTTAAGTTCAGCAAGCACTCTCAGCTGACAGCTTTGCATCAGCACTTCCATTGCTACGCAAAAATCTTTAATTATCTTGATGCGTCCCTTGGCCAGATTGCTGTAGCCCATACTGGCTGACTCGCCTGATACCAGGGGTGACAAAGGTTTGCATTCAGGATAAAAATCAGTCTCTCACTATGAAAGCATTCCCATTCATTCACAGACTGATGATATAAACTTCTCAGTGAAGCAAGTGCACAGATGTGTAACCCCCAGCACCGAAGAAAGCAAAAGTGAAAATCAGCCTCCTCACTCTAGCAACCTCGCATTCAACCCGAAAGTTTGAGGTACTCTTCAACCCTTTCAGTTATGTTGACATTTTAAATCGGGCTACTTTGATGAGTGTTTTCGTCATGGGGGAAACCGGACCAGAAAATGCATGAGCCACAGGTGAAACGGCACCGTGCTACCTACCCCCAGTCATCGCAACACTGCCTCACCGCAGCAAGAATACGATCAGAAGCGAGACGGAACTGGACACTACAGCACCCGTACACGCAACCCCGTGTCACTGAGCATCAGGCTGTGGCGACACGTGGTAAATAGTCTTTTTCTGTCGCAGTAGTAAACAAGGTCGTCGAACTCTGCTACCTTTCTAATGTTTAATTTCTTGCTTCTTGGCCTGGGCTTTGAAAAGAAGCTCTTAACATTCAGTGCTGTTCCCAGGAATCACTGAGCTGAATATGGAGAGTTTTTTGCGAAGCTGTCAGCGTATAATTAAGGTAACATTACATGCATAACCGTTACCTGTTTACGATTAGGAATTAACTTTGACTTCCAGGTTGTCGGTTGCTCAATATTCTCATGGAACTTAGAGGAGTTGAAAACATGAATGCTGTTCGGTTGTCAGACATCTGACGTTGCGGGGCTTGCTACATACTGAAATAACGACGTCTATTTTTACGTTGGCTATTTGTCCTCGGCGCTTACATACTTAGTTGCTGATATTAAATATAAATGATTTAGTTAGTTTTATTATGAAAAGGTCGGTAATTTTTAATGGGATTAAGTGTATCTTCAGTTGATTCATTTATAACTGAGCCTGTAGTTTGTTTACGTTACATTTATTTTTTCCTTTTTATTCATTCGTAAAGGCTACGCAAGCAAGTTGAAAATAAGACTTTTTTTTTTTTTTTTTTTTTTAACCAACATAGCTCGTTTTGTGGCCTGCCTTGTAAAATGTGCCGGGTGAACAGAGTAGATAAGTCGAATTGCGTGGTTGTTTTTTGTTTTTTCATTATTGTATTGCCTTATAGGTTTCTGAGTAACCTTTGATCTGCACACAAGATTAAAAAAAAAACAAACAACAACTTACTGTGTCGTATTGAAGTTCATGGAGTGCTGCCCAGCTTCTGGCTCAACTGGCCTTATTAGTATGCATATCAGTCAAACACATAAAATGGAGTTTCATCATTGAGGCAAAATTGAATGCCAATATGTTAAGAAATATTCATGGGATAAGGTATTCCAAATGTCGAGGTGTTATTGCGAATAGTTTTCAAGATATGATGTGTAGAGTGGGGCCACTGAATGAACTATTTGTATGCGTTTGGACACTACAAATTGTACATATATGGCACTGTTATTAACATGTAAAATCATTTTTGTCAATATCTACTATAGAAATGTTATTGGGTTGTTTACTTTGTGACCTAATAAAATTGAATTTTATTTTAAGTTGTTTGAAACTTTGCAAAATTGAAATTAATATGTTTAATACCTTGAGTACCAAATGTACAATTCCAAACAACAGTTTTTGCAATAGTCTGTTATGAATGAGTAGACACTGATTTAAAAAAAAAAAATGCAGTAATGGTGATATTTTCAAACAACATACATTTTTACAGTCTCCTGATGCCTAAAATCTCACTGAAAACTCAATTTGGACACCATTACTGGGTCATTCCTATCAAAAGTCGGAATGGCTCCCACTTGACCATCGGGCCATTCTCAGTCACGTGTGTGACCAAAAATGTAACAAATAGTAGAAAAAATCTCCTCCAATTCATTGGAGGTTCATGATTAATGGACCTTGTATAAATTACTACTTATCAAGTCTATCAAGTAAAAATGTTATTTGTTACATTAACTTTAACTACTTAAGGTCAGAGGTCAAAATCGACTGGTTTGTGACTTCACACGGAAACAGGTTTTTTCATAACTCTATTTGACTTCAAAAACTCTGTGAAGTTGAAAAATCTAGAATTTTCATAGTTTTTGGGGTATGGAGAATTGAATAAATTTGATACCTTTCATTAATTTTCAAATAATGACATCTGGTCATGTGTGTGACATTTTGATTCACTTCTCAAAGAATGGCCCCATCTCAGATTTGGCTTAAAAAATTCCAGGGGGTGCATTCACCTCCTAATAGGAGAAATCCAAAATTTTAGCTCTCAACTCCTAATAGTTTTGTTATAAAAAAATATTTTCGCAACTACGTTCCGGCCCTTTTTGAACAGCGATTTCTGAGGAGCCACTTTCACATGGCTATATCTAGAAAAGTATTTCAGCCAAGTCCTTCAAATTTTCAGGGGTGAAAATCTGATACAATAACTTGAGGAATATGGAATTATAAAGGTGTCCCTTCAGTTCATCATATATTTTTGGGTGCTTAAAGTTGCTCGAAAAGTTTACTCTGCACTCTGTGGTAGCATATTTCAAGGACTGTAAAAAGCCTAATTTCAAAGACGGGGATTTGGTATTGCACAAACAGCCTCCCATATATGTTGCGTATTTTGCATTCAAATTCTGCCCCTGTCTTATGAATAATCTAGAAAATATTAAAATATTGAAAATGGAAAAAAAAAAAAAAAAAATGTGCTATTTTTAGCATTTTATACCAAAAAAATGACACCATCCACCAACATCAAATTGACTGTTTTCGAAAGATTAGATGCCTGTTATTAACATATCCAAAATCTGTGATGGTGTTCTGCTTTCTTTTCTCAAAATAAATTTTTTGAAAATATGGTATTTTTGTGGACGCACAGAATTTAATGGCATTGAAGCCATATTCAAACATTATTTTATAAAATGCACATAGTTAATGATAGGTTGCTCAAAATCAATGAAATGCTTTATTTCATAAATGTTAAATGTTATCTTCCATTGATATAACATACCCTGCAAAACAAACTATACATAATCCTGTTAACCACATCGTAGTAAAACATAGCCATATTTGCAATTGAAATATTCTACAGCTTTGCAAAAAAAGCAGAAGAGACAAATTGCAAATGCAAAACACGATTATATGTAGTGTTTCCATAACCGTAAACGGGCATATTTTTTATAATTATCATCAATGATGAAATTTTAGTGTTTACCCAATACATTACCGAGATGTCAAAACTCAAAGGCGTTTTCTTTACTTGACAGTCTTTAATGTCACTCAACAGAAGCATAACAAGGCATAATACAAACGGACACCCTGATCTTGACTGACATATAATGTAAATAATTATATCTATTTAAACAAACTGAATTAGAAACATTAACTTGCCAATGTATATACAGTTTGTATTTATTTAATGTGCTGAACACTTGCATAGTGCATTACGGCAATACAGTGAGGTCCAATAATATGTAGAGATTAAAAAATTTATCAGCAGTCGACCACAGCACATTGGGGCTGAAATGAGATAGTGGATGCGTGTTCTAAGAGAAGACTTTCATCTGTAATGTGAGAGTCCCTTATTCAGCTCATTCTTAAAAAAAAAAAAAAAAAAAAAAAAAATTGATTGATTGATTGATTGATCGGGCAAAGTATGTGGCAACAGGTTGAAAAAAATCTTTCAATAAAAGGTGAAGTTACTGCCTTCCCTGACAGCTTGTCTCTGTGATCAAGAGTTAAATGTGACCCTAACTTACTTTTGACACCAAGTTACTGATCGAGAGCGTCATCTGTGAGTCTACCTCAAAATGAAGACAGACAAATTCGGCTATGGACGATGCAACTCTTACAGCATACGATTTGCACATTTCCTACGATGGCTTTAGCTAACCCACATCAGGGTCTAGCTATACCAAGTGTTACCTGGTTCTTGTTCCCATCTCTGTGGCCTGTAAGGGATAAGAGTGTACAAAACCCAAAACCAGTGAAGTTGGCACGTTGTGTAAATCGTAAATAAAAACAGAATACAATGATTTGCAAATCCTTTTCAACCTATATTCAATTGAATACACTGCAAAGACAAGTTACTTAATGTTCGAACAGGTAAACTTTGTAATTTTTTGCAAATATTAGCTCATTTGGAATTTGATGCCTGCAACATGTTTCAAAAAAGCTGGCACAAGTGGCAAAAAAGACTGAGAGAGTTGAGGAATGCTCATCAAACACTTATTTGGAACATCCCACAGGTGAACGGGCTAATTGGGAACAGGTGGGTGCCATGATTGGGTATAAAAGCAGCTTCCCTGAAATGCTCAGTCATTCACAAACAAGGATGGGGCGAGGGTCACCACTTAGTGAACAAATCGTGAGCTGATTGTCGAACAGTTTAAAAACAACATTCCTCAACGAGCTATTGCAAGAAATTTAGGGATTTCATCATCTACGGTCCGTAATATCGTCAAAAGGTTCAGAGAATCTGGAGAAATCACTGCACGTAGCGACAAGGCGAAAACCAACATTGAATGCCCGTGACCTTGATCCCTCAGGCGGTACTGCATCAAAAACCGACATCAGTGTGTAAAGGACATCACCACATGGGCTCAGGAACACTTCAGAAAACCACTGTCAGTAACTACAGTTCGTCGCTACATCTGCAAGTGCAAGTTAAAACTCTACAATGCAAAGCGAAAGCCATTTATCAACAGCACCCAGAAACACCGCCCGGCCGCTGGGCCCAAGCTCATCTAAGATGGACTGATGCAAAGTGGAAAAGTGTTCTGTGGTCTGACGAGTCCACATTTCAAATTGTTTTTGGAAACTGTGGGACGTCGTGTCCTCGGACCAAAGAGGAAAAGAACCATCCGGACTGTTATAGGCGCAAGGTTCAAAAGCCAGCATCTGTGATGGTATGGGGGTGTATTAGTGCCCAAGGCATGGGCAACATACACATATGTGAAGGCACCATTAATGCTGAAAGGTACATACAGGTTTTGGAGCAACATATGTTGCCATCCAAGCAACGTCTTTTTCATGGACGCCCCTGCTTATTTCAGCAAGACAATGCCAAGCCACATTCTGCTCGTGTTACAACAGCATGGCTCCGTAGTAAAAAGAGTGCGCGGGTACTAGACTGGCCTGCCTGTAGTCCAGACCTGTCTCCCATTGAAAATGTGTGGCGCATTATGAAGCGTAAAATACGACAACGGAGACCCCGGACTGTTGAACAATTTAAGCTGTACATCAAGCAAGAATGGGAAAGAGTTCCACCTGAAAAGCTTCAAAAATTGGTCTCCTCAGTTCCCCAAACGTTTACTGAGTGTCATTAAAAGGAAAGGTGATGTAACACAGTGGTAAAAAGGCCCCTGTGCCAACTTTTTTTTTGCAATGTGTTGCTGCCTTTAAATTCTAAGTTAATGATTATTTGCAAAAAAAAAAAAATAAAGTTTCTCAGTTTGAACATTAAACATCTTGTCTTTGCAGTGTATTCAATTGAATATAAGTTGAAAAGGATTTGCAAATCATTGTATTCTATTTTTATCTACGATTTACATAACGTGCCAACTTCACTGGTTTTGGGTTTTGTATTTGTTTGAGCAGAACCTGAGGCTGGTAAAGATAAATTTGTAGACTGGCCTCATGTCCTCCTTTCAGTGGAGACAGAGCAAGTAGATCGTTGGACTTTTTACCCTGCCAATTGGTAGGCTGCCTGAACAGGGCAGTCGCGTCGCACGGCTAGTGGCCTGAGCGAGGGCAGGCAATCAGCAGTTTGGAAAAACTGAGAGCTTTCACAATTACACTAGTCCAAACACATTTTTTTAAGATTTTTTTTTTTTAATTTTTCCTTTACTAGATGGGGGTCAGTAAAGAGAGACAGGAAAGATTGGAGAAGAGTGGGAATGGCATGTGGCGAATGGCCAGAGCCAGAATCGAACCAGGGCCGCCATGGGAAGGACACAGCCTTTTGTGCGGGGTGCCCAAACACATTTTAAAGCAGCTAAGGACTCCACACTCTCAGAGAGCTGTCTGTGTGCTGCTGCTGTCATGGTGCCCCTTGACATAAGGCTTAACATCTCTCTCTGTTTGCCCACTTGCTTTTGCTTACTCTGGGCCAAATGTAGCTGACTTCCCATCTCTGAGTGACTGTGGTTGAATTGGCGCATTAAGGGCAGATGAAGTGCTTCTGTCAACTGGTTTAATGTGGTATTAATGCTCACAAGAGGGAACTTCTGTAGTCAGTCAGAGAGGGTTGATTTATTCTGACCCCTGCCCAAGTCTGCGTTAGAGTTTATTTAGCACTGTGAAAAAAATCCCACCTGCATCTTCTAGCAAGCATGAAGTTATCATTTTTGTATGCCTTCACATGTACTAGTAAGCAATGCCATATAGCCAACCGATGGCATTTGACGGTTACATCACTGACACCACCAGCATAGTGACTGAACTCACATTGGATTCATGAAAAATTGCTGGGCTTCTCTTGCTGAAAAATGAGATCAGATTCTCAGCGGTGACTCACTCTGGGATCACTAACTTGTAACCTATGCCTGAAACAATAGAGCAAGTAGTGCAACAGAGTTAAAATTAAACAGGGCAGCATGCACTCACGATATTCATTTAAAAAATGTAATTATGTTTTTGCTTTCTTCAGCTCCTGTTGCATTGTAATAATGTAGGCTATATGGAGTTAGTTTAATTTTGGATCTTATTTGGTTTTAATGACTCAATTAATGACCATAAAAGATGACATCATGAAAAGAAGGCCCTTTTGGCCTCAGGATCAAATCCTCTGTGATGCTCATAGAATGACTGTCCAATCAGCATCTTGGTAAGAAATGCATAGACTTACTGCATCCTGTTCTGAAAATGTTATTTTCCCATAAGAAGGTTCATTGAATACGACAATGATAAATTCTAGTAGTATGTAGACTTGCTGTTATTCTAATCATCCCTGCTTTTATTGTGCCAAAACATAACCATAAAAGTATGAATCCTGGGGCAGGTTGTGAGGCATGGTTGATTCTATTGTAAAATGGGTAGTTCATGTAAAACACATGCTGTCACATAAATATGAAGAGAAAGGATGGGCAACATTTGATAATGAACACATATCCAGGAGGAAAATGCCCGGCTTCTGAAGAGGATTCAAGCTTTTGTTTAATCTATGACACATCTGAAATATAACAGATTACCTCCTGTTGCGCACAGAGTATTAATCTTTGTTTGGGCTGGTCTGTTCATAAATGTACTGGCATCTCCATGATGAATTGAAGAGTAGCTATTGCTGTGACACACATATTGCTGACAAGAGCAAGAATGGATTGAATTAATTATCGTGAGAAATGCACATAGATATGGTTCGTGATTTACTGAGTGATGCTGTGAAGATCATCCTTTCTGCTGCAAAGCTCATAAAGCAAATGACTTACGAGACAAGGTTATGATGTGAGACGGGGTAGAAGAGAAAGATGCATGCCTTGTAAATCAGAGCAGAATTACTGCATTGGAAGTGAGGTAAGCATGCTCAAAGCATGTCTAGGCCACACCTTAGACGGTGATATTGAACATTTGTGGTTAAAAAAAAAAAATCTTAAACAGAATTTATAGGATTATTATTCACATAGTTGTGTACTTTTATTGCTTGGGACTGTTGGTGCTAATGTGAATTAGATTATATATGGCTTGAATTTAACATCAAAAGTCAAACCAATGTATTTATGCTCCCTTACCTTAGTTAAAGTAGGCGAAGTCCGGGGTTGAGTCCAACTTGTTTCACTAATCACAGTAACCACCTTGCTGGAGAATTGTGCTAATTGGCATAATCCAGGGGATTCAAACAAAATACTGGGGAGGCCATTTTCTGTCTGATCCTGGATTTTCAGCCTCCTGAGGCTTCACCCAGAAAACATAGGCCAAGTGTATTTGGACTGACGGATAGCTGTGGAATGGATAATTCCACAGCTGACAATTTGGTATGCAAAATACATTTGATGTTGATGAAGAATACAGGATTAAGTGTACAAAATACATATTCGATTACCAGGGATGTGTCATTTAGCCAATAAAAACACAACGCTAGCTGTCCTGAAACATGCTGGTGTGTCAGGCCCTGCTCTTAATATAATGTGACATAGAACTGGGAGGGACTGAGGATACAAAGGTGCTTCATTGTCTACTATTTCTATCTTCTGTCATAGTGTATTCAGTTTACCAGTAGCCTGTGGGTCTTGAATGGATCTCCCTTTTCAAAAAGAATGCCATCTCTGTTGTTGCATATTTTTGAATAAAAGGGTAACTGAGCTTTGTGACAAGCTTCATAGTTATGACTTGTCCTGACCCCCACACCCTGTGGGTTTCTGCACTAAACACCTGTAATCTTTTTCAGGACGCTCAAAAAAGTAGTCCTGGACTTCACATAGTCATGGGAAATGAGGCCTGTGATTTGGACTCTATGGTGTCCTCCCTCGCTTTTGCATACTTACTCTCAAAGGTGACTTCAGTCATTCACTCTTAACTCTTGAAATAGTGGTTTGAACAATTGCCTTTTATAAGCTTTCGTCATTGCAAATGTAAACACACCCTAGCTTTTGAAATTTAAGTCTTGGAACTATATTTACAGGTATTGATCATACTGGCAACATTGTATTGCATACTACATATATTTATTGTATTATTTTGTCAATATATGCATGGCAGATGAATTTGACTGTGAACAGAATGAACAGAAATGCATCTAGAAGCTCCCATTTATGTGTCTAAGAAGGTAATCCTGACTGTCTCGCAAAAACTCTAGGTGTCTGCCTCTGAAAGGACTCCTGTCCCAGTTTTGAACATCCCTCGGGCTGCGTTTCCCCTGCGCACAGATAATTGCTTACTGTTGCGAGAGTGTGGCCTAACCCAGGATGCCCTGGTGTTCCGAGATGAGGTTGACCTGCTAGGTCTTCACCGGGTTGGAAAGCTGGCCCTCACTCTGGTGGATCACAATAAGCTTCCCAGGTCAGAGGTCATGGAAAAGACCTTCTTTAAGTGCACCCCTATATTGTTCTGTCTTGTCTAAATACTCCCTCTATGGCGAAATGTCAGTAGAAATCGCTAGTAACTGACTGCGTCACTGTGCCACAATAGATCATTTGTCCCATAGTGTACTTCAGTCTTCTTCAGATTTGCTTTAGGAGTTTCATTTATGCTGAATTAAAGTCCCTGAAAATACATTTGTAAAATTGATGTCATATTCTATAATTGATTTGGTTCTGAAGCCGCCACCACAGTATGAATACAAAATAATTACATGGATATCATAAAATGCATACAAAACAGGTAAATAGACTCATCAGAGCTTGCACATGACAGAAATGAATGCTTCAGGGTGAAGGGGCAGTTCATAATAACGTGATCGTTATTTGAGATCGTAACCGATGAAATTAGCTGGATTACTTGAGTACATTGTGATGTCACCTTGGGATGAAAAGGTTCTCGCTATATTTAAATCCTTTTCATCCACTGAGAAAGGAAAATCTTTAGATTTATTCATTGATTTCGGAAAAAGTTGTCATCTTCTCATACTTTGTACATTTATACTGTATTCCCCCAAGGTCTAAAAAAAATTGATGAGAGTTGATTATTTAACTTCCCAAGGACTGTAAGTAAACCCAATGTGAAATACGGTTACAATCAGCAATTATGGGGTCCAAGCAAATAAGCCAATTCGATTTATACACTTTCTGTACACATGCCGCAACAAATTCTACCCTCAAAACCTTAAGGTTATTTTATGTGTACTTTACATTGCAGGCAAGACGTTGAAATCCTCTAGAAATGTCAGAATTTTTTCAACCCCTGCTTGACTTGGACATCAAATATACATAGAGGATCTCCAATGAGTGAGCCCGAGATATCAATTTTATGCAACAAATGTAGTTATTTTAATTTATTCTTACTCTTCAGTGATAAATGTTCATCAAACTTAAGATATATGCTGATAATTATATTAACTATCGCTTTATTATAGGTTTTAAGGACTTTTTGGTTTCCATGAGGTAAAGTAAGACAGACAGACCAAGAACTTCGTCAAGGAAAGTGCTTCGTCCGTGTTTGCCGCACGGAAAAAAAAAGATATTACAGGGATGTGTGCATACAAAACATACTTTTTGAGGGGCATAAATCTAATCCGCTAGACATATAAAATGAAACGAGGCCAAGAAATGAAAAAATTACAACAGGTCGACTTCCTTACTGTGTGTCCCTGTCTCCCACGAATGACATAATCAGAAAAGGGCTATTTTCATTCAGTATTTTTTTGGGATGTGCGTTAGTTGAAAGGGTGGACAAAATGCCTCTCTTACTCTCTTCCTTAGAGTGTTTTGGAGTGTTTTATTCATCATCTCCATGACACTAGCTTTCCTTAGAGGTATAATTTGCCATTTTCTTAATTCTCAATACATATCTGCTTCAAATTTTCTTATTTGTACTGTTCATGTTTATATGGATAATTTCCCATTTTAAGCCACATTTTGTATGAAATCCCTATGCATGCTCCGAAGGGTTCCATATTCATATTTCCCTTTCTTGAAGATGTTTTATTGCATTAAAAGAGGGGTAAAATGAAACTAATGAAATTGAAGAATCAATTGGCTGTTAATTGTTGAATGTGTGGACACATGGTCTCTAAAAAATAGCCATTTGGCAGTTAATGACATTAAAAGACAAGGGAGTTGATAACCAGCAAATGTTTGGGAAAGAGCACAGTTTTTTCTCTCTTATGTCATACTGCTTTAGCTATTCTGGACAAAGTGGTTAAAGAGGGTAAATAATCATTTAAATGTGAAAAGGACATAATTATGAAAAATTTACAGTGATTTGATATCATGATTGCAGTTGCGGTTTGAGCAAAACCCAGCATTCAAAGGGGTCCTCAGGACAGATGAGGTATCGGTAACGTCTGCATTCCCAATCCCTGTTTGCAAAGCAACAGCTTTTGAGCACTTGGAGGCCAATTTTGATTTAGGCTTTCACTTCAGCCTTTCTGTTTTATATAGTATTGTTTCTGTTCGATGCTGCTCATATTAGAGCGTGTATCTTTGCTTCATGAACAGTCAGAAATCTTCAGCAGTGCTGCTGCATTTAATGTGCTCTCATCAGGGTGCTTTTCCTCTGCAGTACTGATTTTGACCTGCAGGGGGCAGTTGTGGAGGTGATTGACCATCACCATTTGGAAAGTATGCCTCCCTCTTCCTGTCTTGTTACCATGGAGACTGTGGGCTCTTGTGCCACTTTAGTGACTGAGCGAATCATTCAGAAGGCCCCTGAAGTCCTGGATCAACAGGTGGCTCAGCTCTTATATGGTAATCACCATGGCAGCAGTGTACACACAGATTTTTTGCAATGTTTGCTCAGTCAGTCTGGTGCTCTATGGAATAGGATAGATTTCTTCCCTGACATTTACATTACAATAGTGTGCTTAATAGCTTTCCTTTTTTATTTTTTCTTTCTGTTTTTGAATTAACCGTCTGTTGATTCTACCATTTTGACAGACCATCTTATTTTACATGTAATGACACTGCAATGATTGCTAGTGTATTGAATCTGCATGCAAAAGACATTAATGACACTGCTGTTATTTGCTGGTATAATTTGAATGCTTTGGTCACAGTTGTTCAATGCTGCTGTTTCACCTTTGTGGTATAACTGCAGGCACCATAATCATGGACTGTGTGAACATGGCACCAGAGGCAGGAAGGGTCACACCCAAGGACAGCAAGTACACTGCCCTGCTCGAATCGCGCTTCCCAGATCTGCCACCGAGGGGTGCACTCTTTCAGTCTCTGCAGAATGCTAAGTTTGATATATCAGGTAGCATCGGCGCAATGGGTTTCACGTAGCTTTTTTGAACTGACTTCTGTTATGAATCTTCTAATGAGAAAGAATGTGGTTTATGCTCTAACCATATGCCGCAGGTCTTACTACAGAACAGGTGCTGATGAAGGATTTGAAAGTAGCGTCAGGAAGCAGTTTTACAGTGGCAGTTTGTATTGTATACATGAAACTTGAGGTGAGTTCTCATTATTTTTATGAGCTTGTGAATAAATTCTTACGTCAGCAGTTTGTTATGTGTACCTTAACACAGCTTATAGTGCTCCTCTTGTGGTGGTGATCAAAAAGGTATGCTGGCCACACCCATGTACTTCTCACTAGACCGTAAAGGGTGTGTTTGAACGCAGTCAAACCAAACTTGAGTTTCTGGATGTAGGAATGCCAGATTACCTCATTATTACATGTTAAGAATGATATTCAATCTCTTGCACTAAGGTAGTTCAAAACCAATTGTGCAGTTATGAACAAATACATTTCCCTGTGCTGTGTGCAGTACAGTTCAGCGGATGTATGTACATGTATAATTCATTCTTTGTGTGGCAGGCTTTTCTCCAACGGAAAGGCTTGCAGCAGGAGCTTTGTGAGTTCTGCCACAAACACAGCTACAGTTTGGTCGTCATCATGACCATCGTTCTCACTGAGGAAAAGCAACCACTCCGACAGCTGGCAGTCTACAGCTCCAGCGCCCTCTACAGAGAGGAGGTACTGACTGAAGGCTTACTGGATGTGGTGCATACAATTATACTCACGTGTTTTAATCTCTGCAAGGTGATTGATGGGATAATACGTCAAAATATGGAGACTATCGTGCTGCTGGCTGCAACACAAATGTTTGGTGACATCACCTTAAAAACTGGCTCAGTATGAAAGACAAGCTGTTCATCAGGAGTCAGCATTTGTACTATGGTTAATTTAAAATTCATTTCTTTGATTTTGATTCTTAATAAGGATCACTCCACCCAGGTGCAAAAATGGGTACCAGCTGGGTAAGAGCTGGGGGAGTACCTGCGATGGACTGGCATCCCGTCTAGGGGGAGTAGTAATACTCCTAGTCACGTCATGCCGCAGAAACCGGGGTTAAGCACTGGGCCGATGGGCCACTGGCTCGAAACAGGCTTACTTCTTCTTCTTTCCCCTTATATAATTTTTATAATATACGTAATAATTCCATTACTGTGGCAATAAAAATGACTGCTGTTTCTTTAAAATCTGTGTGATTTTAAGAGACACACTTGAGCAGTGGTAACAAGCCTCTCCTTCAGTACCCTTGGCTGGATTCTCATATTTTCTGTGTTCCACCCTCAGTGGACCTGATGATACTAATCAATCTTGTGCCTCTACTTCATCAGTTGTGCAAACCCCAATTCCAATGAAGTTAGGACGTTATGTAAAACGTGAATAAAAAAGAATACAATGATTTACAAATCCTTTTTGACCTATATTCATTTGAGTACACTACAAAGACAAGATATTTAACCCTCTATTAACCACCATAGCATATCTGCTACATAAAGTGAAAGGGTTAACAGCCTGGACACCCTGCTGGTTTTGTTTCTTATTGCCAAATAAACATTTGAGAATAACTTGAATGGTCCGTCACTTTAATTTTTCCATTCGCATTATTGCCCAATGTAGCAGATCTGCTACATTTTGGAAAGGTGGGCCAAAGGGTCGAATTTTTTTTTTTTTTTTTTCCATTTTTCCAAATATTGGCCCATAATCAACATATTTGCCTAGGGAAATGATTTTTACACAGTTGGAAAGGTACTTGGTTAACAGAGGGTTAATGTTCAAACTGATAAACTTTATTGTTTTTTGGAAATATTCACTCATTTTGAATTTGATGCCTGCGACAGGTTCCAAAAAAGCTGAGACGGGGGCAACAAAAGACTGGGAAAGTTGAGGAATGCTCAAAAAACACCTGTTTGGAACATTCCACAGGTGAACAGGTTAATTGGAAACAGGTGAGTATCATGATTATGTATAAAAGGAGCATCCCTGAAAGGCTCAGTCATTCAGAAGCAAGACTGGGGTGAGGTTCACCACTTTGTGAACAACTGCATGAACAAATAGTCCAACAGTTTAAGAACAATGTTTCTCAACGTGAAATTGCAAGGAATTTAGGGATTTCATCATCTTCAGTCCATAATATCATCCAAAGATTCAGAGAATCCGGAGAAATCTCTACACGTAAGCGGCAAGGCCGAAAACCAACATTGGATGCCCGTGACCATCGGTCCCTCAGGTGGCACCGCATTAAAAACCGACATCATTCTGTAAAGCATATTACCATGTGGGCTGAGGAACACCTCGGAAAACTATTGTCAGCTAACACAGTCCGTCGCAAAATCTACTAGTACAAGTTAAAACTCTACCATGCAAAGCAAAAGCCATATATATCAGCAAAACCCAGAAACGCTGCCGGCTTCTCTGGGCCCGAGCTCATCTGAGATGGACTGATGCTAAGTGGAAAAGTGTGCTGTGGTCTAACAAGTCCACATTTCAAATTGTTTTTGGAAATCGTGGACGTCTTGTACTCCGGGCTAAAGAGGAAAAGGACCTTCCAGATTTTTATCAGCGCAAAGTTCAAAAGCCAGCATCTGTGATGGTATGGGGATGTGTTAGTGCCCATGGCATTGGTAACTTGCACATCTGTGAAGGCACCATTAATGGTGAAAGGTACATGCAGGTTTTGGAGCAAAATATGCTGCCGTCCAAGCAGCGTCTTTTTCAGGGACGTCCCTGCTTATTTTAGCAAGACAATGCTAAGCCACATTCTGCATGTGTTACAACAGCGTGGCTTTGTAGTAAAAAAGGGCGGGTAATAGACTGGCCTGCCTGCAGTCCAGACCTGTCTCCCATTGAAAATGTGTGGCACATTATGATGCACAAAATATGATGACGGAGACCCCGAACTGTTGAGCAACTGAAGTTGTACATCAAGCAAGAATGGGAAAGAATTCCACCTACAAAGCTTCTACAATTAGTGTCCTCAGTTCCCCAACGCTAATTGAGTGTTGTTAAAAGGAAAGGTGATGTAACACAGTGGTACACATGCCCTGTCCCAGCTTTTTTGGAACTTGTTGCAGGCATCAAATTCAAAATGAGTGAATATTTCCAAAAAAACAATAAAGTTTATCAGTTTGAACATTCAATATCTTGTCTTTGTAGTGTACTCAATTGAATATAGGTCGAAAAGGATTTGCAAATCATTGTATTCTGTTTTTATTCACGTTTTACACAATGCCCCAACTTCATTGGAATCGGGGTTTACACGGGGTGGGACACATCAAATACCTGCATCCTGGCAAGGACACTTGAGGAGAGGTTTGCGAATCTTCCATACAGTTATGAACAATTATGAACTTTTCTCTTGGACTGTAGATGAGCAGAGCTTTGGAGAAGACCCACAGCCCCTACTTGAACCTTTCCCTGATGTGGAGCCCTATTGCTGAAGTCAGAGCCTATCTTCAGGGCAACAGCTTGGTCTCCCGCAAAAAAGTGATGCCTGTTATCGAGGACTGTCTGAAATGCTGGGAGAGGAGAGCAGTGCAGCGTGGTGACCATGAGGAGGACCTGGAGGAGTTGGAGGACATGTTGGGTCCTTCTTGTGACCCTGTCATGGATGATAAGCCCCAGCCCTGGTACAACACTGCCTCCTTGCATTATAGGCTTCCGGCTGAGTATTATGGGATGGAGGAAGACTCCCTTGTGCCTCCTCCCCCCATGAACAGTCTTGTGGAGGGCTGCCCACTGGACAGAGGACTCCCCAGGGTGAGTGCTGAGGCCGTGTTGGAGAGGTTCAGGGAAGTGTCTGATGAAGCATGCACAGAGGACAGGCTATCGTGCGGACAGTGATCGGGGGAGAGTTAGTCTCATCGACTGACCTGCTGCCTCACAGCTTTTCCTCCTAAAACCCTTGACTCTAAACAAGATCTAATGGTTAACTCGTTTTAACGTGAATCTTTGCTCAAGTAGTTCTCAAAGGAAGGATGTTCAAAGGAAAGTTACTGTAATTTCAGAAAAATTGTAAATTAAATTAGAAGTGTATGTGTTGAACTGCGCACAAAATGTAGTGGTTTCAAAGTGAATATATAACTGTACCACAAAGACTGTATTTCAAACACAAGGGTATGGTTCAGTTACATGAGCAGGATTTCAATAACGTAAAATGTTTAGAGTAAGGCTCCTCGGCACATGGTGACTGAATTACCTAGTTCTTAATGCTGCTTTGTCATTCAGAAAATGAGCACTTGCTAAATTGAATGGTATTCTGGGTTCTTGGGCTTCTGGGGAAATTCTCAGGCTGGGAGAAAATTTAAATTAATAGATTATGTACCAAAAGGGAGAAAATACCTCAAATTCACAGGCCATTGTGCCCCCATTCAGACTTGTGTTATCTCACTCAACTTTGAAAGGTAGCGAGAGAATATTAAAAATGGACAGCAAATGAGATGCCTTGGTGAAGTGTGAGCTAATAAGACAGATGGCCTGTCATACTGCCTATCTCAGTGTTGGTCCTTCCGAGATTTTAAATTCTTAGTACATGGCATCTACTTAAGTCAACATCAAATTACCGGGATGTTATTAGAGTTCATATTTTTCTTTATACGGTGATGCATTTTGACTTCCATGAGAGTGTGTATCTCATTTAGTCACATCATGTAGACTACTGAGAGAAAGTACAACATGCTTACATGGGATATGCAGCATGTTAGCTACTGTTTACCAGAGTTTCGTTCCCTCAGGCTGTGGAGTTAGACTGAGGACCTGTGTAAATAATTGCATACAGAGCCACTGATGGGCTAGACTTAATACAGGTGAATTTGAGATAAAGGCCAGGGCTGGAAAAGATATACAAATATGTTTAACCCTTAGAGCACTGAATAAATTTTCAAGGAATTAAAAATGTTATTATCCTGAGCTGTTGAAAATCTATCATGTGGCAACTTCTTTACACGTTGCCACATGATAGGTTTTCAAGAGCATCTGATTTTGATATCTTACATCATTGGGCAACTATAGCTGCTTATAGCGCTCTCAGGGTTAACACTTGTCCACGCGGTTTTATTTGCATGTGTGATTTTTTTTAACACTCATGGTTTGCAGCTGTATACCTAGTAATAGTGTCAGGCACCTGCAGAACAAGATAGATTTTTATACGTGAAATTTGTTAAAACTATGCATGTTTTTCTGAAACTACCAAATGAAATGTAATTATATAATTGCGAGTATTTTCTGGTTTCGCTACTGAATAAATACAAAATTTATTTTGAATGTAATTGAACATGAAATGGATTCTGAGTGAGGGCACGGAAGGAATAGGTTTTCAGTAAAATCACATTGATGTTAAATGATCAGCGTCCATAATTTGCTGCCAAATTGTGTTTTGTATTGATGCCACTTTCATAAAATGAAAGCAAACACTGATTAACTTCCTGTTTGTGCCTTACTTGTGTTATTTAAGTGCAATTTGACACATATTCAAGTGTCTGTCTTCATTCCTAGATAAGAAACAGCTATTTTTTATGTTTCATCTGCACAGCAGTTTTGAAAGATGTTTGATGTATTTGAATTTAACACAACAACAATATTTGCATGATGGAATGTGGTGGAAAGGTGTGATATTTTGAAGTAGGAAATACAAGTTGATTTTTGGCTGTTCTAAGGGGGAAGTGAAAGAGGCTTTCAGAAGAATTTTGTGCCTGAGAATGAAGAATTTAATAACTGGAAGGTGGCAGCCGATTTTTTAAAAATGTAAAATGTCATATGCATGTCTTTTGTACACCCACTGGGGGGAAGCCTAGTTCAGCCTGATTGGTTCAATGAAAGGAGATGGTCAGAAAAAGCATAGAAACCAATGAAGTCATTTTAAAGCTGGCCACTTTAATACTTTTTATGCAACTGTTTTCGGAGGTGAAACTCATTTCAATACCTTTGAACGGCTCCTATTTGTACAACTTGTGCATTAAGGAGACTTTAAGCTGTCTATAAATTTTAAAGCAAAACTTGTTTGCTGTGATTTAAATAAATATGCCATCAAGATTCTTCAGTTATTTCCTGTTCCTAATTTCATCTGAAAAATAAAGCTGGTGTGCAGATTTTTTCCTGAATATGACTGCCCTCTTTTCAGTGTCGTGCTGCTTCTGGTGAATCCATCTTTGCCATTATCCAATAATAATACAGCAGAATGGGGACTGTTGATCTATGGCACTTCTTCCCTAGTGGTCACCAAAATCTTTGGATACAGTAATTTGTTTCTCATTTCAACTGTTTATTTGTTAAACCTGACTGTAATTACCAGCTGAATAGCATCTCTAGATGTTCAAAGATATGAGCGCTATAAGTTTCAAAGCTCAGAGCTTTTCAAAGCTCAGCATTGCTTACCACTGTACAACCATATAGATATGATTGGCAAGTATGAACAATGAAATAATTCAAGTTGTTTTGAATTGCTTCTGTCTGAGCCCAAGCGTGCGCTTTGGGGTTGCACTTTAGGACCCTGAGGGCATCTTCTAGCCTGGCATCTTCCTCTTTCCTCTCTGCTGAGTGTGTTGTTGTGGCTGTGGGAGAACAGGGCTATCCAGGTGAGCCCAGCCAATGGGGAGCAGCCATAGCAGGCCTTGGTGAAATGCGGTAAAACCTGTAGGGACAGAGGGTGAGTTCACTGACAGATATAGAAACACACGCGCGGAATCACTTACGTGGAGAGCCATTGTAATCGACCCATTCACTTACTGCGAGAGAAAGCTAGAAAAATTACGTTAATGTGTTTCCTTATTCTGGGACCTGCTTCAATCTTGCTGTTGTAGTGAAGTCCATGGGTTCTTACTCAGATGAGAGGGACGAGTACGTGCTCAGTAGGTAAGTAAAAGAGCCATTATTGTGAATTTGTGTGGAGTTTTACCTTTGAAGTTATACAGCAGCATTTTATTACAGCTTGTCTGTTGTGTGTATGCATGTTAGAAAAATAAAAAACAAGATTATTGACAGCTCAATCAGCTTGTTCTCAGCATGTGGAGGCCATTATTTGGATACAGCTGCTTATGATGGAAAATAAGCATTGACTACATTACTGTTAGTTATCAAATCTGCTTAGACCAGAGTTACATCTTGTGACTAAGTCACTTAGTCCTTTTCTTTAAAAGCCGCTGAATGGAGAAGTGAGAAATCACAGCTTGTTATTGTGTAATTGGATCAGTACAGTGGGGCAACGTGATCTTTAAAGGAAGTGTCGGCTCAACTGACTTCCTGGGCTGAAATTGAAAGTCACTGTTGAATGCAGACTTCATTAATGTTGTCTAATTTGTACATCAATCAAAAAACAAATACTAAGATTCAAAAGTAAATCATTAATTTTAAATCAGCCAATACAGTAATAATTCAGGCAGACGATATAGAGGTTGATTGATCAACACTTAGACAGCAAGATTGCCTTTTGTGGTTGATTTATTTCTCTAATGTATGAGAATCAATAATGAAGTTTTGAACTCCCATGAGACTAAAGCTACCAAGATCAGCATTTTTTAGATTCTTACACTAAAGAGCTTTTGACAACAACTTGGCAATGGCACGATGTCTTCAATTACAATGTTGGCAGCAAGATTTTTTTTAAAGCATCAAGCACTTTGCTCTGTCTGCTGTATACCTTAAATCAACTCATCTCTACCCTGGATCAAGCTGAACAATAATAGCAGCTCCCCTCCTGCAGCATCAAAATCACATCCATTTAGCTGAGAGACTTCTGTGACTACTATCCCATCAACCCTCTACCTGCCAGTGTCGCTCTGTGGCTCTGTGCCGTCTTTCCCATGCTGTGATCTTAGTCATTGTGACTGTGTCTCCAACCTAGATCTTTTCTCAAGAAGATGGGATTTTCATATTACTTTCCAGAGGCATCTTGACCAGCTGTGTTTGAGTGTGACTGTCTGATCTGTCACTAATTAATTTGGTCCGAAACATCACCGCTCCCCAGTCATGCTAATAATGACTTACGCTGGGCACGGATCAAAGAATTGTTCAGCCGATTTTGGGTTCTTGTCCAGCTGATTCTTCTGACAATCTTAAGCAGCGCCCAGTTTTTTTAATGGCTCGACAGATTATCTTGCTCGATTCTCCTGCAGTTTGAGGCGTGTTAAAAGTGTATTTGATGCCAGATCAGCTCGGAAGCATGTCGGAGCTGCAATAATTTCAAGTCGGAAATATTAAACGTCCAATACTTACAATCCGATATCAGGTGTTCTGGACTCCAAATCATTAAGTGATTGTGCGCTTTACACACCAGAGGACAAAAAAACTAGGAAATGTACGATTGTATGTCTTTATGTGTTAGGTCTCTCATATCTAAACATCTGTCAAGATTTAAAAAATCGGTTGGTGTGGGCCAGGCATTAGGTGGGAGCAACAAGATATATTTTAGCCGAGAACTGTCATCTCTAGATCTTATTATTACTGGATATGGGGCAAAATACTGTACACTATATCCCTTGATTGGTCAAAATGATTACCTCGACAATAAAAGTGATGTCCTTTTGTCCTTTTTTGTTCAAATTCACCTTTACAGACAAGCATCTGGATGAAGCCCCAAATGTTATATTACCCCCAACTCATGTACATTTCCCTGGCACGCTTATGTTTAAATATCTGCATTGAGGCTGCAGCCAATACAACAAAAGGCAAATAGATACCCCATGGGATTCAATAAAGTACCTAAAAATGAAACAAGCAATATGTTTTCTCTGTTATGATAGGCCTATATACACTTGTTAGTCTGATTCAGCTGGTGACGTAATCTCCAAAACAGGGCCTTGTGC
Organism: Gymnothorax javanicus; assembly: GCA_029692085.1. NCBI lineage: Eukaryota > Metazoa > Chordata > Actinopteri > Anguilliformes > Muraenidae > Gymnothorax > Gymnothorax javanicus. The sequence continues at coordinate 55,448,303 of CM056193.1, forward strand.
ATTCAAAATTCCATAAAATGTCCTTCCGTCCTGGGCCAGTCTTTGTTTAGCCTGGCTTTTGAGGACACTAGAGGGCAAATGGCAATATAATGGTTTTTAATAATCAAACACATCCAGAAGAATAGAGAGAGGACAATTATTTGAAGAACACAAGAGGAGCTGGCAAAACTAACTCTGATATCATAGCAAGGTCCTTTCCAGGAGGAAGCAAAACTAAAATTCAGCTGCTTCATGGTCTAATGACATATTGGTAATTATTCTGTTGCTCATGAAGTTAGATTTGTTTTTAACCTCTTTTCATGAAATGATTGTGACAATGTGATTTATTCTTGATAGATAAGGTGAATACAAAATTATTCCAACTATATGGGCAACGGTGTACTTTCACGACCTGATTTTCAACCTGTTTGTCGGCGTTATACTGAAAAGAACAATTTATCAGCATCAAAAATGTGGGAGTGCCAGGGAAAGGATGGAGAAGAAAACCAAACTAGATTTTCAGGTGCAGGGTTCAGTGTGAAGTTTACACATAGGAATGTACTGATGACTTCAGCAGTCATCATCCAGAGGGTGAAATATTTTCTTGGCGAATGAAAAACAGACATGCAACTGGTCCAGTCTGAATGATGATTTCTTACAGGACATAGAAATATCGAAATGCCAACAGCCAAAATTATGGACGTATTTTCACAAAGGGGAATTCGCAATGCTGGTAGGAAAAATAAAGACAGTGAAAAAAGCAGCCTCTCTGTACCCCAAATATGATACAACTTCCTCCTCCTCTTCGGACACTGCTACACTCATTCTTAATTATAGAATACTGCCCCTCAGACTATCCTCGAGGTGTAGCGACAATAACCTGTATTGCGTTTCCCACTTTGTCACCCATTATCACGTAAACTGAGCACTACTCATCTCTAAGGCGACATATATTTGATAATACGATGTATTGTGCAGCTGTTACCCATATAATTGCTTTAATTTAAGAGCACTCCCCAAATTGACTTTATTCATTGGGTAATGTCACATTAAAAAGGACAGAAATTTATTTTCAGAAACGTACATTAAAAAGAAAACAAATGAAAATCCGTTGCGGTCACCAGACCAAAAAGAATGGAATTGTTCTATTTCAGCGCGATATAGCGCAAATCACTCAACAGACGAATTTAGACTTTTACCATACAGCGTCACCGTTGGCTAAAATGGGTCCGTTTGTTGGGTATGGCTTTTTCAAATCACAGGAATTATACTGATGTTACTGCATTTCATTTTCTTAAAACTTCCAAATGGGGCGGTTTGGACAAACAATATTTAGCAATTTTGTCTCATTGTTTTGCGCAACCTGTCCTATCTAGGCTCCTCGTTGAAATAGAGGCGTCCAATTGTTTCTTCACTTTGCGGCTGACGCATGAGCTGGTATAAACCCTGCCTCTGGGCTATGAGCGGTGTAGACGGTTCATTACACAAGAGAAACTGAACTATAGAAGGGGCGGGTTCACTCCACTCTTGTGTAGTTATGAATTGTGTCAGACGTGATTGTTTTACTCTCACGTACATCTGTTCTTGATTTGCTTTTTAATGGAGCCTTTATTTAATTCTTTATATGATGGACAATCGTTTGTCTTTAATGACCTTTGTATAATTCCATTATTTTTAAACAGTTTCAGTAAAACATAGAAAGATGCATAAATGAACGGATATGCAAGCATTCACTTGTTTGTTCGCAATTTTACATCACGCAAGAATTTACTCACAAACACGCATGCTTGTATACGGAAAAGTGGCACGTATACAGACGGTCAGTGTAACCCTCCCCCCCACGCCGCTAGACTCTTAAACTAGCCTAGACTTCATATGTGTGCAAGACTAGGAAAAGGGGTCACTTGGGTCATTTAGTGAAAATTGAGATTTTCCAACAAAATCAAAGAGTGATCCAAGTTTTTCATTTCGAGAAAAAAATTGGGTGAATTTGTGCACAGCATAGTGTTGTAAATTGACAGTACAGTAGTGCTGGGATATCACTATCACTGGGATATCACTGAGATACCCCGTTAATCTCAGGATGGAAAAAATCCCAAGTGACCCCTTTCCCTTGTCCTGCACACATATATTTGGGCGTTGTTGAGAGGCTACTTCACCTTTCAGGTGTTGCGAATATCACTGTCGATGAAGCCTTCTCATTGGCTACGTTGCCGCTGTGTTTCTTGGTCTCCCCGAGTGCCAACACCGCCGAGCTACCGAGCTAAAACAAAATAATATAAAATATGTCTGACACATCGTGAAGCATTCAATCAATTGATAAAGGTAAGGTAACGAAAATATTGTTTTAATTGCTAAGTGCGCTACTTTATTGCTTCAGTGAGTGAAACGAGTTGCTTCGTCGCAGTGCTTGGTAGCCGATCCAAATATAATGTACTTTTTTTGGTAGAATTGCGTTAGGAAAGCAAGAAATAAGAAGACCATTGACAACGTCAGGCTGAAGCGCACTCCTTGGCTCATTACATAGGCCTGTAGGGGGTATGCTTTACCGCATCCTTTCATGATCGTTCAGCATATAGACCAGTGACTATATCTTGGCTATAATGACTATTTAAATGTGGGCAAACCGGACGTGGAACGGAATCAGTGCTGTTTAAATGTTTTGCTTTATTTTTCTTGTATCATTGCACAGACAATTGGCCTGCATCATTCACGAATTGGTTCGAGCGGTTGCCATTATGTGGAATTATTCATTGCGCTATTTACTCGTTTTAGATGTAATTTGAAACTCTTGATATGCCTTCACTGGCGGTTTTATAGATGGAACAAAAGATAATATCGCACCAAAATGTAAGGTATTCAGAAGGAGGCCTGTTCCCGAAGAATAGTTCACGAAGAAACTGGATTAAGGAGGGCTTTTGCATACTCTCAATTATTGATTACTTTCTGTCCTTCTGCCGAAGGACGCCTTGATGCAGCAGTAGGCTAGGCTGATTATAAGCCTCTGGAGTTTCTAGTGCGGAGATGATTACACAAAGTTGATCCCAAATCAAATGCATTTTCACAGAGCAACGCCACTGCTACGTTACGTTAAGGCATTCAGCCTGCAACTCTACTTTTTTTGCTGTGTGCCTGTGCTGGCTGTTTTAATGTTTGCCTCTGCTGATTATCCCGAGACTTTAGCCAGGTATGACTTTCAAGTAGAGTTGGTGAAAGGAAACACTGGAGGACACACTGAACCGCTAAATTAGCTCCAGCAGACTTGCTGCCTCTCCTTTGTAATAAGCATTTGTGCTTGCCGGGACAACATGCAATAGACATGAGTGAGGGCTATACGACTTTGAAAGAGAAGTATGTAAATGTTGGACTCCGAAAGACAATGTAATACATTTAAATTTTGAAGTTTATGAACACGTCACTACTATAAACACCTCACACCTATAAATGCATCTCTGCTGTTTTTACAGCACTTTGTAAAATGTGTGATGTACACTGTCAAATTTAATTCTTATGTGAATATTTTCCCCTACAATATGCGGTTAATTCTATCACCTATGGTTTTGGGATGGCAGTGACCAATAAGTGGGATGGGGTGACCTATTGCAGCGTGTCATAATGAAGCCAGGCTTGTAAAATTATTGTTTGCTTTGTGGTTTGAAATGCAGCGCTGTATTGTTGCGGCGAGGATGCTTAATTTTATGCAATGGTAAGGTCTAATCTCAACAGTATTTATTATTTTTTTTAATTAAATGGCTGTGGAATTAATCCCTCCCCCTGAGTTCTAACTTTCTTGTGTTTCTGCTAGGAGTCCGGAAGGCACAAAAACTCAGTCAAACTTTCAGGACATGGAGTTGAGAGAGGAGTGGCAGGATGAGGAGTTTCCCAGGTCAGAGTCTTACCAGAACAGTGTTGGTCAGAACTGTCCAATTGCCAACCAGATGTTGCAGGAGCCTATGAGCATTATCACATCAGTCCTTCAGTGAAAGTCGTTTTATGAAATGTTTCATGTAGAATATTTTATCCATAAAGCAACAAGGTCATGTTTTCATGAAACTTTTCTCTTGAGTTTTTGTCTGCTTTTTTGTTTTTATTTGAGATTGTGCACTACTCAACACCTCTGGACTTATCTTTTATAATGTTTATTTGTCAGGCCTTCATGCTGTGAATATAAAACCATTCAGCCAGCTGGTTTCAGCTATAAGAAATAATATGTAACAGAAGTGAGTATGTTCTCGTTCCTATCATCCCTGACTTTTTAGGCCACTTCCAGAAGATGCTCATGGCCCAGAGGATGAGCCGGAGAGTCCCTCTGCAGATGGAAGCAGACCTGGTAACTCTTTTCCTATATTTTCTGTTGAAAAATAATTGTCATCAAGGTGACACTCCCTTACAATGAATGTTTTCACTGGCTTGACTCCATTTCATTACTTTATGGCTTAATGTGTAGTGAGAAAAAAAGAGATATTTGTGTAAAAAGAGGTAGTTATATGCTCAAGAACTGACTCTGTCATATGAAAAAGGGCACAGGTGCTCTTGAGGAACAAAAGGCTAAGATCATCCCAACAAAAGCTATGAACTTCAGGAACTTTTGCGTCCGACGGCGATACTTTGTTATAAAAGGCCTTTATTCACACTTGGCTATAGTTAATATATTTTTTGTTTAAAAACTGACCAGTTTCGACCTAGCAGTTCTTCATCAGGGTGTATCCGCCAAAATGAATTTATTCAAAAATATTTTGTGTAACTTAATAAATTAAAAAGAAGCAATTAAAATGTTGCACTTATCCAAGGGCAGAGATGAGATTGGTAAAAGTTGCACTGAAGGGCTTGCCTCTGTGTGAGTGTATAAACGGTGCATCTGCACTGTGCATAAGTGTGGGGAAATCGCATGTCATGGCCACCTCCTCCAGAGTCATTGGAACAAAATAGTTTGGCTGCTTTCAGGGTGGGGGGGGAAAAGGGAGGAATTTCCAAAAAAGTTTGTAGTAAATGCATTTCAGCTCACACCAGTATTTGTGCCACCCAGCAACTTGTACCTCTAAAGTGGTTTCAAACTCCAGTCCTTGAGGGTCGCAGTGTTTGCGGGTGTTTGGTTTTACCATCCAATCAGCTGCTAAATCATGCCTAATTAACAAGATGTGCTGATGTCTTAGCCAATCAATGAATTAAATTAAGCACTCGTGCAGGAACAAACCAAAAACCAGCTAACATGGCAGCCCTCCTCCATTTGAGTTTGTGACCTCTGCAAAGGACATCGTGCACTGACCAGCAGTGACAGCTAGGGCAGTTCTTTACCAGACTAAGATAAAAGTGTAATTCTGCAGTCACAAACTGGTTTGGGACAGGGGGCTGAGTGCTCTTTTTTTGGGTGTTGGCAGTCCCTCCCAGTAGCCTGGCGCTGTCCGGAGGTCAGCCGAGGAAGAAGCGCCTGGTAGCCCCAACTCTGAGCGTGGGTCTGGAGAAGAACGACTCTGTGGTCTCAGACGAGTTTGCGGCTGCCGCTCTCTCGACAACTCCTGATGACGACACAGAGTTGGACATAAACCTGGATGCCCTGGATACACCCTCTGAAAGCGAATCCTGCAACCTCCCTGGCAGTATGCATGACCTGGAGTGGGAAGGTAATGAAGGCTTATTGGAAACTGACTTTTTTTGCTGATAAGATCATTTCTGTTGCCTTTTCTTCAGAAGGCCATTGGTGTAGAGCCCTGGTCCTCAAAATCACACCCTACAAGGTCCGAAGACTGCTGGTTTTCCACTCTCCCTTTACCTGGGAGTCAGGTGTTAACACAGTCTGGCCAATCAGAGGCACTAACTGTTCATTTACTTGCCTGGGATAACAGAAAAACTGGGCTGGATTTGGATTCGAGGTCCAGATTTGAGGATCCCTGGTGTAGAGTATTATTGTGATTGTAATATATGTGACAGTCCACAGGAAAAGGGTGTATAAGGGATATTTTGGTCAAATTGAGTTAAGTGCATCTGATGATCCCTTACCATGTAATAAACATAGAAAAACTGTTTTTCTCTAAAACGTAAAAAATCCCTTATACACCCTTTTCCTGTGGACTGTCACATATGGTCATCCTGTGTGTCATCATAGATATGTACATTTAGAATACTAGATTGCTGATGACATCATATTTACAATACACAAAGTGTAGCACCTGGCCACCATATTGATACACCCAACCTCTTCATTAAAATGAATGGTTTCCTATGAAGCCAATTTCAAATAAGTTAATATAATTGTTAAAATACTATATATATATATATATATATATATATATATATATTATGTGTGTGTGTATGTATATGTAAAAAAAAAAATATATATATATATATATATATATATATATAATATAAAACGGTATATATCTATGTATATATATGTTTGCCATGAGTCTGTAGATGTTGAGATGGGTAATAAATGCAACGTTTCTGACTGTTGATTCATCTGATTGGCAGATGACCTGCCTCGAGTGGGAAGGGAGGAGGAAGGGAAAGTCAGCACCCCTGTCACAGACCAGGTAGAGATGGACCTGGACCAGGTGGACGGTGAGGGCCGGAAGTGGCGCCGGTTCCAAATCTCCGGGCAGGAGTATCATGTCAACATGAGTGTTCTGGAGCCCTACCTACAGGTGCTGTCCCATGGGGGTGAGTTTAGTATGGGCATCTAACAGACCAGAATGGTTGGGGCGACAATCAAACTTTTTTTTCCTCCTATGCAAGCGCTGTGGAAAATTGTCCTGGATAAAGGATATGTATAGTATTTAGAAACATTTCTATAATTTAAATTAATTGTAAACTACATTGTTTATTTTATTAGTTCCATTATCATCTTATTTTTTACTAGTATGAACAATTGTCCCGAAATTGACAATGCAAATATGTGGCTTTCTACTCAATGCTTATGAAGTGCAGTTTTATTATTTGGGAGCTGGGCTTCTAATCATTACGTCGTCTATTCAAATTTATGGTGGGCCGCATGACTGTAGTATTAGTCTTCATCCACAACTGGATCTAGTGCATTTGCTATGAATTCTATTTACCATTATGGTTGATAAACAGAGAAAGAGGGTTGCAGAGGGTAGAGGCTGAATGATAATTATGAGACTTTCTGGTTTAACATCAGGTGGTGCTGTCACCTGACTGTCATCTGTACATGATTTACACGAAATTATTGAGCTTTTTTGTTGTGAAGATTCTAACATACTACATAATTTGTTCCAGGTTACTATGGGGATGGAATGAATGCCATTATTGTGTTTTCCTCCTGTTATCTGCCTGAAAACTCCATTGAGAATTATGCATATGTCATGGAAAATCTCTTCAGGTACTGTTTCTGCAAGAGGACATTCTACACCAGAAACTGTCGTACTGAACCATGCCCTTAATGTAGAAGCACTACTTGTCAATTATTGTAACTATGGCACAACAGCAGTCAACACAAGCAGTTATGTATTTTTGATTACTGCAAGACTAATTGTTGCGCTGCCGTATTCAGTGTGTTTGCAGTCGTAGTTTCTACAGTTTCTAATACACGCAGTGCAATCATGAACAGTACTGGCATAATGTGACCTTTGTGTGGATGGGGTGCACAGGTATATTATTGGGACTCTGGATCTGATGGTGTCTGAGAACTACATCATGGTATACCTTTGTGGAATGGCCCCTCGAAGCAAAATGCCTCCTATAAAATGGCTGCGCGAATGCTACCTGACTGTGGACCGGAGGTGAGCCAAGATTCTGAATGACTGTGCCGTTTTAAGCACTACATAGGAATTTTATTTATCAAACTTTTCTGAGGATTGAGCACTCAGAGGCACCAAAAGAAAGACAATGTTCTGCGCAATGACCACACCCATAGCTTGATTATTGGCTTCAGATTGGCTTTTTTTTTTTTTTTTAACCATTTTATTATTTTCTGTGGGTTTTGTTTTAAAAGAGTGCGCATTTTGGCTACAAAAATAAAACTATCATTGAATAGTGTTGTCCTCCTGAATCTCCATGTTCTTTGAAGCTACCCTTAGAACCATTTTATGTTGGGTTATCGATGGAGCTTGTCCCTGCACAACACAATTCTTAATTTATGTGATATCCTCAACCTACTTCTGTACGTTTCTATGAATACCAAGGCTTTGTACAGTGCCTGACAAAAGTCTTGTCGCATAAAGACATAGTAACTAAAAATAGCATATAACTTTATTTCTAACCAATCAATTGTTACAATAAATGGTCCATTTTAATGTCAAGGGCTTTCACATTAATAATTTGGTGCAAAATGAAACCGTCAAAAAGGGTTCTGATGTTCACAGCCTGGCAAAGCCCATAACGTGTTTTTGCTACGACAAAAGTCTTGTCGTCTCTTCAGATGATGCAACAAATCACAGATTAGAGTTTAACCTATGACAAATACTGTAATTAACACATTCCCAGATGTGTATAGAAATAACCCCAGCGCACCAGACTTTCATATGAGGTGCGACTAGACCTCTGACAACATGCCAAAGATTCAACCACAGACCAAAGTGCTGATCATCAAGAGCCTGAAGACTGAGTCTGCTGCTGAGGTGGCAGACATCTTTAATGTATCCAAATGTCAAGTGGAGGGGATGAGAAAAATATTTGAAGAAACTGGTGATGTTCGTGGCAAGTGCAGGTCAGACAGACCCCGGTATGACAACTGTTTGAAAGGACCGTTTGTTGCTTCAACTGTACAAGGCTAGCCCTTCTTCAACTACAGCGAAGCTACATGAGGAAATGTCATCAAATTTCCCGGTATCTACAAGAAGAGTTTGTCAAATTCTCTCTCAAAGTGGTTTTCATGGCCGAATTAGTACACAGAAGCCTGCATTAAACAGAAAACAAATAACCTGCATTGCATTTGCCAAGGCCCACAGCTTGCAGAAAGGATTGATACTGGAAAAGTGGCTGAAAGTTTATTTTTCTGATGAATCATCCATTGAACTGCATCCCAGTCGCCGTACAAGACCTGTTGGAACCCTCATGGACCCAAGATTCTCCCAGAAAACAATCATGTTTGGTGGAGGAAAAATCATGGTTTGTTGTTACAGCCAGTATGGGGGGGTGAGAAAGATCTGCAGAGTGGATGGCAACATCAACAGCCTGAAATATCAAGAAGTTCTTGCTGCCCGACTCATACTGCTGCTCCTTCTCATTCTTCTGCCTCCACATCATAGTTCCTGAAGTTTAAGAAGGTGAAGGTACTCCAGGATTGGCCGACCCAGTCACCTGACATGAACATTATTGAGCATTTCAGGGGTAAGATGAAGGAAGAGGCTTGGAAGATGAAACCATAGAATCTTGATGAACTCTGGGAGTCCTGTAAGACTGCTTTCTATGCCATTCCAGATGATTTCATCATCAAGTTATTTCAGTCATTGCCAAGACGTATGGATACAGTCCTCCAAGCTCATGGGAGTCTACGCAATATTAATTCTTTTTTCCAAGGCACCATGAATTTATGTTCTAATATTATGGTGGCATATTTGTGTATTCAAAATAAAGTGTATGTATAATTTCCACATTTTTTTTCAATGCGACAAGACTTTTGTCCAAGCAAAATCTGACCTTTCTGTACTAATTAAATAATAAAACTCAATGAATGACACAAAACACTATTTTGGTATATTTCGCATAATCTAGAGGGCTTTGCCTTTCATATAAGCCATTTTTTGATTCAAATTGATCAACTACAAGTCAGGTTATTATTTGTTGTTCCTACAACTTGGATAAGTGACAAGACTTTTGTCAGGCACTGTATTTACAAATCAAGTGTCCTGGATTCAGTTACATAGTTATCAAAGTTATATTGTTTGGCTGTGTCTTGTATACTATGAATTATCGCAGGCAATGCTACTTCAGATTTTTTATATTTACTGTGGTGTATTTTATTTAAAAAAAAATCTTTGTTGTTAATGACCAGGCTATACATTTTATCCATCAATGGACTCTCATGTAAAAGCCAAAATGCATCTGCTAATTTCTCCCTAGAAAATTACATTGTTATGTACGTTTTTTGCATAAAAGAACGCTTGATCAGTTAGACGCATCTTTACATCCTAACATGCTTCTGTGTTAATGCCTATGAATTACATCCATGTTAAATAAATTGTAACAGAGGGCTCACGACCAACTCCACGGTATATTCTGTGGACATAAACCGAGTGCAAGGAATTTAGACTTGAGTGTCAATCATGATGAGTAAAAAGTAGCAGCATGAAAATATTTTGCAAACTCAAGTGTCCATTCTTGATTACTGCCTGATAAGGGGAATTTTCACATTCTGACATCTCAGTGTGACAGCCTTTTGGCAGGAAATTAATATTTTTCAGTTGAGAGGATGATTTCGTGCAGGGTAACATGTATGCCTATGAATCATGCAATATTTGCAACAAGAGCATCTGTTCCAATTTACCTCTGAAAGGTGTAGTTCCATAAAAGGCCACACGGAGGCGCACAAGTCATGGACCCAGACATTTCCCGGCTCCTCTAGTACGGGTGCGTGGTTTGAATGCGAGTTCCAGTGAGTTGCAAGGGCCCAGTGCTCGGCAGTTTCTCGCGCTCAGCCCCCAGTATCAACTATGATAGGAATGCTGTGATAATTCACTGCCTGTTGGGGCTGCTATCTGACGGGAGCTGTTACATTGCAGCATTCCATAGATAACCCACTGCGTCCACTCTTTAGGCTCCAGTGCTGCTGGCTTGTCAGGGTGTGTGTGTTTACCCTATACATGTTTAGGCTTAGGGAGAGCCCCTGATTCTTTGCGAGAAACGTGCAAATACCAGTGACTCATTCTTTGAATCAACCAGGCTAAAAGCAGGTCTGTTGTGCAGTACAACTGGTGGATTTCTCATTGTTGGCTGAGGTTGTAAAAAGCTGAAAGTGTATTCATTATTAGTGATGTTTTAGGGAACAGTATATTCCAGTTCATAGAATTGCACTGCCATTAGGAGGTGTTAGCGCTCGTCCTCATGTTTGCATATTCCCTATAAGGGCTTCTCAATACCAGCATGTTAAACTTGCTATTCGTGGCAGACCATTCCATCTCATAACCCTTTCATAACTGATTTCAAATTGAGCATCCACATCCATTTGTAGTATTTCTGCCTACAAATGATCCAAACTTATTTTTGGCCTGTGGGTCTCACTGTTGGCAACAAGAACAAGGCCTCCGCAGTGGAGTGATGCATAAGTTCATTCTCAAATGTACTTTGGGAAAGTGTTCTCAGTCATTTTGAGTCTGAATACTTACAAATAGGCTCCTGACATTTTTGAGAGTGTTAAAGCTTGCAAAGACCACTGGAACTTTAAACAAAGTTAATTGTTTGGTAATCCACTGCTGGGAAATCTAAGCTCCTAATTCCTTTAATATGTGTCACTATGGACTTTCAGAGTTGGACAGCGTACTAGTCACTGTCTTATGCAAGGACAGGTTTGGGAAATGAAACTGGCTACGAAACAATCATGGTTATTTTGTCGTGGAAATATCCACTGATGTTTATTTGTGACTTGGGGTGAATGTGCTCGTAGTCATACTGTGGACCATGTTGTAAGTTGGGTCACTTCAGGTGAAGTAGGTTTAATTCCTCCAATGTGGATTTGATATCAGGTGGGGTTCGTTCTGTCCTATTCCAGCCCCTATAAGACATCTGCTTTTGATATGAAGCTTCTGGCAGCCCTGGCTCCAGGTAATGCCTTCTCTGCTCTGCTCTGACTAATCATGACAATCCGACAGGAAAACGCAATCGTGTGATTTCTGTGGTGAAATCAGGGCATGGATGTCCTGGGCAGGATAGACATTAGTGCTTCTGATTCATCATTATAAGCACAGTGTTGAGTCAGTGCTCATGCTGCCTGCTGGAGTCAGGTTTGTTCAGTGTGTCAGCTCTAGTGAACCAAGACCTGCAGTCTGTTTAAACCATCCCCATTGTTCTTGTTACCAGCCCCCTGTTGCACTTCTAGTGCACAGGACATCAGCCCATTGCTGCTTTTTTAATAATGATCCTTTATTAGTACTGTTCCATTGTTCTCAGTCTTCACCAGGGCCCCAAGGCACCCTTATAATCTAGTAATGATGCTGAAGATTAATGTTGCTATGATCCAGAGTGCTTTTATTAGTACAAATCATCCTGTTTTATTGAAAGTGATTCACAAGTCTGGAACTTGTTCACTCAGCTGTGTTACAGGAAAACTGAAGCGGCTTGTAAATGCTTATATGCTTAAAGGGTCTTTGTGCTGCTCTCTCATGCCCTTCCTTCTTTCCAGGTTGAGAAAAGACCTAAAAGGCCTGTTTGTGGTTCACCCTACCTGGTATATCAAAGCACTCATCACCATCGTCAAGCCTTTTCTCAGGTGTGTACCCCATCTCCTAATTACTCCAAATGAGCCTCTTAATAATGGGGTAGGCTGGGGAGATGTAAATTCGGCTTTCGAACAAATGACCTAGCTTCTTTGTAGCATGCTAACTGAACGAAGTTCAAAACACCACCAGCCATGTATTGTTGATGAAAAATTATTTACTGGAACATGTTCTTTAGATTACTATCTGGGCTGTTTGGCTTCTGTGTTACACTAATGCCTCAACTGACTTGACAACAGGCTTTGTTCATGTGGGAATGGTACAGATTTTTAGTTATCAGGTGCATGCTTGTGTAAAATGCCAGAATATTGTAGACACTATGACAGTATCTTCAAATATTATATAATTGCACTGTTTGTTATTCACTCAAGGGTAGTGCTTTTTAATTTAATTTTCTATTATGATAATTTTAATGAAATATTAATAATCATGATTTTTTTTTTTTTGCTGTGGTTGGTAATTAGCGGGTCTTCTTGTATTGCACAGTGTGAAGTTCAGCAGGAAGATGCGCTTCATTAACAGCCTGTTGGAGCTTCAGCAGTTCATCCCAATGGACCATGTGGAAATCCCTGATTGTGTCCGACAGTGAGTTAACTGGGCTGCCTGGGATATTCATCTCACTGAACCATTTTGAGATGCTCTGTATAAATAAAGCAATGTTTGACGTGACTCCAGAACTTGGAAAAGGCTAGGATAGCACCTTTATTACTCCTTTACTTGACAAACAACAGGTCATTTAACCTCATGACTTTTACTAGAGGTTTGACCAAATGTTTCTATCTATAAAATAAATGTGTAATTAAATTGTTTGCCAAAGTGGGATATGGATGCAGTGGCATTAAAATAAGAAAAGATGAACCTCCATGACACATGCTTTTAAAATCGGGAGAAAAGTATTCAAAACTGAGGGTGTGGAAAAATGAGCTCTCTAGAAAGAGCAAATCCTTAGTGACGGCTTATCAAAGGAACATTTCCAAAGACAGGAATACTCCTCTGGCAGCAAAGCCCTGTCTTTCCACAGTCATCCTCTCCCCGCCCCTCCACATGAGGCGCCTTTTCCCTGAATTGAATCCCTTTCATATTCTCAAGAATGTGTTTTGCATGTATTTACCTGTCAAGCGAGTACTCTAAAGCAAAGCCACTGTGTGCACTTTGTTTTACAGGTTTGACAAGACCATGAATAGGTGAATCGTCCTCAGTATCTCCCTGTAATATAATGTACATAAGGACTGGAGACTTGGGAAAGAAGTCTGGGCAAGGCTGGGAAACTGAGAGCAAGCATCCACGCCGACAGTTTGGGGTCTCTGTATCACTGCACCAAGGGCTACCTTGTACAGTTCAGGGGGGTTAAATGGTGGCTGAAGGGACGGTGTGTGATTACATGGAATAAATCCCATTGATATATAGTGCAAGGGTGGCCTATTGACGCACTTGAATGATGTCACTCAGTGCCACTGGGTAACAAAGGCAAATCCTTAGCGGTGTTCACTGACGATAGCCATAGTTGTCAATCTGTAAGAGAGTGTCATCAAGGGCATGTGCAACATTGTTGGGAAGTGGCACAGGGTATCTTTTTTTGGGTTGCACAAATCTTTTCTATCCCAATATATAGCAGCTGCAAAATTTTTTTTCAATGTACTGAGATCCCATCAAAGAGGAATGGCGGAGTTTATTTGAAGGGGAGAGATATAAATGTTGGGAAAAAAGAGGTTTTGTCAGAACAGGCTCTATCTTTGCAGTCTGTCGCTGCTGATATCGGAATGAACTCACTCTCACTGTACACCACGCAATATTCCTCATCAGACACCTCCAGAACAGAGAGGCCCCGTCCTGTCCTGTGTGGAGGAACTGCATGACATCAGCATTGTTGCATAACTTCAGTGAGAGTGATGGGTGTGATATTGCTGCTAAAATCAATGGGCATGCCTAATTACTGGAGGAGAAAACTGTGCAAGCTATTATTGGGGAAAAAGCACTATTTATTATAATGCAGACTGTCTCTGGTATATAACAAAAACACTATTTATTCTGGCTCAATCTGTGCAAGTGCCTTGCCATTGAAAATATGCAGGATTTAGATTGTTTTGTTTTCTTAATAAAATGTACTGTATCATAATTTGACTTTAAATGTTTTATAATATAAAAATGTAACATGAAATTTATCATGTATCTCTTGGAAGTGGTCAAGAAAACAGCAATTTTTCCATAGCAAGAAATGCAGAAAGAACTCTGTTGTCCTCTGCTACAACCAAAACCCTTTTATACCTTTTTATTGCTCTTGTCAGTGGTTATATTTATAGAGGACAAGATGGACAACCTGTTCATTGAAAGTTTTTATGGACCAAAAAAAAAAAAACCCTTGAGGCTGCTGTTCTAAGTTATGTGTGGCTTTTTTTTTTTTTTTTTTTTTTTTTTTTTTTTTTTTTTTTTTGGAGAGTATGCTTGATAAACTGGGTGCAGCACGTACCGGTTTCAAATGTAAGGAAACTGTGCCTTTTGTTCAGGTTTTATTTGAGAGAAGGCCTCTAAACCTCATTCCAGGAACTTGTAGGAAATGGACATTGATGCAGAAGGGAAACAAAGAAGCATTATTGGAGAAATAGGGTTGAGTTTTTACTGTTTGGCATTGACCTGTAAACAGGAATTGAAGTGATATGTTTATCAAGATTATACAATTTCCTGTATCATCAACCTTTTATGTTCAACAAGCTTATTTCTGTACACGGAACTAATCAAGGACAAAAGGGACATTGTTGTATGAGCTGCAATGAACGAAGTATTACTGTATTTCCAGACTTTACTACAATCATCTCTTGAGCTAAATCCTAAATTATATGTCATTACATACGAACACAATTATAATGGTTTTGTGAGCGGTAATATAACTTCACCCAAAACCTTTAATTGTTTTGTTCAAAAATGCATATGGTTTGTAAAGCTGGCCAAGTGCTGTGCTGATGTCCTTTGATTTCCATGTGAGCAAACTCTGTTACTGCTGGTCATGTTATTGGATTACTTCAAATTATGCATTCATAAAACGGTTTATTTCAATTTTATGAATATCTATCGATCCAGCTTTGCATTAATTTCCACTCATTGATTTCAAAGCTCATGCTATGAGCTGCACCAGGTGAAATCCACATTCAGAGTAAAATTTGAATATGATTAAAAGAAAACTGAAATCCTATAAAGAACCAGTAATCCCACAATTTCTCCCCAAGTGGGCTATTTATGTGCAAGATTCATTAAAGTCTGTTTAATAGGGGGAAGTAGGATAAAAAGTTTTAATAGCCAGAAAAAAGGGAGGTCTTTTGGTGTGACTGTTCTTTGAGTGAGTTCTAGATGGAAGAAATGAATGCATTATGCAAAGAAGAGTTGATTTCTATGGCACGGTTTACTGGGGTAGATGGAGTAGCTGTTAATGAATCAATGCTGTGTGCCTTCCTCCTGTATAATTTTTTAAGGAATCTTGAGCATTTGTAGGCTATGAATGATTAAATACAATTCCATAAATAAGGGCTGAAATTCCTGCGGATGCTCAGAAAATAAACTGAAAGTCTCTATCATAATATTTAATTGTCCTCTTAACCCTGTGTTCTGGGCTAAGGCCGCAAAATGCAACATTCATGTGAAAACTCATGGACTCCACTGCATTAAGGAAAGTATAACGGGCTCCAAAAGCAGAGAGCTAAATGAATACCTTGCTGCAAAACTGAACCAACCCCCAAATTCATGAAAATGTAGACAGTAGTCCAGTCTTCTGTATTCTAACGTAAAGTACCAAGTCAACCAAACAGCATTGGTCTCTATGGCACTGATTAGCAAGTAACACTCAAAACACCAACCCACAGAGCTCTAAATGGGCAGATAGTTCTCCTTGGCATTATTTATATCAGCTCTTGTCAAAAATTTTAAATGCTAAAGTGAACCATTCCATTCTACATTGAAACACAGCTTTCCTGCTTCAGAAACCTTGCATCTTTGTATCTGCCGCATAATCCTTATATCAAATCTGCCATCTTTTTGAAGTTCATGACTTGTATCATAGATACATCTTACTGACTGTTACAACATTGATGGCTTCTCTCTTCAAGTTGGACTGCGAACTTGTACTGTTCAGTGCTTAGACATCTCAGAGATGAACTTAACTGAAAATGATATATTGAACATAATGGTCAACCGTCCTCACCTGCAGTCCCTGACAGCGGACTATACTGCTTGTATCAGCATTTAGAGCAGGGGTCTCCAACCCTGTTCCTGGAGAGCTACCATCCTGAAGGTTATCACTCCAACCAAAGCAAACCACACCTGCTTTCCCTGTTAGAGATCTTAACGAGCTGCTAATGAGCTGAATCAGGTGTGTTGAATTAGGGTTGGAGCAGAAACCTACAGGATGGTAGCTCTCCAGGAACAGGGTTGGAGACCCCTGGTTTAGAGCTTTAGAATGATGATGATGAAAACCCCTTCCATCAGAGTCCTGTCTGTAACACCTGCACTACTGTCACACTCAGCCTGGTTCCATTCAATTCAGGAATTCCCCCATGTTTATTGTTCAGCGTTTCTGAGAAGCCGTGAAAACTTCCTGGAAGGGTGGTAGTATTTCAATGATGAACAAGTTAATTTCCCATAAACCCCTCACAATTATTACAGATTTAACAAGCAAATACAGTTCTCTGAACTTTATAATCCTCTTTTACTAACCTAGGGTTCTTTTTTATGAATGAACCCTGACGAAGGCTTTATTGCCGGAACGTTGGTGAAATTATAAAATAAAAACTTTGTGCATATTAAGTACTGAGTGTGCCACGACACCTGCTCTTTGAGCTAACCTAGGGTTCTCCAGAAAGACCAGCATGACTGCAGGAGCAGAACCTTTTTTTTTTTTCAAACATGCAGCCAACTCCATTTGAAATGCAAGTCTTAATTATCAGATATGTTAACATTCATCCTATTTTTGGATTAATGTAAGACTGAAGCTTAAAGGGGACCTATTATGCTATTTTTCCAAGTTTATATTTTAGTCTTTGACTCCCCTAGAGTACTACTGATCGCGCAAAGTAAAAAAGGGTACTTATTTCGCTCATACTGCCATCCTCAAAAAACCCCATTTGTAGTCCATTGTAGTTTCTGCCTGAAACGCCTCATTGGGGTGGCTCTTCCGCTGTGGCCCCCACTCCCCGTGTGCCCACTTTCTTCTGACTGGCCAGCTCTGTGGGGGGCGGATCTAGGCGGGACGAGGCAGCAGAACGCAGTTTTCCTGGTCCGGCTCTTCAGAGTGAAACTAACGCATCTCCCGAAGGAATCGACGGGCATATTCTGCAATCTAACGCAGTACATGTGTATAGATCTAATGAAATTAACTTGTTCTAATAAACGCAACGGCAAAAGTGGAGGACGCAGTGCGAAAGTCTGGCAGCTCAAGCACGAATTTGCTATCGGCTACAGTTTGCTACGGCAACAGTCGGTGAGTACAGCGGTTTTTCCACTCTGTAGCTAGGATGCAGGGAAAGCTAGAATCCACCCCATATAGACACATTTGTCGAATGGGTCGACATGCCCAAGTGTAGACCGGACACCGTAGAAATCCGGTGGGTCTGAGTTCAGAGGGAAACATGGACAGTGAGGAGCAGCTAAAAGTGGACCAACAGCTTATGGACTGCTTCGGTGTGTATTAGGACCTGCTGGTTCGTGTGCATAGCTGTGGTGTGTTGTTAGCGTGGAGAAACGAACAGCTTCCGCGCTGGTATATGACGGAGGGGTGAAAGCTCCGGGCTAAACGGCCTTTTTGGAAATTGCCCGTGGTAATGGTTTACTTATTGCTTCGGAATGACCAGCTTTTCCTCGCGGAAAATGGGCGCGTTATGGATATTGCGCGAGAGCTAGATAGAGCTTTGGTTATGTCATGAACATAATGCAGGTTTTACAGACCGTAAGTTCCGTCTGCGTGAACCGTTGCTTATGTGGAGCTAGCGAATCGATCACTTTTACAGGAAAGAATTTAATATTCAATCGACGGCAATGCAGAGAAATCGTTTGTTATACCGGACACGTTACAGCCTGTGCGCTTCCCTATTGCTTTCACCGGTAGCATCAGAGAGCTTGTCCAGACATTGGAGATGTATCAGGCTGACCCCGGTCATGGATAAGTAAAGCGATCATTTCAGAAGCACCCAAAAAAGCACCCCAAGCTCTGCAAAACCTACGTCTGGTCTAACTGCAGCCCAACTCGGCAGACACATACAGCACCTCTCCGGTTAGCTTCAACTGTAGTGGCTACAATCAGGCAACGTTATGATGAAACTGTCACATTGATGCTTACCGAAGTAACACAAGCAAACCGATCATAATTGCTGCATATAAGTTAATCAGGAGCATTTTTAATTAGCAGAGCACGCGAACTAACATGCAGTAGCTGATAAGCGGTCATGACTTTGAATGTAATCTGTCGCGCAAAAAATTTGTTTCACATCCGGTGTGAAAGCTGCTTAACACACCCATAACGCGTGTATTCGCGTCTTTGCATTGACTTTGAATGTAACCCGTCGTGTGAAAAATTAGTTTCGCGTCCGGTGTGAAAGCTGCTTTATGGATAGTACGCGACAGCTAGAGAGAGCTCGGTTATGTTATGAACATAATACAGGTTTTGCAGACCGTAAGTTCCATTAGCGCGGACAAGTTGCTTATGTGGAGCTAGCGAATCGATCACTTCTACAGGAAAGAATTACCTATTTAATCTCTGCCTTTTTCGGCTTTTTATTAGCCACAACAATATCTAAAGGGGGATGAAATTATGTCAAGATGGTGCAGAGAAATCATTTGTAAACCGGTAGAGCTTCTGCGTTTCGCATTGCCTTCACGGTAGCACCAGAGAGCTTGCTCAGACATTTGTGAAGTATCCGGCTGATCCCGGTCATGGGTAAGTGAAGCGATCACTAACTGTAGTGGCTACAAACGGGCAACGTTATGATGAAACTGCCACATTGATGCGTACCGAAGTAACACAAGCATACCGATCAGAATTACTGCATATAAGTTAATCAGGAGCATTTTTTTTTTTTTAGAATTTTTCCTTTATTTGACAGTTATGCAGTGTAGAGAGACAGGAAGGTTGGGGAGAAGAATGGGGGAAGACATGCAGCAAATGACCTGAACCGGAATCGAACCCAGGTCGCTGCGGGAAGGACACAGCCTTTATGGTATGCGCGCTTAGACTGATGAGCCACCGGGGCGCCCCAATCAGGAGCATTTTTAATTATCACGGCACGCAAACTAAAATGTAGTAGCTGGTAACCAAGCGGTCATAACCACAGAGACAAACCCTTGCAATACAGGTTTTACAGACAGCAAGTTCTGTTACTGTGAACAGTTGTACTAAGCATCCAAATTACAAACAAGTATTAAAAGTTAGCTTCAAATGAGGTTTATGTTCACACACCTTCTGTAGAATTTCCCCTGATATCTCTCTTGCATATTTAGGACACAAACATTAGCAACAGTAACTTGGCTTCGTTAGCCACTGTGCTAGAGCCACAATCAACTGGCTATCACGTCAGGTTGGCTTATGCAGTAAAAGCAACTTACAGCTTCTGTGTCTGTGAGTCACGGACAGTCGTGACCGATACAGGCTTTATCTTCAGATATTTTACAAAGCCTGCGTTTGAGGCCAGTTGTTAGTGCTAACTATCGCTAGCGGTCCTGCTAGCCACCCGTAACATGTTAGCTTCACTTACATTATTTGCTGTTACATCGTTACTTACAGCTTGTGGCTCCGAGCGCTTGATCGATGCAGCTGCTTCAGGTTTGAGAAGCAGCTGAAATGCTTATCCTGTGTCGAATTATCCTTTATTTATAAAGCTGTCTTTGCTGAAATGCTGAGCACAAGTAGCTAACGTTCCCTTTGGCCGTGGGTGTTTGCTGCCAGCAAAAAAAAAAAAAAAACTACCCACTGATTTCTGGTGGCATCCTCTTTTGGAAGAGAAATAAGTGTTTTTCTTTGCGTCCAAAAGTAAACAGACAAGCAGCTTTGAGAGAGATACTGACAAAACTGCACCTCAAATGATCTGCGGTTCTTCTTCTGTATTTCCAAAAGTGTCGACGCTACTAAGGCATAGTATGATCTGCCGTTGTTAGTGCCTGCTAGAGTAGTTTCCGGTGTGGGCAGGTCCAGCGCCGTGATTGGCTCTGGCTAGGTCTGTACTAATTGGACGGCACAACCTGACGTCAGGTTTTGCCCAGATCTCGCGAAGATCTCGGGAGGAGCTGTTCAGAGAGGAAATCACGTTCACGAAATCACGTTCTTGGATTACGGCAAATCCCCTGCATCTTATGTTTAGAAACTTTTCAGAGGTTGAGTATGGACAACGAACATTATAACATTACTAATATGCATTAAAAGAAGGATCAGCATAATAGGTCCCCTTTAATAAATTCCAAACTGGTCTCATTGCTTATAAAGCTTGCAGGAAGGTGAAGTATAAAAATTACTCTGCTGAAATAATCTACGGCGCTCATCAGCCACCTCCACCTTGTAGAGGGAAATCTTTACACCTGATCAATGAGCAACAGGCCATAGATTTTATTCACTATACAGTTCATTTGTTGCCCTTGTCGGGGGCAGTCTGGGCAGCGCCCTGATATGGTACATTGCTGAGCAAAGTAAAATGAATGTTGTTGGTGCTCCATTTCTAATAAACAACCCCAAATCAGGAAATGTTGTGACGATATGTTAAAATTAAACTGAAAGCACTGATTTGTAAATTATCGTTGACCTGTATTACACAGAAAACTGCACACTATTTGATGTTTCACTTCATGAATTCTATTGATTTTACAAAATTAACATTCTTGCAATATATTTCAAAAAGAAATTTGAGACTGTACTGTTGCTATTCTTTCTCACAGCACTTAAAGGGTTCAGTAGGTAACTTTAATTGTGTAGAAATTAATAAAAAATATTAATAACAAATCACATGCCTCTGCCAAGGCTCAACAGTCCCCCACATGTCACACAATGGGACACATACAACTAGTGTTGTTTTATACCGCCACACAAACCATATTAATCACATGAACAATTGAATATTTTTTGTGGGTACAATGAGGACTATATAAAAATAGATTTGCCATTATCTCAGCTACCTTCTGGTTTTAGTTGCTTATTTCTACTTCAATTTTACAGCCTTACAGTAACTCTTAATATGACCCTATCAAAAATCCTGTTTCTGCCCATCAGATCCAGAGGAGATGTCAGATACGGATCAAGTTCTCAAGCTAGAAGCAAAAATGTTGAGAATGACCCTCTCTTTCTCAGTGGTGAAAAAATCCTTTAAAAAATACTTGGATGCAGGGTTTTACCCTGATCACTCCCAAAATGAAATCACTTCTAAGCTGGGCCATGACACATTTCTGGAAAAAGTTTTGTATAAATCTGTCCATAACTTTTTCCGTAATGTTGCTAACGAGCGAACAAACATACATGCTTACCCTTGAACGTAAGGTAAAACATAACCTCTGTGGTGGAGGTAATGAAAGCAAATATGTGAAAAACAGCATTTCCCCCCTAGAATTCCTTGTTGCTTACAGAAATACAGCTTGCTAAACAATACAGTTAACTTACAGCTAAAAACAACAGCATGGCCTTTACTACACTGAGAATGAATACGCCTAGGCATTTGGAACATTACTACCATTTAGCAGATTTTAACATGTATGGGAATAATATCCTATCTTCCAATCCCGCAATGGTGAATAATCCTTTAAAAATTCCTAGATCTGGAATTTGATCTTGATCACTCCTAAAATGAAATCACCGCAAGGATTGGCCAAGACACACCTCTGGAAAAAATTAAATTTTAATTCAAATTAAAAATCTGTCCACAAATTCTTCTATAATGTCACTAACAAACAAACAAACCCACAAACCAATGGTAAAATATAACCTCCTGAGAAGAGGTAAAATCTGTCATATTTGCTGAAACTGTCACTTTGTCTGGATGGAAGTAACAGAGACAGTTAATCTGGGAAAATCAGGTTTCTCCTAATGCTCCTAAAAACATTTGTAAGAATCCACTGTGCCTGAATGAAAACAACCAATCAGAACCAGGAGGAGTCTCTAACAGCGTCAATACTGCTAATGTGCATGTGGGGCAACACATCTCTCCTGCAAATACTAAAAAGAAAAATTTTTTTAAAAAAGAAAAGGGCATAAAAAGAGAGATATGATGTGCAGGGAAGAAGGATAAGCCAAAGAACAATGTTAAGTTTGCATTAGCTAGCTGGCCTTGATACGCTCTCGCTATTTTGTTATTCAAAGATTAATACTTATTGTACATTTTATTTATTTTACCCTTATTTAACCAGGGAAGTCCCATTGAGATTGAAATCTCTTTTTCAAGGGAGCCCTGGGGGTTGAGGTGGGGAGGGAGAGGGCAATTTGCACAGCCAATTAGATCAGGGGATGATTAGGTGGCAGGTAGAAAGAGCCAGGTTGGGACTTTAGCCGTGACACCAGGGAACCCCCTACTCTTGTCGATAAGTGTCATAGGATCTTTAGTGACCACAGTGAGTCATACATACTGTAATTTTATTCGTCTAGATATATACTTATGAGGTATTTATCCACCTATGATTCAGAATAGATCAACCTTATATTTTCAAGTGTCTCCTCTTAGGTTATTTTTACCTCTGCCAAGGAGGTGCTGTTTTCACCCGTGTTTGTTTGTTAACAGGATAACTCAAAAAGTTATGAACAGATTGGCACGAAATTTGGTAGAATAGTGGGTGGTAGTCCAAGGATGAGTTGATTTAATTTTGGAAGTTATCTGGAACATAATCTGGATTCTAGATCCGGAGAAAGTAAAAATATTCTTGAATAGGGTGATAGTCCCTTCTGTAATATATAGATTTTCATGAAATTTAAGCATTAAATAAAATCTACTCTAATGTAGAATTGATTATAGCTGTTGGTTATGCGATCATTACCGTTTGTCTGTTGGTTGGTTTGTTTGTAAGCAGGATTATGCAAAAAGTTATGGATGGATTTTCCTCAAATTTGGAGGAATGATTAAGCATTGTTCAAGGAAGAGGTAATTCGATTTTGGGGGTCAAGGACTGCATAAACATAGGGGTTGCTAGCCAATAATGACAAAAATAACATTGAGTACATGGCGAAGGTACTTGCGCTCTCAGAGCAGCTCTAGTATTCTTGTGGATCCAGAACCAACAAGTGGTGCCAGGCACAACAAACCCCACCCCTCGCACATAATTTCACCAACTTGTACGAAATTCAATAGGGATCTATTCTGGGTCAATGGCAATCCCTACACCGAATTTGGGGTGAATCTGGCCATCAGTTTTGCCGCTAGAGTGTTAACAAACAAACGCACAAACACAGAAACAAACCGAACCGAAAACAATACCCCTTCCCTCACCCTTCAGGTGGGGTGGGGTAATAATACTGACATAATGGTGTGGCAGAGATAGGCGCTCTACCGAGTGCCCTCATAGTTTACCCCCGCAATATATTCCAATTATATAGTACTACACAAAGCATCAAAGGCTGATAAGCTGTATTAGAATACAACAGGCATTTGAATAAAATTGAGGGGGGAAAAAAGCCAATGAAATCCAAATAGATCGAGCATGGGCTAAAACTAAAGTAACCAATGGAGAGATTTTTTTTTGAGATGGCGAGAGCAACAGGATTTGAAGAGCTTCAAGACTAATCCTGAGTTAGCATTATTTCTGCGACAAGTTAACAAATTAGACAATTAAACAAATTTTAAAAAATAAAAAAAAAAACCTTGCAGGTTTGGGAGCTTAAATCCAGTGTGCGGATTTTTTTACTTTTTTTGCTTGAATTACATGTGAATCCAGCACTGGGCCTAATTTGGATGAGATGCGCACAAAGCTATTCCTCTGAACTAGTAAACAAATTACCATAGCAATATTTCGATTTACTGTGTTTTTGAGTATTCATGCTAAATAATTACCATGGAGCAACTGCAGTGTATTCACTGGTGGGATGCGCTTTGTGGATGGGACTGAGGTGCTGCAGATGGTGGGGGGTAGCAGGCGTTATCATTCAAAAATTTCCCCAAGTTCCTACTGTAAAAAATCAGAAGTTTCTTACCATCGCTTTTTTCAACATTTAGGGTGTGTGAAAACACCAAATAATTCAGTGTTTCAGGCATAGTTCTACACCATTCTTCCTGTGAACAGATTTTAAGGTGCAGAACAGTCCGGAGGTCATCTCAAAATGCACCACGTTCTCTATTGGGGACAAGTCACAACAGCATGCAGGCCTTTCCAACACCCAAACCCTCTTCTTATGATGCCATGCTTGCATAATGCACACAGAATGCAGTTTTGTGTGGTCTTACTGAAATATGTATGGGAGTCCGTTGAGAAGATGTTATCTTAAAAGCAGTACATGTTGCTCCAAAACTTTGGTGTACATTGCAGTATTAATAGTGCCTTCATAGAAGTGCTGGTTACCCTTGCCAAGGGTACTGACAATCTCAAACCTTGACAGAGCATGGCTTTTGGACTTGTTGCTGGTAACAGTCTGGATGGTCCTTATCTTCTTTGGTCAGGTGCACATAGCATCCATTTCTTCCACAAAAGACCTGAATAAACCCTTGTATTCGTAAATTGGTCTTTCAGAAAAAGGCCACCAAAGTGCAAATAAATACAGCAGTAAATAAAAAATTAATGCCCCACAAACACACATACAGACATAAAAAGGACAGATGACCAAAAGCGCTTTTGACGGTAATCATTATTTTTTTTTTTTACGTGGAGAGATCTTTTCTCCCCAGGATTATGAACATTGTGCACCCCAGTTTACAGGTGTGCGCCTTGACTAATGGAGTAGATATAATAACAAGACGACAGTGTCATAACTATCCCCGCCATGATGAAGGACCATAACGCCGTAAAAAAAAAAAATATGCTTCAACATCCATTTTTGAACTCAACATACATCATGACTAGCTAATTAAGCAAACAAATTTTCATGAATCTAGGTATAATGGTTTCAGAGAAATCTCTTCCCCATTGTGGCCCTGACGGAGGAACGTACGGATGGACCCCAATCCAATATCCCCCGTCCAGCTTTGTGATGGGGGATAATAAATATTTTGATTCTCCTGTGAAACACGAGGTCCTTAACTATACAGTGCTGTGAAAAAGTATTTGTGCCCTTATTGATTTCTTCCATTTGGGCACATTTGTCACATGCATTTTAGATCATCCAATTGTAATATTGGCCAAAGATAAACCAAATATATTAAATGCTATTTTTAAATGCTGACTTCAGTTATTGAAAGGCAAAGCTATCCATCCTACCTAGCCTTATGTGAAAATGTAATTGCCCCTTAGGTACTATATCAACCAATTAAACAAATTTAATTGATAATTGAATTCAATTTCACCAGACACACCCAGGCATGATTACTGCCAGCCCTTTTGAATCTAAACATGACTTAAATAGAACCTTCCTGGCAATGTGAAGGTGGCAGAAAGTAACATGATGCCACGATCTAAAGAAATTCAAGAACAGAGGAGAAACAATCAGACTGGAAACGGAAACAAAGCGTCTCCAGCAAACCATGGTGAGGGCCAATACCTACAAATGGAAAGGAGAAATTTTGTGTTAATAGGTCACAGATGCCCCTGCATCTGGGAAACTTGAGGAAATTTAAGTTCAAACACCTAAAAATCAAAATTGTAAAAATTCAGAGAAAGTATGAGATGCACACCTTATGGGTCCCTGCAAAGCACATGTATAAGCTCAATGAATTCTGCTGAGGAGTTTTTGAGAAGAGGATAGAGTACACTCCTCATCACAACAAAGGGTGAGGGAAACTACAAAATTTACCTCAATTCAAACATGAAAAATCATCAAAATTTTTAAAATTCAGAAACAATGTGAGAGATGCACACCTTTGGAGTCCCTATAAAGCACATCTGTAAGTTCAATCAATTCAGCTGACAGGTTTTTGAGAAGTGAATAAACTATACCCCCTATCAACATGATCAACCAGGTGCGGATGTATGTACGTATGGACAGACAAGGGTAACCCCATCTGCCCTCTGCCATACATAGTAGAGACATAAATCAGGAACAGTTCTGAACCTTGCCAGGAATGGCAAGCCAGCCAAAAGTCCTCCAAGAACGCATCAATGACTCATCCTGGAGGTCACAAAAAAAACCAAAATGCAGGCTTCACTTGGTGTTCACGAAAAATTGGGAGAGCTGCTAGGCAAAAACCACTACTCACCAAAGGAAACAAAAAGGTTCGTTTCACATTAGCTAAAAAAAAAATCTTGATGACCCTCCAAGATTTTTTGGAAAATATTCTGTGGGCTGATGAGCACAAAGTGGAAATTTTTGGACGATGCAGGTCCACTTACATCTGGCGTAAAACTGACAGCATCCCACAATTAGAATATTGTGGCGATGGTCAATCACAGTGGTGGTAGTGTGATGGTCTGAGGCTACTTTTCGGGACGTGGACGACTTGCCTTAACTGATGGGACCATGAATTCTGCGCACTACCAGAAAATCCTGAAGGAGAATGTCTGGCCATTGGTTTGTGACCTGAAGCTCAAGCGCGGTTGGATTATGCAGCAGGACAATGATTCAAAGCATACAAGCAGGTTTACCTCTGAATGGCTCAAAAGAAACAGAATAAAGCCTTTCCAGTGGCTAGTCAAAATCCTGATCTGAATACGATCCAGAGGCAGTGACAGGACCTTAAATTGGCAGTTAATGGGCCAAATTCTTCAACTGCAATGCAGGACTTATTGCCAGTTAATGCAAATGCTCGACTGCAGTTGTCCACACGAAGGGTGGCACGACTTAGCAAATGTAGGGGGCAGTTATTTCTCACATGGGCAGCAAAGGTTTTGAATAACTCCAAGAAATCTTGAATACCTTCAAGATATTAAATCATTTAAAAGCAGTATTTTGAGTTGTCACACGTTGTGGGTTGTAAATTAAAATTAGTCTGATGACCCGAAACATTTAAATATGGCCAAAAAGCGAATGGAGAAGAAATTCAGAGGGGGGCAAATACTTTTCACAGTGCTGCACAAACGCTGTAATTTTTCTCTAAATGATAACATGCATTATTCCCCAAGCCATAGACACTTCAGGTCTTTATATAGGAGCAAACTAAGAAATTATATTTAACTTGCTTCCCAAGTCAAAGCAACCAGATGTGAAAATGCTCAATAACCACAGAATACCCATGAGCAAATTAGCATCTTTGCTGCTTGAACAAAAACACACAAATCACTAGTACGTAAGAAATCAACTGTATTTTTCAGAAAAACACCAAGTAGGCAACACGGGGAAAAAACATGTTGTATTTTGCATACACATTCAAACAGGTCAAAGGTCTCAAAATGCATGTGCTGAATGCTAGGACATGCATCTCAATCATTCCAAGTAACTGCACGGCTACTATACACAACATATTGATCTTTCTGAAACTTCCGGTGGTTTAACAGTTGATTTGGGTATGCAAATCCCATCTGTAGACACTTAAAAGTTGGCTTTACCAGACAATGTGCAGTGGTGGACTAAAGAGCATGTTGGAAAGCTTTAAAAGAACTCAGCCACACTGGTGCAAAATATATGGCAGTGAAGCAGTTATACAATTACAGGCTCTTGTTCTTTAAAGGGATTGTCAGTAATTCTGTCATGTTACAAAGTGAGAAACAAAATTTGATTGCATGACCCACTGACACACACCCCTCCGTTCCCCAGCAAAGCCACATTTAAAAGATAATTATGATCTGTAGGCTTACATAAAAGCAAAAACAAAAACAAAACAATCACTTTAAAATGGTATACAGCGACTTGCCTTCAAATGACCAGTTATCCAGTGGATTCACCATTGTTTTATCATCGTTACATCCAGGGTAACATCAAGTAATGACAAACATATTGAATGATACAGCAAACAGAAATTTAAAGACCCATAATGGCTTAAGGTGACCACTGAGACGTGCTAACAAATAGGCAACATGGGGAAAAAAGAGCCTTTCTAGTTCTTATAGCATGCAAATTTATGTTCTGTGAAAACCTCATCCAGGTAGATATTTATCAATTAATTCCACCCTCTGGAATTTCCTTTAAGATCATTCCACTGTAATGCCACCACTGAAGGAAAAAAGGTATTTGTTCATAAACCAGCGGGGCTTTAAACCATACCGTCTTTTGGAGAGATCTGAAGAGTGATTTACACATCCCTGCCACTGCCACAACTGCCAAGGTTATAAACACCGAGGGAATGACAGATTCCTTGATCACAAGAAACTGAAGTTTCAAGCAATATTAGAGCACTCCAGTGTAAAAGACCCATTTCTTGCAATAGAAATCCTTTCCCCACATATCCTTTGGGTCAGCAGTGCCTATTTCTATCAGGGTCCATTTTGAGGAGGACTACAGGGATGGTGCATGGATGCTTTGATTACAGAGATATGCATGACCTCTCAATACAAATGGGTTCTACAGAAGAGATCAATAATAGTTTACTTCCTCACAAATATCCGTGCAAGCAGCTACAGAACCACGCGCATTGATAGAACCATGCATTTAGCATTTCTCCCGAACCTATTTTCAAGCCATTTACTATATTTGTTTTTAGAACACCAGACATTATGACTTTTACTCAGGTTTTAAAGGCCTTGATGAACATAACAAGCCGATCAGTTCCTGATTAAAACGCAGAAGTCTCAAAGTGCTTACAATATGGATACCATCTAAAAAAAAAAAAAAAAAATATTCCAGTAGGATTCTAGATTACTCCATGTTCATTCTTATAGTTTATGACTCCTGGACTCAAAATTCTCATTGACATTAGCAGAGCTTCCACTTGCAAAGCCCTGTCTCAGTTTCAAATGGAATCGAAGAGTCATGATGCTAAATGTGATACTTTTGGAAGACCAACTAAACTGGAAAAAATGGGAAGCCACTATATCCATTTGAGACCTGAAGAAAAACTGTGCCATTTATAGGCCCCAACATGAAGGAAGTCGGTGCAGCCTTCAAACCCTGTGCATAAGTTAAACATTTTAAGAAGGAGTGGGACTAAAACACAAGTCTGAAAAATATGGTTCAAACCCTGTGATTCTGACAAGTAGAAAAAAGCAATTCAAAGAAATTCTATCTGGCACTCTAGAAAGCAGGACTTCTGTGTAATGACCAAATGGAAGTTACAAATTAACCTTTGTTCCAAAATGGAATTTGAAAATGGCTCTGCTGAAACCGTGCAAACCAGTGAATGGATTAAAAACTATGGTGAATCACAAAATAATTCCAATAAAATGGCAAGAAAGAACCCCTAACTTATATACTGGAGATCATTTATGAATATAACATGCCACACATCTAAGCAAGCAAAAATATGGCTACAATACAGAATTGCATTTTTGGTGCATATGGAATTAATTTACCATTAATTTCCCCCAACTATCATATAATCAGTAAGCCGACAATGACTGCCCTTGCTTAAATGATCCCATGTTGATGACTTCAAATTGACAAGAGTAAGGAAAAATCTTTGGCATCAACTAAACCACAGTTTGCTGAACTTAATTCAGAGCATATTAGATTGATTCTCCTCGTGACGATACTCAGCAAACATACAAGTAATAGCACTGAGCAAACAGGCAAATGTAAATTTTGCACGCATTTAAGGAGGCATTTTCTGTAGTCTTCAAAATCAAAAACCGTACTTTCAAAGAAAATAAACACTCACACAGCACTTCTCCAGCACCACTGGGTGTTAAAAACTAAAACAATACAAAAAAAAAAAAAAAACCATACACGTCCAAGAATGGCACAGCAAGAGAACATCCTCATTGGTTTGGTGGGTTGCAGAGTGCAGATTGCGGACTCCTGACCTGCTGGCAGAGTGGGGAGTGCTCAGAACAATCTTATTACGTCTTGAGGGAGTGGCATTCCAGGGATGAAAGATCAGGAGGGTTCCAGAACTGTCCATGACCCTTTTCTTTCCGGCGAATATGGCCAGTGTGTGGACCAATCACTTGTCCCAACCCCACGTAAAAAATCTGACATAGTCCAGGCAATGTTAAAATGAAGTTGCAAAAAAAGTAGTCCAAGGTTTGACGAACCACTAAATACTTCCCTTTAAAAAAAATTATCGCACTACAAACAAATCCACAAGTCTTTCTCCACTGGAAGTGGTACACTCCAAGGAGATCTATATAGGAGGACCTATTCCTTACATAGATGATCAGAAAATAGATCACAGCAGTCATCTGAGATCCAGAAAGTAGATTAAGATGCTAGTCTGGGGATAGAGGGTCCTTTTCCCAGATGTCTGAAGTGCTACATGCGTGCGACCAGTCACCATGTGTGGTCTGCTTTAGGAGGAGGATGGCAGAGGAGTCAAAATATGCCCAGCAGGTCCTTTATTTCTGAAAAAAAAAAAAAAAGAAGATTAGAATTTGGGGTGAAAAAAAAATTTGGCACTTATTTGCTGAATGCAAAATAAATACCAAGACAAGAGAGCCAAAATAAAACAGCAGAAGATGGCCAAAGCACAGCACTTGTACACATTGCCGATTTTCAGCTAATTTTCCAACCAATTCAACAGCTCATATTCAGTGGTGTCACTTTATAAAGCAGACCCATGGCATTATACAAAAAGTAATTGAACAAGCCTATGTATATCTGCTATTACAAGCTTAAGATTTCAATGATTTATTAATGAATGCAAAGTAGGTCTTACTAGGAGCAGATGCATATTTTCTGGAATCTGCCCTCTATACCAAGAATGCATTGAATAGCGAATGCAGCAAAGGACATGGAGTGATGTTCATACATTTATTGGCTAGAATTTCCCGCCTCATTAAAACATTCAGGTAAGGCTCATGAAGTTCCCTACTTGCCTTTTCAACGGAAAAACAACATTAACACATTATCTGAAACAAGCCTGGAAGTCACACAACACAGCTAGTTTACATTTTTGGAATACTGACAAGCACTCAGACAGTAGATCATAATCTGAATCAGTACCTGGTTCTGTATAAATATTGATCCCCATGGCAGCTATAACAAGCTGTTGCGGCCATTTGCACTTGGTCCTTTTGACCTCATCTGTTCCTGGATCTCCCCTGACTGATGGACAAAGACACATGCGTAATGCATCATCATGTGGTCAAAGGCAGTACATTTCAGTCCTGAAGAATTCTTGACCTTGAACTTGCTGCCAAAAGGCAAAACTAAATTGAACCAACTGAAGTTTGAATCTCCACATTTACAGTGGAAGAAAACTCAAATCGGCTCAATGTAAAACATTCATTTCTGAGATAAGTTAATTTGCATTGTATAAACACAAAACTCTGCCATACCCATTCTAAACATTTGGAAACTAGATAACTCAGTCGCCACAGGGACCGAGTCGTGTATCTCCCCGATCCCCTAATTTCGGACAAAATGGCCACCGGCAGCCATATTGGACGTCCAAAATTCGCGAAAATTGGTCTGAGCATTGTCCAATCAATATCTTCGCCTGTGTGAAATTTGGAGAAATTCCTGTAAGAATTGTGGCTTCCAGAGCCCGGAACAGAAAATCTCTGTGGCAGCAGCCCCGGAACTAAACCATAGCATCTCCCGACTATCGTCATCGGGGAGATGCAATTAAGAATAATAATTAACCCCAACATATAAAGACCAAAACATTTCTGAGGTAAATAGCTTCAAGGTTGCATTCATATTTTTAGCCTGTAGTAGCAAGTTGAAAGTTTAAACAATGGTACAGGAGTATAAAGACCACTATAAATAGTGCTTGACTGTGAAGCAAACGTTTCTGGGCTGTCTCCGTGTCTTACTCCCTCATGATAGATATCGGTTGAGTCACTTCCCCACTCTCACTCGCTTCACATCATTTACGACTGGTATGAAGTTTTGGGTGAAGTCATTTGCCAATAACAAGATAAAGAACACAAATCTCTGAAAATGGCCAGGACCAACAGTTAGAATCCAAGGCCAACTGTCAGCCTGAGGTAGCATCATTTTAGTTTTATTTTTTTTATTTAACAGCTTTGGGCCTGATGAACGGCTAGGCACAATAGCATTTTTATACAGTCAAATATTGTGCTGTGTAGAAAAACAACATACTGCTTCAAAGTATGAAGACTCGACATTCTAAACGTGCAAGTCATTTTATAATCCAAATTGGAAAAACAGTCAGCCAGATGATGCTGTTCCATAGTCATGATAGTATAGCTTTGTACAGGGGCCATTCCACAATCAACCTTAAACTCTTGTGACACGGCAATGCAAAAATTAAATTATACAAAAAATGAAGTAAGCAGTGTTTTATGCTCTATGGGATGTCAAGTTTGGTATAAAATCAATGAGAAGATAGTTTACCTTCATGCAACATCACAACACAAGCTTGTCTGTCACCAATCCCATACGTCATCGGACGCTATCATACTTTTAGATTCCACTCTGCAAGTGGTGAAAGGCTATGAAGAGACACATACCTGTTGGCATATCGTTGACTACATCTCCCAGTACCTCAGGAAATAAAATTGTGCAGGATACCCAAACAGCAGTTCAGCCAGCAGGGGATTACTCCCTAAGGTCAGAATGTGTCGTCATTTCTTCATTAAACTTCACATTTATGTAGC
The DNA here is from genome assembly GCA_029692085.1 of Gymnothorax javanicus. Classification (NCBI taxonomy): domain Eukaryota; kingdom Metazoa; phylum Chordata; class Actinopteri; order Anguilliformes; family Muraenidae; genus Gymnothorax; species Gymnothorax javanicus. The sequence goes on from CM056193.1 coordinate 55,481,344, forward strand.
CACTAGCCGTCTTCGCCCAGCTGATAGACCTAACACATGCCTTGGTAACAGGCACAAGTAATGACGCCTGAAGTGAACATTTTCATTAATACATCAGGCTACGTATCCCCCATCAATATCATGGATGTTATGAATTTCTATGGAACCAAAGTTAGTCATTGATGGAGAGAATCAACAGACGATATGTGCTTTACTGAATATTATCTGCTTACAGTTTTCAAATAACGGACATCAGAAATGCTGAATTTCGGGACGGAATACTCATCGAAGTTTAAAAGTTGCAGATGAGGCCAGCTTGTTCACATTAGCGACAAACTTTTACCTCTATTGATTCATCACAAAATTGCGATGTAAGCCATAATTAATGCGGGCAGCGAATTATTAATAAACAAGGTGGAACAGACAACAGTTCGGTGACGGAAATCAGAAGTGGTTTGCATCAATGATAGTTATGGATTGATTAATGACTCTACGATTCAGTGAAGCGTTGGGATTTATAGAGGAGTATATAGGAAGGCCTCTGACGGCATTTTGTGATGATAGGGTGACGAGCTGTATGATTTCAGGGCTGGAACGGACGTCGTAATTTTGACGGAGGTGATAGTGCCCGTTGTGTACATTTTATAGAAGCATTATTTCGAGTGTAAGCGAAGGCCATTCAGCCGGGGGAAAAAAATGGAATATGTGCACATTACTGGCTTTGTTTTTGCGCAATAATGAAATGGTTCACTTGTACCTATCTGGCCTACAGCGGCTGTGTTTTGAAGTAGTCATGTCGCGTCACAAAATCTGTAGTGCCAGCACTGTGATCTGAGGCAGTGTTCTTGAGAAAAATGAAAAATGGATAATGGTACTATTCCAATATTGTTTATATTAAATGATAGTCATTCTGTCATGATGATTATCAATATTGGCCACTCCAGTGAAAAACTAATATCGTAAAGAAAATGGAACTTGGGAATGGGCATTACACATCAACCTTGATTGTGGAAAGGCCCACAGATCAATCAAAGCAAGCCGATATCCATGTTATTACCGTGATGGCAATTCATAGATCAAATCCCACAATCCTACCAATATAATTGGTAGCACCACTGTCTAACCATCTGTATGTCTGCCTTTGTCAGTTTGGGGTTGCAAAGCACAAAACAGGCCCCATTGCCTCCAAACTTTCCTAAAACATTGCTCATGGGTCACACCAAAAATCTTTAGAATTTACCATGATTTAAAATGTCAGCATTTTTGGATATATAAATAGAGGGACAGAGCCATTTTGCAAATTTTGAGAGGCAGGGAGAAGCATTCGTGGGCAGTTGAGGAGGACACAGCGTTGCTTGCATTTTTCACAGCCTAAAGTCTGCTGCTGTGCTGAGCCATGTGCTCTAATACTTTTAATCTCCAAACCAAGCTAGCTTTGGCAAACACCTCTAAAACTACTTGGGGTTTTAGAGAATTTTGAGGGGAGGAGAAACCTTTTGGAAAAAAAATTGTCATTTTTGGATAGAAATCATTCATACTTGGTGTATTGAAAGTATATGACCTGAAATACACACAATATGAATTTGACCCAATTTGCATAATTAGGTCATGTGATTCAAGATGGCCGCCACCCCGATTTCACCATTATTTTTTTTCCTTATATCTCAGGACTGAAGCAAGATATTTGAATCAGGTTTTTTTTTTTTTTTTTTTTAATTTAGATTATGTTATGTTTACACCTTCTTATGAACTAGAATAAAGCATTTACACATAATACTAGAGATTTAGTGGGGTAAAAGAGGATTTTGCCATTTTTCACCCCCTCGATATGAAATATAAATCACCATAACTCACAGACCCAAAGTGCTAAACCAAAACTTTTAGTTCAGCAGACTTCCTGATATGTACACAGACTTCAGTCAAAATTTCATGAGAAAAGCTCCACAAATAAGTGAGATATAGTGCCTTAAATGATAGCAATCGGGGCAAAAATCAGGTTTTGAGAAAATCCAGGTTAAAGTCATAGTACACCTACAAATCATTCTAACAGTCAACTTAGAACATTAAAATGCCCCTGAAGCATAAACTTCTCCCTCCTGCTCCCTCCGATTGTCCTGTTCTTGAGCAGATTGAAGTGATTTGCTCTTTCTTTTGGCTTTTTCAGAGTCTAGGTTGGCTTTCTCTGCCCCCCTTACGCGCGACGCATCCACCTGCTCTTAATTATGAATGATTAAACTTTTAATTAAGACCAAAATTAAAATTGATAAAAATTGTGAAAAACCATAATTTTTTGGGTTTCTCCTCCCCGTAACAAGAAAATTCAGCTACAGATTGAGAAATGAAACAGAGAGAAAGTTGTGAAATCACTAAAACTCCGAACATGACAGTGATGAGGAACAAAGGGAAATTGTGTCTACAAAATCATACGCTGAAAACTGGACAGACATTACTTAGCACTATCGCATGAATTACACAACGGCCTAGCGGCAATTGCCATGGTTGCCCCCGTGTGGCCGTAATGCCCGACTACTCAAACGGCCAGTGGGGCCGTGGTGCCCAAAAATTACCCAAAGTAGCAATTTGCGACACAGCGACTGAGCTGTGCGACTCCCGTCTTCACGCTGCGCTAGACTTCTGAGCACTTTGTGCGACTAATGACACGCCCACTCACTCACGAATAAGGCCATGTTGTATGAGGTAGGTATCCTTCCGGCTTGAGAAAAATCAGCTCACATTATGTTTTAAGCACAAGCAATGAAATACTGTTGGTGTCAAGTATGTGTTTTTGGGCTGGGGGAAAACGGTGGTTGTATAACTTTCCACGACAGAAACGAAACTTTGAGAGCGAGCTGGAGAGAGAATTCGCTCAAAACGTTAGCCTGTGCAGTGCGTCTCCTACTGTGCCAGACTGCTCAGCAGTAGCGGTCCGTCGGCAGTAACAAAGGCCATCGAAAACCTCATCTTTCAATGCTTGATGACCAAAACCTCTCGCAGTTTACTTTTCCGGGTAGCAACAGTTGCTCAGACTAATTTGTTGAACGATGGCATTCCAATTTATTTTTGTTAGCATTGTTATACATTGCACCATAAAATTGAAGCATTTTCTTCCGCACATAAATGACAACGTAAAATATCAATATGTCTTTATAAATTTCTGTGCTCGTGTAGCACAGATTTGCATAAGTTAGTTTGCAAGGCTAATTAAGCAATAAGCCCCGGGAATCCATTCTGGATTCTGAATGTAGTCATGGCTAAAGGGCGTTGTCTGGCATGATGCACAGCTGAGTGACAACTGTAACGATGGCGAAAATTAATGCCACGAAGTCAACGAAAGTTTTGGATTTTTGCATTTATACCATCATCCTTACAATGCCAGTTATATAAATGTTAGCAATAGGCATTCATTTTTTCATTATCATTTTTAATTATTGGTCATGTATTGATCTTGATTGTTCTGTCCATAAATTGCTGCAAGTTGAATAAAAAAAAAACGTAACAATTTTAAAAAATAATAAAATATTGGTTTTCAATGCGCTCCTAATTGTTGATTTACACTGTTTTATCTACATACAATGTCATTATCACCAATTTTTCTTCCAAAATTGATTAATTTAATTTTGGCTTTGGTGCCCTACATTTTCGCCATGATGCCGCAATTTTAAAAGGCCATGTGGCCTTGCCCTAAAAATAACTTAATTTGAGGCCTGCTTAGCACATATCCGTAAAATATTTTAACAGTTAGCATTTCTATTTGGGAGAAAAACTGCCCCAAAAGGAGAGGATATCAAGTTTAAAAGTACAAGCTGATGATTCCTAAGCGATTTCTGGTGCATTTCAATGGCTACTTGAATTTAATAAGAGAAAAGAAAAGACTCGCGACACCATTATAGCTCCCAAAATAAAAATATGTACTTTAATGTAACATACTAGAAAGACGTTAAAAAGACAACGTTTCGAGCCGACAGGCTCTTCGTCAGGTCACTCATGTTAAAGCATCACAGCTGGTTACACTTATGAAATTAGCGCCGGGAGCACCCATGGGTGTAGTCAGCACATCAATCAATTAATCCATCTAACAATATATGTTTCACAGGCATTTTTTTTCAAAATAAGGGAAAAAACCCACATAGAAGTAATTTAAAGCAACCTAAGAAGTCCTGAAAACAGCAAATAATAACTGAAATAATTCCTAGAGAAGAAACCATAAGAAAACACAAAAAAGGCGGATAATTGATTTCAAAGCCTCACGTCACATGTGTGCAGAGTGTTAAGAAAAAAGCTAAAAACTGCATTTATTAAACAAGACTTAAATTAATCTCTAGTGAGGACAAAATAATATCAATATAAAGAAGTAAAGAGGGAACATCACATAATGTATTAATAAAAATTTAGAAACATAGAAAGATAATCATTAAGGAGAAATATACAGATGAATAAAAAGACCCGTGAAAGTTATCTAATTAATACTTGACGAAAGGAAAGGTTTGATGGAAAAATCCTCATTTAGACCACGGGGAGCTCTGGTGTTAAGGTGATATATCCAGTAAAGTTCTCGCTGGAGAAGAAGTTTCTCAATATCTCCTTTCTTTCTTCTTGGAAGAACCTGTTCGACACCCACATAGCGGAGAGAGGCAACAGGATGATTACAATTATTGAAATGTCTGGCGACTGAACTCTTTTCATCTCCAGTACGTATGGCACTACGGTGTTCTGCGATACGAGTTCTTAAGGCTCTATTGGTCTTCCCCACATAAGCTAGTCCACAGGGGCACCTTAACAAATAGATAACATTAGTTGTGGAACATGTTATTTTTCCTTTTATTTTAATGGGTTTTCCACTGGTAGGGTGGTTAAAGTGAGTCATTTTCGTAGTGAAATTGCATTGTGTGCAAGAATTGCATCTAAAGTTACCCTGGAAACTGTCCAGAAATGTAACTGATTTTTTAGGTTTATGATCTGAGTTAATCACCCTATCACCTATGGTCGGTGCTCGCCTGTATATCATCTGTGGTGGAGATGTAAATACTTTAGCCAAAGATGGATCGGCGCTTAGGACATGCCAGTGTTTTTTAATGATATTGTCAAATTCTTTTACTTGTGTCGAATAGCGTAAAATACAATATATACGATTCTTATTAGTTTTTTTGGCAGATGGTTCCAGACAAGTTTCCTGTGTTTTTTTGGAATATATGTCCTCTGCCTTTTTAATGACAGTGTCTTTATAGCCCCGATTCTTCAGTTTTTGTTTTAAGTATGTACTCTGTTTCTCATATGCCTCATCTGAACTACAAATGCGTCTTATCCTGTGGAACTGGCTTATGGGGAGACTATTTTTGAGTGAAGATGGGTGACAACTATCCGCTCTCAATAAGGAGTTTTTAGCAGTGGGTTTTTTGAAGATGTCTGTGTGTATGCCTCTGTCATCCTTTGAAATATTTATATCAAGAAAATTGATACCGTTTTTGTCATAATCCAAAGTAAACTTTAGATGTTGATTTCGTGTGTTCAAAAGTTGATAGAAATCAAGGAGGGACTGTTCATCTCCTGACCAGAGGCACATCACATCATCAATATATCTCCGCCATAATTTGATACATGAGAAGAAAGGGTTTTCGTCTGAATTTAGGACAAAATCATGTTCAAATAGCCCCATATAAAGGTTGGCAATAGATGGTGAAGCCTTGGAGCCCATACTGCAACCTTTCACTTGTAGGAAAAAATCTGTCTTAAACATCATATAGTTGTTTTTCAAAACTAGTTCCGCTAAACCTGTAATACAAGCAGTAGAAGGTGTAGCATTGGGCTCTCTCTTGTCCAGATACCATTTAATGGCTTCCAAAGCACCTTCATGGGGGACATTGCTGTATAAGCTTTCAATGTCCAAAGTAGCCATAAAGTCAAAACTAACTTCTCTCTCACTATATTTGAGCGTTTTAATCATATCTGTTGTGTCAAGAATAAAGGAGGGTAAGCCCTGGACGTGGGGCTGCAAAGATGAGTCTATGTATCTCGAAATATTTTCTGTGACTGAACCTATAGCTGGCACAATAGGTCTGCCTTTTGGATTAATAGGGTCTTTATGAATTTTTGGAAGAGTATAAAAAACTGGTATTACAGGATGTTCAATTTTCATAAATTCTTTTTCTCTCATTGTAATTAATTTTTTCTCTTCCAATACATCCAAGTATTCATGAATATGTTTTTTAAATGATAAGGTGGGGTCACTTTGTAGTTTTTTATAAAAAGTGGTGTCATTGAGTTGACGATACACCTCTTTTTCATAATTAGTGGTAGTTTGTAGTACAATCGCGCCCCCCTTGTCTGCACTTTTTACCACAATAGACTCATCTTGTACAAGAGCTGTCAAGGCTTCCCTCTCCCCTTTCGATAGGTTGTTGTACGTTTTACTTTTCCTCGTTATATCCTTGTTGTCTATTACCTCCTGGACGTCTTTTTCTACTAAACCAATAAATGTTTCTAAAAAGACATTTCTATTTTTGGGAGGAATAAAGTTAGATCTAGGTTTGAAACTATTTGTATTAGTTGAGTCATGGTTCGTTACCACACCTCTAGAGTCACTGTCCCCCACATTAGCAAAAAATTCTTTGAGACTTAGAGTTCTAAAAAATTTTTGGAAGTCAATATATGTCTCAAAGGGGTTGCAAGAGGTGGTCGGGGCAAAAGATAAGCCCTTTTTCAGGGCTGACTCACATACAGGGTCCAGAACCTTGTCCATCAGGTTTACGATCATAAGGGAGTCTGTCTGCTCCGTGTGTTGTAATAGGTCCTCTGGGCATTTCTTCCTCTTCTTCCCCCTCCTGGTCTTGTATAATTTACATTTCCCATTCCTTGGCGGCTGGGATTTTTGGATAAAAAAGACCGATCGGACCTGTAGTTGGAGGTGGAGCTACCGGTGTCCGAGGCCATGTCGAAGTCGGTGGAATCCCCTTCAGATGCACGTCTCCTTCTGACATCATTCTGGGGTTCCCTCTTTGGTCTGTTCATCCAGCGGTAAACCTGGTTCTTCTCGTAATCCGTGGCATCTCTTTGAAATTTTTTTCTTTTCCCCTCTTTTATTTCTTTCTCCAAATTGTCTTTAAAATCTTCTAGTTCCCTCTTTAAGTTGGACAGTTGTTCCGAGTTCAGAGTTTCTGGCAATCTTTCCCAAATCTCCGTGGTTTCTTTTTTAATTACCTCTAATTGCTCAGATAGTTCTTCGATTGTTAGTATCATCAGATCGAAGGAACATTTATTTGTGATTTCGCACCATTTCTGGCAGAAGATTTGATTGTCCTTTCCTATCATAGGCGCTTTTTCCATCCTCAGCCCTCTTGGGATGCGTTTACTTCTCACATAGTCACTCAGTGAGATAGCATGAAAGAGGAGGCGGCTCTCACGTTCTTGTAATTTAAGGAGAGACCGTCTGGGTGATGATAGCTCTTCATTCCGCTGTGTGGAAATTCCACCAAATAAGGATTCTTTTAAAATGATCCTAGAGTAATCCTCTGAGGAAAATTCCTCAGACAGTAAAAGTAATCCTGTGACATTTTTTTATGAGTCGTCAGATGTTCCTTTTAGTTTAAATGGGAGTCTTGTTCAGATGGAGTGCAGTGTGCAGGAAAATTAGCCAAGGAGAGGTAAACACACGCACATCCTAGTTTTCAGGTGCTGAGTCCAAAAACATATTGTCAAGGGAAAAGAAAAGACTCGCGACACTATTATAGCTCCCAAAATAAAAATATGTACTTTAATGTAACATACTAGAAAGACGTTAAAAAGACAACGTTTCGAGCCGACAGGCTCTTCGTCAGGTCACTCATGTTAAAGCATCACGGCTGGTCACACTTATGAAATTAGCGCCGGGAGCACCCATGGGTGTAGTCAGCACATCAATCAATCAATTAATCCATCTAACAATATATGTTTCACAGGCATTTTTCAAAATAAGGGAAAAAACCCACATAGAAGTAATTTAAAGCAACCTAAGAAGTCCTGAAAACAGCAAATAATAACTGAAATAATTCCTAGAGAAGAAACAAGAAAACACAAAAAAGGCGGATAATTGATTTCAAAGCCTCACGTCACATGTGTGCAGAGTGTTAAGAAAAAAGCTAAAAACTGCATTTATTAACAAAACTTAAATTAATCTCTAGTGAGGACAAAAATAATATCAATATAAAGAAGTAAAGAGGGAACATCACATAATGTATTTATAAAAATTTAGAAACATAGAAAGATAATCATTAAGGAGAAATATACAGAATTTAATATACTTCAAATATACTTGAATTTAATATCATAGCTACTTTTGTCCCCTGGCCCATTCACGTGGCAATTACACATCAGGTGCCAGGTACTAATTTGCAAAATCTTTTTCTGCATCACCTGCATAACCAAGCCACTGACTTCGATGAGTGCAAATAACCAAGGCGCATGAAAGTACTCCGCCGATGCCAAAAAAGCTATGGCTCTCAAGAACACAACCCGCTGAATATTCCTGCTGAAGAATGTGCCGACAACAAATCGTGCACAGACCTGCCTTGGGCGCACACAGCCCAACAACGCACCCTTATCTGACATCTGCTATTACATCACAACTACTCCACGCACAAGGAACATGTCAGACAACCTCAAGAATTTTTGGATAGTAAAATTAAGTTTTGTGTTGTGTTAAAGACAAAATGAATCCTTACATAATCTTAAGACTTTCCACATAAAAATGAATTGTCGGGAAAATGATCAGATCCATCAATCATTGTGTCAAGTTATGAGACAGTAGAATTACAACATTCAGGAGACTATGCCCTAGTCAGTAGAAACTGTATCTCAAGTACTGCAATGGAGAATACACAAAATAATTACCAACAAAATTGCAGGTTGAAATCATTTAAAACATAATTCAAGAAACAGGGCACAAAACCAAGAGGCTATATTTTGGTTTCAGAAAGGCAATGCGAATAAAATTACTTTAAATAAATAAAGCAATCAATGTTTCCATGATTTGAGTGAAACCTCTTCCCAATGCAGTACGTAAAAGGGGAATTTCTGGCAAAACCATGTATACAGACGTATATGGAGGGATTCCCCGACTCAAAAAGTCAAGTGCATTTTGCGGATTTCATTTCCTCACTTTCTGTCTCAAGTGCATTCCCCCAGAACACCAGTCTGTAATCTCACAAAAAGAAAAATGAAACTGATTGTGAGAGACTAAGTTTTAAATCCAAAACCGTACTGCTTGTTTTTTGAAATTCTATCCCGAGGGAAGAAACATACACGAAGAGGCCAGCTGTACTCATCAGGGATCTCCCAAGTCTGCCTTTTAACAGCCCGACTGTGGCATACTAATGGTAGGAAATGCACACGCTCAGCTCAGTTTTTACTACCATTAGTGTACGCGCACCCGTCTTTACCCAATTGCAGCAAGGAGGCAAAGCAATGAAAAGCTGATGAAGAAACAAAAATACTGTTTTCCATAGGCAGATCTCATCATGGATACAGAGGTGGAGAAAAACAACATTCCATTAAGGTAAAGGGCCTAGGACTATGCAATACCAGGCATTTTGAAATTACCCATGTCCTCAGTGAAATAAAGCTTCACTTGCAGCATTGTATCGCTTAAACCTAGACAATATGTTTCGTTTGGGCACGCGCAGCAAGTGACTACGGCTGTGACTGCGTTGACTTGACCTTTGAGCCCCTTTTAAAAAGGTAAAATGAATCTTAAGCAATTTGTACCGCAACCAGAGATAAAGGGACTTCATGACCGTTTACATCTGCGCGATTTACATTACCATAGGGAGAAGTGGAGTTTAAAGTGCTGGTAGGCACAGTGCATAAAGGACCACAGGAGGAGTCCTGGCTCACTCCCATACACTACACCACAGAGGGGCCTTTCATTTCACAGGGCCTCCCACCATCCAGCTGCAGCACCATCACTCTTCCACTCTGCCCACATCCTGCTCTCAGGAAGGAGGTCTATTTTAAGGCTGACTAACAGGGGTTCTTTCAATGCATAGCAAGACACTTAAAGCAGGGTACAGGCTGGGCACGAATGGCAGAATGTATTAGGGGACAGAACAGGGAGATGTAGATAACCCATTTCACAGTGGGAGTGAGGTATGAGTGCCTTGCATGCATTGAAATCCGAACGACCACTTAAAGCGGACGTTCACAGCACACACAAATTTATGAAAGTCTCTAGAGATCTCTGGGCCAAACTTAGCTACACGTCATGAAGCTATAAATCCTAGAGGATCACACAAAGGATGGCCAAGAGATTCAATAATGCATGTTAATAAAGATTAAGAATAAAAAAAAAGCCAGAATTCACTGTACATGTACAAAAATTACACGCAGGGCTGTTTTATCAAAAAAGAAACATACTACAGAGTTATTGCTTACATGAGGCATGGTAATGTTTTCTCAGCACATTTTCCAGTGAGAAAGTTCTGCCCAAATGGGCGAGGTTAGGGCATAAATGAGCTTGCCATGACAACAAACAGGGCCATTGCCAAGAATCTTGAGGAACAGGTGTTGCCAGTGCCAATCTGACCCCCATCACTCCCTACTTCTCTAAACATCTTACTCAACACAGAGGAGCATGTCCACTATCTGATGTCAAACACCTATTCATTCAAACAATCCAATGAATGCAGACAACTTATTTCTAGGATTTAGAAGTGTGGCTAACTGTTCTTTTGACACACAGACATCAACTACAGACAAGATTATAGATGAGAGATGAAGACGAGGACGGGGCAAGGCCTGAGGGCAGAAATTAAGAGCATGCCAGACAAATCACACACCCGATGGTGAATTAAATGGAGGCATGGTTAAATGGTGTCCCTTCAGTAAGCAGTGAAGCCAAATTATGATACGTAAGTATTGTCTGACCAAGGACTAAATAATGCCCTTGGAAACTTCAGTAGACAGCACCAACCACAGTTGTAGCAAAGAGAATGACATCTGTGACTGACATTTAACTCCCTCAGACCCTAGTGTGCTCACTCTCATTCTACCTAATGCTTTGCTGGCAGCGGGGCAATGTTGTCACCAGAAGCAGATGTTCTCCAGGCTTTCCCCCAGTTACTGTCCGTAGTCTGGCAAGGCAAGTCGAACATTATCCAATCACATTCATTGCCACAGTTGGCGATGGAAATAGCCAATGGGCATCTGTCCGCAGTAAATAAATTAAATTAACCTGTACCACGGGACAACTGGCTTGTTGAGGCTAAAGGGGCATTTTTCATGGGCTGTGGGAAGAAACTCAGTTCACCCTTATGTAGCAGATTGCTTCCATCTGGACAGCAGCTAGTTCAAATTCTAAAGCTTTAGCCTTGCTCAAGAAAACAGGCTGGCATTAGATGATGTGGACTTTTACATGAGAAAAGACCATAAACAGCATTAGCAGTTTTCAAACAGCCAAAAATTCATACTTGGATACTGATGGATTTGCGGCACATTTTCAAATAAGTTACTGACCATCTGAGAGCAACTATTTTGGAATGTGGATTCCATTGCCTTGCTGTCCTTTTGTTCAGCAGCACCACTCAGAAGTGTGCATTTCCATTTTCTCACCCTGCTGCTTTAGGAAACCCAATGAGTACTGTCACACCATTGAGGAACAGACTGTGCCCAAGTGTGGTGCAGTACAACAAACCAAATACTCATGAAAAAGATTTAAAAAAAAAACAACAAAAAAAAAAAACAAACCTTAGAGGGCAAATGTCCACAAGAATGAAATGAAAATTACATGTTGGCATTTAGTGAATGTACCATGTATGAAATGCCATTTTGTAGCAGGGTTGTCCATAACAGTCTCAGAGTGCAGGACTAATTCTCAGCCACACTGCCAACACCATATTAGCACAATCTCTTATTGCACTGGCACTAACTTACTGGTGAAAATCCCTCTGCCATCTCCCCAGAACCAATGTGTGTCAAGTGTACGAAGTTCATGGGCTCCCCTATCATGCTACGATCAATCTTCCTCCTCTTCTTCTTCTGAAATGAAGAGGAAAAAAATTAATTAGTGATGTTATTCATATTTTTTTTACTTAGGAAATACAAGCAAATCTTAAAGTAGACATGTATTGAGAAATCAAAAAATTGGCAAATTATACCTCTACAGGAAGCTAATGTCATGGAGATGATGATTAAACATTTTATGGACACTCACTCAAACAGGAAGAGTGTAAAAGAAGCATTTTGAACAACTCCCGCACATCCCCCCCCAAAAAACGCGCAAAAATAGCCCCTTTCTGATGGTGTAAATTGTGGGACACAGGAACATGTGGTAAGGAAGTCAAGTGCATCGACCATCGTCTGCCTGTCGTTATTTGTTCATTTCTTGGTCTCGTTTTGTTTTGCATTTCTAGTGGATTAGATTTATGATCGTCAATAAGTATGTTATCGTTTGGCTACCGGGTTAGCTCATCTGGTTAAGGCACCGCTTTGTGGAGTAGTACTGAGCACCACAGCACAGTGGCCTTTTCAGGGCAGCGCACAATTGGCTTCGTGTTGCAGGAAAATAAATTGGGAGAAACTGCTGGTTTCGGGTATAGCATTGTTCGTTGACTTAGGGCCTCCTGTTAGCCAGCCGGGCGCTCGTCTATAAAATTCTAAGCTTGTACATGTTCGGGTTCCCTCTGCCCTCGCTCAGGGTTAGGTTTCCCAAAAGCATACATAGCTAGTTCAACCATATACAGTCAATGATTCCCACTCGGTAAGTCAGTAACTATGCTTTTGGGAAAAACACCCCAGAGCTAGCTTCCCGCTCACTCGCTCGTGCCCGAAGCTCCGGTTGGAGCTGGTACGCTTACAGTAGCCATAGGCATTCTGCTGCATCCCTATCGTTGCTGATTTCTTCCTCATTTTCCATCTCTCCTACCTCTCCGTCATCATCATATTCAGTGTCGCTAGTTGTTGAACCAGCACTTGAATCATCCTCTTCAACTTCAATGTCCAAGTCAAGCAAAAATTTTGACATTTAGTGGATTTCGACATCTTGCTTGCAATGTAAAATACACAGATAATAGCCTGTGTGTCATAATTTATCCCATGAGTGACGTCACAGCACTTGGCCCAATTAACAGTGCTGTTCAAGGGCAATATTGGGGGTTACTATAAGCCCTTTTACATCCATGACTTCTCTATTCTCCTATCATTTCCTGGTGAAAAGTGTTGATAATTTGAGAGAGTATTGCATGCCCTTTCGGATGATACCAAATACGAAGATTTTTTATAAAATTTCAAATCAATACATGCCCACTTTAAACCAAATCCACATCATTCAAAATATACCATAGTTTCTGCTACATATGTTTAATAGCAGTGCCCCGCCGCTGCTAAATTATGCCCGCCGCTACTTGAGAATGGGGATTTTTTTTTTTTTACTCTGCATAGCAGCAAGCCACAGTGGTGGGCTGGTCGCCCGCACTCTATCCACGAGCACGAGCGAATGGAATACTGTGAGGATATCAAATACTCTTTGATGCCATGAAAACCACAATAGCGTGAGCACATAGCATTTTCTAGAATTTCTGAGTAAGGTTAGACTACCTAACGTTACTGGTGGAGAGCAAGAAAAAAGGTATATTATAACTAGCTAGCGTTAAGATAGATTGGACTGTAGCTGACATTACAGTAAATGAGCATTTGCTATGCATTCTCTATTGATGTTCAAGGCCAACAGTTATCTTTATCCAAGTTGGTGAACGCAGTTAATTATACCGACGTTACTTCAATAAATGGCGGTAACATAGTCGCCAATGTTTGTAGGTGTAAGCTATGAGTTGAAATATTCCTGGTTGCATTTTCATGAGTTCGTCAAGGCATATTCAAAAGAAGAAAAAGTACTGGGATGAGAATGAGGGAAAGGACAGTTTAGCCAATTCAAAATTATGTAGTTAATGTTGGTGGCTACTGCAATATTTTAACAACCTTATTGGTTGTATGATCAGTCTAACGTTAATGTTAGTCATTCCTAAATGAAACCATATCAAACAAGTAGACAGCCAGAGGTAGTGGAGCCGATTGGAGCAAATAAATAATAAAATATTAAATATATGCACAAACATAGATACAACATAAATGTACAAATAATTAAGTATATGTGCAAACATATACAACTATGCAGTTATAATAAATATATGCACCAACATATATAAATAAATGTGCAAATAAATGTTATAATACATATGTACAATGCAAATAAGTAATTAAATATACGTACAAATCAGTGGCAGCTCGTGAACTGGCAACAAGGGAGGCTCAAACAATCCCTTATAATTAATGATTGGTCACGACCCGTTTTAAATCATTAATTTGGATTACCACTCCAGGAACTCCGAAAACTATCAACATTATCAGGTGTGGCCAGTTTTCATTTATAACACATACCGATTACGGCTCCGGACTTCTCACGCTTTGCTTTACTCAGGGCTTGGAAGCAATGCATGTGTTTCATGATCATTCAAATGAAATAAGATCATTTGAAACGTCTTGATGCAATTCCATTGCTTCCAACCCCTCCATGCACAAGGACTTCACTTCGGCACGAGAATCTCTTCCATATGCCTTGATTGAATAATTGCTGACTACAGCAGAGAAACATAAATATGCCACTTAAACTCACACCGAATGCATGGGAGTTGACAGGTATGCGTTATAAATGAAAACTGGCCACACCTGATAACGTTGAGAGTTTTGGAGTTTCTGTAATGGTAATTTAAATTAATGATTGAAAACAGGTTGTGACCAATCATTAATTTTAAGGGATTGTTTGAGCTTCCCCTGTTGCCAGTTCATGAGCAGCCACTGGTACAAATATTAGGGGTGTAGCGATTCTGAATCGATGTTTTTTAAGGCATAGGACCGCCATGGGGGGGAACATCCGAGCTTTCCCTTTTCCTTTATTAAACCCGACGCAGTCTTGAACGAAAGTGCCAAACATCAAAGGGCATGACTGTTTCGGTGACATGCTGCATGGAGCCAAGTAAAGGACCACAGAATCGTCTCCTTTTAAGCAATTAGGTTACTCTAATCTTGTCCCTGTTTACTTTGCTCAATTAGCAATCAAACAGGGGATTCGCTTATTTACTTTGCTGAATGAGTGGAGCTGTTTATTAAGACAGCGTGTTTGATTGCCGCATTCTGAAAGTTAAATTGGCATAGATTTGCAAGAACGCGTATTTGGCCATTTCGTGTGATTGTGATAATTTGTAGCTCAGTCACGTTTCATCCGCTTTAATGTTTCCCACCTTGTGTATTTTTTAGACGCTTGAAATCCAGGGCAATCTGAAAATAAATCTTTTTTTATTTTATCATTATAGATCTCCCAAAAATACTACAATGAGAGATGAAATGCTGAGTTGGGATGTGGCGATGTTGAACGAGGATTTTTTTTTTTTAAAGTGTGATGAGACAACTTGCCGTCATGGGGTGTGTAGGCAGTCGCGTGTAATTTCTTGAAACATACACACCTGAAGCGGCTTAAAACAATTTAAATTGCCATCGGGAAGAAGCCTGAGTTTAGATTTTGCTAATTGCAGGTGCTCCGCCCTTCCTTAAATCTGCTCCCGTGTACTTGGCCTAAATAACAATTAAGAAATTTAGCCAGTAGCCTATAATGATTAAGATGTGATGGTGAAAAGCAGACAAACCTAACTGGGCTGCGGTGTCAGATTGAAAGAATGCCAATTTGAATAATTAGAAAAAATCTTCCTCTGAATTACATCTCTCATTGTAGCATTTTAGGACATTATTCAAGGTTAAAAAACAGATTTGTTATAAGATCTCCCTGCAGTTTAAGCGTCTAAAAAATGCACAAGGTGGAAAACATTCTGAAAAGCGGATGAAACGTGAATGTGAGACATAAATTATCACAGTCGCACGAAATGGCGTGGCAATGGCAATCGTGTTCGTGCAGATCTGTGCTTTCTATGGCCATTTAATTTTCAAAATGCAGCAAACAAACATGTTGTCTTAATGAACAGCTCTACTCATTCAACTTACAAAGTAAACGAATCCACCATTTGATTGCTAATCAAGCAAAGTAAACGGGAACAGGTATACTTTTCTTAGAGTTGCCTAATTGGTTAATAGGAGATGATTTCATTTTCATTTGCTTGGCTCCTCTCAGCATGTAGCCGAAAAATACTGATGTCAGTCAAATTTTTCCGGAAGCATTTCCCATGCCCTTTGATGTTAGGCACTATCGTTAATAAAGGAAAAGGGAAAGCTCGGATGTTCGCCCCATGGTAGCAGGTGGTGTTACTACGCTTTAAAAAAAAAAAAAACATTGATTCAGAATCGTTACACCCCTAACAAATACATATATAAAATAAATGTACAAATACATGTTATAAAGTTTATTTTGCAGTCAAGTGTCTTTTTTCATACTTTTTAAAATGTGAATTGAAATGCACACACGCCTGCACACCACCCAGGGCAAAAAAAAAAACCCTTTACCCCCTTACGGAGAGAAATCCTACAGGAGACACGGTATACTGTACATTACCATTAATGCATTAATGCAGAACCAGCAAGAGCTTCTGAATGATGCCAAAAGTGGGTTAGTGTTTTTCAGTATACATGCAGTTGCCATGAAGACCACCTCTGATGTGAAGTGCAGACGCCTCACAAAAATACCAATAATACCAATATAATGTAAAGATTAAGTAAACCCCATCCTTATCCTTTTCTTCCAGAAGTTTTATTGCTAATTAGGCTAATCTTCCCTCTCAAATTTCCATGCTGCAAGCATAATTACTCACAAAACATCCATGTTTATATTCCTGTTAAATTACTGGCGCATGAATGTATATGGCAGCAAAGTTCTTCTAGAAATTAGCCAGTGAAATGCACAGTAGGTGTTCAACCAACCTTTAAAAGGCATAATACAAAGTCATTGATGCATCGATTTCACTCAATAGGTATGTATTTAATCAATTAAATACATTGTAATACAGTTTCTAAATGTATAGGTTTAGGATTAGCTCCCTTTTGTGCTATATTTCTGTTAACTTCCTTATCTGCATGGTTCAAGGTGAAGAACGCAAGTTAAAGTCAGGCCATCCTTTCCTCCTAATACTTCACCCCATTATTTTTCCCAGGATTTTGTTGAAGACTTGTCATCACATGTCAACCAGCATAGAATCACCGCTGTCCCAACCTGCAGCTACGTGCTACACTAACCTGGAACACCACAAAAGCCTAAACTCAAGTTTCCTCCCTTTCACTGGCTTTCAGTCACACAAGTGCTGAACACTGAATGACTTATTCTCAGTATCACATTTTGCAAGGTCTACAGCTCCTTACTAGAGTCCCAAAAATATTGCACTCCAGTGACTGCATGAGTACCCTGCCGCATCTTTTCCACCATCAAGTCAAAATAAAACAGCTACATGTATCACGTAGACTGTATGCACAACCTCTAGGTAAATACAGAGAGCAACATTAGAAAAGTCTGCACTGAGAGAGAGCTAGGAGAAATCTGTTGACAGTTCACATGCTGGCTGAAGAGGCCGAGGCCAGCAACTGTAGTCATTCAAAGCTGGAAACTCTGATGCAGGACCTCAAGAGGAAACCCATCACCACCCTCCAAAACAACCCAAAACGTGTCTCAGTCTGCTGGGAAATGACATGAGTGTGTACGCTTAATAAAAACCATTGCATCAATCCACTAACTTGCCAACAATAGAACAAACACTGGCCTAAAAATACGAAACAAAAAAGAGAAAAGAGGAAGGGGAGGGTGAGATAGGAAGGCTACTCGCTCCCAACACTCAACCAGCAGACTTCCTCTCTCCTGAGCCCTTGTTTATTGTTGAACGCTGCTCCGCCAAAGGGGGTGAAGGGTGTAAACTGGCAACATTACAGAACCCTCACTACAAACAGACAAGGGTCAAAGGTCACCTGTCAATCAATTACTGGGCAGTGCAGGCCATGGAATGAGAGAGGTAGACTAAGCTAGTCTGCCTGCCAGTATGGGAGTGTGGAGGTCAGGGGAGGGCAGTTCCTTCCCCGTTATCCACATAACTCCCTGGTATGAGGCGGTAGCGGAAGACTCAGTATGGTGCTGGACAAACACCCACAGACTGCACGCAGCAGATCCGATCCAATCTAGGCAAGACAGCATTGTTCTCGGAAAGCTGCTGTCATATAAAAACTTGATGCCATAGAAAAACAACCTCGCTCCCAAGCAAATGCGATACAGGCCAAGACTTAACAATAATATCACTAAAATAATTACGAATGAACATAAGAGTGGTGAGAATAGGCCATCCAGCCCAACGGAGCATACCATTTCCTCCCTACGTAAGGTGCAAACGAGGGCAGAAGTGGGAAAACACTCAAGACGTCAAAGCTGACAACACTTACTCCAAGCTGGTACTTTTTACATATCTACATTTTACTCCAAGTCCAAAATTCAGTGATGAACTGCATATGTTTTCATTCCAAAAACTCAAGTACACTCCCTAATCAGCCATAAAAGCATAGTAATACACCAGAAATGGTTTCATCTCCCGGCCAAAAACCATCAACACTAAGGGCCAGTTTCCCAGACACAGACAAAGCTTAATCCTGGACTAAATTCAATTTTCAATGGAAAATCTCTGAAAAACTCAGTTTAGTCCAGGACTACACTTAATCCATGTCTGTGAAACCAGCTCTTAATGTTCTAGGAACAAAGTTTCTATCCAATGGATACCTCAGTAGGATGAAAAGGAGGCACTCGAGTCTAGACAGACATCCTTGTCCCTTTGCATAATTTCACATTAAAAAGCACTCAAACATCAACATCAACAGTGCTGCCACAGACTCCCATGATTTTACATTAGCAAATTATAAAAAAAAGATTACATTACTCCAGTCAGTGTGATTGCATCTCACCAACATTCTGGCACACACACGCAACATTAGTGCCATTACTGAAGCAAGTACCAGGACCAACATACTAGTACCTCAAAACAAGCAAGCCTGGGGGTGGGGGGGTGATTACGGAGACGCAACTCATTAAGTGCATGTTCACGTAGAATGAAACCAAGCACAAAATTGAAACAAAAAACAGCTCACCGATGGAGGCTTGGCCACCACACAGCAGCTCATCTTGTGCCAGAACTCGCTCATCCCTGGTGTCCTCCGGTTCAGCCCTGGGCCCTCTTTCGCCACCCTACAGGCAGCTGAAGCCGTGTCGGAGGGCAACGGTGCCGTCTTTTCCTCGATTGCTGAAGTCTGGCAAGATCCACAAATTGCCCAGAAAATATTCTTCCCCCCAAAACCAGTCCCTAATCCTCCTCGAACCTTCAGGGGGTCCTATTCTCTTCCCTCCTCTGGTCTATATTTCAGGTGTACCGCTGCTTCAGCTGGGCCTGTCAAAACACAGATTCCAAAAGCTGATTGCTCCAGTGAAAGAAAAAAAAAACAAACATTTTTTTCACCACAGATTTGTCATTCTTATATGACACTGTAGACATTTTTTGAACAAAAAGGTCAGAAAAATGTAAGTAATGAAAGTAATGCCAACTTGGAATTTTTTCAGTGGTGAACAACAATATCTGATTCAATTACCCACTTAATTTTACCATGCATTAAATCATAAAAAAACAAAAAACAAAACTAATCGCAGGAAGACCAAGTTACGAACAAAACAGCGTTAGAACAGGACCAACACCTGTGAAACTGAAAGCGGATAGACCAGAATGCTGAACCCACTTTCATTTTCCACAAAAAAAAAAAAAAAGAAAAGCAGGAATTTTCACAACTTTCCCCACGGACCACCATTATAGGATTAGACAAAAAAAGGAAACCTCCATATGTATGAATATGAATGGAACTTAAATCAACTGATCCACAACGCTTTTTTGGACTTGGATCCTTAAGTAGCCTGGATCTTATCAGGCTAGCTACTTAGCACTAGGCAAATATTTTTAGCAAAGTGCCATCAAGTAAAAAAACTGAACAGTTCCTCCATTTCAGGCTTAGAGTTGCTCCGTTTGCCTTGTTTTCAGACCTCTATTCTTCTACTGTGATTTAAAGTTTAGGATGTGCTCCCTCATTCCACGGACCACAGGCCTGCATACTGCTTTGCATACACAGTCATAAACGAAAATAATAAAAAAAATCCAAATGGAACACTCCACTCACTGCAGAATGATCACCACTGTAATTTATAAAAAATGTTTTTTTTTTAAATTTTCACCCTTGAATGATTGAGAGTAACCCCAGATCCAGATATCTGCATACAACAAACTGATGCATGTTAAAAATATACCTAAAGTTGCCACACAGCTGTTTTTCTCACGTAATACATGGCAAAAATCTTTCTGCCTTGCACATTAGACAACACTGCATTAGGCAAACATGACAGCCAAATCATCAGCACTGATAACCCTCATAACACTCCAAACGTATCAAAAAGTACAGCTCAAACCTGAGGGACTGGAAGTGAAGGGGAAGGAAAAAAAAGGGTACACCTGCTGTAGTTGTCAGTATGTCTGAATATTTAGGGCATACTATGCTGACAGCTTTAAGTAAGGGACAAAAGCGGCTTGAAAATTCATCAAGACTGACAGTAGAGAGGGAAGGTGCATAGTAGTAGGGAAGCGGATTCCCTCAGCTATGCCAACCCCAGCCCCCAACAAGCCACCAGTCCTGTCAATATGTCCAAAAGAAAAAAGTGAGAGAGATACCAAGAGCAGGTTCCATGCTTCATCACAGAAAAACAGTGGGTGAAAACCTTAGCCAACCAACAAGCCCTCTCAGAACTATTAATATCCATTTTGCAAGACGAATAATAAGATGTTAAGAATTTAATACATAATAATTACTCAATAAAAGTAACAATCAAGAAAGATTATGAGGGATCTGCACGGAGGTAGTTTCTATAAATTAGCATTAACAATTAGCATAAAAGTAAAAATAATTCCAAAGTCAAGAGCATTGCTTAAGATTAATGCTTCACTGTTCAATCAATCATATACAAACTTAATTTCTATTAGTTGCTATTTAGGGGACTTGTTAGTAAGAGCTTTGATATATGCACATCCCATTACCGATACATACTACCTAGAATGGAATAACACTAGGTATGTTACTATCAGCGAATCGGCCGCCGCGAAATTGGTTCCAATAGCGCATTCCGGAATTTCCCGCGGTGGCAGAGGTATACCCATCAAAATCTGCTTTTATGGGCAAAAGGATGGGAATTCCTGGAAATCCCGTTGAAGACGTAGATAAAAATTACACAGAATTCCCCATGTTACCTTGTTCTCAATGTCCGATTACCTAGATGGCCGCCTGAGCGCTTCGAAGTTTGAGGTGACAAAAACACCCTTCAATTTTATAGAAGGCAAGTAGGAATTCTAATAAAAACTGCAGAGACTATTAGATTAAGCATTCAAAATCTAACAGACAAAAAAGGAGATTTGGAGTGCCAGCAGTCCGTTTTCTACCGTCAGCAAAAAAACTGTCTGTGGTAAAAATTCCAGAAATGGGGGTTGCACAGCGAAATTCAATTCTGTTTTCACTCATGACGACATGCGAATAAGGGTTTATTGAGCACTCACCTTTGAACATCATCATTTTGGCAATTTACCACGGCTTCGCGGTCGTTTCCATAATTGCCTTTATTGATTGCCTTGGCTAATTAAGGGTCAATAGGCAGATGATATTCCAATGAACATTATCTGAAAGTTTCATAGGAATATCTAAAGAATTAAAAGTTATGGCATTTTATCTTTTCGGTCACAGATTTTCATTTTTTCTATAGAAAACTAAGGACATTTTTTTACCCCTAATTTCCGAATTTCAAAGTTTAATAACTTTGTCAGTTCTTAACCTATCACGTTGATCTTGGTGTCATTGGAAAGTTTATTTCAAGCTCTTTCAGGATAAATAATTCATTTCAGCATAGAACCATTTTGAAAATTTTAGTAACATACGGAATAACACTCTTCCTCATCAAATGTTGGCAAATTTTTACAAGCCTTTATTTCTTCGCCTATATATTTTACCTTATTAGAAATAAGCAGTTGTGGTGTCAGGAGGTAGGCTATACCCTCGACCGAGTGACTTCAAGTTTCAAACTTCGGTTAAGTTTGGCGTCCCACCAGAATAAATACTGATTGGGCACCTTCAGAGCCCCTTTTTGTTTAATCCGGATCTACAAACCAGGGGTCGAATTTAATTTAAAATTTGCCGCCACTTGTTGGGGAAAATTGTCGCTCCATTCTAGCTAGCGAAGTTATTAACTTTCGAGATGCACGTGACTTTGGCTACCTTGCATGCACATGATGCATTGAGCAGCATGTCTGCATTGAAGTCAGGCTCATTAAAGCGTTACTGGGTTAAAATATCGTAAAACAGAAATTGCCACTGAATACTAAACCATCCGCAACACTAAACAGTTATGCAAGTGAGTTCATCACACATAGCAGACATACCTAACTGCAGCAAAAAAGAATGCAACAAGCCGGTGTCTGCAGGCAGTTGAAATTACGGGAAGCCGAAGTTGACTGCAAGTAAATAGAAATACTCCAGCTATACACTTCAAGGCTGAAAACTTTATTCCACTCGAAAGCCTCAGGTCTGCCTGAGCAATGAGCAAATACAATACAAGTAGGCCAAAAATAAATTGTGCTTCAACTATGTTTCCACAGCTGCAAAACCGCAACGGCTATACGCCAGACGAAGATTAATTTAAGGCTTCTTCAGATAATTAAAACTGGTGAGCTAACTGACATTAGCAAATCAACAATTGTGACCATCTTCTTAGTGAAAGTGCAGATCTAATTATCTTATTTTTCCATCGTAAAATGAATAAATGTGGCAAGCCAACTATACTACAAACAGATCGAGATGCAAATTTGCGATCAACTAGCAAACTTTATCCCAACATACCACCAACACGGACTGTTTTCAGCCGTTCACGGCTGAATAGTCTAGAGATTTCATTGTAAGCGCCCCGCTTTATACCATTTTGTGGCCAATGACCATATTCTTTCCACTCGCAATATACACTACATTCAATTGTGCGCACGGGCAATTCAATGCCCAAGGACGTTGGAAAGAAAATCGTTTCCTGACATTTTTCCATTTGCACTTGGTACGCGATATCTGGAAGATTTTCTCAACACATTTTGTAATACTCACCTCGGTAAAGTTGTAAGTCAGGCCGCCAGCTTCACAAGGAAAAATGGTATCCACACGTGTCTCCAGCAGCGACGCTACCCAACTTCTGAAGTTCTAATCAAAGTTGCAAACCAGCTGAGGTGTGGTTCCAAGTTCTCAACCAGGAAATTCTTTTTAACTGGTCTCGTTGAATGAACTCAGTTTCTCAGGCATAACCGCGTAGCGCCTCTAATGGATAAAAACGGAATGATGAACTAAAAACAACGTTCATGAGGCGATGTCAACTAAAGCAGTGGCTCTCAAACTCGGTCCTGGGGACCACCGTGTATGCAGGTTTTCTTTTCATCCACGAATGCAACCCTAGAATTTCATTAGTCGTTAATTTTTCTTCATTACCTTTTTAAGCAATATTGTCAAAAATAGTATTCATACTATGAACAATTAAAGTTTCATATTCACATTATGTTGCATGGGAAAGAGCAAAATAATAATAGAGAAATTTAAACAGATGTACCAATAACTTTCAAAATATCAGTAGGCTCTCGATTTGTATAATAATGAATGCATGGTCACTATTGAACCATTTATTTGATAATGAGGAGTTAGAGGGCAAAGCAATTGACAATGACTCACACCTGTTTTGTGTTTATATTGTGGGGGGGAATTAAGAAGTTTAAGCTTGTGTGCAGCAACGTATCGAGGGCTGACTGCAATAAACAGTTATGTCCAGATGTTATATATTGGACATAACTATTTATTGCAGTCAGCCCTCGGTATAGGATAATTAACTTTTGTATGACTTGGATCAGTAAATATATTAGGCCTTGTGCAATTACTTGTATTGCAGCATTATAAACACAATA
Organism: Gymnothorax javanicus; assembly: GCA_029692085.1. Lineage (NCBI taxonomy): Eukaryota > Metazoa > Chordata > Actinopteri > Anguilliformes > Muraenidae > Gymnothorax > Gymnothorax javanicus. The sequence continues at coordinate 55,505,319 of CM056193.1, forward strand.
GGGACATGGGGCTTTCATTTCCCATGGTAGGCATTGCATTTCTCTCATGATGAGAAGTTAGAGGAACTTCTGGATCTGACTGGAGAGACTCTGCTGAATCACTTGTACACACACTCAGTCATACTGCAGAAAAAGAAAATTCAGACGTTACAATCATGGGGGACTTCAATTCTGACCTGCTTAAATCAACTCAATCAATGTCTTCGGTGGAATTCTTAATGGGTTTGTACCAGCTAGTCCCTGTCATATGCCAACCAACCCGCATGACAGAGAATACAGAAATATGTATCGACAACATATTTGTCTCAAACCCGGACCGATACAAGTCAAGTGCAAGTGTGGCCAGGGGGCCGTCTGATCACAACCTTATTCTGACATGTGCTAAAGCTGGGTGAGAGGCCAGTGGTGCACGCTGGTGTGAATTTAGATCTTATAAGCAGTACACACAACAATCCTTCATTGATAGTCTGAAGTCAGTTAGATGGGATACAGTACTAGACTGCATTGATGTCACTGATGCTTGGAATGCCTTTAAAGACATTTTCTTGAATGTTGCTGAGGAACACGCCCCACTGCGTAGGAGAATATTGAGGGAGAACAACCTCATTTCTCCATGGCTGACGGACAGGGTGAAAAACATGATGGGTCGTCGGGACGCAGCCAGACGCAAAGCCATTAAAACCAAGGCTGTAAAAGACTGGGAAATCTATCGGTCTCTAAAGAACCAGATAACTTCTATGATCACGAAAGCGAAGAAAAGTCATTTTGCAAATGCTGTGACAGAAGCTAAGGGAAACCAATCTGTCATGTGGAAGATCATAAACACTTTCACAGGGAAGTCCAAATCAAAAAGCCAAGTCCAGAATTTAGAGTGACCTGATAATACAACCACATCTAACCCCAGCGAAATGGCACAGGAATTCAATGACTACTTCTCATCTTGTGCCACAAGACTTACGGATGGGATGCCAGCTTCCCAGGAAGACCCTTTTCGCCACATCCCTGAGCCGACAACGATGTTCAGCTTTGAGTGTGCTGATGAGTTGACTGTGCTAAATGAACTTCAGAGACTGAAAACAAGGAAAGCCACAGGGCTGGATAAAATCCTCTCCAAACTTCTAAAAGACTCCGCCCCTGTGATCGTAAAGCCACTGACACACATTTTTAACTTCTCACTCTCCACTGGAGAGGTCCCAACTGAATGGAAGAAGGCCAAGATCTCACCAATACACAAGTCTGGAAACCGAGCTGATGTTGCTAAATACCGTCCTATCTCTGTGTTAAGTGTTACGTCCAAAGTGATAGAAAAACTCGTAGGTAATCAAGTATCCCGCTTTTTGGCCAGAAATGAACTTCTCACGGCTTACCAAAGCGGGTTTAGGAGACATCATAGCACAGTGACTGCCGTCCAGAAGATTGTTGAGGACATCAAATCTGCGTATAACTGTAGTAAGGTCACGGTTGCCCTTTTTCTTGACTTAAGAAAGGCCTTTGATACTGTGAACCATGACATTCTGGTGGGTAAACTCAAGGAGCTGGGCTTTGACAGTGATGCAACGAAATGGTTCACATCCTACCTCACAGACCTCATCAGTATACATATCCACAAGGTCAATATTCCAAAAAAGCTCGGGTCACCTGCGGGGTACCTCAGGGAAGTGTGCTGGGCCCCTTACTATTCTGCTTGTATGTGAATGACTTACCCAAGGTCATCGAAAAGTGCAGCATTCATTTGTATGCTGACGGTACCATTCTGTACTACTCGGCTGGTTCCATGAAAGAGTGTGAAGAGAATGTCTCTAGGGATATGAAGAGAGTAGCAGATTGGTTAAATGAAAACAAGCTGCTACTTCACCGAGACAAGACCAAATCAATGTTATTCGGACTCCCACAGAAACTGAGGCACGCTGGGAGATCTGTAAACATAACAGATGGCGTGAATGTTTATGAACAAGTCAACTCGTTTACATACTTAGGCATCACTCTCGATCCATCACTCCAGTGGAGAGCACATGTTGAGAAAGTCACGAAAAAAATCCTTGGTAGTCTTGGTGCCATGAGACATGCCAGAGATTTTGTGACAAAGGAAATTCTGCAAACCATGTGTCAGACACTGTTGTTGTCTCATCTGGACTATTGCGCCGCAGCGTGGCTACCAAGTCTAGTACAGGGCAACAAAACACAAATCATACAACTGGACAGACTGTTAAACAGAGCTGCAAGGCTTATCACAGGATACACACTTTAAGACCATGTCCCAGTTGATACCTTGCTAGCTGCGGCAGGGCTGGAGTCTGTGAGTAAACGGTTAGAAATAACTTCTCTTGCTACAGTTTTCAAGTCAGTACGTGGAAGGGCCCCATTGTACATGTCAGCACTGTTCAGATGGAAGTCACCCCCAAACCTAAGAGTCAGAACATGTACAGAGGCTAAACGGTTACGGGACTATGACCCTCACCTGCTTCACTGTCCATCAGCTAGAGTAACGTCATATCGTGGCAGTTTACAGTACTACAGTGCTCAGTTGTGGAACAGTCTCCCTCTGGAACAGCAAAATGTGCTTAAGCTCAGGACATTTAAACATTGCCTTATCAGCAGCACTTGTTAACCGATACCATTGTAATTTCCTTTGCTTATTATGGGATATTGTTGTTGTGTAGTGTATTTTGCGTACAATGATTTTTGGCTGTTATTGTTTTTAAATGTTAGACCCAGGACTACCTGAAAAGCAGGTCAAAATGACCTGAGTGTATCTTCCTGGTGAAATAAATAAATGAAATAAACGAAATAGAGGGTAAGAAAAAAATCGAGCTAATTAAGACAAATCAACAGCTTGAAAGAATTCTGGGATTGCAATTGTGGTTGCAATGAAAACTAGCATACACAGTGGTCCTCCAGGACCGAGTTTGAGAACCACTGAACTAAAGTGTGAAGTGGCCGATACTTGAATCATTCGTAATTTCAAAACAAAAATATAAGGACTGCGTATGGGTGAGAAAATTTCAAATTTTGATTCATCAGTCCAAAGGACTTCTTCCCAGTCCACTGGTGTCCAATCCTTGAATTTCCTGGCAAACTCAAGTCTTTTTTAGGTTGCTGGCCATAGGCCAGTAACTTATTGTCGTCACTTTGCGTCCGACGGCGTCATCGGCGTCGTCCGTTTAAAGCCGTATCTCAAAAACGGTCTGATGAATTTTTTTTTAAATTTGGGGATGTGATCAAATGGGTCATCAAGTTAATGCCCGAGCAGAAAATTTTTTGATTGAATCGTTCATTTAGACTTGGGGGCCATTTTTATGTCGAAAATGGCCATTTTTGGCACTTACGCGCAATTTTCTCAAAAACTATCTGATGAATTTTTTTATATCGCAGCAATGGAATCAGTATCATGACCTGCTTCAACGGTGTAAACGGCATTTTGATTGAATCGCTCCTTCATAGCGCCACCTAGGCAACATGTCTGGACTTCATTTTTCGGGTTGTTTTGCCACAAAATGTGTCGTAACTTGCTTATTATTGCATTTATAGTATAGGTATGAATTGAGCATGTACAGCATATCGTGCTTGCCGAGCGTTGTCGGTTGGTCGAATTTGACCTTGAGCCGAAAGGCCAAGGTCAAATGGCAAAAATGTGCTAGAACTCTCTTAATATAGCATTTAGAGCTTAGGTATGTATGAGGCACCTATAGGGAATCAGGTATGCTGAACTTTGTGAGTCAGTCAAATTTGACCTTGGGCCTCAACGTCAAGGTCAAATGGAAAAAATGTGCTATAACTCTCTTAAAATAGCATTTAGAGCTTATGTATGTATGAGGTACCTATAGGAAGTCAGGTATGCCAAACATTGTGAGTCAGTCACATTTGACCTTGGGCCTCAAGGTCAAGGCCAAATGGCAAAAATGTGTTATAACAGCTTAATGTGGCATTTAGAGCTTAGGTATGTGTGAGGCACTTATAGGGAATCATGTAAGCCAAACATTCGTGGCAAGCTGAATATGATATTGGGCGTCAAGATCAAATGGCAAAAATGTGCTATAACTTGCTGAATATGGCAATTAGAGCTCAGGTATGTTTGGGGCACCTATAGGAAACCATGTATGCTGAACATTCTTAGGCAGTCAGTCAAATTTGATGTTGGGCCTCAAGGTCAAGGTTATTTGACAAAAATGGCCCATATTTGTTTAAGATTGTTGTTAGAGCTTAGGTATGTATTGGGAACTAATAGCAAATCATGTATGCTGGTTGTTTTTGACATATTGGATTTGACCTTGGGCAACAAGGTCCAGGTAATGACAAAAACGGCATAAAAGTCCTTTAATATTGGCTTTAGATCTTCGGTATGTATTGGATACTAATGACAAATCATGTATGCTGATCAAACACACCATGTTGGATTTGACTTTGGTCTTCAAGGTCAAGGTCATGTGACAAAATCAATCTATTTATTTCCTTGTTAAATAATTTATTTTGACATTAGTATGTATTAGGCACTAACCCATATATAATTAAAATTTTAACGGGCATTGTAATCGCATGGTCAACCTTTTTTCGCGATCAATTGCGGCAATAAAAACTGGTCAAAATCCATTTTTGGATGTTTGGGACCATTCGCCATCACCGCCGAAATTCCGAGCTGGAGCTTTTTAACGCCAGTATCGTGTAGACAACGTGTTGCTTTCGCAAGAATTCATGTCGGCTTCCTGTTGAATCCACGGACTGATGCTAGTCACTTTTCTCCTGTTGGGGCTGTAACTGCCGGCAACCTTCAGGGCCCTTGGCACTCTATTTTTTGATGTTGCCAGATCTTGGCAGCAGCACGACCAATCAGACCATTTTCACACCTTTTGTGCACCTTTTGAAAGGGGCCCATGATCTCATAAAAATCGACAGAGTCATGGATCAAAAGAAGTTGTTAAGGACTATATTTCAGTATTACTCATCATATTCATCAGTAAATCAATAATCATAATCAGTAACCATATTATGTAAGCAGCAGTAACACACACACACACACACACACAAATAGTTGATTATTGCTGATTAATATCTGCTCATTTGATTTAATCAATATGTTTAGTTGATTTCTGCTTTGATTAATATATGTTTAGTTGATTTAATCAATATCTGTTTCATCGATTTCTTCTTTGATTAATATCTGTTCAGTTGATTTAATCAATATCTGTTCAGCTGATTTCTGCTTTGGTTCAATTGATTCAATCAATATCTGTTTAGTTGATTTCTGCTTTGATTAATATTTGTTCAGTCAATTTAATCAATATCTGTTCAGCAGAATCATTGGTTATATTTACTACTGGAAACATCAAGTTAAATGTTTAAATAAAAATTAACCCCCGTTAAAATAGTGATTGCAGTTGCGGCTGGAACAAAAACCAGCATATGGGTTGGATTCTTGTGATGTCATCGGCCAAACCACAGAAAACCTTTCGCCATTTTTCTTCCCTAGCCTGTGGTTCTTTCATGGTGAAAATATATATTTTTTGCTGTACCAGACTTCATCAAAGGCTGTCTTTATGATTGAACCCAGTAAACCCAGATTATCATGATTTCAAACCAGGGTGACGAAACTTCCCAGCAAAGCAAAGAAAAAATGGTTGTGTAAATCATGATAGGGGACATTTTCTCTGAAGTAGAATCACACTTTTGTACATTAGCCTGTTCCCTAAAAGACATTGGTAAAATTATCACATTGCCTTTAAGCACAAAACATTAGCTACATACAGTGATAGTTTGCAAAGAGAACGTTCATCTATACCACAAACACCATAACCTACTTTATTCAGTCGGGATACGGGACCTTGGTTCCAGAGAGAGATGAATCAAGAATCCAAGTGAGTTTGGGCAATAGTCCCATGAAGGAACTAGCTACCTAGCTAACAAGCTTTCTGTTTCATATTGTGGGACCATTTTTTCATGGTGTCGCAATAATTTAAAAAACTGCATGATGTTTCTCTCTGCCAAGAGTCGGGATCCTGGTTCCAGAGAGAGATGAAGCAAGAAATTGCATGAGGTGGTGGCCAGCTAGGTAGGTGGCTTGCTAGCCAGCTATCTGCTGCATATTGTGGGTTAATTTTTCGCATTGTATCGCAAAAATTGGAGAAAGCTAGTCTGCATTCAAAACTGCACTGAGTAAAATTAAGTCAGGAACCAAGGATAAATGCCACAGCAAATAATGTACATTTGCTGTTGTAGTAACTGTAAATTGTTTGGTATTGCATTGGTAGGGGGCAGAGTGAAGAAAAATGGTGTTGCATTGTGCATTGTGGGAAAGTACACATAAATCCGTGAAATCCGTCAACACAACCCATACTGGGGGTCCCCTGGACTGATGTTAAGAACCACTGCATTTGTGAGTTGTATAGTTGTTTATTGAAGTTATTGTCCAGTACGCCAAGCACATCCACTGCCCCACTGTAAATACCTCTGCCCTATAACCTTGTGAACTGCATTCATAATTTATAACATGTCAACAATGGCATCAGATTGCCAACTGATCTGTCATTTTCACAAAAACCAACACAGAAATGGTCATAAAAAATTTAACTATGTGTGTGCATAAAAACAATCCTGTTACAGTGTACCATCATTTAACTGCATCTGTTTGACCAGCAGGTGTCACCCAAGAGTACCATGAATGAAACTTTGAGTAGTGATTCAATTTCCAATACAATGATTCAAAACAGTTCAAAGTCTCATTAGGCCGCGTCCTGCCATCACTAAAGATTATCTTGCCTGATTCTCCCATGGTATGAGGTTTGTTAAGAGTGTATTTGTCATCACCAGACTTGCTCAGAAAATGTGTTGGGGCAACACCAGTTTCAAGCCGGAAATTTTAAGCATGATCTGACATTGGGTGGTAAGGGGTCCAATTAGTTAAGTATGTGTGCTCTCCACACGCCAGAGGACCAAAAAACTATGAAATGACTGATGTGCTGTTTCTCACATCTAAACATTGGTTAAGAGACCAAAAATTTGTTGGTGTGGGCCAGGCTTCAGTGGAAGTCTAAATGTCTCCCCGCAAACAAAGCCATAATACAGCATTAATTATTCTCATTATTAACGTCATATCACCAAGTTCTATTGTATTGCAGCCACTGGTGATGACAAAAAAGCTCCGCTACATTTTCAAAGGGCCAGAGCTTGTTCTACGTCTGGCTTTCTCAAAATACATGCAGACATGTTTGCAATACTCTGTATCTATAGTCCAGAACTGCTCAATTGAGCGCCCAGTCAACATTTGGGCCTATCCAAGATGTTCTGCTTGCTCCCCATTTTCGACCCGCTGATTCACGGGAATACGCTTCATCTTCTTTTTGTTTTTAATGACGGGCACAAACTGCTGAAAGGTGTATTTTGAATTTAATGCTCTTTTACTAGTAGTACCAACTTGTTTTTTTAATTCTATGTCTACCTTTTCCATTATGACCCCAATATTCTTGCTAGATGTCCCTTACATGTGGCTTGAAATAGGCCTAATACCAGCCACTTTTGCTTCGTGGTGCTTACAGGTAAATTGTTTCCATTTTGAGGGTCTACTTGGCTGAAACACCAACCTCCTCAGTCCTCTATACTCCTGTAAGGGCTGAAACCCATATACAGGAAACATTTGTTACCTTGTCTAATAGCTTACAAATGTTAACAGTTATTTCAAATATTATGTCTCACCTACTGTCTGAATTACAACTGTTGACATATTCTACAGCATAAAAGCTATCTGATATAGTAATTACACCTTTTATGTAATTTTACAGTATCCAAACAAGTGCTGTATGTATTATTCTTACCTGTCATTCACTAGAGAGAAAAAAAAACATGAATAGTCTCATGCTTTCTTTTAGTCTCATGGTACAACTTTCCACGCATATACAAGTTTAAATTTACCTCTCAATTTCTGCTGACCACTTAGTGAACTTTACATGGGTGTAGGAACCGGCCCGGCAGACCCGGCGATCACCGGACCAATATTTTCCCGAATACGCCCCTCTCCCTCCCCTTTCTCCCTCATGTCATGTGAACTTAGACCGTCTCCCCGATCCCGGGTGCTTATCACCTATCAGATTAATGCACTGCCGCGAGACCAGTGTAATTAGCGTTCGTCAGCGATACTGCATACTCTCATAAATTATGATCCAGTGCAAAAAAACATTCTTATTTATTATTAATTTACGCGCAATTTTAGCATTACAGGGCTTTTGTTGGTGACCTCACACGCTTGTTTAATGTATACAATTTGCATCGAGAGCGATGGTTTACTCATTTATTGAGACAGTTTTGCCCCTGAGATATGCTTGAAGGGCTGTCAGTTTCTCAGGAATCACCTAAAATTGCTAAACTGCCATTCTCACATTGCAACTGACAATCACAGAGTGCAATGTTATTTTAATTCGAATGTAATGGATTATTTACCAGACCTAAGCAGCGCAAACTATCGTTATCCCCATATTTGCATTTAAGTGCTTGATCTGGATGCACTTCGTTGTATGAAGAGCTCCCTTTCAATTTTTTTAATTTTAATTTTTAATTGATTTTTTTTTTTATGACAAATCCTTCACCAAACGCCGACTGGCATCTGTGATTGGCGTATGCTGCTCAGATCTTTTCAAATCGCTGGCAATCACGGGTGTGCACAGAAAACCGAATGCTTTGGAGGCGCGCCGTGCTTTTAGAAGGGCCACGTGTCCGAAAGAATTTTTTTACGCGACCCCAAGCTTGGTGGAGGGCGCGAGTGAGATGGGGCTTGTGTGCGGAAGCTGTGTATTCTAAGTGTGTCGAAGAAAGCTCACGAAATCCTGTCTCTTTTCATTAACTAGGTTAAAAACTAATTGTTCTTAACACGTTTTAAACAGTTCGTACTGTGTTTGTGGGTATCCACCTTCCGAGTTCATATAGTTATCATGAGGTGCACGCCCTGGTTTGTGCCCTTACATTCCGGGTAAGATTTCAATCGGCACAATGTTAATGCAGCTTGTGTCCTGCTTGTGTTTTTACTTTGTATTTCTACAGCGAGGGGTTAGTTACCTGCGTGCGTATTGCATGTCCACATATGATATCTGAATTAGCCTATGACGGGATTTACCCGTTCTTGGTAATCTTGTGTCAGTGTTTTATTATTTTTTTCTTAGATAGGTGGCCTAATTGCATTATATGGAATGAAATGAATAAGATAAATCAGATAAATCAGTAAATGTAAAAAAGCAAGGGGCAAAAAGAACATAAGGAAACTGACAGTCAGTTTCTATGGGTGGATAACCCTGACACCATTACTCTGGGCGTCACCTTCTTTTATATATCTCAATTTATAAGGTATAAGCCTCCAATTCATTGCTTGAACACTGTCTCAAAGGTTTAGATCAAGTTCATGGATGAAATGCTTCAAACTGCTAATGCTGGAAAGTGCATACTATAGACCACAGACTGAACTAATGTGCTGTTGTGTCGTGACTAGAAACACCACCCAAAAGTTGAAACTGTTGAGGCTAAATATGAGTCTTGATGCAACCACAGCTAACCAAATCAATCCCCAGTTTCAAAAAAATTTTCTAATGATGGAAGGGGGGACACCCCCCTTCCATACCATCCCCCTGCCGCCGTCTGCCGGGCCAATGTGAATTTGCTTCCTACGCCTCTGCTTTAAGAGTAGCATATGGTCAGGGACGCACAGGACATAACTGGAATAAGCTTAACCCAATGGCACTTGGACCGACTGATACCGCCTGAAACTTCTGTTCCCTAGACCGCCTCAAACCGCCCTTGTCACATGATTGCCAAGGGTTACACATTGGACTATGTCATCAGCTTGAAATGGCTCAAATCGGCAAGAGGGATTCCCCAGTGACCTAAATTCAAAATAAAACATAGGGGTCGCTATTTCGCTATTTATTATTCAATCAGTGGTAGAGCGCCTAATCTTAGTAAAGTTCATTCATTTTTCTCGAGACAATTTCCATATTACATTGTGCCAAAAACTATGCTTCTGAGTCATGTATCAGATGTTTGTTATTGATACTAAATTCAGTATTTTTGTATTATCCATGCACAAAGTGCTCAATTTCTGTTATTTTTAGAACTAGTGCAGTGCCCGTAGGAAGTATGTTTTCCTCTAGAAAAGTGGGAGCTTAAGTAGGTTTTTCATGGATGGCCAAATGAGGAAGATAGGGACAAAATAAACTGCTAACACAGCATTTCAAACGGTATCTAGCAATAGGTTAGAAAAGCTAGCAAGTGAAATCACAGGGAAGAGAATGGACAGTGGTCTCAAAATTAATGCGATAAAGCAACGAATAGCCTATCCACAAGCGCATGCTATAAAAGACTCCGGGAGTATCAATCAAGACTGCACATACGCAGTACTTTGAATCGTAAAGAAGATGTGGACATGAAAATGAAATATTGAAAACATGCTTTGGAATGGGAACTTTAGGCAATGTTTTAGTCAATCAGACCATGTTCTAGCCATGTCAGCAAGCATGATGAGCATATGAGAACAGCTTGGTGAAACTTAAGAAATAGCCTACTTATAGATGAGAATGACATAAGCCTATGCAAACTTTCCGGTGAGCAAGAGCGGTATAGCAGTAGCATGTGGGATTCTTTTAACTTTTTTGTCCTGAGGCGTGGCTATAGCTGAGAGCGAGAGCGCGAACTTTTTTTCCTGAGGCGTGGCTATAGCTGAGAGCGAAAGCGCGGCAGGCTAGATAGGTTACACAGGCATATGGGATTGCAACTTCTTTTTTTTTTAAAGATTTTTTTTGGGGAATTTTTCCTTTATTTGATAATTATACAGTGTAGAGAGACAGGAAAGTTGGGGAGAAGAATGGGGGTAGACATGCAGCAAATGACCCAAGCCGGAATCGAACCCAGGTCGCTGCAGAAAGGACGCAGCCTTTATGGTGCGCGCGCTTAGACCGATGAGCCACCGGGGCGCCCCCAAGAGATTGTAACTTTTTGAAAAGTAATCGAAAAAGCTTCAAAATGAAGGATGCACACCATCGTGCCATGCGCAAGCCATATCCGAAAGCTTAGGCCGATCTGAAAAACAGTCAGAGAGATATGCAAGCCACAGGCAGACACACAGACAGGCGCTTCTTGCTTTATAGATAGATATATTTTATCATCATATCGTCGGCCTGCTGATAAAACCTTCTATCTCCAAATTGATAGGGAACAAAAACTCGTATGTCCACTATTCTTACGTGCAAAATTAAACATTTTTAATTTTATTTATATTTTAAATTAAATTTTTAAATTTATATTATTTTGTTATTTTTTAAAATTTTATATTTATTTTTTATTTTCCTGTGAAGTTTATCATTTTGAAGATATGAGGTTGTCATGGTTTGTGAGATGTGCGTGTGTTTTGGACTTTTCTTTGGTGCTCTCGTCCCGGGACGAGATCGAATTCCTTTTCAACCGGATTCTTTAACCAGCTGGCTGATTGAACTGGGGCGGCGCTTCCCCGGACCCTATATAAGCCGGAAGTCCACCACGCCTCCTTTGCTAGAGTGTCTGTTTGTAGCTAAGCACTATAGCCGAAGATATCTCTAATCAGTTTTTGTGTGACTTTATATCTTCCAGTTATTTTTGGAGTTCCTTCCTCTTTAGGAATTTTCCCTTTTCTACTTTTTCTCTCTCTCACATTGCTTCCGTTTTTTTTGGACAATTATACGTCCTTTGGAAGCGCGAGTACTTTCTGTTGGTCTGTGTGATTCTCTGTGTTTGTATTGTTTCTGTGCTGCTCGTTCTCTCCCTGGCCGCTGCACCTGGCCTCTCTATTTTACCAGCCACTGCAGAGGTTTTATCAGCAGGCCGACAATATTACATTCAGTGTTTGTTATTCATTTGCTTGCTTGTTTCCTTCAGAAATATATTCAGAAATTGACAATAATTCTGAGTCCATATAATGACCCTCGGTTTTGGGGGGTGAAGGTCAACATTTTTGGGGGTTTGTAGTAAACTAATTGAATTTTTAGAAACTAGAGGTAATAAGCATTAAAATAAGTATAACTTGTAATACTTGATTATATCGGCCAAAAATGGACGCCAAAATCCAATGTCAAAAATACGGAAATTACCTGGATTTTCCAGGGAATAGAGGTAATCTATATATAATGAGACTAAGTGCTATTGGGTTAACTATTTCGACCTAACTTTTGAGCTTTTGCATCTCCAATCCATCTACAGCTCATTATGTTACATTTATTGTGTTCCCAGCAATCTCTTAGAGCGTTCTTTGCAGGATGGGAATTGTGATGTCCTTGCGGATTGGCCCAGTACATCAGCATTAACTGCAACCTACTGATTCTTGCATTGCTGTTACTGGTGATGATTTGAATACAGCACAACATATCCTTACTGTCAGAGCTTGCTCAACATGCACTGCCTGGCCAATAAAAGTTGCTGTTTGGATTTGTGTAAGCAAATACTACAAAGCCTATGATTGAATCATTATTGCAGTGATTAATATGTTTCAGCTTGCAGCAATTATTTTAACCCTGACTAAAGCAATGCATAGCTTCTCATTCCTTAAACAACCATGTCGGAAAATGTATCCCATGGTTGTGTAAAGTATGATGCTGTGTTCCAAGAGGAGCAAATTATTTGCCTGCATCAAGCAAAGAAAAAAAACTGAAGAGATTGCTGAAATCACTGAAATTGGGTTAAGAACTGTCCAACGCATTATTAAAACCTGGAGGGAGAGTGGTGAACTGGCAACTTTGCAGAGGAAATGGGCTGGAAAAAAAATCATGAATGACTGTGATTCACAAAAGAAATGGGCTGAAAAAAAATTCATGAATGATTGTGATCAGAGATCACTAAAACATTTGGCAAAGTCTCATTGTAAAATATTGACAGCAGAACTCATGGCTTTGTTTTATTGTGAAAATATGAGAATTTCAACACATGCAATGCAAAATTAACTTTCAGGAATGGGACTAAACAGCTGCATAAAAGCCACTTGTTATGCTTATCAGGAAAAAATAACTACAGTTTGCTAGGGAGGAAAAACAATGGACTGTGGAGCAATGGAAAAAGGTCATCTGGTGTGATGAGTCCAGATTTACCCCAGTCCAGAGCAAAGGATGCTCATTTAGAGTAAGAAAGGAAGCCAATGCATCACCAGTCATGCATACTGCCCCCCATACAAGCCTTTGGAGGCTGATCTAGGGGTCGTTTAAATTTTACAGAGATAAAATGAAGTGAAGAGGCTACTTGAATGTACTGAATGACCAGGTTATCACATCAATAGATTTTTTAATCCCTGACAGTATAGGCATATTCCAGGACGACAATGTCAAGATTCACTGAGCTCAATTTGTGAAGGAGTGTCACGTCCTGAGTCTTTTTTATTGTTTTTTTCCCCACAATCCAGCAGTCCATGTCTGGTTTTTCCTTCTGTTCCCCCTTTTTAGTTTTATTATTCAATTGCTGTCTAGTACTCTCCTTCCCTTCTGTGCTTATGCCCTCACCTATTTCCTATCGTTGATTGTTCATGGAATATGTTAAAGTTCCTAGTCCCTCCCAGCTAGATTGTCTCTTCTCATAGTTTTCCTAGCCGGTCAGCTTTAAAGAGCTCCTTACTGTCTGTTCTCGACTTAAAGAGATTTTAGAAACCTCTTTATTTGGCAAATCTCGCTTTATCCTCCCAGCTTTGGTTTTGCTAGTCAGCCAGTCCCTCCAAGCACACTATTCCAGATAGGACACAGCCCTATGTACCCTGTCCCCTCGGACCGCTATCACTGTGGAGACCTCGGATCAATCTTGAACCACGGCTTTCCACTACTCTTTGAATCCCGTTTGCCGATCACCTGACTCTGACTGCCTCAGACTATCCGTCTGCCTAAGCCCTCTTCTGTTCTTAAGTTTCTGTTTGCGCCACTTGCGGAGAATACCATAATTAAAGCACCAAAGGGCTTATTCAGTGAATCTGCGCCTGGTCCCTTCTCTGAAGTTTGTGACAAAACGTGGTTCAGCGAGCACCATTTTCATGCATGAATTGGCCATCACAGAGTCCTTACCATGACCAATTGAAGATCTTTGAGATATGCTGGAGAGCGCTTCACAGAGTGGTTTAACTCCCCTGTCTACAGTACAAGACCTCAGCAAACAATTAATGTGACTCTGGTTGGAAATAAATGTTGTATCGTTGCATGCGATTGTTGGAACAATGCCACAAAAAATGCGTAACATGATCAGAGCTAACGGCGGTCTAACAAAATATAGAGTGTGACTTTTTTTTTTGGCCTGGCAGTTTATAATTTTTCCAAATGTGTCTCTGTTGCTGATACATATGCAATGCAGTCATAATCTAATGCAGCTGCTGCCCCATAGATATTCAAGACAGAGGTTCTGTTAGCTCTCGTCTCATCCCGACCAGCAACTAAGTATGTTATTTACTTTTTTGAGTTGGTAAAAATTTCTCCAAATGGGCCGCTTCCATGTGAAATTCTCATTGAACCATACTAAATGAAATCCCACGATTCCCACTAGTTCAAGTGCTTGTTCATACATTTTTAGATTAGCAGGCTTGTGTCTTTTAGAAAAATGGATAACTTGTGTCTTAGCTTCTGACATCTGAACATCCCATTTATTTGTCCACATTTCTACAGCATTTATTGCAGCCTGCATTTTCCTCTCTGCGTTTAGTGGATTTTTTTTACCTTATCCAGAGGGCCCCATTATCTGCATACAATGACTTGTCTATACCGTATTCTACCTCTGCAAAGATATTGTAAATCATTATACTGAATAATAATGGGCTGAAGATGCTCCCTTGCGGTATTCCATTCTCTGCTCGTTACATATTTGATCAATCTGACTTGGATTGTGCAATTGACCGAAAAGTCATGAGTCCAACTTTGGATTTTCCCTCCAGTCCCAAATATCTTTAATGTTCTGAGGCGATCTTTCCAAAACATGTCATTGGCCTTTTCAGAAGTAACAGCTATTACTATTTATTTATGCATTCTATTGGATTTCTGAATCAAGGCAAAGTGTTCCACAGACTGTGTCCAAAATGTTCTGCTCTATAAAAAAAAAAAAAAAAAAAAAAAAATCCTCTGATGTAATGAAGCTCGATTTCCTCTTTCTATAAATGCAGCTTAAGGAGTCTTGGAGATCATTAAGAACGGAGAATATTGTTCCTTTTTTATTCCTGGATATAAGAAGCTTAGGAAGGAGTCTTGTGATGAGACTCGAGCAATCGATCAATCAATCAATCAATCAATCAATCAATCAATTTGCCATAAGCTAAATATAATCTTGGCATGGTGTTATAACTTAAAAATCACAATAAAGAAAACCAGCAATGACAACTTAAACAAATTTATTCTTCACTGATAAAAAAAAACTTCTACAAATAATCCACTGTTTAATCTTAAAATAACACTCTAATGCCACTATGTAACTCTGTTGCCAAAACAAAAACTCTGCTTCTACTGACCAAAATCACAGCATTTATATAGACTAGTAACATTCTGGAAAGATCTACAGGATTTCTGGGTGATCCCGCCCCCTCCAGGCAGGAAGATGCCAGAAGCTTCTAGAAAGCACTAGTCTATTTCAAAGAAGTGATATTACATCAGATCATGTTTTGCTACAGACACACCACCAGAGGGTGCTGAAGAACAAAATAAATAGCTGACCAGCAGGGCAGCAAAAACAGCATGTAACAAATCTCCATTTACAAATGATATACAGTGCTTTACATAAAATACTCATACATAACACCTCCCCTCTTAAAGAAAAGAAAGGTTTCCTAAAAGTTTTCTTTTGTTAAAATTAACAGTTTTATAATCAGTATAATCTTGAACTTCACACGAAAGTATCATTGATCATTATAACAATCATATACATAACAACTAGTGCAATTTTCACAGTCAAATAGAAAAGTAAAATTACATTTTTCACAATCAAGTAAAGAAATAAAATTACATGCGTGAAAGTTTATCTGGGATAACATTATCTTTTCCCCTGATGTGTGAAAAATCCAAATCATACCCTTGCAAAAGTAAACTCCATCTTAGTAATTTTTGATTCTTGTTTTTGATCTTATGCAAGAAAGTGAGGGGATTGTGATCACTGAAGACCTTGATGGAAGTAGGTGAACAAGTCAAATAGACTTCAAAATGTTGTAAAGCCAAAACAAGCGCCACACATTTTTTTTTCAATTGTTGAATAGTTTTTCTGATGTTTATCAAACTTTTTGGAAAAGTAACAAATAGGATGATCTACTCCATCAGTGTCTTCTTGCAGTAAAACTGCGCCTGCATCAATATCACTGGCATCAACAGCCAACTTGAACTCCTTTTTGAAATTAGGAGATAAGAGAACTGGTGCATTTTTGAGGATAGCTTTCAGCTGGTCAAATGAATTTTGACATTTTTCATCCCAAACAAATTTTGCATTTTTCTTCAGTAAATTTGTCAAAGGTTCAGAAATGATAAAGAAATTTTGATAGAATTTTCTGTAGTAGCTGGCCATCCCTAGAAATCTCATTAGTTGTCTTTTAGTTGTAGGCTCAGGAAATTCAGTGACAACTTTTACTTTCGCATCAATTGGTTTGACTTGACCCTGTCCTACAATATGACCTAAGTAAACAACTGTAGCTTTACAAAAGTCAATTTTAACAGGTTGATAGTCAGCTTGGCATCACTCACTCTCTGAAAGAAGTTTCTGATGTAGGTGAGGTGCTCTTGGAAGCTGTCGCTGGTGATGATAATGTCATCAATATAGGCCTCACATCCTGGTAGTCCAGCAATCACTCTGTTTACCAGACGTTGGAAGGTGGCCGGGGAATTTTTCATTCCAAAGGGCATGACCTTGTATTGGAATAATCCATCTGGTGTGACGAAGGCAGAGATCTCCTTTGCTCTGTCTGTTAGAGGGATCTGCCAGAAGCCCTTGAGGAGATCAAATTTGGTGACATACTTTGACTGTCCAACATTTGTCAATGCAGTCATCAATCCTGGGAATAGGATATGAGTCCGTTTTTGATAGAGCGTTTGCTTTCCTGTAGTCCGTCACCATTCTATATGTTCCATTGGGTTTCGGAACTAGGATGCATGGAGAACTCCAGTCACTGTTACTTGGTTCAACAAAGTCATTTTCAAGCAGGTATTTGACTTCTGGTTTAAGGTATTTCTGCTTCTCTGGATTCATTCTGTAAGGATGCTGTTTTACAGGCTTGGCATCATCTTGTAGGATGACATCATGGTAAACCATGTCAGTCCTTGATTGAACGTCAGGGAATATGTGACTATATTCAAATATGAGCTGCTTTAGCTGTTGTTGTTGAAAAGGGTCCAGGTGGGACAACTTGCTGTCAATATTTTGAAGAATGTCTGAATTTTCAAGTTTGGCTGGACCAGGTTCATTTTCCAAGGGGCAGTCACAATCTTCTTCAGAATTTTCCAGTTCAATTGTATTTACCACGTTGACTGGCTTTTGCTGAGGGTCTCTGTCAATGTATTATTTCAGCATGTTGATGTGACACATTTGTAGGGCTGGGTATTGCCACTGATTTCCTGAATCGATTCGATTTCGATTCACAAGGTCCCGATTCGATTCGATTTCCAATTCGATTCGATTCAATATCAATTCATTGAAGGATATTTCAGTGACAGTACCTGTTTTGCTTGAATATGAAAGGGAGTCATAGAGAACTAATGGCAGAAATTATACTTTCAGTTGAATTATTAATAAGAAACCTTCTAACTAGACACAATATTTAAAATATTAAAGTTCACACTAAAAAGTGACCCCAAACTTGTTTCCTGAAAATACTTTTTATTGACTAACACATTTGATCAATCAACATAATAAAGTGCAACATAGACTTAACAGTCAGTAGACTATTATTCTCTGAAACTGGGTCAATTTTACATGCTTCACTTTGCAAGTTAATTTTCCAGTAAATGTTGTTGAATTTAAACCAATATCCTTGCCCAAAATACCCCACATGGACATGTTCGACTGTACAGAAATAAATATTACGATACATTCAACAAAGAAAATAATATTGGATTTTTATTCGAAATCTGGTTGAAATGGTAGACGACAATTGGGACGTTTTATTACGAAACTTCCACCCGACACTGTTATTGAAAATATATCTCCCAACACATGTAGTTGAGCTCAAAATAAAGAACTGATACCGAAATTTATATTCAACATTGATTTTGTTCTCTCATCATTACTTGTAGCTTGAAAATCCGGCCTCAATTTACCGTTCTGTGCATAACCAGTCGTGTCCACTGCAGTTACATATGGATCACAGTACATTTTTACCGTCAACAGGAAGTTTTGCATTTGCAGCATGCTTTCTATCAATGAAACACTGCTCGATGTACATTTATATGACACGTAGTCAAAATGCCTCTACCTGCAATTAACTTATTCATTGTTATCCGTTACATCGGGAAATTCATTACTTAAGTAGTTTTTGAGGATTTGTACTTGAGTTTTTTTTTTTTGTTTTTTTTTGAACTGGGACTACATTTAAAAGATAAAAAGTATACTTTTACTTCGTTACTTTGACACTGGCCGCTTCGCTACTCGTTACAAATTAAAATATGAATGTAATTCATCATTTAAGGATTATGTGGATTTGGCGTGTTCGAGAAGAACAACGGGAACAAGTGGAAGCCACTTTCTCATAAGCACACCATTTTTGTAGTAAAAACAGACAGGAGCTTGAGTAGCCTCTTGTTCACTTGCAGCCTGTGGTAGAAGATGCGCTAGATCATGAGCTTGTTGTTGCTCCTGAATAAGTTGTTTCTGAGACAGAATGTCATTAGAATGACCTGACAAGGACAAATCTGAAGATTTCCCAGACATCTCAGGACTGGAAGGTTCCTGATGAAAAGACTGCCCAATGAAGGTGTCAGCCAGGTTGAAGTCCAGGTCAGCATCATCTTGATTAGCCTTTCTGGCCATAGAACGAGTAATTGCACATGAAGGATAGAGGTCTGGAATTTCCTCCTCTATAGAGTCAGATTCTTGATCAATCAAAGGAGTGTCAGTTACAACAGGGTAGGGCACAACCTTATCCCAGCAAGATCATTACCAAGAAGCAAATGTACACCTTTGAAAGGAAGAGAAGACCTAACACCAACAGTAACAGGTCCAGAGACCAAGTCTGATTTGAGATGAACATTATGGAGAGGTACACTTGTAAAACCACATTCTACTCCTTGAATAAGGACATTAGCCTGAGTAGACGATTTGTCCAAAAAAGGCAGAATATCTGCAAGAATAAGAGATTGGGAGGACCCAGTATCCCTTAGAATTTGAACAGGAGCAGATGAGGAAAAATCATGTGAAAGTGAGACAAAACCATTGGTGATGAATGGCTCAAAACCCTCCATAACAGAATCAGACACAGAAGGAAGAAGATCAGGCGAACTGACCATTGATACAAGAGATTCTCTCTTAGTGAAAGCAGTTGGCTTGGTTTCTTCTCGTTGTTGTTTTTTCTTGAGAGCATAACACTCAGAAATAAGGTGACCTTGCTTTTTGCAGTATTGGCAAGACACAGAAGGTAAAGAATCAGAGGATTGCTTCTCACTGGAAGGTTTCCTCTCGGAAGTGGCCTTAGAATCATTAGAAGTGTTATTAGAAGAAGTCTTGGACTGAGACTTGCCTTGAAATTTAGAAAAAGAGGATTTTTGGACAAAAGAAGACTTATGAGTCAATGCATAACTATCAGCTAGGGTGGAAACATCTTGCAAAGTTTTGGCTTGTTTCTCCTCAAGGCAAGTCTTGATATCAGGCTGGATACACGTTTTGAATTCCTCAACCAGAATAAGTTGCCTCATTCTGTCAAAATCTTTCTCAACTTTCATGGAATTACACCACTGATCAAACTACTGTTCCTTCAACCTGCCAAATTCAACATGAGTTTGACTGGCTTCCTTGCGAGAATTCCTAAATTTTTGCCTGTGAGCCTCGGGGACCAATTCATAACCCTTCAGAATGGCAGATTTGACAAAATCATAATCAGAACACTGTTGGACAGATAACTGGACATAGATTTTCCTAGTTTTACCAGTATTAACACTTTGTAACATCATTGCCCAATGCTCTTTTGGCCATTTCAAATTTTCAGCAATTTTTTTCAAAATGGGTAAAGTATTGGTCTACATCATTTTCTAGGAAGGGAGGAGCAAGTCTGATGTGTTTAACCACATCAAAATGATCAGAAAGTCCAAAAGATTTTGTAACAGTACCTGCTTCTATTTTCTTCATTTCCAATTCATACTGCAAATGCATCCTCCTTTCTTCCAGTTCTCTCTCCTTCTCCAACCTTCTTTCTTCCCTCTCCTTCTCCAACCTTCTTTCGTCCAGTTCTCTCTCCCTCTCCAACCTTCTCTCTTCCAGTTCTTTCTCCAACCTTCTTTCTTCCAGCTCTAGTTGTTTTTGGCGTAGCTGAATCTCAAGTCTTTGCAGCTCTGTTGCAGACACTTCCACATCTTTAATTAATTCTGCTGCTTCTTCCCCAAAGATATCTTTATCGATGAAATGTTGAACCAAAATGTTCAATATTTCTTGTTTCTTCATTGATGATTTCACATCAGATAATCCAAGGGTTGAGGCTATTTGCAGCAAGTCCTTCTTCTTTGCCAGCACAATTGATTCCTGGGTTGGAGTTTTCAAAAAATTTTCAACATCAGAAGTCATGATGGCTGGTTTTTCAAATAGTTGCAAGATTTAAAAATGATAGATCAGCTTTAATCTTTGGTTAATCCAATCGTTGATCCAATGAATGGTTTATCTCGGTAGAACCTCCAATTTGTTATGACTTAAAAATCACAACAAAGAAAACCAGCAATGATAATTTAAACAAATTTATTCTTCACTGATAAAAAAACTTCTACAAATATCCACTTTTTAATCTTAAAATAACACTCTAATGCCACTATGTAATTCTGTTGCCAAAACAAAAACTCTGCTTCAATTGACCAAAATCACAGCATTTATATAGACTAGTAACATTCTGGAAAGATCTACAGGATTTCTGGGTGATCCCGCCCCCTCAAGGCAGGAAGATGCCAGAAGCTTCTAGAAAGCACTAATCTATTTCAAAGAAATGATATTACATCAGATCATGTTTTGCCACAGACACACCACCAGAGGGTGCTGAAGAACAAAATAAATAGCTGACCAGCAAGGCAGCAAAAACAGCATGTAACAAATCTCTGTTTACAAATGATATATAGTGCTTTGCATAAAATACTCATACATAACAATGGATGACCCTAATTCACAAACAGCTTATCCAGGAGTTAACGATAGTGTCACTTTGATTTACATTTATTAACAGTTCATTACGCCACCATCTCCAGACACCAGAAAAACTTCTTCTTCTTCTTCTTTTTGTTTATTGGCGGTTTAAATCCAGCTTAATGGTGCATTACCGCCACCTTCTGCTCCGGAGTGTGGATCAGACGGTAGAATTACTGTCTAACTCCCTTCGAAGAGAGAGAAAAAAAAACAACCCTATATCCTAGCTCTACACCCTACCAATAATCCCTGTCCATTTCACCTACCCTATCACCCTATCCCTGCTGATCCATCAAATCCTAACAAAAATCCCTGTCTCCCTTAAGAAAACTAACAGTGCCCTCACCCATGCTCCCTCACTCATAATCAATAATCCTTTTAATGTGAACTCCTGAACCCCTAACTCCCTCAATGTATTCCTCATCATTTCTCTCTGTTTCATACTTCTTACATTTCAAAATCACATCCTCCACAGACTCCTCCTCCTCCTGACATCCATCACATAATCCCATCTGTTTTCCTACCATTTTCAGTGTTTTATTCAGTGCACAGTGCCCCAACCTTAATCTAGTCAGTACAATTTCCTCTGTCCTGTGCCCACTACCTACCCTATTAACTTTGACACTCTTTTGAATATTATACAGATGCCTACCTTTCATTTCTCTGTCCCATCTTTCTTGCCACAATTGGTTTGTTTTTTCCCAGATTACACATTTAATCTCTGCTTTACTGATACTTATTTGCATTTCAACATTTCCTTTCTTTAAAGCCCTCTTTGCCAATTCGTCCACCCTCTCATTCCCCCTCACCCCTACATGTGAAGGTACCCACAGAAATTTTACCTGACCCCCATATTGTCTTATTCTTGTGACTGACTCTAGGACCTCATAGAGCATATCTTGATGGCTGTTAGAATGCAGAGATCTTAAACTTTCTAAGACTGAAGATGAGTCTGAGCAAATCAACACTTTAATTTGCCTTGTTATTTCCACCCAACGTAATGCAACCAGCACAGCCAGCATCTCCACTGTATAAACACCTATTAGAAGTTTTTCTATTTATTCCAGTTCGTTTTTCTGGTATTGCCACCCCAAACCCTGGACACCAGAAGAACGTAACAATTTGCGCGGGCAGTTCTGATAGTGCCGAGGCACACCTCCAAATTTTATTGTACCCCATATTATGTTAACTAGTACTTCATAAAACAGCCAAAAATACATTATAGTGAGCTGAGTCGATAATGAGTTTTGTGTAACAGATAAACCGAACAATGAGTAGCGAGAGTAGAGGTATAACATCCTTGCCAAAAATCTAATTTTGAGATTGTTTTGCAGGAGTTGTGACTTTCATAATGATACAATTATTGAGTATCGATGCGCCTGGGAGGAACAGAGCCGTTTGAACTTCCGGTGTTGCTCTACCGCCATGTTGGTGCGGCCACTGAAAATAAAACTTTTTTTTCAAAACTCGTGTGTAAAATAATTTCATCGAAACAAACTAAAGTTTTCGATACATGCTGAAAAAGTTAAAATATCCTCCTCTAAAACTAAGGTAAGCAATACGCGTCAACACCTCTTCAATCAAAATCTGAAATTAGCTAGCTTGTTTGGTAGCTGGCTAAGTTTTTAAGCTAGCTAACAGTTTCCAAGTCAAGTCCAGCTAGCTAACGTTAGCTAAATACCTTTCGGAAAGTTTACTGGCACTTGTCACTGCTAACATAACCTTACCTTCATGGCTGACGTTGTTTACCGGTGTGAAAGGCAATTAAGCTAGCTTCTGAACTAGCTGGTTAGGTTGCCACAATTGTAATGTTAGTCTTGACGAATTCTGCTATAATCAGCTAACATTAGCTTGCTTGTTAACTGATTTGCGTTAGTTTTTATGTTTGACTGTTTACAAGTCGCTTTACTTTGGTACCACAGTTGGCTAGCGGCCGTTTTGCAGACCAGAATACTGGCTAACGTTATACTTGCTGACCATCTGTCAAAACTGATAACGGCTGTTGGTTAACTTTGCTCAGACTTACTGGCTCGAACAAATGGAAAAGTAACGTTACACGGTTAATTGCGTGCTGTAGCTTGCAGCTTTCTAGTCATACTATCATGGCTTGTTATGCTGCGTGCCATTTGGCCACATACCCAAATAAAGCCTTTAATTGCCTGTTCTGTATTTCTAGCCAGTGATGTTGAGTTTGGATATTTGCAAAACTAAGTCCGATAACTTGGCTAGCTAGATGACATTGGGTAGCACCCAGCTTTGAAAACTGTTGGAAACCTGGTGCTCATTTAGACGTCAGAGCAAGTGAAATGGTCCTTCAAGATGTACGTGTCTGCATCATTCTTCATTTGCTAGCTGGCTAGCCATCGTACAGCTTGCGTCAAAATGGCATTTGTTTTATTTGGACCGTTATTGAAATGTAGCGCTAGACTTTGGTTATCGCCAGTAAACGTTATGCACAAGGCCACAGCATAATGATGCCACAGCCACGTGGTGTGCTTGTTGTCAGTGGAGTGGTTCATAGGAATGTACCCTCGGTTATATTTCCAAAGTCATTTGTCTATACAGCAATGCCTCCGTAGCCTGTTCTCGTTCGTACCCGTCCCGTTTGTTTGAATTTCAAACCTAATTTCCCGCTCTCTTGCTATTGAATGAGGTGTGCTTTGGTTACTGTTGGAGTGAAAACTTATAGGACCTACGTACCGCAAATATGTTTTCAATTTCTTTGCCTTAAGAGTGTACATAAATAAAAAATAAATCAACAAATACATATACTGTATAATATTACTCATTTTTTAATCAAAGGTTGTATCTTATACTAGCTCAGTTTTTTTTTTAAATGCGAAACAAGCTACTTTTTAAGAGTGTGTTTTGAATGTTTTAAAGTACTTTGTTTATACAGACATTTTATATTTAAATAAAGAATAACTGAATTACGCTAAACATCCTCATTTGGCATGTATTAGAATTTAGGTGATTTTTTTTTTACTGTGATATTTACTGCCTGTGAACGGGGAAAGTTGCTAAGTATTCAAAAATGAGACAGTTCAGCAGATCAAAACATGAACGTTTGGGCCAGGTCACGCGGTAACGGAGTTAGAAAATTGGTGTATTTTGTGTCATAACTCCAAAACTAAGTAAGATAGAGTTTCAATTTAAATGGCTGTATAGGTCTTCCCTATTACTTCAAACAACAGAATAGTTAATTTTGTTCATTTGATTTATTTCAGGTGAAACAGGCAAAAAAACTGGTCGGTTACGGAGTTACAAATTTTGGAGCTATGATACAAAATACACCAATTTTGTAAGTCCATTACCGCTTGACCTGGCCCAAATGTTCATGTAGACATTGTGCTGCCTTATTGTACTCATTGTCAATAGTCATACGAATACATAGAAGTGACAGTATTTAAAAATTCTATGATTGCATGGTTAATTGATTTCAATGAGGACAATAAGCCTTGACTGGTCTACATTTCAATCACTTCTTATATGTGTCTTAATGGCTATCAACGTAGATGTCATTGGTGGATCTGGGGAAGAGGTTGTTGGAAGCTGCTCGAAAAGGACAGGATGACGACGTCAGGTCACTAATGGCCAATGGAGCCCCTTTCACCACAGACTGGGTAAACCAACTTGTCACTGGTGTCACTATGATGTTAGCGCGTGACCTATTTTTTTTTTTTTTTTTTTTGGTAGAGAAATTAACTGACCTCGAATGAGAAGGTTATGATTTTTAAAATGAAATAATTCATTTTTATGAAGCACTGAGATCACAGCAGGATGACTGCTGTCCTGTTGACTTAAAAAGCAGGTACTTAGCAACAAATGGCACTGAGTAAATATTGAGAGGGCTTGTATTACAAAAATGTTACAGCTCCTTTTATCTTTCGAGCACATTTCTTGTATGGGTTTACTACATTTTGTTTCTGCACTCGGGTGCAGTCACGGTATTCGCGACATGAGTGTCAAATATTTTTTTTATCAGATAAGTATTAATTTTTTAATATGGGACGTAAAATGGTTGAACCTCTTGAATCTGAAAACTGTTTGTCATATCTTGTTTTGTTCTCAAGATATAAGAGCATTTATCAAGAAATATTGGTAGTGAGATATGTAGATGGGACACATGATTTTATTGTTTTATAGCCAAGGCATTGGAGCTATGGCTTTCAAATTTTGCATATTGATTGGGCATCATATGAGACATTCTCTATACAAAAATTGATGTTTACAATTCACTGGAAGGTGCTTAAACAAAAGACTTAAGCGATTAATTAAAGGAGGACTATCATCAAAAAATTTCTGGCCTCCTGTTATTTCAATTTGTTAATCTCCTGCTAGTTAAACTGCATTCATATAGCTCAGTTGGCTAATTGACGAAAAAGTCGAATTTAATTGAGCCCATTGGGCAGCGCCATTATTTTCCGCAGCACCTGTCGCATCTGTTTCTGGGGCGCGAGATCATGACGTCAGCGCGGAGGTCTGGCGCTTCCAGGCATCATGGCCATGCATTCTATTTAATGAGATTTTCTTGTCAGTGAACAGATCCGAAATCGCTTTGAAAATGCTGCATTGTCAGGCATACGATTGCGTCAACGACACTAAACAGAAGATGGCCAGTGTGACAATGCACACATTCCCAAAGGACAGGGCTTTAATTCGCCTTTGGCTCACAAACTCGCACAATGGAACAATGCATACCACTGTTCAGAGATGCTTTGTTTACACGCTCAGCCGCCGGTTTCACTTTATGATTATGGCTTTCACGGGCTGAAACTCTGTCTCGCGAAACTTGAGTTCAAAACAATGGCGGCCTCCGTTTTGGATTTTATCATGGAAATTACGGGCAATTATCGCCAATTACGTGGAAAGGACTAATTATCTTGCGGAAATACTTGAAGTGGGTGCTGTTGAACTTCAGTGCAGTTAATATAAATCGAAACAGGTAAGCGTGATAATCCTCCTTTAATGCTAATTTAGATTTTGAGATACAAAAGTTTCTCTCAGAGCCACAATTCGGTTTCAGATCAAATAATCTTTTTTTTCCTCTTACTTGAGTATATAATGGATAGAATTGACATAGTTGACATTTTCAGAAAATAATTCTGTTTCAGTAAAACAATAGAGAAAATGTGTCCTATCTACATATTGTAGAAGGGACAAGCTTGTAGATGGGAGATCTCTGTAGATAGGACAATTTTAAAATGCTAGTTTCTAGGAGTGTTAAGATATTCATATCATTATATTTCAGCTTTTAGTAGATCTGATGATATGTGCTACTAAAACAATGTTAATTAGTCTAATTAGTAAATTAGGCAAATTAGTAATCACTAATTGGTTTTTCTCAATTTTCGATTTTTTTTCTTGTTTCAGCTTATGGTTGACCTGATCACATGCAATACTACTAGAACACTGCTAATTAGGCTAAATACAATCACTGATAATTTTTTCACCGATAATATTCATTTTTTTCATCGACGTAGTCAGTTTTTTAATAAGCTTTGATGTGATTTTGAGTAGATTATCAGACGAAATGTTGACCACTGATTGATCTATTCATTTTTATACTGTTGATGCTAACTCAAGATCAGATCAGAATGGTCATTTTCATCAACTTTCACCTCGATATAAAAGAAACTCACTGAACAGGAAAGCATGTGCACTGGATCAAATCATATCTTATGAATGGAGATGTGGCAAACATGCTTATGCGGTGCAAACAAGTAATTAGTGCCAGTATATATGTATATTTATTAGTTTGTATTGTATTGTGAGGAAGTTATGTGTCATCAAGAAGAAAATGACATGTATTTTTTATTTTCTAATTTAGCCTAATTAGTTGTTATAATTAGTCGATTGTTGTAGAATAAATAGCTTTTTGGACTCTTAAGTTGATGTTGTTCCTGTTATCATCTTGTTTGCACTAACCTGAGTGCTTTATACTCCTATCACCTCCCATTAACTCGTAGAATTGCCTGTGTCCCATATCTGTCCCATCTACAAACTTTCGAGCTGTCCCATCTACAAATCTCATTATTTGGTCTCATTATCTTAATATTTATGATTTCACAAAAATTTTTTTCTCGATGTTGTAGGGCAGTTACTTTACTTCATAGATCAATTGAACTAGTTCCTTGAAAATATTCAACAGATCAGGGATTTTGATTTTCCACGAAGGGTCTAAAAACAATGTCACAAGCTGTCCTATCCACAATAAAGCTTCCTTAAGACAAAAGAGTCATTCACACAAAAGTGATATCATTTTGCTTCAGCACAATTGTAGTTCATAGTAATGTCTTCCAAATAAATGCAAAACATTTCACAGAACTGGACGTGTGCAGAAGACAATGAGTTTTGTTTTTGTCCCATCTACAAGAAAACAAATACCGTGACCTTACCCACTCTTACAAACTATGGCTCTCTATTCTAGCTGGGGACATCACCGTTGCACCTTGCAGCTCAGTATGGACGTTACTCCACTGCTGAGGTGTTGCTCAGAGCTGGAGTTAGCCGGGATGCTCGCACTAAGGTGGACAGAACACCCCTGCACATGGCTGCTGCTGAGGGACACTCTTCCATCGTGGAGCTACTGATTGGTGTAAATACTTTCCTTTCCTGGTAACCTTCACATTTAATACATGATGATCAGGAAGTGCTTTAAACTATACAATTGATGGTCTCTGTTGCTGATTTTTTTGTTGCTCGTGTGTGCCATCTTAAATTCAGTGTTAAGAAAAATGGTTATGTAAAGGAGTTACCTGCGCTCCGTGATTCTCAAAGTTTAATCGCAGAAAACAAAGATTTGATACACCTTCACATAATTTTGAATATTGCTGATTGAAATGCTTCAAAATAACACATCAAAATATGGAATTTTATGTCTCGTCTTGTTTTAACAAGTAAAACTGGCAACACCTTATGATATGGAGTGTTCTCAGAGTGAATTTATAGTTAACGATAAAAAAGAAAAATAACTGAGAACAAGTCAGGACTAATGATGGGTTTAAGTGGATGTTCTCTTTCAACTATTTTTTACCTGTGGCTACATTATTGGTGTAAAGCATACAGATGTTTGAATAATAAGGGAAGGCTGAGCAGGGTTAATTCTGCATAGATGGACCTGACATAAACCCTAAAAAACCAACTAGTGTTTTTTCATCAGACGACACAGTCTGTAAATCTGGAAAATTGCCAAACTACCAAGCAACACACTTGTTTATTATTTTATTTAAAAAAAAATAAATAAATTGGACAATAAATCTGTTCTGCCAGAGAATGGGACAGTATAATAATTACCGCTCTGAAAATTTTGCTGTTTCATATTGAATAAATAAAATTTTATAGCCTATAATACTGTGGTTTTTAAAGGCCTATTTAACATCAATTAATTTATTTTTACAGAGGCATGCCAGGTTGGCAGAAACTTCACCTTTTAATGTAGGATCACTATTGACCTGTTCTAAATTACCTTTCCCAATTAAGAGTAGTTCAGTTCATTGAGTGAATGATAAATACCAACAAGTTAATGTAATAATAAATACCAACTACAATGCAGTAAATGTGCACCAATATGAGATTGTAAGGAAGGCTATTATTTGAATAATTTTTTAGAAACAAAATTTTTACTCTGAATTCCATCTCCCGTAATAACGTTTTTCATCAGAGACTATGAGAGAATAATAAAAAATAGGTTTTTTAGGTCACCTGAGACGAAGTCTCAAAGTGACCTATTCTAATCGCCTTTTGTCCGTCGTCGTCTGTCGCGCATCCATAAACAATTTACATTTTCCACTTCTTCTCAGAAACCGCTGATCCGATTTCAATACAATTTTGCAGGAACCTTCCTTGGTCAAATATGCACCAAAATTATGAATTATATAGTGCCCACCCCCAGGTGCTATGAGGGGTGGGGCTAAAATTGGTCAATACATTTTCCACTTTTTCTCAGAAACCGCTGATCCGATTTCAATAAAATTTTGCAGGAACCTTCCTTGGTCAAATATGTACCAAAATTGTGAACTTTATGGTGCCCATCCCCAGGGACTCTGAAGGGTGGGGCTAAAAGTGGTCAATACATTTTCCACTTCTTCTCAGAACCCGCACATCCGATTTGAATGAAAATTTTGCAGGAACCTTCCTTGGTCAAATATACACCAAAATTGTGAATTATGGTGCCCACCCCCAGGGGCTCTGAGGGGCAGGGCTAAAACTGGTCAATACATTTTACACTTCTTCTCAGAAACCGCTGATCCGATTTCAATACAATTTTGCAGGAACCTTCCTTGGTCGAATATGCACCAAAATTGTGAGTTATATGGTGCCCACCCTCAGGGGATCTGAGGGGCGGGGCTAAAACTGGTCACATTGGCTGAAATTTTAACAATCTTCTTCTCCAGACCCAGATATGCTGGAAAACAATACTCTTCATAGATGGAAGGGTCTTGAGGTGCTTTATCAAAATTGTTAATTTCATGGCCCCCAGGCTCCATGTTTGCCCCTGGGGAGGGGGTGAAGTTTACTGTACTTTATATAGGAAAATGATACTTTTGGATATATTTGCTTCATTGACTTCAATAACATCAGTTTTTATACAACTCAGGTGACCGTTGAGGCCCATTGGCCTCTTGTTTGATTTGATTTCGTTTTGGGCTTGAAAAGGCATATATTTAAGGTGGAAATTATCCTTGGCTATTAAGCCAGTTGAATTTGTGTTGAACACAACATATTCTGTTTTTCGAATAGTAAGCTTTGCAGACATATCTGGTCTATTTCTCTGCATTTTCTGAATGCACAATGCAGTATTGCTATTCAAGTATAAATTGCCCTGTTGTCCTACTGATCACTTTTAGTTATTGAGCAAATTAGTTTGTTGATTGATAATTAAGTAAAATGAATGGGGACAGGTTGAATTTAAGCATGCATTTAAAGGTGAGGATTGTGCCTACCCTAACATGCTTCCTATGGCATGTCTCTGATTCATTGCTTATAGATTACCATTAAATCTAATGGACCTCAACAACAGCAAAGAGGGAGTGGACAACTGGTAGAATTGATTATCATCAGTTCCAGCATGGGAACGTGCAAGAGTGAGAGTCTGTGTTAGCTTTTTGCGTGAAACATTTTTCACCTTCAAATCTTCCAGTTGCTCTCTTAGTCTGTTTTTTCCAGTAAAAATCTCCTGCATAAATTGGTACCGAATCAATCGCTGTAATTTTAGCCTTACCCTCTTTCCATGCACTCACCTGTTTTTCATTTCTGAAGATTGTGAAACTGTAACCCTAATCAAACATGCTCTCTGGTCTCACTAGGTACTCGGGCTCATTCGTGCATTCTTCAGTTTCAGTGACAGCTCATTCTTTGCTGATATTTATGGACTTTCTGGGATAGTCATGTTTTTCTTCAATAATGCATGCGAGGAATCAACAGTTTGACGTCTTATCTGGGGCGACAGGATGTATCACCTATCGGTCAAATTTATTAAATTTTTTTTTTAACTCAGCTGGCTGTCAACCAGCTGAGTTATTAAGATGGCGCAAACCCCATTGTCCGTCGTTGTTGTCTGTCGTCTGTTGTCTGTATAAAAATTTGACCTGTAACTCCTAGCTGTCCCAAATATTGATGAAATTTGACAAAACTCAGTATACAGCATCTACAGCACATAAACTACTTTGGGAATGCATTTCAGCCCCGCACCCCTAATAGTGGGTGTGGCTGTGTGGTCTTATTGAAAAACTGAAGTTGTCCATTTTAAAACTTTCTAATATAGATCTTGAGCTGAAAGTTGGTATATATGCAGTGAATGACATGCTTCAACATAAATGACTGGTTTTGACAATTTCTGAGCATTGACATCGCTTCACCCATAGACGCCTATTGGAATGACACCTAACCTCTGCCGCACACAAATAGTGATCTAATTTGATGGAACTTTGCGTACAACATCTTCAGGACATAAATTAGTTTGGTATTTATTTTGGTCTTGTACTCCGCTCCTGAATTGGGTTTGATAGGGTGGCAGACCAGTTAGGTTTCAGCTTCACTTGAACCACTAGTCTGCTTGAAGGAAATTCCTTTATTTTTGAAGCGTAGTCTTCTGTATGTTATGTGTTCATGTCTCCCCCCAGAGGGAGGGGGTAGACATATTCTTTCTGGCTCAATTCCCATCTGCATTGACATTCTTTACTAAATTTTGTTGGTGCATTGATCGGCTGCTAAACTAGCACCCTTTGATATTTAGGGAATTAGGGGAGCGGGGGGGACATCTGTTTTCAAGAGTTAAAAACACACTGTAGTTTGACCTGTATTTAAATAGTTTTAGACTACTGCAGGGATCCTTTAAGTGGAATTCCTTAGACAGAATAAGACTGAATGAATACTATCAAATTTTAGTAGAATCAGAATCACTTCATCTGGGCACATACTCAATGAACTAATTAATTTATGTTTAATTTAATTCACTAAAGTGAATCTCTGTGAGCTTGTGTAGATGCTGCTTGCTCACCTCTGCACTCCTCTGCTTTCTGGACATGCCCCCAGCAGAGTGGAGCAGACATCAATGCCAAAGACATGCTGAAGATGACAGCTCTGCACTGGGCAGCAGAACACGGCCACTGCAGAGTCGTGGAGCTGCTTATCAAATATGGCGCTGACGTCCATGCGGTCAGCAAATTCGACAAAACTGCTTTTGACATTGCCACGGACAGGCATGATGCTGAGCTTATGGTCTTACTTCAGGTGAGATGAATTCCAATATAGGTATAAATTCCAGTTAGGGTCTACATTGAAGTTAAAAACTTCTTGTTTCTCTTTGCCGTGGATGGGCTCGTCTGTTTGTAGGAAGGGATGCGGAACCAGGTGAATGTGAATCCTGAAAACAACCTGTCAAGCAGTACCATGGCCGCCATTGCCTCTCCCCAGTTTATTTTCTCCAGTGCTGGGGTGGTCAACCTCTCAGACCTTGTCTGTACTACTGCCAAATCTACCTCAGGTATTGCTTGCTGTGGTAAATATTATTATTATTATTATTATTATTATTATTATTATTATTGTCTTTATTTGTACTCATGGTACAGGTTGGTATTAAAAAAATAATAATAATAAAAATAAGATAACCATACTGGCCCTTTCCCAGGGCTACTAATGTCCTGTTTGCATATTGGCAAATAAAAATAAAATCAAGATAGGTTTTTGCCTCATAAACACAAAGGCAATGTGAGTTAATGTTTAATGTGTCCTGTGTCCTAGCCAGCTGTGGCACTGCGCTGAGATATCATCTCGCCGCGCTGACAAAAATAAAAAGTAGGGTCTCCAATATTCATTTTACAATCTTTACTGCTTCATGTGGCAAATTTATCTCCTCCTCCTGGTGATGGAATGACCTACCCTACTCTGCATCTGATTGGCTACTTCCTGGTTGGGTTGGTTAGGTTTAGGCATGAGGTATGAAATTGGTTAGGGGTAGGGTTATGAGTAAACCAATCGGAGGCAAAGTAGGGCAGATCATTCCATTGCCGTCAAAAGAAAAACTTGCCTATAGATTGGTGATTCCCACCCAGATAAACTAGCCAGCTACTGTAAGTCCCACGGTAACATTGATGAAACGTTGAAGTAATTTGTACATAATGATCTCATTAGGCCTTGTTTCGATGCCGGCTATGTAGCCTAAAAATGTAAATGCATATAAAGGTGATTTTTGAGAGTATTAAACCTGTATTGCACACGTGCCTGAGGGCTGCCAGGAATCATTGTGTTTTTATCCTCAAGCATAAAGTAAGGTGTGCAATTATGTTAGAATAATGACCGGCATAGATTTCTTTCATGAACATATGCCACGGTTACCACACACATATACTTAACTAAAGACATAACTTTCGGTGTTTTTGACCAAAAGCTGTATTTATATGCAGACTTATTTACCTCCACCACTGTGTTGCTTCGAAACAGCTGAAAGTTCTGTTAGCATGTGCAAGACTGTGGGCATTTGTTCCATTTTATTGCATTGCCATGCAAAAGCTGTGGTTACTCATTCCACTGCATCCATAGTGTTAGCCAGCCGCCCGTCTTCCCGTCTTTGAGACGGGCAATGTTTACCTGAGGCGCTGAGACGGGTGAGTCTGATTTGAGACGAGTCCAGCCGTTTCCAGCATTAAATTTGCCATATGTAAGACAGTTGAGCATTTGTATAGATAACAATGGCTGTCCCGAAAATCAGCGCAGTCGATTTGATTTTAATTCTTCAGTGCAAACTGAAGTGCCGTGGACCGGGCGCGAAATGGGGCTCAAATGTAAACTCATTAACATATGACCAATCCGCGCACTTCTGTCTTATTATCTATGCATGGCGCCATGGCGTGTGTGGCCAACTGGGCATTTGTCCATTTCTACGAGTTGAAAAAAGTTGTTTTAGAGGTAGGTCAGCAATTGTATTGAAAATGTAGATGCCCAAGAGCATTTTATTCACTGTTATGTGATTCAAAACGCTCTGCCTTGTGCTGATTTGTTAGATTAAATGCCTCTTTCAAAGCCCCTTCAAGTAGTTTTTATTCGTATTTGTGTGAGTGTCGGCAATACAAACTCGTATATCAGAAATCGGGAATTTGAGTAAATGTAGCCTGAAGGAAATACATGTTCATGTATTACGGTAATCGTGGCTCCGTTTATTTACTTTAGAATCATATCGCTGGCTTTCCGCTCTTAGAAGTTAAGCAGTTGCCAGATTGCATCCCTAGCCGATCCCCATGATGTGGCGCAAGACTTGTCATTTCCTTCTTGGCTCTCTATTGAAATCAGAGCCCACGGGACATACAATTCAATTTAATGGAGACACATTTCATGCAAGTGGCAGAATTGGGTGAATATTCCTTTTAATAATTAATTTGAAATGACAATATTAAAGCGAGATGATATTCCTTCTGCAGCGGATATAAATTGCGTGTAAAAGCTAACACTTCTGCCACGTCGAAACTAGGGATGCACGATATTGGATATTTGGCCGATATCCGATATGCCGATATTTTACAACTCATTTGACTGATAGCCAATACCGATACAGATATTTTCTCTCCCACACCTAATTGCAGAGATTATCTAGGTTCTGTAGTGAAATTAACATACAGAATTAATCTGCATACTCTTTATCATGTCGGCCCGCTGGCAAATGCAGACATAAGACAAGGCTGAAAATGATGTAACATCAGTAATCATTCCTTGTGCAAAATAAGAAAAATACTTCAACTTCCGTTATGTAAAACGTCATATTTATTCATGACAATTGTTTTTAAACAAAACAATTAAGATACTTGCATCCTATCCTACTTAAAACAGACTTGGATGATGCTCTCCCTGAGACAACCATGACAATACCCACAACCAGGGAAAATTTGGCAATTTTACATAACCTCTATTCACCAGGAACATGTGAAAAGTGCATTGTTCAACTGTACAGCAATTAAATTTTATTGAATAAATCAGCCTGCTGCAGAGGACAACGATAATTTCTGTAGCAAGAGAATTTTTTTTTTTTTGAACTGCTGGATAGATACTACGGGCAAGTACATTGAGCAGTTTACACATCAGGCTTAGCTGAGGAGTTTTATAAAGGCAACTCCTGAAAAACAGGGATTGGAGTGAACTCGTCCATATTCTAAACCTTGTCCAGCTTGTTTGCGAATATTCAATAACTGATCCTGGTGTGCCATCTAGTGATAGAATATTGTAACTGCGTGCATAAACTTGCAGCTCCACGTCCTTTGGCGGACACATCTGCACAAAGATACCCTGCCGAGCACCGTTGTTCTTCTCGAACAGGCCAAATCCAGATAATCCGTAAATGATGAATTAAATTCATGTTTTAATTTGAAACGAGTAACTAAGTTACCAGTGTCAAAGTAACGAAGTGAAAGTATACTTTTTTATCTTTTAAATATAGTAGGGTAAAAGTAAAAGTCCCGGTTTAAAAAAAAAAAGTACAAATCCTCAAAAAACTAGGCTACTTAAATACTGTAACGAAGTACACGTACTTCGTTACTATGCACCTTTGAAAACGATAGTATCATGCACCCCCCGGAGAAAATCTCACTCTAGCCTGCATTCAAAACTTGAGAGCCCTGAGACTTAATTCAGGTGTGTCCCGGCTTCTTGATGAGCAGGCCGCGGCATTGTGTAGCAGAATTGTGAGTGTCAGTTTACCTTTCATATGCAAAAACACCGTATTTACAGAGCTACGATGCTGCCACCTAAATTGGCGCTTGATCCTGTCAGATTACCCAGTATTGCTGAAATAAAAAATAAAACAAATTTGCGCCGATTTTAGGCAACCTCCCAGACGATAAACAAAAGTTTGATTTTTTTTTTTCCCCCCCTTGGCCTTTTCGGTTAATTATATCGGTGGATATCAGCAGAATGGCCGATGTCCGATACTTAATTTTAAGGCCAACATCAGCCGATACCGATAACGTGCCGATAATATCGTGCATCCCTTGTCGAAACTGCTTGTCTCTTGATCATGTAGATGGCGATTCCCAATAAGTTTTTTTTAATGTTAATAGGCTCGTTCTACACGAACTGCGCCTCGCCTGGAAAGTAAACGAGAGCAGGCAGCTGCAGCGGGGGGCAGTGACAACAAGCTGCAATCAAGTCGGCCAGTTTCCAGCAGCCTTGAGAGAATATACAGGAAGTCACAGAAATACGTACATCCTATTCACCCAGGGTCTCCCCCCTAAAAATCCTCACATCCCACTTACCAGAAATATTTTCGCTGCTAAATACTTCAATAATTAAAATAGTGCTGTGTTAATTTACAATAGACTATATTCAGCTCATGATCTGTGACATGAATCCCAATTAAACGTCATCATTGGCCACAAGTTTTCTGTAACCAGACTAAACCTTCAAAGCTGACAAATAAAATCAAACTCTCACCCATTCAGCAAAAGTAGAGAGTGTATATAAAACGTCATATTGTTGAGCCAACCTCTAAACCAGTCAGCTGTTAGATCAGGTTAGAGCCAGGCGGTGCAGTCGGTGGAGAGCAACTGCAGCGCCTGGCTCTAAAAACGGTCCGTGTACTTTCAGGCAGTTCGTTTTTTTACTCTGAAATCAAAAATGAAAAAAACAGAAGTACCGCTGTTAGTTTGTTTTTTCGTTTTCGAACAGGAATGAAAAAACGGAAAAAACGTTGTTTCGTTATTTAACCTTAAAAGACGAATGAAAAAACGGGAAAACCATGATTGTTTCATTTTCCCGTTTTCTACCGAAAAATGGAGAATAGGTTCGTTTTTCCTCTATCATCGTTGGAATCAAAAACGAAAACCGCAAAAACCACTTTCATAAAAATGGTCCAATTTTGGTTTTTGTTCATTTGTTTATTCATTTTTCTCCTTTGATTTCTACAGTGAAGAAGGGCAGACAGTTGAAACTGAAGTGAAACTAAATATATCAAAATAAGAGCGATGAGAATAGAATAGTCATTCTGCCAAGGCTAATTATGCAAGCACAGCATTTATACCATGCAGGGTAATGTTGGAGGTTAAATAGGCTAAATAAATTATATATATGTATATATATATATATACATATACATATTTTTTGTTTTATTCTTTTTATTTACACATTAAATATTTTATATTCAAAAAGTGTGGGATATGTCATTTCGCTGCGGAGCATGCAGAAGTAGTCTGCGTGGTCCTTCAAAATCAAATTAACCCTCAGACTAAATTAAGCACTGAAAAAATCAGCAACGTCTGAATTAGGTTGGAGAACATAGGTGCTTCATTTGGTTGCATGGTAAATTGTTATTTTTCGCAACCATGTGTCCTCAGTTTCGCAGATTGAAATCTGCTGTGACAGAAGAAATGATTGGTTATATGTTACGTTATATTTGAGCTCAGAACCGGAGTCGGGGGGGACTTTACAGGCCGGGCTGTAGCTATTCTGAACTGAGAGATCGCCCCGGATACTGCTTCGCGCTGAGCCGGCGACTCACGGACAGACTGGCCATGCTGGGAACCCCAATTGAGAGAAATTCCATTGCGAATGACATTATGTCGAATGACTGCTACTTCCAGCACTGTTTGCCAGCTGATACATCTACAGTTAAAGTAGGCTATAAGATTTTGTTACTGGTGTGCATTCTAATACTCATTTAGTTACGTTCGAAAAATATTTGGTGCTGTAGCACCAAGAAATGATAGAAAAAACCGATAAGGTAGATCGGCGGATGGGGCGCTGAACTTGATTTCCTACTACACGATCTAATCACCGACTGAATACTGATGTCGAGGAAATGGCCAGTCTTTCCACTAGAGCCCATTCTTGGAGAATCTCTGTTGTAAACAAGCTAAATAAAGTTGTGGCATCACCGATTGTAATAAATGAAAGTGCTGTCTTTAGGCTTGTATTGAGTCTAAGGCATTTGGCATTTGAGACGTCCTTAGGTTGTTCCCAGTATTCTTCGGGATAGTTCAAATCGAGACTGTCCACACTTGGCGCATGCGTATTGTCTAAGATCACTTCAGGTTTTCCCAGCGACAAAGTGCAATACTGAATTCATTTAGGTTTGAGATTTCAATAATGCCATGATTTTCTTTTATATGCAGTTCCCTTAAGTGAACCAAATACACTATGCACTTATGTTTTGATGCAAGTACAGCTGTATATTTAAGATGAGTTTCTTGTATAAATGCGGTGTTTTGAATTGAAGTGGTGTCTTTGACTCTCTCTTCTGTGTCAAGGGCACAAAATACCCATCAGTTATTTCTTTTGTGTGCAACAAGCTGGTTCGGTGGGATGAACCCCTACCGTAGGTGGTTTCCTCTTGGCCAGGTTGGCCTGATCGCAGGGGTGAGACACCCTGAGATTCCATTCTGGCTAACACTATGACTGCATCAGAACTCCTCTCGGAGAGTCGTTGGCGCTTTGTGCCTTTTCCAATTTATCATACTTGCGGAAGATATTTGGATTAGATTTAGATATTTAGAAGATACTGGGAACAATGCACACCTTCTTGCATCCGTCAACTAATCACAACAGAACACTCAACTGAGCCTTTGTATAAAGTCAAGTATTCTGCTGTGTAGGAAAACTATTGTTCGAAAATGTGAATACTCAAGCATTGTGTGTTGGCAGATTTATGATGCAAATTTTTTGTTAAAGATTTCTTACAAAATATTTGCAATATTTCTCCAAAATCCTCCAAATCTCTTCATTTCTCCAATTTTTTTCCCCAGGGGAGCATTCCCCCAGACCCTTTGTATGCCATGGCACCTGTGGTACTCACCATCTTTCAATGGTACCACTCCCGGCTAGAACACTGCTATCTGTTATTGAAGTCTGTTTTGAATTGTCATTCTCCTTTTGACTTAGTCCGTTCTTACTCACTTATAGTGAGTTCATTTCCAGTGGTCAGTCTTGTCTTTCTGTTGGTAATTTTGCAGAAGTCATTGCAGATCATGGCATACTGAGTGTTAGGGCTGATGGAAAGCTACTATGCTGCAGTGTGGAGGAATAATTTCAAAGAATGAAAAGGAATTAGGATGCCAAAGTTATATCTATTGTAAATGCAGGGCTTAAAGTTCTCAGGCGTCCCGCCGGATTTCCGGCGTGAGGAGATTTTCAAGCACGAGCCCATCGGGCTTTTTTTTTTTTAAATGGGACCTGAGTTTTCGATGTGTAGCCGTTTAGCCAATCACATTAAACGCTGTTTAGAGGCTGATAAGTGATGTAATTCTAAACCAATAGCATATGAGTATTGCATGTTACTAGGCGAGAGAGGCAGAGCGGAGCACGTAATTTTTTTAATTTTTTTTCCAGGCGAGTACAGGGCTAATTACGTCTATCGAGCTGACACTTGTGACGCATGCGCGATCATACATGGACTGTAAATAAATTAAATAAATGGTCTCACATACTTACATGCTCAACATCCAGATGGGGGATAGATGTAAGTACAGGAAAGCAAAACACATCCTCAGAGAGCTGGGATGCAGCCCAACTCCTAGCATCCCATCCATGTTTTTGCCATTTTGGGCAGACATACATGACAACTTAGCAAAACTCGGGGTCTCCCGTCTTGCCAATACAGAGCAGGAACATTTGCATCATCTGAAGCTATATAATTCGAACTGGAAAAAATGGGAGGGAATATTTGCTGAAGATACCATTTTAAAAATTCTAATCCAGTACCATGTATTTTTATGGCTCAATTGCGCCTCTAAAAGCAGAAACAGATTTTCGCAAACCAAGGCTAAATCCCGATCGAGTAATACTGAACCGCTGAGGCAATAATTTTATTACGGGAGAAACGATCTCGCAAAATGATTAACCGCAAATAGGAG
Source organism: Gymnothorax javanicus (assembly GCA_029692085.1). NCBI lineage: Eukaryota > Metazoa > Chordata > Actinopteri > Anguilliformes > Muraenidae > Gymnothorax > Gymnothorax javanicus. The sequence continues at coordinate 55,544,948 of CM056193.1, forward strand.
TACTGGACACATCTGTCATAATGCTAAACGCTTTCGTACTGGCGAGACGAGCGTGCGCGACTCATTTCCAGTCCGGGGATGTGAATGTGATTTTGGTTAATTTAATTGGCCTAAAAGGAAGGTTGCTGCTTTGATGAATTAAAATAATTACCAGAACATTGCAGCCAACTAAAATACCCACATGGTTTGAATAAAGTGTTTTAAAGCGATAGTAAACTCTGCCATGCTGTGTATATCTATCGAAAGAATTATCCAATCTATGTACATTCATCGCAATAAAAAAAAAAAAAAACAAAATTCTCTGAGAGAGTAAACGGCAGTTTTATGTCGAAGCTCCACCCCTCATGATCTGCGCCATTTTGACTGGGCTCAATCTGAAACGTGACGTCAGAGTGACCCAGCCGCTCTCCAACGTCTGAAAACATAAAACGATGCTGGACGTGCGCACTGCGTTCTAACTCGTCCAGCATGTCGAACAGAGGAGATGATGACAGTGTTACTAGTTCAGACGAGGAAATTACACGTGATGGAGGTTTGCAGGGATACCACTTTGAACCTAAACGAACAAATTTTGAGGATAGTGACCAACTCTATCCAGCTGCAGCCCCAAAGCAGAAGCCCCTGACGTGACACAAGCCCCTGGCTTGACGGAAGTGAAATAATGGCTATTCACTGTTTTTATTCACTTAGCTAGCTCGCTAGCTACTAGCGAACTAGCTAGCTAGCTATTTCGCTTGCCTAGCTAGTGATATTTGCTGAATAGTCACACTAGCTAGCTTGCTGAATAACAATAAGTGATGGTAAACTAACCATTTACTGTTTCTATCGGTTTAGCTATGTGCACAAGATGCAATTGGCTCACAAGCTGGCTGGCTAGGCGGTTCGCTAGCGTAAATATCAGTAGCTAGGCTAGCGAAATAGCTGGCTAGCTAGTTTGCTAGCCTAGCTAGCGAGCTAGCTGGCTAGCTAGTTTGCTAGCCTAGCTAGCGAGCTAGCTAAGTGAATAATGCTGCATTCGGTAACTCTCGTAAACATGAGTCGTGTCGTGAATTAAAGTCGAAGGTATGAGGAAGGGTCATTCGGACAGTGAGGTCGTGAGGTCTAAAGAACGGAATTCACCAGTCGTGTCTCGAAAACACGGCTCGTGGGACGCGTTCCCGAATGCAGCATTAAAACAATGCGTAGCCTGAGCTGCCGGATAGCTCACTCAGTAAAGAATCGTGTTCCGAAGCAGAGTAGACTATCACGTCGCGGGTGCGAGCCCCGCTTCGTACCAGTGGTTGGCAGCTTTTTCAGAGTAGCGCACAATTGGCTATTGCGCTACAGGGTTGCAAATTGGGAAGGGACTGCCGAAGGGTTTGCAATAGTTGCTTTGTTCGTTGCTCAAGCGCCTCCTGTTGGCCAGACGGGCGCTCGTCAGGAAGATTCTAAGCCTGGTCATGTCAGGGTATCCTCCGCCCTCGTTCTGAACTTGCGAAGATTCAACCAATGAGTGTATAAAGCGGTGGTTGACAGGCGCGTGCTTCGGAGGAGAGCCGCGAACTGTCTACACTCCTGAATTGGCAGCAAGGGGTCGCATACGAGCAAGCATAGTTCACAAATTGGGCATTCCAGATTCGGGTGGGATTGGAGATAACAAAATTTAAAAAAAAAAAAAAAAAAACAGTGAATAGCCATTATTTCACTTCCGTCAAGCCAGGAGCTTGTGTCACGTCAGGGGCTTCTGCTCCGGGTCTGCAGCTGGATGCTACTCACAGTGACAGCGAGGCGATAGAAGAGGAAACACATACAGTCCACTATTGTAAAGTCGACTGGACTGGGTCACTCAAACTTCACAGGGAAAGAACACGTGACATGGGAAATGCTTTTGATTGGCGAACGCGCTTCCAGCCTTTCACAATGGCAGCGCTGTACAGTTTGCTACAGAACCCATGCATTCTCAATGTTTGACAGCTTCAGGGATGAGAATTTTCCGCGGATCCGCGGATTTCCGCAATTTTTGTCAGCTTCTGGGTCATTTTTTCGAAACGTCTAAATCCGAGGAGAAAATATTTAGGGGGGGTTAGATCCGCATTTTGACCAGCTCCAGCTCTCACATAAAAGATTCTTAACGAGTTATATAATCGGAGAGCCAAACACGGTTTACAGCGGTACCTAATCCGGAAGTTGTATACGGCATATATGGTTGCAATCTATGTTCGTTATTTGTCTAATAAACAGACGACCACAGGTCAGGAAGACGATATATGTAAGCACTAGGGGTGTAACGATTCTGAATCGCGTTTTTTTTTTTTTAAGCGTAGTAACACCACCTGCTGCCATGGGGTGAACATTCGAGCTTTTCCTTTTCCTTTATTAACCCCTGTGCTGTCCTGAACAAAAGTGCCAAGCGTCAAAGGGCGTGGGAAATGCTTCTGGAAAAAACTTGACCTGACATCAGTATTTTTTCGACTCGTGCTGAGAGGAGCCAAGCAAATGAAAAGCGGAATCGTCTCCTATTAACCAATTAGGCAACTCTAAGAAAAAGTAAACCTGTTCCCATTTACTTTGCTTGATTAGCAATCAAATGGTGGATTCGTTTACTCTTTAAGTTTAATGAGCAGAGCTGTTTATTAAGACAACATCTTTGATTACTGCATTTTGAAGTTTAAATGGCCATAGAAGCGGCACAGATTTGCATGAACACGATTTCCATTGCCACGCCATTTCGTGCGACTGTGATAATTCATATCTCACACTCACGTTTCATCCGCTTTTCAGAGTGTTTTCCACCTTGAGTATTTTTTGGCGCTTAAAATCCAGGGCGATCTTATGACAAATCTGTTTTAAAATTAATCTTGAATAATGTCCTAAAATGATACAATTAGAGATGTAATTCAGAGGAAGATTTTTTTTTTTTTTTTAATTATTCAAATTATTGGCATTCTTTCAATCTAACACCGTAGCCCAGTTAGGTTTGTCTGCTTTTCACCATCACATCTTGATCGTTACTTGGCTACTGAAATTTCTTGATTGTTATTTAGGCCAATTACACAGGAGCAGATTGATGGAAGGGCGCAGCACCTGCAATTAGCGAAATCTAAACTCAGGCGTCTTCGGCGGCATTTTAAATCGTTTAAGCCGCTTCAGGTGTGTATGTTTCAAGAAATCTGGCGACTGCCTACACACCCCATGACGGCAAGTGGTCTCATCACACTTTTAAAAAAAATCCTCGTTCAACATCGCCACATCCCAATTCAGCATTTCATCTCTCATTGTAGTATTTTTAGGAGATCTATAATAATAAAATAAAAATAAAGAGATTTATTTTTCAGATAGCCCTGGATTTCAAGCGTCTAAAAATACACAAGGTGGATAACATTCTGTAAAAGCGGATGAAAGCGTGAATGTGAGCTATAAATTATCGTAATCTGCGGAAATGGCCAAATGGCGTTCTGTGCTGTTCTCGGCCATTTAACTTTCAGAATGCGGCAATCAAACATGCTGTCTTAATAAAGAGTTCTACTCATACAGCAAAGTAAATAAGCGAATCCCTGTTTGATTGCTAATTGAGCAAAGTAAACAGGGACAGGATTAGAGTTGCCTAATTGGTTTAAAGGAGAGCGATTCTGTAGTCCTTTACTTGGCTCCATGCAGCATGTCGCGAAAAATACTAATGTCAGTCAAGTTTTTTTCGGAAGCATTTCTCATGCCCTTTAATGTTTGGCACTTTCGTTCAAGACTCGTCGGGTTTAATAAAGGAGAAGGGAATGCTTCTTACTGAAACATGATGTAAACTTGTAAATATGTTCATTGGTGAAAACACAGAAATATGACTATTTGTGGGGAGGAAGATTTCACAGCAAAAGAGGTAACTCCATGCTGCATGCTTAAGAATAAATTTGTTAAACATTAACCTAATACTACTTAGTCTATTCATGATGATTTAAGTATTGACTTAAGTGCTTAAATCTGCCAGTTTACATCAGCAAAATGGCACCATAATTCTTGGCTATATGAAGTTTAGAAGCTTCATTTTGGATCAGTTTGATGTACATAATAATTTCATTAGTTGAGCACTCTCAGAGCATTTTTTGTTGTCTAAATTGGCTAAAACTCAGGGGCTTCAGGGGGGCAAAGCCCCCCTGAACCCCCTGACCGGGCTCCGCCCTGGACCTGGCTGGGGGCCGGTGGCCCCCAGACCCCCGACTAATTTTCAGCTGAAAATATTTTTTCTTATTCTCATCCCTGCAGCTTCTCATTTATTAAAAAGAAAATTTAAAAAAAATTATGTTTGGTTTTTCTGATATTAGAGATATAGTTCTTTGAAGAGAAATATATACCATCGGAGAGTATTCTATCACTTTAATGTGGTTGTAGCCTATTCGATACATAAGATTTCAGCTTATGACATACATGCTAGCTTACAGCAACAGAACAAATGTGGACGGAGCTGTCGATATAGTTAACCAGCCAGCTTCCTCTTTCGATGCCAGTCATTGATGACCACCTCATGACAGCCAACATTACACCAAGTCCTGCAGTAGATTTCCGAGATAATGCATCGTCCGCCTGTGTAAGAAGTTGGCGAGAGAGAGGATGGCATTAGCTAGTCTGTCAGTCTCATACCGACATAACCACACATTTATTTATTATTTTTAGTTAAGCTGTTGCAGACTCAAGAACGCTCTATTTAATGAGTTACGTTATCCGGGGTAACGCTGAATGACTTAAATGGTCTGTGTCAGAGATAACGCTGTGTTGCATTAATGCTTGATAACGTAACGCTAACTGAACGCTATGGATAAATCTTGAGTTGGGAGCAGAGACAACATCAGCTGTGTCGTCCATGTAAGTGTCTCTAAACCTTAGTTGCTGCTTCTAGGTATTCACACTCAGTTTCTCAAGTGTTGGCACCTGTTTCCTCTGTACATCTCTAATCCCCACAGTAGCGTATGTGACCGTTAATCAGGTCACTCCTCTCATCGGCCGAAGCTCATGCCTCAGTGAATGTTTTTATAAGACAAATGTCAGGCAGTGTCAATGTGTTAGAAGCTCTTGTATTGTGATTTCACCTATTTCTGTATTATGACGGACAGGCTACTCTCACAAAGTACGTTAGGACGCAACTCAATGTAGGACACCACCCCGGTACTTTCATTTTCCGGTATGGCAATTTTTCAAGCTTTAAGCCCTGTAAATGGTCATCAGTTCTGTTTTGCATGTGTTTTTAGGGGAGTCTGCATCTACCACATCTGTACTGGCAACACTAGCAGCACTAGCAGAAGCGTCAGGTCCCATGGTCAGTTCAAGTGCAGAAGGTAACATAAATGGTCAGATATGGGTCATTTTCTGTTTTTTTTTTCTCTATGTGAACTCTTAGAAGTAGTTAACAATTTTCAGTGATGATTGTATTTTTGTTTCTTTTTTTTTTTTTTTTTTTAGAAAAAACTTTTCCAAAACTCAAACGGGAAGTATAACAGCAGAACTAAAATGCAGTGTCATGAAGCGTAGTTGGTCTTCTTTGTGACATAATTCTTAGGATTTCTCTCTACTATTTGTCAGGAATAGACTCTGACTCCCTCAGCTGTCGTATGTCCCGTTATGCCTGTATGCGTGAGAGAAAATGTCTGTGTTCCTTCAGAATCTTGTTGAATTCACAACTACCTGAAGTTACATCCACTGCTTGCAGTATTGATGAGCTGGAGGCGGGACTGAGAACACATGACAGTGTTTTTCTGACCTGCTGTTCACTGCTTGATGTTATAGGCATCTGGTGAAACACTCCCTATGGTATAGGACTGATGGTACCAAACTTTATGGATAAGCTGTATTTATACAACGGCAGGGGACCAGCTGTGAAGGATGTTATTCTGTTAAATGCCTTTCATCAATGATGAGCACTGCTGTTACAGTTCAAATATTACTGTGAAGTATGATTGTTCTCTTCAAGTGAGAAGTAGCACTATTGTGCTTTGTATAAATGAATTATTTTTTATGTATAGAGCTTAGTAAGTTCTCTTACCTCAGTTATGTTGTATGAGTGGAGGTTCCTGTGATTGGCACCAGTGTTAAACAGGTGTCATTCACATAACTATAGCTCAGACAATTACAGTGTAGACCTATGTAAAACTACAGTTCAGTAAATCAAGAGCAAACAACCATGTTTGTCTTTTCTGAAAATACACAGATGGGGCCCTTAAAAAGCAATGGTATATTTTTGAATTTGAGATCCAGCCCAACCTTTTGCGGTTTCTGTTCACGTCTGAGTGCAGCCCACTGTGGCAGAATGTCGCCTCTCTCTCTCTCTCTGCCCCAGCCGTGGAGACACCCTGCCTGCCTTTGAGTGACAGTGCTGTCTTTCCTGTAGGGGACTTGGCGGATATCACGACTGCCGATTCAGTGGACTCAGCCATCCAGCACATGGTGGGTGAAAGGAGGTCAGAGGTCATCACCATAGTGACAGACCAGCATGGCAATCTACAGCCAGGCAGCCTTGGACAGCAGTTCTTCGTCACCATGCAGAATGGGCAGCAAAGTGAGTGTTAGTGCTGCCATCCCCCCCCGAAAGTCCTCTCACATTCACTGAGCATTAGTGCTGCCATCCCCTCCCGTCTCTGAAGTCCTCTCACATTCACTGGGTATTAGTGCTGCCATCCCTCCCGTTTCTGAAGTCCTCTCACATTCAATGAGCATTAGTGCTGCCATCCCCTCCCGTCTCTGAAGTCCTCTCACATTCACAGTGCTGCCATCCCCTCCCCGTTTCTGAAGTCCTCTCACATTCATGAGCATTAGTGCTGCCATGAGAGTCCTCGTTTCCATTCACTGGGCATTAGTGCTGCCATCCCCTCCCCGTCTCTGAAGTCCTCTCACATTCACTGGGCATTAGTGCTGCCATCCCTCCCGTCTCTGAAGTCCTCTCACATTCACTGGGCATTAGTGCTGCCATCCCCTCCCGTCTCTGAAGTCCTCTCACATTCACTGGCGTTGCTGCCATCCCCTCCCGTTTCTGAAGTCCTCTCACATTCACTGAGCGTTAGTGCTGCCATCCCCTCCCTGTTTCTGAAGTCCTCTCACATTCACTGAGCGTTAGTGCTGCCATCCCCTCCCTGTTTCTGAAGTCCTCTCACATTTTTTATTTTGTAAAAAATGCCTAAAACAAGGAAAAAAAAACTCACGCGGAGGAAGAAGGGCAAAGGAAGAGGAAAAGAGAGAAGTGATATTGAGGAAGAAATAAAAGAGTCGAAGAAAGTGAAATCTCTGGAGGATTCTGAGGGTTCATAGATTTCTTGGAAGGAAGGACCCCGATTTTTTGAATAGTTAGTAGCCCTAATCATTATGTCTTTCTATAAACAAAAGCGATATAAACTATGTATTTTATCCCAACATAATTACAATACATAATGAGGATTTTCCAATGATGTGTAGAATGTATGTGTAGAGTGTGAATTGAGTTGCCTGGGGAAGAGTAGAAAGGTGACAATGCAGGGGTAGGGGATGCAATCTGTGTGTGTGAGAGAGAGAGAGAGAGAGAGAGAGAGAGAGAGGTGGGGGGATGGTCAAGGACCTGAGTGGGAGCCAGGTATGCAGGGGAGGGGATGCAATCTGTGTCTGACACAGCCAGCCAGCAACTGTACTCTGACTGACTGACTGACTACACACTGCACAACGTGTGTTTTTCCCATTTGTAAATAGTTTTTGAATATTTTTGTATTCCTTTTCTGTTCTATTCCATATTTATATAATTATTTGTATGTTATATTATGTTTTGTGTATTATACTTGTACTTGATTCCCTTTTACAATTACACATTTGCACTTCATCCTTTGCCTGTCCTTTTTCTATAGAAAATCGTAAGATGATGGCAAAAAATAGTTTTATGTGAAATAAGGCCTCTGTAATAGCATGACACAACTTTTACTAACTAATCCAGATATGGGTAAGAAACTACAGAGGGTTATCTTTCATTTGAGACCAAGGTCATGTTTCTAGACCAAGGGTTCTTGTGCAATCAAGCTTTATTTAGAGTATCGTTTGGGTATCCAAAAGGTCCTTTTTGGAGTCTCCAAAGGACATTGTGCAAACGCAAGTGGTCCACTTTCAAAAATGGCTCTCTAGGGTCATAGTTCATTGTATAGTCATTTGCTGAGACACTCAGCTTCACAAGACCTGGGAGTGGGGCCAGAGTTGTGTTTCCATGGAGAAATAAGTGACCTAGAGTGCTGTGATGGGGTAATTTCCAGAGATGTGAAAAATGCATGGAAGAAAAACCAACATTCTGCCCTCTGTTCCTCTTTGACAGTAAATCACAGAGTCATTTTGACAATTCCTACAATTTCTACAAGGTCTCAAGCTTTCAAAGGGAGGTCAAGCATTTGATGATAGGCCAAAGTATGTGGACACAGTGACCTTTTAAGCAGAGCTGTCCCATTTTGAGAAAAACAGAAATATAGTGGGTATGGGTAAAGGGTTAAGCCCTGTAAATGGTCATCAGTTCTGTTTTGCATGTGTTTTAGGGGAAGTCTGCATCTACCACATCTGTACTGGCAACACTAGCAGCACTAGCAGAAGCCGCCAGGTCCCATGGTCCAGTTCAAGTGCAGAAGGTAACGCAAATGGTCAGATATGGGTCATTTTTCTTTTTTTTTTTCTTTCTCTATGTGAACTCTTAGAAGTAGTTAACAATTTTCAGTGATGATTGTATTTTTGTTTCTTTTTTTTTTTTTTTTTTTTTTAAAAAAACTTTTCCAAAACTCAAAGCGGGAAGTATAACAGCAGAACTAAATGCAGTGTCATGAAACGTAGTTGGTCTTCTTTGTGACATAATTCTTAGGATTTCTCTCTACTATTTGTCAGGAATAGACAGACTCCCTCAGCTGTCGTATGTCCCGTTATGCCTGTATCGTGAGAGAAAATGTCTGTGTTCCTTCAGAATCTTGAATTCACAACTGCCTGAAGTTACATCCACCGCTTGCAGTATTGATGAGCTGGGCCGGACTGAGAACACATGACAGTGTTTTTCCTGACCTGCTGTTCACTGCTTGATGTTATAGGCATCTGGTGAAACACTCCTATGGTATAGGACTGATGGTACCAAACTTTATGGATAAGCTGTATTTATACAACAGACGGGGACCAGCTGTGAAGGATGTTATTCTGTTAAATGCCTTTCATCAATGATGAGCACTGCTGTTACAGTTCAAATATTACTGTGAAAGTATGATTGTTCTCTTCAAGTGAGCGCAAGTAGCACTATTGTGCTTTGTATAAATGAATTATTTTATGTATAGAGCTTAGTAAGTTCTCTTACCTCCAGTTGTGTTGTATGAGTGGAGGTTCCTGTGATTGGCACCAGTGTTAAACAGGTGTCATTCACATAACTATAGCTCAGACAATTACTGTGTAGACCTATGTAAAACTACAGTTCAGTAAATCAAGAGCAAACAACCATGTTTTGTCTTTTCTGAAAATACACAGATGGGGCCCCTTATTATAATGGTATATTTTTTGAGATTTTGAGATCAGCCCAACCTTTGCGGTTTCTGTTCACGTCTGATGCAGCCCCACTGTGGCAGAATGCTCGCTCTCTCTCTCTGCCCCAGCCAGTAATGACACCCTGCCTGCCTTTGGTGACAGTGCTGTCTTTCCTGTAGAGACTTGGCGGATATCCGGACTGCCGATTCAGTGGACTCAGCCATCCAGCACATGGTGGGTGAAGGAGGTCAGAGGTCATCACCATAGTGACAGACCAGCATGGCAATCTACAGCCAGGCAGCCTTGGACAGCAGTTCTTCGTCACCATGCAGAATGGGCAGCAAAGTGAGTGTTAGTGCTGCCATCCCTCCCGTCTCTGAAGTCCTCTCACATTCACTGAGCATTAGTGCTGCCATCCCTCCCGTCTCTGAAGTCCTCTCACATTCACTGGGTATTAGTGCTGCCATCCCTCCCGTTTCTGAAGTCCTCTCACATTCAATGAGCATTAGTGCTGCCATCCCTCCCGTCTCTGAAGTCCTCTCACATTCACTGGGTATTAGTGCTGCCATCCCTCCCGTTTCTGAAGTCCTCTCACATTCACTGAGCATTAGTGCTGCCATCCCCTCCCGTCTCTGAAGTCCTCTCACATTCACTGGGTATTAGTGCTGCCATCCCTCCCGTTTCTGAAGTCCTCTCACATTCAATGAGCATTAGTGCTGCCATCCCTCCCGTCTCTGAAGTCCTCTCACATTCACTGGGTATTAGTGCTGCCATCCCTCCCGTTTCTGAAGTCCTCTCACATTCACTGAGCATTAGTGCTGCCATCCCCTCCCGTCTCTGAAGTCCTCTCACATTCACTGAGCGTTAGTGCTGCCATCCTCCCTGTTTCTGAAGTCCTCACATTCACTGGCGTTAGTGCTGCCATCCCTTCACTGTTCTGAAGTCCTCTCACATTCACTGGCGTTAGTGCTGCCATCCCCTCCCGTTTCTGAAGTCCTCTCCATTCCACGGAGTACTCCACATGTGCTGGACTCTGGCCATGATGCTCTTTGCATTGACCTGTTTGTGATTACGATATGAAATGGGTGTTATCACTGCAATGTGATATTGTTAATTTATTGTAAGGGTGTGACTTCTAATGATACATTCAGTCAGAAATGCACCAGTATGCGGTTTTATTTGCACTACTGCTAAATGGTCATCAGTTCTGTTTTGCATGTGTTTTTAGGGGAGTCTGCATCTACCACATCTGTACTGGCAACACTAGCAGCACTAGCAGAAGCGTCAGGTCCCATGGTCAGTTCAAGTGCAGAAGGTAACGCAAATGGTCAGATATGGGTCATTTTTCTGTTTTTTTTTTTCTTTCTCTATGTGAACTCTTAGAAGTAGTTAACAATTTTCAGTGATGATTGTATTTTTTGTTTTTTTTTTTTTTTTTTTTTTTTAGAAAAAACTTTTCCAAAACTCAAACGGGAAGTATAACAGCAGAACTAAAATGCAGTGTCATGAAACGTAGTTGGTCTTCTTTGTGACATAATTCTTAGGATTTCTCTCTACTATTTGTCAGGAATAGACTCTGACTCCCTCAGCTGTCGTATGTCCCGTTATGCCTGTATGCGTGAGAGAAAATGTCTGTGTTCCTTCAGAATCTTGTTGAATTCACAACTACCTGAAGTTACATCCACTGCTTGCAGTATTGATGAGCTGGAGCGGGACTGAGAACACATGACAGTGTTTTTCTGACCTGCTGTTCACTGCTTGATGTTATAGGCATCTGGTGAAACACTCCCTATGGTATAGGACTGATGGTACCAAACTTTATGGATAAGCTGTATTTATACAACGGCAGGGGACCAGCTGTGAAGGATGTTATTCTGTTAAATGCCTTTCATCAATGATGAGCACTGCTGTTACAGTTCAAATATTACTGTGAAGTATGATTGTTCTCTTCAAGTGAACGCAGAAGTAGCACTATTGTGCTTTGTATAAATGAATTATTTTTATGTATAGAGCTTAGTAAGTTCTCTTACCTCAGTTGTGTTGTATGAGTGGAGGTTCCTGTGATTGGCACCAGTGTTAAACAGGTGTCATTCACATAACTATAGCTCAGACAATTACTGTGTAGACCTATGTAAAACTACAGTTCAGTAAATCAAGAGCAAACAACCATGTTTGTCTTTTCTGAAAATACACAGATGGGGCCCCTTGGCTAGCAATGGTATATTTTTGAGATTTGAGATCCAGCCCAACCTTTTGCGGTTTCTGTTCACGTCTGAGTGCAGCCCACTGTGGCAGAATGCTCGCTCTCTCTCTCTGCCCCAGCGGGCGAGCGGAGCACCCTGCCTGCCTTTGAGTGACAGTGCTGTCTTTCCTGTAGGGGACTTGGCGGATATCACGACTGCCGATTCAGTGGACTCAGCCATCCAGCACATGGTGGGTGAAGGAGGTCAGAGGGTCATCACCATAGTGACAGACCAGCATGGCAATCTACAGCCAGGCAGCCTTGGACAGCAGTTCTTCGTCACCATGCAGAATGGGCAGCAAAGTGAGTGTTAGTGCTGCCATCCCCTCCCCGTCTCTGAAGTCCTCTCACATTCACTGAGCATTAGTGCTGCCATCCCCTCCCCGTCTCTGAAGTCCTCTCACATTCACTGGGTATTAGTGCTGCCATCCCCTCCCCGTTTCTGAAGTCCTCTCACATTCAATGAGCATTAGTGCTGCCATCCCTCCCGTCTCTGAAGTCCTCTCACATTCACTGGGTATTAGTGCTGCCATCCCCTCCCCGTTTCTGAAGTCCTCTCACATTCACTGAGCATTAGTGCTGCCATCCCCTCCCCGTCTCTGAAGTCCTCTCACATTCACTGGGTATTAGTGCTGCCATCCCCTCCCCGTTTCTGAAGTCCTCTCACATTCAATGAGCATTAGTGCTGCCATCCCCTCCCCGTCTCTGAAGTCCTCTCACATTCACTGGGTATTAGTGCTGCCATCCCCTCCCCGTTTCTGAAGTCCTCTCACATTCACTGAGCATTAGTGCTGCCATCCCCTCCCCGTCTCTGAAGTCCTCTCACATTCACTGAGCGTTAGTGCTGCCATCCCCTCCCTGTTTCTGAAGTCCTCTCACATTCACTGAGCGTTAGTGCTGCCATCCCTTCACTGTTTCTGAAGTCCTCTCACATTCACTGAGCGTTAGTGCTGCCATCCCCTCCCCGTTTCTGAAGTCCTCTCACATTCACGGAGTACTCCACATGTGCTGGACTCTGGCCATGATGCTCTTTGCATTGACCTGTTTGTGATTACGATATGAAATGGGTGTTATCACTTGCAATGTGATATTGTTAATTTATTGTAAGGGTGTGACTTCTAATGATACATTCAGTCAGAAATGCACCAGTATGCGGTTTTATTTGCACTACTGCTAGATGGCCTGCATGCACATTATAAGAACTGAGCCTTTAATTTTCTGTTGCAGATACAGAGCTCAATAGAAATTTCTTAGATTGGTTAATTTACTTGACTCAGCAAGGTCTTTCTGATATTTCACTTATTGACAAGCTTGTGCATCAGCTCTGGTTGCTATTGCTACAGAATATTAAAGCACAGGACTGAAGCCATATGGTAAAATGCGTGCTTATTTGTTGAATTTTGCTTCAGAGGTGGACAGGGTAGTGATGTCTTGCTTTCTGACCTGAGTGCAGTGGTCGCTGTACCTGCCAATCAGATTACAGAAGAGGTGGTGCAGGCAGAGCTCCAGCCTCCCCCCAGTCGAAAGAGGAAACTGGAACCTGCAGCGAACCACACTGAACCTAAAGTCAAGCAGGTATCAGACCAATGAAAGCCAGCTCTATTCATTTGTTTATGGAGTTTTGGTCCACATCTTCAGTTGAGTTTGTCCTAAACATTTTGGTGACCATATCGGGTAAATTAAGGCAATATCAAGAAGTATGTATACATGTCAACATTTGATTGGAACTTCATACAACAAAGGATGAATATTGTGTTTGTTTGGCATGAAGTTTATGACATATTGGCAAGTTTATGGCGTACACTTAGGTTCTTTTGCTTACTCGCGAACAGTATCATTAACAATTATTCATTTAATTACTCATTTTCATTGCCATCTGTGTGTGTGACTTTTGACAGACTGGTTTGGTAATCAGATAAATAGCAGTGAGCGTCCTGCTGCAGTGTGCCCCCTAGGAGATGTAGTCTGATTTGCCTGAATGCTGTGCTTTTCCAGGAGCCGGCGGATAACGACGGCACAGAGCTGCTGCAGAGGCAGCTGCAGGAGGCCAACCGCGAAGCCCAGGAGTACCGGCGGCAGCTCCTGCAGAAGGAGCGGGAGGCCGAGCAGTACCGCCTCAGGCTGGAGGCTATGGCATACGGCCACACGAACGGCACACACTCTGAGGAGGAGAGCCAGAAGGAGGAGGTGGTGCAGGAGGAAGAGGAGCTGGGAGGAGAGGAGGTGGTGCTGTCCGAAGGGGCCATCATCATCCGGGCGGCAGAGCTGGACCCCTCAGCGGAGGGTGAGGTGACGCTGGTGGAGACGGTGGAAACAGAGTCCACTGTCACGGAAGTTACTTTGTAATGACGGACGCAGAAGAACAAGATGGATAGCCTGTTCCGGCCGCCAATACTATGTAGTTTCGCATGGCTTTCCTGCCTTGTTTTTGTATAATTATTTTTGTATCTTTTTTCATGGACATAAGAAGAAGCCATGGGAGAGCAGCCAGGGATTTAGCATTAATAATCTGGACCAGGATGCCTGCTGTACAAGCTGGAGAAGACTGATTAAGTACGCCACTTGGAGACTTGATTGCCATGCAGAACAATCCTGGTCTTTTAGTGCAGCCCTCTGTTCATTGTCCCCTCCCTCCTACATTGCCTTATGAAGGTTTGTGCCACAAACATCATGTTTACTTTGTTTCCCTTTGACGTGGTGCTTTGTCCATCAATACCTCTCCCACAAGAAGCTTTATAATGGCGATATGCAGTGAAGTGTCATTACTGTGTCTATGAATTTTCATGAATTCCATTATTGTATAATATCTGTCTGATCTAGTCATAAACAATGCATTCAGGGACAGACCTGCTTAAATGTGCGTTGTTTTTCTGGGGGTTTCAGCTAAAGGAAAGAACATCCCTGATCTGTGGCCCTGCCTCTGCCTGAGTGTGCCACAACCCCCGCATTGCAGATTCATCTTTCCATTTTCCAATGCTAACTTCATTGTCACTGTGAAAGTGTGTGAGTCACTGATCAGCGCTTGTACTCATCAGTGTCAGATTGTCTGCATGCCCCATGTGCAGAGCTCCACAACAATATTTAGCGTGAATGTAGCATATAATGTCACTGACTTTAGACTCATAAGGACTCAGTTTCTCTCTTGAACGTGCAAGCATAGATGGTTACATCACCTTTTTGTCACTTGTGGGCACTTACGTGGCAACTGGAGTCTCTTTTTCTGACTTGCGCTGTCCAATAACAATTTGTCCGGCAAACACAAAACATTATTTAAATGCAGTGCCAAGTCTATGACTTCGAAAGAACATTCCAGTGACATTGTGAGAGCGTTTTGTGTTTGTTGGGTGGTCTTTTCATTGTAAAAAACATCCCGGTATATGACCCAGTGCCCCTGATTGTGACCTATCCTTTCACATTTTCTGTTTTCTGAGGCAGAGTTGTGCAAGGACGATGTCATGGATACTGTGAAGTCACGCTTGACCGCCTCTAGTCTGGTCATAGTTTGGGGAGCAGAGACAGCAAGCGCAGTAACTGGTGTTCTCCTGTACCAGGCATATCTCTGACTGTGAGCGCAAGTAAACTTCAGTTAACAGACAGCGTATCCATCTGATAAGCTTCATTTGCTTCATCCCACAATCATTCCCTGAATAAATTCACCATAGCTGGGCACCGATAGTGATCTAATACCCAACTAAGGGTAATTCCATCTCTCATCACCAGATTTCAAAAAAAGCTCCTGATAGACAACGTGAGATTTGCCTCTAATGTACAGAACATGATGCTCTTGTATCCAGGAGACTAAACGCAAAATTTTATACACATATCTTCATTAGTTTTCGAGATATTGAGATTGGAAAAAAGGGGACATAGCCCCCAATTTTGCGCAAAAACAAGTCTTTCTACACAATACTTCAATAGGTCATAGGTTTTGAACTATCAGAGACGGCTACATGGAATTTGCAGGATTGGTTCTTTGGTATAACATGCCTCAGATTACCAAAAATCAGCACCACCACTTGTATACTTGCAAATTAGTTGGTTTCTCTAAATGACTCAAGTTTGGTTTTGCACATGGGGCCAGGTTTGGCTCTCAATACCTCTGGACAGAAACACACTAGATCTTTCAAGACTGAGAGTACATTAGTCATATTATAGTAATTCCGTAGCAACAAGGAATTTGAACTTTTTGATTTATAAGCCCTTAACGGTTTACGGTGGTCTCACTATTTTGGCTTTTTGCTGCTGCACTTTCACTACTGCACACTGTACTTCCGCTAACATGTCCAAATCCGCTCACTACTATAGATAAATGAAAGTTAAGAACATACTACTTAAAAATGAGTAGTAAAACTTTATAAAAACCATTCATATTATAGCTGACAGTATTTTTTCTGACTCAATACAGACAGTCAAACAGAGATTGAAGAGTTTACTTAGCTCTCCTATTACTTTATTACTCTGAAGTTTTCAAAGAAATGTGAATAAAAAAATGAAGTGCGGGGAACGGTGTTTGAATTAACAAGCTGATCGAAGATCGCTTAAGTAGCCATTGACTGGCTCAATCTTTGTTTGATTATAGTAGCTAACTGAAAAACCAAAGTTGCGAAACAACTGGTTACTGCCCTTAACAATGGAATAAAACATGTCAGAGCCATATTTCAATTGTACATAGCCAAGGTATGACAGGATGTACTGTAAAACAAATTAAATTACTAGAAAAGCATATTTTAGTTGATGTTCTTATCAAATATCAGGTCGATATCTTAAAGAAAACTGTATTTTTCAAAGTTTTAAATCACACTATGTTTTACTAAAACGAATATGCTGGTACATCGGCATATAATGTATATACTGTCTCCTAGTTAATCAGTAAAAACTTTTCATTGTACATAATTTCAGTTTTGATAATTGTATTGTAGAAGTACAGAAATTGTGTTTCTACTTGCCAGACTAAATTGGTTGATTTCACCTGTTGCTGTGTCTGTAATTATATGCCAAAATTGGTATGTCATTTCCTGCTGTTTACGTCTCTACTTACAAGACAGACTGATAGCTGATGACAGCAATACTTTAGTCTTATATTTATAAGTAGTCACAGCCATGATATTATGATCATATTACTTTTAGTTTATCACTGTTGCACGTGCCTAATTGAGAATGGAAAATGGCTTAATCTTTTAGCCTGGAATCCATCCGTATCAAACTTTGGTCACTCCCAACGGTCACTTGCTGATACGACTGGCCTCACTTGGTAGGCTAGCGTTTGACTTTCAAACATTCGCACAAAATCCATGCGAGATCTGTGATTGGCTCACAGTCGCAAGGGTGCCCCGCCCCTTTAAATAGACTTGCGGTGGGTCCTGAATGAATTGATTCCAATGGGGAGAAGTGAACATGAGCACAGATTATCACCGATTATTTTGCCCCATTGTATCAGAATTAAATATTAGACTTATTTTTCGCAGGCCACATATCTTCCAAATATTCTGGTGCTGCAATGGTATTTTTAAGACCAACAGATCAGGAGAAAATGAGCTTCGTTCGAGACCTGTGTCTCAGCAGCGGTCACGTAACATCTGGCAATACAGAAATACAGTATGGACAGCGGCAAACGACGAATTAAACTTTTAAACTTAAATAATGCTTGTGTTTATATGTTCAGTGATACTGTTATTGCCATCGATGTTTAATCGTTTTTAAAGGGAAAATGAATATAGTTGATCGCTGTGATCTTGTACTGGATTGATATCAGATATTTATCAAGCGGGGAAAAGCGGCAAAATAAGCGTTGGCCATCCACGTTAAAAATGCCGAAACGTTGTGCAGCAATAGGTTGCAATAATAGGAACAAGCTATCCATCTTCTCTTTTCCGAAGAAAGTAGACAGGCAAGGAATAAATTGGCAACTGTCGAATTATGTACCGGCTTCATAGGCTTAACCTAGCTGATGCCCTTCAAGCTATAGCTAATGCCAATTACCGTTACGTAATTTGAGTATTACTTAATTTAGCCTTTATTATACTGGGGAATCCCACTGAAATAAAAAAATGCAGATATGGCCAAACATTATCCTGTTCAAAACCTAACAACCACTCCAAGAGTAAACGCAACCAAGCCACAATCTAATTTTAAGCTCATGTCAAATAACATTCACGAATGCCGTAGCTGGCCAGCTAACTCATATTCCTAATGCTGAGTACAGCCGTTAGGTGTGTTGTAAAATGCCTAATGTAGCAAAGTAAAAGGAAATATACACGCAACATGCAGATATAAGAGATACTTGTATATCCCAACGTTTAACTGCTCGCCTTCTTAGCTACCACGTCTGACAACAAGATGCTGGATAACCCGGTCAGCATTCGTTGTGCAAATGGCGCCGCGCGATTGGTGGTTCTCGCCAAAAGAAGGCCCAATCAGCCAAGAGCAGAAACTATGAATATTTATATATTTAGTTCATTAGTGACGTAAGGGCTAAACACTGGCCTACCGACTGAGGCCAGACTGTATCAGCAAGTGACCGTTGGGAGCGACCAAAGCTTGATATGGATGGATTCCAGGCTATGAATCTTTGGCACCATGCTCTTTTGGAGCACAGCTCAATTGTACTGATGATTGTAACAAACTGGATTATGTAAAGGAACTTAAACGGTAAGATTACTTTAACCTCCTGACCCTGAATGCCTCTGTACCGGTGGCAGAAGCGCATCTCACAAAAGCCTTACTAGGGCATGATGACCGTGCAGCAACATAGTCATATTATATACCCACTCAACTCGTACAGGTACATTTCTATAATTGTATATAGCATGAGGCAGGGCTCTGTGTCAAACATTTTCGCCTGTTGCGAAACGGTGTCATTGACAATATGAAAAGTACTAATTCTTTCAAGATACCAACTCGACATTTGCTTATTTGTCAATTAATGAATGCTCTTTCCACTGATGTAATTTGTTTTATGGTATAATCTGTCTTCATTTGGCAGTATAAAAATGAAATATGGTTCAGAGGTGGGGTTTTTTTTTTTTTATTTTTAAGGGCCTATAAACCAGAAGGTCCAAATTCCTTGGCAGAAATGCCAAGTTTTTATGAAAGTGCTATGACATAGTAATTGCTGAGACTAGACAGATCTAGTTTGTTTCATTCCAGAGATATAGAGGGCCAAACCTGGCATCTTGCGCAAAACCAAACCTTTTTTGAGTCATTATGGGGAGGGCACCAATTAGCAAATGTATGCGTTATGCCACTGATCTTTGGTAATATGAGACATATGCCAAAGTTCCAATCCTGCAAATTTCATATATCTATCATTGATAGTTCAAAAGTCAAAAGACTTCTTTAAGTTAACATACTGCATAGAAACACTCATTTTTACTCTAATTTGGGGGCCGTACCCCCTTTCTGAAGTCTCAATTAAAACTAGCAAAGATGTGGGTGTAAAATTTTGCACATAATATCCTGGAAACAAGAACATTATGTTTTGTAAACTATAAGCAAATCTGAGGTTGACAGTCGGGAGGCCTCCAGTGATTTCAACAGAATTACCCCTAAGCTTGGGTGTCAGGAAAGTGGCCTGCTTTTTATAGTAATTCATTGTATGCTGACTAGTACTGATGAGCCTACATAGAAAATAAGCGAAGTTGCTGGTTTCTGATGAAGTACTAGTGTTCATGTAGTGTGAGGGATATTCACTAACTTTTTTTACACCACGTACCTTTATTCTCATACATGTACTATCAGGTTTTTTATAGTGTCTCTGGACTTAGGGCTTTTTGATTTATAAATAACTTGCTTCCACAAAATTGGCTAATTTATCTTGATGTCACTAAGTGCTTATGGATATACAGTGGGGTGCAAAAATTTGGGCACCCCTGGTTTAAATGTCTGTTACAATTAATCTCCAAGTGATTGAAAGCAAGCCTGAACACTAAATGCTACGAAGTTAAACATGACACATTTCTGCAAATTTAAAAGCAAGGTTTCTTTTTATTTTAATTTTTCCAAGTTTTTAAATGATAAGAAAGGAAAAAGGGCCATGTGCAAAAGTTTGGGAACCCTTTTGGGTTATTCTTTGTCATTGTTTAAGAAGATGATTACTAACGCCCAGACCCAGGTGATTTATTCCTTAGGGCCTCAGTGAGTCAGGTGAATATAATTCTGGGGAGACCAATATATTCTGAAGTAACTCCATGCCTTCTAAAGTATCCGACTTATGTCTGGTGAAAAAAGCCGTGTGTTCCTCTAAACACTTGTCCAAGGATGTCAAAATAAAGATAATTCACTTCCACCAAAAAGGAGAGGACTACAAAAAACTCTCGAAATGTTTCAAACTACCCATTTCTACTGTCAGAAACATCGTAAGAAAATGGAAAATAAATGGAACAATTGAAGTCAAGGCAAGATCTGGAAGACCACGAAAAATTTCAGATAGCCCGAGATCTGGTGAGAAATTCTCACAAGAACTCACACATCACTGCAAAAAAGAGTAGCAGACACAGGTCTAGTTGTTCACAGGACAACAATACAGCATACCTTAAACAACAAAGACCCACATGGCAGAGTTGCAGGAAAGAAGCCTGTCCTTCGACCTCAAAACAAAATTAAGCGTCTATGCAAAAGAAAACCTAGAGAAACCTCAAGCCTATTGGAACAATGTGCTTTGGACTGACGAAACCAAAATTGAACTTTTTGGCCACAACCAAAGAAGGTATGTTTGGAGAAAAAAGGCTGAAGCATTTGTAGAGAAGAACACTTTGCCAGCTGTTAAGCATGGAGGTGGATCCATTATGCTTTGGGGTTGTGTAGCAGCTGGGGGCACAGGCAATATTGTGCGGGTGGAAGGAAGAATGGATTCCACCAAATATCAAGACATTCTATAGGCTAATGTTCAAAGCTCAGTCCAGAAATTGAAGTTGAAGAGACGTTGGGTATTCCAGCAAGACAATGACCCGAAGCATACCTCAAAATCAACCATGAAGTACCTCCAGGAAAGACGGATGAAGGTTTTGAAATGGCCATCACAGTCCCCAGACGTGAAAATCTGTGGAAAGACCTCAAACATGACGTGCATACAAGAAGGCCGAAGAATATTTCTGAGCTAGAGGTGCTCTGTCAGGAAAAATGGGAAAAGATTCGAAAGACAAGAACTGAAAGACTCTTAGCTGGCTACAGGAAGCGTTTGCAAGCTGTTATAGCTGCCCGAGGAGGAGTTACAAAGTACTAGCTGACGGGGTTCCCAAACTTTTGCACGTGGCCTTTTTCCTTGTTTTATTATTTTGAAACCGTAAAAAGTTAAAAATAAAAATCATTCTTGCTTTAAAATGTGATGACGTGTCATGTTTAACTTTGTAGCATTTAGTGCTCATAAGAGCCACCACAGTCGGATGCCTTGGAAAGCATGGAGTTACTTCAGAATATATAGTTCAACCCTGGAATTATATTCACCTGACTCACTGAGGCCCTAAGGAGTAAATCACCTGGGTCTGGGCCTTAGTTATCATCCTCTTAAACCATGACAAAGAATAACCCAAAAGGGTTCCCAAACTTTTGCACATGGCCCTTTTTCCTTTCTTATCATTAAAAACTCAGAAAAATCAAAATAAGAAGGAAGCTTGCTTTTAAATTTACAGAAATGTGTCATGTTTAACTTTGTTGCATTTAGTGTTCAGGTTTGCTTTCAATCACTTGGAGATTAATTGTAACAGACATTTAAAGCAGGGGTGGCCAAATTTTTGCACCCCACTGTATTTGAAATTAAACTCACTCCATAGGCGGGATTGGGGCCTAAAATGCGCATTTTCAAGACTTTCTTTACATCGGCCTCATCTGTTCATTGAAGTGTAGCGGAAATATGAACACGGCATAATTTTGAATGCGAGCCAAAGTATGAAGGAAAAAATATATATTTTTAAATTTCTCATATGTCTGCTGGTTTTTATACACTGCGTTGCAGTTACTCTTTATTAACTCAACCAGCAGGTGGCACTACATTTAAAGAGATGCATCAAAATTGACACTCTAAATCTACTGCATTTTATTCCATATATTCAGTCTCTTTCCATTAAAATTAAAAAGCTCACAGCATTAAGTATTTATAGACAGTAGTCTGGTAGAAGGTCAATAAGTGCATGTAAGATGCAAGCAATCAGTTAGGGGAGCTTTATTTTTTCTAATGATTGTCACCCCGTTATAGGTTTTCATTGGCATTGCACCATTTTTATTATTCTGTAATATTGCTATCAAGACAGGTTTGATGATCTATTCTGTATCAGTATTGCGTCATGTGAAGATGGCAGCAGTAAAATATATGATGTGAAAGCCTGTATTTTTTGCATACTAAACCTGTTACTGAATGGCTAATATGTCTGGTCCTCAGCGTTGTAGTTTGCATGGACCAGTCAGTTGTCAACAGACAGAAATTATGGCTTTTCTGATAATCGCATTCTCTGAGAGGTATGCTACTCCGTAATTGCAGGTTATAAGGTCTTTCAAATGCATTGGCAATATCATTGTCGACAAAATATTCTTTGTACCATTGATTCTCTCAGGTGTTCCGGGAATATACATTGGGGTGTTATTTTTACAGTATTTTGCACTTCACACTGTGTGAAGTAAGGGACTGTGCTCTGTTCCCTTATTTATGCGCAAGGATCCTGCCAGGGTTACGCCTCCATACATTGTTATGAAACAAGAAACAATACATTGTTATAAATTAACCAGTCACTTGTGGGAGAAGAGCAAAAAAGAAAGAAAGTTTATGAATTGTCTCTTTTTATTGATAAAAACATTAGGTATTTTTGAATCCAATAAATATGCTCTCATTCCCAACAAAATGATGCCTTTGAACGTCTGTGTAGACACTTTCTTTAGTAGGATCCATCATTGCCAAGCCTGAAACGAATAAAAGTCATACATTTATTTAATAAATACACAAATTCACCACCTCTGGTTTATGGCTCTCTGCAATCACTGTAAGGATAACGGCATTGAGGCTTTTCCTTGAAAAGGTTTAGGCGCTTACAAAGGGACTTTCTCGACACAGATTCTTTCAAGACCTGTCACATTCTGGGGTTTGTGCTTATCAACCGCCCTCTTTGATTAGACTGTCTGGTTTCTGCGAATGCCATTGCAGAGCATCGATTTTATTTGGCCTGAACCATTTTTGTACAGGTTTTAAGGAGTGACTTGGGTCATTGTCTTGCTGGGAAGTTCACCAATGGCCAAGTCTCAGCTTTCTGGTGGAGTCAACCAGATTGTCTGCTACAAATTGCTTGATTTTTGGTGGAATTCATTAAGCCATTGATTTTAAACAGTGCCCCTGGACCTCTGGAATTAAAACTGCCTCCAAAACACTGATCCACCGGCATATTTCGCTGTGGGTTTCCACCTCGTTAGCATCTCTGTTTTGAGATGATCTTTGTGGAAATTTTAAGTCCTTACCTCAGTGTCTGGTCAGAAAAGGCTTTTTTTTCTTGCTAAATGTCCAAAAGTTCTGTTGGTGCTTTTTAAAATGTGGTGACCCCAAGAAGCCAAGACCTGCAATGCAATTCTCTCATGGTGATTCTAAGGGATTTTTTTTTTTTTCACTTTTCTCACCATTCTTCCTATGCTGGTGGGCAAAATACAACCCCAATTCCGAAATAATGGGACAAAGTGTAAATTGTGAATAAAATCAAAACGCAATGACTTTCAAATCACACCAGCCAGTATTTTATTCACAATAGAACAGAGATAGCAGCGAATGTTGAAAGTGAGAAATTTTACTATTTTATCCACAAAATTAGCTCATTTCAAATTTGATGGCTGCTACAGGTCTCAAAAAAGTTGGGACAGGGGCCTGTTTACCATGGTGTAGCATTCCCTCTTTTTAACACAGAGTGGAGGCGTCTGGGCATTGAGGAGACAAGTTTCTTGAGTTTAGCAATTGATTCCACTCTCGTTTAATACAGACTTCCAGCTGCTGGAGAGTTTTGGGTCTCCTTTGACGGACTTTTCATTGAATTATGCGCCAAATTTTCTCAATTGGTGAAAGATCAGGACTGCAGGCAGGCCAGTTCAGCACACGGACTCTTCTACTATGAAGCAATGCTGTTGTAATAGCTGCAGTATGTGGTTTTGCATTGTCCTGCTGAAATACACAAGGCCTTTCCTGGAATAGATGTCATCTGGAAGGGAGCATTTGTTGCTCTAAAACCTTTATATACCTTTCAGCATTCATGGTGCTTTTTAAAACATGCAAGTGTCCCACACCATATGCACTAATGCATACCCATACCATCAGAGGTGCTGCCTTTTGAACTGAACGCTGATAACAGGAGGGGGGTGGTCTTTCTCCTCTTTAGCCCGGAGGACACAACGCCCATGATTTCCAACAAGAATGTCAAATTTGGACTCGTCTGACCACAGGACACTTTGCCACTTTGCTACAGTCCATTTTAAATGAGCCTTGGCCTACAGAACACGGCGGTGCTTCTGGATCATGCTCAACAATGGCTCCCTTTTTGCATGATAGAGTTTTAGGTGGCATCTGTGGATGGCACGGCGGACTGTGTTTACAGACAGTGGTTTCTTGAAGTATTCCTGGGCCCATTTAGTAATGTCAATGACAGAACCATGCTAGTGAGTGATGCAGTGGCATCTGAGGGCCCGAAGATCACAGGCATCCAGTAAAGGTCTTCGGCCTTGTCCCTTACGCACAGAGATTTTTCCAGTTTCTCTGAATCTTTTGATGATATTATGCACTGTCGATGATGAGACCTTGAAAGCCTTTGCAATTTGCTGTTGAGGAACATTGTTTTTAAAGTATTCCACAATTTTTTTCATGCAAGCCTTCACAGGTTGGAGAACCTCTGGCCATCTTTAGTTCTGAGAGACTCAGCCTCGCTAAGACATCCCTTTTATAGCCAATCATGTTACCCACCTGATGCCAGTTAACTTAATTACTTGCGAAATGTTCTTTCAGCTGATTATCTTATATATTAACTGCTTTTTCAGCCCTTTTTTGCTTGTGTCCCAACTTTTTTGAGACCTGTTGCAGCCAGAAAATTTGAAATAAGCTCATTTTGTGGATAAAAATGTAAAATGTCTCAGTTTCATCATTTGAAATGTTATCTATGTTCTATTGCAAATAACATATTGGCTCGTGTGATCTGAAAGTCATTGCATTTTGATTTTATTCATGATTTACACTTCTTCCCAACTATTTCGGAATTGGGGTTGTATGTTTGTGTCCTCTACCTGTCAGTTTTTTTTTAAATAACTGCCCTTATGGTGCTCAGTGGTATATTTTATCTTTTGAGGATCTTTTTGCTGCTTTTACCACATTTGCAGAGGTGTACACCCATGTCTCTTTCAGATTGCCTGTTCTTTTTTTTTCATGATGCTGGATCACAAAGTGATTTTGCATGCATTACCTCATTTTTAAACACAAGTGAAATCGAAAGTGATGAACATCAATAAAACTTTGAAGAACTTATGTGGAATTTCATCCTTAGTTTTAAATTTGATAGGCTGTTCACAGTAAATTTTTAGAATTACCATTAATTGAGAAACCTTGGAAGAAATTTGTTTTTAATTAAATGAATAAGTAATTTCGGAGGCCAAGGTCAAAACCAGGGGATCGATCCAAGGGGGGGCTGGAGAGAGGAATGGCGCAGATGGAGAAGGTGGAGGGAAAGGACAAGACGAGGCTCGGGAAACAGGAGATGCTGGAGTGGGACCAGAGGAGAGGAAGCATCCACTGGAAAGAACTGCTGAGGAGCGAGGACAAGCACAAAACGGGTACAATACAGTCTAGCAAAGAACATGGAACAAAGAGAGTAATTTTATTCTTCCTTTCAGTCTAATTATCTTACAGCTTAAGAAATGTCTTAATATCATTGACCTCTAAACTTGTTAAACTAGCTTACTCAAGAAAGGTGGAGTGGGTGATGGTATTAGGCACCAGGGGGCAATAGGCTCCACTCCATGGGAAAAGCCACAATATTTGTGTTTCTCATGAAGCCATTATTTCAAATCATTCCTAATCCAACGAGGATAGGTCTTCTTTGTACAGGAAATTATATCAGAGCCAATGAGATGCAGCTTTACAATTTTCCACGGCACTTTACACCCCATTGCAACTCATCAAGCCAGGAAAGTATCCACAAATTTAGCAGATTTTCCGTTAGAGTTGTGCCTGTTGCCTCCTGCCTGGTGCTTAATGCCTCCATCTGCCCTACAGTGCTGTGAAAAAGTATTTGCCCCCTTCCAGATTTCTCTTTTTTTTGGCATATTTGCCATATTTAAATGTTTCAGATCATCAAACAAATTTGAATATTAGACAAAGAAAACCTGAGTAAATACAAAAATCAGTTCTTAAATGATGATTTCATTTATTAAGGGAAAAAAGTACATGCTTAAGCTACACGCATAAGCATGTATAAACTCCAATTCCAATGAAGTTGGGACGTTGTGTAAAACGTGAATAAGAACAGAATACAATGATTTGCAAATCCTTTTCAGTCTATATTCAATTGAGTACACTACAAAGAGAAGATAATCAATATTCAAACTGATAAACTTTATTGTTTTTTTGGAAATATTCACTCCTTTTGAATTTGATGCCTGCAACACATCCCAAAAAAGCTGGGACAGGGGCATGTTTACCACTGTGTTACATCACCTTTCCTTTTAACAACAAAAAGCATTTGGGAACTGAGGACGCTAATTGTAAAAGCTTTGCAGGTGGAATTCTTTCCCATTCTTTTTTGATGTACGACTTCAGTTGCTCAACAGTCCAGGATCTTCGTTGTCGTATTTTGCGCTTCATAATGTGCCACACATTTTCAATGGGAGACAGGTCTGAACTGCAGGCCGGCCAGTCTATTACTACGCACTCTTTTACTACGAACCCACGCTGTTGTAACACATGCAGAATGTGGCTTAGCATTGTTTCACTGAAATAAGCAAGGACGTCCCTGAAAAAGACGTTGCTTGGATGGCAGTATATTTTGCTCCAAAACCTGTATGTACCTTGCAGCATTAATTGCGCCATCACGGATGTGCAAGTTACCCATGCCATGGGCACTAACACATCTCCATACCATCACAGATGCTGGCTTTTGAACTGTGCATTGATAACAATCTGGATGGTCCTCTTTAGCCCGGAAGACACAACGTCCATGATTTCCAAAAACAATTTGAAATGTGGACTCGTCAGACCGCAGCACACTTTTCCACTTTGCGTCAGTCCATCTCAGATGAGCTTGGGCCCAGAGAAGCCGGCGGCGTTTCTGGGTGTTGTTGATATATGGCTTTTGCTTTGCATGGTAGAGTTTGAACTTGCACTTGTAGATGTAGCGACGAACTGTGTTAATGGACAGTGGTTTTCCAAAGTGTTCCTGAGCCCACATGGTAATATCCTTTATAGAGTGATGTCAGTTTTTAATACAGTGCCGCCTGGGGGACCGACGGTCACGGGCATTCAATGTCGGTTTTTGGCCATGCCATTTACATGTAGAGGTTTCTCAGGAATCTCTGAATCTTTTGATAATATTATAGACTGTAGATGACGCAATCCCTAAATTCCTTGCAATTGCACATTGAGAAGTGTTGTTCTTTAACTGTTGGACTATTTGCTCATGCAGTTGTTCACAAAGTGGTGAGCTTCGCCCCATCCTTGCTGAGTGCCTGAGTCTTTCAGGGATGCTCCTTTTATACCTAATCATGACACTCACCTGTTTCCAATTAACCTGTTCACCTGTGTAATGTTCCAAACAGGTGTTTTTTGAGCATTGCTCAACTTTTCCAGTCTATTGTTGCCCCTGTCCCAGCTTTTTAGGAACGTGTTGCAGACATCAAGCTCAAAATAAGTGAATAATAAAAAAAAACAATAAAGTTTATCAGTTTGAACATTAACCCTCTATTAACCACCGTAGCATATCTGCTACATAAAGTGAAAGGGTTAACAGCCTGGACACCCTGCTGGTTTTGTTTCTTATTGCCAAATAAACATTTGAGAATAACTTGAATGGTCCGTCACTTTAATTTTTCCATTCGCATTATTACCCGATGTAGCAGATCTGCTACATTTTGGAAAGGTGGGCCAAAGGGTCAAATTATTTTTTTAAACTATTTTTCCAAATATTGGCCCATAATCAACATATTTGCCTAGGGAAATGATTTTTACACAGTTGGAAAGGTACTTGGTTAACAGAGGGTTAAATATCTTGTCTTTGTAGTGTACTCAATTGAATATAGGTCGAAAAGGAATTGCAAATCTGTTTTTATTACTCACATTTTACGCAACTTCCCAACTTTGTTGGAATTGGGGTTTATAGTAAAAAAGTATATGCAGTGTAGCACAGTCCAGAATATTTGAGAAAAAACACCAAAGAATACCATGCTGATTTACTGTATTTGCTCCATGTGAGGTAAGGTATTATTGGTGATCTTGTGATTAATACTTGGTGTAGCTTCCAACAACAGCCTTCTCAGATAGGCTTTTATGTTTAGCAAGACTGAAAAACTCATTTAGTGGGATGTTGAACCATTTTTTCCCAAGCAGAACCTTTCAACGTAGTTGACTTTCCTTATGCTTGTGCTTCCAAATTGAGCTTCAGTGAACCCATTGAAATTCAGACAACAGGTTCTCGGACAGGGCAAAAGTTTAAAAAAAGCGCTTTTTCATACATATGAAGACCACAAAGGAAAAATGATCAGAGTCCAAATTTAGCACTTTTGTATATTTTATGTGTTATATATGATTATAATACTTTATATATATATATATATATATATATATATATATATATATATATATATATATATATATTATATATATTGTTATAATATAGCATATTTTTAATAATATATAAATATTTATTATAATATTATATATTATTATAATATTGTATATATTTTATATTTTTTGCATATTTTTTCAGTGCTTTGTTTCTAAGATCGTTTTGAATTTTTAATTTATCATTTCTCCACAACATGAAAATCTTACTCTGATCATTTTCTCAGGAAGGTCCACCTATTGCCAGGCACAGCCTATAGCAGCAAGCCACTGACTGGCCCATTGTTTTTCTGTGTTAAATGGGACCTATTATGCTGATCCTTCTTTTAATACATATTAGTAATGTTATAATGTTGGTTGTCCATACTCAACCTTTGAAAAGTTTCTAAACATAAGATACAGAGGTTTTGCCGTAATCCAAGAACGTGATTTCGTGAACGTGATTTCCTCTCTGAACAGCTCCTCCCGAGATCTTTGCGAGATCTGGGCAAAACCTGACGTCAGGTTGTGCCGTCCAATTAGTACAGACCTAGCCAGAGCCAATCACAGCGCTGGACCTGCCCACACCGGAAACTATTCTAGCTGGCACTAACAACGGCAGATCATACTATGCCTTAGTAGCATCTACACTTTTGGAAATACAAAAGAAGAAGCGCAGATCATTTGAGGTGCAGTTTTGTCAGTATCTCTCCCAAAGCTGCTTGTCCGTTTACTTTTGGACGCGAAGAAAAACAGCTATTTCTCTTCCGAAAGAGGATGCCACCAGAAATCAGTGAGTAGCTTTTTTTGTTTGCTGGCAGCAAACAGCCACGGCCAAAGGGAACGTTAGCTGTTTGTGCTCAGCATTTCACCAAAGACAGCTTTGTCAATAAAGGATAATTCGACACAGGATAAGCGTTTCAGCTGCTTCTCAAACCCGAAGCAGTTGCATCGATCAAGCACTCGGAGCCACAAGCTGTAAGTAACGATATAACAGCAAATAATGTAAGTGAAGCTAACGTGTTATGGGTGGCTAGCAGGACCGCTAGCGATAGTTAGCACTAACAACTGGTCTCAAACGCAGGCTTTGTAAAATATCTGAAGATAAAGCCTGTATTGATCGCGACTGTCCGTGACTGACAGACACAGAAGCTGTAAGTTGCTTTTACTGCATAAGCCAACCTGACGTGATAGCCAGTTGATTGTGGCTGTAGCACAGCGGCTTACGTAGCCAAGTTACTGTTGCTGGTGTTTGTGTCCTAAATATGCAAGAGTAATATCAGGGGAAATTCTACAGAAGGTGTGTGAACATAAACCTCATTTGAAGCTAACTTTTAATACTTGTTTGTTATTTGGATGCTTGGTACAACTGTCCACGGTAACGGAACTTGCTGTCTGTAAAACCTGTATTGCAAGGGTTTGTCTCCGTGGTTATGATCGCTCGGTTACCAGCTACTGCATGTTAGGTTGCGTGCCGTCGTGCTAATTAAAAATGCTCCTGGTTAACTTATATGAAGTAATTCTGATCGGTCTGCTTGTGTTACTTCAGTAAGCATCAATGTGGCAGTTTCATCATAACGTTGCCCGATTGTAGCCACTACAGTTGAAGCGGCTGCTTGTGATCGCTTCACTTATCCATGACCGGGATCAGCCGAATACTTCACAAATGTCTGGGCAAGCTCTCTGTGGCTACCATGAAAGCAATGCGAAACGCAGAAGCTCTACTGTGTCTGGTATAACAAATGATTTCTCTGCACTACCGTGACATAATTTCATCCCCCTTTAGAAATTGTTGTGGGTAATAAAAAAGGCGGAGATTAAATAGGAAATTCTTTCCTGTAGAAGTGATTGACTCGCTAGCTCCACATAAGCAACTTGTCCACGCTAACAGAACTTACGGTCTGTAAAACCTGTATTATGTTCATAACATAACCAAGCTCTCTCTAGCTGTTGCATACTATCCATAAAGCTGCTTTCACATCGGATGAGAGACGAATTTTTCGCGGGACAGATTACATTCAAAGTCAATGCAAAGACTTGAATACGCACGTTATGGGCGTGTTAAGCAGATTTCACACCGGACGTGAAACGAATTTTTCGCGCGACAGATTACATTCAAAGTCAATGCAAAGACTTGAATACACGCGTTATGGGCATGTCAAGCCGCTTTCACACTGGACGCGAAATGAATTTTTCGCGCAACAGATTAGCTACATTCAAAGTCAATGCAAAGATGCAAATACATGCGTTATAGGCGCGTTAAGCAGCTTTCACACCGGACTCAAAACTAATTTTTTGCACGACAGATTAGCTACATTCAAAGTCAATGCAAAGACGTGAATACACGCGTTATGGGTGCGTTAAGCAGCTTTCACCCGGACGCGAAACTAATTTTTCACGCGACAGATTAGCTACATTCAAAGTCAATGCAAAGACGCGAATACACGCGTTATGGGCGCGTTAAGCAGCTTTCACACCGGACGTGAAACGAATTTTTCGCACGAGAGATTACATTCAAAGTAAATGCAAAGACAATCCATTGACTTTGAATGTAATCTGTTGCGCGAAAAATTAGTTTCGCGTCCGATGTAAAAGCGGCTTATCGCGCCCATTTTCTGTGAGCAAACGCTGGTCATTCCAACGCAATAAGTAACCATTACCACGGGCAATTTCCGAAAAGGCCGTTTAGCCTGGAGCTTTCGCCCCTTCATACACCAGCGCAGAAGCTGTTCGTTACTCCACGCTAACAACACACCACAGCTATGCACATGAACCAGCAGGTCCTTATAATACACACCGAAGCAGTCCATAAGTTGTTGGTCCACTTTTTGCTGCTCCTCACTGTCCGTGTTTCCCTCTAAACTCAGACCCACTCGATTTCTACGGTCTCTGTTCTACACTTGGGTTTGTCGACCCGTTCTACAAATGTGTCTATATGGGGTGGCTTCTAGCTTTCCCTCAATCCTAGCTATAGAGTAGAAACACCGGTGTACTCACCGTAGTTGCCGTTGGTAGACAGCAAATTCGAGCTTGAGCTGCCAGACATTCGCACTGCGTCCTCCACTTTCGCCGTTGCGTTTATTGGAACAAGTTAATTTCATTAGATCTATACACATGTACTGCGTTTGATTGCGGAATATGCCCGTCGATTCCTACGGGAGACGCGTCTCAGTTTCAGTCTGAGGAGCCGGACCCGGAAAACTGCATTCCGCTGCCTCTTCCCGCCTAGATCCGCCCTCCACAGAGCTGGCCAGTCAGAAGAAAGTGGGCACATGGGGAGTGGGGGCCATAGTGGAAGAGCCACTCCAACGAGGCGTTTCAGGCAGAGACTACAATGGACTACAAATGGGTTTTTTTGAGGATGGCAGTATGAGCTAAATGAGGACCCTGTTTAGGACTTTGAATGATCAGGAGTACTCTAGGGGAGTCCAAGATCAAAATATACTCAAAGGAAATGAAAACGCAACACTCTAAATTTTGGTTTATTTTTGCTCAGGACCTGAGTAGTCCAGTTTGAGTTCTTAAGTGACCATGGGGGTCACAATGTGTATCTCGTTACACATGAATGATCATCATGTAACTCAACAGTGTGAGTTGGACTCTCATCAATCCATATTGAGTACAACATATGGGATTAGGAGTTGTGCAAGTACTGTGGTTGAAATGAAGGAGGGGTTGTCTTCCCTATATAAAGGCATGATAAAAGCCACACAAAAAACATTTTTAAGTGTCATAATGCCACGTCTGTCGACTGAACAACGGAACAGGGCCCTGGGTATGCTAGAGGCGGGAGTAAGTGCCCAGCAAGTGGCTCACCGTTTTAGGTGTAGTACGTCCAGCATCAGTACGTTTTTGGTGTAGTACGTCCAACTGGAACGAGCTCTTTCATCAAGAGTACCCAGACCTCAAACCAGGCAGCAACTCCAGAATGCACTACAGGCAGAGTGGCGACAACTTCCCCAAGACAACCTAAGGCGCTTAGTCAGGTCCATGAGGAGCGTTGTACTGCCTGTGTGGATGTTCGTGGGGGTCACACCCGATACTGACTGTTCTTTTGAGTTCATTTTTAAATGTGTGTTCCGTTCAGTCTTGTTGTGATTTTTCATTTTCAACTTGTGCTCGTTATGTTTAATACATCTGTTTATTATTGTCCAAATCGGCCCATTAACACATTTAATTCATTAAAGTCAACCCACCCGACATATTTGATTTGTTAAAATAAGAAAATAAATTTGAGTCACAAAATTATTTGAATCCAAACTGGTGTTGCGTTTTCATTGCCTCTGAGTATATAACCTTGGAAATATAGCAAAATAGGTCCCCTTTAAGAAAGGTCCATTTTGGTCTCGGCTGACCAGAACAGTCAGTTCCAGTTTAAGTTACAATACTGAAATGGATTTGAACAGTATGCGATAGAATGCCCAGTATGTACCCTTGATGAAGACACAAAATTCCATGTAGTCACTTTGGAAGAGCTGAACTTCAAACTGGAACTTTATTTGTAGACTACCCGTCGGACAGTGCTGTACTGTAGGTTTATTTCCTTTTTTCTCAGCTAACCACATGGTAGAGCAATAAATCAAGTGAAATGTTCAGCTGCTTTCACTCAAATCAGATACGCAGATCAAATGTGAAAGCTGCATTCAGGAAGTGCAAGCTCATTTATTATGCTAGAAAATGAGATTAGGATGTCACCATAGCGCCAATGTCGGGAGAAAGAAGGAGAAATAGATTAATAATTTGGATTCTCCCCGGAGTCTCATCATATGCTCACAATGATGATGAGTTCTGATCTCCTTTAACTGACAAAATATCTTTTCCTCGTGCAGAGTACGCTATAGCACTCTTGGGTAAATAGATAGATATGGATATGGAAATCATGCTGTCAACCCCCCTTAGTAAACGTGAGTTGAGTTTCAAACATGCTGACAATTGGCGATGAAAAAATGAATGGACAGAGCTGTATTATTCTGAGGAATTCTCCTTTGTAAAGCTTGCCATTCCTGTCCTGTTGCAATAAGCTGTAAAACAAAATTCAAGGCCATATCTCAAGTTTTTACTGTACTTCAAGTTCTCATTGCATCAAATGTTTATGATGTGCTATAGCTTTGTCACTGGACCATTTTTGAAAGAGACTGTTTCTGTGGAAGGTGAACTTCAAGCCAGTGGGAATAGCAAGAAATAGTACCTGTATTCGGCAAGGTAGTTATCACAAAATCTATGCCGCCAGTCGTGTAAAATTGCTTATTCAAAAGCTGACAAGAAAAATTAACACATCAATTCACAAAAAAAAAACAACAACAAATGAAACAGGAACAAATGTAAGCGTTAAATATTTGAGGGGCTCATTAATTGACATGGGGCGGCACTGTGTCACAGTAGGTAACACTGGTAACTCACAACAACAAGCCTGTGGGATTGCTTTCAGCCGTGGGGCCTTTCTGTTGGAGTCTGTATGTTCTCCCTGTGTTTATGTTGGTTAGGTTCATTTAACTCTCTAAATTTCCCAAAGGATTGAGAGTGCGAGTGAATGGTATGTGAGCCCTGTGATGGATTGGAGAGCTGTCCATGGTGTGTTCTGCCTCTTAACAAGACACAACACAGCTAACAGAATGACAGCACTGACATTGCTGTTTTTTTTTTTTGTCTTCCGTCTTCGGTGTATTACTGTATCAAAGAAAACCAAAAATCTATTTATTGGGGAAACACCTCCCAGAGTCTGAGGTCCTGGCGAGTGGCTTTTTCCAGTTCTTCCTTCACTCCAGGATGAAGGTGTGCACTTGCCTCGTTTGCCCTGGTTCATTCGGTTTGCCATCCCAGTTATTGACCTCGGACCAGTCCCTTTGACTACGTCCTGCCTGACTCTTTATGTTCCTGTTTTGTTCCCGCCTGACCACGGACCATCTAAAAATCTCTCCAGCTCTACAATCATTATTGAGTTTACCTTCTGTTTTGTTAATAAAAGTCAAATTTGGCATTATCCAGTGATCTGCACCTGACTTCTGCTCTGAATTGTGAGAGTGAAGGGTTTTTTTTCACCAGGCAATGAAATTTGTCCTCTACCAATTATTTTCCATAATCCTCTGGGCTTGTTGCTGTTCCTGAGCAATGGCTCTCCAGTTGGAGCATTAGTGTGAGTTCCTTGATAGGAAAATGCATTGATTGTGCCAACAAAGTTAGTGACTTTGACTGATGGAGTTGTAAAAATGTTATATAACCCTAATTTGATTTAGAATATAATTGAATGACAGCTGACTGAACACAGAATATTGGCAAATATGACACGAGTGTTGTAGAAGATTTCAGTTAGCTGGGTTATTTAGCAGGACAGTGACTCGAAGCACACAAGTCAGTCCACCTCTAAATGGCAGAAAAGAAACTAAATAAAGTTCTTGGAGTGGCAAGTCAAAATCCTGACTTGAACCTAACTGAGATGTAATGGCATGACTTTAAACAACAGTTTGTGCTCAAAAAATTTCCAATGTGGCTGAATTAAAACAATGCCGCAAAGAATAATGGGCCACAATTCCTCCGCAGGGATGTAAAAGACTCATTTCAAGTTATCACAAACATTTAATTCCAAGGGATTCAGAACCAGTTATTAGTTTTAAAGGGGCAATTGTTTTCTCACGTGGGTGATATGAGCTTTGAATAACTTTTTACCTTCAATAAATGAAAGGATAATTTAAAAGCGGCATTTTGCAGGTAGTTGCATTGTCTTTAATATTAAAATAACCAAGATGATCTGACATTTAAATATA
This sequence comes from Gymnothorax javanicus, assembly GCA_029692085.1. NCBI lineage: Eukaryota > Metazoa > Chordata > Actinopteri > Anguilliformes > Muraenidae > Gymnothorax > Gymnothorax javanicus. The sequence continues at coordinate 55,580,160 of CM056193.1, forward strand.
ACAAATAAGCATAGAAAAAAATGAGAAGGGGCAAATAATTTTTCACATTCTGTGTTGTGAGTAAGTACAGGGTGGGGAAGCAAAACTTGCACTGACATTTGAAGTACAAACAATCCCACAACCACTCCCCTGAATTGTGTGCACCTGTTATTTGAAAAAGCAAAGACTATAAGCTGTAATCTGAGTCTAATCTCTTTTTTTCAATAAACATGCCAGTTGAGAATAATATACAATCTATGGATGGTGATTTATTTTGCAAATTTTGCTTCCCCACCCTGTATATATATATGAAGAGTTTGTTTACAAAATGCAATATATCTGTTTTACTCATTTTGAGTAAATCACCTTTTGCTATGTTGGAGCCTATTGCATTTTATAGAAAAATACAAACTTTGACTATGAAAAAATACACCTTATAGTATGAATTTCTAAAAATGGATTTTTTAGAATTTTTGCACCATGTGTAAGAAGCACAGGGCTTTCGCTCTATGTTATTATCTCAATTTTTGTCATTTTGGCACTTATTGCCTTTTGGAAACAAACTCTTCAAAAATATACAGTATAAAACAAATTTATTAGACCACGTCATAAAAAACGAGAAAACACGAATATTTAAGAAATTTGTTTGAAACTAAAAATTATTTTATTTCTTTGGCAAATAACAAACTGAAACCACTAAATAGTCCTTATTCACACATTTAAAAAAAAAAAAAAACAACATATTTTGGATGGCCTCCTTTGGCCTTGATAACAGCTTGCATTTTTGCATTCAACCACTGAAACTAATTTTTATGTTCAGGAATGCAAGACATTAACTATTATTTGGCATTTTAATCAAAAAAAGTGGTTAGCTATTTTTTTCTGCTTTTTTGTAAAACCGTAAATTCAAAAATTCATGGATAACAACATTATATTTTAGCATGAAAAATATCATTTCAGTTAAAGAGCTTGCGCATACTGGTGGAATAACCATTACAGAAACATAAATATTATTTTGGTAATTACCAACATTGTTAATTTAGGGCAGCTGTGGCATGAACCTTACATTGGGTGGTGGTCTAATAAATTTGTTAAGCACTGTACATATACACACACAGTACTAATGAAATTCAAACATGGTTGTATACAACTCATACTGCCCGTTACGACTGGTTGACTAGTGTAGAAACAGGAAATTGGACTCACTCGCAGGACTTGCGGACCGAGATCTTAATCAAAAGACAATGGTCTTTATGAGCAAGAATCAGTACACGAGTATGCAGTCTGAGAGTAGGCAAACAAATTTAACAAGGAGTAATCAGAGGTGAGGTCCAGAGAGAGCTAAGCAGGGGACAAAGAATCCATGATAAACAATGCGCTATGAACACAGCTGGGACACTTGACTTAGAGCTGTACAGACCAACTAGCACTGACAAAGGGGAACACATACCTAAATACTGTGGGGGGGTCTAAAAATAACAGAAGAAAGCTGGGGATGCTGATGAAGCTCATTTGGGGTAGATTAGACAATCATAGAGACGGGAAAGATGGGGGCGGGATGTGCAGTATATCTGAAATGAGAGGAGAGGTAAGTATTTCAAAATAAAAAAAGGAAATGAACAAATGACATATTACAATGGATAAAACCTAAGAAGCAGGCGGAGATGTAACCCTGCCAACTCAAGAGAGTGCAAAACAGTTCACAGTAAAAAGTGGTCATTAAAATTATAGCACAGGAACAAGACAACAATGCACTTTCAAGCAGCTTAATGCCATTACATGTTGTGGCAGAGCAGCAAGGTTGTAAAATAGACTGATCTATTCGTTGTTTTAGTATTGAATCAATACAAAATGTTTATAACATGTCAGGAATCTGAATAAATCAAGAAATCAATAGCGGAGCCCGTATTTGGTTTTACCCAATACCAGCAATCTGTTCTAAAGAAACCAAATCACAACATTTCTGAACTGTGTCTTCTTGCAGGATTTTGTGCATACAGACTATCTTACATGTGGAGCATCTGTGGTGGTCATCTGCGATGGGAAAAGATATTGTGTATCCATAACCTTGCAAAATATATTCTCTCCAGCATTCTTTCCGCAACAAACATAAGACTCATGATTCTGTTTTGTAAGAGGGGAGATTTTTCCATTTTAGCTGAGGATTATTTATTAACTGGCCACAGACGCACGCCCCTAGATTATTTCCCTCTTCCCGGGTTACTCCTGTTTACCACAGCGCTTGCATGCCCTTAAATACTGTGTTTCAGGGTTGCCCAGCCCTGTTTCTGTGGATCTATCATATAGCTTTTCAATCTAACCCTGGCAAAGCACAGCTCAATCAGTGAAGATCTTCACTAAGCTGCAAAGTAGTAGAGTTAGGAATGCTAAATCAGGGTTGAAATGAAAGCCTCCAGTACAGTTGATCTCCAAGGACAAGGTTGGGCAGCCCTGCCGTGTTTGATGAGCTGATCACATTCCACTGCTGTTTACAGGCAGACTCAGCCTCTGCTCCTGAGGGAGAAGCCATTTTGTCCTTGGCTGAAGCTTTTAGTTGTGAGTAACGGCTTATCAAGCCACACATGGACCTGCTGTAATTTGAAAGCAATGCTGGCTGAACATGCACTCCCCTCACTCTAGGCTTTGTGGCCTACAGGATTTGAAAATCTGACTTCTATTTTAATCTGCTACTTTACAATTTACTTCGGGAATGCAACTGGAGAATGAATGCAACAGAGGTCCCGCATTCATTCTATATCATATTTGCAAGTCAAACAATTTTGTTGTGCCTTCTAAACTACACATTTTGCAATTAGTGGAGTTAAATTGCTGAACCATTGCAGACTCTGGGCACATTCTTGCCTTATCTATCTGGGCATTACAGGTGCTCAAACATGTTGTTCCTCAGTACATTGAAATTCCAGGAATTGTACTGAACTGCTGTCTATCAGGCTGGAAGCAGCAGGAGGAGGCACCAGAAAAGTAGCAGGACAAGATAGATAATACCAAGGAAATAATTCCCTTTTAGTATATTCACAGAAATGTACTCATATCGCATTTATCAAGGGCTTGAAAAGGGCAAGTGAAAGAATGAAAGATAGCCCTTAATGGAAACAGGGCTTCTCTCTACTTTCCATGGTTTTAGTTCCCAACCTTTCAAGTCCACACTGATTTCTACATATTCCTTATTCCTCAGCAGGTTTCTAGTGCCCTTTACTTCTACCATTCTATCCTGTGGATCATTCTTACTCAGGAAATGCATGTTAGTGACTTCTATCAAACATGAGACACAAGCATTGGGTTTTATAGAATTACAGTTTTAAATGTTAGGTATCCATTCCAAATGGTTATAGGAAGGCTTTTCTATTTTGCACAACCACCTTTTCTATTAATTTTTAATAACATGAGACCTATATGTAGGGGTGGTGTACTATTTTAAGAATAGTATTACGACGCAGTTAATCACTCTACCCTACTCATGTGTTGGTGGGGTTTGGTAACAAGTGATTGTGTTTCACAAAAGAGTCCCTCCATTATAGAATTAAACCTCAAGTTAATGATCTATGGGTGTCAGACACCTCTCAGTTGACACATTTTTCCTCTGCAGGTGATGGTGAAAGCAATATGATGTCAAAGTAGGTACATGCCCTCCCTGCTAATGAAGGGCCTTTTAGGGTAATTGCGTGAACCAATGAATGCTACTGAGTCAGAAACACAAAAAAAGGGACCAGGTTATAAAATTCAATCAGAGCAGTTAAGTGCAACACGAGAAGAACTTACATACAAGTCACTTGACTTGCATTGCAGGCTTAATGTTGTTTGAGCTGCTACTGAACTCAAACTGGAGACAAAAGGTGCAGAAGGTCATTTAGAAGGTTTCACAGATCCCTCATTGCCAATTGTCATTATGCTCAGCAGTTCTTCGGACACCTCGATATGATGGTGATCACAGTACAGTTTCACTGCAAACTCATTATCCCAGTAGTAATGCAGAGGGGCTTCAAGAACAGGCTTGTGTACAACAGAGAAGAAGTAGATAGATTGTATTGGTCACGGAAACTATTTTCAAGTATATCCTTCTCCCTCTGCCAGATTTGTCACTCTGTGATTGCTTTGCAGAGACAGTCGGCAGGTTTGATTGGAGAGCTGGAACTTGCCACAGCTGCTCAGATGCTGCAAAGGTCAGTTTATTTTCTCTCTGAAGTTCACATTTGATTGTAGCTGAAAAGGGCACATTACACCATCTGAGCCCCCCCCCCCCCCACCACTTGGCATTTATGCATTTTCTCAACTGCTGCCTGATGGATATAATCACACAGGTGACAACTTGAGCGAATGCAAAAACATTTTATAACAAAAACAAAACACCTTGAGAAAATACCACAATATTACAGACTGAAATGTAGGCTGGATCAAATAGGCAAACAGCAAAATAAATTCTTAGTCAAGTTCACTGCAGAGAACAGTTTTTGTTCCCTGGAGTAGCTGAAATGCTGACGGAACAGTGCAAGGACAACCATCAAGCACACTGTGTACAAAAGGTTTGCATGGACTGGTTTTCACATTAAACCACAGTGTACCATAGAGGAAAGCATATGTCAAAGTGCACCACCAATACAGTGGATATACAGAGCTCACAGAGGTTCAGCCTGGTTGCTTTTCAGCAGGCTTATGACTGTAAACAAGCAACTTCATAAGGCATAGAGCAAAGGGACAGGGGGAGTGGCTCACAAAAATATCAACTGACAGTCAATAAAGGGAGATATGTTTGTAAAAATTCACTCTCCAAATGTGCTCATTTTTTCAGCGCACAACTGAAACCAAGAGCATATCAGCAGTTAAAACAGTTATTTGGAATGTTTTGACAAAGGCAGTGCAACACAATCTAGATCAGGAGATCCAAACTACAGACCACCACACTCTTATACTCTGCACTGTAACATGACTAGGAACACTTGACAACCCATACGTGTAAAGCTGTGCAAAGTCTATACAAACTGATACAATACCCAAAAATATGAACCATACCTCATTTTAACTCTTGATACCAGCTGCAGTGCATCAACATCATGAAAGGAAGTAAAAGCCCTGCCATTAAAGTTTGATTACTGTCTTCCTCAGGGAAAATGGACAGGTGATTTATTATTGATATATCAGTTCTCAAATAAAAGATAGACAAGACCTTCAAATCTACTTAGATACAAACAGAACTCGATGAATCAAGTCTGCTTCGGAAAAAAGCTGGATTTCTAAGGCAGCCATATGACTGCACCAATAAAAAATCTGGAACAATTCTCACTTCAGTATATGTGCGAAATTTGGGAGGGTTCGTTATGCATTATGATTTGGCCGGCATTTATTGTGCGGTCTGTGCTTGAAGGTCATTGTTTCATGAAATTGTATCTTATCTGACCTGTGCTTTGTTGCAATTCCAGTGACCATGTCATGTACTTATTGTAGATCACTCAGGATGAAAATATATCCCAGATAAATTTTCTCGAATGCAGTTACCCCGCTGCAGTTACCCAGTTACCTCAGTAAATCCTGCCATGTGGAATGGGTGGCAAGACCACATCTTTCCATTTCATTGGAATTATATATTCCTTGCATTTATCAATGTATACTTACTTCATTCACCAAGACAACACTCTTTGATTGACAAAACTACACAATTACACAAACACCTCATTTACATCTGAAACACAGTATTCAGAGCTTTCGTGGATGACTCAGCCTCCAAAAACACCACTTTTAGATACTGCGTAAACAGTAATTTACAGTAAAATAATAAAAATATGTAAACTTTTGAACTCCAGTGTACTCTACTCAAACAGTTCGCAAGTGTGGTGCATAGACTTATGACTATACACAGGCTGCTTCCTTACTGCCTCAGGGATCATGTAGTTCTGAAAAACAAATTATGTCACATTAACTAATGTCATTAACAGATGCCAATGCACTTAAAGGGATCAAAATTATCTCTTCTAATTTCTTTTTTGCTTTAGTTTAGAATGGGCAGAAATAATGTGATATCAGTGGCCAAGAAGATAATCAGATTTTGTTTGTTAAATTTAAAACTACATATATTTCCATCATCTCCTATTCCTGTAGAAATACAATCTCCCCATGTCTCTCAGATGTTACCAAAGACATGTCAGTCCAAGGAGTAATTTGTTTCAGATATCAGAAGTGCGGTAAAAACTTTTGTTGGGAAGTATTGGAGGAGCATTTTTTCCCAATATCAAAATTGGGTAATGGTGCAAATGGCAATGGCTTTTGTTGGGAAGTATTGGAGGAGCATTTTTTCCCAATATCAAAATTGGGTAATGGTGCAAATGGCAATGGCTCTGTTAATGAGAGCTGATGGGTTAAAATAGGGGTTTGTTCATTCAAGTTTGCAAGAGGAGGTATCGGTCTCAGCAAATGTATTCTTCATAAACTTCAGAAATCTTCATCCCCAGTGAGACAACAAGAGCAGAGGGTGTTCAGGGGAAATGACAGGTCATAATGGATCCATCCTCTCCTTTGTGTGGAGCAGGTAGTGCTGGCAGGTAGAGCCTGTATAGCAAGGGGTGCTCAGGGGATGAGGTACTCAAAGGTGTCTTTCTCCCTGTAGTCAGTCCAGGTGGAGGAGGGCATGCTGCGGTAGGGGTCCAGCAGGATGCGGAAGCAGCGCACGAGGAGCAGGCCCAGGATGATGAAGAGCAGGAAAACAAAGACGAAAGCTGCCTTCTGCTCCAAGCTTAGGGAGGAGGGTACAGACAGAGCTCCCCCCGAAGCAGAAACTGTGCTGCTGAGGAATGCCTCCGCCATGTTGGCTGTGTGTTCTGCTGATGCTTTTGCACTCAAGTTTAGGTCAGACAGCCATCTTTGCCGTGTTGGGATGAATCAATTCTGAAGGCTCCTATATGAAGATAAGAGTAGTTTCGATACAATGGTAAAAATGATGCAAAGGCAAAAACGAAACATTTTCATTCTTCAATGCTTTATGACTTAATTTCATTGATTCAAAATGGCAAACTGTCTAATATTATCATGGAATGAATTTATGTTGAATTATACGAGTGGTTCCCAAACTCCGTCCTGAGGCCTCCCTGTATATGCTGGTTTTTGTTCCACCCTTGATTGCAATCATAAGATTTTAACAAGCTGTTTGTCTTAATTAGGTGCATTTATGTTTAGAGCAGCAATTTATCCCCTCTTGACATCCAGTATTTTGACAGCTACGCATTCATGTGATGAGGAATAAATTCCACATCCACATTGCGATATATGAGTAACAACTGCATTAAAAGAGGAAAAAAATGTACCCAATCAAAGGAAGAAATCAATGGGTTCCTAATTGATGAAACTGTGGGCACATGATTGCAAAAACTAACAATTTACTTGACGAGTAAATGACTGAGTCAAACCTGTTTTATGTTATGCTTTTGTCATTGAGTGCAAGCAAATTAATTTGAAAGAATTCTAATCACCTTTGTTCAACAACCTGATTTGGTGGTTACTGATTTTCTCAGTGCCTGGCTTGATATCTTTTTAAAAATGTTATTATTGGAAATTGCTTGCAACATAAAAAAGAAACATTCTATTCAAGGGTCTTTTATTCTTCATGATAAACATGGATATTTCCATTAAAATGTGGCTTAAGACAGCAAATAACTTGAATAAACACAAAATGCACCTAATTAGGATAAATTAACCGCTTATTAAAATCCTACGATGGCAATTATGGTTGGAACGAAAACCAACATACACAGAGAGGCTCCAGGACCGAGTATTGGGAACCCCTGTATTATACAATTGCAAGGAATGGTTTAACATTACTTGGGGTTCTCTAAACTTAGGAATATGTATGGCTTTTGAATGACTTTAATAAATTAAGCTCTAATGTATAGCATACAGTAAATTAGAAATAGACTCTATCTTTTCTATCATGTAAATTATACATGCAAATGTTACTATGCCAGGAACAAAACATCTATCAGTGAGAGATGCAATTTCCTTCATCTTAACACTCCTCTGTTCAAGAGAACAAACATAAAATAATCAGAATAAAAAATTATACATTTTATAACAGAATCTGTGCTGCAATATGGAGCTTTCAAAAAGTTCTCTGAGGGAAAATACGCTGAAAGATAGAAAAGAATTGAAAAATAAAGACTGATAGAAGTGACTTCAATAGCCATGGCCAGTAAAGCATTGAGGACAGGATGAAGGACACAAGAAAAACACAGAACAGCAGAGGTACAAGAAAAATAGATGCATGCTGAAAAGAGTGACATTGAATCAGCTTTTGCCACTGTAATTAAGGAACACCTACTCCGGAAGAAATGCCGCTTATGTATGCATTCATTTTCTTTACACCAAAAGATGCAATTATTCTGGAAGACCTTGTCGAGCTATGCAAAAAAAATATATATTGCTGTTGTTCTGAATAAGGGTGTCATGTCAACTGCATGTGCATTTGTATATTATCCCCATCATGTCACTGAAAATGACACTGTACTCAAAACTTTTACTTCATGTTTCTTGAGAAAAATTAATCTACTGCAGATACAACAATTGGTTCTGTTGAGAGTGATTAAGTCAATGTGACTCATTCCAGTCACTTCCTTTTGCTGAGCCTGAGCTGGCATGTGATGGAACATAACACAGCACCCATTGCAAAGGAAAGTCTAATCCATTAAATGAGCAAGGAAATGGGAATCACTTATTTTCCACAATATCTTGAACAAAGAGAACAGACAGCAACCATTGCAGAAGTATTTTTTTTTGAATAAGTGACATGAATACTAATGCTCCTCTCCCCTTCTGCCACTCCTGTACCTGACCTCGCTTTGAACAGATTTTAAAAGGAGCTCGGCCATTCCAGAGCACAAATTGATGCTTATTCAGTTTCTCCATTTGGTATTTTTCTGCTTTTTTTTCCTTGTCTCAAATGGATGGTGGTAAGATCAAGGAAATGAAGGATGGAATAAAGGAAGGAGGAAGGATAAATTGTCCATGAGGAATGAGCCCAGTATTTCAAGAGATGCACAGATACTCACAAGCCTGCCACTAATGTTTCACAGAGCCTGGTGCCAGTGAGGGCTTTGTGCCATGCAGGGCTATACTTATTACTATTATTATTAGTTGCATTATTACCCTGCCCCGCCCGAAGGGGGAGGGCAATGGGTATTGTTTTTGGTTCGGTTTGTTTCTTTGTTTGTTTGTTAACACTTTAGCAGCAAAACTAATGGCCAGATTCACCCCAAATTGTGTTTGGGGATTGCCACTGACCCAGAATAGATGCCTATTGAATTTAGGAAAAGTAGGTCAAAGTATTTGCGAGGGGCGGGGTTTGTTGTGCCTGGCACCACTTGTTATTATTATTATTATTACTATCATTGTTGTTGTTGTTGTTTTACCTTAAATACATTTGTGCATGCATAGCCACAAAAATATTTATTATTACTCAGTCTTATAGGCCTAGAAAATCACACAGCTGATTTTTATATGCTGGTTAGCAATGTGATGACACAATGACAAAATAGCATTTTATTGCCTCTTCTCCATTAGCAACGCAGTACAGGGAAAGTTGCCCACAAAAACAGTGGCAGGCACTTGATCCAAATACAAAACCCAAAACCAGTGAAGTTGGCACGTTATGTAAATCGTAGATAAAAACAGAATACAATGATTTGCAAATCCTTTTCAACTTATGTTCAATTGAATACACTGCAAAGACAAGATGTTTAATGTTCAAACTGAGAAACTTTATTTTTTTTTTTTGCAAATAATCATTAACTTAGAATTTAAAGGCAGCAACACATTGCAAAAAAAAAGTTGGCACATGGGCCTTTTTACCACTGTGTTACATCACCTTTCCTTTTAACGACACTCAGTAAACGTTTGGGGAACTGAGGAGACCAATTTTTGAAGCTTTTCAGGTGGAACTCTTTCCCATTCTTGCTTGATGTACAGCTTAAGTTGTTCAACAGTCCGGGGTCTCCGTTGTCGTATTTTACACTTCATAATGCGCCACACATTTTCAATGGGAGACAGGTCTGGACTACAGGCAGGCCAGTCTAGTACCCGCACTCTTTTACTACGGAGCCATGCTGTTGTAACACGTGCAGAATGTGGCTTGGCATTGTCTTGCTGAAATAAGCAGGGGCGTCCATGAAAAAGACGTTGCTTGGATGGCAACATATGTTGCTCCAAAACCTGTATGTACCTTTCAGCATTAATGGTGCCTTCACATATGTGTAAGTTGCCCATGTCTTGGGCACTAATACACCCCCATACCATCACAGATGCTGGCTTTTGAACTTTGCGCCTATAACAGTCCGGATGGTTCTTTTCCTCTTTGGTCCGGAGGACACGACGTCCACAGTTTCCAAAAACAATTTGAAATGTGGACTCGTCAGACCACAGAACACTTTTTCCACTTTGCATCAGTCCATCTTAGATGAGCTTGGGCCCAGCGAAGCCGGCGGCGTTTCTGGGTGCTGTTGATAAATGGCTTTCGCTTTGCATTGTAGAGTTTTAACTTGCACTTGCAGATGTAGCGACGAACTGTAGTTACTGACAGTGGTTTTCTGAAGTGTTCCTGAGCCCATGTGGTGATGTCTTTACACACTGATGTCGGTTTTTGATGCAGTACCGCCTGAGGGATCAAGGTCACGGGCATTCAATGTTGGTTTTCGCCTTGTCGCCACGTGCAGTGATTTCTCCAGATTCTCTGAACCTTTTTGACGATATTACGGACCGTAGATGACGAAATCCCTAAATTTCTTGCAATAGCTCGTTGAGGAATGTTGTTTTTAAACTGTTCGACAATCAGCTCACGCAGTTGTTCACTAAGTGGTGACCCTCGCCCCATCCTTGTTTGTGAATGACTGAGCATTTCAGGAAGCTACTTTTATACCCAATCATGGCACCCACCTGTTCCCAATTAGCCCGTTCACCTGTGGGATGTTCCAAATAAGTGTTTGATGAGCATTCCTCAACTCTCTCAGTCTTTTTTGCCACTTGTGCCAGCTTTTTTGAAACATGTTGCAGGCATCAAATTCCAAATGAGCTAATATTTGCAAAAAATTACAAAGTTTACCTGTTCGAACATTGAGTAACTTGTCTTTGCAGTGTATTCAATTGAATATAGGTTGAAAAGGATTTGCAAATCATTGTATTCTGTTTTTATTTACGATTTACACAACGTGCCAACTTCACTGGTTTTGGGTTTTGTATTTGTTAAAATTTTCTGCACCTGAATAAAAGAATTTCACGGTACTTAAGCATTCATGCAGTAGATGATGTTACAGGCCTTACAGGTATATCTCATATTTACAGCATAGTTACAAATAAGCTTGAGCTTGAGGGTTAAACGGGAGGTTTTGCTGATCCAACAATGCTTATTTTCAGTGGATTTTATTGGATCTGTCTTATCAAAACTCCCTGGCTTGCCATTAGGCATGCTATGAATAGCTCCCGATATGTTCAGATGGTGCATGTGATTTGCGTGGACCAGCCAGTGCTATTCCTGAGCTGGAATGCACACATTTAGCACACTCTATAGCTATATGGTCCCACTTAGTGGCCAGCCAAGGAGAAAAAATGCACATAAAGTTTGAATACTGAAGTATACCACAAACAAATTGTGCTTTTTCACTCTACTCCAGTGTGCATCATTGGCGTCTTTATGAAAGAAGAACATCCAAATTCATAATATATTTATTGCACATGGAGGAGCACAAGCATTCTAATATGTATTATACATGCTCTTCAAGGCATGACCTTGCCCTTACATAATTGGACCGAAAACACTATATCAGTATTTTGTTCAGGTCTGAAAGCTTGTCTTCCATTAGCACCCACCCCCAAGCCCCCTTCCCCATGCCTGATCCCCAACAAACAAGCACAAGTACACTTTTCAACACTGTGTGGTCTTTGCTTGCAGAGAAAGAGAATGTTACAGCTTTCTTTCCTATACATAATATTGTTTAATTAATATTAAAATGTAAGGAAGTACATTTTGTCTCATTGTCTTTTGTAACTTGTCACACTTATAATAAATACAGTTTCTTCAATCTAAACACACAATTCTCAGAGAAATATTGTTTTTCTGTAGGTTTATATACCTTTCAGTGTGACATGAAATTAAATTATTTATTTTAGCCCAGACAACAATAAAGCAGAACCAAACCCAGTTCTGGTTAATGCAATCATTCAATAATTTATGGTATCCTATGCGCTTGGGTTATGAAAACTGTCATTTGGGGGTATGGATCAAGTGACTGGAGAGCTGGATTATCAGGGTAGTCTTATAGGGGATGAATTTGCCTCACTCAGATTCACGTTTTATAGACCAGGCTGCCTACGCACTCAAAAAGTCACTCTCTTTTGCCAGGCAACACAGATGGTATTACTAAAATTTGCACATAGCCTGTTCCTCAGGACTTCATCCCCAGTGCACCAGGTGTAATGCTTTTCCCTGTGTTAACAAGCTAAATAAGTCATAGTTGTTCTGAAAACAATCGTTAAACTACTACACTGGCTCGTCATGTGAGCATGAATGCAAAAATGAAGTATCCCTTTGCAAACAGCTAAGCATGTATATCAATTTAAAACCACACAGTCATGGTGAAGAAGTCTCATTTTGGCCTGACTAAGTATTGCATTTGGCAATATCCATGCAACTTTATCTGTTCTATGATTATTGGTGGTTCAAGTCTATCTTAGTCAATGTAAGAAACACCAACATTCCTGAGATTTTCAAGAACTACAGATCCTAAACTGTGCAGAAAATAATGTGAAAGTCGAAAAAAAAAACATCCTACTGCAGTTTGAAACTGAAAATGCCTTGTTAAAAGGAGGGGAACACATCAAAAAAATCACAAATGCAGTTATTTGGTGTAATTTATGGATCCATCCTGCCCTATGTACACATTCAGCACCATAATACTAATTGAGAATAACTTGATTGCCACAGAATATATCAGCAGTGCTTCTATACAAACCATCATAGCAATGAGCACAATCACCCTGTACATTCAGCAGGATATTGTCATATGACAAAACACGTATGCAGGTCCACAAACACGACTGAGACTTCTCTTTACTCCAATGGCCTGCACACACCCAGATCTCAACAAAATGGTATGACACTGAATGGGAAGTTGGCAGGATGAATTTCTGGCTGTCTTATGATATTATATGCAGAAACAGCAAGATACTGTGCTAGCCCACAGGGACCAAAAAAATCTCTCTGGGAAATTTCCTGTACCTCATTGAATCCATACAATAAAGAGTTTAGGATTTTCTGGAGGTAAAACACAAACAAGCCCTATCTGGTGGAACACGTATACCAAATATAGTGGTCAATGACAATATGTGAATGACACAAATAAAGCAGTAAATTAAAAAAAATCTATGAATAGGCAGTTTCCAAAAAGAACAGCGGTAGACACAGGCAGGCATCATGCCAGATGGAAAAATATCCTCGATATTTGACTTGGAGACTTCAGATCAGGAGGTCACAAAAAAATGCCTTATGAAAATCTTGACAATAAATAAATATATAAACAAACAAACAGGCGCAGCTGAGGTTCAGCCTAACCTAGATGCATGTTTTGCTATCAGTATTGTCTATATATCCGCCACCAATCACTGGATTTAGAAATATATTCTGTCTTAATACAGTATACCATATTTATTATTCATGTGGCGTGGATTTATTTTATTATTTCATAATGTATCAATTTTCTGATCACATATTTCAAAAAATACCCAAATCTCACTCGAAACACCAAGCTGCCTCCCGCTAATGATAACAAGGACGAAGAAGTAAGTTCTGGACATGTATGAATTCAGAATATTTCCCAGCAGGTGCAACATGTGTCCATACATATTACTTAACTCTCGGTTTATCGGCATCTTCAAAGAGAAGGACATTCGATCCATAATGAGCTCCCAACATGCCAGCACAATGTGAAATTAGTGTTTCCACTTAATAATTGAACGTATCTGCTTACGTATTAAAATAAAAATAAGTTTCACTCATTAGAGACGAATAATGCTGTTGCAGCCTGCCAGCTTCACGCGCGCATTTCACCACAGATCTGTTTGCCTACCTGTTGTCTCGCGGTGAATAATTCTTTAGAATCCGCCAGCATGATGCTGTTCGTTGTCTGAGAAAAAATATTTTTAGAACATAGTAATTAAGCTATTTATTTACGCAGCAGCTTGAATTAAATCCAGTAGAAAAATAATTGCTCCAACTTAGTTCTCTAGCCCCTCATCCTCTATATGCCATACCCTTCCCTGCCTCTCTTACCACCCTTCCCTCCCGTTCTTCCCCCACGTCCTTTTTTACAAGAGGACCTAGCGGTGTCTCGTAACCTATGGCAACCAGTTGCTATAGCAATCGTTTAAGGTGCAGTTGTACGCTTTTTTGATGCGTTTTAACATGAGTGAGTCGGTTTATCATCATAGCTGCTAAGTCCACAATAATACAAGACTGGGCTTTTTTTTCCCCTATAGTCGCTTAATAATACTTGGTAATATCGGAAGTTGCGGGTTTTGTTTTTTTTCTACAAGATCATTCAATTGTTTTGCGCAGCTGTGGTTGTCGTTTCAATGGGTTTTGCGCATATGTGGTTGTTTGTGTCGTTGTTTGTGCTCTTAAATTGTTCTTGTGCATATGAGTTAGTTTGTGCGTGACTTCGACAATCTCAGAGGAGAATGTGATTGAGTCAGGACTGATTCTTATAAAAACAAAGTCCCTTTTACTTAACTTAACTAAGTATGAGCAATCTCGTTTGTTGCCACCCAAACTCAAAAAAGCATAGCTGTGTCCAGAATCACCTTAGCCTACTTAGGCCCACCGTTCTGATGGGCCACTGATCATTGCCAAAAGTGGCAAAAAGTTGGAAAAACTTGGGTAACACATCCCCCTTAAGAACAATGTTTATTAACTTTTAAAATATATATAATTTGAACATCAATATAATATGTACACAAAAAGTGAGCTAAAGTAAACAGATTTGGAGAGTAATTAAATCATAACAGATGACAGCTCTGTCATTATATAACAAATTGTAAAAACTTGTAAAGGGGCATCTTACCTCACAACCCCGGGAAAATGCCTGCCCTCTAAAGGGGAAAGAAGCCCCCGCCAGCATCTTGCCTCACAAGTAAATTTTGACCAATACAAACTTTGTATTATGCATAGGATTAACTTTATTTTCAATTTTTGATACTGTTATTGCTTTAACTGCAAAATACATTTTACATACATATCACAGAGAAATTATTTTTGATTGTTTTTTAGAACAGTTTGATTATTGCAAATTAATTTTCAATTGATGGGCCATGGACAAATCACAATGTGAGAAATTGCTTATAGCTTATATTGATTATTAAATTGCTGTCATAAAAATACTTCTACATAAAAACATTATGGAAGCTTGAATAATTCAATTACATTGCCTAATAATAAGATAATTTTCAAAATTTCTACATCATTAACATACAAACAAATACACTTGTGAAAACAGGCTGCAGGTTTTCACATTACCACAGATGCTTAGCCCAGACTAGTGAAGAATTTAAGTTAGCCGGCTATCTAGTGCAACAGCAAGCAAATACTGCCAGCTACAACGTTATTACAGTATCTCGAAATAAAGTGAGCTAGTTAGCCTTTCAGACCGATAATAATACATTCTTCCTGTTGGTAAGATATTACACATACCAGCCACTTCAATAGACACACCTGTTCAACTGCTTATTAACACAAATATCTAATCAGCCAATCATATGGCAGCAACTCAATGTATTTTGGAATTTGGACATGGTCAAGACGATTTCCTGAAGTTCAAACTAAACATCAGACTGGGGAAGTGAAGTGATTTAAGTGACTTTGAACATGGCGTGGTTGTTGGTACCAGACCGGCAAGTCTGAGTATTTCAGCAACTGCTGATCTACGGTAGTTTCACGCATAACCATCCACAGGGTTTACAGAGAATGGTTTGAAAAAGAGAAAATATCCAGTGAGCTGCAGTTCTCTGGGCGAAAATGCCTTGTTGATGCCTGAGGTCAGAGGAGAATGGCCAGACTGGTTCAAGCTGATAGAAAGGCAACAGTAACTGAAATAACCACTCCTTACCACCAAGGTATACAGAAGAGCATCTCTGAATGCACAACACGTCAAACCTTGAAGCACATGGGCTACAGCAGCAGGAGACCACACCGCGTGCCACTCCCGTCAGCTAAGAACAGGAAACAGGCTACAATTTGCACAGGCTCACCAAAATTAGACAATAGCAGATTGGAAAAACATTGCCCAGTCTGATGAGTCTCCGTGCCTGCTGTGACATTCGGATTGTAGGGTCTGAATTTGGTGTAAACAACTTGAAAGCATGGATCCATCCTGCCATGTATCAACAGTTCAGGTTGGTGGTGTTGGTGTAATGGAGTGGGGGATATTTTCTTAGCACACTTTGGGTCCCTAATACCCTTTGCACACCGTTTAAATGTCACAGCCCCACAGCCTACCTGAGTATTGTTGCTGACCATGTTCATCCCATTATAACCACAGCGTACCCATCTTATGATGGCTACTTCCAGCAGGATGACATGCAATGTCACAAGGCTCAAATCCTCTCAAACTGGTTTCTTGAACATAACAATTTCACTGCGCTCAAATGGCCTCTATTGGCAACAGATCTCAATCCAGTAGAGCACCTCTGAGATGTGGTGGAATGGGAGATTCACATCAAGGATGTGCAGCTGACAAATTTGCAGCAACTGCATGATGCTATCATGTCAGTATGGCGCTAAATCTCTAAGGAATGTTTCCAGCACCTTGTTGAATCTATGCCACCAAGAATTAAGGCAATTCTGAAGGCAAAAGTCCAACCGGTACTAACAAGGTGTGCGTAATGAAGTGGTCAGTGGGTCAAAGTTATTGTGTTAGGTTCTGCTGTGCATGCTTTCTCAGAAATCTAACATTAGTAAGGCTGAACTATTGAAAATCATTTATGTGCATGGGGGTGGTTCTTGCTCCATATCAGGGGTCATCCCTCAAAAATCCTTTTCTGATGCCATAACACATTACAAAAAAGTATTTGTGATCAAAAGTTCAAACTAATGGATCACTCTCCACACAATTCTCATACTAACACTAAAAAAAGTTTGTGGAAGTATAACCTTGTAAAATATAAATAAATAAATAAAAAATAGTGGCTGATTTTGTACTGTCAAAATATTATATTATTATAGTATATTGTATCAACTTACCAAAACCACGTCTTTTGATTTTCTTCAATCAGTAAAATGATTTTGATGTAATTCAAAGTTTACTAAGGCCAGAACCATCCACAAAAAGAGCAGAAATAAAAATTGGCTACATCTAGTGGTCAGGAGGGGAATTACAGGGGCTCCTTACCTTGGGGAAAGGGGGAGCATCTTATCCCGGTCCACACTACTGTAGCCTACCCGATCAATGAGAATTTACCACTATTTCAAAGTAGGACTGGTATGATACAGAGGGTAACTGTCACAATTCTAACATTTCTCACCTCTAACTCAATGACTCAATCCAAAAATGTATTGAACTGAAAATGCTACTGTAATTAATTCACTGCCTAATATGCTGTTAGCTGAAGTCTGTTAGCCTGTCAGCCAACCTCAATTCTTGCAAGAAAAAATATAATTTGAGATTTTGACCAGTAAAACCAGGCTAATACAAGCAGGCTTCATTCAAAAATTTTAGCCAAATAGGGCGTGGTCTGAGTACACATTCAAAACATTTGTTATAATGAGGACTGCCTCATGAAAAAAATACCAGCATTGATACGGCGGCTGGTGTGATTCCAGATGGTCTCCAGTTTGATTTAGCTTTATCTGGTTGTTAGTGCAGCATAATAGGCTCCAGAGCTTTGCAAGGATATTTTGGATGATGCCAATTTAAGTAAATATCAGCTAAAAACAAAGCAGTAGGCTATTACCTAAATTGAAGGAAAATTACTTTGAGAGAACTGCCGTAGGCAGTTATCCTCTGGGACTGATTAGAGTTCCAAGACAGAGAAAGCTGTGACAGGAGGGATCTGCAAAATCTGGCCATGGAGCCATTTTGTTTCCATTATTGGGCACCATCTCTATGTGAATGAGGTTTTTTTTTCCCGTTCTCTCTTATCTCATGTCCAAACATTTTCCCCTCTTACACTTGTCGAAATCATTGGTGGCTGGTGTATTGTTTTTCCCCAGAAATTGTTACAAAATTAAATGTAAAATTAATATTATTTTAAAAATGAAAAAGCAAATTAATTAATTTCCCTTTCGAGAGAGGACGAAAAAATCCAAGGATTTCTGTTGTGCACAACAGCTCGGTTTTGTACATTGGAAACAGCTCCTATTCTAGAGATGTCACCACTCTCTCCATCTTTGGGACGCAAGGACTGACAAACTGGCCTACTGCTATTTCCGCCATCTCGCTAGAAGTTACACCCATAATCATTTCTACAGTTGCGCCCCTGGGAGCAATTTTTCGAAATGCAGAGTGGCACGGGAAGACTCGTTAATATTCATGAAAGAACCATTACCTGATTGGCTTACTTGCAGCACAAGTCTTACAATGTCTTACAAATCTCAGGAAAACAGTTGATGGCTGTGTCAGACATGGAATGTTTAATTGGCCAATCAGATTGCCGTTCTTTCATGAATATTAATAAGTCTTCCCCTGCCACCCTGCATTTCAGAAATATCTCCCCTGGAATAAAGGTAGATAAAAGAGGGAAGGGTCATTACCTCACTGTGTAGGGCACGAATGCACACTGGTGTCAAGCATGAAAGTTTTCAGCTCGACTGATACAGAAATGAATGGGATCACCATCTTGTCATTTAAGACCTTTCATTTTTACAGGTTATTACTCCAAATGACAGAATTATCAGTAATTTGTTGCACTGTTAACTAGCTAATGTTTGATTTATTTTATATTTCCTCAGAAAGCAGATTATTTTGTATTCATTTGGATGTGGCAACTCTCAACCCAGCCTGAGAACTACAGCTTTTCACCACTGTCGTGAAGAGGTGGACATTGTGTTGATAACATTAGTTAAATATTTTCTGGTTTGCAGCTCATAAAGTTATCAGCTGTAGTGTAGCTAGTTAATTAATACTTCTTTTTATAGACCAGGTAAATTGTTATGATTTGGCAAAGCAAATAAATTAAGAACAAAAATGAAGCTAACTTTACGATGACATGCTTTTTAAACTAGCGTTAGGCTGAAATCAATGTGCCTTACTAAAAAATATATTAATCTCTGGGAGATTGTCTTAAGGGTGATCAAAATCCTTTGCAGCATTGCATTAAGGATTTGCCCCCTTCTCAATTACACATTTTTTTCTTATTTGTCACATTTAAAAGATTCAGATCATCCAACTCCTTTTAATTTTAGACAATGGCAATGTGAACAAACACAAAATACAGCTTTTAATTGATCATTTCTTTTATTGAGGGTAAGGATTAATTGCTCCCCTAAACCTAACAACTGGTTGTGCTGTCCTTGGCGGAAACAACCGCAATCAAACATCTGCGATAACTGGCAATGAGTCTTATCCACCGCTATTGAGGAATTTTAGCTCACTCCTTTTTGGAGTATTGTTTTAATTCAGCCACACTGGAGGTTTTTCAAGCATGTACTGTCTATTTAAGGTCATACCACTGCATCTTATTCGGATTCAAGCCAGGACTTTGACTAAACGACTCCTACACATTCATTTTGTTTCTTTTGAGCCATTCAGGGGTGGACTTGCTGCTGTGCTTCGGATCATTGTCCTGCCCCACAATCAAACTGTACTCGGGCGTTTGATCTTGAACTAATGGCTGGGCATTCTCCTTCAGGATTCTCTGGTAGAGAGCAGAATTGATGATTATGACATGTCACCCAGGTCCTGAAGCAGCAAAGCGGCCCCTGACCATCACACTGCCACAATCGTGCTTGACTGTTGGTACAATGGGCTTATTCTGGAATGCTGTGTTAGTTTTACGTCAAATGTAACAGGAACCATGTCTTCCAAAAAGCACCACTTTTGATTCATCCACAGAATATTCTCCCAAGTCTTAGGGGTCATCGAGATGTTTTTTTGGCAAATGTGAAACAAGCTGTCATGTTCTTTGTGGTCAGCAGTGTTTTTTACCCTGCAGCTGTCCCATGGATGCTTTCTTTGCCCAGTTCTCATTCTTATTGTGGAGTCATGAACATGGATCCTGACAGAGGCAAGTCCGAAGTTCTTTAAATGTTAATCTGTGTTCTTTTGCGACCCCATGGATGAGTTGTCGATGCGCTCTTGGAGGAATTCTGTCAGGCCGGTCACTCATGGGAAGGTTCATCACTGTTCTAAATTTTCTCCAATTGTAGATAATGGCCCTCACCACGGTTCACTGGAGTCCTAGAGCCTCAAAAATAGCTTTGTAACTGTTTCCAGACTAATAGACGTCAACGACTTAATTTTTCATCTGTTCTTGAATTAAATTATATCACAGCATCTGCTTTTTGCCTACTTCACATTGCCAGGCAGGTTCTATTTAAGTATTGTTTGGATTCAGCGAGGCCGACAGTAATCTTCCTTGGGTGTATTTTAGTGAAACGGAGTCCAATTATCAATTAAATTTGTTTAAAGAGAAACAAAAATATACCTGACTTTTTCACAGTTTTAGCAGTTTCAGGTTCTTTATATTACTCTTTCCCCAAATACATTTATAACCAAGCTCAATCGTCCTATTTGTGTTGAAAAAAGAAGATCAAAAACTAGCCCAGCTGCAATGCGATTACCCCGATTTTCGAAAAGCTAATTTTGTATTAATTTATGCATGATACGTCATTCTGAGACTCGTTGCAGCTCTCAATTGGGCGTGGATATACAAGTGCATATGCTCCGTGCAAAATACCCGAGCTAAAGCTTCACCTTTAGGTTTTTTTAAAATAAATTTTAGTAGACAAATATGGAATACCTCAATCTTGTGTAGTTGGAGGCTGCACAAGGAACATTGTCAAAAATCTCACTATCAATGTCGGTGAGAGATCTTGCTCACTGTGAAGATGTTTACTGTGCCAATGATTGATACAAGTCACATCACTGATGAACTGCAGAAACATCGTAAACTCCAAAAAGCCACAAGACTCATATTGCATTCATGAGTCAATGCTGTAGAGGATTTATCGAATGTGGCTAGCTGACTATAAAACCAGAGAGTTGATGAAGTACAGAACTAATTGCATGTTATAATTGAATCCGTTCAGACGCCGCATTTCAGGAGAGCGCAAAGAGAGGCAGCTGGTGAGTCCCCATTTTCTAACTGCATATATTCATGAATGAGTTCATTTACATGTGTGTGTGAAATAATTCTTAAAAAACGCATTTGTTTTGTTTGCCAAATAGGGGGCAAACTTCTGACTCTGACTTGAGTAGCTACGGCGGCAACACAAACCTTATTTTGCATAAAAATAGGTGTATTTTTGAGCTACTGTTGCTTTTGATTTTGTGAAGAGAAGACAAAGAACAATCTGATAATGGCTCAATTTAAGCGAACAGTTCAGTGGCTGTATGTAGCACTAAGGCTTGCTTGTACACTGTAAAGCTAGTGCACACAGTGCAACTGCGTCTCAGAATGGCGTCACGTGTTCACATACGATCATGCTTTTCGGGTTTCTGCCAATGTAGGCGCAGAACAGAGTGCCTCTAATTTTAATAATTTAAAAAATTATTTAATCCATAATCTACCACTAAAACACAAAAATATCGAAACTTCGAACCCTTTTTAGTTCCTCTTTAATTGGTTGATTTAGTAACTGAGAGGGCAATGACTTTTTCACATAGGGCCAAGTAGGGTTGGATAGCTTTTTCCTTCAATAAATGGAATCATCATTAGAATTTTGTGTTTACTAGGGTTATTTTTGTCTAATCGTAGTCCATGGACAAAGTCAGGTAGTCACTATGGATTCATGGTCGTCATCTTCGCTGCTGCCGCGGCTACATAAATTTCCTGGTGTACACTCTGCCAGGGCTCTCAATTGCACAGCCATGGCTACACCCTTTATTTTTCAGGTCCTATTTTGGGCACATTCTCGCACCGTATCCAACTTGCTGTTTGCGGCGTTTCCAAAGCCCAAATCCCCATTTTGACACACCCTGACAGCCACTAGGGTGCACCACTACCCTGCTGCATGGTCCCAAGTGTCAGAGGAGCAAGTTAAATGGTCGTTTGGGGTTTACCATGGTTACTGGGAAATTCGACGGGAGAGCCAGCATTACTTTCCAGATGGCAGAACCATTGGACAACCGGCAGGCCCTATTAGTGCTCTGCCATCAAGAAAGTTATGGTGCGTCCTGGAATTTGGAGACAGGGCTGAGACAGACTGGTGGAGACCAGTTGTTCCTTTTAAAATTCAGTTTAATAAAGACAGATTTAACAATAAACAAATTTGTGTTTTCAAATTATTTTATTTGTAGCAGCCAGGAGCAGTACCACATTGTCAAAGACTAGTTTCATTCTGACAGCAGCACTACCACTGTATCACAGTTAACAGATTGGCAAGACTAGTTTCATTCTGACACAATGGGAAGTTAGTGACTGGTGACATTTATGAATCTGTTATTTAAATGTTCCCTTTGACAACTGACATCATATGGTTTTTCTGTAAAATGATTTACCTACAGCATTAGACATGAGATATACCAGTCCAGTTTCACAATTTATTCTTGAAAGAAGGATCATTATAAAATCTTCACAGAGAGCACATGGTATACTGTTTATAAACAATGTTACATGATTCCTACGTCACGCAGACACACCCACCTCACTGACAACAAATTACGTTGTTGTGGCCCTACAAGCTACGTTTGAACACTTAATAATGGTAATTTCCTTCTTGGCTAGCAATAACATTCAACAAGATGCAGTATTTTAAATTCTAGGTCTAGTATAATCAGCTACAACTCCGACAATTCGACCAGATTTGTATGCATGACCGCGGATGAGCTGTTGATAAAATTAGCATAACAATGATAATGTATGCAGACATGCCGGTGTTCTGACAAATTTTGCAACCTATCAAAATATACCTCGCGGTTCTGCGCTTGCGCAAACCGAAAATCTCGGGCTGTTTCCTCGCTCATATCTTAAGTATCTTCAAAAATCATAAAAATAGATTTATTTTCAGTGCGCTTTTCGACCTGTAAGCGTACATATATTTGCATGTACCAGCTGGGTTTTCCTGAAAATGCAGAAATTAGATGATAGTGGCGTCTATGGGCATATATCTCTGAACAAACTTATCCAACTCGTTATAAAATCTGTTTATGTTATAATAAGCAAACAAATAACAAAGTTACTACTGTAAACTGATTCATATTGCAATATCAAGGCGAAAACAAATACTTTACGATCGCTTTGCATTACGGTAGCATACGGGAGCCAAATTTGACAGAACACCGGCAAAATGTCAGAAAATTTCATTGTTCTTACGTCTTTTTGCTTGAAAAAAACAATCTAAAGAGCTGGTATCTGGCACTTCCTTTCATTTTTTTTCACTCTGCTACATATGTAGAACTAGTTTTATTATGGCTTTGCCAGTTTTTTGTGGTCTTCCACGGTGTCCAGGTGTTCTGTCAATTTTTGCTACCTATCAAAATATGCTACCTCGCGGTTCTGCGCTTGCGCAAACCTAAAATCTTGGGCTTTGTTTCTTCACTCAAATCTTAAGCATCTTCAAAAATCATAAAAAGACATTTTTTTCAGTACGCCTCTTGACCTGTAAGCGTATATATATATTTGCATGCACACGGTGGGTTTTCCTGAGGAATGAGAAATTAGATGATAATGGCGAGCGGCGTATATCCTTGAACAAACTTATCCCAGCTGGCATTATAAGGTTTTTTCACTGTTGAATCAACGTCATGGATCATAGTTGAATCACCGTTGAATTATGTTTTGATTTTGAAAGATGAATCAACGGTGATTTTGCAATGTTTTTTCAACGTTGGGCATGAGTGCCATACACAACCTCCACTTTTTTGGGGGTTTTTTTTTGGCCAGAACGATTTAAAAAGGGGGCACAAATATTTTTGGCGGGTTTTTATGAGTGAGAAGGGGGTTTAGAATGATGGGGGAAAAATTTTAAAAGGAAGGGGTAGATGCGGCGCGAGGAAAAAAATTTTTTTGCAGTAATTCCAGTTTTTACCACCATGCTCTTCCATCATGACATTCACTCTGTGTATGATCTCTCCAACTTCTTCTGCCCTTCTTTTTTTTAATGTGTTTTTTTCCCTCCTCCATCAATGAGGCTGTGATGAAAGGTTTACTTGTTAAGTTAGACATTACATTAGTGTCTGCAGCGGGATCTGAACCTAGGAACCTGTGGACAAAGCAATTTCGAACACACCATACACTGTGGCCTTAACCACTACACCAACTGTGTGTGTGTGTGTGTGTGTGTGTGTGTGTGTGTGTGTGTGTGTGTGTGTGTGTGTGTGTGTGTGTGTGTGTGTGTGTGTGTGTGTGTGTGTGTGTGTGTGTGTGTGTGTGTGTGTGTGTGTGTGTGTGTGTGTGTGTGTGTGTGTGTGTGTGTGTGTGTGTGTGTGTGTGTGTGTGTGTGTGTGTGTGTGTGTGTGTGTGTGTGTGTGTGTGTGTGTGTGTGTGTGTGTGTGTGTGTGTGTGTGTGTGTGTGTGTGTGTGTGTGTGTGTGTGTGTGTGTGTGTGTGTGTGTGTGTGTGTGTGTGTGTGTGTGTGTGTCATTCATCGCTGTATATATAAATCACTGAAGGGTGGTTATGTAATATATATACTACTATATATATGTAGTATATATATACAACACTCAGTTGGTGTAGTGGTTAAGGCTTAAGGTTATGGTGTGTTTGAACTTGCTTTGTCCACAGGTTCCCAGGTTCAAATCCCACTGCAGGCACTTATGTAATGTCTAACTTAACATGTAAACCTTTGATCACAGCCTCATTAATAGAGGAGGGAAAAAAAAAAAAACACTAAAAAAAAGAAGGTCAGAAGAAGTTGGAGAGATTGTACACAGAGTGAATGTCACAAGGGAAGAGCACAATGGTGAAAACTGGAATTACCGCAAAAAATTTTTTTTTTTTCCCTTGCGCCAGATCTACCCCTTCCTTTTAAAATTTTTCCCCCATCATTCTTAACCCCTTCTCACTCATAAAAACCCCCAAAAATATTTGTGCCCCCTTTTAAAATCGTTCTGGCCAAAAAAAAAAACCCAAAAAAGTGGAGGTTGTGTATGGTACTCATGCCCAACGTTGAAAAAACGTTACGAAATCAACGTTGATTCATCTTTCAAAATCAAAACATAATTCAGCGGTGATTCAACTATGATCCATGACGTTGATTCAACAGTGAAAAAACGTTAAAGTGCCAGCTGGGATGTAACTCGTTATCACATCTGCTCATGTTATAATATGCTAACAAATAGCAAAGTTACTACTGTAGACTGACTCATATAGCAATATCAAGGCGAAAACCAAGACTTTACAATTGCTTTGCATTAAGGTAGCATTTTTTGACAAGGCTGCAGAAATTGACAGAACACCGGCATGATTAAAGCGCCATTTGCATTCAGGAAATTCTAGAAGCATCCTCAGTCGGCGTGAGAATCGAAATAGATTGGAGCAGTACACACGAGTACATCCAAACCAGTGGGTGACAAGGCTTCTTGCGCAACCCATGGAAACTACCCCAGAGAAGTAATAAAAAGATGATTAAAAAGCCTTTATTACATCTTGGCTATTGCAGATAAAACGCCAACATGTTTCGACCACTAAGGTCTTCGTCAGGGCTGAGGGTTCAAACTAAACTGAGGGCAAAGCCTCACTTTTGTACATTTAGTCACATGATCAACTCAAGGTGAGCCCAGAGGTTTAACACCAAAAAACGCATCAAATAAGGACCATCAACTTAAAAATAAAAATAAAAATATAACCAAAAAAGAAAGTAAAACAGGACAAGTACAACATCATAAGTAACAGATAAAATCAATGTCCTCATTAAGACCTGGGTGCTGCATTGCATCTAGACGGTCTATCCAGAACGTTTCTCTTTGACAGAGTTTCCATAGCCTATTGCCACCCCGCACCAAAGACTTAATATGTTCAAGGCCCTGAATGCGTAAAAGGGAATCGTTTTTATTGTGGTGTTCGCTAAAATTTCTTGCCATAGGGTAGTCCAGGTTTGCCACTCTAATGGCATGTTTGTGCTCTGCGAGATGATCCATTCAGCGCCTTTTTGTACGGCCAATATAGAAAAAGGGTTCCTCGCATGGGCATGTTAAACGGTAAATAACAAAAGTAGTGTTGCAATTAATAAATTCCTTCTGCTTGTATAGCTCTCTTGCAATAGGCGTGGCCTAGCTGTGGCGAATACGAGGTCAAGCTTTGTCCGCCATTGATGTGACCAAACAAAGCCCCAGGCCATTGACGCTACACACTGCAAACAGAGAAAAGTAGAGAAAATGCCAAGTAAGTGTGCCATCGTTGGCTGTTCCAACCGGTCTGACCGGGAGAGGGAGAAACGATTTTACCGTGTGCCCGGTATTATACGGAATCAGGGTGAAAAAACTTTGGAGTTGATAACAATTTGACGAGCTAAATGGTTTTCAAGCATCTCCAGGGCCGACTTGGACGTACACAAGAACAGGTTCGGTTACACACAAGTATTAATGATCATAATTAATATTAATAGAATTATTAATATTAATAGGATTGCTAATATGAGTTAATAGCAACGGGCCACCACCCTGGGATCAGGGACCAATAGCCGAACCAAAATTTTAGTCTCAAAGGAATTGTTTAAGCCAAAATGTCAATATTAAAATATACTCAGAGGCAATGAAAACGCAACACCAGTTTGGATTCAAATAATTTTGTGACTCAAATTTATTTTCTTATTTTAACAATTCAAGTATGTTGGGTGGGTTGACTTTGATGAATTAAATGTGTTAATGGGCCAATTTGGGCAATAATAAACAGATGCATTAAACATAACGAGCACAAGTTAAAAATGAAAAATCACAACAAGACTGAACAGAACACACATTTAAAAATGAACTCAAAAGAACAGTCATTATCGGGTGTGACCCCCACGAACATCCACACAGGCAGTACAACGTCTCCTCATGGACCTGACTAAGCATCTTAGGTTGTCTTGGGGAAGTTGTCGCCACTCTGCCTGTCGTGCATTCTGGAGTTGCTGCCTGGTTTGAGGTCTGGGTACTCTTGATGAAAGAGCTCGTCCCAGTTGGACGTACTACACCCAAAATGTACTGATGCTGGACGTACTACACCCAAAACAGTGAGCCACTTGCCGGGCACTTACACCCGCCACTAGCATACCCAGGGCCCTGTTCCGTTGTTCAGTCGACAGATGTGGCATTACGACACTTAAAAATGTTTTTTGTGTGGCTTTTATCATGCCTTTATATTGGGAAGACCACCCCTCCTTCATTTCAACCACTGTACTTGCACAACTCCTAATCCCATATGTTGTACTCAATATGGATTGATGAGAGTCCAACTCACACTGTTGAGTTAAATGATGATCATTCATGTGTAATGAGGTACACATTGTGACCCCAATGGTCACTTAAGAACTCAAATTGGACTACTCAGGTCCTGGGCAAAAATAAACCAAAATTTAGAGTGTTGCGTTTTCATTGCCTTTGACCATATCTACATTTGTGGAATTAACAATGAAGGGTGAAATTTGAACACTGGACCTCCCGACCAGCTGTTACCGCAATAAACATGCACAAATAATCACAGGGAGCTGTTCAGAAATTATAGCAGAGTTTATTTAACTCTGGTAACATTGATGGTAATCAATAATACTTTAGTCAACAAACATCTATTATTTCCACAACTACCATGATAAACGGCTACATGTACAAGCAACTAAGAGTGAGGGTAACAGACACTGCACACGTGAGGGCACAAAAGGGGACAAGGAAGGGAAAAGGGAGAGCAAAATGGCCAACGCAGTCACATGAGTGAGTACGTCACCCGCAGGAGACACGGGACAAAGGAAGAGCAAGATGGCTGACGCAGCCACGTGAGTGGATACGTCACTAAAAAAGAGAGCACAGGAAACGGGAGAGCAGGATGGCAGACGTAACCACGTGCGTGGGTACGTCACTCGAAAATGATGACCGGGAAAGTTGAACGGGGAGGAGCGGGGCACAATGAGGACCACAGTTCAGCGCACTTTAATGGCAAGATGCGTGAGGCCAGCGAAGTTGCGCTTCCATGCACTCCGTCGCCCACATTCAGGTGTGTGATGCGTGTGGGTGTACGAGTATGTAGGTTAGTCAGAGAGAGACGAAGGGCAATAAAAGAAGACGAGCAAAAATGAGGCACAAGCAGCGAAAAGGGTTCTCGCAGCAACTGCGCTTTATCATACAGGAGCCAGACGAGGGAACTGGGGCTCGTTTGCCGTGGTCCTGATTCCTTCGCTGATAAAGTGCAGTTAGCTAGCTTTATCCGCTCGGCGGCGGACCACATAATTAAAACCACAGCTAACAGAATAAACCTAAACAGAAGGCACAAATAGTAAAACCCAGCAGACTCGGCGGTCTGCAGAATCGATGATAAGAACAGAAATACAAATTGGAACAAAAATGTAATAACACGCTAATACTAATCTCTGCCCATACAAAAGCCTCTTACTTTATAAGAAAAGTCCATGCGCTGTTTGGCGGAGTTTCCTCGGGCTCCAACGTGACGACGGGCTGGCAGTTGGTATGTCCACGGCGAGGTGATCCACGCGTGGGGCAGAGCAGGATGCAGCGGGTGTAGGCATTATTCTTCTCATTCTTGAAGAATAACGGATGCTCCATATCTCATTCTTTGAGGAAGGCCAGAATCAGAATTGCTTCACTGATCCGAAAGTAATAATAATAAAAATTACAACCAGGAAACAGTTTGCAGCTCTCCAGCTAGTGGGAACTGTGGCCTAGGTAAAAAAAAAAAAAAAAAGTAATACAAATGTTTGCGTTACCGACACCTCCTATAGCGACTCGTGTCACTGTGGAAAGGCGCTGTACGGAGGTGTGTTCTGAGTGTTATAATCCCCTTGACGTCATGGCTGCATCTTAGGGATCCTCTGGGGTGTCTACGGCTCTTGTCCAATGGGACACCAGAGTTTGAATTCAACCCAAACTTCGCACCTAGGTGCGAGGTGCAAAGCCTGATGGGGTTTCGGCAGAATTCCACTGTTAGGCTTTGGACTTTACATGTAGGCCTTTCTTTGTTTAGCCATGTAGTGAGGTCCCAACAATGTCAACATCGTAGCGGCGCTGCAATTGAGAGCCCTGTCTGCAGGCCACAGGGGGGGGGGTAAAAATTATGGTTGGGTCACACCACCAATCGACAACCATGGAGACAATCCATGGCAACAATACTGGCTGAATAATGCACAATTTCAGTCTGTGTGTTGTGTCTGTTTCAGTGTATAGCTGGTGAACGCTCTAGAGGTCAGAGTTTTCAAGATATCACAAGCGGGCACTCAGGGGCTACTGTAAGGTCTTGTGTCACGTACCCATGTGACGGGCACAGAGGACAGGAAATAGTGGACTGGACTAAGGATTGACTTAGTTGTAGGTTTTTTTAAGCCTTCTGCGTCAGCAGAAAGCATGCACAAAAAGATACAAACAGAAATAGGAAGTGAGGTTCCTTAATAAACAGAACTATGAGTAATACAAGCATTGGTTATACAATAGCAACAATGTATTACAAATAGGAAACAAAATAGGAAGCGAGGTTCCTTTATTTAAAGAGACTAAGTTAGTGCGGGAAAATACACAGCACTACAATTAAGGGTTTTAGATTTTAGGTATACGCAATACGCTGATAGCTACCAAACAACACAGGCATGTGGCTTACGCGACATTGCAAAGAGAAAGTGCAAGGTTATGACATTTATACATGCTGCTACCACTCAGCGGCAATGAGAAACATTGATGATGATTCAGATGATTCAAGTTGACTGATGAGTGGGGTGCGATCCAGGGACAGGATTAGCCAGTGTGCTGGACCGCAGGAGGCGAGACCTGACAGTACCCCCCCCGAGGCATGACTCCCAGCGTGCTGGATCTTCATCTGGGAGGGTGCCCTCTGGGGTGCGGGGCAGGCTGGTCCGGACGTACCCGGTGGAACTCTGCTAGGACCTTGGGATCCAGGATGTCATCATGGTTAACTCAGCTCCTCTCCTCTGGACCACAGCCTTCCCAGTTTACCAGGTACTGGAGTTTGCCTGCTTGCCTTCTGGATCGGAGCAGGCCATGCACCTGGTAGGCTGGGCCTCCGTCCACCTCCAGGACAAGGGGAGGGTCTTTGGGGGGGTTCAAATCCACCAGCGGTCCAGCATACACCAGCCTGAGGATGGAGACATGAAATGTATTATTAATGTGGTAGTTGGATGGCAGTTGAATTGAGTATGATGACTCATTGACCCTCCAGAGGACACATAAAGGACCGATGAACCATGGGAAGAGCTTCTTGCAGGGCAGGCTGAGGCGCAGGTCCCTGGTGGAGCACCAGACCTTATCCCCCAGCTGGTACTGGGGTAAATCCCAGCGTCTTCTGTCCGCCTGGATCTTCTGATGGCGGAGAGCCCTCCTGATTTGGATGTTAGTGCTTTCCCAGACCTTCTCCGCCTCAGAGAACCAGGTGTCTACGGCCGGGAACGCTTTCTGACTCTGGTCCCACAGGCATAGGGGAGGTTGTCGTCCGAGCACGCACTGGAAGAGGCTGAGTCCAGTGGACATGTTCTTGAGTGAATTCTGGGCATATTCAGCCCAGGGCGGATATTGCGAGAAATCCCTCTGGCGCTGGTGGCAGTTGGCCTGGAGGAACCTCCCCAAATCTTGGATGTTTCGCTCCACCTGCCCATTGATCTGAGGGTGGTATCCTGAGGAGAGCCTCACTGTAGCACCCAACTTCTTGAAGAAGGCTCTGCAGACAGGGTAGGTGAACTGTGGCTCATGGTTCGATACGATGTCCTCCAGAAGGCCAAAGTTATGGAATACCTGCTTGAACATGGTGTTGGCAACTTGGAGTGAAGATGGTAATGATGGGTAAGGCACAAATTTGCAGAATTTTGATCACAATTATCACAAGTATGCCAGTGTTACCCTCAGAATCCGGCAGGCCAGTAACAAAGTCTACTGCCAAATGTGACCAGAGTCGATGTGGGACTGGGAGTGGGGCTAGCTTACCCACGGACAGCTGGCACGATGATTTGGAAATCACGTAAGTTGCGCACAAGCACACAGCTGCCTCCACGTTGGAGGCCAGGTGGGGCCACCAGTATTTTCGACTGATTATGGTGATTTTTCATTTGGCTCTGGGATGTCCTGCTGACAGAGAGGTATGTGCCCAAAGAATGACTCTCTCACGAAGACACAATGGGACAAACATCTTACCCAATCGAATGGGGAACGTGGGCGGATTCCTCTTTGTCTTCCTCGCAATCTCCCAGTCTAACTGCCTCTTGATCGGGGCAAGAACGCAGGAGGACGGCAGGATGGTTTCTTCAGAATCCGGTTCATTTTCTGCTTTGTATCTTCGGGAGAGGGTGTCAGCTTTCACGTTCTTCAAGCCTGGGCAAGAGGTTATTGAAAAATTGAAATGGGTAAAAAAAAGCGCCCACCTGGCCTTTCGCGGATTCAGGCATTATGCTAAGTACTCCAAGTTGCAGTGGTCTGTTAGCACCAGAAACGGATGCCGGGCCCCCTCTAGCTAATGCCTCCATTCTTCCAGTGCCAGCTTGACTGCTAGTAACACTCGGTTTCCAACGTCGTAGTTGGCTTTAGCAGGAGAGAGCTTGCTTGAGAAGTATGCGCACAGGAACAGCTTCTCCAGGGTGCTGAGCCTCTGCAACAGAATTGCACCCTCTCCCGTGTCAACTTCTACAATAAAGGGTTTATCCGGGTCAGATAATTTTAGAAAAGGAGCGGTAGCGAATAGGTTTTTGAGTGCTTTGAATGCGTGCTGTGCTTCTGGATTCTATCCCAGGGCTTTCACTTTAAAGAGGCATGTCAGGGGATGGGCCACAGTACTGAAATTCTTAATGAATCGGCAGTAGAAGTTGGCAAAGCCGATGAATCTTTGAGCTCCCTAATGGTCCGTGGGACTGGCTAATCAGCTACTGCCTGCACCTTCTTTGTTTCCATTGCCATCTCTCTGCTTCTATGATGTAGCCAAGGAAGGAGATGGTGGATTGGTGGAATGAGCATTTCTTGGCCTTGCCGTTGAATTGATAGTGTAATAGACGCTCAAGTACAGCCCTCAAGTGCCTCACGTGCTCCTCACGGTGTGGGAGTAGATCAGGATATCGTCAAGATAGGTATGACGTATCTCTTCAGCATGTCTTGCAGCACATATTTGATCAATGGTTGGAACGTGGAGGGGACATTAACCAATCCATATGGCATGACGTAGTACTCGTAGTAGCCAGAGGTGGTACTGAATGCCGTTTTCCACTCATCTCCTTCTCTGATGCGAATCAAATTGTGAGCGCTGCGGAGGTCGAGCTTAGTGAAGATTGTCACTCCAAGAAGCTGCTCCACAGCACTCGGGACCAGGGAGTGGGGAGCGGTACTTCACCGTGAAGTCAATGAGGCCCCTGTAATCTATGCAGGGGCAGAGACCTCCGCCTTTCTTCTGAATGAAGAAAAAACTGGTGGACGCTGATGAAGTAGAGGGATGAATGAAACCTTGTTGCAGGGCTTCCTGCACATACTGCTCCATTGCTTGTGTCTCAGTCACGGACAAGGGGTAGATTCAGTTCCTTGGTGAAGAGGTGCCGGACAGTAGCTCAATCGCACAGTCCCACGGATGATGCAGGGGCAGCTGTGTAGCTCTCTCTATACTAAAGGCTGCCTGCAGATCATGGTACTCCCAGGGAATGTCAGGCTGGTCCACTTCCGCGGGGCTCTCAACGGTGGTTGAGGCTAATATGAGGGGGCCATGGTGTCGTCAGCAAGCTGGTGCCCGGAAGTGGAGTCGCCGGTGTTCCAAGTGATACCGGGGTTGTGCGTCAATAGCTAAGGGAGACCGAGGATGATGGGGTGATTGGAATAGTGTAAGACTTGAAGTGGGATTGTCTCCAGATGGCGCTGTTGGATCAAGAGGGAGATCGGCGCCGTCTGTTGCGTCACGCTGCGGTAGCCCAGGGGTTTCCAGTTGATGGCTGCCACCGTCAGGGGGGAGCAGAGCTGGTGAAGTGGGACACCGAGTCGTGTCAGCTGGCTGGAGATAAAATTCCCCGCTGCACCAGAGTCAATCAGGGCCTCTGCACAAAGGGTCAGACTGTTACAGGACACCTCGACAGGGATCTTGAACCGTTGTCCTGTGATGGTAAAAGGCGACACCTTTACCTTTGGGAGCGTGGTTTCCTCTTCCTGATTCCGGGAGCAGGGGCCAGCTCTTCTCCAGGGGTGACGCTCGGTGGATGTGGCCTGTCCCAACTCCATTGGCTCCGCCCCTTCACTGGTGGAACCTGCAGAAACCCTGGGCTGGCTCTGCCGTCTCTCTTGCAGCAGCTGGTCCAGGCTTATGGCAGCGCTGATGTAGGCAGGCAGGGACATCTCAAGATCCCTGCAGGTCATCTCTGCATGGAGCTCTGGGCACAGCCCCCTGCTGAATATGGATAATAAGGCTGGCCCATTCCTGCCACTGGCTGAAGCCAAGATATGGAAATGGAGGGCGTAATCCGCTGCGGTCTCGTTCCCTTGACTGAGTTCCAGAAACTGGTTGCCAGCCTTCTTTCCGGGGGTTATCAAAGACTGCGCAAAACTGTTGAAGGAAGTCAGCATAGGTGGAGAAGTCTGACTCCCCCCAAACAGCTGTTGCCCAGTCTAGGACCCCCCGAAAGGCGCGTCACCACTGCGGCAATCTTCTCAGCATCACTCAGGCCTGGGTGGTCGGTGAAGTATAAGCCGCATTGTAGGATGAAGCCTCTGCACTTAGTGGGGTTGCTGTTGTAGCATTCAGGGAGGCACACAGGAGAATCGCCCCAGAGGGAGGAGGGAGCAGGCTGCAGTCCCACAAGAGAGACAGAGGAGGGCGCTGGTGGTGGAGCATGGGAGATGGATAGTTTGTGGACCCGCAAACAAGTTCGTCTATCATAGCACCCAGATGGCCGATCTCCCTCTGCTGCTCTGCCACAAGCTGATAGAGATTGGGAGAGTGGGCATCGTACTCTCCCGACTCCAAGGACAGTGGGACCCCTGCTGAGTCCATCTTGATGGCAATTTCATTTGTAAGGTCTTGAGTCACGTACCAACGTGACGGGCACGGAGGAAAGAAAATAGTGGACTGGACTCAGGTGAAAGGGTTGACTTGGTTGTAGTTTTATTAAGCCTTCTGCACAAGCAGAAAGCATGCATGAAAAGATACAAACAGAAATAGGAAGCAAGGTTCCTTAATAAACAGAACTATGAGTAATACAAGCAATGGCTATACAATAGCAACAATCTATTACAAATAGGGAACAAAATAGGAAGCAAGGTTCCTTTATTTAAAGAGACTGAGTTAGTGCTGGAAAATACACAGCACTACAATTAAAGGTTTTAGATTTCAGGTATACGAGATATGCTGATCGCTACCAAACAACACAGACGTGTGGCTTACGCGACAATGCAAAGAGAAAGTGCAAAGCTATGACATTTATACACGCTGCTACCACTCAGCGGCAATGAGAAACAGATGATTCAAGTTGACTGATGAGCAGGGTGTGATCCAGGTCTTAATTGGCCGGTGTGCTGGACCGCAGGAGGCGAGGTCTGACAGCTACACCCATGCGGTCAACAGGACTGTCGATTATTAAAATTAGTTTGATGAACTGGAACATTTAGGTGTACCAAATAATTAAAAATATAGGAAATTGGGAAGGTG
Organism: Gymnothorax javanicus; assembly: GCA_029692085.1. Lineage (NCBI taxonomy): Eukaryota > Metazoa > Chordata > Actinopteri > Anguilliformes > Muraenidae > Gymnothorax > Gymnothorax javanicus. Next base: position 55,615,091 of record CM056193.1, read on the forward strand.
CAAATACTTTTTCTCAGCACTGTATGTAATTGAAATATTACTTTGTATTTAACCATGACACAAACACATAAAATAGCAAGAATAAAAATCAAAGTACAACCTCAATTCTGGAAGACTTGAGGAAATATATAAAATGTAAATAAAACAGCAAGCACTCATTTGAAAATCCCATTTAATCTGTATCTAATTGAAAAAAACACATATGCAAAATAAGAATTGTTTCAGCGTATCAACTTTATTATTAATAGCTATTTTGAAATGTCTGCAACATATTCCAATTGAGTTGGGATCAGGTACATGCTCACCATCCTGGAACATCACCTCTCCTTTTAATAAAACTGAGAACTTGTTTTGGAACTGAAGACCCTAATTGGTGTCTCAAAAGCTGAGTTTGTTTCCATTCTTGCCGCCATGCATTTTTAATAGGGAGGCATGATGGTGCAGTGGGTAGCGCTGATGCCTAGTAATAAGTTCATGGGTCCAAATTCATTTTCTGAGGAGAGTTTGCATGTTCTCCCCATATTTGCATGGGTTTTTCCCCACAGTCTAAAAATATGAATGCTAGGTTAATTTGAGACTCAAAATGGCCTGTACGAGTGAATGAATGGTGTATGCACCAGCAATGAATAGGGTTAGGGTGTTTAGGGTGTCTTCCTGCCCTTTGCTCATTGTTGACTGGGATTGGCGCAAGCTCCCTTGAGATCCTAATGAGGTAGAAGTGGTTTTGATGATGGATGGATGCACGTTTTCAGTGGGAGACAGATCTGTCTGCTAACAATGGCGTCACTCTGTGACAAGGAAGCCACACTGTTGCAATACAGTACATGCAGAGTGTGGCTGGGGGTTATCCTACTGGAACAAGCAGGGGTGTCTCTGAAGACACATACCCTGTACAGCCAAAAGTGTGTTGACACTTTACTGAAATCATATTGACATACATACATAAACAGCATTTTTACTTTCATATCTAACATTTTAATTGAATTTGGAATTAACTGGTCAGTATAGGCTGATAGGACAGACTTTCAGCTTTCATTTGAGGGTAATTTTCATACAATTAGTCTCCAGAATTTGGAAATTAGTACCCTTTATGAATGTGCTCCCCTCCCCATTTCACAACTCCACTTAGTTTCAACGGAGCCCTCAGTTACGGTGGGGAGTAGAGGGGTATACAAAGAGCTGCAAAATCCTAATGGTAAAATGGATTTAATTTGCAGTACCATCAAATGGAAGCTGAATGTCTGTCCTACCAGACCATGCAGACCAATTAATTTGAAATTCAGTTAAAATGTCAGATATTTACCTCTGCCAAGAAGGTTATATTTTTGCCAGCATTGGTTTATCTGTCTGTCTGTTTGTGTACAAGATAACTCAAAAAGTAATGAACGGATATCCGAAATTATGTGGGTAGGTTGCTATTACATCAGGGATAGACCCTATTGATTTGGCCTCGATCGGTCAAACAGTATGGCCACCACAGCAACCATCTCGAAATCCTATGTTGTAGATACCTTAAATTTCTTATGAGCCATGTTCACTCAGCAAGATTTCGACTGTGCTGCCTTAGCGGAGGCTTGCACTCTCGGAGTGCCTAACATAAAAATGCCAGCTTTATATGTTAATGAAGTTTCAGTGAAGCATCCACAAACTTTTGGCTAAATAAAGCATGTTGTTCCAGTATGTGAGAGTACCTTTTTCCTTCACAGACGAGCAAATTTCCCATGCCAAGTGCACTAATATAGTCTCAAACCATGACAGGCACTGGCTTTTGAACATGTCACTGATATCAATCGGGATGGACCTCTCTTTGGCCTTGAGAACACAATGTCCATTATTTCCAAGTACCATTTAAAATGTGGACTCATCAGACCACAGCACTCCTTTCCACTTCCCCATCAGTCCATTCCAGATGAGCTTGAGCCCAGAGAGGTCAGCCAAGCTTCTGGATGATGTCGCTATATCGCTTCTTTATTGGGTTGTAGAGTAATCTTAATTTATCTTTGATGATGCCAATATGAACGATGTTCACTGACACAGGCCATTTGCAGCATTTACAAGCCCATTTGGTTATGTCCATAACAGAAGCCTGTTGGTTCTTATTATAGTGCTGTCTGAGGGCTTGAAGGTCACATGCATCCAACATTATTATTCAGCCTTCTCTTTTACACAAGTAAATTTGCTTTGGTTTCTCAAGTTTCTTTGAATCTTTTTACTATATTATCGACTGTTGATTGTTAGATCCCTAAATTCCATGCAATTGCACACTGAGGAACATTGTCTTTAAAGTGTTCGACTATTTGCTCATGCAGCTTTTAGCAAAGTGGAAAACCTCAAATCATCACACTGGTACACAACTGTGCCTTTTGTAACTGCTCATTTAATACCCAATAATACAACCCCCATTCCGAAATAGTTGGGACAAAGTGCAAATTGTGAATAAAATCAAAACGCAATGACTTTCAAATCACACCAGCCAGTATTTTATTCACAATAGAACAGAGATAACATAGCAAATGTTGACACTGAGAAATTTCACAATTTTATCCACAAAATGAGCTCATTTCAAATTTGATGGCTGCTACAGGTCTCAAAAAAGTTGGGACAGGGGCCTGTTTAACATGGTGTAGCATCCCCTCTTTTTAACACAGAGTGGAGGTGTCTGGGCATTGAGGAGACAAGTTTCTTGAGTTTAGCCATTGGAATTTGATCCCACTCTTGTTTAATACAGACTTCCAGCTGCTGGAGAGTTTTGGGTCTCCTTTGACGGATTTTTCATTTAATTATGTGCCAAATGTTCTCAATTGGTGAAAGATCAGGACTGCAGGCAGGCCAGTTCAGCACACGGACTCTTCTACTACAAAGCCATGCTGTTGTAATAGCTGCAGTATGTGGTTTTGTATTGTCCTGCTGAAATACACAAGGCCTTCCCTGGAATAGATGTCATCTGGAGAGGAGCATATGTTGCTCTAAAACCTTTATATACCTTTCAGCATTCATGGTGCTTTTTAAAACATGCAAGTGTCCCACACCATATGCACTAATGCATCCCCATACCATCAGAGATGCTGGCTTTCGAACTGAACGCTGATAACAGGAGGGGTGGTCTTTCTCCTCTTTAGCCCAGAGGACACGACACCCATGATTTCCAACAAGCATGTCAAATTTGGACTCGTCTGACTACTGGACACTTTGCCACTTTGCTACAGTCCATTTTAAATGAGCCTTAGCCCACAGAAAACTGCAGCGCTTCTGGATCATGCTCAACAGTGGCTTCCTTTTTGCATGATAGAGATTTAGGTGGCATCTGTGGATGGCATGGCGGACTGTGTTGACAGACAGTGGTTTCTTGAAGTATTCCTGGGCCCTTTAGTTATGTCAATGACAAAATCATGCTGATGAGTGATGCAGAGGCGTCTGAGGGCCTGAAGATCACAGGCATCCAGTAAAGGTCTTCGGCCTTGTCCCTTACACACAGAGATTTTTCCAGTTTCTCTGAATCTTTTGATGATGTTATGCACTGTTGATGATGAGACCTTCAAAGCCTTTGCAATTTGACGTTGAGGAACATTGTCTTTAAAGTATTCCACAATTTTTTTACGCAAGCCTTCAGAGGTTGGAGATAGGGATGCACCGATCCACTTTTTTCACTACCGATATCGATACCGATACCGATATCTGGGGTTTAGTATCGGCCGACACTGATCCGATACCGATCCAGAAAAACAGCGCTGAATTACCTAACAAACGGTATGTCTCATTGTGTGGAAAAGACTGGCATCATTCTTTTGTGCAAGGCAACATCAGACTTGACTTAAACATTTCTTTCTTCATTTTTTTTAAACAAATAAACAAATATAAATGTACTGAATTACTTATTTATTTAATAACTGTGCACCAGTACAGCAATCTTAAATAAACCAATAGCTTCACAAGTTTGGTCTAACATGTAAAAATATAACAAAACCTCTCCTGGTTCAGTCAGTGCAATTAGGAGTATAACACCCAGTGTAAAAGAAATAATAAAGCAGCTGAAATTGAGAAAAAAATCAATAGCTTCACTAGCTTGGTTGGTAGACATTCAAAATAAACAGCAATCAGCTCTTTACAATGGTTTAGTGCAAATAGGAATTAAAAATCCATTACAAAAGCAGCTGAATAAAACAATAGCTTCACTGGCTTGGTAAAAAAAAAAAAAAAAAAATATATAAAAATATAGTATATAATAAAATATACTGAGGGATAACCATAACCCTCATAGTCTATTAAATATTTAATTATTAATCTCTTTAAATATATTATCAAATTTTATGGCCCTCTGAAAAATGAAAAGTGACTAGATGGCCTACTATGCTAACGTAATATCAATGAACTTATTTACGCCAGTGAAATGTCCCACCCACAAAGTCCCGTACACAAATAAAAAAACTAATTTCTTAATACTCGAGATGAACAATGGCGCTTCTAGTCAATTAAATATTTATTTATGTAACTATTTAAATGTATACTTATGAAACATTGTACACGATCACTATCTGGTAGTTCTTGCAGATGATCGCTGAACGCTACTTTCTTTTATTTCACTTTAATAGCTTCTCTGAGCTTTCTCTGCGGTACTACGCTGTTTTTTCGGCTGGTGTTGCCCGATCTCACGAGAGAAACAAGCAAGTGGGCCGAAAAAACAAGCCCAAAAGAAGGATCACGCAGTTTATATAATTGAATTTATTTTGTTTATTTACTGTTTCAACCATTCCAAAAACACTGCAGCTTTTGCAACTTTTTTCTTTTTACTTCTTACAAAGTTAAAAACCCACTGGTGAAAAAATTAAATCAATAATTAAATAATGATAATAAAAATGTGGTAGGCCTACATAATATGGTCACACAGGTCATAAATGATTCTAGTTTTCTGTAAGTTTTCATTTTTCTTATTTTGCTATCAGTGAAATTAGCTCTCTTCTTTGGGCTGACATTATAGGGGAGAGCTGGTACGGAAGTAACATTTTTCACATAGACGTCATTTTAAAAGATAACGTTACAGACCAAAAAAAATTTTCGGAGCGATTAACTACTTTTGTGTGTGCTCTGTCAATATCAGGTGCTAAATCATCCCAATATATATTGACTTCGGCATAGTTTGACGTCGAACGGAAGTTGCGCATTGCTATTTTCGACCCCTCCAGTCGGGATGAAAGCAGCACACAGGCCGGACAAAAGTCACATGATGAAATTAACTGGAATCTTTTAAATTACTGTCGTTAAAACAGAAACAAAAACAATCAGACATTTGTTTTAAACATTTTAATTTCCTTCAAATGTTTCAAAAGTAAACGTGAACATGTTTAACGTGCGATTGGTCTATTTATAAAAATTATGAAATTACTTTACTCATTATCACAGTTGTGACAGATATAATGAGCTGCATCCTCAGTGCATGCTTCATGTGACCACAGCAGACAAAAGATGCACCGCACCCACACTTCTCCAGGCAAAGATGAAGCAAATGTCTCCCCACAAACAAGACATTCCTCATCATTGCCCTGAGAAACTGTGGTTAGAGTGTGTCCACTAAACAACGTTTTCTTTGGGCGTTTCGAAGAGGACTGTTTTTTTCTGGCCCCTCTGCCGACTCTCCTCCTCCAAAGCAGCTTTTACTGGGGTGTCGGCCAGTATTGCCGTTGACCTGCAACATTCAATGAGATGATGTCAGATGATGTCAGAATTAACTTGTTTTTATACAAACAAGAAAATCAAGACAAGTTAAAAACGACACTCTGCTCACCTCTTTCTGCCTTTTCTTTTATTTTCTTTCCTCGAGCCAGCCTTTGGATATGGGCAAACCTTTTCTGGGCTGAACCTCTGTATTGGCGTGCCACTAGATGTTCCTGGAACCACAAGCATACCTGGATAGATAATATTTCAAAAAAAAGCTTGGCAAGGCTCAACATGCACATTTAAAGACACACACAGCCACAAACTCTCACCATCTACAGGAATGGCAGACTCATGGGGATGCAGCTCAAATGGGCTCTGGCTAGGTCGGTGGTGTCTTAAGGGAGCGGGTGCTGGTGATGGAGCGGACACTGGTGATGAAGAGGGCGCTGGTGATGGAGTGGGCGCTGGTGATGGAGCTGGTGATGGAGCTGGCGCTGGTGATGGAGCAGGCGCTGGTGATGGAGCTGGCGCTGGTGATGAAGAGGGCGCTGGTGATGGAGCTGGCACTGGGGATGGAGCTGGTGCTGGTGCAGGACGGTCGGTCACAAAAGCTGGAGCAAAGTCTGTCTCACTGAAAATATCTGGATTCAAGGGCCAGATACCGGTACACTCGAACCCAGATGAAATGCTGCTTGCTGTCGCAGCTTGAGGCAGAGCTTTAGCCACAAGACTTGGGATGTTGTAGATGGTCAAAGTTCTTCCAGGGTTCATTTGCATCCAATTGTCTGCTGCACTGTTAATGTAGTGCTTCAGAGGACCAAAAACGCTTCGGTCTAGCGGCTGAAGACGGTGGGAGCAGTGGGGGGGAAAAGACAGGAGTACAATGCCATGTGACTTGCAAAAGTCAATAGCTACCACAGAGAGGTGTGATGGATGATTGTCTAAGAGTAGCAGCAGCTTTGACTCCGGGGTCACGCGGGTGTGTCTTGCAAAAAGCTGTAAAAATGCCAAGAAATCGGCCTCCTGCATCCACCCCGATCCATTGGCAGAACCAGTGCAGCCAAGGGGGCCATCCTGGATGAAGTGGTCCTGGAACTTCTTCCTTGGGAAGATAAAGTAAGGGGGAACAAAGCTGCCTTGTGCGTTGGCAGCAAAGGCAACAGTCACCAATGTCCCCCTTTCCCCAGAGGTCACAGCACCGACCTAGCGCTGCCCCTTGGTGGCAATGATTTTGTCTGGCACTTGAACCGTTGTGGTACCTGAAATAATAAATGAAATGAATTATTGCTGTTGCAAATCACTGTTGCTTTTTCATTTATCTAAATATAAATTTTTACCTGTTTCATCCATGTTCCAGATGTCCTTTGCTTCAAAATTATAGCGGGTGAGGACAGTCTTTAGGTTTTTAAAAAACGCTGTCACGTTGGTCTTGTTGAAGCTGGTGGAACGGAACATGCTGGTGGCTTGAGGTCGGCGGATGGACAGGGTTTTGCTGCGCTCGAGGAAGGAGATGAGCCAATCCTTCCCTGCCATCTGGTTTTTCTCCCATGAACATGGAGTTTTGAGGCCAATATTTTCGGCCAGCTCATATGCAAACTTTCGCACCTAAAACAGCATGAAAAAAGAGGTTAATTCCCGACTCCAGCTGATCCGGCTCAGAGCAGGGGCAGATCCGGAGCGGAGGTGCTTGCTATCTTAGGCAAATGGCAGTAGTGGTGTAGCTCTGTCTGCAGTGTTACTCCAACCTCTTTAGGACTCAGGCCAAAATAAATATCAGCTGCTCTCTTTATATATGCCTGCAGTCTCTTCTCCTGTTCTTCTGTGAAGACTTTGTTGTGAGCCCTGTACCCTGGGGCTGTGGTCTACTGCCCTCCTGCCTCTGCCCTCCTCTTGCAGTACCTGAACAGGGTGACATGACAAACGCCATGCACCTCTGCTGCCCTCCTTATACTCTCGCCTCTTCGGATATCAAAAAAGGCCCTTCCGTAAACCTGCTGGTCAACCTTTCCTCTCTGGGTAGTTCTGACCCTAACTCTTGGCATTTTCTGTCAGTAAAATATAACACACACATTTTTTAATGAGCTTTAAAACACAAAATGCGGCCGCATTAGCAGAGAGGGACGAACGTAACCGTTGGTACTTCCATCCCGCACCTCTGCTGCCCTCCTTATACTCTCGCCTCTTCGGATATCAAAAAAGGCCCTTCCGTAAACCTGCTGGTCAACCTTTCCTCTCTGGGTAGTTCTGACCCTAACTCTTGGCATTTTCTGTCGGTAAAATATAACACACACATTTTTTAATGAGCTTTAAAACAGAAAATTCGGCCACATTAGCAGAGAAGGACGAACGTAACCGTTGGTACTTCCGCCCCGACAGTGACTCCTGACATTTGAACCAGGATTGCTTCTAAAGTGGAAAAAGTCTGACATTTCAAACTTCAGGATATGTTACAAAACTAAATGACCTATCATTTCATCATAAATATGACACATGGAGCGATAAAGACAATCTTTAAATCAAAAAAGTTCACCATTTGTCTGAATTTACTCACCACTGTGGAGAACGGTCTTCCCGGTCTCGTTTCGTGGGGAAGTGACGAAACCTCAAGATTTTTCCCGGGTCTGGAGAGTGTTGCAAGCTGCACGTGCTGACCTAATTTGACGCATCGAAGTGCGGATGGCTGTGAGTAAATCGCCGTATTACTTTCGTCCCACGTTACTTTCGCACCAGCTCTCCCCTACCAACGCGCTATACATTGCAAGCATCAGGAGACCAGGCGCAGGTACAACCACGCTCTGCCAAGTGCACTTGGTATAAATTTAAATCACACAGTCGAGCGGAGCAAGAGTTGAGACATTCATTTTATGCCTTGCTGGTGCACTTCGCTCCCGTAGCTGTCTTTCACAAGCAGTTTCATCCACTACATACTAATAAGGAATTACGATGTTCTTTAAATCAGTCGAAGTGACAACGTGAGATCTGCTGCTTCAGTATAATTTTTGTATTGGTATATCTAACCAAAGAAGCCTGAAATTGATTTTATTTAACGGAACAAGCTAAAAAAAGTAGCCATTTACCATTGTGAGATGGCAGCCAGATACGATGCGAGAAAGGTGCAGGGTGTTTATTTTAGCCCTATCCCTGGTCTATGGGGTAAGGGGGTGGGGGAAGCAATGCGCTTGAAAGATACCAAACCAGCTGCTTGAATATAACACACTTGAACTTGATTTCATGCCTCGGCAGAGATGCCAAGTCTCACGCATTCGACGTAGGTCTCACGCATCTTTTAGGCTTATTCACCGTAGTCCGCAGTTATTCAAAGAACGCTTATTAATGAGATTCTCAAGCAGAATTAAAATCCTTGTGCATTGAAGTTCAGTTTCACTTGCGTAAAGGTAGACCTCACCACAACATGGAAAGCAACTATGACTCCGGACTTCTCGTGCTTCTCTTTACTCAGGGATTGGAAACGATGCATGTGTTTCATGATGGTTTAAATTGTTTAAACTAAATAAGACCATTTGAAACGTCTGTATGCAATTCCATTGCTTTCAATCCCTCAGTAAAGACAAGCGTGAGAATTCCCGAGTCATAATCTATTTCCATGTCACTAGTAGGGAAATCCACCTTAATGCATGTGAAACTGATTAACTTAATGCACAATGACTTAAATTCCGCGAGTGAATTTCTTCAGTGCGCATTGATAGAATAATTGCTGACTACGGCACAGGAACGTGAATGCCACTAAGATGCAAAAGACTCACGCCAAATGCGTGAGACTTGGCATCTCTGCTTTGGCAACAAGCCCAAATGAGCGACTGCACTTTAGAAACAAGCCCAAAAAACCGCAACCCGACAACCAATATTTATAAGCGACTTAACGAAAAGCTAAGCCCAAGGTTGCTTAAAACAGGCGGATTTGGCTACACTGGCCAGTGTGAGGCACCTGGCTTTTCTTTGGACTGGCCTCTGCACGGCATGTTGCTAGCGCATGACGTCACTCACAGCGCACAGCATAGAATTAGACTGAATAGATCGGCCCCTATGGATCGAGCCCATTGTCACCGATACCCGATCTAGAATTTTCTCCAATATCGGGACCGATGCCGATACCAATATCGGATCAGTGCATCCCTAGTTGGAGAGCCTCTGGCCATCTTTACTTCTGAGAGACTCAGCCTCTCTTAGACATCCCTTTTATAGCCAATCATGTTACACACCTCATGTCAGTTAACTTCTTTACTTGCTACATGTTCTTTCAGCTGATTTTCTTATATATTACTCAGTCAAAAAAGAAACTTCACGCTCATAAATTTCTAAATATTTTCTTGAAACTTAATACAAGAGATATTATTATTATTATTATTATTAGGGGTAAATGCGTTGTCAAAGACATCATGACACACAGCAACTCCGACGTGCACAAGCATGCAGCACGTGCGAGCATACATCAAGGTAAAAGCATGTTTCCTCGTGTTCCTAGTCACGTGACCTTATGAGACACGTGCAATTGAGCCCACGTTAGCACGGTAGAGTGACATCTCGGAAAAACAAGTTCTTACAGTCAATTATCCGTTGATTTGCAATGCCACGACTGTCAAATATTCAACGTGAACGTGCCATTGGCATGCTGAATACGGGAACGTCGGTCACTCACGTTGCCAGGGTTATGGGATGCAGTCGACGGACCATCCATGATCTTCGGACACGTCTCCAACAAACTGGCACCACAGCAGACCGACCTTGTTCGGGTAGACCACGTGTGGCGACAATAAGCAGAAGACCGACAAATCGCGTCTTCGCCATTTGCGTAATTGATTTCTCACTGCAACGCCCACTAGGAATGAATTGTTTAGAGGTCGTGTGACTGCCCAAACCATACGTAATCGCCTGCGCACTGCTCGTCTCCATGCACGTCGGCCATATCGTGAACCAATTTTAACCCAGTTACACCGACGTCAACGGCTTCTCTGGGCACAACGACATCTGAGATGGACTCAGCGTGATTGGAATAGGGTCGTTTTTAGTGACGAATCCAGATTCACTTTGCACTTCGCTGATGGGAGAGTTATAGTTTGGAGGAGACGCGGTGAACACAACGCCCAGTGTTGTGTGCAGGAAGTGGACAGTTTTGGGGGCGGTAGTGTTATGGTTTGGGGTGCCTTTAATGGTCCTGCCCGTTCTCGACTGATGGTCGTTCAAGGAAACCTAACTGCTGCAGGATACAGAGCTTTTGCCATTCATGGCACCTCATGGCCCAGGTCTGACATTCCAACACGATAATGCCAGACCTCATATGGCCAATTTATCGCGGAATTTTCTTAGGAATGCTGGCATCAATGTCATGGAGTGGCCCTCAAGGTCTCCCGACCTTAATCCCATAGAACATATATGGGATGTGTTGGGCAGAAGACTCCGTCAAGTAAGGAACCCTCCACAGAATTTGCAGGAACTTGGTGCCATGTTGGTTCAATTATGGCGACGCATCCCCCAAGCTGTGTTCAGACGCATCATTCAATCCATGAGGAGACGTTGCGTCGCAGTTGTGAACGCTCATGGAGGGCATACGCGCTATTGACATGCTTTCATCAAGTTGTAACTTACCATTTTTACTCTCTTAAATTTCCGTAGCATTTCCGGTGGAACTGGTTACATTATGAACATTATTTTTATGGTACACCGTCCTTAATGGGTACAGAATGGAATTAAATCATTATTTAAAACCACTTTTCTTGCATGTTCAACTTATCGACCTCCAAACGAGTGTGAAGTTTCTTTTTTGACTGAGTATATTAATTGCTTTTTCAGCCCTTTTTTGCCCGTGTCCCAACTTTTTTGAGACCTGTTGCAGCCAGAAAATTTGAAATAAGCTCATTTTGTGGATAAAAATGTAAAATGTCTCAGTTTCAATATTTGAAATGTTATCTATGTTCTATTGTAAATAACATATTGGCTCATGTGATCTGAAAGTCATTGCATTTTGATTTTATTCACAATTTACACTTCGTCCCAACTATTTCGGAATTGAGGTTGTAATTGAATTAGCTATTACCTATTCACCTGTTCACAACCTTTCCAGTCTTTCCAATCTCATCCCAGTTGATTTGGAACATGTTGCAGGCATCAAATTCTGAATTTGATAATATTTTCCAAAGTCAATACAGTTGAGAAGGTTAAACATTAAATACTTTTCTTTGTGCTGTCTTCAGCTAGATGTACGTATAAGAGAATTTCCCAATCACTTTTTTAATGCTTTTATTAGCATTTTACATTCTGTCCCAATTCTTGCAGAACTGAGATTGTAAGTAATGGAACTTTTTTTTATACAGTTTAGCCATGCAATGTTGTTTTTCTGTCATCTGTTTTACTTCAAGTATTTCACAATAACTAAAATTTGTGCATTATCTAGTTGTATTAATTGCTTCCTTGAGAGCATATTACAAATTCATCAAAGAAACCAGACCATTCCAGAATGTAAGCAAGGAAAAAAAACCATTAATTGGGAATGTGCGTGGATGTAAAATATGTTTTTGTTAAAATCAGAGGTATCGCTGTAACTAAAGATAAAGGGATTATCAGGGATGTGCGGTCCACTTGGCCTCATACAGCAGCTCTGCTTATTAGAAACCGGATGCCGCTTTCATCCTCCCTTAGAAAGTTGCTTGAACAAACACCACTGAATATGTTGACAAAGGGCTTTTGTTTTTGTTTTGAAAATAGAGTAGCTCTAATCCAATTTGAATATGGTATGCGCTCTCCCCGAGGAAAACAAAGGTCTCACATCACTTGAGTGTTAATTGGAACTTCTGAAAAAGGCCAAAATATTTCAAGGAAGGGAAATTGCACATAAAACAATTATTTTGATGGAAACCTTGAAATAGAGCTTTTGTTGTTATCACTTTTTGCCCAAATCCTTTGTGTGATAATAATGAACTTTCATCATTCATACCACATAAGAAACAAAGGTGACTGTAAATCGCATGCAACTGTTCTACCTGACAAAATAGCTGTGATAATTTTCAGATTATTGCACAACAATATGATAAACCCAAAGCCTATCCTAATGCCATCAAGAAATCATAAATATTGGACAATAGACTACAGTTTTAGCATCAAATTGCAAAGCTTTATTTTTTGTAAAATAACACCCTCTCACATTCACAATGATCAACAAAAATGTTTTCTATAAAATTAAATTCCAAAAGGGGCAGATTTTTGAGTGATTTCTAACAGGAATGCATTATGAATGGAATGATATATCATTTTATTGTTTCTTTTCACTAATTATATGACATGCAAGAGTGAAGATGTGGCTCCCTCTTTTTATGTTTAAGAGTGTATTTTATAGCACTAGAGGATTTTGAGGTTTTGCACAGGTTAACCTCAGGTATCTCATTTGAAATTACTCTCCACACTGCTCTTGCAGTTGCTGTGGTTACCAGAGGGCTACATATTTCTTCTTGCTTCATTTCAGAGTAAATCCCATTTCATTTCGGTGATAATATGACTGACTTTTTTTCCATCTAACCAATGTTCATTTGAAACAAGAATACTCATAAAATGAGCTGTTGGTTTGTAAGAGACCTTCCCTCGCACATGGAATTGGACATGATTGGCCATATTGGATCCATGAATGATCATATCATTAAACTTACTCCATTGGGTGCTATGTCTACAGTTTTAAACAAGTATCAACAACCCTTGCAATATTGAAAGTTGAATATTTATTAAGAAGAATATGAGAAAATATAAATATAATTCTCAATCAATAAAAGAAAAATGTACAACGGACTTGGAGCCATTAAAAACGCACGGTTGAGGTATGCACTGTATTTGCTGCAAATTGAAGAATCAATAATTTTTTGCTTTGCCAGTGAGATACGAGTCCAAATAAAGAAAAGCGTGTGATATTGTAATCCCGACGTGCACCACATGGACGCACCGAGCACTTCAGCAATAACAAACATTGAGTTGTTTTTGATGTGTACAGTGATGCTTAACTTGTTCTTTTGGGTGATATTCAGTAGCTTACGTTAAGCCAACAACAAAAAACAAAAAATGCTACACCATCAAGAAAATGGCATTGTTGGGAAGCGCGCGTACCATAAAGGCTGTGTCCTTCCTGCAGCGACCTGGGTTCGATTCCGGCTCGGGTCATTTGCTGCATGTCTTCCCCCATTCTTCTCCCCAACCTTCCTGTCTCTCTACACTATATAACTATCAAATAAAGAAAAAATTCCCAAAAAAAAAAGAAAATGGCATTGTTTATGACACGAGAGAAAAAAAGAGCCATTGGGATGTTAAAGGTAGGTCTCAGCCGCCGAGAAGTGGCGCGTCATTTGGACTGTCACTGGTCAATAATCAATTGTCTATCCGAGAATGGAAAACAGGCCTTGTTACTGACCGATCCTGCTTATGGCAACCACAAATGACTACTGTGGCTCAAGAGCGCCAAATCCGGTGACAGCATGCACGTAACAGATTCCAGACAGCAACCCAAACTGGATATGAGATGAGTGGTCTGAGACATCCGAGCTTGACAAAAAATGCTCACAGGAAAAAAAAATCCTTGCATACAGTGCCTCGCCTAATAATCCAATCTTTTAACCCCTTTGCGCAAAAGCCAAATGTGGTTATTTATTCATGACTATTCATAATTCAAGATTTGAGCTTCACAGAGAGGGGAAAATGGCTTAAATTAAACAAGACACTTGTATCATTTAGAATTCCATTGTATTTCAGTTTCTTTTCATAGTTTTAGCTCAGAGTAAGGGCCACAAACACACAAAATCTTCATAAAAATTCAGCAATGAAATTATTTAAAAAACTGATAATTGAAAAATGCGTGCCTTAACCTTGTCAAAAAGTTATAGGGAAAGACTCCATGCTGTTATCCTTGCCAGAGGTGGTCGCACTAAGTACTAAATCACAGGTGCCAATAAGCCCTTTCGTAATTACCCACAGGAGCTGCATGACGTCATCGTGTTAAAGGTCATTTATACATAGAGCCGACCGGGGCTGCAAAATTCTTATGGATTCTGATTGGATTCTATTCTCTCAAATAGACACAAAGTGGAAATAACATTTAATAAAGAATTGGGTGCAATCAGAGTTATTTTCATTTTCATTGTTGCTATTAATTGATTTAATCTGTTGGGCTTTTAATTCATGTTTAAAGAAAACAGCTGACATTACAGTCCATTCCAGCAGACTACCATAAGGGATGCTTTGTTTTTCCTTTGAAACAGCAATACAGAATAAACCAGAAGTTCACTTGATTCCAACAATGTTACATAACATAACATAACATAACATAACATGAGTTATGTGAGAACAGGCCGTTCAGCCCAACAAGGCTCGCCAGTTTCTTTTAACTATTGTGAATATATCACTTCAGATACTCAGTGTCTCAATGGTATCTAGCTTTAAGTCAAGCCTGCTCTTGAAAATTGCCAAGGTTTCTGCCTCAACAATCTGGTCAGGCAAGCTGTTCCACATCAAAATTACTCTTTGGGTGAAAAAATATTTCCTAATATCAGTGCTAAATTTACCCTTAGTCAACTTCCATTTATGACCCCGAGTTCTACTAACAGAACTTGGCCGAAGGAATCCTACATAATTCACTTTGTTAATCCCTTTAACATATTTAAAGACCTCAAACAGATCACCCCTGAGTCTCCTTTTCCTAAGACTAAAGAGATTAAGGATCTTCAGCCTGTTCTCATGGCTTTCATCTTTTATACCCGGAATCAGCTTATTTGCTCTTCTCTGAACTTTTTCTAGAGCTTCTATATCTTTCTTAAAGTATGGTCCCCAGAACTGTACACAATACTCCCGATGTGGTCTGATAAATGTGTTGTACAATAGAAGTATCACCTCCTTGGATTTGTACTCAATATTTTTGGCAATGTATCCCAGCATCCGATTGGCTTTTTTAACTGCTACGGCACAATGACTAGAACCTGTGAGGGTTTGGTCAACGATCACTCCTACATCTTTTTCATGTGGAGCACATTCCAGTTTTAAACCTCCTATGAAGTAATCCTGTCTAATGTTTTTATTACCTACATGTACAACTTTACATTTTGCTAAATTAAATTTCATTTGCCACATTTCTGCCCAACTCTGGATTCTATCCAAATCCTCCTGAATCACTTTAGAAGAGTCTAAACTCTTTGCCAAACCTCCCAATTTAGTATCATCCGCAAATTTAACTAATTTGCTCTCAATATTTCTATCAAGGTCATTAATGTAGATGAGGAACAGCAGGGGTCCCAACACTGATCCCTGGGGGATGCCACTCCCCACCATACCTAGCTGAGATGAGATTCCACTGACCACCACTCTCTGTGTTCTGTCCTGTAACCAGTTTTGAATCCACTCCAGAATAACTCCTGTAACTCCAATGGAGCTCATTTTAAAAATTAGTCTCTTATGCGGTACTTTATCAAATGCTTTCTGAAAATCCAAGTATATGATGTCATAAGCCCTGCTCTGATCTTAAGTCTTAGTGGCCTCTTCAAAAAATTCCAGGAGGTTTGTCAGGCATGACCTTCCCTTACGGAAACCATGTTGGCTATCCCTCAAAATATTATAACGTTCAAGGAATAATTCCAGCTCGTCTTTTATGATAAATTCCAGTATTTTGCATGCAATGTAAGTTAAACTGACTGGCCTGTAATTTCCTGGCTCAGTACGGTCCCCTTGCTTATATATTGGTATTATATTGCCCTGCTTCCAATCATTTGGTATTTCTCCAGTTTCAAAAGACCGTCTTAAGATAGCGGAGAGCGGTTTAAAGATGATCTCACTAACTTCCCTGAGCACTCTAGGATATAAGCCATCAGGACCCGCCGCCTTATCTGCCTTTAGTATATGCAACTTGTCTAATACTTCATTATCCCTAACCTCAATTTCTGCAAAATAATCTTGAGCGTTGGACGTGCCCTCTGGCTGAATAAAAACCCGCTCCGAGGTAAAATTCTCAACAAAAAAAAACTGTTGAAGGTATCCGCAATATCCTCGTCATCATATAACAGCGATCCATATTTATTCTTTAAAGCACTTAACCTCCTCTTTGACTTTCCTTTTTCTGCTACAGTACTGAAAGAGGCGATTAGGATTAGTTTTTGCCCCTTCTGCAATTTGCCTTTCATACAGTCTTCTAGCATTCCTCAGCTCTTTTTTGACCGCAGCTCGCATTTTACAGTATTCAGCCTTAGTATTCTCATTGTTATCTTTTATTAACGTCTTATAAAGATTCCTCTTATTCCTTAGATTCCTACGAATAGCTGAGGTCATCCATGGAGGATTTTGCTTTTTCAGCTTACTTTTGGACACCTTTGGAATGAATTTACATTGTGAATCAAGTAAAACCCCCTCAAATCTATCCCACATCTCATTTACAGACTCACAGTCCAGAAGTGTCTCCCATTTTATTTCGCTTGGATATGAGTTTGCTCGCCTAAAATTAAAAATTTTGGTTTTCGAAGACACCTTTTTAACTTCCCATGAAATGTCAAAATTAACAGTAGAGTGATCACTAGTCCCAAGTGGCTCCAGTACCTCAACATTGCTAAGTCTATCAGAGTCATTACAAAGCACCAAATCTAAAATTACCTTCTCTCTTGTAGGTTTATTAATACACTGCACCAAAAAATTGTCGTTTACAACATCCAGAAATTCTTCCTCCCCTTTACCTTGTCCTTACATATATAGCCTATTCTAAATAACATAATATCTAATCAAAGAAATTACTGAAGAAATAAATTGGATAAAGCGAATTCACATATGATGTCTCAAATCGCAATTTACAAATTTCAAAGCTGCGTGAACATAAATGGCATTCACTCAACTCGGCCATTCATCTTTCGGTTTTAATGCGCCAGCACTTAAACAATTAAATTATGCTAAATGCCAAACATGCCCAGTGAATGATCCGTAATGTGAAGTTTAATAGCCTACGGTGTAATCCCATTCCGCTAATAAACGAGATGAGCAAAAATGACACATTTTATTGGTTTTGTTGGCTGTGTGTATATATATATATATATATATATATATATATATATATATATATATATATATTTTTTTTTTTTCTTTTGGATTAGGCTAGTCAGGCTGGCGAGAGCATCAGCTATGGTTCTCGCTTTTTTGGGAGACACTGGCGGGCAAAATTTGCGTTAAACCTGCAAGCTGCAGTAGGACTGCTCGTGATGTAATGGAAATGCACCTGTTAATACTGTTTCAAATTAACCAGCTTAAATAACTCAGTTTGCTTTACCAGTAGCAGACAAATACAACTTGATCTTAATGTTCGCCTACAAATCAATGCTTGTTGGTGTTAAGGAATACGTCGTAATGCAAACTGACTAAATGAAAATGCTTCCAACTTAGTTGTCTCCTTGCTTAAATTACTATACCTTCATGCTTCTAGTAATGAACAGCAAAAGGTGTAATAAAAAATATTAGATGGCCCTCATTAATTGAATTACCCACAAGAATTAACCCCTTTCTGCAGATGCAGACGCTTGCGTCTATGGAACTGCAAAGCATGAAGTTACTGTACTCGATCACTAGATAGCACCCCCGGATCAGTTATTGAATATTCACAAGCAAGCAGAATTCGAACGCGGTTTTGAATATGGGGAAGTTCACTCCACTCCCTGTTTTTCAAGAGTTGCATGAATTAAACTCCTCAGCTAAGCCTGATGTGCAAACTGGTCAATATCCTTGCCCATAGTATCGATCCAGCAGTTTAAAAAAATGATCTCTTGTGACAGAAAAAATCGTTGCCCTCTGTAGCAACCACTTTAGCTACAGTGAGCCAACGGTATTCCAATTAGTGGTTCAGAAAAATCATTTTTCTGAAGCAAAAAATTTGACATGGTATTGATTCTCTCACATTTTACTGTCAATTACAGTCATCACATACAAAAAATGCGTAGTTCCCTACTGTGGATTTACATGTAGATTCCTTCATTGACAAATTCAGCGCTTCCTTATATCCACCCAAGTACTGGTGTTGATAGCCAATCACTCAATTATACACTCAGGCCGTTTCTCAATATGCGTTCTTCTCTGTACTTCTGTTCTTGTGAACTTGAGAGACGTCATCACTCTGAGACCATGTACTGTCTCAATTCAAAGTTCGCATCTCGACAAGAACGGTTACCAGTCCCGGAAGTGTTCTTGACACACCCTTTTTTCCGAGGACGCATCGGATGGTAACTTGTGTGAACTTGACAGCATGCATATCCCAGAATTCTTTTCAGCATCTAAGCGGGAGCGGGACGCCCCTGAGAGAGAAGGCCAGGGTTACGTTTCCCAAAAGCGTAGTTGCTAACTAAATTAGCAACTTACATAGTTCGTCCATTCACAGTCAATGGGTCCAACTATGTAAGTTAGCATCTGTGATTTCAGGAAATGTACCCCAGGATCGGTAAAGCTGCTTTCACACCAGACGCGCAATGAATTTTTCGCACGACAGATTTACATTCCAAGTCAATGCGTTTGTGTCTTTGCATTGACTTTGAATGTAATCTGTCGGCATTCGTTCGCTATTTCTTAGGTAAATACTATTCTGCTAATTTTCTGGCAAGGAATTATTATCGTAGTACATTTGGAATATTGGCTGCTTTACGATGTTTTATGTCGAATATGTACCAATGTTTTCGTAGTAGAGAAACTCTGCAACAGCCGGTGGAACGTAGCTAAGCTAAGTACCTTAACTAGCTCATGCTCACAGACCCCTCTTCCCCCACAGATAACATTACAGGGGAAAAAAAAGGATGATGGGGGAGGAAGTCACGGCTCACTGGCTGGCATATTGCGTAATACCAACAAGAACGCACCGTCTCAAGCCGTCGACAGCGTTCTGAGTGCTCGTAGCCTTGGAAGTGCACTCTTCCTGGAACGACAAGCGAGAACGTTCCTCCCAAGAATGCAAGTTCGTTCTTAGCATTCTTGGTATTGAGAAACGGCCTCAGGCTCTTCTGTGTAACTCTACAGTTATAGTTCACGCCCTTGTGAAACTTCCCCGGTAACAATGTATTGATTAGCTCGTTTTTTATCCAATTCCCGAGTGTTTAAACGTTCCACAGTAAGTGAAACACGTTGATTGGACAAACATAAGAGCATACAAGCCAATGCGTATCAGCAAGCTCGGTTGTATCCTGTCTACGTTGCGCACATTGCGTGGCAGAAATAGATGCGATTTATAGAAAAATAGATTTGCAAAACTGGCCTTGAAGTGTTCAGTTACATTTACAGGATTTTAATGAGATAAGGACATGGTCAATGGGAATTATTTCGAATGAAACAGGACCGGAGGGTTCCTTCTACTGGACACATCGGTCTCTGGAGGAGGGATTCAATGAAAAAAGTTAGGCTGCTACTTTTGCTTTTTGTTTTGGAATGTATACCGTATTCAACAAAGTCGAATGCTGATGTTTTTTTCCTGTTTAAAATGTGAACTGCCCATGCATTTCGGTTGACCCCCTGGTACGTTCGTTGCACTGTTCTGTTGAATCTAGGGAGGCATATATTGTTTGATCTTCCCTGAAAGTGGAATGTCTGTTCTGTTAAAATAAGGTATATTTCAGAATTCAGATATTACTGAGTTTGTGAGTTGTACTTGTTCCTTATAAGTGTTGAAATGAGTTTGTGAGCTCTGAAGTGGGAACTGGTAGCTTTCATTGCAGGGTGAATGTTCTGACCGTTTAATCAGCAGTTTATTTAATGAGTATGTGTGCTGAAGAAAAATGGACAAAACTCTAAACTTTATTATGGAGAAAAGGCATTTTTTGTGTTTGGAGAGGTTACTGGTGACCACTGATGTTCAACTGCACTGATATTGATAAATTCATGCTAAACTCAACCAGAAAATCATTAGTTCATATTAAATTTAATGCCTCAAAACTTTATTTGTGTTAAATACATGATTATTTTATGATTTGACAGTGCACCATTTCGAGGGATCTCAGACTTTGGGGAGCCACTTGGATAGCTGTATAATTTGGCTAATAGCATGTAGGTAATCTAAAATGTAATGTTGAAGATGAATTCTACTTGTGGTCAAAGAGTTTATGATCCCAGAAATGTATAGATTTAAGCCCCAACAGTTTTTCAATTCTCAGTATTATTTTTTTGCAATTCCAATGGTGAATTCTCATGAAGATTTTATTATGTTTGCAGCCCATTTTCTCTACCAAATCATGAAAATAAACTGAAATACGATGTAATTCTAAATGCTGTAAGTGTCTTTTCTGAGTTGAGCCACATCTTTCCTCTTTATGAAGCTTAAATCTTGAAATATAAAGCATTAAATTGGGTAACCCATAAATTGCCAAATTTTGCTTCTGCGCAAAGGGGATAAGGACAGTTACAGAAACTCCACCAGTTAAGATACAAGCATCAAAATTTATACATCTAATTCATTTAAAGGGACTCTGTCAGCTGGTGCACATGCGTAGTAGAGTCCAGTGGATAAACACTTTCATACCTGCAGTGCGATATCAAGGGAGCAGAAATACAAACCCCAAGCTTATTAGTACGTGTGTAAAGCGTAATTTCGTCGCTGTTTTAAATACAGCAGATGGCCTGCAAAGCGAAAGTGCTGGAGTAACCACATTTATCTTTGCCGAAACCCACAAAGAATAAATTATACTATCCATCCATATTTCTGCGGGCGAAAACACATTGAAAGTGCGAAGTAAGGTAAACCGGTGAATTTGTGGTGGAATTTCAATTTGTTTGCATCGCGTGCATCCTTGAGAAGTTTGGGGAAATTTTTGTCAAGCAATTGTCTTTAATGTTCGCAGAACCTGTTTGTAGCAACGTTTTGTCTGACATGCAGCTGTCATAGATCCTTTTGCAACCGCTTCCAGTTCGACGGCCGCCATGGGACGACATAACAACCAACGTAGGCTAACTTAGAAGCAATATTAACGCTACAAAAACCCGAACTATGACAAAATGATGTTACAAACAGGCTCTACGATCAATAAAGATAATTTTTACTAAAAAATTTTATAGGACTTCTTGAGGATGAACACGATATAAACCGATTGAAAAACGCGTACACGAAATCTCCGATGAACTTGAAATAGTTGTACCAACGTTTTCAAGAAGTTTCGCTTCGTCGCGCACATGCGCCCTGGCTGACATAGTCCCTTTAATTCTTGAAAACCGTACATTATACTTTACCATTATGAAATTCCGAACAAATTCTCGCTAATGATAATCTAGGAAGGCGCTAAGCTCATTTCCAGCGTAATTTTCAACCTCAATATTGTTATTAAACGTGGACTCACTGTTACAACCGATAGCTGAGAAAGCTTTTCGATTCTCGTTTATGTACAAATGACCTTTCGTGAAAGGTCAACACAGGGAAATCGCGCATGCGCAGAGTGTAATTACGAAGGGGCTTATTAATAGGGTGCTTTAGTTGAAATTTATTTTGTATTAAATGATTGTTATGATTTTGGTTTTTTCCATCAAAACATTAAAGTATTTCACACGTTGGCATATTCCTTTTCTCTATAATTATAGTGTTTACATTATTTTGTATTGTTCATGCATTGCCAGTCAACGGTGCCATAAATTTTGGAGCCCACTGTATACACACACACATGCATGCACACACTGCTCGTCCAAAAAAAAAAAAAGTCACCCACTCAAACATTTTGTTTGAACCCCTGTAGCTTTGATTGTTGTGCAAATTCATTGTGTCATTGTTTTGAAAACCATATGCAAAATCAGACCATTTACTTTCAAGGAGGGTTGCATTGAATTTGGCCTTGGGATCCTGTCTGAGGACAGGATAGCTGAACGACTCTGTTGTCCTCTCGAGTATGTCCCAATAACTTTCAACGCGGTGAAGGTAAGGTGGCCAGTTCCTGTTTGAAAATGATTCCTCATGCGTGTTTTTTTAAATTCTTGTTTTCTTTGCTTGGTGAAAGCCTATGATCTGCTCCTTCTGAAACACTGTAACATCTTTTCCGCCACTGAGGGATACATCTTCCGATATTATTTTTCAGGAAATGAGAAGCTACGCGCTTCATCAGTTAGGGTTAAAATAATTATTGCCATCTGTAACATTAATCGCTGCGACAATGATCCAATCATAGTATTTCTTAATTTATATCCAAATGGCGACTTTGTTTTAGGCAGGCAGTGTATATACAGTATTGTGCATAAATATATATATTTCCCTTTTTTTGCTCGTATAATGATTGGACCACCAAAGACAGTGCCACCTGCTGTTGTGCCATAGAATCATCCACATATGATGCATGCAGAAATAAAACCTGAGGGCGGGATTTCACAATGAAATTGTTAACCTCGCTGATTATGAGAGCCACAGTAGCACACTAAGGCACTTACAACTGTGTTGTGGTAAAACAGTAAGGATTAGTAATACTGAAAGTTATGCTGGTTAGGTGTAAAGTTATCACATACACAAAATTCTCATGTAATGGACTTCTGGTTCGCTTACATTTCAAAAGAGACCACCTTCTATTATCTCATAAAACAACAAAGAGAAACATAAAGAGAGTAATGTGGTTAATCTGTCTTGAAGTGAGTAAACCAAGAAATGTATCCTGAAATGACTTCTTGTGGAGTAGAAACCAAAGTACCAAGCAAATAATTTTGCTTTGTCTGTAATTCTATCCTGACATGCTGTAAGCACTTTTTTATGTGCCCACTACATAAGGACGGTAAGTAACCATGAACAGTGTATGCGCTTTGAATTAGTCAAAGATTGACATACGGTACCTACTTATGTTCCTCGTCGATTCCAACAATCAGGGACCACTGCAGCCCTTTCATGCTGTTTGCGTTGTTTATCTTCTGCTCTCAAAATCAACCTGGCCTCAGACAACTGGTTTTCAGTGCAAAATTATCATACACTGAGTATTGGGGACTTTTATCAGAATGTTTAGGGTGCAGGTGTTTTTCATTGAAAGATTTTTAATTGTAGCAATCAAAGGCTTAAGCAGAAATAGGCATGCCTTTTCAACTCTAGTAAAATCAATTCCCTGCTTCTCAGTGAGTTACTTTCCCTGAGAAAACAGGATTTTTACAACTCAGTTGGATTTAAACTCATCTCCCATTCTTGTATGTGGATGCATTTGTGTGCATTATGCACAGGCCAGTGTTCTGAGCTGCGTTGACTTTTGTCATCAGAAAATCAATATATCTGCATTAAATAGCATGCTGGCTGTATAACTACCAGTAGTGCAATTAGTTCTCTTTCAGTAATACCACTCAGAGACGTCAGTCATTTCCAGTCATACATTGCTTTCAATTTTTTATACTATAAACCTTTGCCTCTTCAAGTACTAATGATGGAAATTGAGGTTTGTCAGTATTTTATATTAAGTATGTAGTCTATCTAAAGGCTGTGTAGTGTCCCAGTACCATGATATTTTCAGACACATGCTTCCAAAGTAATAACATGCCTCCAAAAAAAAAAAAAGTCATGCTTATCTTAACATACATAAGAGCTAACAAACATCTTTGGCCAAGATTCATGCCCTAAAACATGTTTTCCCCTCTTTAATCACCGCACATTCATCCAAACCAGTGGTCTTGTTATTTGGACACACACCATGTAATACAGCTACTCTGCCACTAGGTGACAGAATGATGCCACTGTAAAACAATCTGACACTGCCCATCTGACACCATACAGGCACAAGTTGTAACTGTAATTTTCAGATATTCCATTTACAATTGAAACTGAACTGAAAATAATGCTCGGATATTTACTTTACAATCAGGGCAGTCCCCACCAATTGTTTATACAGTGTTAGCAGTTAGAAATTTCCATGGAATCTGACAAT
Organism: Gymnothorax javanicus; assembly: GCA_029692085.1. Taxonomy (NCBI): domain Eukaryota; kingdom Metazoa; phylum Chordata; class Actinopteri; order Anguilliformes; family Muraenidae; genus Gymnothorax; species Gymnothorax javanicus. The sequence goes on from CM056193.1 coordinate 55,639,591, forward strand.
ACCCAAGCTATACCCGCAAGTTGACCAAAGTTTCATTTCTGTTGGACATAAGTGATTTTTCCAGCTATTGTTTACGGGAAGATTATTTCACTTATAATTCACTACATCGTAATTCCTGTGGGTCAGAATTATACATACATTAAATTGACTGTGCCTTTAAACAGCTTGGGCTATTCCAGAAAATGTCATGGCTTTAGAAGTTTCTCACAGATTAACTGACATCATTTATGTCAGCTGACGGTGCTCCTGTGAATGCATTTTAAGGCTTCCAAACAAAACTCACTGCCTTTTTGTGGATCATCCTGGCAAAATCAAAAGAAATCAGACAAGACCTCAAAAAAAGAAGAGGGGACCTTTGTGAGTCTGGTGTTTCCCTAAGGTACTATGTTCATCTATACAAACAATAGTACACAGGAATATAAACCATGGGAACACATTGCCATCATACCGCCCATGACCCGTTCTGTCTCCTAGAGATGAATGTACTTTGGTGTGAAAAGTGCAAATCAATCCCCAAACAACAACAGCAAAAGACCTTGTAAAGATGCCAAAGCAAACAGGCATAATCCAGACAAGGAACCGAACACGGATTTAGGGTTTAATCTACAAGGGAGTAATTATTAGCAGGAATACAGTGAGTAGGGGTGGGAAAGATTGTGGCTTACAACAGAGGAGGGGGCAGTTGATCTAAGTTGGTAATGACAAGAGAAGGTAGGGGGCCTGTCTATTTTTTTTTTTTTGCAGCAAGTTGCGGTGACCGTGCTGCAGAAACAGGTGTATGTGCTTGTCACTGAAATTACCTTAATTCGCTGAAGAGTTCTGAAATGCCCCTCTCCCTGGAAAAAAAAATTACCATCTCTGAGTGCCAGTGCATAGACCTAATTATAATTAAATTATTTTCTGTACTGAATGTAGCTCATTATTGTTTCATGGTTTGATTGCATGGGGGACAGAAGCTCTATCTTCAATTACCACTTGATTATTACTACAGTTGGAAAACGAGTTAATAAAGGAAAACGATTGAGAACTAGCTGGGACTAATTGTTGTCATAAAGGGATGTATCTTTGCCCCTGAGTTTTCAGTTCTGGCACCAGCCCTGGTTGTCACTATTAATAGAATTGATAAAAAAAACTTCAGAAATCTTCGTTCTACCTGAATTTCCGCAGAAATATCATTGCAGATGTAGGGCAGCAACCAACAATGGATCAGAATTGGAAGTCTACACAATTTTCTCACACGTCTACGCCAAGCCTCTGTACATACGGAGGTGTCAAATCCCAAAGAGTGGAACCGTACCATGAATTTGTGAATGTTTTGAACAAACAGTACCTAATATCTACATTACACTTGCCAATCTGTGATAGCATCATGTTGAAATGGGGGTAAAAATCTCCAATCGCTTTGTCGATTTGCTCACTTTCAACATTATTACCGATCAAATGACCAAAGTGCTGAGCACATTGAGTGACTTGCAAAGATTTACCTAACTACTGAAGTGGGAGTTCATTAATAACATCCTCTCCAAAATAAAGGAGGTCGCTTTTTTCTGCATTAAATTTAACATAATATTCTTTTGAGAAAGCGTCACAGATAGATTGAAGCTTTCTAAGACCAAATCTTGTTGTGAATAAAATGACAATGTCATCTGGGAGTGCTTCAAAGAAAGACACACCAATATAGCATCCAAAACCTCTAGTTTTCAATCTACATAGAAGGTCATCAGTATACACACAGAGTAACAGAGGAGAAAGGACTCCACCCTGCTTGATTCCATTCTGGGCATAGAATATTTTACCCTTATCTATTCCATCTTACTTTCACCTGCTGGTTGGTATAAAGTACTGCAGGAATCTAGCTAATAGAGGGCAACATCCTACGGTGGCCGACAGGGGCAAAAGTGCCTGTAACAGCCCTAAACATCTCCAATTGGAGAAACGTGCTGTAAAAACGGAAACGATGCAAAGTCAAAAACACGCAAACCACAAAAGCAAATGCAAGAGAAAAATGCTGCATTTAGACACCAATACAACGGAAATACTCCAAGCCGCTATGGGGAGCGCCAACTAGAAGAGTTTTTATTTTTGACCGGAGCGAGACTGGCTGGTGTGTTTTGTTTTATAGCTTTACGCCACAGTGAAGAGTTTGCTCAGGATTACGATCTTGTGAGCATGCCCAAAGGGCTCTCTCAGCATTGCAACCTTATGAGCATGCGTAAAGGGTTTGCTCGTGATTACGGCCTTAAATGTGATGCAGAGAAATCAATGGATAGTAGTGAATAGTTATAACTTTGCCTTTTAGTTAGTAAGCTAGCATTTACATTAATCAGAAATGACTAGCTAGGGATGGCAAATTTGAAGCTTTAAAGCATTTCAAAACATTCAAACCATTGTCTCAAAAACTTATGAAAACAAACATTTCAAAACTTGCTCGCTCAACATTGGCATCTCCTGGCAGAAGTTGTCATTGCAGCCATTAATTATTGTTGGCCCACCTTCTCACAAATCCAATAATATTAATAGTTTTGACGCAGGCACAGTCAATTATTTAGTTTTTGTACAATATGTCTATTTCTTATTGTATGGCACTGTTTGTTTATTCTGCCATTAAATGCTCTCATTCTCTTTTTTTAAAACCTCTAGCTGTGGTTTGATAGCGATCACATGATGTTTCGAAACATCTCTTGAACAACGTGTCGGAGCCAGAAGTGATAAAACGTTTTGAAACCGTTCAAACTTCAGTGTCGAAATTGCCATCTCTATGACTAGCTAAATCTGCAAAAAGACTTTCTAGCTAGCTAGCGTTAGTTCCCTTGCTTAGCTAGCTAGTTTGCTAGCCAAGCTAGCTATCAGTTATATTTGGTAAAATATAAATGCTCACAGTTCAAATAATGGATCATTTTTATTCACTTATTTTCTATTGATTTCTGTGCACCAAATATAACTGTTCATGAGCTAGGCTAGCGAACTAGCTAGCTAAGCAAGCAAACTAACATTAGCTAGCTAGCTAGCTAGAACAAGACCCCTCTCAGCTAGAAAGCCTTTTTGCTGACTTAGCTTGCTAGTTTCGCTCTGGTCAAAAGCAAAAGCTGCATTCGTTGGCGCTCCCCTTAGCGGCTGAGACCACTTCCGTTGTGTCGATGTCTAAATGCTGCATTTTTCTCTTGCATTTGCTTTTGTGGTTTACATGTTTTTAACTTTGCATCGTTTCTGTTTTTGCAGCGTGTTTCTCCTATTGGACATGTTTTGGGCCATTGCAGCGAGTTTGCCCCTGTCGGCCATCGTAACATCCCTTTTTTATAAGCAACTTGAATAGTTTAACATGTTGGACCCTGTCAAAGGCTTTACTCGTGTCAAGTAGCATGCAGTAAACTCCTGACCCTGGTCTCTATAGTATTGTATAGTTTCATTTACTGTAATACAATGTACACTGCCCAGTAGAACTCTTCTTTTTAAAACTGAATTTCAAATCGCAGGATCTAAAAATGTCACTAGTTTTATCGATTAGACTATAATCAAGCAATTTACCCAAAATACTGCTTGATGCTATTCCTCTGTAGTTTGCAGAGTCATGTAATGATATACGTTTATTTTTTGGTATTGGCAATATAGGGACTTCTGAAATCCATCAGGAACATATGCGCGGGTAAGCAGTAAAGTAAATAATATGGCAATGACTTCAGGTAAACTGTTGGAACCATTAATGATGTGGTCTGAGAATGAACTATACTGACCCTCATGTTTACCTTTATTAAGTAACTTTATAGTGGCTTTAACCTCATCAGTAGATACTTTATGACCTTTCTTACAAGTGCATTTATTGTGGTGACATTCTGCCAGTATTTTGGACTCCACCTCATGAAATAAATCAGGCATGTCTCTCATATCATATGATACACTTGCACATAATTTTTCATACTTATCAGCAAATTTATTGGCGATTAACAGATTATCATTCAAGCCAACCACACTACTAACTAGATTACTCTTACTTTTCTAAGATCGCCACTTCACCTCTTTCCAAAATGTTATATCGTCATTTTCTGAGAGAGCGCTTGTCGTTTTATTATATGAGATAGAGTCCATGTTACTTGTTACTCTTCAATTGTGGATCATATAATGATACCGAGCCCTTGTTGCCCTCCTTGGGTCAGCAACTGGTCCTTGGTGAGGACATCCAATACTCAGCCATATATGATGCCAGTACAAGGCAATCTCCCTTTACTCTTTAACTTCATCATTCCATCCGGGAACTGTATCTAGGTGCTTGGAATTTGCCTTGAGCTGAGGAATAGTAGCTTCACTGGCTGTAACACAGGCATTGATAATTTGATCACGAAACTCTTCTTTTACCACTTTGTGAATCTCACAAATGTAATCCTTACACTCAATGTTGTCAACAGGTATATGGACCTCCCTAAAACAGTTATCTAGATCAATTCTATACTTTTGGAGATGTTGGGATGAAGCTCTCTGCCAATCACATCTAACACTCAGCTCTTCTCGTAATTCATTTTCGAAATAAAAGATTGGAATGTGAAACTATAACACCACAGGGGAATGATCAGAATATCTGTCAACCTCACGTCCTGTATGATAATCACTGATATATAAATACATGCTGCTCGAAACTATAAAATGATCAATTGTGGACTTGCCACCAGTGATTTTACTTTCATAGGTAAAATCAACTCTCTTATAACCACATGCAAATTCAAGTGAATCTTCAACAACAAATGACTTTAAAAATCACGTCCTTTTACAGTTTGATCTGCACCCTCTGATTGACAGAGGGCACAAATGATCTCCTGTATCTCTCCAAATTCCTGGAACTGGCCATCACAGGCATATACACATTACAGAACAGGATTTTCAAATTGCCAATTGTGACCTGGACAGCACATACTCTCTTGGACTTGACTTCAACCAGAATAACCTTGTGCACCAAATCTTTACGCTATAATATTGCAACACCCCCGTAAGGCCTACCTGCAAGATATTCCGATTCAATCATACCAGATACTGCATAAACTTTACCATAACAACCATAGACTGCATAAAAAGATGGACGAGCAACCGTGACGTCGCCCATTGGTTTCAGCATACCATTTAGGAAGCATCAATTTTGGCAATTTGAACAGCACCATTTTCTTATTTTGAAACCGTATGATTCCGATTGGACGAGAGCATGAATTGAAGATCCAGGGAGGAGTGAGGGGTGGATCTGACCGTATCTGACAAGGAACAGAGGATAGCCACGCCCTAAAAGCATATCTGGCTTTATCCTTTATTCTAGTCCATTCGGGGCCATAATTTAGAAAATGAAAATCATGATATATCGAAGGAGACTTGAAACGTGCGATAGATACCATAAAATAATGTGGAAAATCATTATTGAAATAATAAATCAGGTGGGAAAGTAGGGTCATTTTCTCACAGACTTCTATAGCATTGAACTTCTTTCTGCACCCACCGATGTCGCCATCAGCTGGCCATTAAATAGAAGGCAATTTTAAGTGATTTCCGCATTAGCTTCACTGTTTAGACCCGGGTGCTACGTCCATCATTTTATACAGTCTATGTTAACAACAGCTTGTTCTAACTTCTCAAGCTGGCTATTAAACAACCAATGTTCCTGCAAAAAAAATAAAGTCGTGTCTCAATAAAAGAGCGGAAACATATTCCGACCTACCAGGACCAAACTCAAGAGAGTTCAAACTGACCGTGGAAATATGATGTAGTAACATCGGAATTTTCGTCTACACGTACCATTATCGGTAGGAGATGGAAACATAAGAGACAGGTAGTCCATCATGAGCGATCGTAATCAGAATCCTTGGCAACCCTGCGAGGAGGGATATACTGCCAAACCATGATACTGGTAGGCCATATAGACTCTTCATACACCTATTCAAAGTCCGACTTGCTTAGAGTAATTCGAAATGATCAGAACTTTGATTCAGAGTGTGACACACGATTGAAGGACATCACATTTACACCACAATTCTTCATGAAACTCTTTAGATCATCATCGTCTGTAGACTTATCCACATGGAACACAAATAAATCGCGACATGGCTCAGGGGCAGCCTTCACTTTATTGTTGAGGACATTCGATCTACATTTAATCACATTTTGCTGTCTCTTGTCAACCCTACATTTTTTCTTTTGCTCATATTTAGAAAACGCAGAACCACCATTGGTATCACTCTCCTTGGATGGTTCAGTCTCTCTGCCTGGAGACCTCACACTACTGCGAAGTCGTAATACTTGCCGGTGTACTGGTGGCACCAAACTACCACCACGGCCCTGCCCGCGAGTTATCCTGAAAATAGGGTAAGCAATGTGTCACCGGGGAATATACTGGCCCTCTTGCTTATGTCTGCATAGCTCATGGGACCAGTGTAGATTGGTAGTTGCCCTGATTTCCAATCCCCATAATGGTTTCACTTTCCACCTTGTCATGCTGGACTGCATGGCTTGAAGGTCCTGGTACCTTAATGTTGCAGTTCCTAATATTATCCATGAAACTGGCGAGCTTGTCATTGAGGGCAACTTTGTCTAGCATCACACAGTCCACACTTTCCTGGAACCCTCTCATGTTTGGCTCAATGCAATTCAATCTATCAATGATCACAATTTGATTCAGTTCCTCTAGGTGGAATTTCGGAATATTACCAAACTTAAGAGCAGAAATCATGAGATTAGGAAGACTATTCTTTTCGTCCAATTTCAGAATCGCTGTAATGATATCTGAAATGTTAGCATCCTCAGTCACATGAATTGAGGAGGTCTATCTCAAACACAGCTTACCAATTACAATTTGACCACACCTGTCCCACAGCAAACATTTTGAACTCAGTATCTGTGAAGGGGCCCAACACGACCTTTTTGATATTCTCCATGGTCCCTGTTTGCACCGTGAACACGATGTAGGAAAGGAGGGCGTTGTTTACCATCACAGTTTGAGTGGCCTGGTTCTGCTCAGTCTCGTCCCCAGAATCAAATATTCCACCAGAAATATGAGACTGGTCCTTCTCTGACTCCTGTTCACTACATATAACTTTGACATTAAAACTTAAAGACTCCTGTAATGATCGCTCATCATGTTTACGATTCTCACAGATACGGTCAGCAGGTGAGGATGTTTTACTCCCCACATGGTCCTTTGTCTGATCTGCCATATTAAAGGGTACTAAGTGCCAGCAGCATGTTTTAACTGCTATCCATTAATTTCTTTGCATTGCATGTAGCTTAAAATTGCATGGTCTGAACCTCGGAACACGGCTTGCTTGGGCAAAGTGTCCGTGCGACAGACACCACTCAGCTTTCGCTCTTCTCTCAAAAGAGATCACTCATATTCTAGCCTTGGTATCAGGACAGTGCGATTAAATTAAGGAGACGATACCTCTAAAATAAACACAGGTTGCTGGAAAGGAGGAAGAGACAACTGGTGAGACATGAGGGCTCTGACATCAACAGATGCTGTTTTGTACCATTAAGCTTCTCCAGTGAATTGATGTGCACAATCAGGGCGGAAGAAGCGAAGACTGTTACAAATAGAAATGATAGATACCAACAGAAATTGAGCAGGGCGTTGGACCTCTGGCTATGGTGAAATTCTGAAAGGGTTTGTGAGTTGGCCATGCAGGGGACTACTGTACTTTACACAGTCTCCCTACAAAGCACCCTTTCATCATTCAGAATTTGCATCAACTAGGCTCCCAGTCCCTAAGCTCAATAGCAGATCTATTGCAAGAGCAACGCTACATTCCAGAGCCCTGCAGTAACAATGACACCATAAAAGCTATTGAGTGTGGTTTAGAATTTTCTTTGCAAATTATGTGAGGAACACTGTGCAGTGACAGCCAGTAATAACCCATGATGGGAACATTCAAACTTTCATTTCACATTTCTTCAGATCAGTCTCTGTGTGCACTCCTTCCTTAGTGCCTAAACTTTAATGGCTTTCGTAAGAAAGAAAACACAAAACAACAATTCTAGTGGCAATGCTTCAAAAGCAACTGCAGAAAGATAATAAAAATGTTCTGTAGCCTGAATTTATATACGGTACGATGGTGCTTAGTTTTTTTTCTATAATTTCAATACAAAACATAAATAACTGGAGTGGTTGAATGGGTGATGTTTTGATGGTGAACTCTATTGGTTTAAAGTGATTTGAGTCAGCTTGATTCTGAGATTCATCGGGGCTGCTGACAATGTATTGGCGGGAATACAGGTGGGGAGGTAGCAGCTGGGGTTGGATGATACTGCAGGATAGCTGCATGATGTGCAGGTTGTGGAGGGCAAGGATAGAAGTATCTGCAGTGAGGGAAAAGAAAGGTTGAAAAACTGGCAGGGAGGGACAGAGGGAGAAGAGGAGAGAGAGACAGAGAGAGCGAGAGAGCAAAAACAGAGGGACAGTGACAGCTGACACCTTGTGTCTGGGCAGAAATGACTAATGTGCTGAGCTTAAGTCTTTCCTCCTCTGGAACTGACCGGATTGAACTGGTGTCCAGTGCCTCCCACCCAGCCCTAAATGGGGGGTGTGCTGAAGGCCGAGAGAGCCTTACATGTCAGCTGTCCTGTATAGCTCCTGGCTGACCCCAGCCAGTACTGTAACCAAGCAATACCCAGCCCACCAAGAAACCTCACCCTGACAGTGGAAAGTTTGGAGTGTTGGACAAGAGAGCTGGCTCAAGGAGGTGCTCAAAAACTGGGGATCTTTCCTAAGGTCACTCATTCAGAAACTCCTGTTCTATTCTGAGCTTCAAGGACTAGATTTGTGCACTAGTCATGCTGTATTCTTGCAGGATCACACATTTATGTGTTCAGTCTCAATCCCATTTTAATACAATATTTTATTAAGACAAAACCATTAAATTAAAGTTGAAAGCATACACTTCAAACATGTCTTGATTGTTTCATTTCAAATAAACTGTGGTAGCATACAAAGCCAAAACTATAAAAATGTGCTTTGTGGGGACGAAGGCAATATCCCTAAACCCCGACACACTGAATCAAAGATGAAGGTGTTGGAGCCAGAGTGAAAGGTCATTGTGGTACAAAACCTGGACGAGGCACACCTACTCATCATGGCAAGTCCAAATATACAAAATCAAGTTCCTTACCCAAGCAGTTTGAGAGAAATGGCCCGGACAAAGTTTTAAAGGTGAAGGTCACTGAGCCAAGGTCAAAGATTATTCGGGTATGAAACCTCAACGAGGCATGCCTACCCACCAAGGCAAGTCCACATATGCAAAATCAAGTTTCTCACTCAAGCGTTTTGAGAGAAATGGCCTGGACAAAGTTTTAAAGGTGAAGGTCAGTGAGGCAAGGTCAAAGGTCATTTGGGTATGAAACCTCAACGAGGCACACCTACCCACCAAGGCAAGTCCACATATGCAAAATCAAGTTCCTAACCCAAGCAGTTTGAGAGAAATGGCCCGGACAAAGTTTAGAGGTGAAGGTCACTGAGCTAAGGTCAAAGGCCACTTGGGTACGAAACCTTGAGGATGCACAACTACCCACTAAAGCGAGTACACATATGATAGATAGATAGATAGATAGATAGATAGACTTTATTGAACCCCGTGGGGTAATTTGTCCTCTGCATTTGACCCATCCTATAGTTAGGAGCAGTGGGCAGCCACAGAGCAGTGCCTGGGGACCAACTCCAGCTCTAAAGCCAGTTCCTTGGTCAGGGGTACTGGTTGGAGTGTTCCTATGATGCTTGTTTTTGTGCAAAATCCAAATCAAGTTCCTAACCCAAGCGGTTACAGAGAAACAGTCCAGACAAAATTTTCCCACCTGCCGCCCGTCTGCGAAGGGGACGACAATAACCCTTTGCCCCTTAGTCAGGGCTGAGGGGTAAAAAAATTGTTTGCACTGCCTAAATATTTACAGTCCCGACTGTATCTGCTAACCTAGGGTAAGATGTCTTAAATATGCCACCATCAAAGGAGTCAAAGGGGTATTAATTGTGTACTGTCAGAACGAATTATGCCAAATTGGAAAACAACTGATTAAAAGCCCACCTGAATTACTTTCACCATCCTCGAGAACACTGATCCTCAAATCATAAGAGAAGAGTTTCCTCTTTGTTCCCAAAACAAGTGTACTCCCACGCTCTAGAATTCTTGAACAGAAAATATCAGATCCAGTTGTTCTTGAATTTGAAACGTTTAATCTCTTTCTCTCCTGTATTCCAAAGGCTACTCTCTTGTCATCTGCTGTTTATGTTAATGGCACTCAGATTGCAGAGCTAGTTCAGGCAGAAAACTCGATAGATGCCCTCATTTTCATAGAGACTCCCTTGCATTTGTCCTGGCCCTGCCCATTTAAAAGACAGGCTATTTAAGTTGCTCTCCTGTTCCACCCCAGCTGCCAAAAAACATGGCTGTGCTTGCCACTGTTTCATCTCTGCTGATGCTAATATGATTGCCTGCTGTAGCATCACTCTTGCCTTCCGCTTGTCGACATCCCATCTCTCCCATCTCACCCCCCCCCCAGCAACCACCAGAGGGCTCTGAATTTCCCAACACTCCCTGCTCTCCTCTCCTGGAGTTCAGTAGGCCAAAGGGTGTGTCAGGATCAGAGCCAACGCTGCGAGAAATAAAAAGTTGACCGCTTAAGAAAGAAGGCAACCAACTGCAATGCATTTTTGAGTTTGCTGAACTCCAAGGTCTTTCAAAAATCAGTTTGCACAACTACTGGGACTTCAAATTGAGCAAACTCAAAAACGCATAGCAGCTGGTTGCCTTACTTTTTAAAGTTAAGAGTACTTTTTATATTTTGCAGTGTAGATGCCAAACTATTTTTGTATCAATTTGTTAATACTGTACTTAACTGTTTACATTGTCTGACTAAATTTCATTTATCACTCACATCTATCAACATTTTTAATACTGTAATACTATAATATTATAATACTACGGTACTTTGACAACTTCAGATATAACAGTAAAATTTGAAACATAGCTTTAGTCTTCAGACTATAAAACCATTAAAACACACAACAATTTTTTGCAATATTTAATCACACTAACATTAACGATAAACTTATGAGCACAGGTACAATTTTTCACGAAGCACCATGTTATAGATTGATTCAGTATGTGATATGATTTGCGTGTGACATTTAAGAAATATCGTGGATCATATCTTTTGTACCGGGATATTTGTCATTTGTCCTCATTGTGTCAGTGAAAAGCTCAGTATGTTTCTGTGTGCATAAAGGTCACATTCATCTCGCTGAGAAACCAACATATCTGGGCCAAGTGGAACATCTCTGACAGAATAAAAGACATTTGCTTTCATCTCTTTTCTGATGAAGAAATATAACTTAAATGCTGCCTCTGCAATGCCTTCACTTCGGTCACTGCTTTGAAGTGTACAAGACTTGTGGTATGAGTCTGTGTTTCAGTGTGCGTGAGTGTGAGAGAGAGAGAGATAAAACATGAAGGATATTTTCTGGCAGGCATTTGCCTTGTGATCAAGGTATTTAACCTGGATAAGATACCAGGACACATTTTCCTTCCCATTCATAAACAATTGAAGATATCAGAAAAAAAAGTTACATACCTCTCAAAAGTCAGAATAAAATGATAAAACTTTCAAGTGCTCATAAGATATTTTTAACTTTTTGTTGCTGTTATTTTTTAATGCTAGTCGGTCCCCTTCTCATAAAAATACAGTTTGCCGCCTGTAGCCTCATTGGCCCATCTAAGTCATTTTTGGAGACAATTTAAATAGACTATCTTGCCCAACTGTAAAAATACTTACTGTAGACAGTGCACTCAGTTTTTTGGTACCCCTGAGATCTTGGCTTTGGAGTAAGGTTTTTTGTGCTTTTTCTGCACACATAAATCTTAACTTAGTGCATTTTCCACCTCAGAATTCACAGGCAGCAATTTAAGGACACGTGGCCTTAAATATAACTCTGAAAATGTAAAACTTTACAGATTTCTCTTTCCAAAAGGCAGTCCTCCATGGATGTATGTCACTGTCAGTGTGTAGGAAAAACCTGGTATTAGGTGACAACTAATACCTTTTCAATACATACGAAAAAGACACCTGACTGCAAACAGCTGGGTAAGTCAGTAACTGTAAAGCAAGGGCAGGTGGATCCTTTTGCAAAATGCTAAAGTATTCAGAAGGAAAGTGGCCAGTTATTTATCAATTTACATTATGAAAATCCGATAATAAATCCTCTCTATGCTCTGTAGAATTGCCATTCTGGCATTAATTTAGATGAAAATAATACAGTTTCCAAAATAGGTTATAAATTAATGGAATTGATAAGTATAAGTATTACTTGCCAAGACCAGTCTTCTCAAGGCTTCAACGCTTCCTGCCTTCAAATAACTAAACGCCAAGTAGGCGTACACTTGGGCTACCTTGTGCAAATCCTTGTTTTCATGAGGAGCAGAGCCCTTAATACACAGAGGCCATTTCTCAACCCGAACACTTGTGTGCTGTACACTGCTGTGCTCCCGAGTGCAGTTAATAACCACTCCAAATGGGCACAATGAATGCAAGGCATCTGGAGAGCTGCTGCAACAGCAGTGCTCTATGCACTGTAAACCCTGACAAGTGTAATGAACTCAAATGTCCCGATTAAGAATTGGACAATTAATTGAATTAATCTACTGAGCAAATAGGCTGCCAACCAGCCATGTTGGCATTAATGATTAAGACATATAGCTTTCCGTTAAATAGGAAGGCTACAATACGAGATTGCATAGACGGCAATTAAATGAAATTTCTCGAAATTCCATCTTAAAGTAGAATGTTATGTAGTAAATGTTGCTGAAGATGGTATTTAGATAAGGTTTAGATTTAATTTCTACTAATTAATTCACCAGATAATTGCCGTTAACACAATTTCATATTGTAGCCTTCCGATAACTGTCCCAGAAGCTGTACTATAAAGACCCGAATGATTTTGCTACCATTAAAGTTGAACGCATGGCATCCATTTTAAATGATTTTAAATGCATGCCATGCCTTAAACTTTCAGGATGCACTAATAACCAATTTACTATACTATTCACAATCACCAACACTTCAACTTAAGAAGCGTTGGTTATTTAAAAAATCAATTATCGTCGCATCGCTGCAAGAAGTGTGCACCTACGCTTCCCAGCAAATATAGCCTATTCTTTTGAACCCTGAAAACATGTCAATTATGTGCAATCTTAAATTAGGTTGCATTGCTGAAAAAAAGATAAAACGAGAGATGGAATTAAGAGATAGTATTGGATTTATTAATTATTTGCTTTTCTTCCATCCCCACAATATCACTATCAAGTACGTTGTCAATGTGGCCCATCGGTGATCTCTGTCCTTACTTGATAATTTCTTAATAATCACAAGCTTATATACTGGTCTTGATTATTCAGTAAAGAAACTGTGTGATTATTAGTCAAGCGATCTTAAATGGGAACAGCTTGAAAGCAATTATGCTTTTCGGGGTCAGAGGCTCACTGCATGCCAATGAAAATCCCATAACGCTGGCGTTACCGCTAGGGGGGTGTTGGGGTGTAGGACGATAATAAATCAACTAATTTTACGCAACATATTATTCATTCATTCATTCATTCATTCATTAAACTCATTGACATCATATTACCATTCAGTTATTTTCCGCACCACATAAATATCTCAAATTGATGTAATCAGGTTCCGATTTGAACTACAAGCTTTCAAGGGAAAACAAAGAAAGAAAAACTTAGGAAAAGTGTTAATTCACTGCAAATGTAAATACATCTCGAGAGAGAAACAGTGCGATATAAGGGACGAACAGCAGGGCAATCTACATTCTCACTGGTATGCTACCTAGTATTTTGCATCATGGCTGGGGCTACTGAGTCTCGGGGTTTGTACTTGTGTACTCCCTGGTCTGTAGTACACCAAAAAAAGAGTTATGTTAGAAATATTTGCTAGCAACCCTCCTCCCAGACACACAGCACAATGCATAGGTTGTTTTATGCCATAGCACAACACGATGGGCTTCTTTCCAAGAGTTGTCCACCTCCCTATCTAGGGGGATCTGAAAGCCACGGAAGGACGATTATGCCAGCTGGCAGGACAATGCACTCTGGATGGGCATGGGAGTCATTAATGAGCGTTATTTATAAAAGAAAAAAACCACGTGGAAGGGCCACAAGACAGCACCACATTGATAGAATTATCTGTCAAATAAAATGCAATAAGTCTCTGGCCCCTCTGGTAAAATTCTTGTATGCATTTGTGGGTTAACCTAGGTCTCTCAATGATTCTAGAGTCCCGCAGAAAAGTTCCATCAATGTTCAGCACCTGTTGTCTCCCTGTGGCAATATACTAGTGGGCGACAGAGCCTGGAGTGTCTGAAAGATCTGATCCAGATCACCACCACCTTCAGGAAACCTTTCCAGGGGCCGGCTAAGATGCACTTTAGCTGCCAGCTGTCAAATTTAAAAGCTGGAACCATAATCAAGTGAGCCTTTTGTCTGATGAAAAGCAGGTGAAGGAGCATTGAAGGTTTTCCACTAAGGTGGCCACAGCCTGTGCTGTCCTTCGTGATGTATGCCTATATACTGAAGCCACCCTGAAGGCAGACTGCTCATCATAAGAAAACAATCCACACCCAGAGGTCATCCTCACACAGTAGACACTTGAACAGCACCTGAGGCAGAGAATGGCATAGAACATGTTTCCAACAGATGGCAGGACCATTTATCACCGCAGCACATCGTAAAGTCAATTTTCTGCCTTGTACAGTCAATTTTGGGCCTTTTTGTCATCATTAGTCCCCAATGTTGGTTCAAAAAAAATACATTAAAAAAACAGCTGTTCACAACAAAAAGATATTCCATTTGAACAAATGAGAACTCAGGTCAACTGAGCATTTGAAGAGTTTACCTGATATTAGGCTACATTAGGCCTAGGATTTTTTGGACATTACCCAACTAATTTACGAGCATCAGTCGCTATTACATGATGAAATAAAGTCAGTATCAACTGAACAAACCAGTGCACAACCCATAACTGTAACATAATTAACCCTCGTCCAACCAAGGGTTTTTCTACTACAACCCCGACTGGGGGGGGAGGTTACCCCCCCCCGATTATTTCAAAATTAAGTGATGAACATCATTTTGTTTGGTATCAGTGTACAGCTACAGATGTCCTCTCTTCAAATCAAGTACAAATAAAACACATTTCAACAACACCATATTAGGAGAAAACATCAAAATGACAAAAATCCATGTTTTTCTAAATATTTTATTAGTTTTAGCTGAAAATAAGTAATTTTCTGTGACCTTTAGAACTACTGATACTACAATTAATATTTTAGTATTATTGTAAATGTTATAAACTCATGATTAACATACATTTGACATTACAATAATGTCATAAATTACTCATTTTGGGAAAAACACACACAAAAGGAAAACAAATAGTTTTCTGAACATTTTTTACATTTTCTTTACTTTGTTTTTCCCTATGATAGCAAAGGCTTATAATATAGGTAATATGTCTGGTACATATGTTCTCTTTCAAAACAATAATCAAACATCACAAACTTCAGCACTGTGACGTCACAATGACATCATTGTAGATGTCATATCTGAAAAAAATAAAAAATCCATGTTTTTTTCATATTTTTCCCTCAATTTTAGCTGTTACATATTTCTCCCCTCAATTTGAGGTGAAGGTAAGCAACTTTCCTCTAATACAAGGATAAGCTACATCAATAAATCAATCAGGATGACAATCAGTGTGGTCTACAAAGTTCATTGAGCATGAAACATAATAATAGCATACTATTTGGAACTAATTTGTAAGCATATTTTGTTTCAAAAACAGGCAAAAATTGACGCTGGTGGCAACCACCCCCCCCCCCATCCTTCGACTTTGACTTATTAAATGCTGAGGTCAACTACCTGACTACATTAAAACAACGACTATATACTGAAGTTAAGCAGAGCAATTTGTTTTCAAAAAGGTAAAAAACAAATACATTCTGGCAATGTGAATTAACGTTACTTACATCCATAGAAAGTGCCAGGTGAGGCTCCAGTCAAACCCGTCCTGCCATCGGCCATTGACATGTAACTCCTGAGCATTAAGGGCTCTGATGATGTAATACCTGAAGACTTATGGGTTATTTCCAATACTCGACGTAGACACTAGATAGATACACAGATAGACAGACGAAACGGCAGACCTAGACGTGGGCCCCCTGCAGGTAGCCCCAGTAAGAAAGCAATATGCTTACAATGTTGAACAAGACGAAGGGACATGCATTTTTACATGGCATTTACTCTCAGGATGTTGCCAGACAGAAATTTTCCACACAACCTTTTTAAATACACGGACTGTCCTCTTTCGCAACCAGCAGTTTTAATCCATGTATCAGGGTGGTTGCACAGTAAAATTTTCAGCATTAATAAAACTCCAATAGAGTTCACGAGTCTATTTAGACGAACATAGTGCCCTCATGTAAAGTTTGTAAGGGTTGATTTAGCAAAATGATGTTGATTCAAGGTTCTATTATTTGGTGACATTCCACTGCAATCCGTTGTTACTGGAAACAATTAAAAGAAAGCATATTACGGACATCAGGTCATTGTAATTTTTAACCCTCAGAGGCAGCCACCTGAATTATAGAAAAAAATCGAGACAGTTACTTAGTTGAGAGTGATTAATTGCATCCATACCACATTTTGAAAATTAGTTCAAAATGCTTCATTTGTAACAAAAGACAATTACATGACTCAGCATATGAGCTCAGTTCTTCACTGCATAATAAGTCAACGCATGATATAATGAAAAGCCAGATGGGAGAAATAGTCTTTTTGGCAACAAAGCATGTTGACACTCAGTTTCATGTCAAAAAATGTTTATGTATGAGTATTTTATGTACAGCATTGTATATCATTTGTAAATGGAGATTTGTTACGTGCTGTTTTTGCTGCCTTGCTGGTCAGCTATTTATTTTGTTCTTCAGCACCCTCTGGTGGCATGTCTGTAGCAAAACATGATCTGAAGTAATATCACTTCATAGTAATAGACTAGTGCTTTCTAGAAGCTTCGAGCATCTTCCTGCCTGGAGGGGGCGGGATTACCCAGGAATCCTGTAGATCTTTCCAAAATGTTGCTAGTTTATATAAATGCTGTGATTTTGGTCAGTGGAGGCAGAGTTTTTGTTTTGGCAACAGAGTTACATAGTGGCATTAGAGTGTTATTATAAGATTAAACAGTGGATTATTTGTAGAAGTTTTTTTATCAGTGAAGAATAAATTTGTTAAAGTTGTCATTGCTGGTTTACTTTGTTGTGATTTTCAAGTCATAACATGTTTTTCTCATATTTTCGTAGCGAACTATTTGCAAAGTATTAATTGATAATCATAGTTAACATGTGGATAAATAATAGAAATGCAAACTAGGTTTCCATACAAATTCCCATCTTGCTATAATAAATTTTCCATCAACGCTATCGAAACCAAACATTGATGACTTTTGTTCAGATCAGTATTTGGCAGGATACAGAACGAAAGGGACTGAAAAAATGGGAGGCTGGGATTAAATGGTATTAAGTCTTTTGTAGAACACAGATTAACTTTTCATCTCCATACATTTACATACTTTTCCAACAACAAAAGCATGTTTTGACCTGTGTCAGAGAATGTGATCATGCATGATCAATCCTGACATTCAGGGTGTTGTTGTGATTGCAGACAGGAATGATAGCTGCACCGTGGTGACACGTCAAAGCAAGTACAGCCAATTCATTTTATATTATAATTTGGCATCTCTGCCATTTCAGTAGTAGATAATAGGTATCTATTACTTATCGGTATATGAATCCCTTGGTATATGAATGTGGAAAAAAAACTGCATGGTCAACGTGACTGTATTGTGCCCATTACTTAAGGCTTGAATGTGATTTTCTGCACTATATCAGGACGGATTAAGTGGTTTTTGAAAAGTTCTGTTAGGGCAGAATAAAACCAACCACACAAAGATTTATCTCAGGTTTAGAAAAGGAACCATTATTTCTGCTGTCAAAGCAATATTTTAGCCAGCTGACTCAGAGAATGTAGTGTGACAAAATAAGACAGCTTTCTCTGATATGGCAGCAGATGCCAGTTATATTTTATTTTCAATATTGTGCTAGAAACTGCGACCAAAAGTCACACATCTTAAGCATTATGGAGCCTGGCGCTGATGATTCCATTATATTTGAAACCGTGAATAAGACCCATGAGAGAGAACATTATACCTAACGACTCCAACTCCAAAAAAGCTGGAACAGTGTGTAATATGCCAATAAAAACAGAAACTAGTAATATGTAAATTTTCTTTCACCTTCATTTAATTGAAAACAGTACAAACAAATGATTTCAGGTTTTTCCTTTTCAATTTTATTGACCTTTGCAAATGAATGCTGAGTCTAATTTTGATGTCTGCAGAATATTACAAAAAAAGTTGGGACAAGGACAATGTATCACCAGGATGATTGAGGAATGTAGAAAAACATTTGGAACATTCCACTGGTACCCAGGTTATTAAAGGTGAACTGATTTCATCAAAAATTTCCCCACTTAGCAATAAATCATAATCAATTGAAATAAATAATACCAATGATCACCAATAGTGTTTTTATTGGGAATCTTGTTCTTGAAAAGCATGCCGAATCAGAACCCGGACATGTGATGTCATAATGAGAGTAATCAAAAAGATCCAACATTGCGTCCAACTTGGCATCAGTGTCATTTAGCAGAATCGCTAGTGCTGAATATGCAACCATGCCCTGGAACTATTTTATTTCATGTTTTGCTACATGGTCATTTAGTTGCTAGGTGCTTGAATGGTTTTTTCTTAAGGTCAAAATGGTCATCATGAGCTTTTAGCTGAGTTTCATCCCGTTAAGTGGATATGCTGGATGAGTATGTCGCGATTCGATAACACTCTTTTTTGCAGTGTTTCTTCTAATATGCTTAGCTTGCCCCCGAAACTGGGGACTTTCGGGTTTAAGAGGCCAAATGAAGTCAGAGGGGATGATCACAGTCACTGAAAAAAATAAAGAAGAAAAATTTTGTAATAATTTCCTGTTGGCACACTTCATTTAAACCTGAATGATGTTCTCAAGGCAACTCCTCTTGAACAAATCGAACAAACCGGGCCAATTTCCTCACTGAAAACTTATCCATAGGAAAATAAGGTGGTACATTTGTCAGCATTTTTGTTGCTAAGGAAAAAGCTACAGCTTATAAACAACAAAAGTGATAAAATTTTGTTCCAAGATTAAACTGCTCGCACCTTTATCGAGTAATTAGGCTGTCCGCATGATTAAACGAAAATTCTGTGTAAATGTCTCTTGATCCTTTAGTTTATCGATTGGCTATAAAATAAGCATCCATGAAAGGTTTACTTGTTTTTGAACAGGGATGGATCAAGGTTCACCAATTTGTGCAATTTTGCATAAACCAACAGGGGCAGCGTTAGACTTGAAAATTCCGGGGCTAATGTCCCTCCCTTTATTGACAACAATTAGTCCTGGCTAATTCTAGGTGGTTTTCCTTTATTAACACATTTTCTAATTCAAGAATAATCAAGTGGCAATTGAAGGCACGGCTTCTCTCCACCATGCAATCTAAAAGCGACAAAATAATGGGCTACATTCAGTATAGAAAAATAATTTAATTATAATTAGGTCTATGCACTGGCACTCAGCGATGGCATTTCAGAACTCTTCAGCGAATGAAGGTAATTTCGGCGACAAGTACGTACATCTCTTTTTGCAGCACAGTCACGCAACTTGCTGTAAAAAATAGACAGCGGTCTGATTGGAAAATGTAAACTGACGAAACCACATACTAGTAACCAAAACATGACTAGTTCTGAAATGCTGTTGGAAAAAGACCTAATTATAATTAAATTATTTTCTGTTAGTGTAGCCTAGCTTTTTAGATCGCATGACTAATTGTTGCCACTTGATTATTCTTGAATTGGAAGCGTGTTAATAAAGGAAAACCATCTAGAATTAGCCAGGACTAATTGTTGTCAATAAAGGGAGGGATATTAGCCCCGGAATTTTCAAGTCTAATGCCGCCCCTGTAGGCCAATATGTTAACAAATTAGGAACAACTTTTCTTCATGCATGATTCAAGGGAATTTGGGAACTCAAGAGAATCTTAGATTGACTGATGCAAAGTAGAAATGTGCGCTATGATCTTAAATGATCACGGACGAGAGGCACATCAAATTAACTGTGAGAGGAGCCTAACAGGTACTTGGGCTTAAAGAAATGCTTCCTCTCAACACCTCCCATATCACACTGTAACACTTGAAAACACCGCTTGTGATCGCTAAAACATAACTAACCATTTGGCTTTGGAACAAAAGACGGACAGGTGCTTACCTGTCTCCGAGGCTTGACGCTTGGGCCTGCTCAAGCTAATTCTTCCTGGACTGGACAACCCTGTCAATGTCTTGCTCCGTTATTCAGGTTTTATTGTGTTTCCTTCAAGTGAACTGCTTCCGGTTTTTACTCCAGGTGGTTCACCCCGTTCTAAGTCGTTCTTTAACCATGCTCGGTGTGGTTCATCAAGTATCCTCCCATTATTATTTTCTCTCACAGCGTGTCATAATTCCTTTTTGAAGTCCGCAGACTCACAGCTATGACTTTTGTCTGGGAGCCCTGTGGTCGGGTGTTCAAATCCCAGCCAAGCCATTACTGGATATGGCCAGAGGTCTGCATGGGTGAGACAATGACTAGCACAAACACACTGGGGATAATAGGGGATAAGCTATTTAAAATTTGTTAGTTCATTGCTCTCCAGCGACCACCATATGGCTGTATGAGCTAAATTGTATGCTGACAACATGATCTTCCGATGGCATAGGCAGTGTATGATTAGCAGTCGGACTTCATAGTTTAAAGACGGGAAGGACAGTCGTCACGTGAGTAGGAGGAATCACATACCATGGGATCTTTCTCCTGACTCGATGGGAGCAGGTCACTTTCGCGGTAGGCTGAATAGTTCGGCTATGTTCAGGATGGCAAAGAAACAGAAAAAAAAAATGAAAGGGCGCTTGGTAGAGCGCATACCTCTGCCACGCCATATATCTGTTCTTTTGGTTACAGAAAATGTTCCAAATCACTTCCAAAATTTAATCAACTCTTCCTTGGACTACCACCTATCCTCCTGCTGAATTTGGTGCCAAACCATTCATAACTTTTTGAGTTATCCGGTCAGAAATATCACACAGACCTGTGTTAGATATATTGTAATTCTTTAGGATCCAGAATCCAGGATATGCTCTGCATCACTTCCAAAATTGAATAAACTCATCCTTGGACTACCACCTATCATCCTACCAAATTTCTTGCCAAATTGTTCATAACTTTTGGAGTTATGCCGTTAAAAGACAAACAAACAAACAAACAAACAAACAAACGGGTGAAAATATAATCTCCTTGGCGGAGCTAAAAAGACACAGGCACTGTCTGAATGACAAACGCACCAAAGCCATTTTTGTTGAAACAGCTCCGAAACCTTTGAAACATCATTCTAGAATTATTTTGAAATAACGTTTCTACATTTCGTGTCCAGCATACTGGCAGAAGTGTTTAATGATGCACTGTATTTCAAATGGAAACTAGAGGCACTCGTAAAGTGCAAACCTCCGCCGAGGCAGCACAATCTAAATGTGCATGAGTGGGAGCAAAGTTGAGTTATCGCGTGTGATAGGATTTAAAGATGGCTGCCGTGGTGGCCATATTGTTTCACTGATCGCTGTCAAAATCAATAGGGTCCATCCTTGATGTAATAGCAATCTACCCACAAAAATTCAGACAAATCCATGCATTACTTTTTGAATTATCGCATGTGAAATGATTTCAACATGGCTGCCGTGGCATTTCAGTGATCACGGTGAAAATCAATAGGATCCATCCTTGATGTAATAGCAATCCACCCACAAAATTTCAGACAAATCCGTGCATTACTTTTTGAGTTATCACGTGTGATAGGATTTCAACATGGCTGCTGTAGCGGCTATATTATTTCAGTGATCACTTTGAAAATCAATAGGGTCCATCCTTGATGTAATAGCAATCCACCCACAAAATTTCAGACAAATCCGTGCATTATTTTTTGAGTTATCGCGTGTGATAGGATTTCAACATGGCTGCCGTAGCGGCCATATTGTTTCAGTGATCGCTTTGAAAATCAATAAGGTCCATCCTTGATGTAATAGCAATCCATCCACAAAATTTCAGACAAATTCGTGCATTACTTTTTGAGTTACGTTGTTCACAAACAGACAAACAGACAGAAAGACAAACAAACAAATGAAAGATCATTCATAGAATGACGACTTGCCGGAATCATGCACAGATCTCTGAAACAGAATGAATGGAATGGAGTTGGTTTTAAGTCTCTAGCTGTAATAGTAGCAAAGTTATGAACCAAAATGTGTTTTTGACCTTTCTGGAGAGCTTGACCTTGACCTTTGGCCTCGAAAAGAGACCGGTCTCTAGGCACAAGGCTAGTCAATGTTGTCACCAAGTTTGGTGAAGATAATGTGAAAATTGTGGCCTGTATAGTGCACACAAACAGACAGACAGACAGACAAAATAATAAACCAGAATAGAGTGCTGCTTAGGTGACCTTGACCTTTGACCTAAATTTACCAAAATAGTGCAGTGCTTAGGTCAGGTAACGCAGGCCTTGAGGTTATCAACAAATTATGCACTTGGTTTGAAGTATGTACACCGATTAGAAGTGAAGCTATGGCCACTTATGTGTTTTTGACATTTTGTGTGACCTTGACCTTTGATGTAGATTCACCAAAATAGTGCAGTACCTAGGTCAAGTAACATAGACCTTTTGTTTATGAACAATATGCACTTGGTTTGAAGTCTCTACGACGATTAGAACCAAAGATATGGCTTCTTACGTGTTTTTGACCTTTTGTGTAACCTTGACCTTTGACCTAGATTCCTAGGTGAAGTAAGATAGACCTTTTGTTTATGAACAATATGCACTTCGTTTGAGGTCTCTATGATGATTAGAACCGAAGATATGGCTTCTTATGTGTTTTTGACCTTTTGTGTGACCTTGACCTTTGACCTAGATTCCTAGGTCAAGTAAGATAGACCTTTCGTTTAGGAACAATATGCACTTGGTTTGAAGTCTCTTCGACGATTAAAACGGAAGATATGGCTTCTTATGTGTTTTTGACCTTTTGTGTGACCTTGACCTTTGATCTAGATTCACCAAAATAGTGCAGTACCTAGGTCAAGTAAGATAGACCTTTCATTTATCGACAATTTTCACTTGGTTTGAAGTCTGTACGACGACTAGAACCGAAGATATGGCTTCTTATGTGTTTGTGACCTTTTGTGTGACCTTGACGTTGACCTTTGACCTAGATTCCTAGGTCAAGTATGATAAACCTTGTGTTTATCAATAATATGCACTTGGTTTGAAATGTCTATGACAATTAGAACCGAAGATATCGCTTCTTATGTGTTTTTGAATTTTTGTGTGACCTTGACCTTTGACCTAGATTCACCAAAATAGTGCAGTGCCTGCCCAGTGCCTGTCCTATGTTGAGTATGCACTTGGTTAGAAGTGTCTACGATGATTAGTACCGAAGATATGGCTTCTTATATGTTTTTGACCTTTTGTGTGACCTTGACCTTTGACCTAGATTCACCAAAATAGTGCAGTGCCTGCCCAGTGCCTGTCCTATGTTGACCATGTAATATGAGCTAAATTGAGCTGAAACTGTGGACGCCACAGTGCAAACAAACAAACAAACAAACACACAAACAAACAAACAAACAGAGTAATATTCTTGCCAATCCTAGATTCCTCGGATTCCGGCAAGTAACAAACAGGGGCAAAAACATAACCTCCGCCCCAACTTTGTTGGCGGAGGTAAAAAGCATGGATAATCGTCAATGCGACTACTAATTATATTAATACCATAATTAATAATTGGAGCATTTACAAACAAACACAATGTAAGCAAATTAGTTACTTTATTCAATTTTATTGAAATTTGCTGACATTCACATCATGCACCCTTGAATCCCATAGAACTGACTGTTATTTTAATTTCAAAGTTGCTCGTCAGGTCAGGAACCATGTATGGAACAAATCGCACATTGTGATGGTTTCATTTCACCATTATTTTACTGGGGGATCGGACGATAAATCAAGTTTGCTGCTCTATGAGGAGGGAGAGCATACTGAACTTCCACAATTTTTGACACTTATCACTTCGAAATTAACTAGCTATTATGAATGTTGTTTTCGAAATAATGGAAACAGAGCTCCAAGAGATGTTCATTTTTCAAATGTCTTAGCAACTGGAGGCAAACTTTTGTACTAGTGCAACGATGAATATAGGCTATTAATAAAGCAAGCTTGTGAAATATACATAGCCTAGCCTACACCTAAATAATATATTTATGTATACAACTAACTGCTTTCTATACCAGTTAAGCAGTACCTCTCTCAAATTTAATCGCAAATCACAAGCTTTCTGTAAAGCAATAAACTAACATCATTAACTCTCCGTAAGGATTATAACTTTCCTGCAGTGAAAATAACGCTACTCGGTCATGTCACTTAAGTTTCAAAAAGGTGTTGTAAACCTGCGTTAATACTGGCAGTGTGGAAAGTGTATGAAACGGATTAAACTTGAGCATTGAAATTGCCTTCACTAATTCTTACATTTGTATGCCGCTTTCCCTGCCATAATTCTTCCTTTATCCAGCAAAATTAAAATGGCGGAGGTGAATAATTTACAGAGGGAGAATGAGCAGAGCATTTTGTGCAATTTCAATGCTTGGAGGGATGGTTTTTGTTAACTCTGTTTGAGGGGGGGCTTGAGCAAATGAAATTGTGCCCTTCCCTCAACAAAACTGGATAGGCATCACCCTCCTGGTGGTGGCCATCTTACATCCTGGATTTTTTTGGGATTCCCCTCACCATTGGAGGGCAAGTGATCACGAAGAAGCAAGCGTTTTTTTTTTTTTGGAGTGGAACGCAGCCCTATGCTTTGAAGCAGTGATACAAGTAATTGGAATTCATTATGTCAATTTTGAACTTTAAAGTTCACTAATGTACTGTAATATGTTTTTCAGACCATTAAATTGTAATGTGGTTAGCGATGACCATTGATAGTAAAAAGCTGTCCTAGCGGGAGCAAAACCTCTAGGAAGCTGGTTTACTAGAGAGAGACATATTACCACGCCAGAATGAGGTGTGTTGTAAACAAATGCATAGCCTACATAGTTTTCTGAGAACCGAAAATTTCAGGTGGCTTTATCATGACACAACAAAAAGCATCTTCAGTATGTCAAATGTTTTTTTTTTCATACAATGACGCACACAATGGCCCTACTCTGCCTCTGATTGACTAGTACTCTGGGCCTTTGTTGTTTGTGTTGGTTATGTTTGGCAGGAGGATTAAGATTGGTTAGGATTAGGGTAAGAACATCAGGGTAAGGCAATCAGAAGCAGAGCAGGGTGGGTCATGCTTTCTCCATCCAAGAAAATGAAATATTATATTTTTTATATTATATATAATGTATATATTATGAATAAAATAAATAAAGATGCATAGAAATTGACTTCGCAGTTGGCCTTTCAAACAAACTTTGATGTTAATGCTTTTTCAAGATTAAGCCAATAAAGTGCCCTGAGGAGAGTCTCAGGACAGGGGCACTTAAGAGGCAAATCAGATTTCAGCTGGGGCCAGTGCCCAGTGGCCCAAACCCTGGATGTGCCCATGCGCCAGAGTGGTACCAAATACAATCTTTAAGAATTGATGTAACTCTGAACATTTTGACTTTAATCAAATTGAGATGCTACAGCTTGATCTTAAACCATAATTCATGCCCAAAAACCCTCCAATGTAGCTGAATTAAACAATTTTGCAAAGAAGAGCGGGCCAAAATTCCTCCACAGCCACGTGAAAGACTAACTTTCAGTTATTGCAAACATTTATATGTTTGCATACCAGTTATTTGGTTAAGGGGGGTAATTAGTTTTTCACATAGGTGATATACTACAGTAGGTCTTGAATAATTTTTTTGCCTTCAGTGAACAAAATGATAATTCAAAAGCATTTTGTGTCTACTTGTGTCGTCTGTGTCTTACATTAGAATTAGTTGAATTATCTAAAACATTTTAATACACTGCCCCTCCAAGAAAAATGGCACTATAATATTTTGTTGGGCCACCTTTAGTATTGATCATGGCGCTTGTTGGTTGTTGTATTATTTTGACAACCTTATACAACGTAACAATATTTATTTCTGACCAGATTTGCATTCTTTTTTGGCAGAGATATTGTACTGACGTTGGGTTAGTCAGACCACTCCGTTAAGCCTACTCCTTTCAGTTGGTTGAGGTCCAGACTCTGATGAGGCCAATTAATTTGCAAAAATGATTCCTCATGCTCAACGAACCACTCTTTCTCAATTTGAGCCCGATGAACCTGGGCATTATCATCTGGAATATGCCTGAGCCATCAGGAGTTAATAAGCCCATTGATGCATTACTGGTTATTCATTATATTTAGTTATTTTGCTGAATTGATTTTATTTCTGCAAAACAGTGCTGAAGCTAGACCTGAACAACTGAAGCAACCCCAGATCTTAACACTGCCGCCTGAGGCCTCTACAGTGGGCACTATGCATGATGGGTGCATCGCTTCAGGGGCTTCCTTGCTTACCCTGACATGCCCATCAATCTGGAAAAGGGTAAATCTGGACTCAGTAGAACATGCGACCTTTTCCCATCACTCCTCAGTCCAATTTTTATGCTCTCTTGTAAAGTGAAGTTTTTTCTTCCCAGTGACCTTCACTAGCAAGTGGCTTTCTTGTGGCCATGCAGCTGTTCAGTCCCAATCCTCCAAGTTCTTGCAGCATCGTTTGTGTGGAAATGCTCTCAGCCATGACTTTTACTGTTGATTTTTTAAAGATGAGACTTCATCGAGCATTTTCGTAATCCCTGATCAGGATCAGTTATGATTTTTCTCCAACCCATTTCTTCTGCGAAGTTGATAGCCACCACTATCATTCAAGGTTTTAATAAATTACTGGACAGTTCATGACCGAATTGTAGCAATTTCAGCAATCTCCTTCGCTGCTTTCTTTGCATTATGCTGGCCAATAATTTCCCCCTCTTGAAACACAGTAACATCTTTTCAAAGATCTTGAGATAACTCTTCCGACATGGTTTTTTAAGAAATGAGAAGTTACATGCTAACCAATCAGGATTAAAAGACTAATTGCCAGCTGACACATATTCATTAGTGCAATAATGATTCAATCATAGGCTCTTGAGTATTTGCTTATTTAAATCCAAACTGCAACTGACAAATAAGCAAAAATAGAGCAAAGGGGGCCAATACTTTTTCACTGCACTGTACTAGACCGCAAAGGTGGAATCTGTGATAAAGTAAAATGCATAAGAAAGTGATTATATATATAGTGCTAAACAAATTTATTACACCACCACCCAATGTAAGGTTTATGCCACAGCTGCCCTAAATTAACGGTGTTGGTAATACGCTGAAAAAGTGTGAGGTCACTTTCGCTGGGGTCAACACTCACTTCCTTGACAATGGTTCACGCTCACAGCATAGCAACGCATTCACTCGTTCACTTAACACATGGCACGAAATGCCTAAATATTTGACGATCAAAAATATAGTGAGAAATGATTCCTGTTCTTTTATAGTGAGCATATTTGGGTTTAAGGTCGCTGAAAATTAAGCTTAATTCCATACATAGACACAAGGTTCATGGCAATAAACACTGTTCTAGTTCTTTACTTATGGTTTGGTTCATTCGGTGTGAACCAGTTGCCAAGGCTACGGCAAGTTGACCTCAAAATTATGTCACCACTTTTCCAACGAATTACCAAAATAATTTTTATGTTTCTGTAATGGTTAATCCACCAGTATGCGCAAGCTCTTTAATTGAAATTATATTTTTAATGCAAAAATATAATTGAACCCCTGAGAACAAGAGTGGTCTAACTCTGTTTTTCATAGATTTGAGATAATCTATGCCAAAGTTCAAGCCCTGGATAAAATTCAGGACACATGTAGGGTATGCCATCTGTTGTTAACTTAAGAGTTTATGACCATGTTTTTAAGATAGCACAACATTTTTCCACAAAAGTAATGTTTCAGAGGTTTTTTTTCACTAAATTTTCTGAAAAAGGCCCTTTTTTACAAGTTAGACCACTCTTGCACTAAATAAATAGGAAATTATAACTTGAATAATGTTAGAATGAGTCACAGGTTTCAGGAACAAAATAACTTTTATTCAATTTTTTAATCACTGCGAAGAGTTCTGTAAAAAATTTTGATGAAAAATATTCCTCAAAAGATTCCTTTTCAAAAACGCGAACAGAAACTTAGGAATGTTTGATCCCAAACTCACACATACGTAAGGACTGCCTCTACATCAGTCATCAGATTCTTCACATTCACTGATATCTTCTGGGTGCATCAGTGGTTCGTCTTGATTCACCATCATCAGATTGTTGTAAAACTGATGATGAACAGGGGGGACTAGGTCTAGCAAATCCTTCAAATCCTTAAGTTTTGCAGGATTGATGGGGATTGGTCGATTGTACAGCTTCGGGAGGACAATGTTATTTGCATCTTTGGGTCGGCCTCTTGTCCCTCTGCCTGCGCGCCCAAATCCAATACATGAAATGGGGCGTCTTCATCAACAGTGTATTTCAATTCCATCTGCAGAGGAGCCTCCTTTCTGAAACGAATCCACTGGATTTTTAACCAGTTGACTGCACCTCCATCTGTGCATTTTTTTCTGTTGATTGAAACCTCATTCATTGCACTGGAATCCAAAAAATCCCCGTTCCATTTTCACAACGTTGAACGGATTGTGCTTTCGTGCCTTCGCCACAAGCTCCATCCAGTCATTGGGTACATAGATGTGCATTGATGGAATCTTTTTCTTTTCTATGACACCAAAGTCCTGGTCATTTGGAAGATAACTGTGACCAGATACCATGAACTTAGATAGATATTAGATATTTAAATTAGATATTTATTTATTTCGAGCAAAAAAACTGCACATCAATAATACATATTGGGTTATTTTTACCAGCCCCGAGGTTTACCCCAAGACATTGAATGTCTGTCGCCCCCGGTTTATTTTATAACGTATATACACAAGATATATCGTATCAGGGGTGGTGTAAACCTTAAAATATGCAAAACATTAAAATAGCAATTACAAACAGAGTACATTTTTAAACATATGCATAGATTCGACGACAGCATCTACACTCATTAACACATAGATAAAACTATAAAGGCCCACACACACATGCTCACGCACACACACACACAGACATACGCAAACACACACACACACCCACACACACGACATGCATATCAATGACAGGGAGATTATTAAGCATGATATCAGTTTTGGTTAATATTGATAAATAAAATGGTTTGATATTCGAGAACCAAATGATGCACGGGATGGGGCAGTTTTAACATGTTGGGGAAGTTCGCACCAAAAAATTGGGGCTTTATACAGAAAACTCATGAAAACTAAATGCGACTTATATAGCGGGAGATGTACCTCATTTTGTTGCCTTGTGTTATAACTATGGACATCAGCATTAACATCAAATTTTGTTATAAGTTGGGGTGGTAAATTACAGCGTCTGAATGCAAACATAAACCTAGCTAATTGGTTGCAATGGATGTCATTCAATTTCATTATGTGTAACTTTTTTGAATAAATCATTAGTGTTTGCAGTGTATTTTGAGTGCGTTATGACGCGAATGGCGCGCTTCTGTAGGACCTGTAAGATCTCAAATAGGTTTTGTATGCAGTTCCCCATAACATATTCCCATACTGGAGGTGTGGGTGGATTAACGTGAAATAGAGCTTTCTCAAATTGGATGATGATAGATATTTTTTACATTTATTCAATGCGTATAACCCGCTTAAAACTTTTTCCAACATGTTTATGTGGTTTATGTGGCATTGCCATTTTAGTTTTCCATCAATGAAAACACCGAGAAACTTAACACTCTCAACTTCTTCTATAATTTTATCATCAATTTTTATATGATCAGGTATCGCATGGGGCTCATGCGATTGTCTGAAAATAATGTTGATTTTGAGGCATTCACTGAGAGCTTGTTACTTTTAAACCAGTCAGAGACTATAGCTAGTTGCTCATTCATAACCATGAACAACTCGCACAAATTGGTACCAGTGTAGTACAATGTTGTGTCATCGGCATAAAGTATTGTCTTGGCCTTACAAACATTGAACGGTATATCATTTACATAAATTAAAAACAGTAGAGGTCCCAACACTGAGCCTTGTGGCACCCCACAACACACTTGCCGTGTTTGAGAACTAACTCCTCGATACTGAACAAAATGTTTGCGTTCAAGCAAATAACTTCGAAACCAGTCATGAGTTAGGCCTCTCACGCCATAGTGACTGAGTTTATTAAGGAGTATTTTGTGATCAATCGTATCAAACACCTTTGACAAATCCAAAAACGTAGCTATTGTGGTTTCATTTCTTTCAAATCCAAGCAAAATATCACTCACAAGTTCAGCAACTGCCAGCTCTGAGGAGTGATTTGGTCTAAAGCCATATTGATTACTACAGAGTATTCGGTGTTTTGTTAGGAAAGCAAACAGACGTCTGTGTGTCGCTTTTTCCAGTATTTTTGATATACTCGGCAACAAAGAAATTGGCCTGTAATTATTAAACAACTGTCGGTCTTTTGCTTTGTATATCGGCATCGCTTTGGAGATTTTCATTCCCCTTAGGAAAGTCCCTTCAGAAAGATTTATTGAAAAGAATTGACAAAGGGACTGATATCTCTGTTGAGATGTACTTTAGAACGTTCATACCAATATTGTCATATCCCAAGCTGGATTTGGCCTTAAACGATTTTAGCAAGTCTGTTACCTCATTTGGGTCAGTAGGTGACTGATAGAACCAGTTTGGCAGGCTGCCTGTGCATAGGTAGTGTGATGGTGGGTATTGGGGCTTGCTGACAGCGTCAGCACACTTAGGCCCCACAGTAGTGAAAAAATCACAGAACTGTTCAGATATTTTGGTCGGATTTTCTTCAATTTCATCCCCAATTTTAAATGTCTCCAAAATGTTTGACTTATCATTCTGTGTACCCACAATAGAATTAATTAAACTCCAAGTTTTCCATATATCATATTTATAATGATAAAATTTTTCTTTGAAATAGGTTTGTTTTGAAATCCTTTTTAATTTATTGAGCATGTTTCGATAATTACTAAATTTGGTATAAGAAGGGTGGGATTTGGGTTTCCCTAGTTGATTTTTAAATAATTTATCTCGGGTTTTGCATGATTTCATGATTCCCACTGTCACCCAAGGATCCTGGATTACTCTTTTTGCAGGGATTGTAATACATTTCTCTGGGGCATACCGATCTAGTGCATTACTGATATATTCAGTGACTTTTTCATACATGTCATGCACTGATAGCTGGTGGAGAAAACTTCAATCAACTTGACCTAGATGTTCTTTGATTTGACTCAGTTTTGCCTCAGTCAGTAACCTTGACCGGAATGTCAATGCTGCTTTGTTATTTTTTATGGCTCTCGACCGGCCAAGAAAACTCAGGACCGGTAAATGGTCCGAGATGTCTCAGTAGAGGACTGCGGAAAACAATTGGTCCAAATAGTTCTGAGTCACATAAATGTTGTCTATAAGGGTTGCCGATACTTGAGTAATGTGTGGGCAGAGTAACAGTGGGAACCAGGTCACGCGCTAAAAGTGTATTGAGGAAGAGCTCAGCATTGTGATTGACCTTGACCTTCAACAAGTCAATATTTTGATCTGTCCCAAGGATCACTTCACGAAACAGTGCTCGTTCAACATTTTCAATCAGTGATTAATACCTCTCTATAGACTCCTTTTCACTTGTATTAGGGATTCTATATATTTCTCCAACTACAACGTGACGTTGCTTGTTTTGCAGCTGAACATCCACCAGGACTGATTCAAACACCCCCTCAACATTCACACAGAGATCACTACGTTCAACAGCAGTATAAACATCCCTGATATAAACAGCCACGCCTCCTTTTGTCTTCGCTTTTCTATTTTGACAGAACATATTATATCCCGGGAGGGGGTACACCTTGAAATTGTCATCAGTGAGGAAAATCTCACACAACAAAATGAAGTCAATACAAATATGTAAATCAGTTAGCCGGGTGAGAAGAGTCTTTAGAAGTCCAAATTTATCTGGAAGGCTGTGAATATTTATATGCAGAGCACGGAATTCATAGTGCATGGCTTCAACAGATTTAATGAGATCTTCTATCTCGCAGTAAAGGCTCTTTTTACATTTACCTTGGAAAGATATTTTCAGTGCATCTTAGTTCACCTCATAGGTTAGTTGATCAGATTCATTGTTTATCAACAACATATTCCATCATCAAGATTTGACAAACCACATTTAACATTGCACGCCTCATTCAACAGAAAAATTAGCACACACACACAGATATACACAACTGAAATTCTTCCTTGCAGCAATAGATCGGCGTGTCTTACAATCATGCTGACAGCTTTCGATATCATTAGAAAAAAGCGGTACTTACTCCAACACTTTTCTACACAAATACAGTTGAATGTTTTAAGAGTTACCGAGCTGTTCTCGGGCAGCGGTACACAGATTAATGATGTGCTCAAATCTTTTCTTACTGATATGCTGGTAACCCATGGAGCAGTCTCTTGTGGCAAAATATACTATGTTCTTCAGCTCTTTTACCCGCATATGTTTCAACATCTCCAACCCCGTGCCGTGGTCGTTATCCGAATCAAAGTTCTCTATGACCTGCTTGCCACTCTGTATCCGGTAGGCACACATCAGGTCCGAAGCTGAGGCGACGTCTAGGCGCTGGAGGAGCTGGTCACGCACGGCGCAGATGTCCTCTTGGGAGCTGATGTGGGCAGCAAATCCGACGAATGTGCTGCCTGAGTCCTGAACCGGATCGCTCTGTCCGACCTCCACGGGAACGCGTGGGTTGAGCGGGTTTAGGGAAGGGAGAGATGGGTGCAGATACCTGGTCTGTAGCTTCCCGGCCAGGTACAGTTTGTCTTGTCCTAGGGTCGCTTTATGCCTGGGATCTGTCTTTTTTTGCTGGTACTCGTTGAGTGTAAACTGTTTCCTCTCATTCATCTCGGGCGGTAGTTGTCTGGACACAAAATGACGGGTGTCACGTAACCTGTTTACGTGCTTCAATTCCTCGTGGAGTTGAGTGGCAACCGGGAATTTGGCGATGATGCTTCTGTTTCCGCTAGTACGCTTGCTTCCTATTCAGTGGGCCACTGGTATCCAGAGTTTGGGTACGTCTGGGACACTCATGGCCCTGGCCAAGAACGACCGCACGATTGCCACACAGTCCTCCCCTCTCACCTCCTTGTATGCCTCCCCAGACAATGAGAAGATAAGATTGTCTTTCATGGATCGAGCCCTCAGTTCAGTGATCTGTTTGCTCAGACGAGCGTTAGAGTTCTCGGTTTTTGTCAGACGCCCATTCAGGACACTTACTGCAATCTTTAAAGTCTGGACATCGACTGTCAGGTCCGTGATGGCTTGAGTGTTGGTAGACTCTCTGGTCTCGAGAGCAGCCACTCGGCCTACCAGGGACTCCAGCTTGCATACTGTTTCAGCTGTGTCCGCTTTGATAGATTGGAGAATCTCCCAGACACATTCGTCAACTCCATCAGGCTTAGTATCTGAGTCCTCTCTATTTCGGCGATTCGGTCGTCCCATTTTCTTGATCGATTAAAGCGCAGAAGCATAAAAAAAAACCAATAACGGCGGATTGACAGCGAGAAAACAAATTCAAAACAAAGGATCACGCTTGACTGAGCACACACTTCAAACACTGTTGCAGAATATCCATATAGTTAACGATTCACAATGATTAAATGAGCACAACAGTCCTACATCGAGTGTCCATGCAACATCGTGCACCAAAAAATCAAAAAAGAATACATCCACAGTATCGTTTATCCACGAATAAACTTCAAAATATTACTACTCAAAATTTGATAGGGATCATAGGAATTTTTTTGTGAAATGACATGCAAATTTGGTAACTGCCACTGATGAACAATATATTGGATAAATGACATGCAGTCAGACACAAAACACATTTGCACGTGCATTTCATGACATTAAATGAGCGTGCAGCCTCACATTTTGGCTTTGACTAACACTTCACCATTTCAACTCAGACGTGTGTGTTGCTTGTTGGTGAAAATTTGGAAGTTCTCAAATTTTTTGCATTACATTTAGCAATAACAATGTCTCCTCAACTTCTTAGACGTCGATTGACTTCAGAGCAATTGGGAAGATGCATCGGAATGCTTGACTCTGGCTTCTTACAACGTCACGTTGCTAATGCACTTAACGTCAGCCAAAGCGTTGTGAACAGAGCGTGGAACCGGCATCAAACGTTTGGTACAGCAGCAGACCGTCATGGGGGCGGTCGTCAGAGATCGACTACACAACGACAAGACCACTTTCTCACACTTCAGGCACGACGTCATCCTTTCTGGACAGCCACCACCCTATGAAATGACCTTCATAACGCCTCGGGGTCAGGGTATCCACTCAGACGATACGGAATCGTCTTCATACTGCGCCTCAACTCAAGAAGGCCATGTGTTCGAATCCCACTGACCGCGCGTCATAGGCGTGACCGTTTGGATTGGGCTCACGATCATGTCACATGGACACACAACGATTGGGCTCCAGTTCTCTTTACTGATGAGTCCCGATATTGCTTGGACTTTACTGACAGGAGGCAACGGGTGTGGCGAAGACAACGTGAGCGATTTAATGATGCCTACATCAACGAACACGACCGTTATGGTGGCGGATCAATTATGGTCTGGGGAGGAATAAGCAGGAACGGCAGAACGGACCTGCATGTCATGGGGAGAGGGACGATGACGGGGGTACGGTACAGGGATGAGATCCTCAATGTGTACGTAAGACCATACGCTGGTGCTGTTGGCCCTGATTTTATCTTGATGGATGATAACGCCCGTCTCCATCATGCTAGGGTGGTGAATCAATTCCAAGAGCAGGAGACAATTGTCCGCATGGACTGGCCCGCGCGTTCGCCGGACCTAAACCCTATCGAGCATGTGTGGAACATGCTGCAGGTTGCCATTTCCGGTCGTAGGGCACAACCCACAACTCTAGAAGAGCTCGGAAATGCCCTTGTCGAAGAATGGAACAACATTCCAATTGCAAGCATCCGGGTTCTGATTGACAGTATGACCTGACGTTGTCAAGCCGTCATTCAAGCTAGGGGAGGCCAATCCTGTTATTGACATTAACTCTGGTAATGAAACATCAAACGAACACTGTCTGTTTTCACTTTACATGTCAGAGGTGAAACCATGAAGTGTTCGTGAAAGCCAAAAGTGTGAGGCTGCATGCTCATTTAGTGTCATTAAATGCACTTGCAAATGTGTTTTGTGTCTGACTGCATGTCATTTATCCAGTATATTGTTCATCAGTGGCAGTTACCAAATTTGCATGTCATTTCACAAAAAAATTCCTATGATCCCTATCAAATTTTGAGTAGTATATGTCGGAGCACTTGACCGCAGGTGCCTAGCTGGACGTCATCTTGAGGAGTCACCCCTCTCTCTTAAACTTATGGTTTATTTCAACAATAGGCAGTGTCACCACTATATGAAACCAAAACAATGCCATTTTGATTATTCTGTTTTGACCCCCGCAGCTGTCACTGTATGCAGTGATTTTCTCAACTCCTTGATCTGACATTTTTTTCACATATTTGTATACACATGAGCCAATTTAATTTGCCCCAGGCTTTGCAGTGGCTTCGTGCCACATATACATTGTTGTTTTATTGTCACGCATTGAGTGGACCCCCAAATTATAAGTCCACAACTGGCGTTTGTAATACACAATCTCTGTTTAGAGATATGGAGTTGGGAGAGTCTTTTCCAAATAAAATGTGAATGCTTCATACTTCGGATCAAGTTTTGCCTTTTCTGATTCGCCAGAGTGAATCCCGGACCTTTTCAGCCTTTCTGTGATGCAGTTCAAGTTCACCCTCCTAGGCTTTTTTCTGCCCATCGCCATCTGCTACATCTATCTTCATTTTCAGGGTGTCACATGTTTTGCAAGTGTCTTTTCTGCGTGGATGGAAGGACAAATTAAATTTAGCGCTGAAAGTTTGATGGTAAATCCATTCCTTCAGTGGTTCTACTTCTGTTTTCGCACACTCTTCCAGGTAGAGTTCATACATTTTTGCAACAGATAGATTAGGGGCAAGATACTTTCCTTCTTTTTGGTAAGACCTTGTGTAATGACTTTCAAATTTTGGAAATGAATCAATGTGGTCTTTAATCGTCTGCAAGCGATCTGCATCCAGGGTTTTACGATTTCTGTGCTTTCCTCTGCGATCACGGGTTGGGACACCTTGGCCTTCATCAATTTGTTTCTTAAGTGCTCTGTTGACCGGACCATTTGAGATCTGTAAAGTCCCAAGGAAATACGCTTTGCATACAGTAACTACACCATTGGGGGTACTCAGTGTGTACGTGCGTGAAAAAGCACGTTGTGACGTATTTGGATCAGTGCAATCTTTGTGTTGCTTGGTTTTACAAGATTTGATGGTACCACACAAAAAGGCATTTTGCTGGTCAAAATTGCCGATAGCCCAGATCTTGTTAAAGATCTCTTGGCGCTGAGTGTCAGTGATTTTCACCGTGCATTTGTGTCGGCACACGTGGTCATGGAGTGGATTTAAAGTTTTTTCAGCCACAGCCTTTCCAGTGACACTTTCATAAGCTTTGCCCTGGTTCCTAAGCTGCTTCCTTTTATTTCTAGGCCAGTTAGAAGGATTTCTGAGCCTTTTTCTTCCCTTCTTTACTGGTTCTGAAAGACAGCAGAATGTGCGTGATCAAAAGTGATTAAGAGGTCAAAAGTTCATGGAAATTTGTTTTTCATGAGACCCAAAACTATTGCTTTTATTTGTTGCTTTATTCATATTACTGGCTTCTTAGCACCATGAAAAATATTCCATTCAAGTCAAAGAATGATTCCGTCAATGAAATAAACAAGGACTACATGTATATTGGCGAATTTTGTCAGTGTAGGTGTAGTCACAGCCTGACAGTGAGTATTGTTTACCTTCATTTTCACTCGTACACCCTTTAGTGTCAGGATCGTGACCAGAAGGGTCATGCGCCGTATCATCTTCAGACACTGATTCATCACTGGGTACATAGTTAGGATCTCTATCTGAATCATCTGAGTTCTCTGAATCTCTGTCGGATTCATGAGCGATGACTTGGTTCTTGTCCGATTCCGCACCATGGTTTATGTTGGCTGGATCTCGCTCTGAATCGAGTGGAACATCAGCAGCATCATCTGAAATCATACGATTATCCGAACTGTCATTGAGACCTGAAACAGAGCAGGGCAGTGACCACATTTACATTTGCTCCATCTATTATTGGCAAGGGTATAGGTACGTTTTGCTTATAATGCAAGTAAAAAACTATTAGTGTCACTGTTTCTGAGGATTAGTTTTTGGGCTGTTATCATATGTTCGATGGCTATTTCCATGGCTTGTAATAATAGTAACATGGATTTTGTTGCAATATAAAAGCCACGACACTTTGCAAGAGCCAGATGTTTTTTTTTTCATGGGTTCATAGAATGTTGATAATGTTGGGCTTTAGTTAGCGCAGAAATGGTCCAACTCCTAAGATGAACTATTCAAACTGTTTACCTCTAATTGTAGCTCTTATAATCGCCTGATAAATGTCATAACCCAGATCTCGTTCACGCTGATAATATCAGTACTTACTTTGCATATCTTCAATCATCTGCAAAACCTAAAAATCCTTGATTTTTTTTCCTGCTGGAACATGCTGCCTGCATGGGCGCCGCCATCTTGGATTTAGACCAGTATTGCACCTGTCATGGTTTTCATTCAGACATATTTTAATATTATGAGGTTCCCCCATCTTTGGCTTTTCGTCTGCATTCAGCACCTTTTCAGGTACATGCTGATACCATTTATCGTCCACCTGGTAGCCATAGTGTAATGTGGTAAATAGCCACTAGACGGCAGTATTGACTTTTTTTTTTGTGAAGCCCAGTCTGAATTGGAACTTAAATTAAAAATGCTAGAAATTGAAGAAAAAGAAAAACAAAGAGAGTTCGAGAGAGCAGAAAGAGAGAAAAGAAAGGCAGTTTGAGTTAGAAAAATTAGCAAGAGAAGAGGAAAGAGCAGAAAGAGAGAGACAGAGACAGAGAGATTTTGATTTAGAAAAATTAGACAGAGAAGAAAGGCTCCAAATGGAGCTACTAAAAATCTAAATGCAAGCTGAAAACAAATTTCGGGCTAGCCAGGAGGTAAAGCTGGTGCCTCCATTCTCAGAGAAGGAGGTTGATAAGTATTTCCAGTGCTTCGAGAAGGTAGCTAAGACTTGTCAGTGGCCAAAGGAACACTGGTCTCTGATCTTGCAAACTGTCCTC
This sequence comes from Gymnothorax javanicus, assembly GCA_029692085.1. Lineage (NCBI taxonomy): Eukaryota > Metazoa > Chordata > Actinopteri > Anguilliformes > Muraenidae > Gymnothorax > Gymnothorax javanicus. The sequence continues at coordinate 55,678,224 of CM056193.1, forward strand.
AAGGGTAAAGCTCAACAAGCCTCTTCGGCTTTGTCTGCAGATGATTCCTCTGATTATGAGGTTGTCAAAAAGGTTATTTTGACAGCTTGTGAGTTGGTTCCAGAGGCTTACCGACAGAAATTCAGAGGTCTGAAGAAATCTGACAATCAGACTTATGTGGAATTTGCTAACGAGAAGAAGGTTTGCTTTGAGCGCTGGTGTACTTCTGTGGAGGTCAAGGATGATTTCAACTCACTAAAAGAGATGGTGTTAGTTGAAGAATTCAAGAACTGTGTCAAGGATGATATTAAGACCTACCTTAATGAGAAGCAAGCACTGAATTTGCAATCAGCTGCCAAGTTTGCAGACGAATATGTTCTCACACATAAGTCCAAATTTCAGTCTAGCAGTAACAATAGATGGTCCCAATTTCAGAAGAAAGGTAACGGTGATACCCAAGATTCCTCACCCAAAGACAAAGACAAATCTGGTGATGGTGCTCAGAAATCCAGTAAAAGGTCTGAACAAAGTGTGAAAGCTGACAGTGACAAAAGTGGTCTAGTTTGCAATTATTGCAAGAAATCTGGTCATGTTACAACTAACTGTTGGTTCCTTAAAGCTAAGAAAGAGCAAGAAAAGGATACCAAACCCAATGCCTTTGTGAAGACAAGGTTAGAAACCCCTGTAGTAGATGACCGATCTGCTAAATTGCCTGCTCCTTGTGAGCCTAAGAAGCCTGATACTGCTGACTTTGTGAGGGAGGAATTTCTTCCATTTGTGTCAGAGGGATTTGTGGCTCTGAATGAGCATTCTCCTCCTGTCCCCATATATATCCCAAGGGATACCGGAGCTTCTCAGTCACTTTTGTTGATGGACTCCTTGGAGTTATGTGATGAGACCGCTTCTGGGGATTTCATACTTGTACAAGGTATTGAAGGGAGGACTGTATCTGTACCCCTGCGCTCTGTATTCTTGAAGTCAGATTTAGTTACAGGACAGGTAAAGGTGGGACTTATGTCAAGTCTACCTATCAAGGGTGTTTCTCTGTTGCTAGGCAATGACCTGGCTGGGGGCAATGTAGTTCCCCTGTTCATCTTACTTCACAGCCGAGCACTGAAGATGGCGATGAAGACCCATCTCTGTATCCTTCCTGTGCAGTGACTCGTGCTATGGCTAAGAAGGCTCAAGAAGAAGATGATGTGGTGCCGTCCAGCACATTGAATAGTCATGACTCAGGTGGTTTGCCTCATGACTTTGTTCAGCCTACTATGGTTTCTCCGTTTGAGGACTTATCAGACACTTATCAGTTCTCTATTCAGCCAGCCAGATGGGTCTGGTGATTCTGATGTGTCTGGAGACTTGTCTCTGTCCAGAAAGCGGTTGATTCAGGAGCAAAACAATGATCCTGAAATTTGTGTACTAAAGAAGAGAGCCCTTCCTAATGAAGAAATAGACACAGTTCCAGTTGGGTATTATCTCAAGTGTTGATGCGGAAGTGGCGCCCTCCTGATATCCCTGCCAATGCAGATTGGGCAGTGGTCAAGCAAATTGTTGTTCCGAAGGTCTATAGGAATGAGATCTTAACAATGGCTCATAGTTTGCCCTTAGGAGGTCATCTTGGTGTTAACAAGACTGTTGATAAGATCATGAAACACTTCTTCTGGCCTGGACTTCGAAAGATGTTTCCAACTTTTGCAAAACCTGTCACACTTGTCAGGTAGTTGGAAAAACACCAGTTAGACCCACCTGTAGCTCCATTGCAGCCTATCCCAGCATTTGGGGAGCCCTTCTCCAAGGTCATTGTTGATTGTGTTGGTCCATTACCCAAGACTAGATCTGGAAATCAGTACTTGTTGACAATCATGTGTGCATCTACCAGATTCCCTGAAGCCATCCCTCTACGCAACATCAAGGCAACTGCAATTTCGAAGGCTGTGATAAAGTTCTTCTCGTTGTTTGGCCTTCCCAGGGAAATTCAGTCAGATCAAGGTAGCAATTTCACTTCCGGATTGTTTCAGCAGGTTGTGTATGAACGAGGTGCAAAGCAGATTCTTTCCAGTGCCTATCATCCAGAGAGTCAGGGTGCCTTAGAGCGGTTTCATTCCACTCTCAAGACAATGATGAGGACTTATTGTTATGACCATGAGAAAGACTGGGATGAAGGTGTTCATTTGCTGTTGTTTGCAGGTAGAGAAGCAGTGCAGGAGTCTACTGGATTCAGTCCGTTTGAGCTAGTGTTTGGCCATGAAGTGAGAGGACCTTTGCTATTGTTGAGTGAACAATGGCAAGAGAAAGAGCCGCATTTCAGTCTGTTAGACTGTGTTAGCAAGTTCAAGGAAAGACTGCGTGCAGCTTGTGACCTAGCCAAAGAGAACTTGAAATCAAGTCAGGGAAAAATGAAAACTTGGTATGATCATAAGGCTTGAAGCCGTGAGTTTAAACCAGGAGACAAGGTCCTTGTGTTGTTTCCCTTGCAGTCCAATCCATTGCAGGCTAGATTTCATGGTCCTTATGAAATTCTGACAAAACTCAATGATCTCAATTACATTGTCAAGACTCCAGATAGGAGAAAGCCAAAACAGTTGTGTCACATTAACATGCTGAAGCCTTATCATGATAGGAATGCTAGGGTTGCAGCTGTCACTTCAGATCCTCCTATGGCCGAGACTTGTGAAGATGAGGGGGAGTTTATAGATGATGAACCTAGAATTAAAGCTGAAGTTCTTTCATGTAAATTGTCAAATTCTGAAGTGTTGCAAAATCTTGATGTAAAACTCCAGCACTTAGAACCCTCACAGAAAGATCAGTTTGAGAGGTTGATCAAGAAATATAAAGATCTATTTCCTGATGTTCCAAAGAGAGTTTCTATAGCCTCTCATGATGTAGATGTTGGTGATGCCAAACCAATAAAACAGCATCCATACCGGATGAATCCTGAAAAGAGAAAGATTGCTGAGAAAGAGGTCGAGTACATGTTAGAACATGATATTATCAGACCCTCTAACTCAGATTGGAGTTCACCCTGTGTTCTAGTTCCAAAACCTGATGGAAGCACTAGATTCTGTACAGATTATCGCAAAGTCAATGCTGTAACTAGAACTGATGTGTTTCCAATACCTAGGATTGATGATTGTATCGATAGAGTAGGGCAAGCAAAGTTTCTGACCAAGATTGATTTATTGAAGGGTTATTGGTGTGTGCCTTTAACTGAGAGGGCCAAGAGCATCTCTGCTTTTGCCACACCATCTGGGTTATACCAGTATGAAGTCCTACCCTTTGGCATGAAAAATGCCCCAGCCACGTTCCAAAGGATGATACAGTCTACAATCGCCGGATTGCCACACACGGGTGCATTACATCGGCGACCTGATCACATGGAGTGACTCCTGGGAAGAACATCTGAAAGATGTAGAGACGTTGTTCCAGCGCTTGACCCAGGCTAACCTGACTGTTAACCTGAACAAGAGTGACTTTGGTTGTGCTACTGTCACGTATCTTGGCTACGTCATAGGCCAGGGTAAGGTGGCACCCATAAGTGCTAAAGTCCAAGCCATCATGGACTTTCCAGTTCCTGATAGCAAAAAAGCTTTGCGCCGCTTCCTTGGAATGATCGGGTACTACCGCAAGTTCTGCAAGAACTTTGCTGAGATTGCTCTCAGTCTCACCAACCAACTGAAGAAAGGCGTAAAGTTCACTTGGGATGAATCATGCCAAAGAGCCTTCGACGCCTGAAGTCTCTGCTGTGTCACTTCCCGTGCTCAAATCTCCTGACTTCAACAAACCGTTCTCCATGGCGGTCGATGCTAGCGACCAAGCTTGTGGATCTGTGCTCCTACAGAGAAGTGACTCTGATGACATTGAGCATCCCGTGGCATACTTCTCCAGGAAGTTCAATCGCCACCAAAAGAACTATTCCACAATTGAGAAGGAGCTGTTAGCTCTGGTTCTATCCTTACAACACTTTGAGGTTTATGTTTGTACAGGGCAAAAGCCAATGATTGTATATACTGACCACAATCCGTTAATGTTTTTGAGTAAGTTGAAAAACAAAAATCGGAGATTGTTGAATTGGAGTTTGATTTTACAAGAGTTTGACTTGGAAATTAAGCATGTAAAGGGTGCTGACAATGTAATTGCCGATTGCTTATCCCGTGTTTGAATATGTGTATATATATCACCTGTGTCTATTAGCATATTGTATTATATGTGTATATATATATATATATATATATATATATACATATATATATATACATACAAGTGTCTACTTAACCATTTTTGTATTGACAAGAAAAATTTTGCCTTTATGAGTCAAAATTTTCCCCTTTTGGAATGGAGGTGTAATGTGGTAAATAGCCACTAGATGGCAGTATTGACTTTTTTTTTTGTGAAGCCCAGTCTGAAGCTAGGTTGGGCATGTCCAGGGCATGCCCAGAGGGGAAAGTCCCAGAAATGGGAGGGGGCTGGACAAGAGTATATAAGGAGAAAAATTGAGAGAGTAGAGTAGTAGGAGAAATTGCAAGAAGGATACGTTTGACCAGACCTGTCACTCTTTTCAAGACCTGTTAAGCTTTTTGTGGATTTTTGTGTTGGAGCAATTTCCTGTCCCAGGACATCACAACATAGCAGCCCATCTCCATTACAGGGAATTGTAAATATCTCATTTTTTTTAATTTTCTTTTCAATCTTGGTCAGTAGTGTAGGGTGTAGATTAGTTCTATGTGTTTGTTTAATTAAATCTGTTGAACTTAAAGGATTTTGTCTGTCATCCCTTGCTGTCCGTGACGCCATAACAAATTGGGGCCATAACAATAGTGTTTGCACAAGAGCCAGTGTAAGTTCAGACTGACTTTGTCATGTCTTCACTGTATTCTGTCTGCGCAGATACTGTACAGCCATTAACAATGTGTGCAACATTTTCAACTTGTGCACTACATAATCTGCATAGATTTATGTCGCTTGTGTGGTAAATGTCGTACTTCACCGAGTTTGTGTTCAGACCCTGATCTTGAGCGGCAATGATTGAACTCCTTGTTCCCTTTTTTAAGTCACTTTTTTGTAACCATAGCTAAGATTTATCTGCATCTTTGAGGTCTTCTGTTTGTCTGTGAAATTGACCATGCAATGGCATTTGAGTCACCATTTCCTGTCTCTATTGAGCAAACCTTGTCCTGAAATCCTCTGCACTCTCACACTGATCTCCCTTCATAAGTTCTACCTCCGCTGCATACTGCAGGAGCTCCTCCTTGCTTGAAGTAAGGTATTCCATCAAATTCCTTCTCTCACTATCAATGCACTCCCCTATGCAAATCAAACCACGTCCACCCTTGTCTCTCTTCATGTACAGACAATGTACATTTGACTTGGGATGGAGCGCTCCATTCATGGTCATTGTCTTTCTTGTGGCTCTATTGCGCTCATCAATTTCCGCTTGTGTCCATCTCAAAATGGCAGCACTATAGCGGATCACTGTTACCGCCCAGATTTTAATCACTGTAATGAGGTTCCTTGCACTTAGTTCTTATCTGAGAAGGAGTTTTAGCCATTTGATGTACATGGTTCTCTCTTTATTCTTCATCTCAGTGTGCAGTCTGCCATCTAATTTGAGAATACCTAAGTGCTTGTACCCACCTTGATCAGGTTTGGTCATGTGTTCTCCATCAGGTAGCTCTATTCCTCTACACACAGCCCTCTTGCCTTTTTTCATGGTGAGTACAGCACACTTCGATATTCCAAATTCCATGCCAATGTCTTTACTACACAACTGTCCGGTTTCCACAATTGTATCTATCTCCCCTTCCGATCGTCCATGAAAAGGAGATGATTCAGACTTGGGCCATTCTTTCTGAACTGGTAGCCTTTCCCAGACTTACTCAGTACCATGGAGAGTGGGATGAGAGCAACTACGAATATCAGTGGGGAGAAGGAATCACCTTGGAAGGTGGCCCTCCTCATATTAACATCAGCAAGGTGCTGAATACCAGAAAAAAAGTTTTTTTTTCCACTGTGGCATGCTATTCTTCATCAAGGCTGCCAAGTTCTTTGCGATTCCAAACATGTCTAAGGTCTCGAGTATCCACGAGTGCGGCACCGTATCATAGGATCATTATTATTATTATTATTATTATTATCATTATTATTTGGTGTGCTGGTATGGATTACCTATTTGGAGCACTGGTGTGGGGTACAAATACTGTAATTATGGCTAAATATTCGAGAATAAATAATCAGTTTATTTAGTGAATTCTTCAAATAAGTTATTTGACTCCTGCTTAAGCTACGACTCCAAATTCATGGATGTCCTCAGCTTTACATGGCTTGGATGTGGTTGTCTCTCTCATAACAGTACAAAATGAACAAAAATACTGAAGGACTTTAGTTCCGCATATATTATTTACGGCGTGATTTCTGACCCAGCCACAGTTTAAGAACAAAATTAATAGATTTAACAAAAAGCATGGTTTTATTTCACATTCAATAACAAGTGTCAGCTAAAAAAGATCAATTATTCCATTATTATCGATGTGCCGAAGTGCACTACCATTGTATCACATTGTAAATAATATATGCAGAACTTTAGTCCTTCAGTATATGAAATGTCAAACAAATGAAATGTAAGCACAAAAAGACAGCATCCAAAACACAACAAAGTTAAAATTAGCGTTATTTGTTTAGATTGTTTCTACAAAACTAGACCGAACAAAGGGCGGCTGGTTTGCAGCTAAGATAACAAGAAAGGTAGGGTAATGTGTTCATATAATGGCATTTTGAGTTACACATCAGTTCAAATAATCCCACCTTGCCAGCTAGCAATATCGTGTTTTCAGGTGAAATAAGTTAGCGTGAACAATGACACAGCAAGTTAGCTGAAGGGGACCTTTTAATGCCATTTTTTCGACTTATAATATTATTTGATGTCCAAAAGGGAAGTTTATAAACTTTTTAACAACAATAGGCATATGGCACATATTCCATGATTTCAGTGCTGCTTGTTTCCTGTCATTCCTGACCCATCAAAAAAACTGACTGTTCTGAGTGGGCGTCCCCTTGATGGAATGAGCTTCATTCTAATTGACCGGCAAACAGGGCCATCATGTTGATGGAGTGCAACCATGCCATAGTCCCCTAGCTACTGGCTAGTCTGTAAATACAGATGACTGAATAAGTAGCTAGCAAGCTAGCTATTAAACTACAAAATGAGTATTGAAAGGTAGCGTCTGCAGGCCAAGCAAGCATGGATGTTACATTCACAGAAAAAAGTCACCAAAATAGTTTTACTACACTTGTAATTCAGTCTCTAAAGTTATGCGTTGTCCCTAGCCAGCATTTGCATAGTAGCAATTGTTACCTAAAAGTCAATTTACCGCCTAGCTGCTCCATTAAAAATGGACTGAAATCAATTAAAAACAGTCACCCATTCTATGTGTCCTACCAATATGACTCATACATTGCGTCCAGCTGAACTAGCCATGGTTTATAAATTCACAGTCAATTTAGTGGCTAGCTAACTAATAAAACACACAATGATTATAGAAAAGTAATAGTTAATGCCTACATGCCAGCTAAACAAGTTATGTTAGTAGCACTTAGCTTGCTAGTTCCATAACATCAACAACCAAGCCATCTATATATTAATTCTCAGTTTGCCCGGCCTTTGCAACGTATCTCCTCCCAAACCGCCCAATGGATCCCCGCTCCCTCTGGCATATGCGTTCTTCCACCATATGGGATCAAACCAACTGGCCCTGTCACTGAAATTGAGCCATTTTATCCATTTTTGCCTTTTGTTACCACGACAACGGGTGACGTCACTATTCGTTGGGATTTTGGTCACAAACAACCCCATGTGCAGCATGTGTATGGCTAGTACATATATAATTAAGGTTACACTTGGAATTCAGCTTGCATATTAATAGAAATTAGAAACACCCAGCTACCTAGCCACAGATTCTCTTTGAAAATAAATTGAAATCACTCCATCTTTGTATCTTCCAAAAAGCACAATACACTAGGTCTCCTTTAATGAAAATCTTGTAGCCAATCCTGCATTGTACTGTTCCACATTAACAGCATAAAGCAATCAGACAAAAACTGGATAGGACACAAAGGCCTATAACTAGTTAGCGGCATTTGCCAACTGAAGCTGGGATGTTGCCATAAAAAATAAGTATTGGGTGGAGATATATAGATGGGGGGCGGAACAATTCTCTCGGGCCTGCATGTGACGTAGGAAGGGGAGCAAAGTCTGAATGTCATGCCGAATGCCATATTTTATGAAAACGACAGCCGACAAAAAATGACTGGGTTGTTTTACTTCACAGTTATGGGTTGGTAAAGCCCCTTTAAAACCAGGCTGCGTAGGGGCGCAGAGCAGCGCGGATAGCCATACGTGTTAATGCACATGGAGAACGCAAAGACATCTGCGAGGATGCGCAGGGGTACGCAGTAATGCGCAGTGGTGCGCGGACATAAAACAAAAAAAAGAAACATGTTTAAAGTAAATTAATTAAACATGTTTAATTTTTTGCGCGGACCGCTGTGGAGGCCTCCCATAAGCAATGAAACGTGTTACGAACACAGTCAGAACACACCTGTGCGTATTGCACACGTGATCTGAACGTAGTACGAACGCGCCCATACGTGATCCGCACTCGCTTCCATTCTGGAAGGGGTCATCCACGCTCAGTTTCCTGCGGATCTGTCATTTTCGTTGCGTATGGCCATCCACGCTGCTCCGCGCCCCTACGCAGCCTGGTGTGAAAGGGACTTTAGCACTCCAGATACTGCAATGTATGTGCATAAGAACTAAAAAAGTGAGTTTTTCATATGTCCCCCTTGATGTAGATAAAATCAGCTAGGTTGTGAGTTAGCAAACTGTTGCTGCAGTTGCTCTTGCGAAACTAACATACAGAGAGGATGAGACCATCTTCCAGAGTCAGCACACCAGCTCCAGACACCGATACTCACAACTCTCCTTCGACTATAGCTAACATCTCAACAACAGCATACTGACCCATTGGTTCTGTGAAACATAGCAACACTAATGTTGCCTACCTGTCAAGTAAAAACAGAGGAACCTCTGCGTCACTCCTGAGGCCTTTCAAATCTCAGACTAATGTTTATGCGGCTCTTTGCCCTCGTCTGGTCATAACCCTTATATTCGAATTTTTGCTCCTCAGATATTCTCCGCTTAGGCTGTTTCTCAGCCATATCTCCTTCTGAACAATCCAAATGCATTACCATATGCCAGATGGGTTGCTCCTCCTGCTCGCACTGCTCCCTCTCTCTTTGTCCTGCACAATAGTGCAAACGCCACCTGTTTCTGATTGGCTGCAATAATGTTGTGTGGATCAGTCGGAGCCACTTTGTTTGTTTGCTATATATAGAGCCAAGGCTGTGTGATTTTTTTCTCTCAGTGCACAGACAGAACAGACAACTTGCAGACTGTGAGGAGATACCCCACCTTTAAATTTGATGCAAACTTTTAAAATTTACACAATAACACGTGCATAAGCCATCATACAAAGGTGAGTAAACACTATTTAGTATTTTAAACGGTACGTAAATGGCATTTATGTGTGTTTACCCCCCCCACAACAGCTGGTTATGGTTGAAGGTCAGTGCGACTGGTGTATGAATGCAGATGGTCAGTTGTTTGAGGTTAGAAGTCATGACGTCATTGGACATCATAATACCCACTACCATATGATGCTTTGAGTTTTAATATTTCACCGGACTAACAGAAAATATATGTTACAAGCACACATGCATAAACATCATAATGACAATGAAATGAATGTATCTTGATCTTCCATTTGTTAATGCACTGCCCATCCTGAACAAAATTTGCTGTTTGTATTTAAATAAGCAAGTCCTCTGGAGCACACGATTGAGTCATTATTGCTGTGATGAATATCTTTGAGCTAGCAATAATTCTTTTAATCCTGACTGATTCAGTGTGTAACTTCTTATCTCTGAAACAACCGTGATGGAAGAGGATTCATGGTCACTGAAAAGATTTTACTGTGCTTCAAGTAAGGCAAATTATTGGCCAGCATCAAGAAAAGAAAACAGCTAAGGAGATTGCTGAAATCACTAGAATTGGGTCATGAACCATTATTAAAAACCTGGCTGGAAGGGTAGTGGTCAACTGTTAACTTTGGCTCAATAATTGGAATGTCAGCTTATGGTTGCTTCTCGAGTTCCAAGATAGAGAGTTGCAGCACGAAGTTTCTAGAAAATCTGGTCATGGAACCATTTAGATTCCATCACAATATTGGGCGCTGTCTCAAAGTGAATGACTTCATGTGCAAATGAGTTCATACTGTTGAAGATACAGTACGTATTAAAAATTTGTTCATATGATGGGTTTCTGTGCCCATAGATCGGAGAAAGGCCGTTCCTTGCTGATCCAGAAAGCAGTAAAATACAGGTAAAGTCCATCGTGAAGGATGGAAACAAACCTGCTCACTGTTAATTTGTGAGGTAAGTCCCACCTCTGGTCATTAATTTTGGTTGGCAGCCGGGATAGGGGAGGCTTGGGAGAGTTGAGCTACTTTTTATATTTTAGCATATCAAGCTAATTCTATTCACGGCATATAACCATTAATTGCACTTACACATCCAATAATACACTTCCTGTATCAGCTGTTTCTGAATGCAAGCATATGAGTAGGAGGGGGAGACAAGTTTTAAAGTAATGTTTTTTGGCCCAACTTTCACTCCTAGTGAGGAGAGTTGGGCCAGGGCCAGGGGAGACTGGGGCCACTGCTGAGGAGAGTTGGGCCACATACAGGAGAGTTCAGATAGACACACAACAACCATCCAGGCAAGAAAAATATGAACGGTTTAATTCCAAATTCATGAAATAACAACGAACATGAAATTAATCAATATTCTAGTAGAAATCCACAAGAGAAGGTCAACACTGAACAGAAACTTTTTGCAACACATTTTCTGTTAATGGTTTAAAAATTTTGCATAAATTGTGAACAGTTAAATTCCAGATATTATATAAAGTAACTGTTTAAACATTGAACTTCACCAGATAATATCAGCATTGCTAAGAAACATATTCTACATTTTCCAATTGTCACATTCTCATGTCAATGCAAATTATGAACAACTTGATAACAAACTTTTGTAACCAAAGGTTATGTAGGCCTATCAAAATAAATTGTGATGCAACCCCTCCAGGAAAAGTTAACCTTCATCAGCAAAATATATGTTCCAGGTATAACTTTATATGGCCCAACTCTCCCACCCACAAGTGTCCCAACTCACCCAATGTCCACCATATTTATTTCAGTGACAATTTTAGCAAAGAAACATATCACACAGATTTGGCCAATACCTTGATGGAGGAGGAATGTCACAGCTATCTTGTAGAATAACTAAGGACAGTATATTGTATAGTATTGAAGAGATATAAAAATGCTTACCATGAATTCCAGTTTTTACTCTTGAGTCAAAAATGCACTTCTCTGCAAAAACATGGGCAGACAGAGAAAACTTCTGCAGTCCCTTATGTCAATAAAAAGATAATGCCTAGTACTTCCATTAGATGGCACCACCTGCCCAATACAGTTTCCAAGTTCCATGAAATTAAGGGTGGCCCAACTCTCCCCCGCCTACCCTACGATTTATACGGAGTTCCCGATAACGTAGATTAATGAACAGGGCTACTCCCAATGCGCCTTCCCATTCGTTCTAACGCCTACATATACCTCCTACATTCCAACAACCCCCCACTGCCTCGTTTTCGTGTTCGTTTACTATAAACCGGACAGCCCAGCGCGACAGCAAGAGTTTGCTTACCTGAAGCAAAGGCGAATCCCCGCAGAGTCCCTCGGACGCAGAATAATTCTAAGACTCTAAGGCTCCAGAGGAATCTTCCCAATTCGTTCCCACAACTCCCGCTTCTCCTCCACGCATCCGCCCGCGCTATGCCATCATCGTACCTCCACCACAAAGCGTCACCCGCTCGCCCCAACCGGGGTGCTCACATTCCGAACCACGCTCCCCCCTCGATGACCACCAAGGGCTCCACGCCGTAGGAATTCCAGACCGCTGTCTCGCAGTAAATACGCCCCTCGTCAACAGTGGCGCTCAGAAGCGAGAGCCCGCGCCTCCCCAGCAAGGCTTACCACAGCTCGCACTTCAAGCTCATCCCAGGCTCCACGTTCAACCGTTGCCAGACTTCATCGGGCGCTCAAGCAGAGGAAAATCCCCTTCCACTGCTCCGACAACAATGCCAGCCCACAAAAATTATTCATCAACTCCCACGGCAACACAGCTGATCCTCCCCACGTGCAGACCAGATATAGCAGACCACACAGCACTACTGGGTTCCGCCATCAACGTCCCCAGTGCCACGTCATCACGCTTGGCAACGACCTCCAGCTCAAGATTCGGCGGAAGTCACTCCTTCTGCAAACCAGCCAGTTAACCCCCATCCCCCCGTGCCTGCTCCCTCCGTTTACAATCTCTTCGGTCTCTTTTTGTCCCCTTATTTTCCGTCCCTGTGTTCGCAGGCTGCACTTTTGCCCCGTGCACATGCGTCCTGTTCCCCCCCCTCCCCCATCCTTTCTGCCACACGAAAAACCGGCTTCATGTGACTCTGCAAAGATGACAATCATGAAGACATATTGATAATTTGTGGTCATCAATGTGCGGAAGAAAACCGTAGTGAAATGTTTAACAAGGCTTCCAAAATAAATCAGACTTTCGTCAGTTCCACCAATTAGTCCGAGCAACTCTTGCTATAAATGTACGTTGCACTCTTAGCAAATTAAATCTCATACATTTATGGTGTGTCGAAAGATTGCCACGTTTATTCCAAAATTGTCAAACCATCACAAATGCTAGTGTTCTGCGCCTCGCTGGCAAACATTCACGAATACTATGCGTAACCATCTCATGGCTACTCGCAGTGGCGCAGCTCGCTAGCGCTTCAGTTATCAGTACATTTTGCCTCGTCGGCAAACATTCACGGATACTACGCGTATCCACCTCACGGCCACACGCAGTGGCGCAGATATCTAGCGCTTAGCTAGCGCTTCGGCTATGGGTGCACTTTGCCTCGTCGACAAACATTCACGAATACTGCACGTGTATCCACTTTAAGTCTCAGTTATACCTTCACCTGGCTCCGTTCGCGGATTGAGCGCGCACCTCAACAGAGCAGGGAGGCATTTATATTTGGCGCATTCTCCGTTGCAGTATTTGCCGCAAAGACAGGGGGCGGTAGAAGGAAAAAAAATACTAATGGAAGCAGTTGAAGCAGGCAAAACCAGTAGAAGCAAGCTGAAAACATTTTGAACCGGGGGACACTAGTGCGGTTTGCGAGAAGTTTCAAAAGTGGTTAACCCTTTACTGACTGTCCTTCGCCTCACCACTCATCCGCCTCGCCAGTTGTGGCGCCTGGTTGGCTAAAGCCGATATCGCAAACGCTTAGGGTCGTCCCACTCGACCTACATTTTCTTGGGGGTTCCTTTGGCGTTTCCCGGAATGGGCGCTACCACTTCGCTGTTCGCCTCATTGTATCCCATCATCGTTTCCTCCCTCATTCAGGGTCACAAATTGGCCGCCAAATGTATAACCGTACATTATGACAACTCGACCACAGTAGACATTGCGAACAAAGGCCGTTCCCGCTCCCTCTCGAGATAAAGAGCAGTTAAACGGAACAGTTCGGCATTTCTCAGCCCATATTCTTATTTTGCCTAGATGCTGCCCTCAGTCCATTCGAGCCAATATCAAACTACACCACCTCAAAATACTATTACCACGCTTTTCCCCAAGACCCGCATCAGCACCGCCACCACAGCATCCGGAGTGCCGGACCACCTGATTAAAACCCTCGGCCGCCAGACGTCGAATGCGTATGCAAGCTATATTTGCAATAACGTCAACAACGTACGTAGAGCCCATCTCTCATTTATCCATTAACACTTTTGGGGGCTTGGGAGGCACACCGACTCTGACAAGAGACGCGAGCCCCACCCTGAGTCTCGCCACCTGGGGAACGCCCAACGTTCGCATAATCACAGACCAACATCACACTCGCCCCAATCTCCCATCCGCAGTTCCACCCTATACTCTCCTCCACTTTGGGAGTGGTCCAGAATTCATCAACTCTGTTACTAACGAAACTAAAGAAATGCATTTTCTGTTCTTGACAGTATATGGTGGCCTACAGTGCTGCTCACCAAAATTAGCTTGCTACACTGCCCATCCAAAAAAAATGTCACATGCTATAATATTTTGTTAGACCACCTTTAGCTTTGACCACAGCACACATTAGTAATAGTATTGTTTCGACAATCTTATACAATGTTACAACATTTATTTCTGACCAGATCTGGATTAATTTTTGGCTGAGATATCGTATCGGCAGTGGGTGAGTCAAACGACTCTGTTAAGCCTTCTCTAGTACATCCCAAAGACATTCAATTGGTTAAGGTCCAGACATTGAGGTGGCAAATTAATGTGTGAAAATGATTCCCCATGCTCATTGAACCACTCTTTCACTATTTAAGCCCAATGAATCTTATTTTCATCCTGGAATATGCCTGTGCCATCAGGGATTTAAAAATCCATCGATAGGTTACTGGTCATTCAGTATATTCAGGTTGTCTGCTGAATTCATTTTATCACTGGAAAACAGTCCTGAGCCCACAAATGACCAACTGAAGCAACCCCAGATCATAGCACTCCCTTCAGAGGCTTGTAGAGTGGGCACTATGCATGAGGGGTGCAGCATTTCATGGGCTTCGTTTCTTACCGTGACATTCCCATCACTCTGGAATAAGGTAAATCTGGACTCATTGACCACATTACCTTTTTCAATTGCTCTTCAGTCCAATCTTTATGCTCCCTTGCAAATTGAACTCGTTTTTTCCCCAATTAGCCTCAATAACAAGTGGCTTTCTTATGTTCGCCCAGCTGTTTAGTCCCAGTCCTCCAAGTTCTTGCTGCATCATGCTTGTGAAAATGCTTACCCTCATAATTAAACATAGCCATGAGTTCTACTGTTGATTTTTTTTTTTTTTTGATGAGACTTCACCGAGCATTCTAGAGATCTCCGATAGGGATCAGTCATGACTTTTCTCCAACCCATTACTTCTGTATAGTTGATAGCCACCATTATCCGTCTAGGTTTTAATTAATTATTGGACAGTTCATGACTCAATTCTAGTGATTTCAGCAACCTCCGTGGATGTTTGCTTGATGCTGGCCATTGATGCTCCTTACAGTACAAACTACAGTCAACTTATTACCTACAATCAGCAATTTGAACGCCCCTAGTTTGGAAAGCCAGGCAGGGATAACGGCACAGAGGCTATGCAGTGTACGGCTATGGCCTGGAGCAAAAAGTTTTTTTTGCTGCCTAATTAAATACACCAATATATATATATATATATATCAGTTTAAGTTAAAGCTATATTTAAAGTATTTTCACAACTTTACCTTGGCATCAGATAAACCTATCCTTTGAAAGGAAGGTTTTCCTCAACCGCTGAACTTAGCTATGAAGCCAGCTAGTTAGGCTGTTCCTATTCCTTACGTGTTGAGTGCTAGTAAAAGTTTTGCCATATGATTGTGTAAGAGACATAAAATTACCAAAAAATACATTTAATAATTGTATGTGAAGGTGGAAAAAACCGTGCTAAAAGGGATCCTCCCAGTTTCACATGAGTGAAACTGCCTAAAATACATCAGAGTTCTTTTAAAGAAGAGTGGAAATGTATTACACCACTCCTGTTCATTGATAATTTTTTCTGTTTTCTCTTTTCTCAAGTACACACATTTTCCTGTTATGCTCGTTGATACCATTGCTAGCTGGTGTTTTTTTTTTTTTGCTCAAAATTAATACATTTTCTTTCCGTCTAAAGAACAAAAAAATCCAAAGATTTTCTTTAGCTCTGTCTCTTTTCCAAGAATGGTCCTAAATGGGTTGCATTTTTAGGAAATATGGCTGCTTATGACGGTCTCATTTCAGTATGAAGCACAGGAAACATCCTAGTAAGGTATCTCAATTCGGCAACATTTCTGGGAAACATCAAGTGGCTCCTTCACAGCAAAGAAAATACCATAATGGCTTGCAACGAGCTAGGAATTTTCAGCGTATATCACAGACTTACAGCAGGACAGCAATGGTCGGTATTTGATCATTTTCACATCTCATTTCATCATAAAATTCACTTCTGATCATTTTTTAAGCGAGAAATTGACTATGCAGATGTCGAATATTGGCTCTTTGTTGGGAAAGAAAATTAAATCATTAACTTACACCAATGTTTTTGAAGCGCGGAAGCTCCATGAATTACTGACAGAAAGCTAATGTTCACGTTTCCCATGTGAAACGCTGACAACACCCTGCAAACCAGAGCCATTGAAAAAGAAAGAAAACTGCTCTGGTTCCATAATGCTTCCTAGTTGAAGTGTTTCATTTCATGTAACCTATTTAAAAAGTTGCTCCTAATAGTGAGAGGTCCTAACTAGGTACCACGGAAAGAGGAAGACTCCTTGCAAATGAGACAGACCCATTGTAGACAATGGCTCTCTTTTGATTTAAAAATGGCTCCTATTCTTGAGCTGCCACAACTTTATCTTGGAACTCTAGTTGGTACCATACAGATGCTATCCACGGTTCTTTCTTAGAGAATAAATTCCAAGTGTAAAATTTTGTGGTGACTGCACTTTTTTGTGAATGTAACCACCATACCTGCTTAGACTGCAGATGTTAACTTTCCATTTTTGTTGTGTAATTTCATATTACAGATTTATAGATTTGCCTGTAGCAGGGGGATTTTGACACTGTCCATTGTTCTGTTTCCTGGTCAATGAGAACAGAGCTCATTTCATGGAGGGAATGCCCACTCAAAACAGCCTATTTTTCAGACGGTTAGAAATGACAAGAATCATATTTCCTAGGAATCTCAGATTTTTGAGTTTTCTTTTCTCTCTTTTTCTAAGACATTTATAAACCTCCCTTTCGGACATCCTAGAATATTATAACTTGGAAAGAAAACAGCATAATTGGTCCCCTCTAAGGCCCCTTTTACAGCCTGGTTTCGGATGGAGCTGCACACAAACTGTGGAAGAAAATTCCCTCTTCTGTCCCAGAGACAATGCTATATGGTTCACTAAATTTTCATTATACACACAGAGAGAATGCTATGAGGTTCACCAAATATCCACTGTACACACAGAATGCCAAATGCCATGTTTTCTGGGGCGACAAAAGGAAGTCTCTTGAAGAGGCCTTGCACGGGTCTTTAAGACATCCACTCCACAGGACCAATTACTTGCTATTCATCTGCTGGATCTCCTGAGAGGTGCAGAATAGAAATACTAAACACAGCAGACACCAATGAAACAGACTGCTGAAACAGACTACACTCCCCAATATACGTCCACGGGCGATACACCACTCCCTGAAAAGTTCACTCTGATCAGCCAACTGCCTAATTTAGGAAATAAAATGAAGGAACACAAAAAATATTGGGGAGATATAGCAGTGTAGAAAAAAGAATAATAGTCCGCACACTGTTTGAATAGCTCCCCAAGTGAGTTTATTATCCTCAACGTTTCGGCTGACGTGGCCTTCGTCAGGTGCACTTCCAAGCATGTGACAGGGGTGGGAGTGGGGGGTTTATATACACTGGAAAATGGGGAAAACCAAAAAAGGGTCAAATTACAATTGGTACAGCCAAGAACTGGGGAAAAAAAAAATCGTATTAATAAAATTAATAATAATGACTGATCCAGCCCCATAATTCCCACAATTCCAAACACCACAAGTATTTTATATAATATACATCAGAAAAAATGTCAGTACTACATAGTATTTTCAACAATAGTCATTTCATATTAACATTGCCTGAAGCAAAGGATACAGTGGCATTGTCTGGAATGCATACATCCACGTATCAAGTACGAGATAAAACACTTAGTAGGTACACATGCTGGGAAATATGCATAAATTCAGATTCAAAGTTGGACAGAAACACAAATACAAAATCTAAAACTGTCATGAGTAGTAATTTGTAAAAATGGTTTAATATCAAACTCATTCAAACCAAACAGAGCCATAGTATTCAGTGCATAGATATAGTAGGTCTCTCGTTGTAAAAGTAATTTTTCACCTTTTCAATCCCCATATACCGTAGGGTGCTGATATTGTGCCCTGCCCGTTTAAAATGTGCGGCTACAGGAGTGCGCTCGTCACCACTCCGAATACTGCTCCGGTGTTCACAAATGCATGTGCGTTGTTCGTCCCTTGAGAATCAGCTGGTTCTATGTCCACTTTTCCTCATTTTGAGAAAATGGAGTTTGAAAATTTCAACTGTCTAATCTCTGATGTTTAGAGAGTTATCAAAATTTATTTTGTGTGGAATATTGTTGACTGTGGAAGGTACCCTAAACATATTGCAAACATGTTCAAAATCTCCATAGGCTTAGAGATATAAGCAGTCAAAAATGGACATAGAACCTTCTGATTCCGAGGAACGTAAGTTGCCCTTGGTCAAAAAGTTCTATGTCCAACATAGGACCTGGTGCCTTTACTGGTTTTACGTATGATCGAAATCAGGAAGTTCTATGTCCATCAGAGTTGTTTTAAAAAAAGTTATGAACAAACTAAGAACGTTTTAGTAAATGAATGGTTACCTGTATTTTATACTTATTTCACAAAAAATGTACTGGGACACCATGAACGACGTTTATAAGACTGAGGATTAATGAGTATTGAAAATGCTTCATACACTCATAGATAAAAGTATTGCATCAAATTAACAGATTGATGAATGAGCCACCTTCTCATTTGAACCTGTGACACCGGACAGCATTGCCCACTGACCAGAATCAATAGCATGAACAATTATGTATGGAGAAAATTAGGTGGGGGGGGGGGGGTCGGAGATCTCTCCCCCCAATAAAATTTGATTTTCTGTGAAAATAGCATAGGCCTATGTTCTGTAAAATCAACTACTAATATTGGGGTAGGCCTAGCTAGGGCCTAAATGGTGGGTGGGGTGGGGGTTGGAGGGGGCAGGCGAGCGGAGGGGAGGGGTAGGGAGTCTCCCCGATATCCCCAAGTTGCCCCGATGCCGCTGACAAATTGTATATTAAGTGCACTGTACATTAGCACACTAGGCCTAGAGTTGATCGTTTGAGAATTAAGTAGTTCTATGTCCATGCATATTGACGAATGTGACTTTTCCACACCAGTCCTAACAAGACAAAATTAAGATTTACAGTGTGTATACATTGTTGGCGAACAACTTACCCATCAAAATAATCCATTAGTCTTTCAGAAGGGATCAAAATTGAAAATTTTTTCTGAGGAGTTCTCATTTTGTGCTTTACATGTGCTCCTTGGCCATTTTGAGCGAATGTCACATGATCCAGGTACGGACCCTGATTGGTTCCTTAGACATAGAACCACCTGATTTGAAACGAGCCCCACTCAGGATATAGAACTAAATGTTTCTACGTGTTAATATGGTGTAGACTTTAGGTTGGAGCTAAGCACTAAGTGGCATAAACCTAACTGATTTTAGAATGTCCTGGTATGCTTAACTCCATTTCTGATAAAAGTGGACATAGCGCCAGCTGATTCTTAAGGGACGAATTGTCTGCTGGTTTTACCTACATAGCTCAGGCCGCAAGGACATTTAATGAGGTAAACAACATGTTTGCTGTTACAGGTGATCATGCCACGAACTCGAGACTTTCCACTATGGGGATGCGTGTATGTCTTGCTTCGGATGGTGTAGCCACATTGTGCACAATTGCCACATTTATAATTGCCTTCGGGTAAAACGTTCAAAAGGTGTCTCTCCCCTGCAAAAAAATGTGCTATAGGAATCCTATAGGACAGTTCAATAGAATTCTATAGAACTTTAGTACCTCAAGTCCTATAGAAATTTTCTATAGGAAACAGTTCTATAGAAAATCTCTGGAGGACTTTTTTTTTTTCAGTTTGGCATCTTCAATCCCACCCAAATTTGGAAGGCAACCACTTTATATTACATTTCCCAGCAATCCATTCCCAACTTGCATCCCTGTAGCACAATGACCACTCGTGTGCTACTCTGACCAGGGCTCGAACCCAGACACTTCTGCTCCGCAATGCGGTGCTTTAACCAAGTGTATTCAAATTAATTCTAAATCTGTTTATAATCTGCAATCATATGCATGTGAATGGAAAAGAATAATTTGATTGAATTTTTAAAAGGGAAAAGTTCAAAAGGTCAAACTTTCAACGTAATTCTGTCTTCGTAAGCAAAAGAGGAGCACAAGTTTTCCATTATAGCATAATAAAGTTGTAATGCCTTACATTTATATTTTTGAATTGCTGCCGAGGAAATGGAAAGAGGTCTTCATATACCGTAACTAAAATACTGCTAAGTTGTGTGGTCAGTCAGTCAATCAATCGTCTGATCAGAAAATCAATGAGTAGGTATGTGCCTGGTACCCCAAGTGCTTAAGCACACCTTAAAGTTAAAAGGGACGCAATTTCCTTGCTACTTCAGTATCGTGGATATCACTGCATATTGCACATTTTCACACCATTAGTCTGGTTTCTCACTTTTAGAACCCAGGTACACATAAGGTAAATTGACCCTTCGACGAGGTAGGGTCGAAGGGTTTACACATAAGGTAAATTGACCCTTCCATTGCAAGGATTCATAAGATTTATTTTTATTTTTATTTAACCCTTATTTAAGATGTCTTTCCCATTAAGGTTTTGTTCTATTAGAAGGTCCTAAAGACCATCAAAGTCCCATAGAACAGGTTTTCCAACTAGGGTGTTCTATAGGAAGGTCTTATAGAACAGCAATAATCTTACAGGACTTTCTTTTCCATAGAGGTGCTCTATAGGTTTCTAGCAAATTCCTGTAGAACACACGGAAAATCCTATAGAACATGCTGTTCCACTAAAATGTTCAATAGAGTTCCATTGATGTTCTGTAGAGTTCTATAGAATTCCATAGAAGCCCTATAGAACATTTTTTGCAGGGTCCTTTCTGGGGTGTAAGACCTCACTAAAAGATCTTTAAGGTTGGGAGGTCACTTATACACAATGTAAGGGGGTTCTTTAAATACGTGTTTTAGTTTGGGGTCCGATTCGATTATGTGCCAATGCTTGCGAATTACCTTAGCAAACTCAAAGCCAGTAGGAGAGTATCTGGTAAAACATAAGAGAGTATGGTCCTTGTGAACTTTGGGTTTGGGCTGTAGGCACTCCTCCTGTGTCGTATTATTAAAGCGATTAGCAGCCTGTTCGATCCATTCATTATTGTACCCGTATATACAAGTATATCGTACTTGATATGTGGATGTATGCATTCCAGACAATGCCACTGTATCCTTTGCTTCAGGCAATGTTAGTATGAAATGACTATTGTTGAATATGCTATGTAGTACTGGCATTTTTTCTGATGTATATTATATAAAATACTTGTGGTGTTTGGAATTGTGGGCATTATGGGGCTGGATCAGTCATTGTTATTAATTTTATTATGATTTTTTTTTGTTTTCCCAAGTTCTTGGCTGTACCAATTGTAAATTGACCCTTTTTTGGTTTGCCCCATTTTCCAGTGTATATAAACCCCCACCCCTGTCACATGCTTGGAAGTGCACCTGACGAAGGCCACGTCGGACGAAATGTTGTGGATAATAAACTCACTTGGGGAGCTATTCAAACAGTGTGCGGACTTTTATTCTTTTTTCTACATTGTCCGTTTGGGTCGAGCACCTGTGAACTTCTGGTCTGGATGTGCGTGCATTTTTCTGCTTCTTGGAGATATAGCAGTGAAAATGAATTTTAACCATTGATTCTTCACTTTGTCCTCCTTTTAAAGTCCATACAAAGAAAGCTTGCCTTTGCAATAAAGAAAACAGTGGCTTCTCGATATTGGGATATGCAATAACCAAACTCTTCATGGTCTCCATTCCAATTAACTTTGAGGGCACACCAAATGCTAGGCGGCATTATGCAAAAGTGTTACATAGCAATGTAGGAAAGTCATGGAAGAAAAGGATGGACTATATACGGGCATTTTGGGGCAGCACAGAAGCGGTGTTTACTGCCGCAGAAAATAAGTCCCTTTCAGGTCCCTTTTGGGCTTTGTAACTTAGCAGATGTTTTACATGCACCAGAAGAGCTTCATAACCCACTGGATGAAAGGGAAAATCCAAAAAGCTTAACAAAGCCTCTTTAATGCTAATGACATCTAGTTCATGAGCAGTATTGTACTGCATTGAAGTGGCTGCAAATAGTGGAATGCACTAAAGGTTAATTTATGTATCCATGAAGGTTTTTTGAATTCTAACTGAATGTATACAGACAGCCACACCATTAGATGTTTTTATGGTAAATTTATTTCCATTTTTAATCATCAAGGACAAAACATTATTGACTTTGACTCAATTTAAAATGTCTCTAGAGGCATAGCCCACTATAAAAATTATAAATCCGAGACTGGAGATTTTCCTTATTTACACTGTGCAATTCTATGGAATTCAAAAGCTTCAGCGGCTACAGCAGACACAGACGATATTCCCTTTCCCATACAATTTATGTGAAATGTAACAAAGCCACACTTGTAATCACAAAAAATTTGCAGCCCATTTTGCCTTCGGTGATAGATCTATTGAGGCCAATAAAATGTTTCACTTGCTTTTGTCGAGATATGCACGCACACACACATGCACATACGCACGCACGCACGCAGGCACACACAAAACTGAACTATACTGGCACCATATAATTTTATAAATTTTCGCCATTCTCATGTTAGGGCTGTGTATGTGCACAAAAACACAAAACAGGAGCTGCGGATTTCTTTCAACACTTACTTGGCTGCTAATCAGACGTGAATTCAAGTGTAGATAGCACATCTCTTCATAGGAATTCTTGTGTGATCCAGGCAAGTAAAACATTTTTCCTGTGAAGCAACTGTTTGACTCAGAATTAGAAATGAACACAGTAAGGTCTAAATTCGCTGGCCAGAGAGTTAAAAAGCAAAAAATGCCAAAGTCCCTAAATCACTGAGGAGGAGAAATGAAACTGGTTCGCCTTGTGTTTACTCAGCAGCTGGACAATTTCATTTCAGAGTCTAACAGATTCCTGCAATAGACATGGAATTATATCTGGAAATGATTAAATTTGGCCATTTCCAACAATGACAGTGTGAGTCTTGAGTGAAATAAAAGCAGTTTTCCAAAACGAGATATTAAGGATGAAAAATTTAAATATAGGGCCCAGCAGGGAAAGGCTGTTCACTCTTGTGGACTATACCTCCAGGCATGCTCTTGGTTATATTTATGAGCAGCCGCAGTGGAAAACAAGAATCCCAACAAATTACAACATAAAGAGGAACAGCAATAAACCAGCAACCTCAAGCTGGCAGTTGCTATGCCAATTATAACAGCCTCACACAACTGTACTGTCCTGCTGGTTACAGGATATCAAAAGGGGTAAGGATAATAATACAAATACACATGGCTATAACACACCTTGACGAGAAAAATAAAAAAGTAAAAATAAAACACAATAGCCTCTTTATTTTCCCCATTAATACACCCCAGAGCACATACTGTATTAAATAAGGCACACATTTACACATACAATTTAAAATTATCTAGTTATTATTCATTTATTTACACCAATAGTCACAAGGTTAATACTATTTATATTTATAGCAATCTCTTTTACATTAAAGTGAATGAGTTTTCTGTCTATATGGGCGTAATCTGCTTTTCAACTTCATGAAACAATATGGGAGTCCTCCTTAACAAGTGAATTGTAAGTTGTTCAAATCACGAAAATCTGATTTTGTAGAACGCATACAGTTCAGGAAGCTTGTCGAGGTATGTACTTTTATTTTTATAGGAGGAGGAACAAACTTTCTGCCGCCTTCATAAAGTATTTGCACCAACCTCTCCCTCCGGCTCAAATTTTTGGTGATGGTACGTTTTCACTTCACAGAAAAGCAATAACTTAATACTTGTACACTCAGTGTCACAGCAGGACAGTAAAGAGCTCCTTTTTGCAAAAGCAAAAAATACATGTTAAAATTTGGTGGGATCACTTGTCTTTGAACTCATAAGTCTAACACAGCCTCTCACAGAGGGGTTAAGAAGAAAATGCTTGGTACAAGAACCAGCACTGTATAAGCTTAATGAAAGTGGATCCACCCTCCCTCTCCTACTCATCACTGGACACATCACTCTTGAACATATCTGATATTGTGTGATAACACAGGCAGGTTATTGCTCAAGCAAACTCTCATGGAGGTAACGAAAGTCTGTAAGACAACTAGCTTGATGATTCCAAAGTCTGTGGAGTAAATAAGGCAAAGACAGCTGCCTCCAAGGAGTTTCATCCGGCTGTTCCAAGGGATTCACAGTCTGTGTGTATGCATGTATACATGTACTGTGTAGATATCAACACACACACATACATATATATTTATATGTATACACACACATGCATAATGTATATACACATTATATGGGGGCTTGGCATTGCTCATCTACTTCAGAACCATACACATCTTCAAGGACATATACATGTTGATAATTATCAAGCTCAAGCCCAAAGTTTTGTATCAAGCCTGTCAGCCTGAGATACTGTAGCTTTGTTAGTATCATCTGGGGTATGAACTGGATTATGGAGCTGTTGGCAGCAAAATACGCATTTCCAGGGTCTATTTTTCTCTGTCTTCCCATTCCATCATCTTTCCATGAGCAAGTTGTTAAATAATACCAATATGGTACAAAGACATTCATAGGGTAGGGACAAAACCAATTCAGAATTGGTGTGACCGTTATTATGCAAACCGCAAAGCAAACTTGTCAGTTTTTCAAGGTCACCCACTATTAAATTTTATGGGAGGCTTTTGGGCAGAGAGGGCTTCTCGTGCTTCCTCTCAGTAGTTGAACTTTCCCTGTGGGTTAACAGGGGAAGTGGCAGGGATGAAAAGCGTCTTGGGGGGAACATCTGGCTTGAGCGAGGAGCTCCGACGAATAATTGCACTCCTGAGCATTTCTGGTGGTTCGTAGCTGTGCTGACGTATCAGGTAACTGCTGGGGATGAGGGGATGGTGGATCTCACAGGTGCTGCCAGTAGAGTTCATCCGGGCCAGTAAATGTGGTGGTTGGTGCCCGGTCTGGTGACTAAAGCTGTGTTGACGTGGCACAATCCCTCCGTTTGACATCTTGGATGCGGAGATGAAAGAGTTTCTCTGAGATGAGTGACGAGATACCCTCTCAAGGGTGGATTGTGGCGGGGGTATTTCTGGAGGCACGTCCATGCGGCGTGTTAGGCTGTCCCTGGGCAGTGTAGATGAGCTGTAGTAAGATGCAGCCTCTGTTTCCGGAATCTGAGGCTGAACACGACTAGTGAGTGCCATGTGGCTGGAGGAGGCTGGAACAGCAGAGGTCAGTGCAGTAATGTTCTTTCCATCCATGGCATTGATGTCATGAACATGCTTGAAGAACTCATCCAGTGGAGTGATGTCCATTACCTTTTGTGAGTAGCAGGAATAGGGCTGGATCAACATCCGTTCAGCATTGGGAATCTTCCTTTCCTCCCCATGGAGAACACTTCCTAAGGATTGCCCACTGGCTAGCCCGTGGCTGAAAGGGAAAGCCTGTTGATGGATCGCTGAACTGGGCCGAGAGCCACTCATACTTCGAGGTTTACCATCCTTGGCATTGTTGCAATTCTGGTTCTTCTCCCATTGGTTTTTGAAGGCCTTCATGCTCTTGATTGGAAGTTCAGGGGTTGAGTCAGGGGTTGGCAAGCCAGATAGCTCAGCACTGTGGTGATGGTGGAGGTGATGATGGAGGTGATGATGATGGTGGGGGTGGAGCAATTCCCCTGCAGCTCCTAACCGGCCATTTCTGCTGCCAGAGTGGTCCTTCTTGTTTGGGATGAAAGAGTTGTAGGACACCTCCAACTTCTCATCCTTGCTCTGGCTGTCCAGAAGGCCATTCAGCTTAGCCAGGCTGCGCAGGGATAGGGCGTGAGGGATGGGTGCCTCAGGATCCTTACTGAGACGCCTAGTCTTATGAACACTGTGGTTGCAATAACAGGAAACCAGAAACCCAGACAAAAATGCACCCAGTGTGAAGGCAACCAGTACACAGGCAATCAGGAGTGTGTAGTGGACACTGTGGTTGGACTTCTCTGCTTCAGGAGATCTTCGAACACCTAAAACAAAAACAGAAAAGGCAGACGGAAATGATTTTATACATAACACTAAACTTATGCAAGAATGTCATCTTTGACTGATCTTCAATTTAGTCTTGAAGACTTGCAGGTATGCTTTGATTCAACTCTAATATTTATTGCAGCAGAATTAATTTTTCTGCAAGACATAAAAAAGAGAGAGTGCAAGATATGTGTAAAATACATTGTATGGCAGGGGTATTCAATCTTACCCGTAAAGGGCCGGTGTAGGTGCAGGTTTTTGTCCTGGCCAGCAGTGCTACTGCACCTGATTCCACTAATTAACTAATCAAGGGTTTCAATCAGTACCTTGGTGGGTAGAATCAGGTGTGTTAGTGTTGGGCTCTAACAAAAACCAGCACCCACACTGGCCCTTTTTGGATAAGTTTGGACACCCCTGTTGTATGGGAAGGGCTCTGACTTGGAGTAGAGGATACAGCCAGAAGGGAAATTAGTCATCACGCTCAGGTTTTAAGCATCAAAGTTGCCAGTAGGAGTGTACTGGACTGGACTGGTGCATAAACTTTAATGCATGTTTCCATTGTAAGTATTTCAGGCACTTCTCCGACTATGACATGACCTCATATTCTAAAATCCCATAACCTATTATGCCTCAAAACCACCGCAGAATTCAAGATGAAGACACATGTTACCTCGTGCAATCAGAGCTCATTCGCTGACGCCCTCGCCATCTGGGGTGTCGGGCTCATAATAAGAGTCTCTGTGAAATAGATTGGTGACAGAGAGAGCTTCTAGCTGCAAGTGGAGACACTGCAGGTGTTGCAAATGGGATAATTTGTTCACCTAATGACTGCACAGGTTAGATGCCATAATGGAGAGTGATAGTAATGAGTGCAACCATTACAATGATGCCAAAGGTGATCATGGTGCCTGGAGAGAGAATGGCTCCCCAAACTTAATTTGAGTCAATTATAAAAACAAGACGGTCAGAAAAAATAGGTTAAAATTGTTAAATCGAAGCGCAAGGAATATTGGTATCAATTTTGCTTAGTAGGTTTAAGAAAAGTTGCATTTGTGTTATAGGCATAGTGATAGTGAAGCCTGAAAACTAAAAATAGTTGCAAAATGAAACAATACTATACTACAATAATTTTTCAGGCAAAGGGAATGAATGTACGATAAGACCTCTGTTTTGAAGTTGTGAAGTAGAGCCCAATTAAATGTTATAGTACTGAGACAAATCCTTACAATGAAATTATCATCACAGTATAAACATCCGGCACAAAGGACACGGTGCATGTGGTAAAGCTTGATTCGGTGTTGGTCAGAGAAGCACAGGGATGCTGCCTGGCAGAGATTCCCACTGCAGCATGATTGGGTTTTTAAGCTGAGCGGCATCAGTTAAAAAGGAAATACTGCAAGACTGGGTCTTCTGTAGCAGCGAGGGAACAAGACCATTTTATTGTTAACACAAACAGCCTCTTTTTCTCTTCTTTCATCTCCCTCATATCCTCACCCCAAATATTGACTAAACACAAGCACTGCGCGCATCAAATATCACAAGCTCAAATATATGAAGGAAATAGATGGCTATTTTCAAGCCAAAGGAGTCAAGTTAATACCATTCTGCTACCATTTCAAATGTATGACAGGCAAATATATGGCAGGATTCACTTTTTTCTCGAGACAGCCTTCACGATTTTCTTTCTACGTGGCCTTTAAGTACAACGTACTTCTAACACTGAAGGATTGGTGGAAGACAATACTCCAGAAACTCTCACTCACCAAATTGAAGTGCAGAGTATGTTTATTGGCACAATAACATTGCAGAAGAAAACACAGAGACTTCACTTGTACCCTAAGTGCAGTAATATAAGTGACTGCCAAGCAGGTGCATGCGGACTCCAGCAAACTGGCTTCAAAGGTCATAGACGTACAACTACTGGAGACAGAAAATGTCCCTTCAATTAATTGTTCTCCAGTGGGTGCTCACTGCCTGGTAGAAGACTATAAAAATCCCGAGTGAATAGGCTAAAAACTGTCCTTTGCTTCAATCAGAATGAAATCTTACATAATGAATATACATTAAAAAATCCTTTTAATAACTTATGCCAATGAGTTTTCATTAAATTCGAGCATTGACAGAAAACATACTTTTTGTTTTAATATAATCAGGAACTTAATACTTGGTAATTTTGGCCAAGTCCACACACATGCATTTTGAAAAATAGGGTTTTTTCCCTCATTGTTTTCCAAAAAAAATCATAAGTCCACACAAAAACACAATTAAAGGAGGAGACAGCACCTCAGCAAAGTATATTTCAGCGGAAAGTAGAATACTTGAAGTGTCTAAAACGCATAGTTTTAGCAATTTTAGTTTGGTAATGATCCTGTGCAATGCATTTTTAAACCAGCGAGTCTTCAAATTGGCTTCAATACCAGGGGGCAGACATTTTTACTTGGGGAATCTTCTGATTTTGAATTTGATCGTCAGAAACCTCACCTTTAAAAATGCTTAATAACCTAACCTCACGCAGTTTTCATCTCCCGATTAGCCACAGTTGCTAAGACTAATTGGTAAAAACCGACAACAGTCTAATTTACTTTTGATAGCATTGTTATGCATTGCACCACTAAATTATGAGGCGTCTTCTGTGCATAAATGACGACGTAAAATATCAATATGCCTTCATAATTTCAGCACTCGTTAAGTGGCTCAGATTTGTGGAAATTAGTTTGCGCGGCTGCGGGAATCCGTTCTTTATTTTGAATGCTGTCACGGCTAAAAGGCGCTGTAAGGATGCACAGCTGTGTGACAATCCCAAGGACGGCAAAAATGAATGCTGCAAAGTCAGCGAAAGTTTTGAATTTACAATGCCATATCAATTATATAAATGTAGGCAATGGAAATTCACATTTCATTACCATTTCTAATTATAGGTCATGTATTGGTCTTGGTAGCTCAGTCGATAAATTGTTTGATTGTTAATCAGGCCAGCTTAATTAAAAACAGCTTGCGGGTAGCCAAGCCGTAAAGGGCGAGCTTATTGAAAGCCCTCTGAACTCCTTCATGGCCTGGATGAAAGGAAAGAGAACAACTGACGTCACGTAAGAGAATAACTGACGCACTAGCACCGCGGCACTGGCTTTTGATTGGATAATGCATTCGAAATGCACACTCACCCACTATATAGGGCACTGTGTAGTGAATATTCCACATTGAAAACAATATAGAGAGTGAGTGAGCGAGTGGACAAGTGTGCATTCCGAACGCAGCCTTAGATTCCCCAAGTAAAAATGTCTGCCCCCTGGTATTGACGCCGATTTGAAGACTTTCCAGTTTAAAAATGTGTCGCACTGGATCATTACCAAATTAAAAATGATAAAACTATGCGTTTTAGATACTTCAAGAATTCTACTTTCTGCTGAAATATACTTTGCCGAGGTGCTGTCTCCTCCTTTAAAAGAGCATACCTAACCATCAGGTGGTGATGATGTAATTTAATGTATGACCATTTTGGCCCATCACAATCTTTAAAAACTCATTATAAGGAGAACACACTCCGTCATCACTTGACAACAGCTCTGTTTTACCCTGGGGGGCTTTTTCCAAGTAGGTCAGTTTTCAGTGGCTGAAAACACAGTTTGCGTAAGGACAAAAGGCCAAAAAGCAAAGAAAATCCAGTATTAGTCCCCTTTAACACATATTTTAAGATGAACACTTGCAAAAGAATATATGAAACATATTACCCAAAACTCCTTGATAACAGATGCACTCAAAATTAACACTCCCTTGACCGAACCCCTGTAAAAAGTAGCAAATAAAATTCAGCGGCTGTACTCACTGTGAAACATGAGATATTGCATTCAAATACAGCAAAAGTGTAATTTTTGTGAAAATTATCAATAGAGTTATGGTACTGAAATAATAGGTCTACATATTTTTAAGCGTGCTCTGTGTATTCACTCCTTTGTTACTGTGATACCACTGAAAAGAGACATATACAAACCAACTGGTAATTATCTTGAAAATAAGCTTTCCAGCGGGATGCAATATAACTGGGCTCGTTTTTACACGTCACAGGTAAATCATTACGAGAAATGGAAACTCATACCAAATCAATGTTTTGTTGGAAAAGGTGGCACAAAATCTTAAGAAAAAATTATTTAAACTTTTCATTCGCTAGTCTCCTATGAAGAGCCCCCCAACGGAAATAAGAAAAGCTTAGAAGCTGTGGAAGCAAAATAACAAGCGAGGCTCCGTTCTGCTCTGCTCTGCTCTGCGCTGCTCTGCTCTGCGCTCGATTGCTTTGTGGTCGATTCTAAACGAAGTAGAAAGTTGCTTGGAATTGCTTGGAAAGAGGAGGAGGATTTTACATTTGTTTTTAAGGGTTTTTGCTGAAATTAACTCATGTTTAAAAGCTCAAATAATAGGAAAGGAATGACAATTTGCTCCCATGGTAAAACCATTGCTGCCGTAATACTTAAAGCTAAACATAATTCTGATACAGAAGAACCCAGGGTAGCTCGCCCCTCATAGTAGAAACCCTAAAAGGTGCGCTATACCATGATGAAATATTTTATGATTATTTATTGAATGCATTTTTACAAATACTATATTTGCTGCTACTTAAGCATAAATAACTTAAAATAAATACACCGGTATTTGATCTGTTTGACATCTTATTTGGTAAGGTACAGAACCCCTGAAAGGCAAGGTGGCATCTTTTTTTTTTTTTGCAGTTTAATAACCTCAACTTACGAGATTAACTTTGGCTTTTGCCAACAGACTAAATTAAAGAAAGTTCTGTCCAAAGCATTAGTGGAAGGCACTGTAGGAATCATGCTGGAATACCAAACCCAGCAGAATTCCTGGGGGTGGAGAAACAAAAATGTCCTGAGTCCATGATAGTAATCCTAAGTGTTAGAAAATTTCCCTCCGGCTAAAACGTCCTATGCAGGCTGCTGGCTAAGGAAAGATGAGAGACCAGTACACAGCTTTCTCAGTAAAATCCCATGTACGCGCAACTGCTTCCTACACAGCTGATATCCACAGGAGACCCATATGCTATATTTCCTGTGTGGAAACTGCAGGTGAAGGCCACAGATCCTCTACACATCTACAGTAATTCAGGGGAATGAAAGTGCATGAACAACAGGGTGTAATAAATATAGATGTATCAGACTGCAAGACATCTGAAGCAAAAGTGTGCCAAGTATGTAAAATATAGAGCCCTGAAAGCGAGTGTGGTCTAATGGTACTGCTTCAGGACTTCAGGCTTGGTCATGAGTGGCAGATGTGTCCCTGAGGTGACAGGGTGGCATGTGGCACAAATTAATTATGAAGTATTCTATTACTGAGGAGCTGTGAAACTTTATTGGCTTTATGACTTATCTATGAGTAGCAAATTGTCTCAAAAGTAGGAGTGGGCTACGGGGTTAGCTCACCCGGTTAAGGCGCCGCATTGCGGAGCAGTAGTGACCACCATGACCTGGGTTCGATCCCTGGTCGTTCCAGTCCCTGCAGTGGTCAGTAGCCTTTTCAGAGCAGCGCACAATTGGCTTCGCACTGCAGGGAAATAAATTGGGAAGGACTGCCGGTTTGGGATTATACAATTATAGAATTGTTCGTTGCTCAAGCACCTCCTGTTGGCCAGCTCGTCAGTAAAATTTGCACGTTCGGGTGTCCTCCGCCCTCGTTCTGAGCTTGTGAGGTTTTGAGCTATGAGTTTAAAGAGAAGCAGTGGCTGACAGGCACATGCTTCAGAGGAGAGCCACAAACCGTCACGCTCTCCAGAGATGGCAATATGGGGTCACATATGAGCAAGCCTATACATAGTTCTCTAATTGGGCATTCCAGATTTGGGTGGGATTGGAGATGCCAATTTATTTAAAAAAAGCAAAAAAAGGTGTGAATGCAAGCACAACCCAGCACCCATAATACTCAGCTTTTCAAAGTACACGACTCCACCGGTACACGGGACACATGCCACTCAATTCTTGTTGAACTTCTATACGCACAAAAACACACACTCCACGTGATCCAGAATGTTTTTTACTGTTTA
Source organism: Gymnothorax javanicus (assembly GCA_029692085.1). Classification (NCBI taxonomy): domain Eukaryota; kingdom Metazoa; phylum Chordata; class Actinopteri; order Anguilliformes; family Muraenidae; genus Gymnothorax; species Gymnothorax javanicus. The sequence goes on from CM056193.1 coordinate 55,710,480, forward strand.
AGTGGTGCATTCTGTATGTAATCTGCCACTGCTCACATACCAGTCTAGTCTGGCCTTATTTTGCATAAGAGATATTTTCTAATTGCTGCAGACTATAAAATGGGCTATTGACCCACCAGGCTCATGATGACGTCGTGATTAAGATCACATAAATAAACGTACATAAGCAAGAACAACTATGATAAATTAAAATTACTTTTCCACATCAACAACCCCTTGTAGTGCCAAAGAACATAGATCAGAGAAATCACAGTGCTGTGTAGTTTACACAGTGATGAGTAAACAAAGATATTCTGTGACAACTGCTAAAAATGATAAATAAAATGTGCATCAAAATTTCTATGTATGTAACAGTTTGATTACACTTTTCAAAATCACAAGTTAAGCTAATTTTTTGGTGCTTGTATGGTAATTTATTTTATCAATTTCTCGCTTTCATATGGTCTTGGCTTTGCTGCAGATTGATACAGCCATAATGTGTAAACGATAGGGCTACACATAAGGGATGCTCACAGGTCCAAAGACAAAGGTAAACAGACAGATGGGATGAGAGGAGGAAAGCGAGACAGTAAATGAAGAACAGATTGTGCGGGGGAGAGACTGTGATTGACAGATTGCCAGGCTGGTGAGTTTAAATGCACTCTCAGAAGCAGCTGCGCAATGGGAATGTAGGGGCTCCTCTCAGCTTTTTCATGACACCCCCATCACAGAGCACTGCAAAGCCATTGCATCTATAATGTTATCCTGTTATACTCTGCATAATGCAACTGAGCCGAAGCCGAAAAGCTTCCACCAACTCACCACCAGGGAAACTGGTGACTGAGTACATCAAAATATGTAATCAGCAGCAGCTTTTTTCACAAAGAAATGATTCAGTTTTTTATGAAGAGAGTAGTAATGATGAGGTGACCCTGCCTGCCGAGCAAACACCAATATAATAATGAAGGCTTTCAACAGAAATTACAGCTTCAAAGAACTTAAAAACATGATTTTAAAGGGACGTGCAAAAAATGAATATTTTATGCTGTGCCTGTTCGAGTTTATGCCATAACCTCTCATTCAGATTCTTAACTTTGACAAGGCCACACCAAAACCTTCATGTTGTTTCTTGTGAGTCATTCAGAGATGAACTTGCTTGTGTGCTTTTAATCATTGTCCTGCTGCTGTCTTAACAGTGCTTGTTTGCACTTAAGGTCACAAACTGATGGCTGGATATTCTCTTCAGGATTGTCTGGAAAGAGCAGAATTCATGGTTCCACCATTTATGGCAAGTCGCCCAGGTCCTGAGGCAGTCAAGCATCCCCAGACCATCACACTGCCACCATCGTCATTGGCTGTTGGTATGATGTACTTAGTGTGGAATGCGGCGTCATAGCTTTACGCCAGATGTTTTCCAGAAAGTTCCACTATTGACTCCATGAAATATTATAACAAAAGTGTTGGGGGCCATCAAGATGTTTTAATACTGCTAAAACAAAATCTTATCAAACATTTTAATCTTGTGTTTTAGAAATACATACTTATTTCTATGATCTTTTTTCTAAGAAAAAGAACTTCTAAAGTAAGTTTGACTCATTTCAAGATTTGTTCATTGGGTAAGTAAAATTATTTTAGCCCACAAATAAATCTAGAAATTATCAACATTACTTCAAATCACTGGCAGAATTTCTTTTTCTAAGAAAAAAATTATATAATGAAATAAGTAATAGTAATGAAATAAGTGTTAAAGTCTAAATACAACATTAAAATGCTTGGTAAGATTTTGTTTTTGCAGACTGAGAAAATGTGAGATGAAAATTTGTGTTTTTACGGTCAGCAGTGGTTTTCACCTTGCAGCTCTCCCATGGATGCCATTTTTGCCCAGTCTCTTTTTGTTGTGGAATTGTGAACACTGACCTGAACTGAGGCAAGTGAGACCTGCAGTTCTTTAGATGTTAGTCTGGCTTCTTTTGTGGCCTCCTGGATGTGTCACTGATGCTGTCCTGGAGGAACTTTGGTAGGCCAGCCACTCCAGGGAAGATTCACCACTGTTGCAAGTTTTCTCCATTTGTAGATAATGACTCTCACTGTGGTTTGTTGGAGTCCCAGAGCCTTAGAAATGGCTTTGCAACCCTTTCCAGACTGATAGATGTCAACAACTTTGTTTCTCATCTGTTCTTGAATTTAGTTAGATTGAAACATCATGTGCTTATTTTCACCACCTTCACAGTGCTATTTCAGTAATGTTTAAATTCACCAGGGCTTGCAGTAATCATGCCTGGGTGAGTCAAGAGAAATTTAATCCAATTATCAATTAAATTTGTTCACTTGGTTGAGTGAAGAACTAAAGGCGCAATTCCCTTTTCCACATAGGGCCAGGTAGGATTGGACAGCTTTTTTTCCTTCAATAAGTGAAATCATCATTCAAAACTCAATTTTGCATTTACTTCGTTTATCTTTTTCTAATAGCAAAATTTGTTCGATGATCAACATTTAAGGATGACAAATAAGCAAAAAATGAAGTTGGGAAGGGGCAAATACTTTTCACAACACTGTTCATGGAAACAGGTTGAGAGTAATCACGCACGAAAATGTGAGGTTACAGAAGGCCTTTTACACCTCTGATAGCATGCCACTGGTTATTTTACACTTCATTTTTTTTGGAATGATCTCACAGAGGCATATTTCACATTAATGACTGAAAAGACCACTGCTCACTCCCACTCACATTCAACCACAGGTCAAAAGTGAATGAGCAAAATAACCCAAAAGAAATCAGGGATTGCTCATGCTATAAGGGATAGACTCAGTGTCATCAATCATTTTAAGTGGCTGATCAGAAAGCCAGACAACTTGTTCTGAATGACACAATCTCCAGCGGCCATAACTTTCCGCTGTGTGAACATCATTACCATGAGAAATTTACTGTGGGAAAGCGGCTTCAGCAACACAAGCACAGTGTCCATCTGAAGGCTATTTTTATATTCCATTTATGGCAATGGTGCCTTGCCTATTTTGCAAAGGTGGTAAATTCAGGGGGTAGAAAGTAAAATTCCTGCCATATATTTCATCCACCCTTAAATTCATCCAGGTGACTTGACTTTTATCTGCTGGCTTACGAATTGTGCACATCTGCAAATCTAGGTGACTGAAACAGATTACTGGGGAGGACTTTTACTTTCTGAACATGGATTTTCTACCTCTGCAATTTAGTACCACATTTCACATGTAAAGATGCTGAAATGTTAGTTTCTGATTGCATTAGTTGCTGATCGTAGCCAATCCCAGTAGAATTTTCAACGAGATATTTACCTACATAAATTACACACTTGACTTAATAATTTTAATTAGTCTAATAAGTAAAAATAGGACCAAGGGTCCTGTAGCTTACCAGCAAGCAATCTTATTGTGATGATGCAAGTTATGAAAATTTGATGTGAAGTTTGACCTTCAAATTATTGAAGGTCAATATCAAGGTCACTAAATGAAAGTTCACATACATTTATAAGACCCCCTGTAATACCCAATCCTAAGTTCTGAAGCACTTTTGGTGATTCAAGTCAATGAAAATTCAATGTCAATTATGAACTTTAACCCCTTTGTGCAGATGTAGACATCCATATCTATGGAACTGCAAATTTAAGCACAAAGTTACAGACTCGATCACTAGATGGCACCCCCGGATCAGTTATTGAATATTCACAAGCAAGTAGAGTTCAAACGCGGTTTAGAATATGGAGAAGTTCAGCCCAATCCATGTTTTTCAACAGTTGCATGAATTAAACTCCTCAGCTAAGCCTGATGTGCAAACTGGTCAATATCCTTGTCCATAGTATCGACCCAGCGGTTTAAAAAAATGATCTCTTGTGACAGAAAAAATCGTTGTCCTCTGTAGCAACCACTTTAGCTACAGTGAGCCAACGGTATTCCAATTAGTGGTTTAGAAAAATCAGTTTTCTGAAGCAAAAAATTCAACATGGTATTGATTCTCTCTCATTCTACTGTCAATTACAGTCATCAAAAAAAAATGCGTAGTTCCTTACCATGGATTTACGTGTAGATTCCTTCATTGACAAATTCAGCGCTTCCTTATATCCACCCAAGTACTGGTGTTGATAGCCAATCACTCAATTACACACTCAGGCTCTTTTGCGTAACTGCACAGTTATAGTTCACGCCCTCGTGAAACCTCCCCGGTAACGATGTATTGATTGGCTCAATTCCCGAGTGTTTAAACTTTCCACAGTAACTGAAAGACATTGATCGGACAAACATAAGAGCATACAAGCCTATGCGTATTAGCAAGGTTGGTGACATCCGTTCAACGTCGAGCACGGTTGTGCACAGGGCTCGAAATTGCGACCGTTTTGGTCACATATGCGACCAAAATTGACACTGTGCGACCTTTGAATTAAAATAGTTGCACCTGTGCGACTGCTTTTTCCCCCCAATTAAACGCCTCTTTTCGGGTACATTTGGGTGTCGGAAGGCATGCCAACCGCTGCTGCAACTTAAATAGAGATGGGCGTATGTCTCAAAGCAGTCGGTGCATCAATCTACTGGACATACCGCAGCCGGGCGCACCGGTATAAGAATGGAGCGCACCCAGTGTGTTCCCTTTAGCTGACAATGACCATTCTGACCAATCAGAGGGGAGCTTGACGTCCGAAACCTCAATACTGGTGGTTAATTGTTCATATTAGCCGTCAATCACTCCATTTCGCGCTACTGAGAGTGATTATTATTGTAACTATACACAAGAATTAGACGGAAAATGAAACAGAGCAACGGAAGACTTTTTTTTTTGGTGTCGTCAACGCTCAAAAAAGTCGAGTCGGTAACAAAAATTACTGAAACTGAGAATCATGAACGTGATTCGAATGAACCGGCGGCGAAATCAGTTTATTATTTTCGCAAAGAGTTGCTTCGAAATTTTGAATGGCTGAGGTTATAAGAAGGTGAAGTGCACCGTGTTCATTGTAAAGATAATGGCCCAGATCTCGCAGGTAACACCGCATTATCTACTGAGTCCAAACACTTTAAAGTGAAAGTCCTACTAAACACGGAGAAAGCACGAACATAGAAAATATTGTGACAAATGTGCGTCAAAGAGTAGGTCCGGTGTTCTGTTAATATTTGCAACCTATCAAAATATGCTGCCTCGCGGCTCTGCGCTTGCGCAGACCTAAAATCTTCATCTCGTTTTCTTCTCATATCTTCAGTAGCCTATCTGCAAAAATCATAAACACGCATTTTTTTTTCAGCATGTCTTTAGACCAGTAAACGTTTATATATTTGCATGTACATGCAACGTCTTCCTGAAAATGCAGAAATTAGACGACAATGACGTGTGGCATACTATATCTTAAAACAAACATATCCAACTCATTATAACATCTGCTTATGTTATAATAAGTTAACAAATAGCAAAGTTACCTCTGTAGACTGATTCATGTTGCAATATTGAGGCGAAAACAAGGACTTTACGACTTCACGTCAGATCTGCATTTAACCCTAACACAGTTGAAGATTTGCTTCGGATCAGTGTGGAGGGTCCTCCTCTGGACGTATTTGGCGTCTCACAGGCAGTGAGGAGATGGATAGAAGGGCAGAGAGTCAGGAGACCCAATTTTAAATCCTGGCCTCAGGATATGGCATAAAGCCAATGTAGTGGAAACCTTTGTTAATCGATGAACTCAAGACTCTCATATTGTTTAATAACTGTCATTTGTTGGAGACAGTTGTATTTTTAATGTGGAGTGTTATATTGTAGTTTTTTAAACATGAATATAAATATATATATATATATATATATATATATATATATATATATATATATATATTGGTGCTTTTTAGATTTTGGTTTGTGCGCTCCTAAATTTTGGTTCGCGCTCCTAAATTTTTGAACTTGGAAGTGCAGTGCTACCAAGCAAAAAAGTTAATTTCGAGTCCTGGCGCAACTGAAAATGACGCGATTTATGGAAAAAAAAGAGTCCCTAAACCGGCCTGAATTGTTCAGTAACATTTACAGGATTTAAATGAGGTAAGGACATGGTCCATGGGAATTATTTCAAATGAAACAGGACCGGAGGCTTCCTTCTACTGGATACATCGGTCTCTGGAGGACGGATTGATGAAAAAGGTTAGGCTGCTACTTTTGCTTTTTGTTTTGGAATGTATAACATATTCAACAAAATCGAATGCCGAGGTTTTTTTTCATGTTTAAAACGTGAACAGGTCATGCATTTCGGTGGATCCCCTGGTACGTTCATTGCACCTTTCTGTTGAATCTAGGGAGGCATATATTGTTTGATTTTCCCTGATAGTGGAATGTCTGTTCTGTTAAAATAAGGTATATTTCAGAAATCAGATATCACCGAGTTAGTGAGTTGTACTTGTTCCTTACAAGTGTTGAAATAAGGTTGTGAGCTCGGAAGTCGGAACTGCTGGCTTTCTTTGCAGGGTGAATGTTCTGACTGTTTAATCAGCAGTTTATTTCATGAGTATGTGTGCTGGCTTGGGGGACTTTGAAGAAAAATGGACAAAACTCTAAACTTTATTATGGAGGAAAGGCATGTGTTTGGAGAGGTTACTGGTGAACACTGATGTTCAACTGCACGATATTGATAAATTCATGCTAAACTCAACCAGAAAATCATTAGTTCATATTAAATTTCATGCCTCAAAACTTTATTTGTGTTAAATATAAGATTATTTTATGATCTGACAGTGCACCATTTTGAGGGATCTCAGACTTTGGGGAGCCACCTGGATAGCTGTCTAATTTGGCTCATTACAAGTCGGTAATCTAGACTGCAATGTTCAAGATAAATTATACTTGTGGTCAAGGAGTTTATGATCCCAGAAATGCATAGATTTAAGCCCCAGCAGTTTTTCAATTCTCAGTATCGTTTTTTTTTTGCAATTTCAATGTTGAATTTTCATGAAGATGTTTTTTGTTTGCAGCCCCTTTTCTCTAGCAAAAATATGAAAATAAACTGAAATACGACGGGAGTCTAAATGCTTCAAGTGTCTAGACTCAGTTCAGCCACTCCTTTCCAGGCTGTGAAGCTGCAATCTTGAATTATAAAGCCTTAAATAAGGTAGCCCCCCAAATAGCCAGATTTGGCTTCTGCGCAAAGGGATTAAAAGTCACAGAGGGTCAAGTTGAGGTCAGCAAACGGACTTCATATGTGACTTTCTAACCAAATGAAAGTTCATCAAATGAAAGTTCATATGTGACTTCCTACATGTCTGTAACACAAAACTAGGCTCCATCTGTGACCATTTCAGTGATACAAGTCATTGAATTTTCACTAGGTCACATTTGACTTTTGAAGGCCAATACGAAGGTCACCAAATGAAAGTTCATATATGACTTCCTATATGTCTGTAATACAAAAATAGGCTCCATCTGTGACTGTTTTGGCAATGCAAGTCATTGTAATTGTATTAGGTCAAATTTGACCCTCAAAGGTCACCAAGAATCAAGCTGAATGTTCATGTGTGACTTCCTTTAAGTCTGTGATACAAACTAATGCTCCATCTGTGACCTTTTTGGGGATAGAAGTCATTAAATTTTCACAAGGTCAAGTTTGACCTTCGAAGGAGAATATGAAGGTCACCAAATGAAAGTTCCTATATGACTTCCTATACGACTCAATTACACCGTGTCCCAAAAGTTCATGCACCACAGAAAAAGTCAACTCAGAGTGTGAATATTCAACAGAGTACATTTATTCAAAAGCCAGTGTATCCCCCCTGCATCTTAATTACTGCCCTCAGCCTGTCGGGCATAGAATGCACTAAGTTGTTTACTTTGTGGAAAGGAAGGCTCAAAGTTGCTCCACTCCCGCACAGCCCTCGCACTGAGCTGCTTCATGGTGGTAGGGGGTGGGCTGTGGAAGTCTCGACTGTTCTGGATACCCAAGCAGTTCTCAATTGGGTTGAGGTCCGGGGAGTTGGGTGGCCATTCCTCTTTGCACAGAAAGCCAGGAAGCTGCTCAGAACACCACTGCTGAGTTGTACGAGCAGTATGTGCGGGGGCGCCATCTTGCACGAAGACCATTTCCGCACGCCTGTTGAACATCTTCCAAGCAGTGACGGGGCCTGATTTCTTTTTTCTGGTGAGTATGGGAAGTAGCACTGGCTGGAGAATGTTCTTGACATAATATTCAGCATTGATGGTGGTGCCCTGGGGTGCAACATGCAACTCAGACAGCCCTGAAGATGACATTGCCCCCCAGACCATGCAAAGGACGCTGAACTTGACTTGTTCAGAAGGTGGCACTTTCTTTCGATCGTCAGTGTACAGCGCTCCAGTCTGCGACCAAGATTTATCTTTTACGACTTACATTCTCACATCGGTCGCGCGTTGTGCACCTATTCTGGGCAGCGATTCACTCCCTAATTATCGGCCGCCGGCCGCAAATTTTTTTCTGCAGGTCGGTTGGTACCATTATGTACATCAGCCAATCACAGCTCGGCTGTACTTGTGCATCGATGAGAATGGTAAAGCATTCGACCTTGGCACTGTCAGCTGAGTTGTAAGCGCGGAAAATTTCTAAAACCTTGTCTGACAAGAACGATGTAAGTGCTCCACAATACGCAAAATTACAAGTACACTAGCTGGTCTGCTGCAGTAGTCCAATAATCTATGTATTAGGCCTTGGCTTCGGTGACTAATACTGCAGATCGGAGAGCAAATTTTACGATATCAGAAAGTGTTTTCATTACCGGTTTTTTATTTTGCTATTTAGATTTTGCGCATTTCTAAGGGTAATGGAAACGCACCTGGAGAGTGAGAACGATGTCCGACGTTATTAGCCCAAAAACACAGTCTGCTTCGTGACCGTAGACTGTTCGTGACACAGTTTTGAGTCTTGTTGATACCAGCTATGGGTGCTTGCGTCCAGTGGCGAATGGTTTTATTTAGCGTTTCAATATCAATCGCTAACCTTCTATCCTGATGGATTAGGTTGAATGCGCACTTCCACTCTGATCTGAAGTTCCGCGTGATTATTCATGCAGTATGTATGAAATCGGTGACTGGTCGGTCCGAGTGCAAGATTTTTCATTTTCATTAGAGTTCGATAAAGATGAGAAAAGCTGCGGTTCTTGTAGATTTATAGTCCGTTTTCTTTGGGGTTCCGATAATTGGCCAGCTGTCAGAGGAATAGTATTTTGTCGATTGCAGCAAATGTTCAAAACTGATTCAAAAACTAACTGGTGACGCCTGTCCAATGTAGCTACTCCAGCGACGACCATGCCTCAAATATGAGTCTGAATCATGAACAGTGTATGGTCACGAAGCAGACTGTTTTTTTTTGGGGGGGGGGCTAATAACGTCGGACATCGTCCTCACTCTCTGTGTGCGTTTCCGTTACCCTTCGAAATGTGCAAAATCTAAATAGCGAAATAAAAAAACTGGTAAATAAGAATAATAATTATTATAATAAGCCGTCCTACTACATTGTTACTGGTGAAAGAATTTCTTGAAAATTTGTGCAAACCCTGCTGAAAATTCCAGCAAAGACCAGCAAGAGTTCTAAGCTGATTTAAGATGGTCTGAGCTGTGTTTTGGACACCATTAGCTGGTCATAGCTGGTCTAGATGTTTAAAGCTGGTCTCTATAGCTAGATGAAGGTGGTCAAAGCTGGTTAAGCTGGTATTGTCAGCTGGAGAAGGGCTGGTCAACCAACTAAAACTGTCCAAAACACAGCTTAAACCAGCTTGACCAGTTTAGGCTGGTTAAAGCTGGAATTTTCAGCAGGGAACAAACTTGGCATACTGCACCTATTTTTCACCAAATATTTAGGGTGGATCACTTTAATGTCAAACTTGCAATTTGTGATGAACAAATATAGCAAAATAATGCTTTTTACGGCTTCAATTCCTCCTGGGTCTCATATTTCAAAGCAATTTAGCCATGTTTGGTGTCAAATTGTTCCTTAGGATGGCAGCAACAATAACAGTTATACATTTTAGAACTAGCACTGTGATAATTGGGAGTTATTCATTGATTTATCCCCATATGTTGGTCTTAGGGGGGTGCTCATCTAAAGTTGGCCATAATTTTTCTATTTAGATTTGTATGATAATTCTCCAAAATGACAACTGCATTTATACATTTTTCAAACATTCTTGTGAACATCAATATCTACTTTTCAGTTCACAAAGTGCTTTCTGATAATGTTTCTTAACTCTTTCAACCCCAGATATTCTAGCATCATTATACCCTTCAACCCCACAGCCCTCTGTAGAGGGCTGGTCATTATCTGGACATTGTATCTTACTGTTATCTCAGGAATCCCATTAAATGTAACCTGATATGTTCCAATCAATTAGTCAGATTGTTTGAATTTTCCCTACAGGAATTTGGGGTTGAAGGGAATATGTTGGTCAGCCCTCTGTAGAGGGCTGTGGGGTTGAAGGAGTTAAATAAATGCAGCAACAACTGATAGTCTGTTCAGGTATCTTTATTTGGGCTTGTAAATATTCAGAAAAGTATCATGGTACTTTGCGTGACCACAGTTTTGGCCTGCGCGCCTAAATTTTGGCCTGCGTGCCCAACTTTTTCAGGTTGGGAGCACATGCGCTCCTAGGTCCAAAAGTTAGTCTGGAGGGTAGATGCGGTCGTTTTGGCTGTTGGGAGTTGGACATAAGTAGAGTGGGCACTCATCAGAGAAAACCCAGTTTTCCCAGTGTCTTGGGATCATTGTGGCATACTTCTTTGCAAAAGCCAGCCGCTCCTCCTTTTGCAGTTTGGTAAGGCAAGGAATCCACTGTCCTCTGTATACTCTCAGACCCAGTTTCTCAGTCAGAAAACAATGGCTGGTACTCTTAGAGACTGCTTCTCCAAGATTCTTCAGTCTTCGACTGAGTCAGTGGCAAGATTGGTGTCTCTTTCCCTTGGCCTTTCGGATGAGGTCCTTGGCCCTGGAACTCAGGACTTAGGGGCGACCTGCACGAGGCTCGTCTTCAAGGGATTCACAACTCTGGTGTCTCTGCCACCACTTCTTCACCCATCATATGCTTCTGCCAAGGTCCTGAGCTACCTCCCTGCAACTTTTCCCTGTCCTGCGCAAGGCAATGGCTTGAGCACGGACCTGAGGCTCTGAAAGAGCAGTCTTTCCAGATTTTTGTTTGGCCACCATGGCAGCACTACCAAAAAGGTTCTCTCAGTGACATGCTCCTTGGTCAACCAAGAAATTTATAGGGCTCTCGCAAACAGATGAACTAATTAAACAACCTCACAACACCTGGCTGACCAGGTGCAACCCATTTTGGAGGCAGACATGTTGCCCATTGGGGTGCATGAACTTCTGGGACACGGTGTACAAACCTACGCCCTATATGCAACAATTTTGCTGATATAAGTCATTGAAATTTCACTATGTTAAGTTTGACCTTCGAAGATACACCACATGAAAGTTCATATATGACTTCCTTTAAGTGTTCAATACACGTATGTTCCCGATCCTCAATATTTTCAAGCCTGGAAGCCTATGAAAATTGTAAAATTTTGCTTGAACTCAACTTTGACTTCTCAAGGTCATCTGAGGTCAACTTTAACACATCCAAAATAATCTCTATCTGCAACCATTTACCTTCCACAGGCGATTTTGCCCATTCTCAATGTTAAAGTACAGCGCCCCCACTAGACCCAATTCCGTCAATTCAATCAAAATGGTGTTCGCACTGTACATTGACAGTACTAAGGTAATTTGATTGCCTGATTTAGAAAAAAATTTATAATGCAGTTTTTGAGAAATAATTTTTTAAAATTTTACAATCCCATCTTTAACACTGGGGCTTAAATTTCAAGGGCCCATAAAACGGACAAAAATGATTCAATCAAAAATCTGGAAAAAAAAAAAACGACTGGAGATATGGTCTAGTAGTATGTTATTGCAAATTTATATGAAAATTCATCAGGCCAAAAAAAAAGATAAAAAATGTTCCGGACGATAGACGACGACGCCACTCCACTTATCGGCCCCTAGGGCCAGTAAGCTAAAAATCAAGCAGATGTATTTCCCCCAAAAAAAATCAAGTAGATGCATATACAAAAAAAGAAAAAAAATCTGAAACAAAACAAACAAGCCTCAAATCAAAGTGCTTTTCAAACTGAGCAAAGTAAATGCATTGATGCACCATTAATTCCCAGCGATCTGATTTTGCAAGCATATTGTACATGGAGGAATAGAATAATTTCAGTGGAGATTCAGTATGACTTCTCTATCAATTTGCGTTTCATTCCTATGAGTAAAATAGCAATGAACTGGTTAGGGCACATGTTTATTCCTACATCTTCAAGAACTTTGGATTCTTCACACAGAGCAGGTTTAGAGACCACTACCCAAGACAAAATTGGCTTCTTGCTTGATTTTTAGCTCATGAAATTTTAGAAGAACGAACAGTTGCATTTTAAGCCATGAATGGGACTGAGATTCAGCCAAGCTCAGGAACAATATGAGGCCGGACAGGCTGAGACAAGAGGTTATTCAAGAAAGGCAGGCTTATATTAGATAACCCACAAACCAGGAAAATTAATTGGGAGAAATATCCAAATATGAGCCACAGCCACAGGGATCAGTGAGACAGAGGAGGGAGGAGTCCAGACAGACAACTACGCACATGGATCATTGCACTGTGAGTGTAAGCTGCATCCTTGGACAGTAAAATGCCAATTCATTACTAGTCACTAATGGTCACTGGTATCTGATTCTTTATGATGTAAGTGGTCCTGTTGTGGCTTGTCTATCACTCAGTGATATGATGCAAGCAAAGCACAAGACAACAGCGCAGCATACAGTTCACGTGGCCTCATTATCTATACATGAAACCACAGCTGAAAGAACAATGACCCCATCTTGCAGACAGGTTTAACTTCTCACATAAGACATGAGGACCATAAAGCAATGAACAGTACACACTTAAGTACAATTCAGCTTTGCGATTGAATGTCCTTTTTTGTGAAATAAAAAGGAGAATGGAGTTATATTCAGGGCCCATACACACAAGAACGATTTTTTTGAAAACAAATAAATATTTTATCGTTTTGGCCTTGCGTATTTTTTGAAAACAGGTTCCAGAGTGAGAAAATCTGAAAACACCACCCCAGCGTTTTCGTGCGGACAATCACAATGGGTTTTTTTGAAAACGATGACATGATAGCCCCTATCACAGCCCCCAGGTCTGTGTGTTGCGCTGTATAGCGCGGTAGCGTTTCTACGGAAATAGACCAAAAAACGGAGAAGAGGGCGACTAGCATGTGCCTTCTTCTTCCACGTTTTTGGTCTATTTCCGTAGAAATGCTACAGCGCCATACAGCACCACACACAGGCCTGGAATATTTACTACAGCGTTTTAGGTCGTTTTAGGCGTCTGCGTGTGGATGCAGATATTTTTAGAAACGGTGCCGTGTGGACGGGAGATTTTTTAGAAACGACAAAAGAAAGACCGTTTTCGAAAATCACCATCTCCGTGTGGAGGAGGCCTCAGTGTATTGCATGTCAATAACTGAGTGATGAACTATCTCTAATGACAGATGAGTGACTTCCAGCCCTAGAGAGGATGCCGCGTCAGATCAATTATGAGGAAAAAATAATAGTTATCATAAATGAATACCTGTGTGCAAGATATACCTAAAATAAAATATTCCTTTTGAGATTTTGGGGATCAAATTTTTAATGACATGTTGGAGATTTTTTTTTTTTTTTTTGTAATGGTAGCATACAATGGAGCCTGTTGCTGTTTCCTGGGGCTGAAGGGAGCTGACAAACCCTTTTTTGTCGAAAAACATGAATGTATTTCCTTTGAGAAATCTTTGGTATGAGATGAACCTTTGGCCATTGTGGCCTTGATGTCAGCTCTTTTTTTTTTTTTTTTTTGCAAAAGTTGACTTAAGTACTTCTTGCATGCAGGTCTTCAAATTAGCTTTTTGCGTGAGTTCTCTAAACTTACTCCTTATGGACATTAACCTCATTGAAGACAGCAAAGTCTGCCATCACGTCTTGAAAAAGGTCCATGAAAATGTAAAAAAAAAAAGAAACACCATGACGACTGGCACTATTAATCGGTAAATTGATACATTACTTTTTTTCCACACAGAGTAATGATACAACATTTCAGGCCAGTGTACCCCCAATTTTCTGTAACATTAAAAAGAGTCATCAGAAGATAACATATCCCCCAAGCCCCTGCTATCTAATCTCAGAAATCCCAAAATATCAAAAGGCACCAGTGTAAGGCCTGACTAATATGCACAGCAAGTTTCGTTAAAAATATTGAACAGTATTAGAGTTCTTTTGCGGAAACGAAATCATTACAGACGGACACATGGACAGACACACTGATGACCATATCCCACCGCATTATATGCCGAGGGAATAATAACTTAAAAACACTGTTCCCTCATATAGTTTATCTTTCTGCTGTGGAGAAAAAAAATCCACCTGCAGCGTTTTAATGAGTTCCACAACCCTGATAGCTTGCTCCATCATCGAGTTGTCTCCTACTTCCCTTCAGATAAATCAGCTTTGAGCCAGGGGCCTTGTTCCTGGGAACTCAGCTAATTTAAATATGCCAGTGGTCTGAAAGGGGGGTGATTTAAAACTGGAGGTGGGGAGAAATAGTCCCTGATGCAGATAACGGAAAACAAAGGGGCAAAACAGGTAAGATAATCAAGTCATTATCCTCTCCCAGTCATGCTGACTTAAGCTCTCAGTAAATGAAGAAATTGGGTGTAATTCCTCTGTGGACAGGACAAAATCATTAAGAGCATGACCTCACTAAATCTCTATCTTAATGCTGTAGCTAGTTAAACTGGTTTCCTTCAGAAATCAATAATGTCCATATCTATTTTCACTGAAGATGTTCGAGTTTTGAACAAGCAGCAGAGATATAACACACTTTCTGAGGGGATAGGACGTAGGATAGTGCCAGAATATTTCTTCTGAATCAATCCTTACAGCTACAGTTTACTAATCTCAGATAAAATGAAAATATTTGCATTCTGTTCAGATTTTTTTGTGGGTCTTATCCATATTAATCGATGAAGATGTGTATGAGTGTAAACATTTTAAATTGCTCCACAAGTTGGTAGATGTTGAAAAAGGCTTCATGCTCCATTTACGTCCTTGAACAGGCAGCAATCATACACAGAAATAGATTGGAAAGGGCTCCATCGCATATTCCCCCATCTGCTGCTTGATGATTGGTTATTCATTTGTTTCCAGGGTTTTCTCATTTGAGACTGAGTAGCTCATCATGCTGGTTGTGGTCCTGTCGAGCTAAATGCAGCTATAAAACCATGATTTATGTACTCTTGACAGAGAAGAGCATTGGGAGGGTGGACCAACCGTTTTGGATTGCAAAGTAGTCAGTGTGTGAAGTCACTGAAATAAATAAAATAAACACAGCCATCCAATTGAATATTCAGAAGCTACACAAGTTCTGATCTACACAGCTATCTGTGCAATATAAGGAGCAAACCTCAGATTGAGGAGTGGTGAAATTAAGAATTCTGAAGCATTAGCAAAATTCTTACCCAGCCAATATGTTGTTAAAAATTATACTTTGTAGATGACCTCTAAGAATGCTGAACACACTTACGTACACAAAGACACACGCACACACACACACTTCAATATGATTCTCTTCCTTGAATGAGGAAAGGCCAATGTGCTTTTTTTCCCCAAGGAACAGTGTCATGTCATATTTAACAGCTCTGTGTTTTGAAAAGCATATGGCTATCTGAATCAAATAAACTCAACCAATACATTCGCATTCTTATTATTATTACCACCATATAGTAAATAGGGAGCTGAATAGTAAAAAGGGAATATTAAATTTTATTCGGCATTAGATATTAGATATCTTGCAGCAACACCCTACAAAATGAATCACACCATTGATGAAGATAAAAGAAGGCCGTTGATAAAAAATACAGCAAGTGAGTTATAGGCTGAGAAAATGTGTAGTTATAACTTGCACACAACGAAATCTGCTCGGAGATAAACATCTTGCTTGAAGAGTAATATTTTTCTGCCAAAAGATATGTCATCTACAGTCACCAATCCAATAAAACACTACCGCGGATATTCAGTAGCACTTCCCTGAGAAGAGAGGGTGCATAAAGTATTGATGCGAATGTAAGTAACTGAATATATTTTTAGGAAAATATTTTTCTCTGAGCAATATAACTTCCCTGATCTTTACTGGTGTTGTTCAGTGCGGTAGTGAATAATTTTATAGGGTACTGCGTCTAGCCATTTATTCCTCAAACCAAAATAGTAAGTACAATTAATGTGATTGTTCTTGCTCCACTTCATGTCAATTTAATCAGTTTACACTGAGCAGAAACAGGCAATGAAACATGAGGAGATCTACCCTGTATTGGGAGCTATTTATACACTGCCCTTCCAAAAAAAGTTGCCATTTAGATTTAAATAAGATAATACTCATGAGCCTATGAATGAAACATTATTACAGTGATGAATATGTTTCAGCTGGCAATAATTCTTTTTATCCTGACTTATTCAGTTTGCAACTTCTCATTTCTTGAACAACCATGTCAGAAGATATATCTCATGGTCGTTGAAAAGATGTTACTGTGTTTCAAGAGGGGCAAATTATTGGCCAGCATCAAGCAAAGAAAACAGCTATGAAGATGGCTGAAATCACTAGGATTGGGTCATGAACTGTCAAACAATTTATTTAAACATGGAAGGATAGTGGTGAACTGTCAACTTTACAGAAGAGATGGGTTGGAGAAAAATCATGACTGATCCTAATTGGGGACCATTAAAATGTTCGGTGAAGTCTCATCTTTAAAAAAACAATAGCAGAAATCATGGCTATGTTTATTTATCAATGTAAGAGCATTTCTACACGTATGATGCAACAAGAATTTGGAGGATTGGGATTAAGCAGCTGCGTGGCCACAAGAAAGCCACTTGGTAGAGAGGCTCATTGGGAAAAAACAACTTCAATTTGCAAGTCAGCATGAAGATTGGACAGAGGAGCAATGGAAAAAGGCCATGTGGTCTTATGAGTCCAGATACACCCTATTTGAGAGTGTGGGGATGTCAGGGTAAGACAGGAAGCCCACGAAGCGATGCACTCGTCATACATAGTGCCCACTGTACAAGCCTCTGGAGGCAGTGTTGCTTTAATTGGTCAGGTCAAGGCTCAGCACTGTTTTGCAGCAATAAATGATTTCAGCAAACCACCTGAATATACTGAGTGACCAGAAACCCATCAGTGGGCTTTTTAATCCCAGATGGCACCGGCATATTCCAGGATGGCAATGCCAAGATTCACTGGGCTCAAATTGTGAAAGAGTGGTTCATTGAGCATGAAGAATCATTTTAAAACATGAATTGGCCACCGCAGAGTCTGGACCTCAACCAACTGAAAGTCTTTGGTAAGTGCTGGAGAAGGCTTAAGGGAGTGGTTTGATTTACTCATCGTCAATACAATATCTTGGCCAAAAATAAATGCAAATCTAGTCGGAAATAAATGTTGTAACATTGTATAAGATTGTTGAAACAATACCACAACGGATGTGCACCATGATCAAAACTAAATGTGGCCCAACCACACATTATTGTGAGCGACGTTTTTTTTGGACAGGCAGTGTACATTGGAAGGACTTTGAACGATCTTACTCCTTGACATTCATTTAGATGTGTGTCTGTTTATGCGAGTGTGCATGCATATATAGAGATTCATTCTCATTCTCATTCTCACAAGCAAAATGAGATGAATGCAGCAGGGCTTGCTTCAAAGGGTTTTGTGAGGTAATACAAATATGAATCCGGTTAATAACACTTATTGAGGGAAATAAACTCATGCAGTACATGCAGAATGTAGCCTAACTTGAATACTGTACTTCCAAGGTGATTTTCCTCTTCAATTAACTCAGTAGAGTTGCAATGCCCCTGGCAATTGTGGATTTCCAATGAAGATTTACATTTTGTTTTTTGCAGGTTATGTGTGTAAGTAACAGTGAACTGATCAATTGCCTCAAGGTCCTCATGTCCTGAATCCTTTTCTTATAGAACAGCACAAAAATGGAAAGACCAGAGGAAGAATGACAATAAGGTTCAGGGTTCAGCTGCGTGTATGAGCACTAGTACAAGCTTTAACACAAGTCAGCCATCAAGCCTTCAGCTACACAGTGCGATCCATTCAGTGCTATGTTAGAGCTAACATTGGACAGACACTTGGCCCTCCCTCACACCCCGCCCCCTTACCCTCTGTCTCCACACTGATCGCCTCCAAGTCAGGTGACCCCCGTTTCCCCAGAGGAGGGCGGTCATCTGGACCAGTACCTTTTTCTGAGCCACCTGCGACCTTTGGAAATGCTGGCCCCTGTTTGGTTGTGCTGGCGCTTGTGGGTGTGGTCTTTCCTGTGGTTACCGGGAGGGGCAACAAAGCAGCCAATCAGTCAGATCAATTGCAGACACACAGTAGAGTGGATAATATTTAACTGTTTGTTCAGATGTAGCTCATCTTGCCAGTGGACTGCTGCCAATCCATTTAGCAAAAACTGTACACATTTTACGTAGATCTGAATTGCTTAACGGGCTGAAAGTGACATGAAAATACATTGCTTTTTTGCCCCTGATGCAGGAGGAAAACAAAGCATTTTTTATTGATGTTGGGTTATCTGGAGGTGGTCAAAGTGACTTGACTTTGTGACTTTATTTTATTATTATTTTTTTTTTACCAGCATCATGTAATATGCACACATACAATTTCTGGCGTCAGTTACTAGCTGATTTGAAGGAGTGAGGTATCTATGAGTGTAATTTCGTTCTTTAAATCATGCCTTCAACATCAGTACTGAGAAGCTGTCAATAGCCAAAAACCTTTATGTAACATCAGGCCCCACTGAAAATGAAAAGCAAAACCAAAATCATTAATCACGTCCACATTTATCATTTAACTGTCAAAACCACTGATAGTGATGGCATAACTTGCCTGCAATATGTTTTAATTAAAAATCCTACTTTTATATATATCTATCAGCAATATTGCACCAAGACATTTTTCAACTAAAATTTTTCCTCAATTGACACTTCAAGCCTTATAAAATTCAAAGTGAGTGCTAGGATCTTGTCTACGACACAAATCAGCAGTGTCTGATTAATCTGAAATAGGAACATGTCAGCCAAAATGTTGTGCTACCCAGGGATGCTTCAGTTCAGATTGAGCATGAGGGCCCCAATCACTCATTGCCAATTTGAAAAGTTTTGCACAGAATAAGCTGGCCTGTCAGTAAGCCATGATTGCCATCTGTGCCAGGCAAATTAAAACCCTTTGCCAGGGGAGATCAGCTTTGGCAGGCATGACAATAGCTGCACTTCCATCCCACTTATGATTTTCCCCCTTAAAAAAAAAAAAAAAAAAAAAAAAAAAATTTAAATAAAATAATAAAAAAAAAAAAAACAGGTGTAGACATTAGACCGCCACTCAAGTATCTGAACATTAACTGCTAAGAATGAGTCTCACTAAACCATTTCAGGACGATGAGATTATTGAACAGTGGAGATGAAGGTAAAATAGATTTCAAGAGCCATTTTCCTGATTTGGCATGAGGGAGAAATTAGACTAATTGGCTCTCCAGCTGCAGGAGGCTTTAGTCTCCACTCATGATCAGTAATCTCCTTCCTGCAGTTTGAAGGGTGAAAAGGTGAACTGATCAATACAGGTGCTCATATAGTAGTGGTTCCCATTTCTGTTGGTACAGTGCTAGCTGCTTGAGAAGCAATGCTGAGTTGAGCAGCTTTATCTACTCTCTTTTTAGTTCTAGAAGAATGTCAGACTGAATGTGACAAATGGATAGCACTGTTGCTAAATAAAGACCCCTGTCTCTCACACAGACTCTGATTATTTGGCAATAATCATTAACACACAACAATCGATGTTATGCAATTACTATACCACATATACTTAGAACAAAATCAAGATTACATAATAATTTTGAAGCTCTGAGCAGTCTCCCAGTGAGTTTTATGCAGAGCTTCTCCAGTATAGTCAAAGTACAAACCAAAATTCTAAAAAATGGTTTATTCATTTTCCATAACTGATTTCTGACACTCGTGCTCCTCAAAATAGCAAACAACAGATTAAAGTTAACATGGCCCCAGAATTATCAATAGTAATCAGGGTTCTCCATAATGGTCGCCTTGGCCGGCAGCCGGAGGTTTACCTACAGCTGTTTTCCGTTGTACTGCCAGGTATTTTTGTCAAAGTCTCAAAAAAAAACAGGCTCTGTTTTAAACGAATACTTGACAACGTACCGACCAGACCAGGAAGATGACTAGCTAGCCTCACAGGGCTGGAAATTATGCAGTTAACGTTACTGGCTAGCTAGCTCGGAGCTAACAGTAGTGTAATGTTGAAGCACAGGGGCTTGTCATGCATGATCGTGGACTGACAGCATAACTGCAAAAGCAGATTGCTTATAAGCACAAAGCCTCTGTTGGTAACAAATCTAATGTTTGCTACAATGGCCTTAGGTGAGCACTAGCTACATCCTGTTGATTATTGAGAACAGACAAGGTAGCTACTAGTTGTCCGAAACAATGGATAAAACGAAACACTTAGTTTTCTGCAAAATTCCGTAGCCATGCTAGCTGGATAGCAAGCTAGTTAATGCTACCAAGATCATCATGGACTTCAGTGGGAGTGTCACAAACCTTTTTCAACACATGAATTTACCAACATTCGCAAAAATGAGTTAACGGTAGCGTATGTAACCAGCTGGCTAACATGACATAGCTAAATAGTTAGCTAGTTATTCTTTCCATAAGCTTCAAACAACCAAAATAATGCAACAAACTCAGCTTCATCACTGCAAGGAGACAAGCAGTGCGTTAATTCCAGCATCACTTTGTAAGGTTAGAATTACTAGCTCGTAAACAATCGCCAACGCAATGTTTTCACTTGTCTTGGATAGCGAGCTGGCTTTAACATGATCTCATTGCCTCACACCGATGATTCTGTTTTTAAAGAGCTTAGAGAAAAACTCATACAGGATTTTTTATGATAGCCGACAGTAGTAGACATGTTTATTGTCAACTCAAAGAGTTGCCTGGTGTTGATAATGCATGGTAATGTTGCTAGCACACAAAAGCTTCTTAACCACGTTCCTGTCATTTGTGTTTCGATGTGACTCTGATCCGGATCTACGACCGACGGTACCGCCAGATAGACATCTAGTCCTCAATGAATGTGGCGACAGGAAACACGCTCTTAAGAACTTTATTCATGATCAATAATTTCTATGAATAATCACTGTAAATGTCAATGATTATGGGATTTCTTTGCTTGTATTCTGCAAGTGCTTAAAATCTCTGTGAATACATTTCCGAGCGTCTCGACATCCTGGCAGCTGAAAGCCACATGCCCCCAGACCCCCGGCGAATTTTTTGACGCGCACAGCAGACACCTATAATTTACAGTACAGACAAAAAGTGTGTGTGAGAACCCCAAGTAATTTTATGAAATGCAGTCAGATATGCACTTATGAGCAACCTCTGCCACAACTGAAAAAGAATACAACAAAGAACACAGCTAGCAATGCATACGGTATGGTCTTATATGCAGTCAGGTCCATTAGTATTTGTAACAACAGAAATCAAATAATTCCAGAACTGAACGCCACCACAAATTATTTAAAATAAGACAATGAAAATGTGCATGACTTTTATTTAAAGTTGTTTTTTTTTAAACTCTGCAAAACCTCATTTCCAAAAAAGTTGTGATGCTGTGGAAAATGCAAATAAAAACAATGCAATGATTTCAAAATCAATTAAACCTTACATTTAATTGAAATATCAAATCTTCAGCCCCTCAGGTGGCACGGTATTTAAAACAGGCAGGACTCTGAGATGGAAATCCCTGTATGTTCTCAGAAACACTTCTATAAACCAATGTAAGTGAGTTTGCAGCTAATCAGAACAAAACAAGCTTGACTAACAAAAGAGGAAGAAAATATTGGAAAGTAGGACTGATTTGTTTTATTCTGACATTTTTGAAGCCATACCATTTTTATCATACAACCTGGGCTGCCATATATCTCAAATCAGCCCTTGGGCAAGATGCCAAATGCACATTCCACACCAGAAATGAACTCTAAACCTTTTATCTGCATTCATGTCATTGAAATAATGAAGGCACAACACCTGGCCTTGGCACTGTTCTGCAGTTAATTGCCCAATAACTTTGGGTCTCTAAAAATGACAGGGGCCATAAATAAAAAGTGCTGTAATTCCAATACAGTTAACCTGATTGGTATTTAAATACTTTAAATAAATTAGAAATTCTTCGCTTTGAGCTCACATTCATTGCTTCGTTTCTAGTTCAATATGCCGTGGTTGAAAACTAAAGTAACAGCTTTGTCAATGTCCCAATATTTATTGACCTATATGTAAAGGGAAAATTATATCATTCCATTTCAACTGTTAATTATTGTTTTTTTTCCAGAAAACTACAGGTATAACAATCACCAACATCTCTGAGTAATTCAAAATAGAATCAAATTAATTTACAGTATATTGGCAATACAAGTTTTACCTTGCCTGCCACAGAGTCAGCGGGGCAAGGTATTGTAATCAGTGTGGTTTGTTTGTCTGTTTGTTTGCGTGTCTGTGTGCCAACAATCTAGTCTTTGCACGGTTGCACTGATTGATTTACAACTTTCAGAGTAGGTGGACAATGGTCTGTAGATTACCTGATTAAATTTCTGGGGTGATTGGGTCGAGGTCAAAGTCAGCAGAAACGTAATAATCTTTTCTTTTTTTTGTGATAACTTCAAATTCATCACATTGACTTCAAACCAAAATGTGCACCTTTCAGTTCTGCTTCCAAACATATGCTGCATGACTGGGTTGCTTTGAAAGTTTCCATAGTGGTTGGGGGTTAAATGTCAGGGGAGTCAAGATCATGAGTAAAAATAATATATTTTCAATTATAACTCAAAAACTGTTGCAGATGGACAGATTTTTACAATCATGAGCATATAGGAACTCCTATATGGGCTTTCATTTGACACCATGACCTTGAGCTTGAGTGACCTTGAAAGGTCAAACTCAAGATCACGCATTTTCAGAGGGCTATGATTTTAAAACGGTTGAGGTCACACTTGGAAAATTGAGTCAGTATCAAAAGTCCTAAAATCAGTGCTGGCAGGCGAGATTTATTTTGCCTGGCAACACTTGTTTTAAAGAGCATTAATCACAGTGTTAGAGAAACATTCCTCAACTTCCTGTTTCATTAGACCACAAATATGAGGTAACATTCAAATAAAATCCCTTTGTCATATATCACCATGCAAAAACTTGTAGAATTATCTCTTCAAAAGTGCTAACGAGCCAGCCTAAGTCTGCTACTGCGCGTAAAAAATTAAACGATAGAAGGTCAAATGTACCATTTAGCATTGTAAAGGCAGCAAAGAAAAAATGTAAAACATCCTGAAAGGTTGCAAACTTGCCAGGAAGATGATCCAAGTGCATTTTGTCCTCATGGATAGTGAGGAACAGGCTGACTGATGTAATAAAGAACCAGAGGATCATGGTTGAAGATTTCTACAAATTGGTTGCATTTTGGGATTGGCAAGTCACAAAACCAAAAACAAGATTTCATTCCAAAAAAATTCCTTAAAGAGGGTTTTACAAAGAGAGCCTTCACACACAAATGCCAGGAAGACTACTCCTGACTTACGTCCATACTGCCTTTTAAGACAAAACATCTTTCAGCAACACACAGCACACTCCAGGACTATTTGGCAAATGCTTGACAGTGCTCCTTATGCATAATATGGTTTCTCTGCACATCCTTCTGTGTATCCCAAGACAGTTTGTTGATGAGAACATATGATAACAGAAACACTAGAGAGAATACATTAGAGAAAGGTTTTAGTTTTGTTTAAAGAAATAAACCCAGATTTGCATAATAAACTTTTGTGGTGCTCTAAGCAAAAGCTCTAACCTCTGGAGCTTTCATATCCTCTGTGTCATATATTCTGCACATCTTTGACAGCAATAGCATTCACTGAGAGTCAAAATTTCAGAAAATTAATTACAGACTCGCCTCAAACTGAGCAGAAAAAAATAACAATGTATGGTATAAAATGTTGCACTTGATAAAGTTTTGAAACTTGATAAAGTGCAAAAACATTTCCATACATGTTTATGTGCAGCTACTTAATGAGAAAAATAATTAAATTATTTTAGGCACAAGTAAACAAAAGTTAATCATATTTTGCATGTACTTATTTTGTCAGGTTTATCAATAAATCAAGATCATGGGTATGTATGTTCGAGCCTTGAAATGCGAACAATCTGCACAGAACGAGGCAAGCAATATGGTACAAGAATAAAAAATGTAAAATTGGAAAAAAAAACATCGAGAACTGACTCGACAAGATGTTAACGTTTAAACAAGTGACCATGTCCCCAAACAGATGGAATCGGTCTTTCATTAGGGCTCAGCTCTAAAGGTTTGCTACTATGTCACCAGGTACACAAGCCAATTCAAAATCTATTGCTTTGTGAAGTCGCACATGGAAGTGACCGCCCAGAGGCAAGGAGGACTGATCTACTTCAGTCAACCAGTCAATAATAAATTCCTTCATTATTTTGAGTGGTTTCTCCTCCTTGTGATGTCACAAAAGAAAGATTTTGAAAGGGCTTGTATTGCCTAATTGGCTCTGAACCTGGTGATATGACGGAGTTCCTTTAAGATGGGAGTATTTGCATCCAATTCAAGAGAAATGCGAGTGGAAATTACTAAAAAAAAATCGAGAAAGGAAAAAAAAACTATTGTAAACTGACCATAGGCAGAATCAGCAGCAGTGTTTTGCTTGCGAGTGGTAGCCAGGATGTCTAAAAATGGGAAAAGCACAAAAGAGCAAATAAACTAAATGAAAATATGCCACCAACCAACAATAAATGACAGCTGTGATATTTCAGCACTACACTTTGATGAAAATTTGAACCAATATCCAGGGAAATACAATGCAACACAGAAAACTCATTGAAAAGCAGGTTTCCTGTGACAACCTATTGCAATTCATAATGGAATACTTTCAGTGAGGCAGTCATTTGCACTGCTACTTTAACCCTCACACAGTGGCTCCTTACAGAGATGAATTCCCCATGAGTGTGTAATATCATAACAGAATTATATTTTACAAGTCAGTAGGGTGAAGGAAAGCTCAGCAATACTTTCAGACAGGGATTTCATTTCAAATGCTTCTATTGATATTTTATGATGTGATATACTATTTTCTGTGAGTAACAATTCGCTATAAAGAGGGGCACATGCACACAAATATACCAAGCAATGGACGATTTTCTTGGTGCTAAATTCTTTATGCCTAGTAGAGGGGATAATAAAGCAATGACAGTTAAAGACTTACCACTGCAGCTACCTGGATACTGCATGTAGCCACTCTCTGCATCTTGTTCAAACCCAGCCCTGTAAAACAAAGATCTACATGGCAGTCTGGTTCTACATCTGCATCAAGCAACTTCTACCCCTTGAAGCTTATTCTACATCAGAAATTAAAATAGCCCATCATTAGGTCACTATTTCATACCACAAAATTATTATAAAGCTTGTGGAAGCAAATTCTGCTTTCAATTTATGCCTTTGCACAAGGTCTTGCTTCTTTTTTGTAGGTGTGTTGCAGTTCTACTAATGCTGATGTCTGACAATGACCTCCAGAAAATAATGAGGCCACACTGAGTTCTAGAGTACAGGACCACGTAAAATTAGCAGAACTATCAGAAGTGCGAAGGCCAGCTCACAACTGCTGTCCAAACCAGGGGACAGACGTGAGCTTCACCACGTACTACAACTGTATATTGGGGATAAATTTAACAATGCAGCTAACAAGAGTGCTGGGAATGTTGGCCAGGGGTTTGAGAGAATTGAACATCTTAATCTCTCTAATCTCTACTTTTCTCACATTTTAATTCTTCCTCTATTTTACTCACAATCCTCTGAGCCTCTGCTTATCTACAAGGAAATGCAATTTAAGCTGTCTCATAACACACACTTTTTCAGAGCTGGCCATACCAAAACATCTCCCCTTTGCACTGCCATACTTTAATTTAGATACCAAATGGAAAGCTGATATTCGATTCATCTCTGGAGCAGGCTTTCATACTGAGGAAGACTTGACACAGATGAGCAGATAGCAATACAAAAGGCCATCGCTGAAAATGAGATCCGGCTGATAAATAACTGAATTGCTTAATGTTTAGAAAGCCTTCTCAATCAAGCACACCATCACATAAACAAGTGCAAATCCATTCATAGGCAGCATTGACCACTGAAAATAACAGATAAAAAACAGGCACATCATCCGTGTCTAATGGAACACTCGACACTCACTTCAAAAATGGTCCAGCCTCAAGGCTGTCCCCATTGCCAATTACGATAGTAAATCAACTGAATTGTTTGCTTCATCCAAGTACTTTATCTGTTCCTGACACAAATACAGTTTTGTCAATTTTCTTCCTGCTGCATATTCAATCACTCTGTTGGTGTCATATTATTTTGGCGCCTATTTCCATTAAACTGAGATGTGTTGGGTTGTTTGGATGAGAGTAGAGCTGCATCACAGTACTATTTATTAACCAGGTTCAGTTTTGCAGGCAGCGCACAATGAGTCAAACAAATGGAAAAGAGAGAAGGAACAAAATAGGTAGATGTACGGGAAACACATTCACAGTTTCTTTGACACTTGTGCAAACAAACACTCACACGCAATTCACATCAAAACAAAAAACACACACTTGCACAATGCATGTTCACACAAATGGGCAAGCCCAAACGCTGTGATTAACAAATGCCACCATACACACAAACGCATGCAGGCAAACAAGCACATATAAAAGCACACCCAAATGCACATGCATACTGGGATACTTTTAATGCAGCAAACTCAGAAGCTAGCTCTGGACATGAAGCAGTCTGTATTCATCTACACAACTGATTGGTTGCGTTTGGATTTTTTTTTTTTACTGTTTTCGCAAGAGCCTGGTGTTACTGGCAATGCATTTATGAAGGCCTGACAGTGTGAACAGAAACTACAATAGCAGCTCACCACTGAATACACACTCCTGAAACAGCAGCGCAACTTTATGTGAGCCCTTGGGGTGCTTAGAATGTGCGTCCCCAGTCAAGAAGAGATTCAGCCTATTAAGGAATGAGGAAACATCACCTGGCTGGGTATTTTTCACTGTTCTACCGCACTCGCAGACCCCGACATGGGGAAAGGACTCATTCTCAAAAATATTTCTAATATTCGCCGACCTTGGGTTTTCAAATTTATTAGTTTGATTCCTGCAATTGTCTCCATGTTCAATCATGGCATAAATCAAACCGTGATTGCAAATACAATAGACCAGAGGCCAGAAGAAAGGCATGTATAAATGCACAAATGAAAAGACAAAAGACTCAGCCTACTTTGTGACCTCATAAATTTCAATGTCCTGCTGGTAACTGCAGAAACAATATTGATGATGCACTATTGGACTAGGAGGCACATTATCAAAACAATAGTAAAATCTGGGGCTGTGGAGGAGCTTACCCTCAGTAAAATTATATTTTTTCCCTCCACACTGGTAGTGTGATACATAAGCTCTAATTAATATCCACAAGGCTGAACATTGGTTTCGATCACAAGCAACAGGGCGCAAAGAGACAGAAAATTAGATTGATTGGCCTTTAGTTATCGCACTCTGCAGCTGAGTGATCAATAGCTCCAAGTGTCAAATGTCTTCTTTCCAGTTCATAAGAATGGACAAATAAATTATATTTAGGTCACTCTAATCAATACATTTTTGTCTCTTTCCAAGAACAGTGCCTGAGGCTTACATACACATCTGAGTGAATGTACTTTCTGAATGTATACAGAGAATGAGGCTGCATGCTTGTTAGTGGCCCAAGAGTTTTGTTGTTTACGCCGTTGAGTCAGTACAAGAGTTTGGATTGCTTGGAGTAGAAATTTTGGGTTAACACTGGGCCAAAATTATATTTTGAGACCTGTATGATTTATGGACATACATTTTAGACCATCATTTGGAACTGTCCCTAAGTAAACACTAACAGAGAATTTTAAGTAGCTCTGCTATTCACTGTTGTTTACAGCTTGCATTTTTTATGCTTTTGTTTTGCATTATGTGACATACCTGCCAAATTTAATTGTTCTAGAACATAAATGTACAGTGTAAAATGAGCAGACAATATATTAAAATGATGTACTCAATCACTGACTGCATGGAACAAAAGGATCCTCACCATTCAAAATGGGGAGTACAGGTGAGATACATTTAAAATGTGTACAAAAATAACCTAAAGCCACATTAAGCACTAACATTGTGGAAGCGGCTGCTGTGGCCTGAAGGTTGTCGGTGCCAGTCGTAGCGGCAACCAAAGAACCCGTTTGTGGACCCCAGCGGTGAAGAGGCCGACAAGCTAAAGAAGGTGGCCTTTCGGGCTTGGTTGGCCCAAAGTCTCCCCAACTCGGCAGACCGGTACCGGCAGGCTAGAAGGACTGCAGCTGCAGTAGTCGCTGAAGCAAAAACTGGGGTTTGGGAGGAGTTGGGGAGGCTCTGGAAAAGGACTTTCGGGTGGCCTCAAAGAGGTTCTGGCAAACCATCAGACCACTCAGGAAGGGGAGGCAGGGCTTCGCCCTGGCTGTTTTCAGCAGGGGCGGGGAACTGCTGACCTCGACTGGGGATATTTTCCAGCTGTAAACGGACCACTTTGAGAACTCCTGAATGCGGCTAACACGCCTTCCATTGAAGAGGCAGGGACGGAGGACTCAGGCGAGTCATTGCCCATCTCCTTAGTGGAAGTTACTGAGGTGGTCGAAAAGCTCCACACTGGCAAGTCACCGGGAATGGACGAGATTCGTTCTGAGATGCTGAAGGCCCTGGATGTTGTTGGGCTGTCATGCTTGGCACACCAGTTCAACATCACGTGGATGTCGGGTACAGTACCCTTGGACTTGCAAACTGGGGAAGTGGTTCCCATTTTTAAACTAGAGGCACTCCTAGAGTGCAAACCTCTGCCAAGGCAACACGGTCCAAATCTTGCTCTGTGGGAGCTAAGTTCAGTTATCGCGTGTCATAGGATTTCAAGATGGCTGCCGTGGCGGCCATATTGTTTGACTGATCAGGGTGAAAATCAATAAGGTCCATCCCTGATGTAATAGTGACCCATCCACGGAATTTCAGAGATATCCGTTCATGATTTTTTGAGTTATCTTGTTCACAGTGGCCATATTGTTTGCTGCCGTGGCAGCAATACTGTTCCACTGATCGTGGTGAAAATCAATAGGGACCATCCCTGATGTAATAGCGACCCACCCACAAAATTTCAGAGATATCTGTTCATTACTTTTTGAGTTATCTTGTTCACAAACAAACTGACAAACGGCACCAATCACAACGGGACCGGAGGGTGTGCTCCAATTATAGGGGATCACACTGCTCAGCCTCCCAGGGAATGTCTATGCCAGGGTGCTGGAAAGGAGGCTTCACCTGATTGTCAAACCTTGGATTCAGCAGGAGCAATGCTCCTTCCATTCTGGCTGTGGAACAATGGACTAACTTTTTACCCTCGCACAGATTCTGGAGGGGTCATGGGAGTTTGTCCATCCAGTCTACATGTGTTTTGTGGACTTGGAGAGGGCTTATGACTGTGTTCCACGAGGTATCCTGTGGGGGGTGCTGCAGGAGTATGGGACTCCTGGGCCGTTAATCCGAGCCATTCGATCCCTGTACAACCAAAGCCAGAGTTGTGTCCGCATTCTCTGCATTCAGTCGGACTCGTTTCCAGTTGGTGTTGGACTCCGCCAAGGGTGTGCCTTGTCACCTATTCTGTTCATGATTTTCATGCACTAGATATCAAGGCGCAGCCAAGGTCTGGGAGGTGTCCATTTTGGTGTCTTCAGGACTGCATCTCTGCTGTTCGCAGATGATGTGGTCCTGCTGGGTTCATCACGCTTCGACCTCCAACACGCACTGGAGCGGTGCGCAGCTGAGTGTGAAGCAGCTGGAATGAGGATCAGCACCTCCAAATCTGAGGCCATGGTTCTCTTCCGGAAAAAGGTGGATTGTCCCCTTCAAATGGGGGGTGAGCTGTTACCCCAACTGGAGGAGTTCAAGTATCTCGGGGTCTTGTTCAGTAGAGAGGGTAGGATGGAGCGCGAGATTGACAGACTGACTGCTGCAGCGTCTGCAGTGACGCGGGCATTGTACCGGTCCGTTGTGGTGAAGAGGGAGCGGAGCATAAAAGCGAAGCATTCAATTTACTGGTCCATCTGCATTCCAGCCCTCATCTAAGGTCACGAGCTTTGGGTAGCAACCAAAAGATTAAGATCACGAATGCAAAAAATGAGGTTTCTCCAAAGGGTGGCTGGGCTGACCCTTGGGGATAGGGTGAGGAGCTCGACATCCGGGGGCGGCTCAGAGTAAAACCGCTGCTTTCCTGCATTGAGAGGAGTCTGTTGAGGTGGTTCGGGGTTCCAGTCCAGATGCCACCTGGACGCCTCCCTTTAGAGGTTTTCCGGGCATGTCCAACTGGGAGGAGGCCCCGAGGCAGGCCCAGAAGGACTATATTTCCCGACAGGCCTGGCTACAGTTTGGGGGCCCCCAGGTACAGTTAAAGGAAGTGGCTGGAGAGGTGGGCATCTGGGCCTCTTTGCTTAGACTGTTACCCCCACGACCCGGCCCTGGATAAGCCGCAGAAAATGGGTCGACGGATGGATGGCCACACTAAGCAATTTCTGACCACTACATGGTCCCACTAGCACCAACTCCATTTGTAAATGAACAAACCACTCTCGCCCCCGAGATCTCACGCCAAATTGTAACTTCAAACTGAGATGATTCTTTCATTTTTTGTGATCACAGATTGACAAAGATGCCCTTAGATTTTTAATCCTTGCAGCTGCTGGCGGCTGCAGCCATTACTAGACTTCCCTCAGAGCAGCGCCGTCGTATAGGGGGGAAAGGTGATAACAATTCTAAGGGCCCACTGTCCATTAGGGCCCACAAAACCCACAGTAGCTGCCATGACAAAATTATTCTGCATAGATTTACCTAATATTCATACTAATGCATGAGAGTTTAAACAAAGCCATTAAGGCATGCAATAGTGATGAAATACATTTCAGTAGCCCCCTTCTTAAAAAAAAAATGGTTCGGTCCATGCTTCGTGCTTGTCTTGGAAAATTGCGAGTTTTTGCCATAATGTCATTTGCTGGCGAGGTCGCGAACCAAGGCAGCAAGCAGAGAGCACCGCCTTTGCGAATATGATGTCTAAAAAACAAAAAAAAAAAAAAAAAAAACACACACACAAATCTGGACACCAGAAAAGAATAGAGAGAGAGGACAGCAGGAGCAGAGCAGGGGTCCAGAACATTACAAGATTCTTTTCAAAGAAAGGTGAGAGTATTTAACTAGCTTGCTATGTTAGCTGTTCAGGCTGGCTATTCAGCTGCTAACGCTACGTTAATGTAACATGCGGTCAGCTGAGTAATTAATCGCCTGACAAGAATGACATTACTCAGTTATTAACTGTATCGGTTATCATTCACCAGCCATTATAATATGCTGTCAAAAAATCCGGTACCAGCAGGACATGTTCCTCCATTCTTATTATGAGTGGTTACTGCATACTTAGCTCTCTCTAGCTGTAAGTGACAGTACAGACTAGGTTTGGCTAGCGAACTACATGCAGTCAGTGTGGTAACTTTAGGTGTAACTTAAATAATTGCTTGGCAAGGCTGACCCTCTTGCATAAGTGTTTACTAAAACAAAACTGCAACTTTAGCCTGTTGACATAAGTCTTGTTCACGCAGGGGGTAATTTTACAGATCTTGCCCTCCTCTTAACAGTAGCAAAATGAAGCTGAGTGCTTAGAGCTATGGTACTGAGAAGCCTATTTAAATTTTGTTTATCCCCAGACTCGGTAGGTTAGTTCTTCATCAGTTGTTCCATAGAACATAACTTTAAATGTTTACAAAAGAAATATGAAATGGAACAATTAAACCGTTATGCACAGCTACTCCAGAATCAGCTGTGGTCACTTCATCTGAACCCGACCCAGCAACAGACCCTCACCACCAGCAGTCTGAAGATGTTTTTGATGATGATTGAGTGAGTGAATGTGAATAAGACAACTTATAATTCATAATTCACATAATGATATTCTGACTCTTAATTGAGTGATTAATCGTAAAATAAGGAAAAATTGGGTGTATTGCATTAGGCACTGCCAAGAACACTGAGAAACAGAAAAATAAAGAATAGCATCATGATACATAGTCGTAAAAAATGGCAATGAAAAGTCGGGGGCCCATGCTGATATTCTGTCAGGGGGCCCAGAATTCCTAGCAACTGCCCTGCTCAGAGTTTCTAATTTGTTTTACCTGACTGGGGGGTCTATGTTCAGATATCATTGTCGTATTATCTTCAATCAATACAAGCCCAGGACAAACAGGCTTAAAGAGCAGACTATTAATTTCCATGCAATGTAAGTTCAGACACCAAATATGCAAATGGTAGGAAAACAAAAATAGTATATTCTGCGTGCCTGCATGCTTGACATGCATAAAATAAACTGATCTCATATTGTATGCATGTATCATTTTCTAGTTCGCCTTATTTTCCAAGCTTCAGATATAAAACTACTTCATTTGTTGCCACAGTAAAACTTTTTATTTCCAGATTTTGTTATTGTACCAATCTACAGACATAGCTCATACTTATTTAGCCAGCACAGTCGCGGTCTGGTGCTGCGTGGAATTGTATGCTAGGTACCATCCATATCCAGTCATATTGATTGCTGAAGAACTGAACAAGACATGCCCTCAGATGCTAACAAACAGGAGTTGTTGGCTATAAACTATATGGTGGAAAGAGACCAGAGTGGAAAGAGATTTTTACCAAAAAATGCCCTTAATATTGCTTTAATGTTTTGTGTTTACAGCACATCTGCATAAACACGATTGACTTGAGACATCATTTGTCAGAGAGGCCAATTAGTAATAACCAAACAAAACAGGAGGACTTAGTTTTGAAGCAAAACATACTTGAGTCCAGATGTCACGGTTGCACAGCTCCCACTTTTTAGCCAGACGCAATAGGGGTCACGTGAGGACAGGCAGGTCCTGAAATACAGAAAACTGTCAGTATTTAAAAAATCTGAGAAACCCAGAAATTAGGCCAGGAAAAGTCACACTAAAAAGTCTGAAATAAAGTTCTGAAATACTGTCCTATCTGGAACACCAGGTGGAGTGGGTTTGGGGTAAGAGAGACAAGACATTGAAAGGCTGCCACTCAGACCTAAAGCCAGTCATTTTATTGACATCCCCAAGCATCTGGGAGCCAGAAGCAGTCTGAGGCTGGCTGTCACAGCTCCAATGACCGACAAACCAGAGGGACTGGTTGGCGGGGGCTCATGGTAGGGGTGCTGAGGGGGGAGTTGGACTGTCAACAGCAGTTCAACAATAAGGAAGGGTGCCTTGCTGCTAAGGGAGTTGTCATTTTTTGCACAAAACTTTCCATTGACCCCTGTCTGGACATGAGGAAGCCTCATGCCTCAGAGCAGTGCTGTTTAAAAGTGCACCTCTATAGGCTATCAACATCAAACAAACGGAAAACCGCACAGACCAGTGGTGCTTAATGCACGTGCTCCGCTAAATGTCCCAACTAAGCATCCCTGCTATGCGTCCATGAGTGAGTGAGTGACCGTAATTTGTTATGCATAGACCTCGGTGGCAGTTAGTGCACCATGGGAGCAAGAGTAGCTTGTTATCTGCAGTGAGAGTTATTGTTTATGAAATAGGATGAATGCACTCTATGTTCTTCCTTAGCTTTGCGACCAGTACACAGGTGTGTATTCAGTCCAGTAAAATTGACACATTTATCGTTTGTTAAAGGTAAATGAAACACACAAGGGGTGGTCAAATCATCAGAAACACTGCCATAAACATCTACTTTTTTAAAGCTCACAATATACTGCTTTTGTTGAAACCATTTCACAAATGGATTGATATAATTCTGAGGTGATTTTCAGAGCTGTGGTTATTAGCTATTGCCCTTCCCAGCATCTCATCTCTCCCAGTCAGAGCTTTCAATTGCAGCCACAGGTTTTACAGCTGTAGCTTTTTTTATTCTTAGTCATAGGTTGGCATAATTTTTCCCTCAGTACCTCCTTGCCCCCTTAAATGTTTTTGCCATTTTTGTGACTTTCACACCAGCAATTCAGGCACCAACTATTTGGCTGCATGAGAACTCAGTTACTATCCTTACCTAGCTTTGGAGAGGCACCTGGCAAAATACTGCTGGTTACATCTCTGCTGATCAGCAGATACATGCTGCTAAATATCATTCAGATCAAGACGAATGACCCATGCAGATGCTTTTTTATTCACGTTCCAGACACTACAAGTTAAGGTCATTTTTTCAGGAGGATGCCCAATATTTTGTCCATTGCCTGCATATCAAGTTGTGTATAACAGTGCATTGGTGTTTTTGGTGTATTTGTATAATCTTACTAGTGTACTTATTATGTTCTCACAGTAATGCCTTACAGGCACAATTCCTCACCTGTTCCATGTGAATATGCAGCTCTGCCAAGAAACAGACTTCTATGACTTACTGTTCACAATCAAAAAAAAAAAAAAAAACAGGCCAGCAAGTATGAAAACATCAACAATGCCTCTTCAAGGAGTTTATATGTAAAGGACTTCAGCTAATCCAGACCCAATCTTCTTCTTCATCCAATACAAAGG
Organism: Gymnothorax javanicus; assembly: GCA_029692085.1. Classification (NCBI taxonomy): domain Eukaryota; kingdom Metazoa; phylum Chordata; class Actinopteri; order Anguilliformes; family Muraenidae; genus Gymnothorax; species Gymnothorax javanicus. Next base: position 55,745,296 of record CM056193.1, read on the forward strand.
CACAGGCTAACAGTGTGGGAGCATCTCTTGTTCCTGCTGTGACTGAGTGAGATTCTCACTTAATTATGTGGGAGCGAGAATCAGAGTATGTGAGCCAGACCTGAATTTGCTTTCTGGAAAAGAAAGGCTTGTGGCAAAGTGGTTATGGGCCTGAAATATAACACCAGGGGGCCCTTTCAAAACGAGCCTTTCCCCTAACTTCTGTATGAGACCGGCTGATTGGGCCTTGTGGATTCTGGACATGAGATTATAATAAAAAGCTGGGCCTAACGCACCATGGCGCCTTTGGTAAGAGCACTGGCCCCCATCCAAATATATGGGTTCATTTCGCACTAAAAAGCTCACTGGAGATAATGGGTCATTGGTTGAGGGGGGCTAGTACAAAGGCAGACAGGACTTACTTTTTGCAGGAGCCATAGTCTGCACAGCGGCTGATGGGCACGCGGATGACGCAGCTGGAGAAGGCCACAAAGAGGGCATGGTGGTCTTTATCCAGTTCCAGCCCCAGAATCCTCTTGTCCTCTCCACGTGCACCACACCTTGGGAGCACAAACAGTATAAAGAAGAGGGCCATCCAAATGCGGACATGACATAGCTGGGCCAGAGCTGTTTCTTTAAAGCCAAAATTTGCGCATTCACTTCACAACCAGATTCCAGAGAAGTTGGCACATCATGGAAAATGCGAATAAAATTTAAAAAAAAGAGGCTGAATTGAAAAGTTCATTCACTCTCAGCTATACTGAAAACAGAGCAAGACATTATTGATATACTAATTTGAACTTTACTGCTTATTGTACATATGCAAAGTGATGATTGCAATATAGCAAAAGAAGTTGGAACAGTTGAATGTTTACCCCTGTGTACCTCGTTTTAATCACACTCGTTAAGCGCATGGGAGCAGAGACACCAGTCAGTTAAGTTTAGTCAGCAGAATTTTCCCCCATTCCTACATTATGCAGCTCTTCAGTTGCTCAATAGAATGGGGCCTTCATTGTTGCATATTTTGCTTTATATCTATAATGCGCCATGCATTCTCAATCAGAGATAAATATGGACTGCATGCAGACCAATCTAGCACCCGAGCTTTCTGCTTATGCAGCTACAAACTTGTATTCCATGCAGAATGCGGTTTGCTATTCTCTGGCGGAAAATGCAGCAATGCTCCAAAACAGACTTTGCCTAGCTAATGGCATTAGTTGTTCCAAAATTCATACATATGTTTCTGCATTAATAGCGCCATCTCTATGTCCAATTCATCAATGCCATGAGCACTGACACACCCTGATATCATGACAGACACTGGCTTTTGGACCTGGCACTGACAATAGCCTAGGCTGTGATTTTAGTCTTTGGTCCAGAGAACATATTGGTTGTTTTTTTCCCCCCCAAATACCCACTTGAAATGTTGACTTTGTGGAACCCAAAACATGCTTTCACTGTCCATCTCATATACAGTAAAACAGAGCACAGAGAGTTGGGGGCACTTTTGGACAGTGTTGATGTAAGTCAGTGCATGTGCACAGTAACACCTTCACTAGCATATGTGGGTGCAGCAGTGAATGGTGTTGATTCACTAAAGCTTACCAAAGTATTTCTGAACCCATGTTGTGATTTCCATCAGACTCACATGATGGTTCTTCCGACAGTGATGTTTGAGGGATTGGAGATCATGGTTTTCAGCCTTGCCCTTTACGCACTGAGCTTTGTTCCTTCCATCCTTCAATAATATTAAGCACTGCAGAGAAGGAAATGCCCAAATTCCCACTAGTTTGTCTTTGGAGAATGTTGTTCTCATAGAGGTGGATTATAAGCTTATACATCTATTGGTAAATTGGAAAGCCCTGATCCATCTTTACTCTTGAGGAACTAGACCTTTATTAGAGGCTCTTATAACATAATAATGCAATTAGCTCGCTTGTTTAACAAGAACCATCTCACATCCCCTTATTATAGCAAATGATTTCATTATTAGTCATAAATCAACCTTCACCATTTTTTGTATGTTGTTGCAGTTATCAGACTTGAAATAAGTATATATTTTTACAAGCAATTCAGTTCAGGAGTTAAAGAATCAAATATTTTTATTGTTTTTTCAATATGGTAGAGGGTGAATGGACTTTTCAAATCACTCCTTTTTGAATAAAGAAAAACAATACGCAGAGTTTCAAAAGATATGTTAGAGTTAGAAGTGATGAAGCAATAAACCAGTTTAGGAATGAGCTTCTGAAAGAAGAGTGGAAAGGGGTTTATGTTGAAGATGTAAATGCTGCTTATGATTCATTTTTGAATACCTACTTACCACTTTATGATAAACAATGTCCATTAAAGATTATTAATCATAAATGCAATTTTCATAAAAAGCCTTGGATAACAAAGGGCTTACAAAATTCTTGTAAAAAGAAAAAAACAATCTTTTATAGAGATTTTATAAAATTCAGAACAAGTATTGCTGAAAGGAAATACAAGGTATATAAAAACAGGCTGACAACTATTATGAGACTAGCCAAAAAAGAATATTATAATAAAATGTTAATTGATAATAGAAATGATATTCCACACACTTGGAAAATTCTTAATGGTATTATTGGGAATAAACCTGTAGCCATAGGCCAACCTGGTTATTTTATTAATGATAATAATCAAGTGTTGAAAAATATGAATGAGACGGTAAACGAATTTAATGCTTTTTTTGTAAATGTCGGACCTAATCTTGCCAGGTCTAAAAAAAAAACACCACGATGATGGGCAAATAGAGGCAAACTGGCATGGAGAAAACAAAGTGTTGCACTCCGTCTTTCTTGGAGAAGTGAGTGAAACTGAAATCAAATCTATTGTTGCATTATCTAAAAATAAGACATCAACTGATAATGATGGGATTGACATGATTATTGTGAAAAAAACTATTGATTGTATAAGTAAAGCATTAAGTTATATTTTCAATCTTTCTTTTTGTTCTGGGGTATTTCCAGACAGAATGAAGATAGCAAAGGTTATTCCACTTTTTAAAACAGGAGATAAACACAGCTTTAATAATTACAGACCAGTGTCCTTGCTTTCACAATTTTCAAAAATACTTGAAAAACTGTTCATACAAAAATTTGATACTTTTATTGAAAATAATAAATTACTGAGTGACAGTCAGTATGGCTTTTGGGCAAACAGATCCACATCATTAGCATTATTGAACATTGTGGAAGAAACTACATCAGCATTAGAGAGTATTAATTACACAATAGGGGTTTTCATTGATCTAAAAAAAGCCTTTGATACAATAGATCATAATATCCTAGTATCTAAATTGCATACTTATGGTATAAGAGGAATAGCTCAGAACTGGATCAGCAGTTATTTGGATAATAGGCAACAATATGTACATTTTGCTGGTATTATATCTGATCATATGAAGATTAATTGTGGAGTTCCACAAGGTTCAGTTTTGGGACCTAAACTCTATATATATTAATGACATCTGTGACACATCAAAATTATTACGGTTTGTGTTGTTTGCAGATGACACAAATTTTTTTTGTTCAGGAGATTTGCATATGTTGACAGAAACTATTGCAAATGAAATGGTCAAGCTCAAAAAATGGTTTGATGAAAATAAGTTATCATTAAACTTGAACAATACAAAATTTATGGTTTTTGCAAATCGGAGAAAAGAGAATGTTTCACTGTGTATAGATGGAATAAATATAGAAAGAGTGTCTGAGATCAGATTTTTGGGTGTTATAATGGATGATAAATTGACATGGAAATATCATGTATCACATGTGAAAACTTAAGTATCTAAAAATGTTTTTGTGCTCAACAAAGCAAAGTATTTGTTGGACTATAAGTCAATGCAGATTTTGTATTGTTCTTTGATTTTGCCGTATTTGCATTACTGTGTTGAAGTGTGCGGCAACACATAAGAGTAATTTAGAACCATTATTTATTTTACAAAAAAGGCAATGAGAATTATTTATAATGTACAACCAGGAGAACACACAAATGCACTGTTTATTGAATCAGGGCTGTTAAAATTTAAAGATTGAATTGAACTGCAGACTTTATTAGTTGTGTACTGGGCAAAAAACCGAACACTACCAGAAAATAAACCGAAATTTTTGTTTTACATTTAGGAGATGAGCAACATAGAAGGAAATATAACATTAAGCATCCGTTTGCACGGACTACATTAAAGCAGATGTGTATCTCTGTAACTGGGGTGAAACTGTGGAATTCCTTGCCAAATGATTTAAAGGGCTGTATGAATATTTTTAGATTTAAGAAAATGTATAAAGAAAGAATAATTAGACCTTATGATGATGTTAGGTAATTTGTTTCTCAGATGGTAAATGATTGTGTTTTGACCTTTTATTGTGTTTGTTTACACTACTATACGTAGTGGTTGCTAAGCAACTGTGATTGGCAGGCCATCTTTTCTTTTCTATTTCTGATTGTATATTTGAATAAGTGGCAGGTAAAATAAGATTTTCTTCTCCCTGCTCCTTTCCGTCATGGGTTATGTAAACTGCTCAGAGCTGAATATATTTTGTGAATTTCTTTTTGTCTCCAATGCCATGAGCAGAACAAATAAAAATGATTGAATGAATGAATGAATTTACTTGCATCTTCCATAATATGCCAACTTTTTCAGAACTGGAGCTGTAGATAGCAAGGATGAGACAACAGAACAGGGCACAACAGCATTACCATATCAGTCAACTTTCCGGTTCTCCGTGCCAGCAAAGGCAATAAAAGCTGTGAAATTTTATCAATGATAGAAAAGTGATTATCTATTCATCAAATGTAGGAAGGTTGGGGGAAAAGTATGGCAGGCAGGAGCTCACTTGCTGGGGTTGTAAACATCGATTTCTTCCAGGACCTGGGTCTTAAAGGAGACATTGGGATGGGTGCTGGCCAGAACCTTAAGCACCCTGCCATCCTCAGAGCCCAGGAACAAAACTGTGTAATTTTTGTATGGCCCAGCAGTGGTGTCCACAGTAATTTGGGTCAGTTTGAATCTGACAGTGGAAAGAAATGTTACAATCAACAAGATACATTCACATGAATTTGACAACTGAGTGCAGCATTGACCAGAGACTACACAGGTAGTAAAATATGTGGTCAGCGTTGAGCAATGTCCATGTTCTGACCTAGCTCATACACCTAATTACTGATTAAGAAAACCAATAAAATTGAGTGACACAATTCATTACTCTCAGGATGTGTTTGCCTTATTTTAGCCCGGAAAAATAAAAACAGATGTGGTGTTCTTAGAGATATGTGCAACAGTTAGCTGCCTAAATGTCATTCATCAGAAGTTCTACAACGTGCACAGTGTGACACAGTTGGCATGCCAGCTGGTGTGTAATGTATCTATATTTCAGATAAAATTTTTCAGTGCTGTTAACGAGCATCTCCACAGGACCTGCCTGATCACAACAGGGTCTGATTCACAGTGTGTGGTGTAGACTGGCCTTTCATCAAGGCTTATGTTGAATCTTCCTTGAGCAGGATAGCTTTTCTTTTTGTAACAAATTCCTAAAATATTAAACCACTGCTTCACTGTTCCTTGGTTAGCAATGGTTAGACAGGGATGTGGGGTGGGGCTTACCTGCTATTGGTGCGAGTAAAGCATGGTCGGTCATTAACAGAGGGCACTGCTTCATCCATCAGTGGGTAAGACTTGATGAAATTCAGCATGTTGTCAGGAAAGGAGGTTGAGGACTTGTAAGAGGCGGCAGGGCCATCTCCAGCGCAGGACCCTGGTCTGTAGGTACAACACGGCAAGGAAGGGTGGGGGGCACAATTTGCACTACCATGCATCAGAGCTATATTTGCCAGAGGGGTCACTCAAAATTCAAGGAAAACAAGAGAACAGGTAATCAAATTAATGTTGAAATAAGTGCAATAAAAAAAATCACTCTTTCCCTGACATTCCAATTTTAGTTATTTCATGTTCATTTGATTGCTTCAGTAAGTAAAGAACTTATTACCTTTTGACACACATGCCGGTGTGCCCTCATATTCCTCCATTTTAGTTATTTTTCAAAATAACAAACCTTAAAAAGTACAACTATAATATAATTTAATGAAAACATGGCCAGCTACAATTAACTAATATCAAACCAACACATTTTCCGTGGTTTAATCAATAATACAGAAATGGCTTTGCTCCTTCGATACAAGACACAGAGGCAACTGACTCCCGGAGGGGAAAACTAAAACAGGATAGGACACATCCAAGTGGGTTGTAGCCCACATAAGCATCATAACAGAGCTCAGAATCCCACCAGGCCCTTCCCCTTTCTGCAGGACCCTCTTACCGCGGTCTGGGCACGAGCTCCTCAGGCACTGGCGTCCAGGCCAGCTCACTGCTCTTCTGTTCTTTGAACTTCCCATTGAAGACCTTCTCAACCTCATCCATGTAAAAGGCACACACGGCAGAACCTGTTATACTGCAGGGCATATGCATGCATAACAGGCCATTATCCCTGCACCACACGCATATCATCCTGACATGAGCCCCAACCACCATGTTAAAAGTAAAAAACACACAGTTATAAAGTTATGAGCTTTGTGCACAAATCTGCATGTGCGCACAGACCCAATATTTTCACTGAATATTTTTATTCAACTCAGGACTGCCCATTGGTCCATGTATTTACTGTACAAGTTTTCTGCCTCTCTGTATACAACCCTACAAATAATGAATATTTCTTCCCAGGCAAAAAATTACAGCCATTGCACGGTATGTGTGGACAGTTGGTGGAACTCACCTGTTGGCCTGTGTGGTGAAGACCCCGAGCACTGTGGGCCTCTGGTTGATCTGCATCACATTTGTCAGGGACTGCAACACATCAAAGTAGAAGAAGGAGTCGCCCGGCACTGAACAGTTGAGGCGGGCCTTCAGAAATGAGGTCCAGTAGCGCTCGAGCACACGAGGGGACCCACCATTGTCGTTCTTACAGACTCGAGCCACTCGGGAAAACACAACCTGGACAGTGCGACACAGTCGCGGAAGGAGTAAAACACAAGCAGATTGCATAATAAACTTGATAACATCAAGACTGGTATGAGCCTGCTCTGGCAAAAGGAAGATAAAGAATACAACAGTCATTTGCTGGATGCTCAACAGTCATCAATCATTTAATATTCTTAAGTCCTTGAAATATTTGGACGTATTCAAGTGGGCATTAAATTAAAATCATGCATAAATCCATTCAAGCCAATCTGATGAATGCTGAAAGAGAAATTCACCCGATATAAGAGGAATATTAGGACATTAAGCATGAAAGAGATAAGGAAAAACGAATATGACTTTTCAGCTCGGTTGGAAAAAAACACGTTTTAATGGGTAGCTTTGCATTAAATTTTGGAACATGATACCAATGCAGGCTTTCAAAATATTCTCAAAATATTATTTGAGAGCCATTTGGGTTTCGAGAATACAAAGTCCTTTAAGAAACCACAAGGTTGCACTTTCACCTTGCCAAGGGTGGTGTACTCCACAGCAATCTCACTGAAGAAGAAATACACATAGTTCCCATATTCAATGGCATGGAGAAAATGAGGTTCTGTAACAAAAACATATTAAAAAATAGTGAAAATTCATTAAATATTATGCATCAGTAAGACATCCAAATCAACAATGCAGATCCTTAATAAAGTCATCAACTACCTCTGAGCCACTTGGAGTCGTACTTGACAGTGCGCAGGACTGGACTGCTGTCTCCGAGACTGCGATAGATCACCGCATCACTTGCCAGGAAGTCTGTCATGGTGGCTGAATAGAAGGCACCACCTTGAAAAACAAGCAGAACAACCTGAAGTTTTGGCACTGCAAATTAACAGTTCAAATCAATGGATTCAGCGGAATCTGGCCTTTCTACAACAATGGAGATGAGTGAGAAGCTGACACTTAACAGCAAACAACAATACCAGGACTTTGCTTTCTGTTGGTAATTCAAGAACATACCAGCAGAGCTGGGAGAAGCCTATAGCCTAATGGTTAAGAAGTTTGTCAGGGGCTCAGAAGGTCACTGGGTCAAGCAGCATTGCAGCTATTTCAGCAACGTTAAGTGCAGTGGGCCCTCGAGCAGGACTCTTAACCCTGGCCCCAGCAGGCATTGAAACTGCAAGTCATTTCTAACCAGTCAAATAATATAAATGGTAAGGCTGCATTCAGAGTCGGGTGACCCTTGGACACTCACCAGCAAACAGGCCCACGTTTGTTTGCCGTGATTCGAAGGGGCAACGGGCCTGACCAACAAGGTCTTCCCCATCCTGCTCAAGTGTTGACATCTGAAAGTAGAAAATGCATTTTGGGAACAAAATTTGTGATAGTACATGTGAACAGTTTAAATTCACAGTCACAACGAGCAGTCATTAACATGCAAGCTAAACCCATCAATTGTGATTAAATACAGTTTCATTAAGATTCTTCCCATTTTCCAATAAATTTGATTAATGCTAAAATTCATTATATGTGCCAAAAGTAATAAAACCTCAAGTGGGTAAAGACAGTCTTTACTAGGTAGGGTATATCATGTATGTCTTTCTTTGAATGGAATAGAATATATTAACTCAAGTTAAATTTTTCAAACCTAACCTAAGGATGAAATAAGCAACCAAGAAAAAAACATGATAGACAATCTTCATGCATTATCTAAATGTAACCTTGCCAAGTGAAACTGAAAGCCCATGTAAGCGCAGCAGGCAGACACCACATCTACGAGGCCACTAAGACCACTTGTTAGAGAGCTGAAGAAGGATAGAGCATAAAAATTTGTTTCATTTATTATACATCAAAATTTAATGGTCAGTGAGTCAGAATGGGTGAGATAGTGAACCTTTCAGGAACCTTAGGACACTTCTTGCCTCCATAACTTTTATCTACTTTTATCACAGATCAATGGATCCGAGCACAAATCCGTTAGTGAAGAGAATAACTTCCACCAGAAATATAAGAGCAAACCACACCTGCAGAGCAAAGTGCAGATGGAAAAACCACAGTGCTGAGCTCCCTCCAACAAGGATGATGCACAAATTGAGACAAACATCGCCTAATCGCCAACAAAACAAACAAATGTAGAATTGCCACCTGACAGTTCTATGCCTCCATGAAACACTCAGTGCAGTCTACATCCTTGTTTGTCCAGATTCATATACTTAGTGAAGACCCAACCCCCGACTGTCTGTGACAAACAGTTCAACTGTTCTGAGGTATCAAATATCGGCTGATTAGGAAAGGCGGAAGGGCTTCAACAATTGGCATATGACCCTTTTCCAAATCTAACATCCCAGTCCTCGACTCTCTACAACACATGGTTCTCACTAATAAGCATCAAATATCAACCAATTAGGAAAGAAGGCAGGCCTGCATCATTTATGTGATGAAGATCTTTTTCTGAGTTTTTTTCTCCATGAGAAATGGTTTAAAAGTTATAAAAGATCAAAGATTGGTCATTCTAGTAATACATGGGATGGAGTGATGAAAAAGAAGAAGAGTGCTCAGTACATCTGTTTGTATGGTGGGAGGGGGCTGAGACATCAACATCCCTCTTTTGAGATATCTTAAGTGTGAAGCAAGTTTGAAGGCTCTACCTGGAAAGTGGCAAGACTTGGCAAACGAACAGAGTTTAAAGGAAAATGAATTTATGAATAAAGAAAGAAAGGATGCAGGGCCACAGAAACACCAATATCCATCCTTTGGGACAGTCTGAAGCAGCATGGCAAGTATGGAGGCTTTAGCCATTAAATATTGGAAGGATGATGGCTTTTAAAAATGAAAAAAAAGTACTGAGTCTATCGAGATGACAAAGAAGCAATGAAAAAAGAGGCATGGAAGTGGGGGATCATCAAAAAAAGTTGAAAAATGACAAATCTGTCCCAACATGAAGCTGCACGGCAAGTTTGATGTTTCTTGCCGTGAAAATGTCTGAGTATGAGCAGTTTTTAATAAATGGCCCATAATAAGTTAAATGTTCAAGAATGGGATGGACATGAGGTCACCTTGACCTTTGACCCCCAAAATCTAATAAGTTAATTCTTGAAAACAAGAGGACACTTGTGCCCAATTTGAAAAAAATATCCTTCCAGGCCTTCCGTAGATATCATGTTCACAACAATGAGGCAAACTTGAATGCACAGCGATCTTGACCTTTGACCACCAAAATCTTTTAAGTTTATCCTTGAATCCAAGTAGACATCTGTGCCAAAATTGAATAAATTCCCTCCATATATTCCGGAGATATTGAGCTCACAAGATTGGGATGGACGAATGTAACAACAGATGGACAGCCGTATGAACAAAAAGAACAAAATGCCTCAGGCCATGGCTACCACTGGCACAGATGCATTAAAAAATACTGTGAATTCCATCCCAATGGATCATTTATTAAAAAAAAAAATGGCCTGTTGCCTCTGACTCACATGCAAAGTTTGGGTGTAAACTATTGAAATAAATTTTACCCAACTCACGGATTTGAATTTTTAGCCCTGCTGCATACAACCTCTGTCCAACATCCAAATAACTTCAATTACCAGCCAGTAAGCCAAGAGATATCATCCTTTCTGGATATAGCATTCCATGAAAAATGAAGCATAACTTGGCTCACACCACCTTTCCAAACCCCCTGCCTTTTCAAACATCTTTGCATAAATGAGGTTATGAGAAACAGCCCTCAAAGTTCACAGCAGATACAGAATATCTGCTAAAGTGTCAGATCAGCATTTACCACAGTTGGAGGGAAAAGAACATGCTCTAAATCAAAAGTTAAGCCTTTTTCCGGGTCTCAAGAGTACATAGAAATGCAAAGAAGTCTTAGTCAAAGGGACCGTCCTGACTCCCCAGTAACTAAATCTGATTCATATTTTTACACAAAACAGTCTTCCAAATACAATGCAGTGAAATATAAATGAATGAATTTTATTATTGTGTTATGCATGAATAATATGCCCAGCCGAACGGGCTTATAAGGCACCATTATTTATAAAAATAGGGACCAGAAACCAGAATAGCAACATTGTAAAAAAAAACTAAACAAATAAATCATCTTGACATTTTTTTTCAAAGCTTTAGCGACAAGGGTGGCCAACTTATACGTGTTGAAACTAAAAAACCATTTAATTTTGTCGTCATCAGGACACCACAACATTTCCAGATTTTTAGTAACAACTTCATCAAATATTGAAATTCTCAGTTCATCATAATGAGGACAATAAAAAAGAAAATGTGATTCATTCTCAATCTCTTTCAGCTGGCAGAGTTCACATATCCTATACTCCTCCTAAATTTCTTTAAATCTGCTAACCTCAAGGCCGAGGGGAAGGATCCCTGTTCTCAGCTATGCCACTAAGGACCTTTGACTCCTTGATAAATTTGCTGTAACATAAGATTCAGTACCATAATTACACTTAACTTGGCTATATGTTCGTAATTTTGGTTTTAACAGAATATCTTTTAACCCATTTTCTTCAAATCTAGCAAATAACTTTTGTCTAATTGTGTTCACTCTACATAATAAATTGTCCCTGTACATACTGTATACTGTAATCTATACTGTACTCTAAAACAATGCTGCAGCGATTAGACGAGCACGCCTTCTTCTTGCCATAAACATGCAATACAGAGTCTGTGTGAACTGAAATAGGTACAGCGTGAGGGCAACTAACTGAGTCAGCTCCATGGTAACAAAAGCTTCCCGTTGGTTTGTTGACAAACGTTGAAGAGCGGAAAAAACACGAGGGTCATTCCAATTCGAACAGCCACAACCCCTCCCCACTATTGCCATCCCTTGCTCGGGAAGGGCTCCCTCGTCTACCATGCCCTTCGGAGGGCTTACTTGATTGGAGAGAAGAGGTGAACGGAGCATTTTATTTCCAACTGGAATGCAGCCTTTGTCCCCCGCAAACAAATAAGCTTTCACCAGAGGACCTTCAAAACCCAATCAGTTCAGCTACCCACTGTGGGGACTTGCCATATCTGATTCGGTGAAAATCCCTCCATTTCTTCAGGGATATAGTGCAGAAAAGATTTTTGTGAAGAACGGTGTGACAGACGCATCCATGGACGGACAACCGATAAAAACTGAATGCCTATTTAATATGACTGAGTGAAGGCCTAAAAACATCTGCAATGTTAACCCATCCACTTATTTCCAGCAGCGAAACATCAAACCTGACGGTGAGAGAATGCAGAAGCAGGAGAGGTTTCATACCTTATAGTTTCGGCAGGTGGGGTTGAAGGCGTTGGTGCCGCAGGCAAACAGAGTCTCATCATTACGCGGCACCAACACTTTGATGTAGTTGTAGCACTCATCCTGAAAACACAAGGCCCTGTTATAAGATTATGACAGGCCATAAAATCTATCATGGTACCCTCCTGCATTGAGGGGTTTTTACCTGCAACATGATTTGTACATGCACAAATGCATGCATGCACACTAATTTAGATCCCTGTTATAATCCCTCCACTGTGCCCTGCAGTCCAGCTCCAGCCATGAGCGTCACTCTACTGGTGTTTGAATAGCATATCTCCACAGCTGCTGGTCTACTAACACCTGGGGTACAAATTTTCATCTGTGACATGAACAATTGCTGACAAAACATCAGCACAAAAGCAGCCACAAAATTCAGGAAGACGAGGGTGAAGGGGGAGACCATACAGCAAAGAAAACAGGGACAGATAAAGACAGATGGGAAGGACACAAAAAAAACACTCACGCTGTTTTTCCCCCTCACGGTGCACTTCTCCACGTCTTTCGTTTTCCACGTCAGCTTCTACGACACACAGAAGTGACTGTAAACAAGAGGGTTGGTGAGCTTCCACTGAAACTCAAAGAAAGATGGGTTTCCCGCTGTGTCGACGAAACGCGCAAAAGAATGTGGTGAACACACAACCTTGCAAAAACACCTGGGCCAGTAATGGATACGAGGTTGGAGCTTGCTGTACATGACATTTCTGCATTAGAGCCTGCACTCAGAGCATGCAGCATGAGTGATCGCATGGGGCCAAGAACACTTTATTTTTCAGGTGGCTCTCAGAGTTCTCTCTAATGGGGTCTGGGCTGCAGAGAGGGCCAGCTCAAACAAAGTTCCCTCTCCTGCCTATTATCTCTGGGAGGATTAGCAGTTACTGCACGTTTCCTGAACTTGGGATACAGGCAACGGGGAGAAATCCATCACCAGCTTAACAAGCTAGTGCGGCTGGAATATCCTGATGTACTGTGGGCCAGCATTGGGCATCAAAGACTGTAAAGCTGATTTACTGACTCTTCCTTCTGCTTTACTCCCTCAACAGGGGAGGCAAAGATTCGGGGAGGGAGGGAGACCCCCACCAAGTGCTGAGGAAACATTAATAGATCATATTGAAAAAGAACACTTTTCTCGGGTCAGGCTAGTGCTAAACTGAAAGAGGAGAATTTGAGGTGCTCCTGAGGGATAGGAGCATCTCTCAGGGCCAAAGAACACAAGACCACTGCTGGCAATTTAGAAATAGACAACCAATTCACACAAAGAGACATATTCTCAGTGCTCCAACCACTCACTATAGGCGCCCACACAGGCTATTCTCTCACCTGCTCTTAAGCTGCAAAAATTGTTTATGCAACTGAAATGTATTGTGCTCGACATCATTCAAAACCAAACAATAAATTGCAAATGTTGTATCCTATTACAGAGCCGTTTAAAAGCTCCTCTTAGAAGAATAAATTGCTGTTTGAAATATGCCAGTTATCAACCCATTAACAAATACCATTTCCTGTATCTGGATTCTGCTATGAGTCCTGAGTGTCAGGTCACTATCCTATCCATACTCTCCATGTGTTACCTTATTTCTATCCTTTCAGAATGAAGTAAAGAAAAAAACATAAGGATGGAAAAATTGAAGAATAACCACCAGAAAAATGCAAAACCAAGTGCCTAAATAGAATAAGAAAATGACACCAGGAATCTGCGAAAGAGACAGCATTTATCCAACAACACTATTATGAAGGGTTAGATAAAAATACAGCCATTAAGTGGCTGGCTGAATGATGAGTTGAACGGGAAGGTGGTTGAGGTGAACAGTTCACAGCAGTACCTGAGAGAGGTTTGTGCCTACCTGCTGAGGGATGATTTTCTCAGCGGTGGTGGTAAGATTGACAGCAAACACATGATCCCTGCAACAAACAGAGGGCAGAAGGCTTTCAGTGATTCTTTATCCCCCTCTTATCCAATCATCTGAGCCATATGCAAAGTCCACGCATGACAGCAAAGTCCTTTCAATCTGCCCGCGAGAACTTTCTGTTTCATAAACACTGCTGATTAGAATTGCACTGAGACAGACGTATTGAACCAGGAGAATTACTTTCAGATTTATTTGATTTTCTTCACATGCCTTTTGATTTCATTTCCTCTAGACTAGTGCAACAGGTAAGAGGACCGATGGTGTGAGATGGATGAGGCCACACACAAAAGATGAAGGTACCCTTGAGCAAATGGTACACCCAGCAGCTGCTTCAGTAAAAAAACCAACTATATCACTGGATAAAATGCCCATAGTAAACAATGTACGGCTCACAAAAAAGGGTTATCAGCTTTGAAAGAGAATAAGATAACCACAAAAGCAATCAGATGGGTAGGGTTGAATGAGCTGCAAACTATGGTATGGTATGAGTCCAATGCCTGTGAGGCCGTCCAGCCCCCACCAAAGCATCCTACCCCTGGTTTGGGGTTAAGTGAAATAGGTCATGGTTGTAATTTCGCTAGATTTTCGGGCAAAACCCACAGCTGAGCTCAGGTTTTAAATCTGTTACATTAAGCTGAGACAGCACTAGGTATGTCATGTCATTGCTGACATTGTTTACTTGGTTTAGTTTATGGCTTTAGATTAAAATTGTGATGAGCATTGAAATATGACGTATACTAATGTAAAAAAAGTATTTGCCCCCCTCCCGATTTTTTCTATTTTTGCTGGTCGTATTCAAATGTTTAAGATCATCCAATTAATTTTAATTTTAGACAAAAAAAGTGAGTAAATACAACATACAGCTTTTAAATGATAGTTTCATTTCTTGATTTTAAAAGAGTTACTCAAAACGTGTATCAAAATCTAATAACTCATTTTGCCAACTTTGGCAGGAAACAATTACAGTCAAATGTTTACAATAACTGGCAATGAGTATTTGGATCATGTCAATTTGAAAAGTGCGATTCACACCCGTGAGAAATGTTTCGTATGAACAACTCTAGCATATAAGAAATTTAAACTTCCTACGAGAAATGTCAATTTCTGGAGTAAGAGAAAAGTCCAATTCCCACCTACAAGAGATGTTTTGTACAACCCTAACCGTAACCTCAACCTTAATCCCAAGCAAAAACAAAAGGAACAGTTAAATCTATCCCATGACTTCAATAGCTGTAGGGAAAAAAAAATCTAACAGCTTATTCCTCATGGGTATTATCAATTCATACATACCAGCACTATTCAATTCTCGAATTGAGAGTATTATCAGTTCACAGAAACCACATCTATACAATTCTAGAAGACCAAGAAATGACAGTTTTATCTTGCGACCTCCTGGTATATGAGAAATGGACATTTCTTAGCAGTGCGCCTTCAAATTGACTTGATCTGAGTATTCTTCATCACAGTAGAGGAATTTTGGCCAACTCTTCTTCACAGAATTGTTTTAATTCAGCCAGTGGAAAAAAATACAGTAATTCATAATTCATTTTATTGTGTGAATAAAACTGTACACTTGTACAATAAAAGCACACATCGAGTTAAAAACCATCTAAAATTCCACACTTCCATATTGATGGATACTAATGCAAACTTACTGTGACACATCGAGTCGCTAAGTATTCACACCATAGTAATAATTGTCATAGTTGATTTTAAACTCGTTTTACACTGAGTCAGGACACATGTTCCGGTAAGCTATTTCAGAGAAATGTTACTCTGTTTGAGAAAAAATATTTCCTAAGATTGTACCTGCATCTATGAACTTCAAGCATTTTAGAGTGACCTCTAAGACCTTGATAACGTCTGTTCTGGAAAAACTGGTTACAATGGACATTTTCAAAACCGTTAATAATCTTATACACTTCGATTAAATCACCACGAACTCTCCTGTCTTCCAGGGATGTCAGATTGAGTTCCTTTAACCGTTCCTCATAAGATAAATTGTGCAAAAATCTTAGGCACATTTAAAGCAATTTCATAGGGCAAATCTGATTGCAAAAATATTGAAATTAAAATTTTCTAATGACTGAGAGATGTACTACACAGAGTTTTAAATTGTTAAAAACTAAATAGATCAATATTAGGGATGACTATGCTTTACCTAAAAATTTGGGACACTGTCCTGTTGTGCTGTAGTTTTATACGATGATTGGCCTTTGCTTATTCCAGGCAGAGTGGAAAAAATTTTATTGTTCCTTTCTAGACTGACTGTCTCATTTGCACCTATCCCTCCAAGTAATTGCAGACAGCCATGATGATGTTGATGTCAGGGCTCTGTCAAGAGCATACTATCTATTTCAACTGTTTTAACTGAAATACCAACATTTATTCATGAAAATATTTTTTTAATTAGAATTTAAAATTCAAATATACTTTCAATCATCAACACCTAATGCCAGATGCAAATTTTTAAAAGTGTAGGGTGCCTAAAACTTTTGCACAGTACTGTGTGTATGTATTTATATATATATATATATATATATATATATACATATATATATGCAGGCTTGGGAGGGTTACTTTAAAAATGTATTCCGATACAGTGACAAATTACCTGTAAAAAAAATGTAATCTGCAACGTAATCCAAATACCACTATAAAAAAGTCATGTAACTGATTACTTTCCATTACTTTTGATTACTTTAATACCAAAAATGAACAAGACAGAAAATAAATTACAATGAAGTAACTTATATGTGCTTTATACATACTTGTGTATTTCGTAAAACAATAGAACTATGTCACTTTTAAGTATCAAAAATATCCTCTACTCGCTGTATTTTCGCGGGGGAAAAAAAATGCTTAATTCACTTGATTATTACTATAATTGAAAAATGTGTTAATAAAGGAAAAAGACAGAGAACTAGCAAGGACTAATTGTTGCTATAAAAGGATGTATCTTTGCCGCCAAATTTTCAATTCAGGTGCCTGTCTTGATAGATAGTACTAGAATATATAAAAAGGAAATCTACGCATCATTGTATTGATGTGAAGACTGATGTTAAGACATGCCATGTACAACCCCTATTCCAAAATAGTTGGGACAAAGTGTAAATTGTGAATAAAATCAAAACACAATGACTTACAAATCACACCAGCCAGTATTTTATTCATAATAGAATAGAGATAACGTAGCAAATGTTGAAACTGAGAAATTTTACAATTTTATCCACAAAATGAGCTCATTTCAAATTTGATGGCTGCTATAGGTCTCAAAAAAGTTGGGACAGGGGCCTGTTTACCATGGTGTAGCATCCCCTCTTCTTTTTAACATGAAAAGGAGGCTTCTGGGCATTGAGGAGACAAGTTTTTTGAGTTTAGCCATTGGAATTTAATCCCACTCTTGTTTAATACAGGCTTCCAGCTGCTGGAGAGTTTTGGGTCTCCTTTGACGGACTTTTCGTTTAATTATGCGCCAAATGTTCTCAATTGGTGAAAGATCATAACTGCAGGCAGATCACTTCAGCACACAGACTCTTCTACTACGAAGCCATGCTGTTGTAATAGCTGCAGTATGTGGTTTTGCATTGTCCTGCTGAAATAAACAAGGCCTTCCCTGGAATAGATGTCTTTTGGAGGGGAGCATATGTTGCTCTAAAACCTTTATATACCTTCCAGCATTCATGGTGCTTTTTAGAACATGCAAGTGTCCCACACCATATGCACTAATGCATCCCCATGCCATCAGAGATGCTGGCTTTTTTTTTAACTAAACGCTGATAATAGGAGGGGTGGTCTTTCTCCTCTTTAGTCCCGAGGACATGACGCCCAGGATTTCCAACAAGAATGTCAAATTTGGACTCGTCTGACCACAGGAGACTTTGCCACTTTGCTACAGTCCATTTTAAATGAGCCTTGGCCCACAGATTACGGCGGCGCTTCTGGATCATGCTCAACAATGGCTTCCTTTTTGTATGGTAGAGTTTTAGGTGGCATCAGTGGATAGCACAGTGGACTGCATTTACAGACAGTGGTTTCTTGTAGTATTCCTGGGCCCATTTAGTAATGTCAATGACAGAATGATGCCGGTGAGTGATGCAGTGGTGTCTGAGGGCCCGAAGATCATGGGCATCCAGTAAAGGTCTTTGGCCTTGTCCCTTACGCACAGAAATTTTTCCAGTTTCTCTGAATCTTTTGATGATGTTATCCGCTGTCGATGATGAGACCTTCAAAGCCTTTGCAATTTGACATTGAAGAACATTGTTTTTAAAGTATTCCACAATTTTTTTACGCAAGCCTTCACAGGTTGGAGAGCCTCTGGCCATCTTTACTTCTGAGAGACTCAGCCTCTCTAAGACATCCCTTTTATAGCCAATCATGTTACACACCTGATGCCAGTTAACTTAATTACTTGCTAAATGTTCTTTCAGCTGATTCTCTTATATATTAATTGCTTTTTCAGCCCTTTTTTGCCTGCGTCCCAACTTTTTTGAGACCTGTTGCAGCCAGAAAATTTATAATAAGCTCATTTTGAGGATAAAAATGTAAAATGTCTCAGTTTCAGCATTTGAAATGTTATCTGTGTTCTAATGTAAATAACATATTGGCTCATGTGATCTGAAAGTCATTGCATTTTGATTTTATTCACAATTTAGACTTCGTCCCAACTTTTTCGGAATTGGGGTTGTATACCATATCCGAAACAAGAGCACTCAGAGAGCGCATACCTCCGCCAAGTCCCAGCAGTCCCCCCAGTTGCTTAATCCCTTCCGGATCTAGCCCAAAATCTAATGGGAACTAAGTTAGACCAATTCCTATCTACTGTGAAAATTTCGAGTAAATCCGTCCATTAGTTTTCCCTAAATGTTGCTAACTAACAAACAAACAAACAATCAGATTCCAACGATTACATAACCTCCTTGGTGGAGCTAAAAATGGCAACTATCGGCATTAAAGAACCTACAAAACCATAGCGTCATGATTATGGTCTTAGACTGCCATCTATTAAAATTAAAGTGTAACTACATGTACCGGAGTATATTTTGGATGCACAAAATATCAAAGACTGAGTAGCGGATAGTCACAATTTTTCACGTGAAGGAAGTAAAAAAACTGAAAGGAAAAAGTGGCGGGTAAAGACAATATTACTATTATCTACACCTGAAAACAATTACTTAAAAAAGGTTCCGGAAAGATGAAGCAAATAAATTGCTTTATCGGCAGAACAGAACCATATTGGTTTGTTGCATCTTTATTTCATTTCATTATTTTTTACTTAGGCACTGACGGAGGGCACATCACGGACTACTGGGCTGTCAGAAAAGCGGGCACTCCCCGGCAGTGGCGGAGCTAGTGGGGGGGCAAAGACACGTCCCTTTTTGACAACAATGAGTCCTGGCTAGTTCTCAATCATTTTCCTTTATTGACGCGCTTTCCAATTATCGTAATTGGCAACTGAACACACGGTTTCTCTCCCTATACGATCTAACGGCGATTAAATCATGGGCTAAATTCAGTACAGCAGCGGAACCAGAACAGAGAATTGTGGTGCACAAAACAGCCGTTTAAAACAATTATAAATCCTGACCTGTTCTCAGTCTTTTTCATGATTAACAAAAGGTTCACTCCAAGAGCACTCCACACTTAACAGGTGCTGCTTGTTCTCCCCGATTAGGTAAGATGACAATCATTCATCTGGACGCGTATCTGCTGTATTTAAATCAACGTTATTCAAAATTGCATACCTGTTGACTCTCACTCAAATGGCTTGAGCAGCACGCTTTTTATAGCCTATATTAACTGCCCAGTGCCATTTTTTTTTTTTTTAATCAACCCACGAAATACCGAGAGTGAAAGTCCGCGTTTCATTGGAACATGGACAAGTTAAATCAACGCGAAGCACTGGCCAATTAATAAGTAAATTATTTTTCTGTACTGAATTTAGCCCATGATTTCATCGCTGTTACATCGCATATGGAGAGAAACCGTGTCTTCAGTTGCCAATTACAATAATTGGAAAACGCGTCAATAAAGGAAAATGATTGAGAACTAGCCAGGACTAATTGTTGTCAAAAAGGGACGTGTCTTTGCCCCCCCACTAGCTCCACCACTGCTCCCCGGTAGAAGTATTGATGCTCATGAGGCAAACGCTATGTAGCTAATGGTAAAAACACTTCATAATCAAACTTCAAGTCAACTACAGCTATTTATAACAGGCTGGAGCTTGTTTTTGCCTAAACACCATCCCATTCACCAGCATCACACTTACAACCAGAACTATTTTCATCAGGAAGAAATGTTTACAGGTCGGGTAAATTGGGTAAGCTAGCTGAGCAAGCAGGATTGTCTGTCTTAGCTGTGATTGTTTCTCCAAATTGGACGTTGAGGCCGACAGAATTTTGACAGCAGGAAGGCAAAACTTGCACTGTACAGTGACATTGTTTCCCTTATTATCCTTAAATACAAAAGGATCCCGAAATTTCCACCCGTTGACGCATTTTTACCCACAGAGCTGGATGCCATGGTTGACAAGTTAACAACTGACAATTACAGTCGGGTTCTGGAGGAGTGCTGAGACTCTCATAAAGTGCTGTGAAATACGCGCGCTTTTACCTCTAGACCTCCTTTTCTTCTTGTTCGTCTTGTTGTTATTCTTGATTACAGACTAATTTACAATTGTAATCCAGTAATCCCCATGGTTCACAGAATGTAACTGTAATTTAATTACATCTTTTTTGTGTGCAACTGCAACGGAATACAGTTACATTTTTTTTGTATCCTAATTACGTAACGCCGTTACATGTATTCCGTTACTCCCCAAGCCTGTATATATTTATACATATGATATGTTCATGATATGAACATATCATACCTTTTTAAAAGTAATTTTGATAAAATTGGCTCTTTTCCACATCTTTAGTGGGAATATAAAGCTTGATTATGACAGGTGACAGCTAAAGTGAGTATAAGGGCTACAGTAATCTGATTGGCTAATGTTGGCCATGTAGTTTCATTTATAAATTTTTTTTCTTATAGATTTTCATATCAACCCTGACTTACATTAAGCATACAAAATTTCAAGTCGATTGGACACATGGTTTAAAAGTTATGACCATTTGTTTGCGGTAGTGCCACCTATGGATGCATTTACACGAATTGAACAATTTATAATCTGTGCATCCATATGTATCTCCCCACCAAATTTCACCATGTTACCTTCCGTAGTTTGGCAGAGGAAGATCAAAGTTAACGCAGACTCCGACGCCGTCATGGACACCGACGCCGATGATTTGATTGGCAAATGTTGGCCAAGTTGTTTCATTTATCAATTTATTCTTACAGATTTTCATTGCAACCCTGACTGACACGAAGCATGCAAAATTTCAAGTTGATCAGACAAATGGTTTAGGAGTTATGACCATTTGTTTGCGACAGTGCCACCTATGGATGGATTTACATCAATCAAACTATTTACAATCTGTGCATCCATATGTACCTCCCCACCAAATTTCACATTGATCCCTTCAGTGGTTTGGCAGAAGAAGATCAAAGTTAAAGCAGATGTCATTGCCGACTCCGACACAGCCGAATGATCGCATAAGCTCCTTTGGTCCGTTGGACCAAGTGAGCTAAAAACTGCATTTTGTGCTTATTCAGGTTATCTTTGTAAAATTAAAATTAGTTGCATGATTTGAAAAAAAAATTTTCAAATCATGAAAATCAAATCAAAAAATTTAATATGACAAATATCCAAAAACATAAATTAGGAAGGGAGAAAATACTTCTTCAAAGTACTGTATGTTTGCAGTTGATAAGCAGTCATGGGATGGACCTGGCAGCGATGTACAGCATGTGGTTGATGCGCAGCATCCTCTGGAAGTCCAGACCCAACCGCACGGTGTCATTGTCCGACAGGAGGCCTTCGAAACTGGGGTACAGGTAGGAGTCTGCAGAAGGACAGATCATCATTACCAGTTACTTTCCAGCTGGTCACTGAACATGCAGGCCCCCTGCATATAAAATAATCCTACTAATGAAATTAAGATGAGGTGCAATCATTGTAAAGACTTTTTCAGCAAAGTCTTCAACAAAAGTTAAGGGTAGAGGATAAGCAGTAATGTATGCTCATCGTGTAATGCTTCTCCCTGTTCCTTTATGCAGTTTCGTGAGTCAGTTTACCTCCATGTATGGCATAACTGTGTTGGCGGAATTCCAAAGCTCCGGTAGTTGCAGTTGAGGCAAAGGGCCAATACAGGGCTTACTGAAGCACACATAATCTTGGTGAGAGAGGCTGCTCTTTTACATCAGATCATAAGTTTGACGCCAGTTTATGGTGGTTTCGCTACTTCGGCTTTTTACTACTGTACTTCGCTACTACACACTGTACTTTTGCTACTATGTCCAAGTCCGTTCACTACTATAGATAAATGGAGCTTCAGCATAAATTCTGACAGGCCACGGAGTCAAGCTTGCTTAGCATAGAGGAGGTGCTACCTGCTGAAGAATCACCTGATTGCATTTGACTGTCATCTGACTTTGCTGTCACATGATTGCTTGGCCGGAAATATGTTAGCTTACTTAAGCTTGCCATCCTGAGTAGCTGCCCCTCGGTGCGCTAGCCCAACAGAACCTCCTCCAGCCCAGCTCCACTTGTCTTTCATAGCATTCATTGATCATGTTCTCTTATAAGCTACTGTTCCAAGAGCAATGTCTCTTCCTTTTGAGGTCATTGTTGCTGTAGGCTCTGCTCTATGGAGGGGGGGTCAGTAGCCATTCCCTGCCTTCGGTTTCACGCTTGGACGGGCAGGGATCTCTCAGAAAAGAGCGA
This sequence comes from Gymnothorax javanicus, assembly GCA_029692085.1. Classification (NCBI taxonomy): domain Eukaryota; kingdom Metazoa; phylum Chordata; class Actinopteri; order Anguilliformes; family Muraenidae; genus Gymnothorax; species Gymnothorax javanicus. The sequence goes on from CM056193.1 coordinate 55,768,281, forward strand.
TGTCACCAAACCCAATGTATGCTTGTATGCCTGTGTGCTTTCAATAAATTTTCTCTTTTTCACAAAGTGGTCCAATCAGAAATACAAGTTAAGAACATGAATGTTACTTAAAAATCAGTAGTAACTTCATAAAAACCATTCGCAGTACTGCTGAGAATATTTTTTTCGGGTTCTGCGCAATATGGATTGAATCGGCAACAAACACACGTAAGCCCAAGTCCATTCGCTTTTCCAACTTTTGGCTTCACTTGTGCTCAAAAAGAATCCTGTTTACTTAGAAGCTCTCCCATGGCTTTATTATTTTATTACTTTTAATAAGCAGATGTGTTACGATAGATTTACTTCCAAGAAATCTTGAAAGAAATCTTCGATCTGGTCTTTGTCTGATTGTAGTAGCGAACGGACTTGAACATAGTAGTGAAAATACAGTGAGCAGTAGCGAAAGTAGAGTGGCAAAAAGCAAAAGCAGCGAGACAACCGGTTACCTCAACGCCAGTACAAAGACAAGTCTCACAGCTTCACTTTTTCATTATAAATCAGTGGCTGCAATAAAGACAAAATAAAAGCCTACAATTTTTTCACCGTGAGAGCATGCGTTATGTTTCATATCCTCTATCATATGTAGTAAGTGTTTTAAAAACTCGATTCTAGGGCCCTCCTGTATATTGAAGTTATTATTCCAGCCAAGCTGTTAGAGAATGAAGAGAATTTTTACCCCCCCAGAGCCATATTATGAGAGAAATAGCAAAAATACCATCAAGGATAGAGTATCCTTGTTTGAATTGTGCTCATGGTGCTGAATAGTACCATAGCATGTTAATTTTTAATCAGGTGATTGACCGAAGTTTACTAATTGCCAGGCCATTGATCCTACTTATCTTTCTTGGTATGTGCTCAATTTCATTAATATTCCTTACCTTGAATGTATCAATAAAGTACAGTTTTAGCTCATTATCACCAGATTTGTTTCAATAGTTGTCATTATTTTGTGATTATCCGTGCTTAATTTTAAATACTAGGAGTCCATACTTTGAACAATTTGGAGCCCTCTAGTCCAGCAAAGTCTTCAGATCACTTTAAAAAAAATGACCTCTTCCATGCCATTTTCATTTTTTAAATTTATTTATTTATTTTTTGCAATACTGCACAATAAGCACAATATGAACAAGAGAATGCTATTCTTCGGGCTAATTTAGACATGACCTGGTTTAAGAGGGTTAACTGTCCATCCAAACATGAACAACACATAATAATCAGCTTGTTATTGACAAGCAATTGTGGCTGCAACAAATTGAAAGTTCTGAGAGAAAGAGGTTGAATGTCTCTGCTTTCTGTAAATTCATGTTTGCTAGATTGTTGATATTTCTGGTTTGAAGAACTTGCAACTGATGTTAAATATTTATTATTTAAGCGTGGTCAGTGGGCTTTACATCCACTTAAATCATTTTTCATCGCATGCTAGGCAGTAGCCTCTGGTTCTTCTCACCCACTCATATAAGGGTACTCCTTCTGCAGCCCAAATGTGAACAAAATTCTAAAACAAAAATGACATTTCAGCAGCTATATGCAGTTCATCTACAACTTGTACATACAAACCCAATTCCATAAAAGTTAGGATTCTGTGTACAATGTGAATAAAAACAGAATGCAGTGATTTGTAAATAATTTGAACTCTAAATTGAATTGAAAATAGTACAATGACAACATATTAATTATATAATTAATAATAATATATATTATGTTATATTAACAACATAACGTTGACACTGAGAACTTAAATAATAATTGAAATTGAAAAATATTTGCGCATTTTGAATGTGATGCCATCAAAATGTTTCAAGAAAGTTGTAATGCGGGCAAGAAAAGATGGGACAAGTTGTGTGATGCTAAAAAAATACACCTGATGGAACATGTAATGGCTAATTAGGTTAATTGGAAACAGGCCAGTTACATGATTGGGTATGACAAGGAAATCCCAGAGACGGTGAGTCTTTCAGAAATAAAGAAGGTGAGGGCTTTACCACTCTGTGAAAGCCTGTGAATAACAATTTATAAAGAATGTTTCTCAATGAACAATTGCAAAGAATTTTGGGATTTCATCATCTACAATACATAATGTCAGTAAAAGACAAAAAGAATCTGAAGAAATATCGGTCCACAAGGGACAAGGCTGAGAACCAATACTGAATGGCTGTGATCTTCAGGCTCTCAGGCAGCAATCCATTAAAAACAGATAGGATTAAGGAGTGGAAATCACTGCATGGCCTCAGAAATATTTCTGAAAAACTACAGTCAGTGAACACAGCGTGGCACTGCATCCACTAATGCAAGATAAAACCACATTAAACCAGATACAGAAAGGCTGTGGCCTTCTCTGTGACCAAGTTCATACTAGATTGACTCAGGAGACGTGGAGAACTGTCCTGTGGCCTGATCAATCAAAATGTGGAATTCTTTTTGGAAATCATGGATGCCTTGTTCTCTGGGCTAAAGAGGAGAGGAACCATCTGACTTGTTATCAGCTCACAGTTCAAAAGCCAGCATCTATTATAGTATGGGGGTGCATTAGTGCACATGGCAGGGGTAACATCTGTGAAGACATCATTAATGTTGAACAATATAAACAGATTTTGGAGCAACGTATACTGTCAACCAGGCATCTTTTTCAGGGAAAGCCTTACTCATTTCAGGAAGGCAACACCAAACACCACACTCTGCATGTATTACAACAACATATATCTGTATTAAAAGAGTCTGGGTGCTAAACTGGCTTTCTAGCAGTCCAGACCTGCCACCCGCTGAAAACATTTGGCAAATGATTAAACAAAATATGACAAAGGAGACCGCAAAGAGTTGAACAGCTGAAATCCCACATGAAGCAAGAATGGGAAAACACTTTGCTTTCAAAACTACAGTGTTGATAAAAGAAGAAGAGATGCAATACAGTGGTAAACATCCCTCATCCCAACTTTTTTGCAATGCGTAGCTGGCATCAAATTCAGGGTGAGCATATATTTTTCAAAAAAATTTTCAATGAAATATAAAGTCTAAATGATTTGAAAATCATCGTATGATGTTCTTATTTACATTTTACACATTATCCCAATAGGGTTGTTTTTTGGATTTGGGGTTGTACATCCTTTTTTTCCCCCCAGTTTACCACTTAATGAGTCGCTTTCCAAGAGCTAAGAATTAATAATCACATTTATACAAAGCTTTTTTCAACAGATACACATAAACACTACATATTGGAAATGAAAATACACCAACAGGAGGAGTTAAATTATTGCTTTATGACATGCATATCTTTCATTTACAAAAACTTTTGAATTACATTGTGAATAATGCACCTTATATTTATATTCAATAGAGGTAGCTGCGATTATTCAGTCCAATTCAAAATATATTCATGAATACATGAAGTTTGTAGCCGAGAGAATGATAAAATTATATAAAGGCTGCATTCACAAATGGGTGATAGATTACATTCTTAAGAAACATCCAGAGGTCCAAGCACACCCCCTGGAGAGAACTCTTGCTCGCAACACTGCTATTAATGAAGCCCATTTCAGCAAAGCAGAATGAGAGAATGATACCAGGCAGTTAAAAACACATTTAGCACAATGTGACTAAGGCCTTCAATTTTCTCAGGTAAAGATGGACAATCTGAAAGCATAATCACTAAGGACTCTGCTAATTAAACAAAAAACGAAACTGTTCTCTCACTGCATTTCTATTTCACAGCACACTGAAGTAAAATGTGAGTCAAGCATTGACAGAGGGAAGCGAATTACAATGTGCCAGAGTCTAACTATTCTAATAATAGCACTATTCTTTTTTTCCTGAGGCCCTTGAGGATTTAACTCATTTCAGCACAATTTTTCCAAAGAATGGCTCACTGCCGTAACTGCATTCCTATAAAGTCCGTCCCGAAAAAAAAAGAGCCAATCAAAGGGTGCGTGACAAACTTGAGATGAAATATTATCAGCAACATACACAAAGTTTTAACTGAGTGTTCTGGACCCTGCCAGGTGGCTCATCCCGCCCAAAATGTGGTCCAAGGTGTGAGCCTCTCACAGTGGGCAGTAGCACCCCCATACAGGAGATAATTGGCTGTGGTGACATATATGAAATCAGGTCATACTGCTCAGGTTGATTGACTGCTCAGGTCAATCTACAGCTTGGCTACACCAGCTGAGCATGATAGACAGTGCAGATATAATGGCAGTGCAGCTCAAATCATGGACAGCAGACTGAACAGAAAATGATTGCTGGGAGCTTGTACTAATTAATTGACTCAAACAATGAAATTGGTATGCATACAACAGGGCATAAAAATAAAGTGAACATAAAAATAAATTTCAAAACAAATATGTGGGCCGAGCGAAATGCACTTTTTGTCCAAATACACGGCCAAAGACAAAGACACAGCTAAAATAGGACACCTAACTGAATACTAGTCTCAAAGACTAAAACACAGTTCTCATACTTGTCTTTTAAGATTGCTGTGTCAGTGACCTCTGAGAGTCAGCCCGAATCTTCTACGTTGACTTTCACCATTTTTATTCCAGGTTGCAGATTAATGTATTTATTAATTTATTAATGCAGCTAGGGGGTGGTGCTTTATTCTGACTGGCAAGTACCGCAGCTCTACAGGACTTCATTACATAACTTAGGAGGCCACAGCATATTGTGCCCTGAATGTTTATACCAAAGACAGGAAACAAAAGCAATTCTTCCACAAACCTAATCAGCAGGGACAAGCACTTCAACAGCTGTAACCTGAAGAACTGCATTTGGTTAAAAGTGCTCCTGTATTTGCCTTCAGACAGGTGCGTGCAGAGCTAGAACAACCTCTAACTCTTATTTGAAATGTGAATAAAAAAAAATAAACTTTTTTCTGTCTCTGTATCACTCGGCCGTCCTGCTCTCTCCGCATAATATCCCCGTTTCTGTTCAGTTTCTTTCACATAACTGCATCCCCGGACAATGAGTTGGGGATACTGAGGATCAGCGAGCGTTACACCTTGCCTGCCGCCACGTCTGTACAGACTTCTTACGAGCACTCTGCAGGTCACAGTTCTTTATGGATTCATTTCATACTTGGCTTGGACATCGTGTGTGGTGAGGTCACATCGATTTTGGGAGAGATTGCTTTATTAATAATAAAGTTTTTATTACTGCATGGAGGATGAGTCTGTGTTTTCAGATACAGGGCATCCGGGGAAAAACGTCAGACTGTGGGAGACCGACTGGAGTTATCCTCAAAATTATTGATACTCTTGTTAATGTTTGTTTTTTATTTTTGTGATTAAATGAATGCATTTTGTCAAGTTTATTTATGAGTTATATGTGATCAACAAGTGAAAGAATAACAACAATACACAATTCAAGAAAAATCTAATTTTCAGGGGTATTTTATTCATGGATTTTCAAAAAAATGCCATGTTCAAAATTATTCATATCCTAGGCTTACTGAGTCCAATGCCTTTCTTTAAAAGTCAATAGCATGGGGGCACCCCGGTGGCTCATCGGTCTAAGTGCATGTACCATAAAGGCTGTGTCCTTCCCGCAGCGACCTGGGTTCGAATCCGGCTTGGGTCATTTGCTGCATGTCATCCCCCATTCTTCTCCCCAACTTTCCTGTCTCTCTACACAGTATAACCTTCAAATAAAGGAAAAATTCCCAAAAAAATAATCTTTAAGAAAAAAAAAAAAAGTCAATAGCATAGCCTTTGTTTTTTTATGACTGCTTCTAGACGATTCTTGTACGTGTCTACAAGCTTCCTGCATGTCTCCTGTGGGATGTTGGCTCACTCTTCCTTGGTGAAAGCCTCAAGCTGGGTCAGGTTGGTCAGTTTCCTAGCCATCACTCTGGTCTTCAAGTCTCGCCACAAGTTCTCGATCGGATTCAGGTCAGTACTCTGACTTGGCCATTCTAGGACGTTGACATCATTGTCCTGGTACTTCCAGTTGTGGCCAAGCTGCAGTTTCTCAGTAGATTCCTTCACGTTTTCATCGAGGATTCTAATGTAATCCTCCTTTCTCTTGATTCCTTGAACCTTGACGAGGTTCCCTGTGCCACTGGAAGAGAAGCATCCCCATAGAATTATGTTTCCACCCCCACACTTGACGGTGGGCACAGTGTTCTTTGGCTTGTATGCTTCTCCTTTCTTCCTCCAGACGTATTGAGCATCCATATGGCCAAATAACTCCAACTTCGTCTCATCAGACCATAGGATGGTTGACTAAAAGCTGGGAACTTGCTTCAGATGACCTCTTGCAAAGGCCAGGTGAGCCTCCAGATGCTTCTTCCTGAGCAGCAGCGTCTTCTGAGGCCTACATCCATGGAGACCTCCTCTGAGCAAGACTCGCTCGATGGTGGACCGTGACACCTTCATCCCTGTCTGGTCAAGCGTTTCAATTAGGGCCTTGGTTGTGGTCCGAGGGTTGTTGTTGACCTCTCGGCAGATTTTCCTGGCAAGTTTGGGGGAAACCTTACACTTCCTGCCACAGTCACTGAGGTTTTTAACAGTGTTGAACCTCTTGCGCGTGTTGATTGTGCTCTGGACGGTTGCCACAGGGACATCATACTGCATTGAAATGGCCTTTTAACCCTTTCCTTCACTGTGGGCATGCACAAGACGTTGACATAGGTCCTCACTGAGCTCCTTATTCTTGGCCATGATGATCAGAAACTGAGAATGACCAGAACACACTTCCTCTTTTTATACTCTTCTGGATAGATGCTATTTTTTTTCATCATTGTTTAACATTTGGTCAACAAAAAGGTATTTATTCCATTGGAAAAATGGGCAGTATCAAAAAAGGACATTTTTGTTGACATTTTGTTTAGCTTTTACAAATGAAGAATCTAAAAAAGAATGTTATTTTCCATGGGGTATGAATTATTTTGAGGACGACTGTATATAGTTACTATCTAATGTTTTTGATGCATTCCATCAGATTTGAATTGCCTTTGGATGGATCGGTGTCCACGTCTTGATCCACAATGATTTAGACGAAATTTCAACAAAACAATTTTTCTCAAGTTTTGAGCCAACAAATCCAGTTCTTCAAATTAATGCTAACTGAGAGATACTTTTCTATCCAGTATTGCATTATCATGCTTTATGTTCTTTGCTTGGTTCTGAGGTGATGTCGCTGGTAGAACTTTGTGACTAATGGTTCTCATTATACACCCTAAGGGACCTTTTTGTCTGGCCACTTCTACTAATGGCCTTACGTTTTACTGGATATATTAATTCAGCTCAGCCCAGGTCATTTCTACAGCAAACTTTTTAATCAATTAAGAAGCCCTTAAATTAATCAAGGCAGCACCCCCAGCTGCACTGAGTGATCTCATAGATCAAACAGAGCAGTGTAATGGCTTTGCCATATGCCTCAAGCAAAATATGCAACAAAATTTGTAAGTGAAGCATGCTATAATGAAATACAGTACAGCAATTTTAGTACAGAGGCTCTGGGTATTCCAAGTGCTAAATCCACACATATAAGAGTGATGACTATTTTGACAGTCTTCAGAACCCTGTGAAATCCAATCAAAATGAACTTACTCTGGCTGCCAACAATGCTGACTGGCTCCAGATCTTTAGGAAAGGGTGCAGCTGCGAGGGATGCTTGGAGCATGCAGGAGGCCAGGGCGATTGCCACCATTAGGCGGGGCCGCAGCCCTGGGGTCTGTCTCATCTCCAGGAATGGGGAACTGGACCTCAGTGAGATCTCATGCCAGGCAGTAACAGGTGGCCTGTCCGGGATGGGGAAGACAAATTTATAGAATTATAAAGAGAAAATGAGAGCAATTTCCATAAACTACAAGTTCTTTGATGGGTGAATTGCATGTCTCTGGACTTTTTGGTTAAGGATGTGATTCACTAACTTGAAGCTGTAAACTCACACGCTGACTAATGCTGCATTCGGTAACACTTGTAAACACGAGTCGTGTCGTGAATTAAGTCGAAGGTACGAGGAAGGATCATGCGGACAGTGAGGTTGTGAGGTAAAAAGAACGGAATTCACCGGTCGCGTCTTGAAAACACGGCTCGTGGGACGCGTTACCGAATGCAGCATAAGTCTCAAGGCTAATCTGATGCCATCCCACCCAAATGAGTTGCGAGTGCCATTTGGTACACTGGAGAATGAAAGGGTTTAGCTCCAGTTTGTTTTAAACTATGTAAAACCAGACCAAATCTCAAGCAAGCTGTGAGAACACGAGAGCAGTCAAATCCGTTGACCTTGATGGCTTTACCAGGAGAAGTGGGAAGAAAATATTTAACCCAGTTCAGATGATAGCCAGCCCAACTTATTTCCCCTAATAAATTGTTGGTTCTTGGGAAAAGTGACTAATTTGCCACCAGAACCTCCTACTTTTATAACAAAGCTGGGCAGAACACCAAGTTCTCATTAGCATGCAGTGCTCAGTGGGAACATGGCGGGCGAGCGTGCGACTGTGCATTAACCTACACAGTGTGATTGAGCCAGAACAGAAGGCACATGAGAGGGAAGAGCACACAAGGCCCACAGCCACAGGGACATCATTTACTCACAATCACAGACTGTTGTCTTTCACAAGTGAGTTAACGCAATGTGTATGGGTGACTCTCTCAGATCTACCTTTCTTTATCTGATTAATCGACTGGAAGGTGCACGGTCTCAGGTTTCAAGCAGAAAAACACAAACAAAAGGTGGAAAATAAAGAAAAAACCAAAATTGTGGTTTCACCATGATGCAAACATTAATCATATGGGTATACCTAGGTCCCGATTCCAAGAAAATGCTCATTTTGACATTCTCTGCCTCTTTTTACATTGAAGCATGAAGGGAAATGGATTAGTAAAGACTCGATAAAGACAGATAAGGTCTGATTGGCAGGCTCACATAGGGTGGAATGCTCCTAGCACTGCTTCACCCACACAAACTCCATTAGCTACAGTCCACGAAACATCAGCCCACAGATATAAAGAAATCAGGACCCATTGTGAATGATAAGACTAGCCATCCATATTAATGGCATACAGGCTCATTCTCATTTGGGGGAGAGAGCTGCTTTTAGAGTGAGGTCAGGCAACAATTATGAACCTTGAAATCAGAATAATTAGTGTCTGCCTGAGATCACTTAAAGCATTACACCCAACAGCATTGTGATACTATGTAATGTGTTCAGACAATCTGACGGATGGAAGAGACAATGCCAATTTCCACACAGAGAGGAGACAAAGAAGCAGTGACTTGCAGGTAATGGAAAACAGCCAGCCACATTCGTGGTGATTTCTAATTACATATCCACTTTCCCTCACCACCAGCACCAGTCCCAGAGCAACACTTCCTCAGGAATCCCTCACCTGTGCCACACTGCAGAGACCGGAGGCTGAGTGGAAGCAGGAGAGTTTTTAAACCATAATGTTGGCAGACTTCGGCACAGAAGATGTCAAATCATTTTAAATTACGCAGACATTCAGCTAAAGGAAATGACAGCCTTTTTCAATTCTTGAAAGCAACAAACTTTGGAAGCACTCTGAAGCTAAAGGGAATGTTCCTGAATATTTTTGAGGGAAACTTTCAGCAATACAAATATAGCATGACTTCTGAAAACAAAATTGCACCCCAACTTAAAATGGCTCCTATCCTTTGCATACCAAGTATATCACCCATTTTACGATGCTAATTTTACAATGGCTCATTTTGTGCTTTGTGTTTTTAATGCTGATGGGAATGGACTCTTCGTAGTACTTGCTGTATAATGTGTCAACTTGCACTCCCTGGTGTGAACACCATCAGTAGATATGTGCCACAAGGAAATAAACTTTATGTCATGCACTTCCCTTTCCCAGAAATGTTTTAAAGTGTTTTCTCAATAGAGAAGAGGAAATTCTGAAAATGGTTTATTCGCACAGCGTCACTGGGGTTACAAAAGAACAGAGGAGGATATGTGTGGTTGGGCAGTGCAAGGAAATGTATGTGGTATTTATGTTTTTGCTGCTGCACTGCCTGCTTGTCCATATACAGTATAAGTGAATCACTACAACCAAGAGAGGTCTGGGTTTCATGTAAGGTTGCGACAGGTATCCTTGACTTTGACATTGTACAATGGGGAAAGAATGCAGGGTGGGCTTGTTGCCTGTGAATTCACCTGTGGAAAAAATTCATCCTCACTGAATTAAATGGAACCGACTGATAATACATCTCAACTGATGTCACAGTATCAGTTTGTTTCAGAAGCAGTAAATGAAACTTCAAGGCAAAGACCATGAGAAAACTGCATGCACTTTCAACCACATTGTTCGCATAGCATTGCTGAAAAGCAAAAAACAAAGCACAAAAGTGATATGAGAAATGGGACATTCCTCAGAAATACTGCACTGAAATACAATAGATTATGTAACCGCTTACGCAAGTGCACCGGATACATTGAAACGACAACTGGGTGGCTTTTAAAAGTAAATACCCATTCAAAGTCAGATAAGGTTTAAAAGTAAGTGTTCCTGGGAAGAATTAAGTAAAAGAATAGAAAACAGTTAACAACTGGAAGAGACAAAATCCATGAAGGTCTCAGAAGTGCTCTGGATCTGCTCCATTAAAGCGCATAGGAGGCCTGGTATTAATCAACGGTCCTGTGACAGATGCATGCTTTGGACTCTTAGTGGCGCACAGCACTGATGTAGCTATAAATACACTTGCTTGGATCATGGTGGCGTCACAATCTGAGCACGTCTGGCAGCCATGGTGGGTGTTGAAAGATGCTGACTTGTGCTGCCACTGGCACAAAGCCTCTCAAAGACTGTTCGAGCGTCGCCCAGCCAATTAAAAAACTTCAATCAAATGGTCTAAACCTGGATCTCTCTTTTTAAGGTCAGTGTTAATGAACTCTCCGCTCCCTCGCTGTCACTGCAGCTTAGGAGCTGCTTCTGTGGCCATTCATCTGAATTGAGGCCGATATCTTTTCATTCCAACTGGCATTTTTTTCATGGAGCCAAGAACTGAAACCTGAAACATGTCCAGTTAGCTGGACCCTACTTCTACATGCTGAGACTTGCGATACTCCCAACCTCCATCCTTTCTCACAGTATAAAACAACGTTGCACACACCCTAACATCTCAAAGCACAGCACACACATGCAGGCACAACTTCTTCAATTAATCCCAGACTATGGAGGTTTTTTCTTTAATCAATTGCAGTTCAAAGGCTCTTCAAGAGAGAGACAGACAAGTTGACAGCTGTCGATTGGATATAAGCCACCGTTGATCCCCCTCTCTCTTTGTACTCATTTAGATTTTTAAAACTCTGTTCTCCTTGTTTTAATGAAGACTTGTTAAGCCATCTGGGACACGCAGTCAGTTTGGGGTCTCTTAGTACACCAGAACATTCTAGGCCTCCAAGGCTGCCAATCGATTAACTGACATTCATTTATTTCACTTTAAATCCCACTCCTGTTGTACAGTTCATCCATAAAATGTAAAAGAAGTAGACTTGCTGAAAGACCAGCAGGCCTTTACAGTGTTTGCAATATGCTTTGCTTTTTTTACCTTTTCTAACTGAATTGGCATTAATTCATTAATTCTCTTGAGTTTACAAGCTATAAAGTATAGTCTCAACATCCCATAGAAAAACTTCAAATCAAAGTTAGTTCAAAGTATATTCAAAGTCAAATCAAAGTATATTCAATTTTGTGTTTTCTCTGACAACAATCTTAGACTAGGATACAGTGGTGCACTATTATGCAGAGCAACTGCAGGACTATGACATTCATAGATAGGACAAAAATACAAAGCAAACCACCATGTATATCAGTCAATATTGATACTGTGAATCTTTCTGACAGCTAAAGAAGACTCAGTGCACGTGGCCAAATAAATCAAAATGAAATCCCCACTCACTGATGCATGCTGGCCTATACTGTATATAATTGGACTGCATTTCCCAGCATTCCTCTGTCATTTCAAACATGATTAGGCACAATAGCCCCCACTCTCCGTGGACCATTAACCTCTCAGTGCCCTGTCAGGGGCTGTCATGCAGCAGGGCGATGAGGAGAGACATGGCTTGGGTGATTAGGCACAGTCCCTTAAGAGATGCAGCAGAGCAGGAGATGGTGACATGGATCACCGCATTCTGTTTACCCTGTAGCTACGCACTAACCCCCCGAAAAGAACTGCATGTTTGCTTGCACATTTCTTGTGGACTCTATTGGCTGTCTGACTGACAAGGTGGCAAAGGCCATCTGACCTTTTTAAATCCAGCAATATGTGCCTTAAGACCTGAATGCCAGTCAAATGACCTATATGTACTCGCATGAGTGGAATTCTCTCTGAACATAAGATACAGTGCATAAAGGTGAAGAACACAACAGAAGAGTTTATAGTGTTTTTGCTTTTGTACCTCCAAACGTGTCTATCATTTTGTCAATAAAACTAAATAAACTGAAATTGATTCTCTTCATTATCCTTATTATGCTGTCCAGTTTAAACAAATGGAAATGGGAATTTCCTGCCTTATGCAGACAAAACCACCATTCAAACACCCTGACAGTGCAGTCCTTGTGGATTATTTCAACATGATGTTTTTCCACAAACGTCTGCTCAAGAGGGTCTTGTGAGTTATAACAATCCAATTGCTAAACACCGGAGGGCAACGTGACCCTCAGTAATAGCGGCTGAGAAAAATAAAGCAAGATGAGAGTTATATCTTGTGTACAACCCAGAGTACAAAGTGCTCATTGTCCAGTAGGGCTACATCATTGCTGACTTGCTGTTTGGCTCATCATGCGTGCTGTTATTTGAACACTGTCCCATGATGTGCCTCACATGGTTAGAGATTAGCCACAGAGGGCACCCAGCCGCCCTAACAGTGTGCTCCCGTCAACATCTCCTCAAGGAGACCCTCGACATTATGCTCGGCAAAACTCATCGACCGCATCCATTCTCAACAGGCTTCCTGAAATGAAGTTCTCTAATTAGATTTCCAGTAGTTAACCATGGTGGCACCACAGAGGTAAGTTGGAAGTTCAATAAATAGACAATGGGCCATAATGAGACATTAATCTGTGGGATATCGGAAATTCAGGATAATCGTCAGACTCCAATTAGCCTCAAAAGCTAATCTAAGCACTACCGTCCAAGAAGTGCTCAAAAGAATACACACATCAATATTCTGTAGGGGCAGGGTTATTCATTTTAACATTACAGGCCCCACCACAGCTTAACCCACAACATGAGAGACTGTGCCGTTGTTACCTCCGTCAACAAAGTTGGGGCGGAGGTTATGTCTTCGCCCCTGTTTGTTTGTTTGTCTGTCTGTTTGTGAACAACATAACTCAAAAAGTAATGCACGGATTTGTCTGAAATTTTGTGGGTGGATTGCTATTATATCAAGGATGGACCCTATTGATTTTGACCGCGATCAGTGAAACAATATGGCCGCCACAGCAGCCATCTTGAAATCCTATCACACGCTATAATTCAACTTTGCTCCCACTCATGCACATTTGGATTGTGCTGCCTTGGCGGAGGTTTGCACTCTACAAGTGCCTCTAGTTTGTTTATTTTTTAAGAACATTGTTTTTATTAAATGCCTGGTGAATTCTGACAAGTGAGAACTGATATTTGTCTTCAAAGAGTGCACATCACCTGGATGGTATTATTATTTAATCTTAGGGTTATCACAACTTTGACCACTTCTAAATGTGGGAACTATGAATATAAGACTGAAATCCCCAACTTGCTCAACACTTCTGTTTATTTGGAATCGATGCAGTGAAGTTTGCTTGTGATTATATTTTAATCATATTACCATCTTAGCTTTAGCGCTAACTAAAACTTGTTTTCCTTCATTCACTATGAGGACTTCAGGAATGAAGAACTGAAACAAGTCAAAATCCTTGGGACACAAACTAGGGCAGATCAATGCATCAGAGCCATAAAAATGACTGTTATGAATCCACTTTGGAATTTAATCTCTAAAAATCTCATAGCTGTCATTTTGCTCCCGTGCAAAATCCAGCATTTAAGTGCTGCTTATTTAATTTTTCATATGGAAAGTAATCGATGTTCCAGAAAACTTATGATGTCTTGAATGACACATTTAATGCTACTGAAACTCATACACACTGCCACAGAAGGTATGCATTGGATTGAATCTATATCTGCCTGTCAGTCCATCTTCCTGATCCAGTAACAACCCAAAACCATCAATTTCCCCAGAAAATCTTGCATCGTGGTGGAACTGGCAACCAAGTCTATAGATAACTCCTACCCAGTGTCTGTGCATGAATTATACACAAAAAGTGGGAGTCGCTCTCTCACTCAGGAGAAAAACAAGCAACTGCATGCAGGGAAAGTGCTACAATTGAGTTTTTAGCACAGACAAATTCCTCACAGCATTTACACAACCAACACTCCCAACTGAACTGCAATGATTCAAATGCCATTCCCCACGCATTGGCCGACAATAGAATGGCACATATTTAAACACTATATCAATCTGGATAGTTTGCAGGGTTTTGTAAGCACCAAAAGGGATTCTGAGCAGAGGAAACACACTGTATCAACATGTTAAAGGATCATCAGGCTGATACTCCAAGCTCTGATGGTTTGCTGAAGTAGCAAGTAACAGACGACAAAACAATACAAGGACTATTCTTTGCCACAGGACAGAACTATGTGATTAAAGTACCTGCTATGAATGTAAAATCTATATTTTTCTATCATTTTCACTGCACCAGTGAAGGCTACTTTCAGGACAAGAATGTCAGCCAGACAGTAAGCAAGACATGGATCAATAAAAAAAGATCACTGAGAACACTATAATTCATTCTACTCATGGCAGAAATTTTCACTAAGTGATACTTTTTGCGTGGGGAATGATAGTCCCAGTGTAAAAAATATTCTCACTAGCTAGAAAAAAAACCCCTGTTTATATTTCACTTTTCAGCCAAAACATAGTCTTTCTCTAAAGTGATCTGCCATTTTCCCTCAGATTCACCAAAAACAGCCTCTCTCTCACCATTTCCATAACTATCTGCCCCATAATGTCCTGCAATGGTCAGCTCAAGGCACAAAGTAACATAATATACGGGGAAAAAAAAACAGAACCTGTGCATAGTAATTCCTGCTATTAAAGGGGAACTCAATGATAATGCATTATGCTGTTTTATACAAACATAATTAGTAAATAAATGTTGTAAAATACAAAAATGTGTAATTTATGTTTTCAAAGACTAGTCAAATGAGGTTTTATTCCCCCTAATTAGCTGTTGTCTGCTACAACAGTCGCGTGATAATGACGAAACGTTGCCCTTCTCCCAGAGGTATGCGCTGTTATTGTGTTGGATAGTGTGATTGTCCCAGTCCATTATTTGATGAAAAATGATCGTTCAATATAGCCCATTGGCTAGCTGCACAAGTTGGTGTTGAGTACTTCCTGAAATACGCAGGGTTGCTTCAATATTAATGGTTTGCTTCTGTTACTTATCAGTCTATATCAGATGCTGAGCAGATGACAGGTAGGCCTATATCATCCCAAAAATGTGATTTTAGCTATCGCCAATACTCCCAGGATTTGGCTTAATTAACTGCAAATGATGTTCGCAAGATTTGTCACAATTACCCGTGACTGATGTTTGTTCGTTGGCACTCTTAATGAGACATCAGCTGCTCAACCGAGAAACGAGAGGGTTTTTAACTAGCATCACATTTCCAGCCATTCTCACTGATGAGTGATGAACTGGCTATAAGCGATAGACAACAAATGTGAAAATATCTGGTAATTAATGTGTAAATATTCCATAACGTCGAAATGCCGTTTCATAAATCTAACATGCGATCGACGCATATTTTAATGTTGTCGATACTTTGTTTACCTTCCCACTCGGCGTCAGTTGCACTCTCACGACCATCTTCTGTAGCTATGGTTAGCTGTGCACATCTAAGAAAACCATAACGATATAGCAGTACTAGCTAGGTAGTTGCATCAGAAAATGTCAAAGTAAATTCAATATGAAACCGAAACAGAAAATCTAGCCCTGAAATATCGGTGATAGCTAAAATCGCATTTCTGGGATGATATACCTGCCATCTGCTTAGCATCTGATATAGACTGATAAGTAACAGAAGTAAACCGTTAATATTGAAGCAACCCTGCGTATTTCAGAAAGTACTCAAAACCATCTTGTGCAAGTAGCCAATGGGCCATATTGAACGATCTTTTGTCATCAAATAATGGACTGGGACAATCACCCTATCCAACACAATAACAGTTCATACCTGTGTGCGAAGGGCGATGTTTCGTCATTATCACATGACCGTTGTAGCAGACGACAGCTAATTAGGGGGAATAAAACCTCATTTATCTAGTCTTTGAAAACAAAAATTCCACATATTTGTATTTGAAAACATTTACATACTAATTATGTTTGTATAAAACCGCATTATGCATTATCCTTGAGTTCCCCTTTAAGTAATTCCTGGGCCAACAATAAAAATTACCCACTGCGAAAAGACATAAACCCATGCCAATCCATTTACCCAAGGAAGCTGGAGAGGAGTGATGAGATACAAAATGTCTAGCTTTTAAAATACAGCCTGAAAAGAGAAGGTGCTCAATTGTGTCAAAGTTTGTGAGGATTCATCTATTTTTATCAAACTATTTCAGCACATCAAACCCACAGCCTCCAGACCCAACTGCTGAGGGCATCCTATGCGCCAATCGGTGGAGAGCACAGCATGATTTCAGGCTTCAATTCCCTGAGGATGTTATAAGTGGGTGGATGTGCGTTCGGAGAAAGAGAAAAGCAGGCAATGCAGGAAATGAGGCACCACATCAAAGTGCTACTATTCACTTTATCAAACCTGCGGCACAAACACTTGCTGCAATGAGAAATTGGGGGGAGGCTTGTGGGGGCGGTGGAGATGGAGAAGGGCACAATAAGCAACCACAGTGTAATTAAGGGCGTCATGCCACAATGGCAGTTACACCAATCAAAATTGAAAAACATGCAGCAATAACTCAGAGACATGTATATTCATTAAATTTCTCATTAAAAACAAACACACACAAACAGGCGGTCATGTGGATACACACACACGCACACACACATGCATGCATAAAGGTGTTTACCCAAAATGTAGCCTTGTGTTGTATCGATGAAATGTCTGTCCATGATAACTCATTAATGTGCTAGCTGCTGACTCACGCATACAACATTTACTGATCTCCAAGTCATCATAAAATGGAAGTTAAAGAAGTCCAAGCTTCTGTGATTTGACAAAGTGAGTCGTCAATTTCTGATCTGAACCGACTGCATGACTGAGTTTTAGAGGGACGGGGAGTCGACTGATGTGAAAGGTTGAGACACAATCCAACTCTTAGTGAATTCAAAAACGCATAAAAGCGCATTGATTGGTGTAGAACATATGATTGAAACACGTATTTATTCAACCCCATGCTGGCTGAAATCCAAAGGCTTTATATTAAAAGTAAAATCGTTTATCAAGAAAAAGAAAACAATCCATACAATACACACGGTTTACCATTTATTTATTTATTTTTATTGACAATACACTAATGAGCTGAAACATTATGACTACTCACAGGTAAAGCAAATAACTTAACTATCATAACAGTGGTGCATGTCAAGGTTTGGGAACGAACTCGGTAAGCAAGCAATTGGTTTCCACAGTTTATGGGTTGGATGCAGGAGAAATGGGAGCGACATTGACAAGGGCCAGACGACTTCTCCAAGGAGCCAAGGCTTGTGAGGTGCTGCAGTCAGCAATCTTGAGTACCAGCTGACAGTGGTCCAAACGGAGACAAAGCTCACAAAGAGATGCCCAAAGCTCACTGACGTCTGATGGCAACAAAGACTTTCTCGTCTGGTCCCAACTGAAAGAAGGGCTACTATGGGACAAAATCTCAGAAACTTTTAATGATGCAATAGGAGGAATGTGTTGCAACACACAGTGTGTAACACCTTGCTGCTAATAGGGCTCTGTAGCTGCAGACTGGTCACAGTACCCATTATAACCCCTGTGCCCTTTCAAAAGCACTCGCAATGGGCACAGAAGCGCTGGCACTAGACCTTGGAACAATGGAAGAAGGGTGTCTAGTCTGATGGTCCTGTTTTCATCCACATCATATGTAGGTTGAGTAAATGTGCGCCATTTACTTAGGGAAGAGATGGCACCAGGATACACTGTGAGAAGAAGAAAAGCTGGAGCAGGGAAGGGTGATGCTCTGGGAAATGTTCAGCGGGGAATCCTTTTGCCTGGGCATTCATAAGGACGTCAATTTCACACAGCTGTTTTGGAAGCACAAGCAGGACTAACAGCATGTTAGGCAGCTGGTCATAATGTGATCATCGGTGTACAATACTTTTAGTACTGTCCAAACTCCAGACAACATACCATTCCAGCCCAAGTGACTGAAATTCCTGTACCAGTAAATAAATATTTTTCGATAAACTTTAGTTGAGCTGAGGTAGTTCCAAAATAATTATTCTCCTCACACTTGACATTTATTTCAATTTCTAGAAAGTTTGTTAAAAACAACTCAGACTGAAATTGTGCTAGTGGCAAAGCACAAACGACGCATTTCGAAATCTTGGACAAATTTATACAAATTGATTCCGTTTGTAAATACCATGGAAAGCCAGAAGCTCTCAAAAATGCCAAGTACCAATTAAATAAATGTGTACCAAACCTGAAGATATGGATTTTTTTTTTACACGAATAACGGCAGGTGAATATAAAAGGCATGTCGCCCAGAAAGCTAGCTCAAGTAGCTCCAGGGGAGTGTGCTCATTCATCCCCACTGCCCTGCACTGCAGCGGCATCACAGAACTTCAGCTCTGACTGCCCCCATCTGTGGGTAAATATTTAAATGTAATCTACTCAATCCAATACTCTGTGGTGCATCCTCTCCGCCTGACGGCTAAACAAAAGAAAAAGAAATGTCGCCAGCCACACTCTTAATAGAATACAATATCTGGGGCCTGTCATTACTTTACAGAGCTAGCATCCCCCCTGAGGGAGGCAAATGCAGCCAGATGAAAATGATATCCACAGCTCTCCTGCTGGGAAGATGAAAACCATCACATGGATAGACAGAGAAAAAAAGGGGCGGGGGGGAAGCGACAAGAAGAGGGAGCAAACAAAAACTGCCCACAGCCCTAATCCTGAAATGGCTTCTTCACAGTCCACTGCCACACCCATATTAGCAAAGACAGATGCATCTTCAGGGTGTGGAGTGGGGCCTGAAAGCAGTAAACTTCTTTCTTGATGGTTATTGAGTTTAAGGAGATCGATTTATTGAGTTTTTATGGCAGAACTTGGCTACCCTCAATACTTGATTGCATTTCAACATGTTCACTGTGAGTAGCTGCTGATCCTACTTTGTGCTTCCAAGATAAGGCTATATGTTGCATCAAGTTCTGTCAGAGAGAAATTAACTCCATGGCCAGAGTCTCAATATAATGGCCAAATCTCAATCTAACCATGAAAATTCAAATGTCTGAGACTTTCTAGCAATGACTGATATTCACCTTAAGGAGATTTCTCTCTTCCCTGCAAAGTCCAGATTGTGGTTCCCTTAAGCGAAGCTCACAGGTGACATGACTTGATTTACTTGCACAGAATAATGCCTGATCAAATTTCACAGCTTTGAACAGCACACGCACTTAATTCTGCTGCAATGTGGCAGTCCAGGTCAAACTTTGATTGGTCAGCGTGAAGCATGATTTCTCATTTGAATCTTCAGTCACCCATCTGGGTGATCTTAGCCTTATCCTCTGGCTGTCAAGGACAGACAATGTACCAGGTTCTCTGACAAGCTACTTACAGTTCTTAGATTTGTCCTGATGAAAGCATGGCAAATGCAGTGCAGCGAAGAACAGATAAAAGTGAGTCTCGACCAGGAATAATACTTAGAAACAAGAAGCCAAACGGATCTTTCATTATCACTGGCGTCGGTTTATGAATTCAAAACAGCTGCCACAGTGCAGATCAATCCTGGAAACTTTTTTTCAAAGCTAATCAGAAAAAAAAATGAACTGTGAGAGAGTGACAGCTGCATTGTTCACGGAATCTTACATTGGCTCAGGACACAATACATGCACATTTTAAATGAATGATTTTTCCAATCCGAACCATTCATACTAATGCACAGAAATATAAATCAATGGAGCTCAGAAAACTAAAAGAAAACACTGTGATGAGGATTCTTTCACAGCAATGCGATTATCATGGCTGCATGATTCGCCAGTCTCACCAAGATTAAATACTCCATCATTGCGTCTGCAGCTCCATTAATGTATATCTCGTATAGACCATTACATCTCTTTGAAAGATTGAGGCTTTTCTTTCCCATGAATGTCATCCCTTATCCTTTGAAAAAACTGCACAGGGCTAAAAAAGGGGTACCATGCAATCAGGTTACCGGAGCATCTGCCTTTACTCATCGACTGCTTCCTGTGTGTTGCTTTCTAATCTTGGAAAGGCCATCACTTGTCAGGGCATGGAGTGGGAATGCAAAAGTTGGTACTCATAGTCATTTGAAAAGAGACCACAAACTGTAAATCTAATCTCCAATCAAATTCACGCGTCTTTAGAAGCATCTGTCCGCATATAAAATGGGGCTTTCTCCGCAGCCATGGAGACTCTGGCTGTGTGTAATGGTGCTCTCTTCATACCATAAGGTTCAATGCACATGAGCTGCAGAGCAAAGGGGTAATTCAAGCCCACAGCTGCTCCCCAAATTTTCCACATCATTGCAAATTGCAGAGAGCATCTGAAGAGCATTTATAAGCACCTTAAAGCCATTACCTGATGAATGACCAAAGCTTTCACCCTAAGATATTGTTTAAATACCTAAAAGATACCTGGAACTTGACATTATGGTTGTCCAGGAAAATGCATTTGAAAATGCACCTCAGGTATGCTGTATGCGATCTGCCCGCATTGCAAACACAGCTCATAACCAACAAACCTAATACTTAACCTTAAAACTAGACCCTAGTCCTAACCATAACCTCAATTGTAAGCCTCGATCAAAATTTATCCATTGGCTCAGAATTTAACCTTTTCTTGTTTTTTTTTTTGACTTTACTATGCTTGTGGGGACTTTTAGTCAAATTAAGTGTAATAAAACACGATACAGAGATGTTTACATTCATGCAAACGTAAAATCACACATCAGTAGCAACTTTTTGAATTTTTTCAAAGAGCACACTTCGATGCAATGTTTTTAAGGCCACAAATGCAATGAAATAATGTCTGCATCAATTTCCTACAGGTTTCCACACCGATCCTCAAACGTAATTCTGTTATCTGAAGATTTGCCAATGAGATATTGCTCTATGCCATTCTGCTTTAAAACCAAAAAGAGCAACTGGACACTGCTTCTATTAAACCATTAGGCAGTGATCTCCTGGCTAGACGATAAATCAGCAAAGCCGAAAAGATGTACACAAAATGCTTCAAATTTCCATCAATCTAAAATCTGATTAAGTCTGGAACATTAAGCACTTCATCCCTCGAGGTCTTGCCCAAACATCTGCTATCATGTGTTTGTTCCAGTCAAATACTTATTGGTCATTATTACACGCAATTTCTTCCATAGTGTTTTATCTCATATCTGGATAAACAGCATCTTCTGGCAAAGGATGATAGCATATGTGGCAGTAATAAGACACTAAGCTGTGAGGTGATTCTCGCTCAAAAGTCATTCTAATTAACAGTGTTATTACTTTTTGACCTCAGGACCAGACGACAGTCTAGATATAATGGCTGGTGCAATATCTCAGTGGGATAATCCCTCCCTTCTGATAAATCTTAATCTCTTTAGGTGTGTCCAGTGTTTCTGAGTCATATTTCTAATGGCTTGCCTATTTCCTCTGCACTTTTTCTTCCTTACAAGAACTGAATCAACAATTATGCAGTCCAGTGCATTCCCTTACAAGTGACGTAAACCTGAGGAGGTCTGAATATTTCAGGTATGACTTATTAATGCAAGTCTGACACACTCCAACCAAGTCATATATAACCAGAAAATATGCAAATACAAAATGAGAGATAACCACAGGATACAACAAATATGCAAACAAATATATGTAAATTATAAATGACTAAATAAACAAATGTGAAACAAGTGAGTTTCCATTTTCTTTCTGTATGCACACGTGGCTTATGTTCACCCACCATGACCAGGCTGAAATTATTTCATCATTAACCAGCATTCTAGCACAAATATCAGTCACAAGCATGTTGATAAAATTATCAGCTGACACACGGCTCTGGTTACCGTGTTTAATCACAAATGTTCAAAAGGTTGGCCAATTGTAATTCATGAAAATAATTAACATAAATATTACAATGATGTCAGATCAAGAAAGGAAAGTCAAAAATCAGTAATGGCTTATCTCTTGCACACATTAATGTTATGTTAGTAGGCAAAAAAAATGTTGTTCGCGCAGGTGTCGCTTGATAACCAACTTACACATCATTTCCCAAGAGCTTCACACATTTGTGTTCACAATTTTCACCCTCTTGCCTTTTACATTGTTCGAGTGTAGAAGAACTGTCACGTGCAATATTTGTTGACTTCAAGATAAAAGAGCAGAGGGTTTCAGGGTTTCATCCTACCCAACCCCCCCAATCATTCACCTGTGGGGATTTAGAGCTCACAGGTGAATTAATGCTAGGGTGAAGGTGGGAAATTAAATAGCAGAAGGCAAGCACAATGCAGCATAGCAGCAGACAGAGACATGTTTTTTCCTTGGAGGTGGAGCAGGGGAGCAGCTAAAATAAATAAAATATTTGAACAGTTTTATCCCAAAACAGGTTAACTCCACTGAGTCAGAATTGAGGAAAATGGCTTTCTGTGTAATGACTATTTTTGTAAAACTTTGAATAATGGTCTTTTCTACTATTGTATATGAGCCAATGGTAACCAATTGGCATATTCATTTCATATCCAGCTGCAGGAATATTCTTGAAAAAAAAAAAAATTAGTTTTTTTGCAAAACGATTTAAATCCACAGCTTGCTTTTATTGCAAAACGGGTTAAATCCAATCGAATAAGTATGTTTCTTTGTTGTAGTGTCGGGAAACTCTATTCACTCAATATTACTGAACAACACAAAATCACACACTCACATGCCCGTGCACATTCACACACACACACACACACACACACACACACACACACACACACACACACACAACACCACCCAATGTCAGTCTTGGTTCATTGGACACACAAACACTATGGTCCTGAAACACAAACGCGCGTGCATGTAAACAAAAATTACACACATACACAAACACGCACGCGCACACACACGCACAAACACGCGCACGCACACACGACACCACCCAATGCCAGTCTTTGTTCACTGGACAAACACTATGATCCTGAAACACAAATGTGCCTGAGCATGCAAACATAAATACACACACACACACACACACACACACACACCCACACACAAGCATGCACACACATACACATGTACACACCCACACACACACACACACACACACTCACACACCACCCAATGTCAGTCTTGGTTCATTGGACACAAAAACACTGTGGTCTTGAAACACAACATGAGTGCATGTAACAAAAATACTCACACACACACATACACAGACAAGCACGCACCCAATCAAGCAAACACACACACACACACAAACACAAAATATTATACACTCCTGCACATAAAACACTAATTCCTTGTTGTTTAGTTGTGAAACTTTTAAAGCTGATTTTACTTTTACTTTTCTCACATTACTGTTGACTCTCGTATATGAGGGTCCCTGGGAAAAAATAAATACAAACCCCATTTTGAAATAGTTGGGACAAAGTGTAAATTGTGAATAAAATCAAAACGCAATGACTTTCAAATCACACCAGCCAGTATTTTATTCACAATAGAACAGAGATAACATTGCAAATGTTGAAACTGAGAAATTTTACAATTTTATCCACAAAATGAGCTCATTTCAAATTTGATGGCTGCTACAGGTCTCAAAAAAGTTGGGACAGGGGCCTGTTTACCATGGTGTAGCATCTCCTCTTCTTTTTAACACAGAGCGGAGGCTTCTGGGCATTGAGGAGACAAGTTTCTTGAGTTTAGCCACTGGAATTTGATCCCACTCTTGTTTAATACAGGCTTCCAGCTGCTGGAGAGTTTTGGGTCTCCTTTAAAGGACTTCTTGTTTAATTATGCGCCAAACGTTCTCAATCGGTGAAAGATCAGGACTGCACGCAGGCCAGTTCAGCACACGGACTATTCTACTATGAAGCCATGCTGTTGTAATAGCTGCAGTATGTGGTTTTGCATTGTCCTGCTGAAATACACAAGTTCTTCCCTGGAATAGATGTCGTCTGGAGGGGAGCATATGTTGCTCTAAAACCTTTATATACCTTCCAGCATTCATGGTGCTTTTTAAAACATGCTAGTGTCCCACACCACATGCACTAATGCATCCCCATACCATCAGAGATGCTGGCTTTTGAAAGCTGATAACGGGAGTGTGGTCTTTCTGCTCTTTTGCTCGAAGGACACGACGCCCATGACTTCCAACAAGAATGTCAATTTGGACTCATCTGGCCACAGGACGCTTTGCCACTTTGCTACAGTCCATTTTAAATGAGCCTTGGCCCACAGAACATGGCGGCGCTTCTGGATCATGCTCAACGATGGCCTCCTTTTTTGCATGATAGAGTTTAAGGTGGCATCTGTGGATGGCACGCCAGACTGTATTTACAGAGAGTGTTTTCTTGAAGTATTCCTGGGCCCATTTAGTAATTTCAATGACAGAATCATGCTGGTGAGTGATGCAGTGGCGTCTGAGGGCCCGAAGATCACGGGCATCCAGTAAAGGTCATTGATCTTGTCTCTTACGCACAGAGATTTTTCCAGTTTCTCTGAATCTTTTGATGATGTTATGCACTGTCGATAATGAGACCTTCAAAGCCTTCGCAATTTTACGTTGAGGAACATTGTTTTTAAAGTATTCCAAAATTTTTTTTACGTAAGCCTTCATGGGTTGGAGAGCCTTTGACCATCTTTAATTCTGAGAGACTCAGCCTCTCTAAGACATCCCTTTTATATCCAATCATGTTAAACACCTGATGCCAGTTAATGTAATTACTTGCTAAATGTTCTTTCAGCTGATTCTCTCGTATATTAATTGCTTTTTCAGCCCTTTTTTTGCCTGTATCCCAACTTTTTTGAGACCTGTTGCAGCCAGAAAAATTGAAATGAGCTCATTGTGTGGATAAAAATGTAAAATGTCTCAGTTTCAACATTTGAAATGTTATCTATGTTCTTTTGTAAAATTGGCTCATGTGATCTGAAACATTGCATTTTGATTGCCAATTTTACTTTGTCCCAATTATTTTGGAATTGGGGTTGTAAATGAAAAAGTATAAGAAAAGAATGATTGCAATGAAATGGCACAGCCATCTTGGAAAAAATATGCCGAGCTGATTGGTCAACTGGATTTAACCCGTTTTGTAAACAAACGGAGGTGGCACTTAAGCCATTTTGCAAAAAAACATAAATTTTGCTGATTAAAAGCTCTGATTATATTTCACCTGTCAAAAATCTGATTTTGTGTCAATGTAAGACTATCTTTTCTCTATTGTTTGAGAAAATAAACAAGCAAAATGTGGATTTGGTGGTTAACCTATTTTGCGATCAAACTCATCATTTCTGATTCATATAATTGTGACATAAAATGCTCATAAAGCAATGTCTGCAGTCTACCAGTCCACTAAAACTTTATACTAATTTTGAAGGGAGTTGGATAGAGGTAAGGTGCTTGTGCAAGTACTTCTATCCTGCCCCTTTCAGCATGAGGTAAAACTACAGAAAATGTCCCAATCTCCTTGCTGCAGTGACACTGGCTTTGGGAGAACTAGTCAGCTTTCTGTCAAACGACTCAGTGCAGAGCAATTGTGATTCTCTACCTCCACAATTTATTCTTCGATATAATAAATAACGAGGAAAAAACATTTAATCAATAATAAATTGTTAATGGTAAATGGTTCAAGTCATCACCACTCCTCACCTGAACACATTCTGTGAATTTGAGCCACTGAGGGAGGAATTCAATTCACAATGATGCAAATATTTGACAATAAGAATTCAAGAGAAGCACACCTACTCAAGGATACCACAGAGATTTGACAGAAAAATATCTCTCTCAATCCAACACAGCAATATAGCCATGCTCACAAACAGAAGCCAAGCAAGCAAACAATCCCATCTATAACTGACAAAGAGTGGCGCGCACATGCTGTTAAGCCATTGTGGTGGTATCTTTTGGTGAGTGTACATGATGAATGTACTCCATCAGCTGGATTTGAAATTCTTATTAGTGTGAGCACAAGTGGGGTTGGGGATCTATTATTCTTGCGGACAGTGAGGGCAGTGTATATGCAGGCTCGGGGTGGGAGATACAGATGTACACAAATTGAGCGACCCAAGGATTGCCCCAAGCAAATGGAGAAGCGCATTTGAATGGGAGCTTTATTTATCTACCCATCAATTTTCTTCAGCCGTGCTTGAACGTTACCATATACCTATCCCTGGGATCATATTCAATCACTATCAACTAACTTTTCTTCCTCATATCTCAGAACATTTCCTCTTGCACAATTGAGCGCAATAAAGTTTAACCCTCTATTAACCACTGTAGCATATCTGCTACATAAAGTGAAAGGGTTAACAGCCTGGACACCCTGCTGGTTTTGTTTCTTATTGCCAAATAAACATTTGAGAATAACTCGAATGGTCCGTCAAGTTAAAAATTTTTAATTTAAATTTAAATTTAAAAAAAAAAAAATTTTTTTTTTAACTATTTTTCCAAATATTGGCCCATAATCAACATATTTGCCTACGGGAAATGATTTTTACAGAATTGGAAATGGGTTTGGTTAATAGAGGGTTAAACAGAAAATTCTGGCCAACCTTTCAGAGAGAATGAATGACACAAATAAGAGCTGCAACTTCTTTTCTACACCGAGGTAGCATAAAATTGTTTCCTTTTACACTCACCTTCAGACATATTTTTGGAACAGCAAGTTAGCACAAAATGAAGCCCCTGTCCCAGTGAAGTAATTGTCGAAATGGAAAGGTGCACATACACCCAAAAAAAAAAAAAAAAAACAATAATGTGATGACGGTCTCACATTTTCAATCTGTAATAGAGGTTGCTGGAGTGTGGAAATGCTTTTTGGTCATGTGACACCATGAAAGTCAAATACCCTGAACTCTTGCATGAATCAAGGTGGCTGAAGTGGCCCTGTTTGGGTGTCCACTATTCCAATCACTCAGGGGTAAAATTTGCTCATAGTCATCAAGATGAAGAATATGAAAATTGTCCAGCCGCAGAAATAGAACAGTGCTGTTTACAGACCACTGTTGAGACTAAGAAGTGGCAGATCTTTTTTCTACCACTCATGGAAAGCCATGAAGCACAAAGTGTGATGATGCACATTATCCATGGTGCAATATTTTGCTATTCACAAAACTAGATATGTTTTACAATCCGAGATTGAGGTATCATAATCAAGTAATTATATCACAACATTTGCTGTGTTCCAGCCCCATTTACAAATGCTCTCTAAGCTTCCAAATCACCAGGACTAGATGAATTCAAAAATGAATGAAAATGAAAAAATAAAAATTTAATCAAATATTCAAGAATAAATGTGGTGCCTAGCAGGATCAAATGTTGAAAATACCTGAGAAATGTGAACACCTCCCCACTGGGTTTCATAACCAGCCAGGAACACACTAGGGCATCAGGATTTAAAGAACAATAAATGTACGGTGGCAGTATTTATGTACAAACTAAAGGTATTTGTAAAATACACTGCAGGTCTTAAATCCTAGAATGACCTGAAGGAATGGTGGGGAAGGAGGATGATTTACAACACCGTCTGGCAATGATTTCAAAGAACTTTTAAGTGTGTCACTCAAAGTGTACCAAATTAACCTTGTAGAGGTCTGTTTGCTGACAGGAAAAAACACAATCCCCCACAAACCTTTCTGACTGGGTCACATTACCTTACAATGAAACATTTTCCCCTCCAGCAAAAGAATAAAAAGCAAAAAAAATGAAGTTATTTCACATTGCTCATTTAGCATTTCTGTATGTCAGTATAAGCTATGTACTTTAAGTTACACAGTCTTTTAGAGGGCCAATACAGAAATATATGGGGTCAGTAAATGCCATATTGGGCAAGGCGTCAGCAAAGCCCAATATGCCATTTGCTGATTCCCATATATTTCCGCATTGGCCCCTCTAACAAACTGTGTAACAAATTTATCCCACCAAAGATGTTTTTTTCCCACGTGCATGCCATTTCGGCTGCTCCAGAGACACTAAGGGAGATAATCCACTCGCAAGCCATGTATGGGCTCAGAGACGTAATATGGGGATATACGGGGTTTCCATGTGACTGCTTTCGACCAATGCCATCCAAGTATTCTTGTCTGAGGTGGGATAAATAGTTTTACTCTGACCATTCCACCATAGACTTTCCAAAGGTGGCAAGCTTCATTCATAGTAGCCTGTATCCACTTGCAAATGCTCCTTCAAGGGGCTGTTCACCAACAATGAAACCATGTACAGTACCAGTCAAAAGTTTGGACGCACTTTGCTAATGTCACGGCACTCTGTTTTTAGAAGAATTTAAACGGCCCAACTTCTGTATATAATCTCAAGCAGAATCTTGTAAGAGGTAAATGATCAGAAGTTAAAAAAAGAATAATTCACTTGTTTGAATAGTGAGCAAAATTTTGGGATTCTCAAAGAAGCCATATTTTGCAAAGTAAACAGACAAACAAGCTCTTTCCATTTCAATTAAAGTCAAGCTGTTTTCGGATTACTGGGCAAAAACATCGACGAAAAGCACACCACAAATGCAGCACATCTTTGGGAAGTTACACTGCCGCGCAGCTACAAAATCATTACCATATGACTACCCTTGTAAAAAAAAAAAAAAAAAAGTGAGTATGCTCCGTAAATATGACAACAAATGCTGGTTAGTTTGATAGATTTAAGAATTAGACTGTTTTTTGCCATCTGAAGGGTGCTTACTTCTTTATTCCCAGCGATAGCGGGGAAGGTGGAGGTGAGTGCGTGAGTGAGTGAGTCACAATACTTTCATACTCAATATCTCAAGAATGATACTAGCCATAACCGTCTAACTTAGGGTGACTGGATTTCCTGAAACTAAAATCGGGACACTTTGCGCGTGACTGTAGTGCGCGTGCATGTGAGGTCATAGACGCAGATATTAGGCTCAATTTCAGCACGTAGGACTACTGCTCACAACATAGCCTAATGGGGAAAAATCATGTATGTTTTTGGTAGGCCTATTTACACATTTAAGAGAAAATATGAGAAGACATTGAATAAGTTTCGTGTGGGACTATCTTTATTTTTATGAATTAGCCTGAAGCTGAAGAAAGTTTTGGAAAATACACCAACTGAACTTTTTTTTTTTTTTTTTTAAACAAAGCATTGTAACACATTATATCTCTTTGATCTCTTAGATCTCAAGTAGGCTATGTGTGTGTGTGTGTGTGTGTGTGTGTCTGTGTGAGATGTCAACCTCATTGAGCTCTGAAAAAAAATCTCAACACAGAGACAAACGCTCTTCAAATTAGCCTACACATATTTGTCTGAGGAGCGAATTTGCTCCAAAATCAATTTGTTGGCTGACAGCCTGCTGTGGAATTGCGGACAGGTGTCATCAAAATTGGCCTGTGTAACAATCAACGCCTTTAAGGTGGGAACGGTCAAGCGGTTCCTCTCGTCAGTCCAAGTGTAGTTCATTATGGAAAAGATGTGCTCAATGGGAGCACTTGTGCCAGGCAGACACATGGCAAACTGACAAATTAGACATATAGTTTTGTACGGAATCTCCCTGCTTCTGAAATGCGCGAACATCTCCGTCCAGCGCTCGTCCGTTGGTTTTCCATCAGCATTCTGGTTTGGCTGAATTGAGGCCAATTTGCTGCTGACGGATGGTGAGCAAAATGATTGCAAAGTACCGGAGACATGATCGTATGACATATGATTAAAATGTTTGGTTTGATGTTAATAATTTACTCGTGCCTGTTTGTCTAAACAGGCTAGGCTCTTTAAGCTGGAAAATTGAACTGGATGGCGAGCCAAAGAAAGAGGACTGTGTACTGTGCCAATTAAGGATTTTTTTTTTTTTTTTTTCCCTGTTAAATGCCCAATGAGTGTGACTTATCAATAGCATCTTCGTTTAAAACTTAAAACGAGGTTTAATGAGGCATGAATGCCACTCTAAAGGTTAGATGGTGTACTACAACACAGTTGATTTTAAGGCCTTATTGTGTGTTAAGTATTACTTTGTGTTATTTGTATAATGTAATGTTGCTGGCATAGCCTACATGTGTAGCCTAGCCTACGCTACGCTGACACACACATTGTTGAAATCATACGCTGGACGCTTTATTCTTTCTATGTATTTTTTAGTTAATGATCGAGCTATAATAAGACCACGTTGGCTATGTAATCGCTGACAACAGGGGACATTTCATCGTGGTTGGTGGAAACCAGGACATTTTAGCGTCCTGACAGGCTTTTGTCGGGACTCGGGACATGCAACTCAGAATTGGGACTGTCCCGGCAAAACTGGGATGTCTGGTCACCTTAGTCTAACTTCGCGCATTAACAGATATAGTGTAGCAAATGAACTGATTAAAATTTTGTTGAATGGTAAAGTTGCATCATACTAAATTAATATGCAAAAACATACTGCATTGCATGGTCCTGTACTATTCAGTAGGATTGCACATTTCTTCTACCAGTTAGCTTGCTAATCAAGCTAGCTAGTGTGTTAATCAAATTATTAGCAATTCAGCCAAAGCCCGATAAAGGCATGATCTCACCAGTAGTTATGCTAGCAATGTTTGTTTTGTGTTTCTTGCTCAGTTCAAATGTACTGCACTATTGCTGCTTGCGAATACCTTCATTTCACATCTACAATAACCAGCTAGCTAGCTACAGAGCTACATGAAAACTGTGGCGTTGAGCAGCCTGTTTTTCATGTTGCTCTGTAGCTAGCTAGCTGGCTACTGTAGACATCAAATTATGCTGGATGGGAAGGAATAATTTAGGCATTACCATTACAAGCTAGCTACACTCTCTTAACAGTTCCTGAGTTTACAAGCGGCACTTAAAGGGGAAGTTCACCGAAAAATGAAAATTCACTCATAATATACTCACCCCAAGGCTAATTGAAGGGTCAGCTAATTTCTTTGGTCCTCAAAAAATAGTTGTGAAAAGTTTTATTGAAAAAACAGCATTGAAGCCACTGTTTCTTAAAAAATGAATGTAAAAAAAAATCTCTATACTGGCCACTGTTTCAAGTGTTAAAAAAACATTATGATTTGAAAAAAAAAAAAATTTTCCATACTGCTCATGTGACATTTTCAAAGTGTCTTTCCTCGGGAAGAGAGTGAAGTTCTGTTACTTGGAGGACTCAAAATACAAAGAAGAAGAAGAGCCCTTAGAAACACCCGCCATAAAAATAGAAGAAGAACAGGACCTAGAAAACTTGGTGTAGCCTCGAGCTTGTGTTTACATACAAGCAGTGAACTATGCCGCACGCGATAGGGAGATCTGCGCGCATCACGTTTATAGTTCAAGAAGTGTATATTTTGCTGTGAACCGTTTCTACATTTCAACGGCTATTTTGCCGTGCCCTCCGGTGCACATACACAGTTGTATTATTTTTGGATTTGCGCATAGAAATCAATGGATAACAGTGAATACTTATAACTTCACCATTTAGGCACCTAGCTCGCATATACATATATTAAATATAGCTAGCTGAGTAGGCATAAAGGCTCTCTTGCCAGCTAGCTAATGCTATATTTCATGCATTTAAATTTAGTCAAATTAAAATGCAAAAAGCCATTATTATGCTAACTAATTTGGCTGGAGTTGCACCGCGAGCATTTAGCTCACTGGCAATAAAATGCGCCAAATAAAAAGGTTGCCAGCTATCACACCAGATAGGAAACACGACAGATTACATTCAAAGTCAATGCAAAGATGCGAATACACGCCTTTCACGTGTATTAGCGTCTTTGCATTGACTTTGAATGTTATCTGTCGTGCGAAAAATGCGTTTCGCGTCCAGTGTGAAAGCATCTTAACATTGACTAAGAAATCAACAAACTACCTTCATAAACTATAAATGTGATAAGTCACCATGTGCGCAGATCTCACTATCGCGTGCGGCATAGTTCACTGCTTGCATGTAAATAAAAGCTCGAGGCTACAAGTTTTCTAGGTCCTCTTCTTCTTCTAGTTTTATGGCAGGTGTTTCTAGGTCCTCTTCTTCTTCTTCTTCGTATTTTGAGGCCTCCATGTAATGGAACTTCACTCTTCGCGAGGAAAAAAAACATGGCTCCTGACTAAGTGGCTACATTGGACATTTAGGCGAAAAACATAGTGAAAATGACGTCTTCGAGTCAAATCATAATGTCGGGGCTTGCAGATACTTCGAAAATGTCAAACAAGCAGTATGGAGGCATTTTATGTTTTTTAACGTTGCCTTTTTAAGCTTGAAAAAGTGGCCACCATAGGATTCCATTCATTTGGATTTCTCTTCAATGCTGTTTTTCCTGAAAGGGACATTGTGTAACATTTTCAGTTGTTCATTGGCCAAAATCTAAGTCTGCATTAATACCTATGTCATCATTGGTGTATTATGACCTCCGCTAATAATCTGACGTATTCTTGTAAACGAAGAATTTTAGATTTGTTTGTACATTGGACGGGTAAGCCAGTAGGGAAGCGCCATGACGGTCTGCCATCTTGAAACTACAGCCGCCGGCAAGGGTCCAATAAAATCCGCGTTTGCCCTGCCAGCCAGTGCAGTGATTGAGACACCGGAGGAGATCAGCTAGAGAGGCTACCGCGGCAAGTTTGAAAATCTGCACTACTGCAGCACAATGCACGACCATGCATATGCAGCAGCAGCAGAGGAGACAGAATCCTCATCGCCAAGAAAGCGAAAAAGAGAATTAAAAAGGCAGCGTGACCGGTGCATTCAAAAAACGAGGGTCAACATCGGGCTAGCCTTTCCCAGGTGGAAGAAGCTAATGAAAGCGAAAGATTTTCAAAGGGACGCTGAAGTTGCCAGCTTTCTGATCGACAAGTAAGTCAACTTCAAATTCAGGCTACGCGAACACCAAGGGGACCTTGTCTCTAAGCGCGTTCTCGTAAGCAGCGCAGCAGCTGCGGTTCTCTGCGTGTAGCACTGGTCAGGAGATTCCGTGCAGTCAGCTTACGTTATTGCCAAGTCGGCAAAGTGAGCAGGTGTAACGACACTAATGTTTTCAGTTACTGTATTTGATGAATGGCTTTGTTATGTAGCGACTCGACTGCTTCACCTGTCTTTTATGTAACGTTGCAGAATAAACCGTAAGGTAGCAAAGGCTATTGTTGGTTAACTCAGGTTGGATAACGAGCGTGTAGCCTATTCGGTAACTATTGAAGGTGACATCCCACAAGCGCGCATGTGGCTAACACATGCTTTGCTTTTTCGTATTAAATTGTTCAAGATGCACCTTAGCCGAGTTGTTTATTTCCATTACTTTGAATATCTTACATCGATTCACGGTACTGTGTTTTGCTGCTTCATGTATTATATGCTGGCTAAGTAGCACTGACTACGTCCACTTTCAGCATGGTATAAATTCAGCACAAAAAACATTCACCGCTAGCTAATCATTTATTTACCATTCCACGCTCATTCTTAATTATTAAAACAATAGCAGATGTGCATACTTGATGTTGTGACTTTTCAATAACTTTTAAGATAACAGAAACTTCATATTTTGTATCTTATTTTATGCATGCGCCGAACTTGCATGACAGCACCGCACAGAGACAGTATTTGTTGTTCAGCCTTTATTAGCTAGAAGTGTTGAGTGGGTTGGAGACGCTGGATAGGATGAGATGTGAATGACACTGTTCGTGAGGGGCATCAGTGTATGGGAGTGATGCAGCAGAGATTCGCTAATGCGGCTGAACTCTGCCAGAGAAAACACGAGGGCTCCAGAAGAAACCGATGAGAACGAAACTAAGAGCGACTTCATATTTTATAACTGGGCTGCTGATCATGTGCGGACTTAGGAATTTGCTAATCCTGTATAACGGGAAGGAAAATAATTCAGAATTGAAACTCCACTAATATCGAATGAAATCAGCACTTTTCCGGCTTACCTTGATGTTTGAGTACCCAGAAAAACATTAGGGTAGTAAAAACCTCAAGCGTGAATTTAGTCAAGAAATTTAGAGTTTATTTTCTAGTGCTGATAAACGTGGTAATAAACGGCAGTAGCTATGTTACGGATGACGCACCGGGTTACGAGAGTATGCGCAGCATATGCATTTGCAATATTAAAATTAAATTCTAATGAATGGTGTGTGCACCCTGCGAGTCAGCTGGGATGGGCTCCAGTTCCAGGTATAGAGAAAGGATGGAATTAATGAGCTTAGAGCATTCGTACACTAAAAATAATTTCGCTTGTCAGAATTTATTTCCCTGTTAAATAAAACTAGTTCATCAACATTTTATATCCCTATTAGGTATATAAATTGTTTTCCCAAACTATATTTAAGCCGAGTGCTATGTTTGCCCGTTCGGTGCGGAGCTGTTGCATGGGTTTTGCAGTGGACATAGCTACATTTCCGGAGAATATTGATACACGGTGGCTACCATAGTTGCAATACGTGTTTTAAAAAGTGAGGCGCTCGAGTGCACTATTCGTTTGAATGTAATACACGATTTCAACGCTGGATGGGAGTAATTCCAACACAATGTCCCTTTAAAACTCCAAAACTATTTTGAGGACAAAAGAAATTAACCGACCCTTCAATTAGCCTTGGAGTGAGTATCTCATGAGTGAATTTTCATTTTTGGGTGAACTTCCCCTTTAATTAAAATGAAAAAAGACACCACATTGCAGGGTCTTGTACAATCCAGTAAGATTGGACACTGCTGGTTCAATATGTATTTTAAGAAAAATGTGAGTATGTCCAAACTTTTGACTGGTACTGAATAGGTTCAAAGTGTAAGCTTTGTATCAATAAGTCACACACAAACCATGCATATTTTCCAATGCCAGCCCGAGATATTTGCATATACCCCCCCTCCATGCATTTGCTGTCAAGACAACAGCTACAACAATGCACGGCATAAGCTCCCTACTTCAGACGCACCCTCAACCTTGTGCGGATCTGTGACCTATAGCTGTCATAGATAGCATTACACTGGTGCACCATTGACTTTACCACGACCTCTTTGCATTAATGTCAGCAGCTTGTACAGGTGAACGAGCTACAAGATGGCCAAAGCTAGAGGCGCAATTTCTCGCTCTTTTCCTGCAAATTCAGCACAGGCAATACAACCCCAATTCCGAAATAGTTGGGAAAAAGTGTAAATTGTGAATAAAATCAAAATGCAATGACTTTCAGATCACGAGCCAATGTTATTTACAATAGAACATAGATAACATTTCAAATGTTGAAACTGAGACATTTTACATTTTTATCCACAAAACGAGCTTCTTTCAAATTTTCTGACAGCAACAAGTCTCAAAAAAGTTGGGACACAGGCAAAAAAGGGCTGAAAAAACAATATATAAGCGAATCAGCTGAAAGAACATTTAGCAAGTAATTCAGTTAACTGGAATCAGGTGTGTAACATGATTGGCTATAAAAGGGATGTCTTAGAGAGGCTGAGTCTCTCAGAATTAAAGATGGCCAAAGGCTCTCCAACCCATGAAGGCTTATGTAAAAAAAATTGTGGAATACTTTAAAAACAATGTTCCTCAATGTCAAATTGCAAAGGCTTTGAAGGTCTCATCACCGACAGTGCGTAACATCATCAAAAAATTCAGAGAAACTGGAAAAATCTCTGTGCGTAAGGGACAAGGCTGAAGACCTTTACTGGATGCCCGTGATCTCCGGGCCCTCAGATGCCACTGCATCACTCACCGGCATGATTCTGTCATTGACATTATTAAATGGGACCAGGAATACTTCAAGAAACCACTGTCAGTAAACACAGTCCGCCGTGCCATCCATAGATGCCACCTAAAACGCTATCATGCAAAAAGGAGGCCATCATTGAGCATGATCCAGAAGCGCCGCCATGTTCTGTGGGCCAAGGCTCATTTAAAATGGACTGTAGCAAAGTGTCAAAGTGTCCTGTGGTCTGACGAGTCCAAATTTGACATTCTTGTTGGAAATCATGGACGTTGTGTCCTCCGGGCTAAAGAGGAAAAAGACCAGCTTTCAGTTCAAAAGCCAGCATCTCTGATGGTATGGGGATGCATTAGTGCATATGGTGTGGGACACTTGCATGTTTTAAAAGGCACCATGAATGCTGAAAGGTATATAAAGGTTTTAGAGCAACATATGCTCCCCTCCAGAGGACATCTATTCCAGGGAAGGCCTTGTGTATTTCAGCAGGACAATGCAAAACCACATACTGCAGCTATTACAACAGCATGGCTTCATAGTAGAAGAGTCCGTGTGCTGAACTGGCCTGCCTGCAGTCCTGATCTTTCAGCGATTGAGAACATTTGGAGCATAATTAAATGAAAAGTCAGACAAAGGAGACCCAAAACTCTCCAGCAGCAGGAAGCCTGTATTAAACAAGAGGGGATCAAATTCCAATGGCTAAACTCAAGAAACTTGTCTCCTCAATGCCCAGATGCCTCCACTCTGTGTTAAAAAGAAGAGGGGATGCTACACCATGGTAAACAGGCCCCTGTCCCAACTTTTTTGAGACCTGTAGCAGCCATAACATTTGAAATGAGCTCATTTTGTGGATAAAATTGTAAAATTTCTCAGTTTCAACATTTGCTATGTTATCTCTGTTCTATTGTGAATAAAATACTGGCTGGTGTGATTTGAAAGTCATTGCGTTTTGATTTTATTCACAATTTACACTTTGTCCCAACTATTTTGGAATTGGGGTTGTCGAATAGCAACGGGTCATTGCAAACATGAGATATAAAGTTGACTTACTCGCAAAAAGCATACAAATGTACGAGTTTGCAGTGAGCATTTTCTTCTTGACGAAAAGGAGAGAAATCTGCAATTGGAATTACTGAGTTGTCCTAAACCAATTCTGAACAATGCAGCCATCCTGTAAATTTTCTGATCCAAGCAATTAATGTTAATTTAGACTCACTTTCGCCCTCAAAACCCCTGCTTGAGAAGACAGTATGACTGTTAACCAGGTAAAAACAGCAAACTAGAAAAAAAGGTATGATCTATGAGGGAAGATGAAAGTCCACATGCTAAAATTTGAATTTTTTGAGGGTTATAACAAATCCAAATAGAGTTAATTGAATTGTTTATAATGATAAATATTCCCAAAATTTAAAAAAAACCAAGCAATTAGTAAAAAAATTAAAAAGCAAATAATCATTACTAATACTACCACTATATTACATACTAGACAGAGATGTCAGCTAAATCTTTGTCTGATGCATTTCTTTAGATGTTCTGTTTGTGGTATGCATAATTGCCCCAGAAGTAACAAGAAGAACATTTGTAAGGCTGTAAATTATCAATTTATTAATACAGGCAATCTATTTGATAGATTAAATCTGAATTTCCTACATACGGCCAATAGGACGGGTCAACATAAACAAAATTATATTAGCAAATCAGGACCAGTGCTTTTGTGTGATATGAAACATTAAAGTTTCTCTTTCAGCTTTGTTTTCCTGAATCGAAAGTGATTGATGCTCTTTTGAAAACTGACCCAAAGAAAGTCTGCTGGTGCTGATTTTCTGGACCCCCGACTGTTGAGGTTAGCTGCTTCGGTCATAGCTGAGCTCTTAACACATATTTTCAATCTCACACTTACTTGAGCATTGGACCAAAACTGTATTTGTGCTTCCAATTCATGAGGGCGGAGACAATAGTGACCCGAAAAATTACCACCTAATTTCCAAGCTACCTTTTCCAGCCAAGATTCTTGAGTCCTTGGTTAATCCCCAGCTTCATTTGTTTTTTAGCAGAAATTGCATTTTAAATACTTTCCAGTCTGGTTTTACATCTGGTCACAGTACCATATTAGTGGCATCTCTTGTTGTGAATGATAATTTCTGTGCTCTTGATCCTGTGTTGCCCTATTTGTTATCTATCCAAAGCCTTTGACACAGTTGATCATTCACTGTCAATAGATAGAAAGTATGTCCAGACTTTTGATGGGAAAGGCATGCTTTTCTCTAGATCCAGTTCATTGAGGGAATTTGGGTTCTTTCACAGAAATAGATCATGTTTCTCAATAGACAATTGGAAAATTTTAATTCAGTTTACTTTTCCTTCAGTACTTTATTATGGAGATATTATCTTCACGCACGCTGCTCCTACGACTTTGACACAGCTTGACACTGTCTACAATGCAGCAGTTCGTTGTATTACAGGGCACTATTCTGAACACATCACTGTACTCTGTATCAGGCAGTGGGGCTGGCCGTCCCTAGCTGTTGGGGAAAGCAACACTGATTGACTTTTTTGAATAAGTGAATGAACATTGCATTTATGTAGTGCACTGCCTTATCATAGACACTCAAAACGCTTCACAGTCGTATGCGATAATCTCATCTCTCCACCACCACCAATGTGCAGCACCCACCTAGATGGGTGGGCAGCCCGTCTGAACGCCAACCATTCTGCTCCCGAACACTCATCACACATCTACTTGAGGTGGAGAGGGAAAGGACAAACTGAATAGCCAATTAAATCGGAGGATGATTAGGTGGCAGTTTGAAAGAG
Organism: Gymnothorax javanicus; assembly: GCA_029692085.1. Lineage (NCBI taxonomy): Eukaryota > Metazoa > Chordata > Actinopteri > Anguilliformes > Muraenidae > Gymnothorax > Gymnothorax javanicus. The sequence goes on from CM056193.1 coordinate 55,807,164, forward strand.
CCAGGTTGGGAATTTAGCCAGGAAACCAGGGAACACACAAAATTTTCCCAGCTATTTCCAAAAAAATCATGGCAGAAACATGTAAGCAGGGAGGTAGGAAGGTTTCAGAGTTCTCACAGGAGCTGCTGATATGTCAAGGAATTCTGATTTTCACCACACATCTTTTGCATGAACAAACTGGATTGACAAAGGATTTAAGAAAAAGTGTAACACTGCTTTCTCGCAGTTGAAAGGATGCCATATAGTCTCAGTAAATAAAACAATCACTGACATAAGTTCATGCATGCTTTTTTGCTGATAGTGGTTATCAGTTTTTTCAATGCATTCCAATGCACAAAGGGATACGCAGCTGTTACAACAAGGTCCAACAAGGGGCTTCACATCCTACACAAATGGTGCCTTCTCAACAGAGACATGCCTCTGATTTCCCAGGACGCATAGGCTGTCACACTAACAACTCTCCACTCCCTGTAGGGGACACGCACAACAATGGAAAAACAAAATATAAGAGCCATGCCCTCTGCTGATAAACAGAGGAGGGGTACCTGTCTGAGACACTATTCTACTGGCTGACACACAGGTAATTAGGGGGAGCTAAAAAGAACAGTGACTGATGGAACAGTGCTTTCAAAGACTGAGGCCAAAGTCATTGTTTTCCAGCTGAATCCTCTTTGGTCAGGTCCCAACACAGTCCAGTCAAGTTGCTCATTGAAGCCATTCCTCAAAAGTGGATGACAGCAGTCAAAAGCCTAATCCCAATCCCCCTTTGGCCTTACCACTTTACCCTTCCCTTGCATTTTATGCGTTCTCACAGAGGGTAGAGCTTTCTGTCACTTTTGCCCTACAGATGGCATGTAAAACACATCTTCAAACAGAGGGGTGGGAGAAATTTCCCAGGGAAAAAATCCATGTAAGTATTCAAGTATATATAAGTATATCTTGGCATATAACATGCAAAATTGGTAAAAATAAATTGTAATATTTTAGTTAAATACAGATGCGAAGAAAGACGTAATTAGGTCCTTATGACCAATATGCAACACAAATCACTATTCTCAATTTCAAAAGAATCGTGCAAAAAAGGCAATTAGTGCTCCAGAATACCGTTCATATCCATGTCCCACCTCTGAAGTATCAAACCTAAAAGCCCGCAGTGAGTTTTGAGCACTTTCCTGCCCTTCTGATATACAGTAAGTGCAGGGCAGGACTATGAGCATGAATTGCTTTGGTTACAGACACTACTGTCCTGTCCTTGATTTGCCTTCATATAAAAGTATCAAGAGGTTCAGAAACCTGCAATGAAGCATTTGGGCACTATTTTGACCTAAAAACTGCAACAACATCAAAATCCAAAATTCTTGAATTTCTAACAGCAATAAATACAATAATAAAATTTGCAGACATATTTCTTAGTTATTGTCAGTAATCTTTTTTGCCCAGTCCCGTAATACAGGTCAGGTTTGTCATATAACTTTTCTACTGATATCCTTGTTGCTTGGTTCTGATGGATCATGTAGAGGAAGAAAAACATTAACCACCTCCCTCACTCCCTCTTCTGTATCTATGTCTGTATCCCTCCCCCCACACCCTTCCACTGTTATCATTTCAGTTTCTCTCCAAAACTCTGTCCAGGCCATTCATTGGTTTCCCTGTCTGTTCATTGTATCCAATCAACACTGTCACTTTATTGTAAATCAAAGGTTCTCAACAGAAAACTTGTGGATATCATTAAAACCGTAGCGACCTCAAACTCAGTTTTGACAGCATGCAAAATAATTTCTAGGTGTTGATCCACAAACAGCTGAGTGAGTGAATGAATGAGCAAACGACTCATTTGCATATCTGAGTCCCCACAGTAACTCATTTCTATGCTTTGTGAGTAAAAAATGGCCCACTTTATTCCTGTATAAATTTGCGCTTGCCCATTCTGAAGGACCTTTTTTCTGTTACCAAGGGGGCCGCAGACATCAGCAGTCTCTTTGTAACAGTTGTACAATTATTTCCTTACAATTTTACTACCAAAATAAATTTGATAAAAGACCATTGGCTTCATCATTCATCTCCACGATAGTCACAAGGAGAGAACTCCAAAAGTAGGGGATGAGCCCAATAAAAAGGAACTGGAATTTGGCCAAAGTCTGTCAATAGAACAGATCCCGGTGATAGGTTTCAGTTTCATTCTGACTCTCAGAAGGTACACAGTATCTGCAACAATCAATACTCTGAGCTGAAGCCGCACTTTGTCTTGGTGAGGACAGGCATTGCGGGCATTCTCTCTAACCGTCTCGAGGTGACAGCAGCCAAGGCCAGCGATTATCACATACACCTACGGCAAAAGCCAGCCAAGCTTCAGTGCTGGCTTACTTTGTAATTCAATTACAGGGAAGGTGGGCTATTATTCTTTTCCCCATTTTGGTTTAATTATATACTCTCCTTCCCTTTAGCCCTGAAAGAAAAATGTTACTGAGAGAGTTTTGTCTTTTGCCATTGTAAAGCTTTGGAGTCAGATCTGGAGCTTTTTGTTCACTGGCAATCGATTTAAGATGCATGACAGGTAAGAGATAAATCAAAATATGAAAATCATTACCTATCATTTTGTTTTTTCTAAATGGTCACTGAAATCATTGGCTAAACCAATGTATATCTTTCTCAAGGAAATTCATTGACACACGATGGTACAGAAGGCCTGTCACTGTCATGTTTTGTGAGGCGTGCATGTGTTTTGAACTTTTCTTTGTTGCTCTCGTCCTGGGATGAGATCGAATTCCTTTTCAATCAGATTCTTTTCCCAGCTGGCTGATTGAACTGGGGCGGCGCTTCCCCAGACTCTATATAAGCCGGAAGTCCGCCATGCCTCCTTTGCTGAGTGTCTGCTTGTAGCTAAGCACAATAGCAGAAGATATCTCTAGTCAGGATTTGTGTGACTGTGTATCTTCCAGTTATTATAGGAGTTCCTTCTGCTTAAGGAATTTTCCCTTTTCTACTTTTGTTCTCTCTCGCGTTGCTTCCGTTTTTCGGACTATTATACGTCCTTTGGAAGCACGAGTAATTTCTGGTGGTCTGTATAATTCTCTGTGCTTGTATTGTGTCCGTACTGCTCGTTCTCTCTCTGGCCGCTGCAATTGGCCTCTCAATTTTACCAGCCATTACAGAACACTCTAGCCAGCATGGAGTCGTCAGCGGCGGCTGCGTTAGAGAAAGTTGTGGCTAATCAACAAGCAGTTCTCTCTGGATATGGCAAGGGTCTTTTTAGCCTGTACAATCAGCAGGCAGAGTTGGCAGAGACAGTCCGCCTTCAGGAGAATGCCATGCAGAAACAGAAAAACATTCTGTTAAGTCTCACTGAAAGTATTAGAGCCTTGCCCACTCAGATTACACAGAATGTTGCACAAGCACAATCTGTACACCTTCCCCGTAAGATATCATAAAGCACAACAAGCTAAGTGTCTATTTAAAACTCCAGTTACCCCCAAGATATGGAGGCACATTTCAGAAGACAGGAAGATGTAAAAATTTAATTGCCCAATGTGAAATATTTTTTTAAAAGCACAGCCTTCACGGTTCGTGAATGAAGAGTCCCGGGTTTCATTTATTTTATCCCTGTTGACCGACACAGCACTCACACAGTCGGGCCACTTATTCAATCTAATTCACCGGTCGTGAATACAGTGGAGACTCTCGTTAGAGAAATGGTATCGGTATTTGATCAGGATGTTTGTGGTTAGGACGCTTTTTCGCTGTTTAATGCATCTGAGGCAGGGCTCTGAAAGTGTCGCGGAGTTTTCAATCTCATTTCGGACTCCTTGGCGACAGAGACAGGCTGGCCAGAAACGCCCATCTCTTATGACAGTTTTTGTTCACGCATATTTGGCTGAGGAGGTTAAAGACGCTCTGGCTACATTGGAGCCTTGTGTTTCTCTGGATTCAATGTTGGTTCTGTCATTGCTTTTCTAGGTGCGATTGATAAAATCGCATCATGGTTTGAGAAATCATATTTAACGTAACAGGGAGAAACGTGCTGCATTGGCTCTTGCTGACAACGGGGTTAGTGCTCCTCTCAGCCTGCATGCAGCTCCAATTCCGCCCACTGAAATTTCCACTCCTGGAGAGCCTATGCAGGTTGATGGCTCATATGAGAGCCGGGCTTGTAAGCCCGTTGCATGCAGCTCCAATTTGAAATTTCACTCCTGGAGGCGATAATCTGCTATAATTGTAATAAACCGGGACATATCCGTCCACGCTGCCCCGAGCTTCAGGGAAACGGGAAGTCCCTCTAGCGGTATGGGGGGCGCTAGAGGGACAGACCCAATTTCCCTTCCGAACTTTAATTCCTGTAGAACTGACTGGGGGGAGACAGAGAATATTTATTGAAGCTTTTGTGGACTCTGGCGCCGTGAATTGTTTTATGGATGCAGAATGGGCTAGGAGACATTCCATTCCCATCCGCCCTCTTTTACATTCACGCACTGTAAGATCTTTGGACAGTCGCCCGCTGGGAACTGGATATATAACCAAGGTCTCTGAATCATTAACTATGTTCGTCCCTTTTGGCGGTCATTCTGAGGAGGTCCGGTTTTGTATGATCAGGTCCCCTGTTTTCCCTGTCATTTTAGGACACTCTTGGCTACGGGAAAATAGGCCTCACATCCTTTGGGGGAGTCAGAATAATCCGGTCGTCCAGTGGGGCACTGATTGTAGGTCCCACTGCAGGGAGAGTTTGGCGTGTCATCCCGGGCATCAACCTATGGGGGAGGCTAACGCCTAGAGTGATTCTGAGGAGTTTGTCTCACATAACCCTCCTAATCTAGAAAAAGCGGCGGAGGAGGGGTTGGAATGGGATCCTCAATTTGACTGGCGGCAGCCAGAGGAGGATTGCGATTCGGAGGATTTATCTGACACAGAATCAGACATAGAGATGGCAGGTTCCGAAGAGGGTGAGAATTTGGGGGCTGCTCTGAACTTTTGTCTGCCTCCTAATGTTCCTAACGATTATGCTGATCTTGCGGAGGTTTTTAGCAAGGAACGGGCCTTGACTTAAGCTCCTCATCGTACGTACGATTGCGAGATCAATCTCTACCCAGGTACCACTCCCCCCAGGGGTTCATTATACTCGCTGTCAGGGCCTGAGCGAAGGGCCATTTTAGAATATATTCAGGAGGCTCTGGCTAATGGATCTTTTTGACCCTCCACGTCTCCTGCCGGAGCGGGTTTCTTTTTTGTGGGCAAAAAAGATGGCGGCCTGAGACCCTGTGTTGATTACAGGGGCTTGAATAATATCACCATTAAAAACCGATACCCCCTTCCATTGATGAACTCCGCGTTTGAACGTCTGCAGGAGGCGCCGTTTTTTCCAAGCTAGACCTCCGAAATGCTTATAACTTGGTTCGGATTCGGGAGGGGGACAAGTGGAAAACGGTGTTTAATACGCATGACGGGCACTACGAATTTTTGGTCATGCCGTTCTGATTGGTTAACACCCCCTCTGTGTTCCAGGCACTCGTTAATGACATCTTCCGAGAGATGTTGGAGAAATTTGTCTTTGTCTACCTTGACGATATTCTGATTTTTTCTTCAACTCTCTCGGAGCATAAACAACACGTCAGACAAGTGCTTGAGGCTCTCCTTTAAGCCAAGCTTTTTGTCAATGCTGAAAAATTCATTTTTCATGCCAAGACAGTCTTGTTTCTTGGCTTCATTACGTCCGAAGGGCCGATCCGCATGGATCCTGACAAGGTGGCAGCGGCCAGGAATTGGCCTGCCCCTCAAAACGTCAAGGAGGTTCAACGGTTTTTGGGCTTTGTTAATTTTTATAGGAGGTTTATCTGTAATTTTAGCGCGGTAGCCGCCCCCATTATCGTGCTTACTAAGAAGAATACCTCCTCGTCGTTTGCTTGGTCTCCAGCAGCTGAGGCTGCTTTTCAGGAGTTGAAGAAACAATTTAGCTTGGAGTCCATTCTCATTTTGCCCGACCCCTCCCTCCCATTTGTTCTGGAGGTGGATGCGTCGGAGGTCGGGGTGGGTGCCATTTTGTCCCAGCGCCCCCTTCGGGACAATAAGTTGCACCCATGCGCCTACTTCTCCCGGTCGTTGTCGGCGGCCGAATGGAATTACAACATTGGTGACCGGGAGTTGTTAGCTGTCAAGTTGGCGTTAGAAGAGAGGCACCATTGGTTGGAGGGGGCTGAACATCCGTTTGTGGTTTGGACGGATCATAAAAATCTGAAATACATCCAACAGACTAAGCGACGTAATTCCCAGCAGGCACGGTGGTCATTGTTTTTCAATCACTTTAACTTTATGCTAACCTATCGCCCGGGTTCCAAAAACATCAAGCCTGATGCCTTGTCACGGATTTACGACTGCTCTGGTCGCGATCCTATTCCTGAGCCGGTTTCCCGGCAGCTCAGATTGTGACTCCCATCCAGTGGGACATTGAGTCTGTTGTGCGGGATGCCTTGAGATCCGATCTCGGTCTCGGGGGCACTCTTCCCGCCTGGCGGGTCACCCGGTGGTTCATTGGACCAAGCAGTTCTTGGCCCGACGTTTTTGGTGGCCCAGCATGATTGAGGACATCCAGGAGTTTGTAGCGGCGTGCTGTATCTGCGCTAGGAACAAGGTTTCCCATCTCCGCCCCTCTGGTCTGTTGCGGCCGTTGCCTGTCCCCAAGCGCCCATGGAGCCATATCGCTCTGGATTTTGTTACGGGTCTGCCTATTTCTGAAGGCAACACGGTCATCTTGGTTGTGGTCGACCGCTTTTCTAAGGCCGCCCACTTTATCGCGCTGCCCAAGCTGCCTTCGGTGCAGGAGACGGCCCTTCTTGTTGTGGACCATGTGTTCCAGCTGCATGATCTCCCTCAAGATGTGGTTTCTGACCGGGGCCCACAATTTAAGGCTAAATTCTGGTGTGCTTTTTGCAACCAGTTAGGGGCCACCGTGAGCCTTTCGTCTGGTTTCCACCCTGAGACCAACGGGCAGACAGAACGAACCAACCAGTCACTGGAGAATACTCTTTGGTGTTTAGCGGCTGACAACCCATCTTCGTGGAGTCATTTTTTGGCATGGGCTGAATATTCCCGCAATTCACTATGCAACTCCTCCGCAGGCCTTTCCCTGTTTGAGGCTCAGTTGAGTTATCAGCCTCCACTGTTTCCAGAGACTGAGAGGGATTCAAAAGTTCCCTCGGTCAATTACTTTGTTCGGCGTTGTCGGTCAGTCTGGACCAGGGTCCGTTCCTCTTTGTTGCGCTCTGGGTGGAAACAGAAGACCGCCATGGATAGAAGGCGCCGTTTGGCCCCATCTTATTGGGTTGGCCAAAGAGTTTGGCTTTCCACTCGGGACCTTCCCTTAAGAGTGGAGTCACGGAAGTTGGCTCCCTGCTTCATTGGTCCTTTTAAGATAGTGCTGAGGATCAACCCTGTCACTGGTGGGTTAAAGCTCCCTAAATCCTTGCGTACTCACCCCTCTTTTCATGTCTCCAGGCTTAAACCGGTTAGCACTAGCGTCCTGGCACTGGTCGACAAATCCCTGCCGCCGCCACGGATGATTGAGGGGGGGCCGGTTTACACTGTTCGTCGTATTCTGGCCGAGAGGCATGTGGGTCGTGGTGCCCAGTTTTTAGTTGATTGGGAGGGGTATAGTACTGAGGAGCAGTGCTGAGTCCCTTCTAGGGATATCCTGGACCCCACCCTTATCTCAGAGTTCCGTGCACGGGGTTCTCTGGGAATGTCTGGAGCCGTCCCTTAGAGGGGGGAGTCCTGTCATGTTTTGTGAGACGTGCGTGTGTTTTGGACTTTTCTTTGTTGATCTCATCCCGGGACGAGATCGAATTCCTTTTCACTCGGATTCTTTTCCCATCTGGCTGATTGAACTGGGGTGGCGCCTCCCCAGACTCTATATAAGCCGATAGTCCGCCACGCCTCCTTTGCTAGAGGGTCTGTTTGTAGCTAAGCACTATAGCCAAAGACATCTCTAGTCAGGATTTGTGTGACTTTATATCTACCAGTTATTATTGGAGTTCCTCCCGCTTTAGGAATTTTCCCTTTCCTACTTTTGTTCGCTCACGCGTTGCTTCCGTTTTTTCGGACTATTATATGTCCTTTGAAAATGCGAGTACTTTCTCGTGGTCTGTATAATTCTCTGTGTTTGTATTGTGTCCGTACTGCTCATTCTCTCTCTGGCCGCTGCACTTGGCCTTCAATTTTACCAGCCATTACAGTCACCTAAAATTACTCAATTTATGAATAGAAATTGTTAAAATACTTTTTTTCCAGGAATATCTCGATTCTTTATTGTTTAACAACAGTTTCTGGAATTTTTTAGCCATCTCATGTCACCCGTGTAGGAATCAAAGCATACAGGATTAATTGATACCAGTGTGCACTTTGGAGTCTCCATTTAGCCTAGAATGCATGACTCAGGACAGCGAGGAAACCAAAGTACCCGGCAGAAACCCTGCAGTACAACTGTTTGGTTAGTCTTCGTATTATTTCAGTTAATACTATTTCAGCTCCACATACACTCAGATTTCACAAGTATATCCAAAAAATGTTGTAGGGTGGTTTCTTCTCAATTTAGTGTCAGCAAGTTATGAAGATGGAATCAGGGTTATTAATAATAATAAGGAAATGTATACAATGCATTATGCACTAATATGATTCACAGCTTACAATATAGAGGTGCATATTTTGTCAGATATTGTCTGCAGTGGCTAGTTATGATATGTCACCGTTATTGAGACTTGGCCCATCAGTGCGCCATGTGAGTGCTGGATCCATCAAACATCATGACACATTCATTTCCCACTTTATCAGGGGAGTAGATATAGAGGACTGTGGCCATATTTTATAATTGAGCAGCTTGGAACATAGATTGTATCATGAGAGGAAGGAAGGGGAGATGCTGGGATAACACAACTGAAGCATGACTGGCATTGGAAGATCAATTTGTATCAATTCTCCACAGCAGTGACAAATCCTCCCTCTGAGCCGTAATTTGTCCCCTTGCACCTAGCTGTCATGAAGCACTGAGGTGCGGAGGAGTCCCATCATACCTTGTGGAGGTCAAATTTTGACATAAAGGGACCAAAAGACTGTTTACACAGACTTAGCTGCATTTGAGAGAACTTCAAAGCAACAGTTCCACATAATCTTGCTGAGAAATCTGGTTTATTATCAAATTGCTGGTTGTCTCATGCACAGACCAAATTGCGATTTGATCATGTTTATTATCCAATACTCAGCCCCACCTAAACATGCACCCTGAGCTGAGAACCTTTTTTTCTAAAACCAAACTCCCCCCACCCCACCTCCCAATACAACATGCTAGCTAATTTACCAACATTTTATAATGCGGACAGTGATGAAAATCTGTGCTAAAATGCTCTTTACTTTGAACATAGCGTGATGTAGCTACTGTTTGCAGCAATGTTACGTTCAGAGCAAAGGGCTTTTTACAATCAATTTTCGTTGCTAGCACAGGAGACCTAAAACTGAATCGAGATTCAGTAGGGTCAGCCTCATTAGCTTGGTAGCTAGTTCGTTAGAACTGACGTTACAACCCATTATAGTGGGGAGTCTTTCACCTATAGAATCTATTTAGCTTATTTTTAAAGGTTAGCTAGCCAAGATTATTAAAGTAGGTTTGTATGATGTTGCTAGCTAGCTACTTATCCACAGTCAATGTAATAGCCAACAAGCTAGTACCGGACATCGGTTAAGCAACAAACCACCAGGGACAAGGAAAGCAGCAAAAGTATTTTAGCGTCATATGTCTGTACTTGGAAAACCCTTTAACAAGCATTAAGCCATAGTAAAATCACTCTATTGTCTGGGTAAAACACGCTGCATTTACCGCTTACAGAAGGAGCCATTTGGGCTATGCAAAAGGTTCAGGAGATGTCATTACAAGTAGGGCGGGTCCTTGATAACACGGCTCAACCCCCAGCACTACTGCACAGAATCTGCCTCAAAATGTGCAAGATGGCAGCATCCATATAAAAGATACTTTGGTTCCATTTTTGCTCAGCACTAGGAAGTGGAGATGCGCCATCAATCTTTATACACAGTCCAAGGGTAGAACCTATTAAGTCAAAATGTAAACAAATTAACAATGGAAATAATATGTCTACATTGTCCTTAGCAAAGTATCTCCCATACAGTAGATAATCCTGCCAAATTCAATATAATGGAATTTCACCCCAGGGTTGATTAGTTTCTTTTGTTTCCCTCAAAATGACTGGAATGTGAATTGCTAGGTTTTTCCAGACCAGGGCAGACGAGTCACAGTCAGTTGGTTAAATTTAGTTTTCTCTAAAAGGATAGGTAGCTAACATTATCTCAATAAATAATTGTATACTTTTATTAAATGTAATAATCATTAAAGCTGCAAGCAGCGATGAATGGGCCCTCGCACCCTTGTGCACGTTGGGGGTGGTGGTGACATCCTGACGGGTGCAGGTGTATATTCACGACCATTGGACAGTGGTACACTGTGTAAAACATATTTTCTTAATTGGAGAGCAAACACCTTTACTCAGACATGACCTTGTGTTTGGAGGCGCTCTGAAGCACACTGTCCGCATGCAAGCTCAGACCGGCATGTTGACAGCAAAAAATAGACGTAGTAGCTGCGCCTTTTCGCCGTCTTAAACCATTCACACAGAGACCAGAAAGGTGGATTCGTTGCCATAGCGGCGGATACTTTCGGAACTCTTCTCGTCTCGCGTTACTGGAACAGGAAATGCGTAGACACGAAATCTGTGTTTAGACAAAAACTGAACAGTTAACCATAAGAAAGGTTGCAAAATTAGTTAAATTTTACATACCAAGAAGCCACTGCACCTGCACAATTAGTGTGAACTACATTTATGGCGCAAAGTCGGTGAACTCTGACCTATTGTGTATGAATCACTGCGCTACGAGTAGTAGCGGCGGCTTAACCCATTCAGACAGAAGCTGACGCGTATCAGCTACTCTTTTTCGCCCGTGCTGAAACACATCAGGAGGCGTTTTAGGGCCTGCTCACTTTAGTTCCCCTTTTCGACGCCTTGCACCATTAAGACAGAAAGTGGAAGGGTTGCAGAGGCGTTTCAGAGCTGGCGTAGTCGCTCTGTCTGAATAGGGCTTAAGAGACTTTTTTTCAGGTCTGGGCATGGTCCATGTGTCCACTGAATTCCATACATGTAGGTTAAACGGGCTGCGAGGGCTGCTTTGTTGAAATTTTCTAGGGGGTGCCATGGAGCCATATTGCCACGGCCAGGTGCGAAGCTTGCACTGAAGAAAAATATATGCCGGGCTTTACGTGTGGGAAAATTTTGTGAGTATTCCAGCATGTTGTGGCCCTAAAAAATGCTTTTGTTGATTAGGGGTGCTATAGAGCCAGTGTGTCACGCCCAGGGCCCATTGTGATATCAAATCAAAGAGCATCACACTTTTAACTTGTGTGGAAAGTTGTGTGCGTTTTTGAGCATACTAAGGCCCGCAAAAATGCGTTCATAAAACTTGTTAAAACACAGGAAATGGTTTATAGCTCACTTCCTGTTTGGCGAAAAAAATTTTTTAAAAAATTCGCTAAAAACGTCATCATGAAGCCTATCAACCCACCACATTTAATGAAAATTTGGGCATCTCAATGCCAAAATGGCCACGTGTTTGGTGGCGTTATAGAACCAGTGGGGGAGGCCCAAGCTCAATTGATATGCTGATTTTGTCAGTACATAAAAGTCAACATATATGTGAAATTTGGTGGAGATTGAACGATGTATGTGCAAATTATAGCAATCTCATGTTTCATGGGGAGACATCAGAATTCGCCACGCCATCATGGCCACGCCCAATGACGAAAACTCACGATTTCAATAACTTTTGATTGCACAAGCCTTTACATGACCCTGACCAAATTTCCAGTTGTTTGGATAAAAACTGTAGGAGGAGTTTGTTCAAATACGAGCCTTCCAAATATGACAGATTTTTAGGAAATTTCAAAATGGCGGGTCCCCTGTTGGATTTGGGGTCATGATCCAAGAGATTTTTTTGTAGATTGTGGTATGATGCATCATTCGGCAAAGGTTCTGTGACTGTAGGTTAAACGTATTTCTGCCAATTCTCCACTGAATTTTGAAAATTCTAGGTGGCGCTACTGAGCCATTTTGATGGGTTCATTCGGTTAAGCATTGAAATATCAAATTTCAGTATTTGCATAATTAATTGGTGTTTGGACTGCAGTACTGGATGGAGATCTTTAACGAGGCATGTGTTTTGACTGTCTTTACACCTCCCCTTTGTTCTGTGTGAGCATAGGCCTAGCAGGCAAACCTCTGTCTACCTCGGTGAAATTTTCCTGAGGAATACTGATGTGGTCTCTGAACTTCAGTGGGCCAGACAATCCTTGGTGTGTTTCAGGAAAATTTTACCAAGGTTTACTGAGGTGTGGTCCAAACTTAAGTAAAATGGACAGACTTCGGGATACCTCGGTAAAATTTTTCTGAGGTTAACCGAGTTGGCCTCAAATCTTCAGTAAACCTCGGTGTATTCTAACTTTTTGTGGGAATTTCTTGGAAAAAGGTGCACTTTCTCAGTTTTTAGGTGCTACTAGTGCTAACTTCACTTGTCACAAGATTTCTTTACCGTTGCTTAAGTCACGTTAAAAAAATATTGCTCTGCATTCTGATAGGCTGTTGTGTCAGTTTGTTGTGTGGTGGCCACATGGGTCACTTATAAATTGGACTAATTGTCAGCAACTAACATGGATATCAAGTGAATGACAGAAAATTCAAAGAAATTACAAAACAATACAATCAGAGGTGTAAAGTCTGGGTTCAGAAAGTAAAAATCTTCCCCAGAACTTTATTCCAACCACCTGGATTTACTTCGGACAGGAGATAAGAGCCAATATGAGTGATCAGCTCATCCTGTGGGAGGAAGAAAAACTTGGCAGGACTTTTACTTTCTGACCCCTCGATTTTACACCTCTGAATACAATTATTAAAAAATGGGTAAGCCGTGCATTGAAGCGGCTATGCCAATACTACCTAATAGCGCTTATGCAAACATTGCTGTAAGGCAGTACTTCTTTGCTCCAAATATTCTAATGTGAAGTCAAAATAATGAGAATTGTGATGCATCAAATATATGAAAGGAATTTCACACATGTTGTGATGATTTGGAGACAAGTGGGTGGGTGACAGTGCTGTATTTTCAAGGAGGTGGGAGGCAGATCTGAAAGCAATGATAGAAATGGCTTCCACACCTACATGCTCTGATGGCGTGACAATCAGACATTCAGCATGCGGTCCGATCATATTTCATGCGTATCTACCCACTTTCAGTTGTGGTCTTTTTGCTTTCGCTTTCCAGGCCATTCAAAGGCAGCCACAAAGAAAGCCTCTCTCTCATCCAAAATAAAGATCCACTGCTGTTCCACAACTGACCAATTTCACAGTAACCTGACTGGCAGGGGTCATAATCGTGCTGTATACACTGAGTGCCAGCCTTGCGTGGGCTTGTTCACAATGTGCTTCCTGCTTATTAGACTGGCCAAACGGAGGATTTTTCCCCAAAGGCATTGGATATAAAGTCAGTAAATTCAGTGCAAACTTTTCTGTGGTCTGCACTGAGATGATTGCAGCAATGCTAGCAGTAAAACTCCTTGATAGAGCAGTCAGTCAACATAGTGGGAAGACCAGTGAGTATTGTGCGGTGCGAATGTAAATACCTTCACTAAGCCCTAAACACTATGCACATTATTCAGTGACAGACAGGAGAATGCATGCTGAGTTTGTGTCTATGTGTGGGTCGGGGGTGGAGGGAAGGACGCATGGGCTGACTCTGCACCCTTTTCAGTAAAACACGCAGTGAACTTGCTCTGAGCATAGAGACTGCCTCCCATCACTGTACAGTGGTCAATACAATCAAACCATCACACTGTAGGCCTCGAAGGATCTAAATATAAGTTACCCATGTATGACACTAGGCTCAACGCAGAGTGCCTGTCACACCAAAAATTTGCAGAGATTTTGGCACAAGGCTCTCAGTGTCACAGATAATATGATGGTGCTTCAGTGGTCTGGAGGAGGCAGAAGCATCATTATCACAGCACACTAATTGTCCATTACCAGTGATTTAAAGTATGAGGCCAGTATATCCCCATCAGAGAGGGCTGTAAAGGTCATGGAGGCACAGATGAGTGACACTGATGGACTATGCCACTGGCTCATTGATAGTGATTCATTTCCAGTCATTTCCCATCAGAACCAGATCAGAGGAATCAACACCAATCATTGGTGCAGCTACTTCACCTTATGTACAAGGTTCTGAGCTGTGAGACCAACAACAAATGGCAAATGACAACATGTTACAGAGTTTTGGCTAATCATCATTCAACACAGACACCTTTACAATTTTAAACCATGCAATAAGGTCTTTTTTGACCATGTAGAGCATATCCTGCAACATGACTAAGGACAGAGGTGGGGGGTACTTATACTCACTGTTTGTGTACACTGAGGTGGAAGTCAACTCTTTGATCACTCTCTGGTTTTCTTTTGGTCACTCCCTGGTGCAAAAACTGGTGCAGAAGAAGTGGATGTTGATTTTGGAGGCAGGGATGGGGGGTGGGGGAGGGGTTAGACCCCCGTTGAACTGTTTCAGATGACAATCCTCAGCAAAGTCCTATCAGAACAAACAGAATAATTTTGATGAAAATCTTGATTATTTTTCACTGTGATAGAAATATTTCTTTATTGCAGTGCTGCAAAGCACAAGGGAAAATACCCGAAACAACATGCAGGGTAGATTCTTTGAGATTCTTGAAACTGATAGGCATCAGATGATAAGAGTTGCCCAACAGTGCTTCAGTGATGATAGGTATGTAAACAAAGAAAATGGAAACAAAAGAAGCTGTCAGAGGCTTAAAAGGCGCAACAGCGTGAAACAGCAGAAAGGTGAGAAGACATCTGTGACTTCGTCCTGCTGAATCTGAAGGCACAAATTCAACACTGTCATTAACACAGGGAGCTGGTAGGCTTTGGCTTTGATTAGATGTTCAAATCTCTTTTTCAGACATCACACACTCCAATCAGTGCTCCCTGTTGAGCATCCTCCATCCAGCTGGATGTCATCATCCCAGAGCACCTTGCAGCTCTGACTTTTCCCTGCCCTTGTGCCAAAGTAACAGAATCATCAACCAGGCTAATTCAGTCAAGGCAGATTCATGGGTTGTTTTCCATCCATACTGTATGTCTAGAATTACCTTCCCCAGACAAACAGACTCAGTCAAGGCAGATTTCCTGGCTGTTTTTTTACCCATATCTCAAGAATCACCATCCCCAATCAGGCAGATTCACTGGCTGTTTTCCACACGTACTGTGCATTGTATCTACTACATTACCTTCCCCCAACCAGACAGATTCAGTCAATGCATGTTCACTGGCAGTTTATTTACACATATCTCAAGAATTACCTTCTCCAACCAGGAACATTTAGTCCAGGCAGATTCACTGGCCGTTTTCACTTATATCCAGAATTACTTTTCTAAACTGGGCAAATTCAGTCAAGGTAGATTCACTGGCTGTTTTCCGCACATATCTCAAGATTTATCTTCCCTAACAAGGCAGTTTCAGTCAAGGTAAATTCACTGGCTGTTTTCCATGCATATCTCCAGAATTCTAGTAATGTGCAAAAGCCTTAGGCACATTTAAAGCAATTTCTTACGGCAAATATGCTTGTATAAATGATGAAATTAAAAGTTTCTAATAACTGAGAAATGTAGTAAACAGTGCTGTAAACTGTTAAAAACTAAATCAAATCAATATTTGGTGTGACTACCCTTTGCCAAAAAATTTGGGACAATGTCCTGTTGTGCTATAGTTTTAAAAGATGATTGGCTTCATGTTTGTCCCAAACAGAGTGGAGGGTGACTGCCTCACTTGCGTCTATCCCTCAAAGAAATTACAAACAGCTATGATGATGTTGACATCAAGGCTCTGACAAGACTATATATCTGTATCGACAATTTTTTTAGAATACAAACATTTATTTTTGAAACTTTTTTTTAAATTAGCATTTGGAATTTCTAATTTACTTTTTTGTCTTCAGGAACTCTAATATGGAAACAAAATGTAAACATCTCATACAGATTTGAATTTTAGAAAGTGCAGGGTGCCTAGGACTTTTGCACAGTACTGTACCTTCCCCTCACAGGGCAGTTTAAGTCAAGGCATATTCAATTGCTATTTTCCTCACATCTCTTCAATCACAGTCTCTAACTAGGCAGATTCAATCGAGGCAGATTCATTGGATGTTTATCGCACATATCTCAAATTTCTCCTATAGACCCGTTGATTTAAAACTTAATAAAAAATTGCCGTATTTGGTATCATCCAGAGGGCACACAATACTCTCCCAAACGCTGCAGGGTGAAGTTGCCTTCAGACGTCGACTTCCAGGCTGCTCAGCCTGCCAGGCTGCTCAGCCTGTCAGGCTGCGTAAACACCGCCCCCAAGTACAGCCAATCAGATCGCGAACTAGAGTACAACCAATCCACTCACGAGGCAGCCAATTCAATTCGGAAGCCTTTAGTCGGGAAGTGGGCTTAAGAACAACAATATTGTTAATAACGAATGCGTTCAATCTTCTTTTCTTATTAAAGAAACTGATTAGTGAGGTAACGTTAGATATTTCAGCTATTTTGATTATGTTAACCAATGCAAACAAGTGCTATTTTTTTGTCTTACAGTTAACTCATAGACGTAACCTTAGCAAAACAAGTAATACTTGTTAACTTAAACACTTCTACAAGATAACTTCAGGTGTAACTCTGTTTGAGACATAAAAGTGGCCTACTTGTGAGATATTTTGTTCAATAAGCTGTCTAGTTGAGCTTCTTACAAACTTCAACTGCAAGTTGCTATAATGTTAGCTGCCTTCAAGGCTGATTGTAGAGACTAGTGCCTTGCAGGCTGGTTAGAAGGCTAATGTTGATTTGATATTGTATAATATTCAGTAGTATTGCCTCAGATGCCTTCAAGGCTGATTGTAGAGACTAGTGCCTTGCAGGCTGGTTAGAAGGCTAATGTTGATTTGATATTGTATAATCTTCAATAGTATTGCCTCAGATGCCTTCAAGGCTGATTGTAGAGACTAGTGCATTCCAGGCTGATCGTAGAGACTAGTGCCTTGCAGGCTGGTTAGAAGGCTAATGTTGAATTGATATTGCATAATCTTTAATAGCATTCAGTCAGATGCCTTCAAGGCTGATTGTAGAGACTAGTGCCTTACAGGCTGACTGTAGAGACTAGTGCCTTGCAGGCTGGTTAGAAGGCTTTATGTTGATTTATATTGTATAATCTTTGATAGTATTCAGTCCGATGCCTTCAAGGCTGATTGTAGAGACTAGTGCCTTCTAGGCTGACCGTACAGACTAGTGCCTTGCAGGCTGGTTAGTTGATTTCATATTGTATAATCTTTAATAGTATTGCCTCAGATGCCTTCAAGGCTGATTGTAGAGCACTAGTGCCTTCCAGGCTGGTTAGAAGGCTAATGTTGACTTCAAATTGTATAATCTTTAATAGTATTTCCTCGGATGCCTTCAAGGCTGATTGTAGAGCACTAGTGCCTTGAAGGCTGGTTAGAAGGCTAATGTTGATTTCATATCATATAATCTTCAATAGTATTGCCTCAGATGCCTTCCAGGCTGACCGTAGAGACTAGTGCCTTGCAGGCTGGTTGGTAGGCTGATGATTTCATATATATATATATAATATACAGTCGTATGCAAAAGTTTGGGCACCTCAGATCAAAATTTCTGTTACTGTGAATAGCTAAGCAAGTAAAAAATGACTGCTCTCCAAGAGGCATAAAGTTAAAGAGGACACATTTCCTTTATATTTTAAGCAAGATTACTTTTTTATTTCCATCCTTTTACTGTTTAAAAATGGCAAAAAAAAAAAGGAAAACTGTCCAAAGCAAAAGTTTGGGCACCCTGCATGGTCAGTACTAAGTAACACTCCCTTTGGCAAGTATCACAGCTTGTAAACACTTTTTGGTGCCAGCTAAGAGTTTTTGAATTTTGGTTTGGGGATTTTTGCCCATTATTCTTTTTTCAAAGGCTTCTAGTTCTAAGAGATTCTTTGGCTGACTTGCATGGACTGCTCTTTTGAGGTCCATTCACACAGATTTTCAATGCTGTTGAGGTAGGATACCTTGAGGGCTGCGGTGAAACCTTCAACTCGCACCTCTTGAGGTAGTCAGTTGTGGATTTTGAGGTGTGTTTAGGATCATTATCCTGTTGTGGAAGCCATCCTCTTTTCATCTTCAGCTTTTTGACAGATGGTGAGATGTTTGCCTCCAGAATTTTCTAAAATTTAATTGAATCCATTCTTCCTTCGACCAGTGACATGTTTCCTGTGCCACTGGCTGCAACACAAGCCCAAAGCAGGATTGATCCAACCATGTGCTTGACAGTTAGAGAGGTGTTCTTTTTATGAAATTCTGCATCCTTTTTTTTTTTTTCTTACCTCTGCTCATTGCAGCCAAAGACATCTAGGACTTGTTTCCTAAATGCATCAGTCTTGTTCAGATGTTCCTTAGCAACCTTCTGATGCTGAATTTCATGGTGAGGATGCAGGAAAGGTTTCCTTCTCATGACTATTCCATGAAGGTCATATGTGAGCAAGTGTCGCTGAACCGTAGGGCAGTGCACCATGACGCCATGGTGTGCTAAATCTTGCCAAAGGTCTTTTTTTGTCAAACGGGTGTTTTGATTTACCTTTCTAGTAATCCAATGAGCAGTTTTCTTGGTCTTCCAGACCTCAAGCTGACCTCCACGGATTCTGTTGACTGCCATTTCTTAATTATATTATGAACTGAGGAAATCGCAACCTAAAAACATTTGCTATCTTCTTATAGCCTTCTCCTGCTTTGTGGGCATTAATTATTTTCATTTTCAGAGAGCTAGACAGCTGCATAGAGGACCCTATGGCTTCTGATTGTTGGGCCAAGGATAGAGAAGTCTGGGTATTTTTAAACTTCAAAATTTGCATCACCTGGCCTTTCCTAACGATGATTGTGAACAAGCCATAGCCCTAACAAGCTAAATACGATCTGAGACTATAGTCAAAGCTACCTGAGAGCTCAAATCTTTTGGGGTGCCCATACTTTTGCACAGTGCTCATTTCTTTTTTTTTTTTTTTTTTTTTGCTCTAGAATTGTACAAAACAAAAGTAATACACCAATACTGCTTAAAATGTCCAAAAAAAGTGTTGTATCTTTAAATTTATGCCATTCAAAAATCAGTTCATCTTCTACTTGCTTAACTATTCACAGTAACAGAAATTTTGATCAGGGGTGGCCAAACTTTTGCATACAACTGTATATATATAGTGTGTGTGTGTGTGTGTGTGTGTGTGTGTGTGTGTTCTGATGCCTTCAATTCTGGCTGTCAGGCTGTAGAGTCTCCCTCAGCATTACTGAGGGGGGCCTCTACTGAGTCGGAGCCTTCCAAGGCTAATTTAAAATCTTCTATTTTTCAGCCCATAGATTTACTACAGTTCGAAATCAGCGTTACCTCAGAAAATGACAGCGGTGTTGTTGCATATTGACATCGTCTTTACTTTTTACACTCTTTTTAGGAGTTCAAACGATGTTTCGGCGCCGTCGTGGAGCCCTATCTCCCTGCCCCGCTAAAAAAAGCACCCGCCCCAGCACCCACCCGGGGCCTTGATGTTCCTGCAGCAGCAGCCGCCCTAACACCCACCCCGGGCCCTGATGCCTTGAAGGTATCTGACTGAATGCTATCAAAAATTATACAATATGAAATCAACTTTAGCCTTCTAACCAGCCTGCAAGGCACTAGTCTCTACAATCAGCCTGGAAGGCACTAGGGCTCTACAATCAGCCTTGAAGGCATCTGACTGAATACTATTAAAGATTATACAATATCAAATCAACATTAGCCTTCCAACCAGCCTGCAAGGCACTAGTCTCTACAATCAGCCTGCAAGGCACTAGTCTCTACAATCAGCCTTGAAGGCAGCTAACGTTACAGCAACTTGCAGTTGAAGTTTTTAAGAAGCTCAGCTAAACAGCTTATTGTACAAAATATCTCACAAGTAGGCCATTTTTATGTTTCAAACAGAGTTATACTTGAAGTTTATATTGTAGAAGTGTTTCAGTTAACAATTATGACCTGTTTAGCTAAGGTTCAGTGTATAAGTTAACTGTAAGACAAAAAAAAAAGCACTTGTTTGCATTGGTTAACATAATCAAAATAGCTGAAATATCTAACATTACCTCACTAATCAGTTTCTTTAATGAGAAAAGAAGATTGAACGCATTCGTTTTTATCAATATTGCTGTTCTTAAGCCCACTTCCGGACTAAAGGCTTCCGAGCTGCAGGGTGAAGTTGCCTTCAGCCGTCGACTTCCAGGCTGCTCAGCCTGCCAGGCCAGGCTTAAACACACCCCCCAAGTACAACCAATCAGATCGCGACCTAGAGTACAACCAATCCGCTCACGAGGCACCCAATTCAATTCAATTTCATCTCCTCAAAGCGGAGCGGCTTAGAACATCAATATTGTTAAAAACGAATGCATTTAATCGTCTTTTCTCATTAAGGAAAACTGATTCGGAGGTAACATTAGATATTTCAGCTATTTTGATTATGTTAACCAATGCAAAGAAGAGCTTTTTTTTTTTTGTCTTACAGTTAACTTATAGACCTAAACTAAGCTAAACAGGTCATACTTGTTAACCCTAAACACTTCTACAATATAACTTCAAGTATAACTCTGTTTGAAACATAAAATTGGCCTACTCGTGTGATATTTTTGTTCAATAAGCTGTTTAGTTGAGCTTAAAAACTTCAACTGCAAGTTGCTGTAACGTTAGCTGCCTTCAAGGCTGATTGTAGAGACTAGTGCCTTGCAGGCTGGTTAGAAGGCTAATGTTGATTTCATCTTGTATAATCTTTAATAGTATTCAGTCAGATGCCTTCAAGGCTGATTGTAGAGCACTAGTGCCTTCAAGGCTGATTGTAGAGACTAGTGCCTTGCAGGCTGGTTAGAAGGCTAATGTTGATTTCATCTTGTATAATCTTTGATAATATTCAGTCAGATGCCTTTCAAGGCTGATTGTAGAGCACTAGTGCCTTCAAGGCTGATTGTAGAGACTCGTGCCTTGCAGGCTGGTTAGAAGGCCAATATTGATTTGATATTGCATTATCTTTCATAGTATTCAGTCAGATGCCTTCAAGGCTGACTGTAGAGACTAGTGCCTTGCAGGCTGGTTAGAAGGCTAATGTTGATTTCATATTGTATGATCTTTCATAGTATTCAGTCAGATGCCTTCAAGGCATCAGGGCCCGAGGTGGGTGCTGGGGCTGTTTTTTTTTTTGTTTTTTTTTTACTTTTTAGCGGGGGTAGATAGGGCTCCATGATGGCGCCGAGAAATCAGTTTTTCAACTCCTAAAGAGAGTGTAAAAAAGTAAAGACAACATCAATATGCAACAACACCTCGGTCAGTTTTCTGAGGTAACGTGGTTGGTTTGAACGGTAATAAATCTATGGGCTGAAAAATAGAAGATTTTAAATTAGCCTTGGAAGGCTCCAACTCAGTAGAGACTCCAGTAGAGACCCCTCAGTAATGCTGAGGAGTCTCTACTGTCAGCCTTGAAGGCATCAGAATTGTAAACACACACATATATATATATATATATATATATATATATATATATATGAAATCATCAGCCTACCAACCAGCCTGCAAGGCACTAGTCTCTACTGTCAGGCTGGAAGGCACTAGTCTGTACAATCAGATTTGAAGGCATCTGACTGAATATTATCAAAGATTATACAATATGAAATCAACATTAGCCTTCTAACCAGCCTGCAAGGCACTAGTCTCTACAATCAGCCTTGAAGGCACTAGTGCTCTACAATCAGCCTTGAAGGCATCTGGGGCAATACTATTGAAGATTATCAGCCTTCTAACCAGCCTGCAAGGCACTAGTGCTCTACAATCAGCCTTGAAGGCAGTTAACGTTACAGCAACTTGCAGTTGAAGTTTTTAAGAAGCTCAACTAGACAGCTTATTGAAAAAAATACTCACAAGTAGGCCAATTTTATGTTTCAAACAGAGTCATACTTAAAGTTATATTGTAGAAGTGTTTAAGTTAACAATTATGACCTGTTTAGCTAAGGTTAGGTCTATAAGTTAACTTTAAGAAAAAAAAAAATAGCACTTGTTTGCATTGGTTAATATAATCAAAATAGCTGAAATATCTAACGTTACCTCCCGAATCAGTTTCTTTAATGAGAAAACTCACGATTAAATGCAGTTTTTTAACAATATTAATGTTCTTAAGCCCAAAAGTAAAGGCTTGAATTGAATTTGGCTGCCGCGTGAGCGGATTTTTTAGCTCGATCTGATTGGTTGTTCTTTAAGCCTGACAGGCTGAGCTGCCTGGAGTCGACGTCTAAAGGCAAAAGCCCGAATTGAATTGGCTGCCTCGTGAGCGGATTGGTTGTACTCTAGCTCATAATCTGATTGGCTGTACTTGGGGGCGGCGTTTACGCAGCCTGACAGGCTGAGCAGCCTGGAAGTCGACGTCTGAAGGCAACTTCACCCTGCAGCCTCTCTCAAACTATCAACATTTTTCACCTAGTGATGCAGGGATTGCGCTGGCCGCTCGCCATGTTCGCCAATGCGAACAAAATACCGTTGTGGCGAAGAAATTTTGGGGTGAATAAGCCACGCTGGCGAAGGCCAAAAAAAAAAAAATAAATAAATAAATAAATAAAAAAGAGGCGAGATAATCCTATGTTACGTGATCTTCTAAATTTTGTCGGAAATGAAACGTATAAAACATCCCTGCTGTTATCACACATAGCTAATCATCCTGAAATCTTCGCACTGCACCGTGGACTACTCCTCAAATATTCAGGTTTACAATAAGCAGCGCGCTTAGCCAATGAGACAGCTGGGAGCCAAAATTATTCTCTTCGCGGGAACGTAGCGAACTGAGACCAACAACAACAGTATATATACATTTGTTGTATTGTGAAGCAAAAAAAAGCTGCTCAGCTAAATTAAGATAGTGTACAGCGAGCACCTCATGATTTCTTTGGGGGAAATCCTCCCCCATCAAATAAGCCTTAAGCTTCAAAGCAGCCATACGACAGAAACGAGAAACGGCTATTCAGCCCAAATGGTTCCAGGATTTTCCATGGCTGGAGCAAACCAAGAATGTCGACTGGCCACGGAAGCTCTGCTGCGTTTGGTGTGAAGAAGTTAGTCAGAACAGTAAATTTGCCAAGGCATTCAGAAAAGTGGCAATATTGCGGAGCACGAGCGTGTTAACGACAAGTAGGTTACTTGTTCTGTAACGAAACATGCTCATGTAATGTCATGACAATAATCCACGAGCCTGCAAGAGTTAATGAAGTAGGCTTAGTCAGCTCGCTGGAGTTTGATAGTGCATTACGTGACCTAGAACGGTGTGCACTTATTTGGGTAATTCAGTCATTAAGTAACAGATAATATTTTGCTAACGAATGTCCGCGTGCCATTGTTTATAAAATAACAGCTGATGGGTGCTGTATGGAGTTTGGATGATGGAGCCTGACGAAACAAAAATTAAAAACAAAATAAATTTCAATTCAGACCTCCCTTTTCCGCTGCCGAATCGTTAACCCTGCTCTTTTCGGCTATTCTTTCATTTTTACACGGCCCGTCTTTCTTTCTGGCTGAAAAAATTAAGTAATAAACAAGGAAACTGTCCTGACAAGAATATGCATTGCAGCTAATGTCCCGCCGAGTTAAAAAATCTTGCTAATGATAAACGGTCATATATAGTTGGCTTCATTCTCATTTTCAGAATAGTGGCCGAAGCAAAGATTTTTTTTTTTTTTTTTGAACAAGCCACCAAAAAGCGTACAACAACGTGAAGGATGCAATCGCTGCTCAGATGAGGGCAGTGCATCGGGTGGTGCAGGAAAATATCGCAAAACAGAAATTCAGAAGTGTAATCGAACTGCAACACCGCAATGCAAGTTAAACAGTGTCAGTGCCAAACCTAAGATTTCTTTATTCCCCTGAACCAAAATTGTTCCTCCTTAACTTATGTCTGCTTTGCAGTATAGTTTAAAAGGAGAAGGGGTTGAGCAGAGGAGGAGACTAGGAGCTGTAACTACAAAATGAAATTCCAGAAGGCCGATATTTTTCATTCATGACTTAGTGAGTTTACAGGGTGATCATTGTTGGCGTCAATTCCTTGTGCAGAAGAGAATTTAAACTAAAACGTTGAAAAATGAGGCCAAAGATAATAGAGCTGAATTAGCCACTGTGGCTAAATTTTTTTAATGTGGCTAAAGAAATTTGAGATGAATTAGCCACAGTGGCTAAAAATTTTTTTCTCCTACTGCAACCCCTGGTGATGATAGTGGAATAAAGTAATAATGGATGTAAATCGGGCCTTTAGCAACTCCCAATATTGCCCTTGGACAGCACTGTGAATCCGGCCAAGAGCTGTGACATCATTCGTGGGATGAATTGTGACACATAGGCTATCATAGTATGTCTATTTTACCTTGCAAGCAAGATGTCAAAATCCACAAATAATGTCAGAATTTTTTTGCTTGACATGGACATTGAAGTTGAAGAGGATGATTCAAGTGCAAGTTCAACAACTAGCGCCAGTGATGAGGACAATGGAAAGGCAGGGGGGAAGGAAAATGAGGAAGAAATCGGCGAAGATAGGGATGCAGCTGAACGCTAACAGCTACCGCAAGCTCACCAGCACGAACTGGAGCCTCGGACACGGGTGAATGAGCGGGAAGCAAACTCTGAGGTTCGTTTCCCAAATGCATAGTTGCCAACTTTTTAGTTGGAATGATGACGACTGTATATGGACGAACTAGCTATGTAAGTTGCTAACATAGTTAGTAACTATGCTTTCGGGAAACCTATATAGTTTTACTGACAAGTGCCCGGCTGGCTAACAGGAGGCTAAAATGGTGCTCAGTACTACTCCGCAAAGGGGCGCCTAAACCGGGTGAGCTAACCCAGTAGCCAAACAATAATATACTTTTTGACAATCATAAATCTTATCCGCTGGAGATATGAAATTAAACGAGACCAATTAAAAAAAATATGTGTTCAGCTAACCATAGCTACAGAAGTGATGGTCATGAGAGTGCAACTGACGCCGAGTGGGAAGGTAAACAAAGTATTGGCAACATTAAAATATGCGTCAATCGAATGTTAGATTTATAAAACGGCATTTCGCTGTTATGGAATATTTACACATTAATTACCAGATATTTTCACATTTGTTGTCAGTTGCTTAAAGCCAGTTCATCAGTCATCAGTGAGAACGGAATGTGATGCTAGTTAAAAACCCACTCGTTTCTCGGTGGAGCAGCTGATATCTCATTAAGAGTGCCAACGAACAAACATCAGTCACGGGTAATCGAGACAAATCTTGCAAACATCATTCGTGGTTAATTAAGCCAAATCCTGGGAATATTGGCGATAGCTAAAATCACATATCTGGGATGATATACCTGTCATCTGCTCAGCATCTGATATAGACTGATAAGTGACAGAAGCAAACCGTTAATGTTGAAGCAACCCTGCGTATTTCAGAAAGTACTTAACACCATCTCGTGCAACTAGCCAATGGGCCATATTGAACGATCTTTTGTCATAAAATAATGGACTGGGACAATCACACTATCCAACACAATAACAGCGCATACCTGTGTGCGAAGGGCGATGGTTCGTCATTCTCGGGCGACGTTGCATCATTATCACGCGACCGTTGAAGCAGACGACAACTAATTGGCGGGAATAAAACCTCATTTATCTTGTCTTTGAGAACAAAAAAACCACATTTTTCTATTTTAAAATATTTATTTACAAATTATGATTGTATAAAACAGCATTATGATTTAGCCCTGAGTTCCCCTTTAAACACGTCAGCTAAATGACTGAATTATGAATTTTAATTGGTGTGGGTGGGAGTAATCTGGGAGTAAGGCTCTTTTCATTGATCAGTTCCCCCATATGTAGATACACCACCTCCCCCCAAACTTCTCTCATAACGGCCATAAGTGAAATACAGCCAAAGACTAACTGATAACAAAACACAAGTTTCAATACACTGCTAAGTCAGCCAGGAATTACCCAGCAAGATCTGTTTAATCCACGAAGCTCACAGAATCGCCACCCCTCTCTATTGCGCCAGGGAACCATATGCACATGCTGCATGATGTTTTGTCACGATACAGGCATGTCCCCTCTCTGCATATTGAATGGGTTTCCCTCGCCTGCCAAGTTGACAACAGTCAACATGCTCTTTGGCATGACCTGCGCGTTGAGGCCTCTGAAAAAAAAGTCTACAGCCAGGGGCTGAATTCCTCATGGACTGAGACACTGGGCTTTTATTACACCATGTAGATGACTACAGTAAATATGGTTAACGTTCAGAAATAGGCCATTAACCCTTTACCGTGCAGTTCACTGCTGACACCCTTACCACAGTGACTATTCATGTTTGTAGTTCATATAATTTACTTGCACAGTGGCACAGCAATACTAATAACAGAAAATACTTAGGACATAACAGCTGTGTTCTTCTTCAGTAAATCAGCAGCTTTCCAAAGTCTCGTTTTTCTCCAAGCCATGCAAGCCTCATCTGCCATTCTGCTGAACTAGATAGACACTCCCATGCTTGCCTGTCCACTCTAGTAAGTCCACAGATTGCATTTTCAGCTGAAGACTGATTCAGTGATGCAAGCTGAAGCCACCTAGAGTTATTATATTGCCAAACTGATTTCCAAATGCTTATTTTCCTAATGCTTTCAAACTTGGCTGCTAAACATGTCCTTTTATGGCCCTTCTGGCATCATTGCCGAATAAATGTCTATCCATGTTACAGCAAGGTGTATCTGTGAACACATGACTAACTAACAATGAAACTAAGCATCATGTCAGAAAACAACAAGCATTCCTCACAAATATGACTATGTCCCTAGCCGCAGAGGAAAAATGGATGTCATGTTCAGGGCTGTAGCCAGGACGAAATTTCAACCGAGGTCCAGAAGAAAGTACAGCAGGTTTATTTTATAACTGTACATTTGCACTTTTTAGCTTACCGGCCTTATGGTCCCATAAGCTATTGTCCGTCGTCCATAACATTTTTAATCTTTTTTTTGGCCCTATGAATTTTTATGTAAATTTGCGATAACATACTACTAGACCATATCTCCAGACGCTTTTTCGGATTTTTGATTGAATAATTTTTGTCCGTTTTATGGGCCCTTGAAATTTTGGCCCCAATGTTAAAGATAGGACTGAGACATTTTTGAAAATTATTTCTCAAAAACTGTATGATGAATTTTTTTCTAAATCAGTCAATCAACTTACCTTGGTACCATCAATGTACAGTGCGAGCGCCATTTTGATGGAATCGACGGAAGTGGGTCTATTGGGGGCGCTGTACTTTATGAATATGCAAGATGGCCTGTGGAGGCCAAATGGTTGCAGACAGAAATTGAGTTTGTATAATCAACATATAGGAAGTCATATATGACCTATATTTTGGCAATATTAAATTTGACCACAGATGACTTTGAAAGGTTAAACTCGAGGTCAGGAAAAATATTAACAATGTTAAAAGATATGACTTGAAATTTCAAAAAAAATATTTCTCAAAAACTGTCTAAATAACTTTTTTGTAAATCCGGCAATCAACCCACCTTGATACACTTTATGTGCAGTGCGAGTGCTATTTTGATTGAATCGACAGAAGTGGGTCTAGTGGGGGCGCTGTACTTTAACATTGGGTCTTATGGAGAATGGGCAAAATCGTCTGTGGAAGCAAAATGGTTTCAGATAGCGATTAAGTTTGTATTACTGACATATAGGAAGTAATATATGACCTATATTTTGGCTGTGTTTCAGTTGACCTCAGATGACCTTGAAAAGTCAAACTTGAGGTCAGGCAAAATGTTACAATTTTCAGCAGCTTCTAGGCTTAAAAATATTGAAAATTGGGCAAATATGTGTATTGAACACTTATAGGAAGTCATATACAGCGCCCTCCATAATTATTGGCACCCCTGGTTAAGATGTGTTAAAAGCCTTAAAATAAATTCAATTTTTATTCCAGAAGCATACTCTCACACTGAAAACTGCAGAAAAATGTAACCTTCAACTCAAGTGAATTTTAAGGGAAAAAAAAAATCCCTGACTAAGAAATAATTATTTTTCATAAAATCACCTGTTCCACAATTATTGGCACCCCTAACAATTCCTAGGAAATAAATGTAATTGAAGTATTTCTGTCATTTCTACAGTAGTTTACAAAGTTGATCAGAGTATCTAGGAACATTTAATTAGTAATTCATCACTTCCTGTTTCCCTGGGGTATAAATATGACGTGACACAGAGGCCATTTCTCTTATCCACTGTTCAACATGGGAAAGACAAAGGAACACACCATTCAAGTAAGGCAGATGTGTGTCGACCTTCACAAGTCAGGCAATGGCTACAAGAAAATAGCCACTCGCCTGCACCTGCCCATATCTACTGTCAGAGGAATCATTAAGAAGTTTAAAACAACTGGAACAGTGGTAAACAAGCCTGGACGAGAACGCAAGGTTATTTTGCCACCACGCACAGTGAGGAGGATGGTAAGAGAAATAAAAAGTTCTCCAAAGCTCACTGTTAAAGAATTGCAACAAATGGTAGCATCTTGGGGTCACAGAGTCTCCAAAACAACCATCAGGCGCTATCTACATGCCAACAAGCTGTTTGGAAGGCATGCATGGAAAGAACCTTTTCTCACTCACAATCATAAACGCAAACGTCTGGAGTTCGCTAAGCGGTACTGGGACTTCAACTGGGACCGTGTGCTTTGGTCAGATGAGACCAAGATAGAGCTTTTTGGCAACAAACACTGTAAGTGGGTCTGGCGGAACACAAAAGATGAGTATGCAGAAAAGCACCTCATGCCCACTGTGAAGTATGGGGGAGGATCAGTGATGCTGTGGGCCTGTTTCTCTTCCAGAGGCCCTGGGAACCTTGTTAGGGTGCATGGCATCATGAACACTTTGAAATACCAGGACATTTCAAATCAAAATCTGGTGGCCTCTGCCCGACAGCAGAAGATGGGTCGTCACTGGGTCTTTCAGCAAGATAATGACCCTAAACATGTGGCCAAATCTACACAGAAATGGTTCACCAGACACAGAATCAAGCTCCTCCCATGGCCATCTCAGTCCCCAGACCTCAACCCCATTGAAAACCTGTGGAGTGAGCTGAAGAGGAGAGTGCAGAGGAGAGGACCCAGTCGCTGGATGATATAGAGAGATTGTGCAAAGATGAATGGTCGAAGATCCCTCTTTCTGTATTCTCCCATCTTGTGAAACATTATAGGAGAAGATTAGGTGCTGTTTTGTTGGCAAAAGGGGGTTGTACAAAGTATTAACATCAGGGGTGCTAATAATTGTGGCACACATGATTTGATGTAAAAGAATTATTTCTTAATGTGGATTTTTTTTTCCCATTGAATAAATGCACTTGAATTAAAGGTTGGATTTTCCTTTTTTTTCATTGTGGTCCTATATTATTTAGAAAATAACTGAATTTATTAGAAGCTAAAGAACACATCTTAACCAGGGGTGCCAATAATTATGGAGGGCACTGTATGAACCTTCATTTGGTGGCCTTGAACCTGACCTTCGGTGACCTTCGAAGGTCAAACTTCGCATAATAATTTCAATGACTTCTATCACCAAAATTATTACAGATTGACATTAGGTTTCTATTGTGGACATATGTGACCCGTCGTGGTAAAAGGTACCTCCGAGCGGCAATCATGCTATTGAGAAAAACGCAATTTAAATGTCCCGCTCGCCATGTGGACTGTGTTTACTTCCACATTTGGAAAACTGCTTCTGATCCACAGGATTTAGCTCTATACACGTCACGTGGGATACCCTTAGTGTCTCGATAAATTTTCATTTCAATACTGCCGAAAATTGGCTATCATTCAGTGGCGAAGCTAGAACTGGGAATTGGGGGGGCACAGACACATCCCTTTATGACAACAATTAGTCCTGGCTAGTTCTCAATCATTTTCCTTTTTTATATTTTTCCCAAATTAGTGGCGCCGTAGATAAAAAGCACATTTGAAGCACTGTATGTTTATTCAAAAAAAAAAAAAGTTCAAAACAACCACTAAATACAGTTGATACAAATAATACGCCATGACAGAGCTCTGATCTCACCATCATCAAGGCTGCCTGGGAATACCTGGGGAGACAGACTCAAGTGAGACTGTGAGCCTGCAGAGGAACTGTGGCATATTCTCCAGTATGCTTAGAAAAACCAAAGTCAGTGATCTTATAAAACTAGAAAACTGCATACCAGCATCCCAATTTTTTAGGCAAAAGGTAGTCAGACCAAATATTGATTTCAGTTTGTTTTCAGCAGCTCAAAGCACTTTACAGTACATTTTTCAATATTTAGAAACATTTAATTCAATGATTTCTAGAAGCATCTTCACCTCACAGAATTGTGTTAAATGTGCCTAAAACCTTTGCACAGTACTGTATGTGTCACAAACTTCATGCCATCATTACATGCAAAAGGATATGCGACCAAATATTAAAATTCTACCAAAAATGTAGGAAACGATACACAAAAAGTGCTCTTTTCTGACCAGTTCATCTGATATGGATGAAAACACCCTAAAATTAAAGCAGTACTTAAACCTCATTGTCTTTGTATCCTTTCATATTGAAAGTGCAAGAGAATATAAAAAAAATTTAAAAATGTGTCACCGTCCAATTATCATGCTCACTGTATATTTTCTGATGCATTGTAAATGGCTACTTTTTAAGGATAGAATATTCAAATTCAATTTTGAGACAATTGATGGCCACAATTCCAAATTGCATATTTGAACAAGAGAATATGCAGTAAATACTACAGAGAATGGGCCCAATTCTTGTCCAGATGTTTTTATTCAATAAAGGCACCTGGCAGTGGAATGGCTTCAATTTCAGTACATTTGTTCCCTCACGGAATGAATGACATGCATATAATCTGAAAACAAGGTCCAAGTTGCGGGCTTCTTTACTACTTTTTTACTTGCATAAAAACATAAATTTTGATATGAGCCTTGCTGTTATTGTAAGAATTATTGCTGTTCTTTTGAAGCAACAGCATGGTGACATTTCAGAGTTTTGCCTGAGAATGAGAATTCACTTCCTTCAACCTGACTGCCAAAGCAGCCCCCTGAAATTGAGGTACAGAAGTCATGTTCTTTAAATTGCTAAAACTGAAAACAAATTGAATCTTTCTCCAAATGCACTGCGCTCAATTTAACTTTAATCAGCAAACAAATAAACAGATCTAAGCCCTCCTTTATTTGCTCTAGGTTTCTTCCAGAATATTTGCAGTAAATCATTATTTAGTGTTCCCGCACATTCAAATAATATCAATATACAGTGCATGCAGCTTTCCTTCTCTCATCTAACATTCTTCATATTACTTCTCCATAATTGGGTGTGATGGATCTCGGTGGTATTATTATTATTATTATTATTACAACCCCAATTCTGAAAAAGTTGGGACAAAGTGTAAATCGTGAATAAAATCAAAACGCAATGACTTTCAAATCACACCAGCCAGTATTTTATTCACAATAGAACAGAGATAACATAGCAAATGTTGAAACTGAGAAATTTTACAATTTTATCCACAAAATGAGCTCATTTCAAATTTGATGGCTGCTACAGGCCTCAAAAAAGTTGGGACAGGGCCTGTTTACCACGGTGTAGCATCCCCTCTTCTTTTTAACACAGAGTGGAGCCATCTGGGCATTGAGGAGACAAGTTTCTTGAGTTTAGCCATTGGAATTTGATCCCACTCTTGTTTAATACAGGCTTCTAGCTGCTGGAGAGTTTTGGGTCTCCTTTGACGGACTTTTTGTTTAATTATGTGCCAAATGTTCTCAATCGCTGAAAGATCAGGACTGCAGGCAGGCCAGTTCAGCACAAGGACTCTTCTACTACGAAGCCATGCTGTTGTAAAAGCTGCAGTATGTGGTTTTGCATTGTCCTGCTGAAATACACAAGGCCTTCCCTGGAATAGATGTCATCTGGAGGGGAGCATATGGTGCTCTAAAACCTTTATATACCTTTCAGCATTCATGGTGTTTTTTAAAACATGCAAGTGTCCCACACCATATGCACTAATGCATCCCCATACCATCAGAGATGCTGGCTTTTGAACTGAATGCTGATAACAGGAGAGGTGGTCTTTCTCCTCTTTAGCCCGGAGGACACGAAGCCCATGATTTCCAACAAGAATGTCAAGTTCGGACTCGTCTGACCACAGGACACTTTGTCACTTCGCTACAGTCCATTTTAAATGAGCCTTGGCCCACAAAACACGGCGGCGCTTCTAGATCATGCTCAACAATGTCTTCCTTTTTGCATGATAGAGTTTTAGGTGGCATCTGTGGATGGCACCGCGGACTGTGTTTACAGACGGTGGTTTCTTGAAGAATTCCTGGGCCCATTAAAGCTATAGTTTGTAAGTTATTTTTGGCGTCATTCGGTCAAAAATCCATAATAACCTTTCAGCATATTGTAACTGAAAGAGTGATGAGAGGACATTGGACCCCTGCGCCTCCTCTTGGCTCTGTATTCAAGCTGCAGAAAATCAACACCGTGACGGCAGTGTTCAGCTAATCACAGTTCATTTTACAAAACAGTTGTTCCATGAGCTGTTTTGTGTGTTCCTATTGGCTAATCGACAAAAGTCGATGCGCGTTCACGTCCCATCGGTGGTGAACATAGAGGTGGTGAATGGCAGTGGCAGTCCCGGTAGGAAAAGTCCCAATCCTGGCGCTCACAACAACAGCCTACACGGCAAAACAAGCAGTGGCGGGTGGTGGACGGAAAACTGCGGGGGCGGAAAACATCCCTTGAAACGGATGAGATTAGTGACCCGATTTCAATCATTGTTCTTGGTCAACATGTTAGTTTCCTTCATAATGAAATGTTTAGGCAAATGAATAGGCTAATAAATTCTATAAAATGCTTAATTCACATGCCTTAATAGGCAACTCGTCACGAAAAAACCACTTTGGATTTTCCGCGTTAAATTTTTGTCACATCCCTAAGCAAGTCGTCAAACCTGCGCGTAATGATTGTTTAATTGAAAAGATTGAAATGCGCTCTTTTTTGCGGTCAACTGGTGCGTTTGATTTCTTGTCTTAACGAAGACAATTAGCTACACCTGAGAGAGGAGAGTTCAAGTGTCTTTTACCAGGGAAATTGACTGAACACAGATCAAGACTAATAAGCAGTTTAAAGACATGTTTATCGCCCTCCTTGTTCTCTGTCCACCGCCTGCCACTGAAAACAAGCCAAAAAGAGGAAAACTGACACAGAGAAGAGACAGTCCAAAGGGGAGAGTGATAATAAGAGGGATAAATCCCGTGTCAACATCAGACGAGCATATCTGAGGTGGAGAGAGCTGCGCGATAGCATCGGGCTGAAGCTGGACTCTGAGCTGGCTGATCTTCTCCTGGACAGGTGAGCCTCTAATTTAATTTTTACGTAATTGCTATCTAAATTTGTGGTCAAAATCACCGTAACCACCAGTTTTTCCGGCTATGGTGTGAAGAAAGAAGTGTCTGAATAAAGTGGTTGTTGCCATTAGTCCATATGGCAATGTTCTGTTATTTATTAGCACACCTCTTTCCCGTGGGAGCTATATTACCGTTGCTGTTGTCGGTAGGTTATGCTGTGTAAATAGATAGCAATCGGCGATTGAGAGGACGATCGGGCAATGTCCCCCCCCATGCCGTTATAAAACACACACAGCATCCACTGTGCTCTTGCACAGCTGATCAGCGCTCAGATGACGGTTAGATAGCGCGTTCACGAGGATGACGGTGAAGAACGAGTGGATTCGAAACAGGGAGGGGAGGGGGGAGCGCAGTTGTTTCCATTCCAGTCTCATGCGTTTTTCACAGATTCTACAAACTCCAGCTTTAAGTAATGTCAGTGACATCATCATGCCGGTGAGTGATGCAGTGGCGTCTGAGGGCCCGAAGATCACAGGCATCCAGTAAAGGTCTTCGGCCTTGTCCCTTACGCACAGAGATTTTTCCAGTTTCTTTGAATCTTTTGATGATGTTATGCACTGTCGATGATGAGACCTTCAAAGCCTTTGCAATTTGACCTTGAGGAACATTGTTTTTAAAGTATTCCACAATTTTTTTACACAAGCCCTCACAGGTTGGAGAGCCTCTGGCCATCTTTACTTCTGAAAGACTCAGCCTCTCTAAGACATCCCTTTTATAGCCAATCATGTTACACACCTGATGCCAGTTAACTTAATTACTTGCTAAATGTTCTTTCAGCTGATTCTCTCATATATTAATTGCTTTTTCAGCCCTTTTTTTGCCTGTGTCCCAACTTTGAGACCTGTTGCAGCCAGAAAATTTGAAATGAGCTATTTTGTGGATAAAAATGTAAAATGTCTCAGTTTCAACATTTGAAATGTTATCTATGTTCTACTGTAAATAACATATTGGCTCATGTGATCTGAAAGTCATTGCATTTTGATTTCATTCACAATTTACACTTCGTCCCAACTATTTTGGAATTTGGGTTGTATTATTATTATTATCCATCTGTTATCTTAACCACTTTTTCCTCATGAGGGTCATGGGGGCCCAGAAACCTACCCCAGCTGACTAGAAACAAAAGACAGGGACACCCCCTGGACAGCTTGCCATTCCATTGCAGGGCTCATACACCATTCACTGAAACAATTTTACCTCTTAACTTACCATGCATGTTTTAGGGTTGTGGGGGGAAATTGGGAGGAAACCAAAATGAACACAGAAAGAACGTAGAAACTCCACATAGAAAGGCCCCAGGCCAAATCTGAACCTAGAACCTGCTAGCTGTGAGGCAACAGCACTACCTAATGTGCCCATGTGCCACCCGCCATTAATTATATTATTATTATTATTATTATTATTACTGTTGTTGTTGTTATTATTCAAGTCATGAAGCAGTATTGCTTTGATGGAATACGGGGGAGTTGATTGAGTTTTCAGAGATGGGCCCTGCTGTGGCACAGTGCCACTTTGAGACCCCTATATGACTTCATTTCTCCACCAAACAGCACCATTTTGTAAAACAGCCACACTTAACAAGCCGCTCAAGCATTTATATTTGCCTCATTGGCTAAATGATCTCAGCACATCTCATCTACCATGCCCTCCCATGGTGCTGCGGTCTCTTCACTGGTCCATTCCTCAATCTCACATTCTCTATCTGTTTCTGGCCCCATATATTTCTACCTTACTCTTGCTGTTCATCCACTCCCCCTGGACAATCTCAATAGCAATTTGTTTAAAAGCTCCAGCAGGCAGCACGCTGGATGCCTCTGCAGTGTGATGAATGGCCCCTGGACCTTCCTGCCCGCAGCCCAGGGGCCTCGAAATGGAAGTATTAATAATGCAGGGGCTGCTGTCATATTCTCTATTTGCGTGGGAAGGCAGTCCTGATGTCCCAGTTGATTACTAATTGGATTAATTTCAGCCTGTAGAGGGGGAGGAAAGATCAAATAGACTTAATTTCATACTGCACTGACACACTTGTTAGACAACGCAGTTTCCCTTATGGGTTATGGAAAAATGCACCAAAAGTAAAGCTTCAATGTCTGAGTCAGTCCCATTCATCCTCTGTACATACACCAGTAACTACCATAAAGTACACAAAATTACAACATCCATTACAGACTTTTAATAATCTGTTATAATAGGTACCTGATAGACAAAAGAGGGTAGAAAAAACACTCAATCACAAAGGTTTAGCAACACCTCATACAAATGCATAATAAACCACAGTGTTAACCTCAGTGAAATGCGTATTTAATTTTCTTGACCATTACAAGGATAAATTAGACATCCATGAATGCCCGACATAGTTGCGACTCAAATCGATGAGATGAATAAACTTCACTGAGAATGTATAGGGATGGGCTGACCAGTTTCCCACAAGACTGTTCCTATCCTTTAATATCAAGTGTGACACTCACTAGCCTGTTGAACCGTATCTCATTCGGTTACACCATGATGACATCACGATGAAGCGATCTTCACGTGCCGTCGTTTTGCGTGGTCTACCGCTGTGGGGTCTGTCTTTGACGGACTCAGTCTGTGCCATGCGTGTCTGAAGATATGAAATGGTGCTCTGAGTGGACGTTAAAGTGCTGCCCAACTTGTCACAAGCTCATTCCTGCCCTTAACTTGCCAATGGCTTCACGTCTGACGTTTTCAGACATTCCCCTACGACGCCTCATAAATTTTGAGCTTTTCAGTGTTTTTCTTTCCACAAAGAGCATCCCTGACGTGTCAACAAGGTTTTAAAGGGATTAGAATGACAGGACTCAGGTGGGCCAGGAATCGTGCAAAATCATGTGCAGAGCACACAGTAATGAGCATGTGACCAGGATTTAGGGTAACTTGATGTGTTGGTGCAATACGTTCTGTTTAGGAAAACTATATAGTTTGCCATTTCATTATATTTTCTTTTTCAACAATGGGTGTTTCTAAGATTTTCGTAGCTTAGTATAATATGCGGAGGAGCCTACTTACTTGCTTGACTTACAAAATTCATTTTCACATGTATAGCAAACTAGAAAAATTCTAAAACTATCAAATACAGGCTCCACAGGTCATATCCCAGTGCAAGATGCATCATGACCTGTATATCATTCTAAATAATCCTCAGACTGCACATCATAAATACAATGTATAAACCTGCTGATGGTGCTGAAAACACTATTTATGATGAAGTAAATGAATGTCTGATGCAGAATAAGGACTTCTGATGATTTCAGCACCATGATTCTGATCCCTCCATCCTAAGTACCTTGTTGGCAATCACCTCTTGGCAATATAATTTAACAATTCACAGACCTAATGCGTATAATGACAGCGTTTATTTCCAGCTGTGCTAAGTGAGAAGATGTGCTCAGTCTTGCCATCTATTAACATTTTGACTCTCCTGTCCAAGTTCAGTATAAGACAGAAAATTACATTTAAGAAAGAGCAAACGTAGCTGAATTTATGTTTGATTTCAAGAATTTCTCACAATGTGTAAGTGCTCTGGAGCTGAGAGAGAGAGAGAGAGATATTTGATTTTCAAAGTCCCATTTATTGGACCATTACATTCAACACAGTAATTTACCAA
The DNA here is from genome assembly GCA_029692085.1 of Gymnothorax javanicus. NCBI lineage: Eukaryota > Metazoa > Chordata > Actinopteri > Anguilliformes > Muraenidae > Gymnothorax > Gymnothorax javanicus. The sequence goes on from CM056193.1 coordinate 55,844,454, forward strand.
TGGATAACTCAAAAAATTCCAAAACCAAGCTAAAACAGGAAAATAGATAATAAAAATTCAATAAAAAACATACTGAATAAAAGCCATCTAAAAACCTGCTAAAGGAATCAATAATTTATATTAATATCACAAATAAATTGTGTTCAACATAAGTAGTTAAAGGATCATTTAAAAACCCAGACTAAAAGACAAGTTTGACCTTCAAATGTCATCAACAGTCAAGTTGAATGTCACCAAATGAAAGTTCATATGTGACTTCCTATGTCAGTAACACAAACCTAGGCTCCATCTGTGACCTTTTCAGTGAAAGAGGTCATTGAATTTTCTCTATTCCTTCGAAGGTCAATATGAAGGTCACCAAATGAAAGTTCATACATGACTTCCTATACGTCTCCAATACAAACCTACACTCAATCTGTAACGATTTTGCTGATGTAAGTCATTGAAATTTCACTGTATAGTTTGGCCGTTGAAGGTGACTGAAGGTCAAGTTCAAGGTCACCCAATGAAACTTCATACATGACATCCTATATGGCCACAATACAAACCTAAGCTCTATCTGTAATAGTTTTGGTGATAGAAGTCATTGAAATTTCACTATGTGAAGTTTGACCTTCAAAGGTCACCAAAGGTCAAGTTCAAGGCCACAAAATGAAAGTTCATGTATGACTTCCAATACATCTCCAATACAAACCAGAACTATCTGCAACCATTTTGTTGATATAAGTCATTGAAATTTCACTGTGAAGTTTGAGGATTCATGGTCACTGAGGGGCAAGTTCAATGTCACCAAATGAAACTTCATACATGACTTCCTATATGCCTGCAATACAAACCTAAGCTCTATCTGTAATAGTTTTGGTGATAGAAGTCATTGAAATTTCACTATGTGAAGTTTGACCTTCGAAGGTCGCCGAAGGTCAAGTTCAAGGCCACCAAATGAAAGTTCATACATGACTTCCTATCAGTGTTCAATGCACATATGTTCCCAATCTTCAATATTTTCAAGCCTAGAAACCGTTGAAAATTGTAACATTTCGCTTGACCTCAAGTTTGACCTTTCAAGTTCATCTGAGGTCAACTTTAACACTGCCAAAATATAGGTCATATGTTACTTCCTATATGTCAGTAAGACAAACTTAATCTCTACCTGCAACCATTTACCTTCCACAGGCGATTTGGCCCATTCTCCATAAGACCCAATGTTAAAGTACAGTGCCCCCACTAGACCCACTTCCGTCGATTCAATCAAAATGGTACTCGCACTGTACATAAAGCATATCAAGGTGAGTTGATTGCCAGATTTAGAAAAAAGTTATCAGACAGTTTTTGGAACATAATTTTTTGAAATTTCAAGTCATATCTTTTAACATTGTTAATATATTCCCTGACCTCGAATTTGACCTCTCAAAGTCATCCGTGGTCAAATTTAATATTGCCCAAATATAGGTCATATATGACTTCCTATATGTCGATAATACAAACTTAATCTCTGTCTGCAACCATTTGGCCTCCACAGGCCATCTTGCATATTCATAGAGAACAGCGCCCCCAATAGACCCACTTCCGTCGATTCAATCAAAATGGCGCTCGCACTGTACATTGACGGTACCAAGGTAAGTTGATTGCCTGATTTAGAAAAAAATTTATCAAGCAGTTTTTGAGAAATAATTTTTTAAAATTTCTCAGTCCTATATTTAACATTGGTGCCAAAATTTCAAGGGCCCATAAAACGGACAAAAATGATTCAATCAAAAATCCGAGAAAACGTCTGGAGATATGGTCTAGTAGTATGTTGTTGAAAATTTACACGAAAATTCATCAGGCCATAAAAAAGATAAAAAATGTTCCGGACGACGGACAACGGACGCCACACCACGACAATAGCTTATCGGCCCATAGGGCCAGTAAGCTAAAAACAGTGATCTATTATATTGAAAACATTCAATTGCTGATTGAAAATGTATGCTTATTTCAAATCTAAGGACTACAACACTCCACAAAAGTTGGCACTGGGGCTATGTTGCAAGTTGGAATAACATGGTGACGTGATAATTGTGTTACAGTATAAAAAGAGCCACCAAATAAAGCCATAGTCCGAGTCAAGAGCAAAGACAGGTGAAGGTTCACCAATTTGCCAAAAGATACACAAGCTTATAATGAATTACTTCAAGCACAACATTCCCAATGAAGAATCGGTAGGATTTCAGGCATCTCACACTCATAGTGGGTAGTATAATTAAAAGATAAAAGAAATCAAGTCAAATCTCAGTGTGAAAGGGCAAGGTTGAAAAACACCTCTGAATCTACGCAATCTCTAATCCCTCAGATGCCATTGTTTAAGGATCCGACATGTGTCAGTGATGGATATCACAACATGGGCTCAGAAATACTTTTGTAAGCCTTTTTCAGTCAACACCATTTGTACCTGCTTCCACGAGACGCGTACTGAAGCTTTATGTAAAGCAAAAGATCAACACTCCTGCTGGCTTCTCTGGGTTCAGAGTCATCTGAGATGGACAGTTGCACTGTGGAAGTTTTTTTTTTCTGGTCTGATGAGTCTAAATATCAAGCGGTGTTTCAAAAAAAAAAAAAAAAAAAAAAACACCAGCCATGTTCTTTGGACTAAAGACAGCAAGTCGAACCCAAGCAGTTATCAGAGTTAGGTCGTAAAGACAGCTTCTGACATGGTATCGGAGAGTGTCAATGCACATGGCAGGGGATAATGGAACATTCCTAAGGCTGCCAATAATGCAGAAGGACACGTATGAATATTGGAGTGATATATGCTGCTATTTAGGCAGCTAGACGTAATCTGTTCCAGAAACGTCCCTGCCTTTTTTCAGCAAGACAACACCAAACAATATTCAGCAAGTTTGGCTTGCCTGCAGTCCTGATCTGTCTCTGATCGAGAATACTTGGCACAAAAGGAAGCAAAATATACAGCAACAAAGGCCCAGTACAACTGCACAGCTGGAAACCTGGGGAATAGGGGAAAATTCCACTTGCTAGACTTAATGAACTGATGTCTTCAGAGCCTGAATGCCTAAATGAGTATGATTAAAACATATGGAGATGTTACATTGCGGTCCACAGTCTAGCTGCCAAATTTATTTGACTCTTGCCGTCATCACATTTCGTATATCCAATAAGCAGTTATATTCACGCTAGAACCTCAAATAATCTGTTTTTGCACTGCTTTCAGTACAATAGAGGGGTAATGCACATTTCAAATCAGTCCTTTTTGATTATTAGTATACTATCCATGATGCAGTGTTATATCTAGAGCATTTGGCTGTGGCGCTGCGCCATGCCTGATTCTCTCCCGCCATAGCTGCCCCTTTTCTCATTAAGTCCCACCATAGCTGCCTTATTTCAAAGTAAAACCTGCCACAGTGGCCCTTTTCTTCCCAAGTAAGGTCCGCCACGATAATTTGTGAATCCTAAGACAGCAAAGGAAGGTCCCGCCCTCACCACGCCTCCTCCCCAACTCCGAGTAACCATGCCACGCCTGAATTCATCATTTGCCGCGCTTGACAGTCGCCATAGCTGATAAATTAAGATTGTTTTGGGTAAAATTGATGGCTTTTGGAAATAATTTCTTATACTTTCAGAGCGGAGTTGTATTTCTCTTGTCATTGTAATTTGTCATTAGGAAAAAACAAAAAAAGCCTTTTTAGCATTTAAAATCTGCAGAAGGCAGGTAGGGTTACATCCACAAAGCCACAAAGCAAGGAAATCGACAGGTGTTAGGAATGAAGGCATGCAAGTTCACACTACAAATGAACTGCCCTTTCTTGGTAAGCGAGCTGCTTGCTCGCTATGACCTTTGTGCCCTTTTTTTTTCAGGACAACCACTCGCTCAACACGACTGCTGTGCTCTTTTTCATACCCAAGCACCATGCCCTTGAGAAATCCTAGAATTAACACAGTGATGTGCCATCTTTTTTTTGGAATTGTGTTTCTATTTGCCTGGAGGTCATTTGTGTTAAGAAGGATGTAAATGAGGCACATATAGGGGGCCCGAAGCCATGCTCCCCATGTATATGTAATTTTTTTTTTTTTGCAAAAACATTACAAAAGGTCACTCCTGGTGACTAATTTTGCACTTAATAAACTAAAGCCTGCATCTCATCACAGATCAAGCCATGTCAATCCTATGAAATGGGTATTACACTTGAAAGCCATGAAAAAACAATTTGGTTTTCATGGCTGAAAGTGTATGTTAAGCGGTATAAACCATTCCACATTCACAACTTTTTAATAGCAACATTAATGGCTAACTAAAAATTAGTCAGTCAATTATGCAAATTATTGAGTCCTTTAAAAAAAAAAAAAAACATTTTAAAAATTATAAAAACTGCATGTCTATTGGGCATCACCAAGGTTCTCTGAGCTGCTGACAGCAACTTGAAGAAAGAAAAACAGATCAAAGAGAAGCACCAAGATATAGAATTATTTGAACATACAACATACATCTATCACATCCTGAAAAGCATTATATTGTAATTAATGTGTTCACAATTAAGGCCCTTTCATTCCCATTACCATTTCATGTTATCATGTTACCAGCCTGTGCTAAACCATGACCAGCAGAACAAGCAATTTTGGACAAGGCTACCTGTTAACCACTCTCGTCTCTCGCACCATTCTTGATATAAAGTCTGATTGGGAGCACTATGACTGAAATAGGAGCCAGTAAAATGTAAGAGTATCACAGAGCCTTTTTTTTTGGAGGTACTGGAAGAATTTACAGTTAAATGTGCATATGTACAATAAAAGCTTCTTGTGCAAACAGCCACTGTGTCTTATCGATCTCTCAGAACATAACAGGCCAACGGTGAGCACTGAGGGAACCCCGCAGCCCTTAATTAATTATCAAGAAATAGCGGCATACACCTATAGCAAGGCAGAGGTCATTGCGCCAAGGTCACACGTCCAATCCACTGATGACCCTTACGTTGCACGCCTACACCTCACAAGGAATCTGCATACTAAACTTTAAGCTGCTGTGGTCAGCACTTTTAGAAATATGGCCTGGACAAGATTGTCAAGTTCAAGGTCACTGTGCCGACGTCAAAGGTCAAATGCACTAATGACAACTTACCTTACATACCTAACCTTCACAAGGAACCTGTATATCAAATTTGAAGCTGTTGTGATTAGTAGTTTTGGAAATATGGCCCAGACAAAATTTTTAAGTTCAGAATCACTGTGCCAATGTCAAAGGTCAAATCCACTAATGACCCTTCTACTGCATACCTATCCCTCACAAAGAACCTGCATACCAAATTTGAAGCTCTTGTGGCCAACACTTTTGGAGATGTTGCCAGGACAAATTACAGGGCCCTCTCCCACCTGCCTACCCAGACACCACTAGGTATAACAATACCCCATCGGCCCATAAAGGGCTGTGGGGTAAAATGGGATAGTATAATGAGGTTCAGCAAACATAGAATGATTTACAGGGGAGGCATTTTTGCTCCCCTTGTCATTATTCTGCATCTGATTCTGAGTCATTAAGAGAATATCCAGAATGAGTATGTACAAAAGGCAATGCCTCCATTATCAGATTATTCATTTTGTGGGCGACTTAAAGGACTCTCATATCCCATATTTACACTGCCTGTGAGACATCATATTGATTTGCTCGTTATGGCCTTTGAATGCAAAGGAGTCATTATACACAAATGTGTACTAGGTGTGTGACAAAGGAGGTAATTTTTGAAGATGAATATTTTCTTTTAAAACACATTATTTTATGAAGCCCAAGACTAGCACACTTGGGTGAGATAACCAAAAAGATTACAGCATTCAGAGAACACCAAAATTCATGGTAAACTCACCATGTCACCTGTAATAACGTGAGTTACTTTGATGGACATGTTGTACTGTAATTTGGAATAAATATATTTTAAATGAGTGCAATGAGTGCCAATCTCCTGATTGAAGACCTCAGTGCTAGAAGTACTTAAGTCACAAAATGTCTATCTTGAAAAAATTTCGAAAATCCACAGTAACTATAAAAGATGTTTTTCCATCCATATCTCACGGTGTGTGTAAATGTAACTAAAAGCACTAGGCTCTTCACTTGTTACTATGGAGGCAAACAGACAGTACCAAATACCCAGAGATGCCACAGAAAAGGGAAGACTTTGACGAAGACATAAGAGAGGACATAATCTGTGCCTTTTTCCCTTAATTTAATACGACAGAGAAAATATAATGCTTGGGTTAAATTACATTCTAGGCATTTAGACGCTCATCCAGGGAGACTTAAAGTGCACTTAGCAGGTCGAAAAGTGCTGAAAGGTGGTAGCAGTCCAAGGGCCATAAGTGGATCACAAAACTTGGATCCAGTAATAATCCTACCATAACAAACAATACCACAATCAATTTACACAGAAAAGAATAGCTGGCAAAATATGGGAGGAGGGACAATCTCATTGCTTGAAGAAGTAAGTCTTCAGACGATGCCTGAAGAAGACCAGGGTCTCTGATTCTGATCTAAATGGGGAGGTTATTCCACCCATGTGAGAATAATTTCATACAATTATTCAGATCAGATCATAAAACATTATCCCAAAAGGGCAATTCAGTTTGCAGTCTCCAGTCCTTATAATTTACAATTTCAATAAAAACACATACAATATCATACCACACAGAAACAGCAATCAACCGTTCAACCTGTCAGTGGCAAACAGCACAGCGCATGGTGAACAATCACCAGCTCTCTCATGTACACATCTAACAAATAAATAAGTAAATAATAAATAAATAAATAAATACCTGTGAGATAGACAAATATAATATAAAAGACAAATATACCCGTAAATATAAAGAACAGAGCTGCTCTTGACTTTTGGCATTTATCAGTCTGATAGAAGAAGGAATAAAAGAGTGTGAGCAGCAATTTGTTTTGTCCTTGTTGCATAATAGCGCCGCCCTGAAGGCAGTAAGGTGAACTCACAATGTAAAATGTGGTCAGAAAAAAAAAGTCAATTAAATTATAGATGAGGTCTTATTCAGTACCACTGAATATATCCAGCCCTGATCGTATGATCAATTGAACATTAGAGCCTCGGACAGAAAACATCAGAAAAATCAAGCAGCTCTATCCTGGCCCTGCATTGCTATGTACAGAAAACAAAATATCACTTTCTTCAGCCACGCTCTCAACCACGTCTGAAAAGAAATAGTACCAAACCTCATTATACCAGTATGTGGACAATATTTTTCATACCATATGTGGAGGGAAGGGGAGAGAACAGAAGAATTTCTCATTGGAATGAAAAGCTCACTTTTTCCTTGGTCCCTGGGGTGGTAGAGCAGAATTATCATCCACTCCCACCAGAGCCAAGCCCCATAATCTAATAACACCAGCTATCATCAATCACCCTGAGTAGCTTGTGCATCAGAGACAGACACTCCAGATTTAGCAACTTATATCTTCATTTAACAACACATTATCCCAACAACAGAGATAAACTCGACTCCACAGTGGCATACCACTTTGAAAAAAAGAAACGTACAGACATCTAAATACCTCAGAAATGACAGTAAGAGGTATATCTTGCTAATCAGAGACAATTAGTCAGCCATCCCCCACTAACACCCCCTCCCACAGACCTAATCACTTATTTCGGCTCTATAAATATGTCACAGAGCAAACATGGAGGGGTAAACAATGTAGTTAGATGATGCCTGTATCATAATTTCAGGTTGATTCATGCAAATGTTGCTGCCCGATTGCATTCATATTAAATAATCAATACATTATGGAGACCACCATAGATGAACAGTGCCTGTGTATGGGTGTCAGTGTCTGTTTGTGTGTGTGCTTGTGTGTGTGGGTTGGTGGGTGGTGGTGTGTGAGTGAAAGTAACAGAAAGACTACAGGGACCCTAGTTTAATGGGCTAAATGACCAATGTCTGTATAATCCTCTGACCAAGCAGAAATGTGTGAGGACACTGCATTTCGAAAGAAATCCTTGTTTCTCTCACAAGGTGTGAAGTCAGTGAGTAGTCGCAACAAACATGCTCAAACAGTGCCACACACCCATGAATGCAAGCAATAACACACTCACATACACAAAATACACAAAGCAAGATACATTTGCCTGAAAGAATGTTTGGAATAGAAATTTAGGTAATTTTTTTTTTTTTTTTTTTTTTTGCCCTCTCTCATCCCACTTCCATTTCAATGAGCTTAACAAGGCATCCAGAAGCCAAGAAACTAATACTGAAATAAGAAACATGCACAGCAATTTTAAGCCTCTTAAGATAACACACTAACATTTCCTACAGATTTTCCCTACATTTAAGGCAATCTTATATAGCTTGGCCACAAAAATGAGCAGAATATCACAGTGCCACTGGCAAGAGAGCGCAGTGATATTGTTTCCATATTTATAAAAATAATAACAACTTCACTTTTTAGGTGGCTCCAACTTCTGGACAAAATTCAGTATTTTCTCAGGTATTGAAATATAGACCAAGCGAACAAAGCACATTTTAGCCAAACAGACCCAGGCTGTCTGTGGTCTGAGCCAAAAAGGAATAAATCCTTCTTAATAAATCAATAAATTCCAACAAAACGTAGGAAAACTGAGGGAAAAATCAAATCACAAAATTAATCTGATTTTTAAATTTTTTTTAAACTTTTAAGACTAAGTATATCAGTGACACAACCCACAAGTTTAGGGATTACTATGCATCTGCAATACATGTCTAAAAAAGAGAACGTCAAAATACTCACCATCTTATTTTTGCTAAAGATTTATGCCATGTATTTTCAGAGCTAGGAGATTAATTTGTTTCCAAGAAAGTAAATACAGCATAATATCTCTGTATTTAAACCCATAACAAATTGCAGAGCTTAACTACTGAAAGCCCTGGGTGCTCTGCAATGAATGAAAATAAATTGGTTCTAGAGACAGAAGTCACATTATGTTCTTGGCACCAACAACTGGTTCAGAAGCTGGCAGTGTCATCCATTCATTTACTGCTTGTCATGACACACTCATAAATGAGCACACAGAATCATATAATGCTCCCATAAATTGGAAGAATGTAATAACACACAAGCACACCAGATTGCTAATTAGTCGTACCAACAGAAGAAGCATTAAGAGGTGATACCAAGTTAGTGGAGAAATTAATGCCTGGCAGCTCCTAATCAGCAACATACCTGACTTTGTCTCTTCAATCTTTTCGGACCCACTTTAAACTCCCACCAAAAACAGCCCCAAGGGGATATTCTCCTCCATTTTCTTTACAGTCTTTGAACTTGGACATCTTGGACTTCACTGACAGCATGAAAACTTGGCCTGCTAGGCTCACTTAAAAGGTTTGTTTATACACATAGAAATGAGGGGAAGATATACGTATACACTGTTTATGGACAAAATAAGGACAAAACGGTATGCTCAAAATGTTGAAAAAAATGGCATGAGCCTGAATGATGCTCCAAACCATATGAAACTACATTCACATCGATGTCCAACACAATATCACACCTCCGCACTGTATGTAGCAAATCATGTTAATCATCTCATAACCGCATGAGTCAAGGTCTGGGATAAATTAGCGAACAGACATTTCTCATAGATGACTTGATGGATGTAAAAACTTAATTAGGGGTAAAGACCTGAGCAACTTCCTAAGGGCCAACTTGTTATGGTCAGAAGACTGGGTTGAACCGTATCCGAAATGGCCAGGCTTGCAGGGTCCTCCTGGACAGCAGTCATGACTATGTACCAACAGAGGTTTGAGGAAGGACTAGGCAAAATGGTTACAAGAGGAATGTGTCATAACAAACAGTGCATCAAACCCTGCTGCATATGGGGCTTTGTGGTAAGTAAGTAAATTTTATTTATACAGCACTTTTCACAGACAAGTGTTACAAAGTGCTTTACAGACATAAAAAAGCAACAGTAAAATGTAGCAATAGATAAAAATGACAAAATACATACACAAGAAGCTAAGAAAACATCAGTTATATCAATAAAAGATAGCATCTAATCAAACGCCTGTTTGAATAAGTAAGTCTTTAGTTGACATTTATAAGAATCCACAGAGTCAGCAAACCTAATGGGCATGGGTAGTGCATTCCATAAGGTCGGTGCTGCGACCATAAAAGCTCGGTCGCCACGTATTTTGAGGTGAGGGCGGAGAATAGTTAAAAGTTTATGACTGTTGGATCGAAGGGAACGGGATGAAGAGTGTAAATGAATCAGATCTGTCAGATATGCGGGGGCCTGACCGCTGCAGACCATTTAGAGCTCCCACGCAAACCCCACAGCACTCTCAAAAGCACCTCCAATGGGCACATGAGCATTGGAGCTCGACCTTCAAGAAATGATATCGTCTGGTTCAATCAGTCTTGTTTTCTTTTACATCATGTGGAAGATCTGGTGTGTGTGTACCAGAGGAAGAGGCTGAATCAGGTTGCTTTGTGGGAAGACGACAATGGAAGAAGGAAGTGTGACACCCTGGGCAATGTTCTATAGGAGGCCGGTCATTCATGAGGTTGCAAAGTTGACAGTTAGAGAAACTTACAAAGAACAGTTCGAATGATGGTCTGGTGAGGACCACTTTCCTTCAACTTGACAGTAAAGATGCCCATCAGACCAGGTCCATATCTGCTCCATTTGAAAAGTTTCTCACCTCAGTCAGCCTCTCTCACCTGCATAAAACACTGCATATTTTTCCATCAAGATTATCAGGTGGCCAGATTCAATAAACTCAACCAGCAGACCAAAAGTTGCGCAGTACACACAGCTGTCACAGGTTCCATCATCTCAATGTGCTCAGACAGAACCAGACAGGTAATCCAGGATTAGAGGGGGGACGTCCTGTGCCTGTCACGTGCCAGTCCTCAATATAGGGGCCCTAACCATCTCTGTCACCTCCTCCGCAGATCTCTGCTGGCACACCGTGTCTACACATAGAACTGGAGCTAATGAGTTCTGTGTTGCAGGTCTAAGACAGATGGCAGGGAGCCTGGTAATCTCTCTTTCAGCATCTCCTATCTACACGCTCCTTTATAAACATTCATCTTTGCAGCAGATGAAATTTCATATCCATAGCAATCCCTCCAAAATCCCTAGCAGCTTTCTTATCGCGCTGTCTGGACTTCACAACAGCAAAAGAATGATAATTAAAGATAAATCTTTCAGAAAGTGCCTTGGGCTAAAAGTCATCATGCTCTTTGGACCTCGCCAAGGCAAATTATTTGGCTTGGTAAAGTTCAGCAGAGCTGTAAACTGACAGATCACTCTTTGAGATGAGAGTCATGGGACACACTTTCTGCATTACTTCAAGCATTCTTCAGCAACCAAAACATCAAAGTTGCACATGTTTTGCTCAAGCACGTGTTCTGATTGCGAAGACAATGGAAACATTTTCTGTTGTCATAAAACTTATTCAGTTTCGGTACCATCTCTGATATGTTGTTTAAGCTCATGACTAACTTTGCATACCACAGACCAAAACCCTGAAAACTGCAATATTTCCTGTGTTGCAGCATTCTTTTGTGGGACCAAAATGTCAATAAAGTGAGCTTGGAGTCAAAGACTCTGAAGGGCAACAGAGTTAAACAACCCAAAGTACACAAACCTGTTCTCAAAGGTATCCGTATTTCTTGACTGGTTTGACAGTAGGAAGTATCCATCCTACATGATGTTAAAGTAAATTACAATCACTAAGCACAAATTCTTATTCAGAGTGACAAACAGAAAAGAACAACATCTCAGGAACACGGATATGCTGGATCGCCAAAATCTAGATATAAATTTTTAGCTGCTAGTGTAACAACAGGGACTCAGTGCTTGATACACACAATGTCATAACAATTTTGCTGAAATACATTTATTAATCATTGAATTTTATTGAGTTCCTGATTTGGCAGTCATTTGATTAGCCTATGTTTTTTTTCCCCATAACTGAAAAGACCTTTTAAAAATTCTGAATAAAGAGACCTGCACGTACTGTAAAAATCCAGCACGGCATTTGCAGGATGATGATGAGAAGAACCATGCCCTTCCCTTCAAAAAGTGAGACATACTCTGTCACAACTCAGCAAAAGCAAGTGCAGAACAAAGCCCTCTTTGCCAGCCGTCCAGATTCCTCTGCAGTATTAAATCGGCAATGAAAGGAAATGCAGGTCTGGTTAGTTGATAGCCCCTAATAAAACTGAGTAAATCATAAGGCTGCTTCCTGCACTTCTACAGGGGAAAATGCAGGAAATGACTCCAACTGCACTGGAAGCTACACTGTAAACCCCAGATTGTTTTATGGAAACGAACTACCATTATGGAAACAAACTACCTCAAAAAAATTGTGAAAGCCAACTTAGTGATCTTGTGCTCACAGCACTTAAAACGTGGTAAGATTAACTTTTACCTTACGTTCTTTAAGTACAGTCCACACAATGCAATTAAGTTGGCTTACATAATTTTTTTGAGGTAATACCTTTCCACAAAACATTTGAGCTTGCACCCCCATCTGGGTTTATAGTGGAGAAATCAGCTGCAATGCATTCTCAACAACGGGACGTCTCAGGAAAGTCAACGTACCCCCAGGGGCTGAAAAAGCCTTACTTTTAGGTGCAGCTACCATTAAAGTGCTTCATCACTGTAGTCACATTAATGGAGGAAGTACACAATAGATTCCAAAGGAAACCAAAAGTATAAAACGTGGGGTGTGGGTCAACAAAGAGGCACAGGCACATCAACAAACTCTCATGTCAATTTACCACTGATTTGAAAAAATAAGGCTTAAATGGCATTCAAAAGGACTAATCAGCAAATGTCTGATCCTTTATACTTTCAAAACTTTTTCAAACTTCAGAAAAATCAGGCGTGAGCCATTACATTGATAGAAAAGCTTTATTAATGTTTTTCAAGACTGCTGAATGAAGACAGCGTGTCCATTTGGCCACAGCCATTATTCAGCATAATTAATCCATAAAGCAAGTCGTGCTGAGGATTCGCAAACTTCTAATGTACCTTAATTCTATACAAAGCATTTCTAAAATGATCAGAAATAAACACATTTTTCAGCACATAAAGTTTCCTTCAGAACATAAAACACAACCAAATTACTCTTTTCAGTCGGTACTAAAAAGGACTTCTCATTCGATATATGTGCATCTACTTTTATTTGGCCAGGAGGCAGCATAGTGCAATATTTCCATTGTGATAACAATAAGGGAGCTTAGGGGCCTCAGAGGGTGATAAAAACGGCACATACTGTACGTACTAACAGTGCTTCCTGGGGCACATACGTACTAACAATAGCTCCTGGAAGGAAATTCAAGGATTATCCTCAGTGCAAAAGGCACGAGTAAAGTACTACTGAGCCATTTCAAAGAGTGAATTTCCGGTCAAAATGATAACATGTTGCTGTCCAAACCACAAAACTTTGGTCCGGCTATACTGATTACATAATTCCATTTCATTTTTTGTACAAAAAAGCCCCTCAGAATGATTTCCATGAATACTGCATTATCTTAAAAACCTTGCTCTTGTGTTCATTTTAATTCTGAATCCTTTTTAACAGACTTCATGATCATCACCCAGGACAAGATGCCCTTCTCAAAAGAGCCACTTAAATGATAATTAGAGAGGAATGAGGACCCTTACAGCTTAGAACTTCCTGTGCCCATTACGGTTGTGTCATTTCCTGTTTGGCCTGTCTGTTTTGGCACAGGGACATGGAAAATAGCACGTCATGTGTAGCCAGGCTGGGCAAAATACAAGCCACTCCGGTCTACTAATGGGCCTATGGCTTTGAGTTGTCAGAGCCAAACCCACTGATGTTCATGCCAAGAGGCTCAATTTCTTTCCATCTGTGCTTCCAGGGGAAAAAATCTGGCTTCAGTGGGCCAAAGCAATATGAGCACAGGCGGTTTATGCGGATATGAGCACACAAGTAAATGCATAGAAAAACAAACTGGTGTGACCATACTGTGTGGACCCAAACATGCGCGAAGTACACAGATTCACAAACATGCATACACACAACAATCATATTCAGTGTTCCTGTGTGTAAATGTGAGTTTGCATGCTTAAGGATGAAATTACACAATTTTACATAAAAAGCACAGAAACTTGGCTGTGAAAGGGTATATTGTGAACCCAGGGAAGATGACCATTCTTCTGAAAGAGCTGAATTTTTTTAAAGGGTTCCTTACTGAGCCATCTCTATTCAGACACATTAATCGTCCCCTAAATATCTCCAGCCTGCAGTACCCCTTCATTACCACCCACAGGACATAGCAGGACATTTTGCAGTCCCACAAACTGAACTCAATTGATGGGCCAGCTGGAAGTCCCACAGCCAAAGAAACCCCCAGCAGGGAAAATGGGCACCAGCCTACATGTGCTCGATGACTCCCAGCACAGCAAAACAATTTCCTTTTCAATCTGCTACAGGGGGACTGAGCTGTTGTTCATTGACCTTTGTCTGGTGTTCTCATCAAACAATCAGCTCCCAGCTCTGGCCACAGAAATATAATATCAGGCCCTGGTATTGTCGACAGTGGTTCCCAGCAGTACGACATTAACTCCCCAACCCCTGCTGCCACTGTTCTGCACTGACATGCCCAGGCTGTCAGTTATTGATGCAGTTGTCAGCATATAGCTCCCATGTATGTAGGCCTAGCACTGTATTCTGAAGCCTGAATCCAGGCAGAATCAATGTTTGTTATTCTACAGGGATTAGGCTTTTTAAAAATAATTTTTCCCATAAAATTAAATATTTGCCTTCTACAAATAACGTTTTCTGGTTAATGCACTACTGAAAGTATTCTGTGGTATAAATTGTGCAAATTGGTATTAGCATAAATAGGAAAAAAAACTGCATCATAATTCTGAAAGGTTTCCTTGAACCACATTCAATAGTTTCTAAATCGCAGCCTTTGACAGGTTGAAAATGAGAAAAGTTCTGAGAAAGTTATATAACTCAATGTATAGTTCAAGTCATCACAGGAGTGTTGCACCAACTCACAATGTTCTGCCCATGTACAACCTGAGAGAGGACATCTGAAAAATAATTTGCCTCAGATCCTAAGACTGCAACGTGCAGATCACAGAAGCTGATCTAAATTAAATGGTGAAAAAAGTAGGGAAATGATGCAGGTACTGAATTTGGGATCAAATTTACTAGATTAGAACATGAACTATAGTTCTTGTCAGGCTCAATGCAGAATGTACATTAGCCACGTGTCACCTTGGTGAGAACTCTCTTGTCTGCCAAATACAATGACAGCATTTGAAAGTGAGCAAGATATATATATATATATATATATATATATATATACACACACACACACACACTCCACTGGCCAGAAGTTTGGAAGAAAGGCCAATACAGGTCAAAAATTTGAAAGCAACTTCAAGTTTCTGTTCACAATGCCTTTCTTGAAAACCAGTATGAAATCTATGGATTTTGAAATGTATTTACTGCATGATTAGACTTTTCTTTCATTGATATGCACCATTTTCCTCTATTTACCTTTAGGTATTGTATACATTGATGTTACCAGACCATTGCTGAATAAATGTTAACAAAACAAAGGAGGGGCTTAGTTTTTTGGGTTGAGAAGATTTGCAAGAGTCACAATTTCAGTGAAAAAGTAAAAAACAAATCAGTTTGCATTATTCACTTTATGTCATGGTTTACAGCCCATCGGATGCCAACGGCAATTCGGCGGGCAATAGGACCATGGGCCTAGTAATATGGGCCTGATAATTGAGTAAAAGTGTGTTCTGATTAGTGACTCTTTAAATAATAATCATGTTTATTTTGTTTCAATGAAAAGTATGCAATGAAACTATGATCTTTTTTTGTATAAATTTGATCTGGCTTCCAAACTTTTGGCCTGTAGTGTGTGTATATATATATATATATATATATATACACACAACCCCAATTCCGAAATAGTTGGACGAAGTGTAAATTGTGAATAAAATCCAAATGCAATGACTTTCAGATCACATGAGCCAATATGTTATTTACAATAGAACATAGATAACATTTAAAATGTTGAAACTGAGACATTTTACATTATTATCTAAAAAATGAGCATATTTCAAAATTTCTGGCTGCAACAGGTCTCAAAAAAGTTGGGACACAGGCAAAAAAGGGCTCAAAAAGCAATTAATATAATTAATTAATTATATATAATCAGCTGAAAGAACATTTAGCAAGTAATTAAGTTAACTGGCATCAAGTGTGTAACATGATTGGCTATAAAAGGGATGTCAGAGAAGCTGAGTCTCTCAGAAGTAAAGATGGCCAGAGGCTCTCCAACCTGTGAAGGCTTGCGTAAAAAAATTTGTGGAATACTTTAAAAACTATGTTCCTCAACATCAAATTGCAAAGGCTTTGAAGGTCTCATCATCGACAGTGCATAACATCATCAAAAGATTCAAAGAAACTGGAAAAATCTCTGTGCGTAAGGGACAAGACCGAAGACCTTTACTGGATGCCTGTGATCTTCGGGCCCTCAGATGCCACTGCATCACTCACCGGCATGATTCTGTCATTGTCATTACTAAATGAGCCCAGGAATACTTCAAGAAACCATTATTAGTAAATGCAGTCCACCGTGCCATCCACAAATGCCACCTAAAACTCTATCATGCAAAAAGGAAGCCATTGTTGAGCATGATCCAGAAGCGCCGCCATGTTCTGTGGGCCAAGGCTCATCTAAAATGGACTGTAGCAAAGTGTCAAAGTGTCCTGCGGTCAGACGAGTCCAAATTTGACATTCTTGTTGGAAATCATGGGCGTTGTGTCCTCCGGGCTAAAAAGGAGAAAGACCACCCCTCCTGTTATCAGCGTTCAGTTCAAAAGCCAGCATCTCTGATGGTATGGGGATGCATTAGTGCATATGGTGTGGGACACTTGCATGTTTTAAAAAGCACCATGAATGCTGAAAGGTATATAAAGGTTTTAGAGCAACATATGCTCCCCTCCAGACGACATCTATTCCAGGGAAGGCCTTGTGTATTTCAGCAGGACAATGCAAAACCACATAATGCAGCTATTACAACAGCATGGCTTTGTAGTAGAAGAGTCTGTGTGCTGAACTGGCCTGCCTGCAGTCCTGATCTTTCAGCGATTGAGAACATTTGGCGCATAATTAAACAAAAAGTCCGTCAAAGGAGACCCAAAACTCTCCAGCAGCTGAAAGCCTGTATTAAACAAGAGTGGATCAAATTCCAATAGCAAAACTCAAGAAACTTGTCTCCTCAATGCCCAGACGCCTCCACTCTGTGTTAAAAAGAAGAGGGGATGCTACACCATGGTAAACAGGCCCCTGTCCCAACTTTTTTGAGACCTGTAGCAGCCATCAAATTTGAAATGAGCTCATTTTGTGGATAAAATTGTAAAATTTCCCAGTTTCAACATTTGCTATATTATCTCTGTTCTATTGTGAATAAAATACTGGCTGGTGTAATTTGAAAGTCATTGCATTTTGATTTTACACTTTGTCCCAGCTATTTCGGAGTTGGGGTTGTGTGTGTGTGTGTGTATATATATATATATATATATATATATACACACACACATACATACTTTTTTTGTATCATTATTATTGTACACATTAATGAAACCTTGGATGGTGAACATATGAGGCAGGTAAACAGCTGTGGCTTTGAACAGGCACTTAAATTCAGGGGCTTTGGACAGGCACTTAACTTTCCTACATACTGCCAGGGATCCTGCCACAGCAGGAGGCTGCTGGCACGGCACACTCAGTGGTGTCGGCGCTAGCTCTTCACTGCCAAGGTTCCCGCAGGGCGACCGGTGGGTAGCGGCGGCTTATCTGCCAGAGCAGCTGGAGCGCACCACACCACCCACAGCGAGAGATGTCAGCTAAGGCTGCCTGAACTGGGAAAGAGAGGTCACCATGGGGGAGCAAGGCTACAGACTCTGGAACCCACACATTTGCTACTACATAAAAGATGTATAATTAGCTGCTAATATGAGCAGAACTGTGTTATTAACAAGTATGAACACTCACAGCAGGAAATTGAGGTTAAAAAATGCACCACGTTATCAATGGATGGAGCATGGTGGGCTTGCTGCCAAAATAATGTTGTTGGTGGGCCTCTCGGGGTCAATCACAGGGATCTGGGACTGTTTAGGCATTAATTTGGGAAAAATCAGTTCTTAGGGCACAATCTTGGAATCTGCATAGTTTGGTGAGAAATCTTCCCAGCAGCAGTCAGATATCATCACAAGTCCAGATCGGTCTAAGGTTCTTTTTGGTTTATGCTCACATACCGACATTGTTTTTAAGCCAGAGCCCATGTCTGTATGACAATGAGTTTTAGGGTTGACCCTCAAAATTATGGTTTAATCCCGTGTAGGGTATAGGTCCTGAGTGATTTCGACAGCGCAGTTGGGATAAGTCGCTTCTTTCTAAATAAAATCCAGTTCAACTCCAGTTCTAAAGGTAGGAGTATTCCTATACAGCATGTCTCTCAGATTGGGAAAAACTTGAGTACCTGGAGAAAACTCACGCATATATTATTAGGAGAACATGCAAGCTCTACACAGAAAAATCCTGGCCAGCCAAGCCTCCGAATTGCAAGGCAACAGTGCTAACTACTGCGCCCCAGATATCACACTTTCTCTCAACTGTCAAATACAATTTTTAGGCAAAGTCCTTACTGATGTACTGCAATATTGACTCAATACACGGTGCATTGTATGACAAGTGCAATTTGTTCCAGCCATTCTGACTTGTTGGACAAAGAAGACACAGAAAGGAGTATGTAACCATTAAGTTAAAAGTGGTTTAAGCTGAAGACCAAGCTTAAGTCATGGGTGGCAGAAACATACAAATCAATCCAGGTCAAGTGGTGTTTGACATCTGGGCAGGGATTAATTGTAAAACGGTCTTCACATCAGTGCTAGCAGAGGAAAGCGAAAAAAACAAGGGCCATCAGGAGATGGCACATCCCCCCAGCCCCACATACTGAAAGAATGAATATGCCACCAGCTCCGGAAACAAACCACATCCCCCAAAATTCTAAGTTCAAAATGTTTCCATGTAAACCAGAAATAATACAAAATTCATCAACTTCGGATTAGCAAAAGGCACCACTTCAGGTCATAATTAATGTGCACACCAAGTTTTGTAAAAAAATATTGAACGGTTTTGAAGTTATGCTCCTGAAACGAAATGTTCACAGACATACGGACGAACAGATGGATGGACGGACAGACGGACGGACAACCGCACCCATGACTATATCCCCCCGTATTTTATGCCGGGGGGGTAATAACAAAGTCATAATAATAACAGAGACAATAAAGACAGACATGAACAAAACTTGCTATGAGTTTTCAGTCGTAAATGTTGGTCAAGCATGTGTGTGGATATATAAAATAATCATTAGACATGACAGTCAATGACAGTTTTGCTTTATAAGTCATTGCCCATTTCATTAACAGTACACAATCCACTCTTACACTTTGACATGACCCATGACATTATTCAGAGTATGCAGATAAAAACTTTAGAAGACAGTATATACTACTAAGATGGAAATTATGGCTCTTTCCCACAAGACATAATGATCTCACATGAAAGCTTGACCTATCAGTGACTTAATGGAAATTGGCCAACTTGTTTCCCACAGAGAGTTGAAGCCCAAATGAGGAAAAAATAAAAGACTCCCAGTCTGCTGCTTTGGCAGGTCTTCTATTTCTGTGATTGTAATGAAATTACAGCCGACTCGCTCGACTGAAAAAAGTGCCTCGTCTCTTCTGCATTAAGGAGAGACTCCCCCCATAAATCCTCATGATTCATCATTTGTGGACTGATGGCTTCATTGGCACCAGGCCCTCCTTGCAGCGACTGGGCAGCATGCCTCACCTCTAAACCACGTTTTGATTTGAGTCATGTATTATGTTACGTATTGTTCACCACCCTAACAACACAATTCTATCTTTTGACAGTAAGTTCCAAGGAGTTTAAGATTTACCTGATTTCACTGATTATGATACAAGGCATAATACAAACCACTCAAGACAGAGAGTCAATGACATAACACCCAAAAGTGTATGGCTCTGGCTCCTCTATTAGGCTTACAGACCACATTATGTTATGTTCTAACATACTTTGCACACAGGCAGCAAAACAGCCTCAAAACAGTTGGATCCCTTGCTCACGTGCCCCTGACACCTCCACAGGCTTGACTCAGCACAGGCCGGGAGTTCTGCAGGCGTGTGAATTTCTCCCTGCAGAACCTGTCCTCATATACCCTTCTGCGGGCAACCACACAATCATCAGCACTGAGGAGCAGCCTATCTCAACAGCTGCTCTAATGAGGGACCATAAGAGTGGAGAGATAGTTGAGAGAAGGGAAGAAGGAGGGCAATTATACAAACAGACAGAAAAACAAAGAGGACATGTTGGGAGCGCGCACAAAAGAAGACAGTGAGTGGTGGTAGAAAAACTACCCAGTAAACGATCATTGAAAGTTTTCCGGTCTATCTTTCCAGGCCACCAGTAATCTTCACATTCAGCGGCAACAACACATAAAAATGTGAGTTCCTATGAATTACTGTCATACAAAATAGAAGAGACAGTTTGAATTCCGGCTGTGGCAACCTATTAAACAAGTCAAGTCTGCAGTTTGACCACAAAGCCCAACAGATTCAGAGAGCATAATACAACAAACGTTACAGGGGACTTCAGTGTATAACCTTGCTGATGCAGTTACTGCCAGCAACTCAGGGCAAATGATTGTGTTATGGTGAGTATTTCTATTTTAGTGCCCTGAAGTCAGCTCTTGTTAAAGAGGACAGAGAACTAAGCAAAGGTGTGCAGTTGTGATAACATTGATGATGGGACGTAGACTTTATGAAATTTGAGGCATGTGGTGCAGTAGTCTGAGAATAATTTGAGAACAGAAGCAAGGAACTCAAGATATGGTGACCAGATTGATACCACTCATTAACTTAGCACGCATATTGCAAAAGCTGGGAGATGAAATTTTGAGGGGTCCTTTTAATCAAGAACCCCTACTAATTGGCTGTGTATTAGAGCAGACACACCTGGAAAAAGAAGGGTGGATAGAGAGAGGACTATGCAGTCACCAAGAAGCAAACAATTTCTCAGAAATTCCTGGTCTATATGCCATTAAACAGTGATTTAATGACATTTACCACGGTAAAAAGTGGCAATGCTGCGATAAATAGAGGAGATGGCTTGCCTCAAACACACCAAAAAGCATGAGTAAGTTTGGCTACATCTGCTCTCTGAGCGCAGAGAATGAGCTGAAGCAGTTTTTATATCTGCTACAGCTCCAAAGCAAACCTAACATCCTTCAGAGCCTCTGTCTTTAAGATTGTCACACTGCATGACATCCATTGTTCACAGACTGATTCCAAACTCACCACCTGCCAAACTCATTTTCCCCTCTATTGTTCTGTTCTCTGATTTTTACGCTCCACGGCCAGCACATTAAGAGCCAGCACCAGCCTGCAGTAGTCTGTTTTGGACCCTGACTACTGAGGTCCACAGGCGCAATGTCTGAGCATACGTTGTGGCTCTTTGTCCCTGATGAAATTGGGCTTTGGCTCATGAGCACTGAATGGCAATATCCCTATATGATAATACGTCAGCAGACTGACATTGCACAACGTCCATCTCTCATAGGCTGATAACACCTCACAACCTGCCAGGCTCATTTTTAACAAATACATGGAAGGAAATCTTTTTAAAAAATCAGTAGATTGAAAAGAAGTGACTCTTAAAGTAAGTTATTAGTTCAGAATACCGATGTCTAAACCACAGTTCCACTTTTTAGGTAATACTAAATCAAAGTTGAGCAGGCTGTTGTCATTTAGCAGAGGTTTTTTCAAACTGACTCTGTCTGCCAGTGCTCTTGAGGTCCCTCGAAGCAGGGGCTTGTTTGGACAAGATATTTGACACCCTGCAGCATCATCCCAAGGGAACAGATATCCAGCCACCACTGAAGAAAGGACATAATGCAGAACCAGAGCATAACGAGGTGAAGGAAAAGGCACTGCCAAACACATTCAGAGCACCCTGACACTACAGGCTGCAGGGTAGGGTGCTGGCCCTCAGGTCAGGCTGCAGGGCTTGACTTCTAGAAAGGTCAAAGCGAGGGGCTTCACTGGACAGCTTCAGAGGAACGAAGTGACAACCGTCAATGACCCTGCTGGATACTTTTTTCAGCTTAATACGAAATTCAATGTGTCACTTAAAAGAAAATTAGCGATTCTGTTGAGCACCACTATACAGTAAAAAAGGTCTGGCGACAGAGTGACCTTTTCCTTGCCAAGGCTTGAGCCTTGTGGACTGCCAAGCACAATATTGCCTCACTGCCTTGGCCTACTGTGAAAATGGCTTAGAATGCTAAAATAAGTACCTGCTTTAAAGTTTGCCAATTGTGATTGCATAACAATTCCCACTCTCAAAATGGAGTTGCAGAGAGCTGGGTACATGGGTGTGAAAAAGGCAGACTGATCAGTCAGTGCATACACACTGCCTCTTTGACACATGTAAAATCAATAGGACAAAGACAATACTAGATTTTAAAACAAACAACATCTGTTATAAGACCTTTCATCAGACACATATTCATATTTTAAAAGTGTATGAAAAGGACAGTTCCTCAAGGAAGCTTCAAAACCATAAGCTTCTGAAAATCCAAAGAAAATTGTTTCTACTGGAGTATCAAGCCCTTTCCCAAACTGCGCATCCCAGAATCTTTTTTTTTTTGTCCCTCCATTGTATGTTATTCAGGATGATCTATTCACAGGAACACTGAACCTCATATGGCTCAGGTAAGATCTATTGCACACATAAATAAAGGAAGAAGAAATAAAGTCTGCCAGGATACTTTATTCCAACCACCTGGATTTGCATCTGCCAGGAGCTAGAACTAATAAGCATGATCAGCTGCTTTTGTGGGAGAGAGACAAAAATGTCAATTTCCTTTCTGACCCTCTGATTTTTCACTTCCAGTTCAGTGGTCAAGTTCAAAACTTCACCACAACTGCATTGCTGGTGAGATCACCTGCTGAAAAGAGACCACTAAAAAGTAGGAAAAAATTGTTGGTCTTCTCAAAGCTGAGTAGAATGTTATAATTTATTGGCTAACTTCAAATATTTCTGGCAGACAACAAAGGCAAAATATCAAAAGTTAAAATACAGGAAATATCGTATTATGAAGGAGAAAGCCACAAATCAGTTTCTGCCCTTGTAAATAGGACTAGGACTGGGACCTGGAATAGGATTGAGCAAAGCTTGCCAAAATATCAATATCACATGGACATCAAATTTGAAAAGGGCCAGAATGATGAAGGTGTCTGATTTAGCCACGCACTACAGTACCAAATTAAATGGGGTTCTGAACGTAGGTTAATGAACCAGAACATGGCTAAAAAAGTCACTCCATTCATCCATGCCCTAACCAACCAGCCTATTTATACTGCCTTCATTCTGCAATCCTCTTCTGTCTAATTCAATGTCCCTCACTCCCATACCCTTCTATTCATCTCTTGCCCTATCACTCCATAGGAACCCCAGGGGACTTGAAAAGCCTTTATGAATCCAAGAAGAGATGTGACTCCGACTCCAAGTCTCATCGCCTGGGCCTTCCCGTTATCCTACACTGTTCTCTACCTACTCAAGCTTTTCCATCCTTCATCAGTATGAATTCCCATGCTTATTCAATTCAATAAATATTGTTGACTACTATTTTAGGTGTGGTCTGAAATTCAATAATTAACTCATGCACTTCTATCAAGTCCAAGAACAAGGTGTCTTAAGCAGGCTACAACAGAAAATGTGCATCCACGTAAGCCCATTTTGGAGGGCCAACACTGACTTACCACATCCAGTTCTAGGATATATTCCGTTGTCTCAGGTTGTCATATTACCCAACTAGATTCATGCTGCCTTTTCAGTGCAACTCAAGATAAAAAAGACCTTGAATACAGCTCAAAACCAGTCTGTCGGCAGTTTTTACTGCCTGTTGTTGCAGTCGACAGATGGGAAAATACAACAGCTATGTCATAATATTTTACTAAATTGGCTGGAAAGATGAGGTTGAGTTCACACTGCAGTACTCAAGCGATTCTGCTCTTGACCAAGTGCTTGTGGCCATTCATGCTGAACACATTACCTACTCATGCCAGTAAAATCCTTCAGTAGTGACAGCTAAAGCTTTTTCATGATGCATCGAACTAACAACAAACTCACACTGCCCAGTATGAGTAATTCCAATGATGGCCAACAAAACAATACACCACAACATTATCATTCTTGCTGTCATCCTGATTACAGTTCAGTGTCTCAAAGCAAAGCCAGTGAAGGTTGGGAAATGATGGGCATGTTCAAGCTTGTACCATGGATTAACACAGGAGTGGACCAGACAACTCCCATGCAGAGGTGAAAATTATCTCTCGTGCCATGTATAATCGATGGCAGACCCCCATGTGTACTGCCTCCATAATTACTCAGAGGGATAGCCCACAGGATCTAAACCTCACATCTCAATAAATACATAAATAAATAAAACACAGGTGTTTGAGTAGAAATATAACAAACTGAATTCAATTTATCAAA
The DNA here is from genome assembly GCA_029692085.1 of Gymnothorax javanicus. Taxonomy (NCBI): domain Eukaryota; kingdom Metazoa; phylum Chordata; class Actinopteri; order Anguilliformes; family Muraenidae; genus Gymnothorax; species Gymnothorax javanicus. The sequence continues at coordinate 55,869,082 of CM056193.1, forward strand.
CCAAAAAATTTTATAAGCCATCAATTTAGCCATAAGTGATTCTATTATATGAGCTGAGAAATATTGCTTCTGATCTTTTTGCCACCAGAGTGGAACTCACGAAGCACAATATCCCTCTGGTGTGCCAGTCAGCAGATATCCGGGAGAGGTGGTCTGCAAGTTTCAAAAATATTACACAGGCGAAGATTAGATCTAGCACACTCTGAAAGACACCTAGAATCAAGTTTTTTTTTGAGAGAGAAAGGCATGATAGGCCTCTTACTGTTGTCTTGGTCTCTAGAGCAATATCTCCATGAAACCAGGTTTGCTTCCATCTGAACTCTGGCAGTAAGAAGCATGGGAACAATTTTGTTCTGTTGGCAAAGGTGGCGGATCGACCCTGAATATTGAGTGACAATTCCTTTCAGACCAATAAAGTATCTGATGCGGCCAGTCAGAGGGTGCGCGCTTTGAAAGGAACAGAACACTTTAAGCAAGGTACGAGACTACCTTTATCAAGATGAATTCCAAATGCAGCCAGTGCATTTCTTCAAAAATCTGTTTACAGTATCTAAGTTTTTAAAAGACAAATGCATTTCCAAGCAAGGTGCACTTCCCTCATTTTTTGCTCCAAATGTCTCGATTGCTTTGAAAACAAAACCGAGAAGTGTAACATAGGTCAAAATGGTGAGCTCTACACAGCAGCACACATGCAATGTAGACAGCTTGTACACCACCATTACCCCCGTACCCTAAGGAACATCAATCATCGCGTATCATCGCGCAAATGTCTCCCCTCGTGTCCCTTCAAAAACGTTCTCAATGGCATGTACTTCCCCAGGATGGGATGTAAACATTAAAGATGCCAGTCATGCTGGCGTGCTTCTCCGGGGACTTCTGAAGGAAATGAAAGCTGAGCGGAGAAGAGGAGTCAGACCCGTCTTGCGGCTGACACTAGTAATCTGAATATCAAAACTCTATGTAAAACAGTGATTAAAAGCCATTGAAGACGGTGCGCGTGAAACTTCAATCAGACCCTCTGAATTAGAAATTAGACAGCCAGTGGGGACTGCTGGAAATTAGGGTTGAAGAAATACTGGACTGGTTCCATCACCCAGGTCACACTGTCGAGGAAAATCAATACAGCTTTAAACGCAGATTTCAAACCTCCTTTCCCTTCCTCCAGCCCATTAAAAAGCGCTAAGATGGTTACAAATACTGCATATCATATACTTATCATATTATAATTGGAGATGTCTCTATATGTATATTATTTGATATTCTCAACAACCTTCCATCCAATTGACTTCAAACTTTGCAGATGTATTGCTGAGAACCCAAGGGGTGCAGTGTCAAGTGTAAAGTTGTTTGGTGGAGCGTTTTGAGAAGTCTCGAGAAAGCTGCAAACAGCAATATCACACAAGCAGGAGTACAAGAGGGCAAGCAATTGGCTAGTTCTGAATTGCATGTTTTCAACGGGCACGGCATTAAATTGAAAAAAAATATTTCTGTCAGCCGACTCAGGTGAGAACCATCAATAGCAGCAGTAAAAAGTAGTTACAACAATAGCTTGGCATCTAGACTCTGACCCTGGCACAGTCTGCGGCCTCTTGAGCTTGAGAAGATGAGAGCACGGGAGTGTCAGGAGTACCCCTACTCCCCCAGGGGAGATTCAGAGCCAACAGGTAGATGCTGGGGTGAAGGTGGAATGTTAACTATCAGCAGGCAAGTGTGATGCAGCAGCAGTGCGAATCAGTGCAGTCGCAAGCAGAGGCATGTTATGCCGCAAAGGCAGCACAGGATACCAACATATTAGTCCACCTACCAGAAGGGCAGAGCAGTATGTAATATGCATGGGAGCGTTTATGAGAATGTGGACATGTCTCGAGTAGTCAAGCTGCAACCAGTGTTGTTCAATGTCAAAAATTGGTGATTGAAAATGCCCAGATGAGCAGATCTAAGGATCCATGGGGATTCAATAAACAATCAGATTCAAAGAATTTGCTATCCTTGGTCTTGTGCACTTTGCAGTGATAACTGCATCAGTTATCATTTAGATGCAGTTAGTTCTATGAGCTGCGACATTAAGAAGCAGACAGGCTGTCACTTCTCGTCCTTTATGTAGCCTGACACAAAGCCTCATGCTCAAATATTCCCATTACACAGTCCCACAGCACCCAGCCCATCCCAGCTGCACTAGATTGATTCCACATTAGTTATTTATGCAGCCAAAATGAATGCAGAATGTTGGATATTAAAAAAATGGTGAGGAGGGTGAGGGCACTATGCTGGGTTTTGATCATCAGTCAGGAACCACAGGGGATCCCGGGCTCTGTATTGAACTACAGCAGCATTGACGTTTGCCAATGAGGCACAATTACCCAAGAGCAAAACAGAATTTAGGAGTGCACAGAGGGCAAATCATCCACACTGCATCAATGTGTCTCCTAACAAACTAGTCAAGAAATATGGCGATGCCATCTAGCATTCATAATCTATAGTAATACCAGAACAATGCATAATAAAATGACTATATACAGGTGATGTTTACTGAGGATGCAGACAGAAGTTAATAATTAAAGTTCATTAAGATGAGCCTTTAAGAAGGTGCCCCAACCTTCCAGAGGCTCAAGTAATTTTCGCTGATATAGATATGTAGAGTTTTTACACTTTAGGATGGGTTCACACAAATAAGCTCCAAGGGTTTTATTTAATCACCACTATTCCTGCCTTGCCCAGGTTGGGTGCTTGTTGTGGGCAACAGCAGCCCAGGATTCATGTGGGGTTATCAACATTTGATGTCCTAAACCGTCTTCTAAAATATATAAATGGTCCCTACCTTCCAATAAACTATTGCTCTCTAGGTACTCCAGATTGTTATCCTTCGATTAGCTGCATTTTGAAATAAATGTATCTATCGATTGGGGACCGAAAAATACATTTATGTTCAGTTTTTGAATTTAGCTCTCTTCCTCCTGATCAAAATGGCCACAATCGCAACCGCACATGCGCAAATCAACAAAAACAGCAAAAAAGACGTCTGCTGATGGGCAGATGTTTCAACCGCACATGTACAGTTTGCAAAGTGGAGCATTTTCAAAATGGCTGTTATCTGAAAAATTTACTGGATTCAGGCAGAAAACCTGGATTTATTTGTTAAGCAAAGAAGCTAATCACCTTAATTCTTCGCTAATCACCAGAGGAACATTAGAACTAGAGGGCAGGGACAACTTTTTTGCAGCCAGCTGTATACAGAAGGCGCTATCACTTTCCTAAGGAGTTCTAAGCTTTTTTTTCCCCCACATTGAGTCATTGACTGTGAACTGTCCTTGTGTATACAGTGGTAGTTCTCGTGAGCAAATTCCTGCCATGAGATGCTTGACTTATAGTTTATCAAAGAAAAAATTTAACAGACAATGAGAACATGGCAAAAACAAATCAATAAAAATAAGGATGTATATTTTTTTTCTTCTTATACTGTATCATACCAATAAGCACAGTGAATAAATAATCAGTTTTTCTTTTCTTTGTGACTTCATCTTTCCACTGCATTACCTGAGAATTTTGGCAACTACTTTGACAAAGGAAATAAACACACTGGAGCTTGTCCCTGAGAGAAGAAGGTCATCAGGCCAGTGTGTTTAGTTTTAAACATTTTACCCCAAGATCAGGAGGATTTAGCAGGGCTGGTAACAGGGCTGGCTGGATGATTGTTATCTCCAACAAACAGCCAGACAGGCGATTAATTAGCGTCCCTGAAAGCAGTAAGATCTTTTATCCAACATTCCCTGTTAAGTCTATCCCACTGTGCTGGTGACTTGGGTCTGTGCCGGTTGGCCAGTGCATCACATCACAGGCCTGATACCCACAGAGTGGCCAGCTTTGAAATGATGAATTGAGAGCTTACAGTTAACTCACTATTTAACAGCCAATTGAATACTCTGAAGCCAAAAGTACTGAAGTCTTAAAACATCCATTCTGAGAAAAAAAAGAGTTTGAAAATATAATTGATCCATAAAATCTGCCAATTAAAATTTTTATGTTTTTGAGCAATAATTAATAATTTGATATATTTTAAGTTTATGCATACAGGTTTTCAGAATTTGAAACCTCAGGAATTCTGAGTTTGGGCCATTTTTGCTTCTGTATTTACAACCCCCAATTCCAATGAATGGACAATTGGACTGAACTTCTGGACTATTTGCTCATGCAGTTGTTCACAAAGTGGTGAGCTTCTCCCCGTCCTTGCTTGTGAATGACTGTGCCTTTCGGGGATGCTCCATTTATACCTAATCATGACACTCACCTATTTCCAATTAACCTGTTCACCTGTGGAATGTTCCAAACAGGTGTTTTTTGAGCATTCCTCCACTTTCCCAGTCTTTGTTGCCCCGTCCCAGCTTTTTTGGAATGTGATGCAGGCATCAAATTCAAAATGAGTGAAAAAAAAACCACTAAAGTTTATCAGTTTTAACATTTAATATCTTGTCTTTGTAGTGTATTCAACTGAATATAGGTCGGAAAGGATTTGCAAATCATTGTATTCTGTTCTTATTCACATTTTACACAACATCCCAACTTCATTGGAATTGGGGTTTGTAGGTATTTTTTGCACCCGGCTAAGACCTGGATAGATCTGTCATGAAAACTAGGAAATAACTTGATCAGAGACAGCTGTTTTTAGACAAAATTTCCAAACTGAATTATTTTCCTGACGTGGAATAAATTAAGGTTTTCAGAAGCAATGAAAATTCCGTAAATTGAAGGCACTCGATCGTGTGGTCACACACATTATCATAAGTCGGCCATGAGCAGAAAAAAAAAATGCAGGTAGATATACTGCATTATGCCCTGTGGTGTTTCAGGGATACAAAGAATGTAATAATGCGATCTCTTCCAACATTAGAGAGGCATTTACAGTGACAGCCAACAATGTGCTGGTCTCTGGCAGGAATGTCCTTGTTACAGCTTGATCCAGTGAGAAAGAAAGTACAAGCAGTTATGTCAGGTCAACGAGCACTGCATTAGAAAATTTGAAAACTGATATTGTGTTTTTTTTTTTTTAAATATACACTCATTCTGAAATTGATGCCTACAACATTTTCCAATAAAGTTGGGACAGGGGCATGTTTATCACTTTGTTTCATCACCTTTTCTTTTAACAACACTCAGTAAGCGATTGGGAACTGAGGACACAAATGGCCAATCAGTCTGTTTTCATTTACATTTTACGCAACATCTCAACTTTTCGGAAAATAAGGTTGTACTTTAAGCATCGAAGGTCTTTATTATCAACCTGCCTTCTTCAGATTATAAATGTGGCTGTTGATACTTAGATTGTGTCCAGATGCTGTTAACGAAAAGTAATAAAAGGCCAATGTCAAGACCTTTAGGTCTAAACACAATTGGGTTCAAACATTTTCCAGTCTCAGTTTATATGACATACAAAGCACAGGCTCTTTAAATCATCAATAATGATAGCAAAAAAAGCTTCCAGAATTTTGTACCACCAACTGCCCTGCACAGAATTAATAATTTTTTGAACGTCTCATATCAATAAAAACTGCCAGTAAATGTCAAGCGAATTCTGAAAACACTACATAACTGCTTTAAGAAAAGGCACCTTTTTGAGTGTAAGCCGATTTCCAACTTACGTGCTTCTACACACACCACAGTATTACCATTTGAAAGGGCGGAGCATGGGGTTGCTGCAAGACAGAAAGCAAAGGCAACAGTGTGCTGATCTTGGCACATCCACAGGATCCAGTTCCAGCTCACTCTGCTCCAAATCCGATAAACGATCTGATCATACGTTTTCACTGCAGCAGTGCATGTGTATGCATGCACACACATTCTGAGGGTTTCACAGGGCACTACCATGACCAAGAGAGAAAGTCACAAACCCTCCTGGGGTTTACCTCACAATAAAATGGAAAATATAATGAACTGTTAGGAGTTATAGTTTTGGTATTGTGGTATCCTGCTGCGGCAGATGGGGCCCCTCATTACATTACAATAAGTGACAGTTAATGTCATGGTCTTCCAGCCAAAAAAGAAAGGCAAATAAAAAGTCTTTTTCACATTCACTTTCAATTGAAACTGCACTTAAGGCCATTTGTTGTCCCCAGCCATTCAGATCTATGTAGCTCAGCTCTCAGCTTTGTGCCCCGGATGTGTGAAGTGCTTTCAGGGAAAGGGTTGCCCATCTAATGAATGATACTGATTATTCAGCCACTTCAGGCTTCTCTTCATACTTGCTCTGCCTTTATACGCGACTATGCATGTTTGCGCATGCGCATGTAAGAGAGCGCATGAGAGAAAGAAAGTCATTTAAGTAAAAGTGAGTGAGAAATAGTATGGATGGGGGGCAGTAGCAGCTGCTGATGTATGTGCGGATGCATGCAAATGTGCACGTACGGAGCATAGAGAGGGTAGCTGGCACAGATGCAGATTTCTGCACGAATGCTTTTGTTTTCTGTTTGAGGGGAAAGTATTAGTTCTTTGCCACAGGGCAGGTTTTACATGTTCACACACAATTCTGTTCCAGCAGATATCTCCTGCCTCTCTCTGTGGAAGCCTGCAATATACACTCCAATAACAAACAGGAGCACTTACCCTTTGGACCAACATTCATGAGAAACAACAGCAAAAACAACAACCCCCCATCAAAGATTCCACCAATCTGTCCCATCATTTAACATGAGGCTCAAAAGTACAGTACATTCTAACAAACCACCAGCCCATTTCTACAGATTGCCTTATAACACAGACCATGGAAATGGGCAGGTGGTTTGTTAGAACTTCTGGTAGTCATGTTTTATGTTGAGACATTTGAGGCATTAGTGGAGCACTGCTGGTTTGCATACCAGGTGGATTTCAGCCATCATTAGCTTTATTGCTCTTTTAAAAAAGGTTCCCACCACAGAGGATATTCTCCAACCAGATATGAAAGACCATTAAGTAAATGAAAGGGTAGGAAAATATTTCATTCAACTGTGAACTTCCTTGGTATTTCTACAAGAAAGCAAGAGATCTTCAGTTTTAACCACCTAAAAGGACAACAACAATAGGATGATCTGCTGTCTAAGCTAAATGCAATCTAATTTGAGACCAGACTTGACACAAGGCCAGAAGGCAATGGCACTGCAGTTCAAAGCTGCTCATCTCATTTGGTGCCAGATTGAAGTTGACTGAATCAATGTGTACCTTTGAGGAAGCATACTTAACAAGGCAACTGGAGGGCAGTGAAATTGAGGTCTTCTGCATGAATAAGGACATAAAATGGCCCAGGAAAGGTATGACATTGCCAGTGGCATTTCTTCCCCCAATTTTGAGCTTGCGTATTTTAAAATACTGTAGTCAATGTCAAGGTGCTCTGACAAGAGGCATGCAGATTTCACAGACTCACATTTCAAAAGGCAGCTAATCCTTTTCTCTTCTAAATCTATGAGGCTTATTTCACAAGTGATCACCAGAGCTATACTGAAAAAAATGACTATCAGTGAGGCAGGGAATAAAGGCTTCGAGACTGCCTGTAATGATGGGCCCAGGGCAGTGGAAGCTTCCCAGCTGTGGTTCAGCGGTCAGAGAAAACACCAGTAATTACAAGTAGTGCAGGGGACATACCGCTGCTTTTCAAATGCGGTACGCAACAGACATGGAACCAGAGCCTCTCAGACACCATCTGGACTGTCGTGTGCTTGAAGTCAAATGAGGTGTGTAGGCGCGAGCCAAAATCAAATATGTACTTTTATTTTCGTGAACTTGCACCGCTGGAATTCAGCACAAATTGAGCAGATAATTTAATTTTTGATTTAAAAAGATGATGACAAATGGAATGGAACATGGTTTTCTGATCTAACCAAACTCCACTCAAGAGTCGGTTATCATGTTTGCATGTCTGCATGCAGCATGCCTAACAACTAATCCATTCTGTCGCACACTCCATCTAAAAACAGGGAGAGTCACACTGAGCAGGAGACTCATGACTGTTATGGAGATAGACTGAAGCAGTAACTCAAGCTTTACCTTTAAGAGTGGGGGCCATAGAAGGAGCGTTCTCGCCGCGGCCCCTGTCAGGTTTCATTCGCACTTTTACCTGCGAATCCCTCTACCACCCTATACTACTTCTACTACTTCTATTAATCACCACCTATATACAGGAGTGGAAAATTATAGGCAAGCTTGGGGATAGGAAAGGTATTAAGACAGAACATGACAGCTCTTGCGAATTTAAGAGAAAGAGAGGAGCGATGAAAAAGAAATCCAAGGGCTAAACACAATTCACAGAGTTTAACACAAAATGAACATTTCCCAACTCGCACCAACTTTCCACCACCAGCAGTTTTTTTTTTCCTGTGCCAGTTTGCTTTCATTTTCAACTTCCTTAGTCATAGAAGTGCAGATTAGATTAACTCTAACCTTCACCCAGGCTGGAACTAGCAGACACAAAGTGTTTTTGACTGGCTGGGTGCGCTTGTGAGTGATGACGGCAGATGACAAGGTTGAAAGATGGTAGATTGTCTGGGGAGGGCGATCGCAGTATTGTATCTGTCCAGTTTGAAATTAGATATTGAGTGGATAAAAGCATGTCAATGAGCAGAAATGATGATTAACATCTCTTTCTTGCACACACAGTGTGGTAATAGCATGCACCCAGAGATGCTATCAAGCAGCAAGGGGATTGAAGATTTAGAGGCTGTGTCCATCTGCAGTAGCCTTGATGGAGTGGCCATTTATCACTTTGAGGTGGGGGCATCCATCTCACTGGAGGAAGACCACCTGACGGCACAGACAAGCTCCATTGGCTGCAACACTGGCAGACACAAAGGCTCTATTTGTACAACAATCGCATCCACTTCAGCATGCCACAGCAACAGGCCTCACAACGTTTCATCAAGACGTACTTAGTGCCCTTGTAATCATCTTAATTAACCTTAAATAAAAATGTTACTGGTAACCATCAACACTACAGCAGACAGTGGAGAATGCATTTTTTCTGCCACTTCGATGCAACAGAAAACCCAGCACTTTAATGAACTACAATGCACTAGCATATATTTTATTAATGTGTCATCTAAGTTGGTAATTACAGACAGCTGTTAGGAGGTTAAACTTTGTGCCGAGCTGCAATTAATTATACTAATACATCAATTTTGGAAACGTTGTCCCCATAGAATTCCAATAACTAATGACATTAAGAAAAGTAATTGAAGCTGTAATGTTCTCAGCTTAACACACACTCAAGTTCTTCATAGAGCGACTTCATTCCTCATCATATTGCAAATGTTGGTTCACCTTTTTCCCAGAATATTGCTAAAAAATGAACATTGTGTATCCTCCAACGTAATGTGTGAATGAAAGACAGGATAAGTACTGAGATGCGGGTGGGGAGAACTGGATGATATTCCACACGGGGGAAAAATTTTGGCAAATCTAATCGGCCGCTCTGACATCCATATAGCCCCTTCTGCCCCGTGACATGGCAGAAATACACCACAACATCGTTCAGTCCGTCACAGGAAACTGCCACGCATTGTCAATGGTGCTAGAACAGACTGGTTTTTCTACATAACAAACAACTGTGAGAGCGTGGCAACCTTTCTTGCCTTGAAATCTTCCCTTCTACACCAAAAAGGTGAGAACACAACAGTGAATTGTCTCTGATTCTTCTAAGTTCTAGAAAAGATATTTCATGCTAACGTTTTTTTTTTTTTTTCTTGCCAATTTGAGCCAACATGTATTCCATACACAAATCTCAAAATGACAGCATTATGTTCCTCTGGGGATACATCATTTGTTTCAACTGGCAGAACTTCTGGCTGAAAGAATGAAATATAACGGCAAATTAAAAAGACTGACCTGCAGCCATTCTGACATTCATTCAGAAACCATAACATTGGGACAAAGAAATAGAACAATACAAAATAGATGGTAGGTTTCCATATTTTTGGCCATGGATTTCAACAAGCCATTTCATTTGATTCAAAGAAACATGAAAATATACAAGTACTTGGCCAGGAAACTTCACTTAGAAATTTGAGTTTATTGAGGCTTTCATTTACTACAGAATTTAGACCAATTACTAGGTAACTGTTCTCATTTTTTAGAGAAAAATTAGACCTGAAACTTAAAGAATCCCCCTCAGGCGCTCCCCACTCTCTCATTCTACAGAGTCAAACCAGCTACAACATGAGAGTGCATTTCTCCTCAGCCCAGTTAAAGACTAATTCAGAGCCCACTTCCCCTTCCTTCAATTAAGCGGCTGTGCAGGTGCCGGCATAATGCTGCCGCCAAATAAATGAGGAGGCCTCGAGATCAGAAATAACGACTCGTTTGCAGTAATCAGCCTTTTTTCTAATCAAGACTTTAAATGAACAAGTCCCCTCCACTACACATGCAACAAAGTACTTGATTAAACTCACTAATGAAATAATACAAGAACAAACAAAAAGATGGTAAACTAAGTGAAAAAGCTTGAATTCTGCAAAACTGGAATACAGCATGAAATCACTAACAATAAACAGCTTTACTTTGTAGGCCTTAGAATTGCTTATTGCTTCATCAGTATCTTCACTTTCCTCTTTCCACAAGGTCTTATTTAAGGTTTTTAATACTCCATAAACCGCATTATGTCAAATTCTCTTTCATGCTTGAATAATGTTGTACTGTATATGACAGCACATAAAATGAAAATAACCTTTACATTAACCCAAACTGAACAGTACAGACCATTTTTAAATCTCCTAATATGTTATGATATTTACCATTTCTGAGTATTTCTGCTAACTCAGAGTAATTGCAATGGTCTATGAAAAGCATGCAGTCCATAAAATAAAAATTCCAAATTTGACACAATCAATATTGAAATCATGGCACCATTAGATCGCTTTAAATTCATGTACGTATTGTACGTGTTGGATATTGTTCATTTTTCACTACTTCAAACAATGTTTGCCCACAGCCAGTCAAGGAAATGCACTATTTGCCGCTGCCAAGATGCACAAGAGGCATAATTTAGGAAAATGAATGTTGAATCAAGTAAATTTTCTCACGACGTCATTTCAAAGCTTTACAAATACATCTCGGTGCATACACACAGAAAGGATCTTTGTCACAACCCTCATGTGAATTCAAAGTGTGTCCCTTCTCAATTGTACAACTTGCGTGTCAATTAGGTGTATGTCTCTTTTAACTGGTTCACGTCTCAAGCGTCTCCCCCGCCCTTGGCTGTATCTTGTTATCTTCTAATAGCCATGTGACAGGTATTTAAACCCTCTGCTCCATATTGCAAGTTGCTGGACTGTAAATTGCCATTTGAACTAAGAGACCAGTCAGCACTGCTACTGAAAACTTTCTGTCTTTCATTCATGCAAAGTGTACTTTAATGCTAGCAGTTCCTGAAAGTCTTTCTCATTACTTAGTTAATTCCAACAAGCTTTCAATCCTAATCAGGGTCCAGGATTGGGATTGCATTCTTGTTAACTCTTACATGTCTGTTTCTTGCCCAATTTGTTAGGAATTTTTCTACGGTCATCAAGATTGGAACCAAGTTCCCCTCAAGCTATTCCATCCTCTTGCGGGACAGTTCGGTGCTGGCAATGTCTGCGGTCCACCTGACTGTTATCCCGGAAGTCACTGGCCGGCGATTGACAGATCAGCTTCGTCTATTATATCTGTATTGAACTGTGCTATCTTTATCCAGGGTTCCGTCCCTACCTCTTCCTCAGGGGTTCCGTTTCCTTAATCACCGTATAAAGCTGTTAATGACCTACCTGTTGGATTGTACTCTTCTTCCACACTTAATTCCTGGTCTAGACTTAGGTTCTTAAGGATCTGGATAGCAACATAATTTTCATCATTTTGGCACTGTATGCCACCACAATGATTTTTTTATTATGATCTCACAGTTTTATTTTTTAGTAAAATTTTACAAATCTACATTTTTCAGACAATTCATTAGCTGAAAAACACCTATTGTTTTCCAAAAAAAGAAAAAAAATCTTAAATCCATCACACTAACCACCATTTGTAATAAGAGTATACTCATTTACACTGTAAAAATTATTTTTTCGGTCAAACCAGCCATGTAATGTCATCTTGTTGCTTTGACTGAGGCCAGTTCTGTTAATAATATGAATAGTGATGTGCTTGAATCTTTACATTCATAAAACTTATCTCTGTTAAAGCAATGAAAGGACTTGAATTTGTCAAGCTGAGAGAAAAATTTTTTTTTACTGTGCATACACTGGCCGAAATAAGTCGGGCACTTCAACTATTTTCTTGGACCGTGTTTAGCTTTGACCGCAACGGGCATCCGTTGTCGCATTGTTTCGGCAATCTAATGTAATGTTGCAACATTTATTTCCATCCACAATCACATAAATTTTTGGCCAGGATCTTTCATAGATGACAGCAGAGTCAATCCACTTCATGAAGCCTTCCCCAGCCGATCCTTGTGATTCCTCATGCTCACTGGCCCATTCTTTCGCAATTTGAGTCTGATAAATCTTGGTATTGTCATCCTGGAACATGCCTGTGCCATCAGGAAATAAAAAATCCATTGATGGGACAACTTGGTCATTCAGTACATTCAGGAAGTCTGCTGACTTCATTTCATTGCTGCATATCATTGCCGAGCCCAGACCACACCAATGGAAGCTCCGCCTCCAGAGGCTTGTACAGTAGGCACTATGCGCGATGGGAGCATTGCTTCATGGGTTTCCTTTCTTGACAAGTCCATAACTCTGGAATAGGGTAAATCTAGACTTATCTGACCACATGACCTTTTTCCATTGCTCCACAGTCCAATCTCTAAGCTCCTGTTCCAACTGAAGTTGTTTTTCCCCAATTAACCTCACTAACAAGTGGCTTTCTTGTGGCCACACAGCTGTTCAGTCCCAAACCTGCAAGTTATTAAAACATTATGCTCGCGGAAATGCTCTGACTTTCACAATTACACATGTCCATGAGTTCTATCGACTTTTTACAACGAGACTTCATCAAGCATTGTTGTGATCTCCTTTAACAATCATTCATTATTTTTTCTAGCCCATTTATTTCGCAAAGTTGACGGTTCACCACTATCCTTCTAGGTTTTAATAATGCTGTGGACATTTCTTAACACAATTCCTGTGATTCCAGCAATCTCCTTGGTTGTTTTCTTTGCCGAGTGCAGGCCAATGATTAGCCCCTCTTGAAACAAAGAACCATGTTTTCCAAGACCATAGGATACATTGTCTAACATGGTTGTTTTAGAAATGAGAAGCTACACGCTGCATTAGTCAGGGTCAAAACAATTGTTGCCAGCTGAAACATATTAATAGCTTTAACAATTATTTGATCATAGACTCATAAGTATTTGCTAATTTAAATCCAAGCAGTGACTTTTTTTGACCAGCCTGTGTGTTTTTTTTTTCTACAAGCATAGTCACATGGTTATGAGAGTTCACATCAGCACAGCTGCAGAAGTTCCCAGAGATGTCCAGCATCTGTGGTTTGCTTCTCCTTGACCGTTAAGTCCCAAACCAGCTTGATTTCAATTCATTGTTAGAAACTTGAAATTCTGCCTGTTTATTTTGCTAAATATGGCTTCTTCATGAATTCCATAATTTTAGACACTATTTTGAGCGAAATGCATTATTATGCATTAACTTGTGACTATTAAGCTCTTATCACATGCCATTTTAGGTTATACACAGAAACTTAGCCACTTAATTTTTGCTAAAAAAAAAAAATAATAATAATTGACTGTGAATCATTTCCGGTCAATGACTGCCTGAGGTCTGGAACCCCTAAATGCCACCGAATTCTGGGTTTCTTCCCAGGCCTTCACTATAGCCGTCCTCAGTTCCTCTTAATGGGACATTTTGGGACATTTTCCTTCAGTTTTTTTCTCTTCAGCAACTGAAATGCACTCTCAATTGGAATCAGATCAGGTGACTGCTGAACATTCATATTACATGCCACTCTAAAAGCAATGCCATTTTTGAAGTTTCCTCACAAAGCATTCACACTAAAAGGCCTTGTCAATGTGTACTTCCAGTTCCCAGAGTGCAATTTGCTTGGACAGCCTGCAAATTCTATTTATGAAATTGTTTCCTGAATTATACAATACATTGTAGTACATTCTGTGTAGACCTTGTCTGATGGAAAAACATGGGATTCAATCATTAACTCATATTTACCAGTTAAATTAAGTGGCTGAATCCAATGCAAGTTTTGAGGTTGACTAAATAAACATTCAACTGTATGGATAGTGAAAATACTGTTTGTCTCAAGGATCAAGTGCTCGCCCTGTGCTTTTAAACATCCCTTTAATATCCCATTGGGACAACCCTATTAGACAATTTATTAGGTGACACTGCTACATTGGTTGCAATGTAATACATCATATCAGCAAGCAGCATGTCATGCAGCCAGGTCAAGGGCGCAATCTAAGGGGGGATGGGTGGTGCCCCCCGCCAGGTACAGGCCAACATGCAAAATGATGAGACAGGCCAAAACCCCCCCTCCTCCATAAGTTTAATTTACAGGCTTAGTCCTGTCCCTAGCCACCACTCCAATAGCTAAAGGGAATAAGATCAAAGTTTCACCAAACCATCACTGATTTGTGTCAACCACAAACATCCCCAGCTTCATCCACAACTTCATCCATAATCCAATACAGCCACTCTGCCTGAGTGAGAATCCAATGAGCCCCACAACAAGCAGCAGGATTCATACAACACACATGATTTAGTGGCAGGTGGCAGTGGTCCTCTGCATACACATGAAGTCCCAATTTTGGCTGAGCAGAGATTAACTAACTGACTGAGGGACAGAAGACCTCTGGGCCAAGCCCCCGATTCTGCTGAAACAAATTTGAGAAAGAAACTTTGGGAGGCAAATACTGCCTGTGACTTCCTCCTGTTTCAAGTTTCCCTTTGTCGTGCTTACAGTGAATAGAAGAATAATCTCACGGGGACACGTTGAGGACCCCCAGATTCCATTGCCCTCAATGCTTCCTCAAAAGCTTCTGAAAAGGCTAATGAATGAATGACTTAAATCACAATGGCCACAATTCAATAAACATTTTTCCTTGAGTCTCACTCAATTAAATGCCATTGTTAGGTTTGTTCATCATTAAAGTCATCAAGAAAATTCATTTTGCGCAGTCGACCAGAAGTGCTGACATAGACGTGGACTTACACTACTCACAATAAGTTAGGGATATTGCAGAGTGTACAACCCCATTTCCAGAAAAGTTGAGACGCTGTCTAAAATGTAAATAAAGACAGAATGCAATAATTTGAAAAACATTTAAACGCTATATTTAATTGAAAATAGTGCAAAGACAACAAATCAAATTTCGAAACAGAGATGTAAAATATTTGCTCATTTTGAATTTTATGACAGCAACATGTTTCAAAAAAGTTGGGACAGGGGCAATGTTTACCACTGTGCTGCATCACCTTTTAACAATACTCCGAATGCGTTTGGGAATTGAGGTGACCAACTGCTAAAGTTTTGGAAGCAAAATGTTTTCCCATTGTTGCTTGATATAGGCTTTCAGCTGATCAACAATTCACAGACTCCTCTGTCATATTTTCTTTTTCATAATGCACCAAATATTTTCAGTGGGTGACAGATCTGGCCTGCAGGCAGGCCAGTTTAGCACCCAGCCTCTTTTTCGATGGAGCCATGTTGTTGTAATATGTGCAAAATGTGTTTGGCATTGTTTTGCTGAAATAAGCAAGGCCTTCCTGTCAAAGATGGCTGGATGGCAGTTAGGGATGCCACAGTTCTCAATATAGTATTGCTCCGTCTGGTATGCCATCCACAGTTCAATGCACACTTGTGAATTGAGGCATTTTTGGTTCTGCAAACAGTCCTCGCATTTCTATTTTCCACGCATTTATCTCCGAAATGGTTTTGTGTTTTAACTGTCTGTGTGTGCATTTGACCGCCTGGGATGAGAACGGGTTGCTGTGTCACTCGAGAAACCCCTCCCCATTCCTCCAAGTAAATATTTAATCACTATTAGGATACAAATAACCCGCCAGAGTCAGATTTAACACAGTACATGAATTATAAGCAAGGCGAACACAATAGAGAGACAATCATTTGAGACAGCACAAACAAATCTGTTTTGGAATATATGATGACGGGGACAAAAGAAATATGGTTTTAGCCAAGTTTTGAATATATGGTGACGGAACAAAGAGAGTCAACAGAAATGTTACTGTCTGCAACGTTTATTGAGGGGAATAGATGACTGACGTTTCGACTAGCGTCTTCCTCAGAATCCTCAGAATGAAGTACCCAGGTAAAAGGCTTTTTCAGAGTCAAATGAAATGTTACTGTCTGCAATTGTGTCGCCCGTATCGCATAAGAATGGAAACACTTCCAATATGAGCACGCACGACCACCGCCACCAGCCAGTAATATCGCTGCCAGGAAGCAAGACAGCCGAGCAGGGAACACCAACGGCTATCGACGGCTGGTGCCTTCTACCTATCCCACCGATTCAGAAAAAAAAGTGCAGTGGGGATGTTCATTGCAAAAGATTTGTGGCCCCTCTCTGTGGTTAGAGATGTGGATTTTCATCACCTAATGATGATGCTCGATCCACCTTACACTGTGCCCTCTCGTACATTTTTCAACAGCCAAGTAATTCCCGATCGTCCACATTTTGGGCATTAACTTTTTTTTTTCCGCTTAAGGCACAAACCACCACAGGCGAGCATATAAACTTTTATGCGCCTTTATTTTTTTATGCCATCATATTCAAAATGAGCAAATATTTTTCACGAAATGGTAGAATGATTTACTTTCAACATCTGATATATTGTCTATGTTCTATTATGAATAAAATATGGGTTTATGAGATTTGCCAATCATAGTATTCTGTTTTTATGCACGTTTTACACAACGTCCCAACTTCATTGGAATTGGGGTTTGTAAAAGTAAGGTATTAAAGTGCTCGTTTTGCAGGAAATAGCAACACCAACAACTATGAGATCAGAATTACTGTTTCACAATTTTAATTATTGCACACTTTTTCATCTGGCTTCAAAAAGGAATGTTCAACAGTGAGAATCGATTAAATTAATTTTGGACTTGTATTCTTTAAGTCAATCTAAGACATGCATGTTATTTGATGCTTTGACTTGAGTAAAGGTTTTGAAAAGGTTTTGAAAAGTAAACTTCTACAAGAGTCTCTTCAGATTGGTATTTGCACTATTACATGGAATTTGTGCACTGCTACCAGCTCAGGGGGAATAACAGAACAATGTCAGAAATGTAATTTAAAGCAAGTTCATAGAGCCCCCCCCCACTTTATGCTTCATGTGCAGCATAAACAGGTGTGTGTACGTATGTGCGTGTGTGTGTGTGTGTGTGTGTGTGCGAGCGCGCACCTTCTACAACAATAAACTGACACAGAATATGGCAGCCAAGAGTATGGCAGCCCAAAAAAAGAAAGTTGGACATCATGGAGCTACTTCAATATGAGTCCACATGCAAGTCACTGAGAGAAAATTAATTCTCATTTTTAATATGCAGAGAGAGTTGCCAAAATGATAGATATACTCAAGTAAACTTTAAATTTTTACCACTGGTACAGGGGCGTAAGTTTGGGTAGAGATGGTCAAGATATGTCCAGAGCAACTTTCAGGCATGGCAAGAATATTCCACCCAGCTGCCGGATAGCTCACTTGGTTAAGGCACTGCGATGCAATGCAGAAGTGACTATCACGTCCCGGTTCGAGCCCCGGTCATACCAACCAGCAGTGGTCAGCAGCTTTTTCAGAGTAGCGCACAATTGGCCATCGCGCTACAGGGTTTCAAATTGGGAAGGACTGCCGGAAAGGGAAATAAATAAATAGCTTTGTTCGTTGCTCAAGCGCCTCCTGTTGGCCAGACGGGCACTCGTCAGGAAGATTCTAAGTCTGTTCATGTCCATGTATCCTCCGCCCTCATTCTGAACTTGCGAAGATTCAACTAATGAGTGTATAAGAAGCAGTGGCTGACAGGCACGTGCTTCGGAGGAGAGCCGTGAACTGTCTTCGCTCTCCTGAGTTGGCAGCAAGGGCTCGCATACGAGCAAGCTTTGTACATAGTTCACCAATTGGGCATTCCAGATTCGGGTGGGATTGGAGATGCCAAATTTATAAAAAAAAAAAAAAAAAAGAATATTCCACCTAAATTTGGATCAATTGGGAAAACGAAAGCAACGTGGAATCGTAAATGTAACATGTTCCAGTTCAAGATAATGTTAGTACCTCCACAGGTTGCGGCTTTGTCCTGTCCAAAGACGGTCAGTGGTCCAATCTGAAGCATTTATCTCGGCTCTAGTCGCGTAAGTAACATTGTTTTAAGAAAACAATGGCACACATGAATACGTTTTATAGACAGGATTGTGAACTGACTAGCTAACATAGCTACACATAAACCCACTTGGTTTCAATGTCTACTCTACAAGAACTGAGCAGGTTTTGGGAGAGCGCGGAAGTGATTTGCAACACTCAGTAAAGGTTGTGGAAACTAACGTGTTGTGGAAACTAACGTGAACAAATTTCAAGTAGGCCAAATCAGACAAATCAACCTTCCAAAAACAGATCATGTAGTGTACAGAAACAAAAACAGTTACAATCTAGAACAAAAATCACAAACTTGAACCGAACCAATGTTCGAGGACGGAAGTTGTCAAACTCTCACAAACTGAACGTTACACGAACTTGGGCTTGAAATCCCAGCACTAGTGCACTGATGTCTACAAATGTAATTCAGCATTCAAGGAGGTTAACTGCTGGGAAAACTGCTGCGAAGAATGATAAGTCCTGGGGAAAAGTAGGTGATACAACCTGTGGATGAAAATCAAACTGTTGCTAACAAAAAGTCAAATCAACTAGGCAATAGCTTGCTTGTTTTCATTGCAGAACTATTCATGGCAGGTGCAGAACTCAGTCTTGAGTCCATGATTTTCAAGGTCCCAGACTTTTACTTCAAATTCACCTCCACAAAGCACCTGGGCAACCATATGCCCCCCTCTGTTTTCCCTCCCCATCCTGACACTGTCAGACCTGCACCTTACCCTACTCCTTTACCGTAAGAGAGTCTGTCAGCCAAAGTCGCCAGGGACAAACGTACAAATCAGCCGAAATCACCAGGGACCAATGCATAGCACAGAACCAAACCCTCTGTCTTTGTTCATTCGTCACTGTAACTCTCCTGTGTACTGTGGCAGAGAAGTCCTATAGTAGGCCAGACAGCCTCAGAGAATCAGATGCTCTTATCAAACATAATTGGGACCAGGCAAAAGCATTGCTGACAGTCTTCATCCAGACCCTGGGCCACGATATGCACTAAAGCACACAGTTATCTCAAGACAAGAAAACAGCGTGTTTACTCTACTTAACCTGCTCCCAAGTCATCATAAATAACAAATTAAAAGATTGCAATAAAAACCTGCAAAGATTAATGCTCGATTACTTGATGCCAAGAGCACAACCTTGAACAGTGCACATTTACAATGTACACGATTCCCTGCTTTCTTCCTGATACACTTATCAAATATATCAGAAAAGTAAAAAAAGTGTGGGTGTGCACAATGTTGACTGAGATGGTAACATTTTAAAACAAATTAAAAGCTTGTATTTTTGATCACTGCAGGCTACCTGGGCTTTAGACAAATCCAAAAACAGCGTTCAGATCAACTGATTCAGGTGAGGTCAATGGATGACTTGGATCGCCAGTCTGAGAGTTCACCTGCCCATCTGTAGAAAGGAAAGCAAAAAGGTGTTGAATTAAAGCCTGGCATGACTCAATATTGCATTCTAGGGAGAATCAGCAAGGTGAGGAAAATCAGTCCTTCAAGCAATGGCAATTTGTGTTCTGGCCTTGAGTACTAACAGATGATCCTTACAGATTATAGGTTCACCTATAATGACACCTATCCTCCCCTGCCCCTCACGTAGCCCAGCAAAATTAGTTTTCTTTTTACATGCATCAGACCATACAAGATAGACACTCATATACTGTAGATCAATTTAGTCCTGCTTCTCAATCCATATCTGAATCAGAGTCTCGCATTTTCTGCTTCATGCTTCACATCATACTTGTCTATTGATGGATCAATAATACCAATTCTTAAATTAACCATGTTATCATAACCACTGTGGGCAGGGACTCAATGGCAGTGCAATTCAATTAAAACTAGAGAGCATTTTTCAGGCAAAAACAGCTGCCCCCTCCCAACCACCCTAATTTTAGCAAAAATAGTAAAAAAGCGCATCAACATACAATGTTGAAAGAGTGTGCAAGGTTTGATGAAAATATCTTAACGTTTCCGAGTTACAACCCGGAAACAGTGTGAACGCCGACACGAACAGGAAACCGTACAAAAACAATATGTCTCCCCTCCCTCCTGGGGTTAGACATAATAAGCAAAGCAGTGTTCTGAATATAAATACCACCAAAGACATGGTTGCCTTTTCTCAACAAGATTTAGTTTTTCAGGGAAAATTTACGACACAAATCATATCTGAAACAATTGAGTTAGTGAGGTATACTGCATGTGGGGTACAAGTTTTTGTTTAATAATCACGATCTATTTCATGTAGGGGGCCAACTACAACTTTTACTACAGAGTAACTGAAATGAATATGCAATTAATTTCAACCTGCTGTGAGCAGAAAAATATTTTTCCAATTATTGGAATATCTGCAATGAGCACTGATGTTTTCACTCCCACAGCCAATGATACAGCGGGCCCAGTGAGTTTATGAAGATGTTGATATTTGTTCTTATCACAGCTGCAATACACACTGGGTCAGACTTAGAAACAAGAATAAATGCAAAACTCAGTGTTCTGCCTCACTGCTGGGCTTCAATACAGCTGATAAAACACAGCTAATAAGATAATTGCACAGTTTGCATATTTGGTAGCGGTATAAGCAACGATGCATAAAATCAGCAATGTCAATCACAGGCGATGACATTGATCAGGATACTTGGTGCAAAACATTTACAGATGGTGCTGTAAAGGTCATAGCAACCAAATCTGTTCTTTCAGTCTGCTTCAGTCAGGACAGTGATGGAAAGTGTTTGATTTTCCACCTTTATCAAGCCATATAATCATCTCATCAAATGATGAAATAGTGATATCTAATGTTTGATACACTGCATAATTGAATGTTGGTTATTTAAATAACATAATCAGCTTAGCAAAATAACACTTACTCAAATGACATTTTTAACTAATCTGCGCCACAATTGTGTGTTGAGGCACATTTCCATATCGAAAGAAAATAAACACTGCCACAGCAAATAACACCAAAATTGTGAGCTTTAATCCTAAAAAAAAAAAAAAAAAACACACGTGAACGTGCATGCATTCCTATAGTAAAAATTTGAGCATCTTAGCTCATAGCATAAGGGAGCTAGAGCTGTTTGAAGTTTTGCAGAAAAAGCTGCGTGGTGGCCAAACCAAGAATCGCAGCATGCCCAACATGGAACTCGGGCTAGATCTTGGGCCCATATACATGCATATAAAATATAAAAAGGATCCGTTGAAAACTGAAGGCACTATTGCACTGAAAGAAAATCTGTGCATTTTACAACCTTTGACCTACATAACCTTGAAATTTAGGTCAAATCAAAAACCCATGACATATATGATGAACCCTTGGCAGCACAATTGACAGTAAAAATTTGAGCATCTTAGCTCATAGAATAAGGGAGCTAGAGCTGTTTGAAGTTTTGCAGAAAAAGCCGCCTGGTGGCCAAAACAAGAATTGCAGCACGACCAAAATCGAACTTGGGCTAGATCTTGGGCCCATATACATGCATATAAAATAGGAAAAAGATCCGTTGAGAACTGAGGGCACTATGGCGCTGAAACAAAACCAGCACATTTTATGACCTTTGACCCACATAACCTTTAAAATTAAGTCAAATCAAAACCCATTATATATATGATGATCCCTTGGCAGAGCACCCTACCGTAAAAATTTGAGCGTCTAAGCTCGCAGAATAAGGGAGCTAGAGCTGTTTGAAGTTTGGCAGAAAAAGCCGCCTGGTGGCCAAACTAAGAATCGCAGCATGACCAAAATCAAACTTGGGCTAGATCTTGGGCCCATATACATGCACGAAAAGGATCCGTGGAAAACAAAGCTGTATCACGCTGAAACGACGATTGTGGATGCACTAACGCACGCACGCACAACAGACCACCACTAATGACCCTAAGCACAGCATAAGCCCCTTGGGCCTGTCTGCCAAGCAGGCTAAAAACTATCCGTTATACAGACTCTGGGCTTTAGCTGCAGTATTACAAATGGGAAAACAAATGGAAACAAGGTTCCTCAATATAAAATAATGGAATGAACATTAGCAGCACTAAGTATAAAGAGTTTTAGAGTATAATTACGCAATATGCAGAGAATACGTCTATACAAGACTACGAATGCCGTACAGGCATATATTTATGAGGCTTCACAATGAGAGAGTGTGAAACTCAGTCTTAAATACATACTGCTACCACCCAGTGGCAATTAAACACAGATGCTAACAATGAGTGACGTGAAGAGTGCAGTCCGGGTCTTAGTAGGTCGGTGAGCTGGACGGCTGGAGGCGTGGCCTGACAGACAGTTTACCCAAAATGCGCTTTCTAAAGTTTTCTCATGTGAATTCCCCGAAAACAGAAAACATATTCACAGTGCAAACATTTGTTTAAATTACTGCATATAATAGACATTAAATTGGTGCAGTTTTGCAAATGAAACTTTGATATATCCCACGATATTTATGCTCATGTCCTGAACTAAAAAAAGATTTTTGCTTTTAATTGCGAGACCTGGAGTGGATGGTTTTTAATTGAGCTCAAGTCTTTTTTTTATCACTGAAAATTTCATGGGGCTGTCTCCGGTAATTATGAAGTTATGAGCACTCAAAAATGCTGAAAAAAATACCGCTAACTCAAAATGGCCAAATTTCGACCCACCCATATATACTTTGAAGGCCTGTAATTCAGAAAATATTCATAGTGCTAAGGTAAAGTTTTGCTTGGCTTTATTAAATGCACCATAGTTATTGCACAAAAAAATCAGTTGATTCTGAGGTGGTCAGGCAGGAGGCACTGATTGATTTTTTTAAGGAGTGACCCAGAATGGATTATACCCCAAAGCAGAGACAGTAATTGCCATCAACTACAATGCTTGTTCCAACTAAGAACAATACAAAAGTTACTTAACAGCAGTTTCTTCGGCTTGCCAGGGAACATAAAATTATATCCTAAAAGGCCCTCACCCTCCACAATGGATCTGTCAACAGCAATTAGCTGTGTCGTCAAAATGTTGAATTAATTTAATCTGGGTCTTGTTCATGAGTGCCAAATGAATGCCCATTCAGCAGAAGTCCAAAAATGTTTATTACAGCCATCCCCAGAGCAGTTTTGTAAACAGTCCAAATATGGTCAGCCAAATGAGTCAAAAGGGTTACTGACATTGTTTTCCTATCTGCCCAGTCTACTGCAAAACTCTGAACTATTGTGAGCAGAATTCTGCATGCCAAAATATGCAGCAGCCCGTAGCTCTGAGACGAGGACAACACAGTTACAAAGCTGGCTGCTCGACCAAACAGCAGGCATTGAAGGAGCATCCAGGAACCTGTGGGTCAGAAGCTGCATTAGCCAAGTTTCCCCTGCCAACAGAAACACCCACATACTTTTCCTCGGGCCAGGAGTTCTCCCTGTTTTTCTCTGACCAAAACAATCAATTACTGCCTATTTGCTTGGACCTTTCCCTCCTTCAGTTCACATCACACAAATCAAACGCATCAACGTGTAAATATAAAAGCAGCATACCTTACAGACACTGAGCTGGTAAAGTGCTTCTTGTGGTTTGTAAAAGGAATTATACCCATTAATTCCTTTTTATCCATGGCTATTTTGCTAGATGATGTCTTCTCTCCTCACATACTTGAAAATATCCCTTGAGTTTTCACAAAGGCAAAGATAATTAACGGTTAATGCTGAAAAAATTCTTAGATCTCAAATTACTTTCAAATTCCTTACAATACAGCCAGTTTTGGGGGTAGAACCACAACAAAAGATCAATAAACTGATCGTGAAAACAATAATATAGCTTTTGGTGGGAAGCGAACAATTCAACAAGGCAACTTGATTAAATATTTGGCGGATGTGCAGGATGTTTGGAATATGGGACAGGATATTTCTATTAAAATGGCTATTCTACAACATTTTGCAGGGGAAGGCTTTTGTAACTAAGCAGCCTATTCTAAGATTAATTCAAAGATATTAAAAAAAAATTCACTTTTGTTATTTTATAGCCTCTGCATTGATACACAAAGACAAATACTTGATAAAAATCCAAAACAATTCAGCTGATTACACAAAAACCTTGGAAAGCACTGCGGGAACCAGCATGACAAGAAGGAGTTCAGCGCACCACACAAACTTAACTTCACCTGATTCAGCAAGGCAAGCAGATCAGTGTGATTTCACCTATAGACTGGAGAGGCTGCATGGAAAACTGTTTATTGACTACTTTTAGAAAATGGGGTCCGTTATTCAAAGGTAAGAATCAAAATTTTAGGCACCATGAAATGCAGCCTTGTAGCCAAGATAACAAAGAGACCATGAAGGAGAGCTTATTAATCATTGTTTACTTCAGATGCCTTTTCCGTTGGTCTCTAATTTCTCAAATGACAAGATTCATGTTTAGGCGCTGAATTAATAAATAACATAAAATTTCTGAACAGTCTCCATAAGAGCCCCAATGTGGTCGGATGTGAGGTAAGAGGTACCTCTGTTGATCACTCATGACCAATTAAAAATACCAATGAATTCTCACTTTTCGGACAATACTCCCAAGTGAGAATTCATAGAACAACGGGGCAATTTTTTTTGATAAAGGCATTGTGTCGTATATGACTCCTACAGATTTGCCTGATTTCTTTTTTTTTTGGAAGGTAGGTGGAAAAATCCAAAACTCTTAGGTTCTTAAACCGAATTTTCTTTTTCTTCTCCTGACCTGGGCCCTACATAGGGGTCAATTCCTTGAGGGAAAAATTGGACTTCTTAAAAATGTACTTGTTGAGGTTAAGATATCTCACTGTGCCAATGACTGTGCAGCTTCATTTTGATTAATCTCAATCTGCAATGGAAGGAGTTCTGAAAAATTGTAAAATTTTTGTGGTCAGGTGAGGGCATCACCTATAGCAAACACAGCCAAACACTAATATTTGCTAAGGTGATTTTGCTATTTGAGGCATTTCTAGAGTGGGCCCTCAACAGCCTAATGAATATGAATCAATTAACAAGCTCAATTCTATGCCTCTTGAAATTAATGTTGAATAGTGAAGGCGCTAGAGTAGAGGAGGCACTCAAGTCAGTAAAAACGTAAAATACTGTTTTTGAGAGTCGTATAGCTCAATGCACCCCCATTAGATTTGAATAATTTTTTTTTTTTTTCAGGCAGCCTTGTCTGTCTCCTCACAGTCATACAAAGATTATAGTGGGGTTAATCTGTATTACCCCTTTTCTCACCATGATTCCACAAGTATGTGACACTGTTCCGTCTTCTCTTTGTTTAGTTACATAATTGAACAGGATATGTCGCTGCCTGCAGGCACATCAACCATTTTCTTGTTTATCTGTCATCCTAGCTGTATTCAAGGAAACTAAGGTAAAAGCAAGAGGTGAACAGATTTACTGGTTTGGCCGATTAATCAGCGCCAATGAGATATTTTGCATATTTAGTCGGTATTGGCGGAACTTGGCTCCAATGCTGGCCAATCACCATGCAGCCTCGTACATCATCGTACAACGTACATCATCTTTCGCAAGTTTCTTTTTTTTTTGTTTCCCCAGGATGGCAAAGACATGACCACCCAACTCTACCTCTCAATGGCAAGTACACGTTGCCTCTGTTTGTTGGGTTGGTTAGGTTTAGGCATGAGTGAAATTGTTTAGGCCATGAAAATTGGGGTAAGCCCATCAGAGGCAGAGTGGGGTGGCTTATGCCTTCATCATCCTATGAAAAAAAAAGGGAATGCAAACGGTGATGTAAATCCCTGTGTGACTGGTGGAGACTACACAGCCATCGGCCATTATTGGAGCCAAGTTCCCCCAGTTCCTACAGTCGGAAAAACATCCTATTGGTGACAATTAATCGGTTAACCCGATTAATAGGTTGGCCTCTATCTGAGTATCTGGCCACCCAAAACATGGAATCACTCATCATTTAAGTAATTCTTGCTCTTTTATTCAATACAAGTGTTTGTATTATATTCATTTACATGAAGGTGTATTTTGGTGCTTGTTTAGGGCACTTTATTTAGTTTTTAAAGCATTTAAAGGGGAAAATGTCTTCAAATAATACAGTGTTGTGAAAAAGTATTTGCCCCCTGAGTGATTTCTTCAATTTCTGCATATTTATCACGCTTGAATATTTCAGATCATCAAACTAATTCTAACATCAGACAAAATTAACATGAGTAAAGACAAAAGGCTGTATCTAAATTATGGTTTAATTTATTCAAGGAAAAAGCTATCTAGCCCTACCTGGCCCAATTTTAAAAAGTAATTAAATCAACCAATTAAAACCAATTTAACTGATAATTGGGTTCAATTTTGCTAGACAAACCCAGGCATGATTAGTGTCAGCCCTGTTGAAACTAAACATCACCTTTTTGTGCCAAATAAGGAACAGTGATGTTTATGGGTCACTCCACACTAAATGAGACAACTGTGTTACATGGGGACTCAAAATCAAAAGTACACATTTTTTCCTAATTTTTACTCCAGGATAAGCAAAGCTTTGGAGAAAGTGTTGTGATGAGACTTGAGAGTCACTCACTAATCAATCAATCAATCAATCAATCAATCAATCTTTGCCGTAAGCACGACCACGGGCGGTAAGATAAATATGATCTTGGCAGAGATGACTAGTCCCTAATTCACAAACAGCTTATCCAGGAGTCAATGATATTGTCACTTTGATTCCTACAAGTCATGCAGCATCAAGCACAAGTCGCATATCCATGAGAAAGAAAAGATAAATCAAGTACTTGATACTTGGCGGTCACCCCATGAAGGAACCAAGGTTTTGGATGTAACTAGGACAGGAGGCATATGATTGTTTAATATACAGAAAGTTTACTTTAAGTAAAGTAGTTACTAACTTCAAGAACTTTAAAACTCCTACAGCTGACTAATAAGAACATTTAAGGCCATGTCATCCTTTTGAGATGTAAGTATGTCGTAGAAAGAAATCTGGGTTTTCCCCGAGTGACATTGCATGATGTGGACGTATACGAGTGAAGACACCAACGCAATCACAAAATTCAAACCTTTCTCTGAGGGAAATCTGTGAGAACGCAAACATAAGTTCCTTCGACGTGGAGATCTATGGGAAGCTAGTGATTATTAAAATATCGACTATAAAATTTTGAGTGGTTTCTGTATTTGGATACTACTGTTGTTCGGATGTAACCCGATGGAACACCAACAGTTACGCCCAAAACGCAAAGTTGGCTTTTTGCGCGCCCCCCCCCGGTAACTCGTAAACGACATGGCATACGACCACCAAATTTGCAGGGGATGATGTACACGTAAAACTAAATCACTACAATCATTTTGGTATTATTATGACTTATAATGATGTCATTATGACATCATGTTTTGATTTTTATTACCTAGAATGCTTTGCTTATTTTATCCCGTAGCGCAACAGCTCCGAGGCCATAAAATACACTAAATTCTATTTATGTTCCGTGAAAATAGTTTTTCATTTACTCAGAATGTTTTTCTTAGAAGTTCAGGTCAGAAAGAAATGAAAGTAAACTTATAAAGAATTACAGGTTTGCGTAAGCAAAACTTGCTCCGTTCTTATCATCAACCTCTTTGTGTTTAGTATATTGATTTCAATATAGAGCCTAAAGACCCCCTTAATAATGGAAAAAAAATATCTATTTGTTGGTAGTAGATGCTTTCATCATAGGAAAATAAAATAATTCAATGATGTCATCAAATTAGCATAAATTAATTATACTTAACAAACCTGAGATTAAATTACGTAAAATAATGTAAATATAATGGAAGAAGTATATGTTTTAAAAAAATCTGGAAACTACATTGATGAAACAGAAATTGGCAATTTTTTGTCAGACATACCTGTTAAAAAACCACTGCCATGGAAACAGCGAAGATGGTGGACTTGACTTATTGGTATAAAATTGTTCCCAGACAAGTTTTAGGAAAAGTCACCAAGTTAGGTGGTCCTAGCTCAAGCCGTTCAGAAATTATACGACGTGAAAACTGGCACGGGCATAAAAAGCCCCCAGTCTAGATAGGGTTAAAGGCGCCAGATAATGAAACTAACATTTTCTCCAAAGATTCACAAGGGTAGAACTGTTTTTCATGAAACATTTCTGCGTAAGGTGTAGTGAAATTATGTGTCTTATCAAGTGTAACAATTTCAGGACTTCTGAATTTGCCAATTTGATTTGGACATGTTTTTTCAGTGAAATTCCCATCGACAGTGCTTGTTTCATCTTACAGCGCCGTCCATAATTATTGGCACCCCTGGTTAAGATGTGTTCTTTAGCTTCTAATAAATTCAGTTTTGTTCTCAATAATATAGGACCAGAATGAAAAAAAAAGAGGAAAATCCAACCTTTACTTCAAGTGCATTTATTCAGTGGAAAAAAAAATCCCACATTAAGAAATAATTCTTTTGCATCAAATCATGTGTGCCACATTTATTAGCACCCCTGATGTCAATACTTTGTACAACCCCCTTTTGCCAACAAAACAGCGCCTAATCTTCTCCTATAATGTTTCACAAGATGGGAGAATACAGAAAGAGGGATCTTCGACCATTCCTCTTTGCACAATCTCTCTAAATCATCCAGCGACCTGGGTCCTCTCCTCTGCACTCTCCTCTTCAGCTCACTCCACAGGTATTCAATGGGGTTGAGGTCTGGGGACTTAGATGGCCATGGGAGGAGCTTGACTCTGTGTCTGGTGAACCATTTCTGTGTAGATTTGGCCACATGTTTGGGGTCATTATCTTGCTGAAAAACCCAGTGACGACCCATCTTCAGCTTTCGGGCAGAGGCCACCAGATTTGGATTGAACATGTCCCGGTATTTCAAAGCGTTCATGATGCCATGCACCCTAACAAGGTTCCCAGGGCCTCTGGAAGAGAAACAGGCCCACAGCATCACCAATCCTCCCCCATACTTCACAGTGGGCATGAGGTGCTTTTCTGCATACTCATCTTTTGTGTTCCGCCAGACCCACTTAGAGTATTTGTTGCCAAAAAGCTCTATCTTGGTCTCATCTGACCAAAGCACATGGTCCCAGTTGAAGTCCCAGTACCGCTTAGCGAACTTCAGACGTTTGCGTTTATGATTGTGAGTGAGAAAAGGTTTTTTCCGTGCATGCCTCCCAAACAGCTTGTTGGCATGTAGATAGCGCCTGATGGTTGTTTTGGAGACTTTGTGACCCCAAGATGCTACCATTTGTTGCAATTCTTTAACAGTGAGCTTTGGAGAACTTTTTATTTCTCTTACCATCCTCCTCACAGTGCGTGGTGGCAAAATAACCTTGCGCCCCTCGTCCAGGCTTGTTTACCACTATTCCAGTTGTTTTAAACTTCTTAATGATTCCTCTGACAGTAGATATGGGCAGGTGCAGGCGAGTGGCTATTTTCTTGTAGCCATTGCCTGACTTAGAAGGTCGACACACATCTGCCTTACTTGAATGGTGTGTTCCTTTGTCTTTCCCATGTTGAAGAATGGATAAGAGAAATGGCCTCTGTGTCACATCATATTTATACCCCAGGGAAACAGGAAGTGATGAATTACTAATTAAATGTTCCTAGATACTCTGATCAACTTTGTAAACTACTGTAGAAATGACAGAAATACTTATTTCCTAGGAATTGTTAGGGGTGCCAATAATTGTGGAACAGGTGATTTTATGAAAAATAATTATTTCTTAGTCAGGGATTTTTTTTTCCCCTTAAAATTCACTTGAGTTGAAGAATACATTTTTCTACAATTTTCAGTGTGAGAGTATGCTTCTGCAATAAAAATTGAATTTATTTTAAGGCTTTTAACACATCTTAACCAGGGGTGCCAATAATTATTGAGGGCGCTGTATGTATGTCTTGAATTGAATATGAAAGGGTAGCAATTGGGGGAAAAAATTGTTTTATTGTTCTGGTTAGTTTTTGAGGATGTAATTCTGCCACATGCAGTTGTCCCATTTAGTGTGGAGTGATCCTTATCTGTTTTCATTTGACCTGCTGTTGAGATGTACAAACCTTGATACCAAAAAAGTGGGGACATGATGTAAAATGTTAATAAGAACAGAAAACAATTCCTTTTCAG
Source organism: Gymnothorax javanicus (assembly GCA_029692085.1). Taxonomy (NCBI): domain Eukaryota; kingdom Metazoa; phylum Chordata; class Actinopteri; order Anguilliformes; family Muraenidae; genus Gymnothorax; species Gymnothorax javanicus. Next base: position 55,899,463 of record CM056193.1, read on the forward strand.
CCTATATTCAACTGAATACAGTATAAAGACAAGATATTTAATGTTTAAACTGATAAAGTTCATTGTTTTGGAAATATACACTCATTCTGAATTTGATGCCAACAACACGTTCCAAAAAAGTCAGGACAGGGGCACGTTTACCACCTTGTTACATCACCTTTTCTTTTAACAACACTCAGTACGCGTTTGGGAACTGAGGATACTAATTGTTGAAGTTTTGAAAGCGGAATTCTTTCCCATTCTTGCTTGATATACGACTTCAGTTGCTCAATAGTCCAAGTCTCCATTGCCGTATTTTGTGCTTCATAATGCGCCATACATTTTCAATGGGAGACAGGTCTGAACTGCAGGTAGGCCAGTCCAGTACCCGCACTCCTTTACTACGAAGCCACGCTGTCGTAACACATGCAGAATATGGCTTGGCATTGTCTCACTGAAATAAGCAGGGACGTCCCTGAAAAGGACATTGTCTGGATGGCAGCATATGTTGCTCAAAAACCTGTTTGTACCTTTCAGCATTAACCCTTTGCGCAGAAGCCAAATCTGGCTATTTATATGTCACCTTATTTACGGCATTATTATTCAGGACTGCAGCTTCACAGACATATCCTTACCTCATTTAAATCCTGTGAAGGTAATTGAGCACTTCAGGCCAGTTTTGGGAGTCTTTTTTTCTATAAATCACGTCATTTTCAGCTGCGCAATCATGCGCAACTTTTATTTATTTATTTATTTGTTTTTATTTCGGCATGATTGTATAGTCGTTTCATGACAATTTCAATACAACATGTATCATGACCGAAAGGGTCGCGGGAGAAGCGAGATCGCTTGTCAAAGTCCCGCCCCCAACTTCCAGAAAAACAGTTTGATTATGGTTAAGATATCATAAAGATTCATAAATCACAACAGAGCTGAGTGTCCATTTACACTACGATTTAAGCGTCACAACATAAGATCATAAAGATTTATGAACATCATGAAGAATTTTAATCACAATATAGCTGAGTGTCTATGTAAGTTTAGATTTGAGTGTCACTCTTAATTTAATCCATTAGACTTGGTCCAGAAAAACCTGAACTCCTTTCTTCATCATTTGGTTTGTTCCTAGTGATTTGGAGTAGGTGGAAGGTGCAATAATACGAGATCTTTGCATGGATCTCTTAGTTAGTCATCATCTCCGTCGACTTGGTTCACCCTTGCCTTATCGGATTAAATGACTCCTCGCAGTATGTTTAGTCCGTCCTTGCCTTCCTTGACGTCAAACTTTGAGAAAATACAACCTACCTTGTTGATACGCAAAGGCTTGTATACTGTTCTGACTGTCCAATCAATGCCTCTCAGTTACTGTGGAAAGTTTAAACTCTCGGGAATTGGATAAGAAATTAGTCAATCAATACATCCTTACCAGGGAAGCTTCACGAGGGCGTGAACTATAACTGTGCAGTTATGCAGATGAGCCTGAGTATATAATTGAGTGACTGGCTATCAACACCAGTACTTAGGGGGATAAAAGGGAGTGCTGAATTCGCCGATTGAGGAATCTACACGTAAATCCACGGTAGGGAACTACGCATTTTTTGCATGTGATGACTATAATGGATAGTAGAATGACATGGTATCAATACCATGTCGAATTTTTGCTGCAGATTTTTCTTTACTACTAATTGGGATACCATTAGCTCACTGTAGCTGAAGTGGTTGCTCCAGAAGAAAGCGATTTTTTCTGTAGCAAGAGATCATTTTTTTGAACTGCTGGCTCAATACTATGGGCAAGTATATTGAGCAGTTTGCACATCAGGCTTAGCTGAGGAGTTTAATTCAGGCAACTCCTGAAAAAAAGGGATTGGAGTGAACTCGTCCATATTCTAAACCGCGTTCAAGCTCGGCATGCTTGTGAATATTCAATAACTGATCCGGATGTGCCATCTAGTGACAGAATGTTATAACTGCGTGCATAAATTTGCAGCTCCATGTCTGCGGGCGGACACATCTGCACAAATGGGTTAATGGTGCCTTCACAGATGTGCAAGTTACTCATACCATGGGCACTAACACAACCTCAACCATCACAGATGCTGGCTTTTGAACTTTGCGCTGAAAAAAATCTGGAAATCCGTTTCATTTGTAGCCCAGAGGACACAACATCCATGATTTCCAAAAACAATTTGAAATGTGGATTCATCAGACCATAGCACACTGTTCCACTTTGCGTCAGCCCATCTCAGATGAGCTCAGGTCCAGAAAAGTTGGCGGCATTTCTGGATGTTGTTTAGGTATGACTTTCTCTTTGAATAGTAGAGTCTTAACTTGCAGTTGTACTGCATGCAGCGATGAACTGTGTGAAGTGACAATGGTTTTTCAAAAAATTCCCGAGTCCATGTAGTAGTATCCATTACGGATTGAAGTCGGTTTTTAATGCAGTGCCGTCTGCGGGATCGAAGGTCACAGGCATTCAATGTTGGTTTTTGGCCTTGCCCCTTATGCACAGAGATTTCTCTGGATTCTTTGAATCTTCAGATGATATTATGGACTGTAGAAGGTGAAATCCTAAATTCTTTGCAATTTTGCATTGAGAAACATTCTTAAACTGTTGGACAATTCGCCCACGCAGTTGTTCACAAATTGGTTAACCTCGCCGTCCTTGCTTGTGACCAACTGAGCCTTTCATTAAATATCTTGTCTTTGTCCTGTATTCAATTGAGTACAGAGTAAAAATGAATTGCAAATCATAATATTCTGTTCCTATTTACATTTAACATACTTAATTTTCCTCTAATTGAAAACTCAAAATTACGTTAATGCTGTTCTCCCTTTTATGAGAGTTGGGTAATAAAGAACCCCAAATTTAGTTATGTGTCCTCTCTTATCTAAAGTTTGCCAGGCTACATTTGAGTACCCATGCCTTATATTGCCTCTGACCGAAAGGCAGAATCAGGAGGACTTCAACAGTCAAGGGATAATTTGGAGGCTATCATCATACTTGCACATAAAAGAAACATACTTTTCCCTGCAGTGCTTGACACCAATGTCTGACCTCCCTTTCGCTCCTGGCTATTAAAAGCAGATGTTTTCATGAAAATAGTTTCTCACACAGAGCAAAGCTCACGGGAGAAAGGCAGAGCTGACAGAAGATAAAGTAGACAGCGGGTATAGACAGGACTCCTCCTGCACAACCAGTTCCATCCTTGCGACATCCCCTTGTTTCTCCAGAGGTCAAATGACTTGGACCTGTATTCCATTCACGTCAAACCCTCATTGCTCCTTAACTGCAGACTGCTATAACCTGGTGAAGTTCTCTCACTCTGGCCACACACAAATTAAAAAAAATGCATCCGCCGACAGCTCACCTCATCCAGTCCCATAAAACATTTAATGAATGGCAGTCCATTAAAATTTTGGGACTGTCCACTTAGAGACTTTGAAAGAGATGATTTAAATGTTATGGATTACATTCACATCAATTACTGATCATGTACAGATTCATGCACTGACATTAGAGAAGAGATTATGAAAAATTTTGGCTGTAAGCTGCACTGATAGCATATTGTATTTGATAATAGCCACCCTGACAGGAGAATCTAATTAGCAATCCCCCAAAAGATGCATTATCATGCTCGTCTTTAAGTAAAATTCCAAACACAAACTACAAATATCTACTAATTCAAAAGCCCAGTTAACACAATATAGCCCAGTATTGTGTTGGCATTGTGAAGGAGCAACACATTGTCAACTCGTCATATAGTGAGGCTACCTGACCAAGCGTCAATATACAATGCAACAGGAAGCTTTTGGTGTCTTTATTTGACGCTTAGGGTTTGGTTAAGGGTTAGGGGTTAAGGGTAAGGGTTCGTTTTAAACTGGTGTCAAAGAGGGATACCAAAAGCGTCCCTTTGCATGGTATACCGACGCTTGGTCAGGTAGCGTTAATACATGACACGTCGGGATGAGACTGGGCTCAAAGGGGAAGCAGCCAGAGAAAAATATTACTTGCCAATACTGAAGGAAAATGTAATTTAAAAGCCGTCTTTATGGATACCCATTTAAGCTGGGCACTGCCCTTTCATTTATTTAATCCCTCACTGTAAAGTGTCTTTGTGACAGTGTCTGTGAAAAGCGCTATACAAATAAATTGAATTGAATTGAACTTTGACATAGTATGCCTGTTGTTGTAAAAGGCCAGTACAAGTTAATACAAACCTGTCTTCCTAATGACTTTTCAAGCCTTCATAATAAAACAGCCAACTGCCTTGAAATTAATCGAACGATCACTACAGTAACTAAGAGATAGCACCGATATCTTTCTTTGTCATCCTAACTCCCTCAAAATACATTAAGCTCATCTGTCAATCATCCTTTTTCCCTATTGTATTGCCTTCTAATGCCAGATTGAAAAATAATCAAAACTGAAAATCAATGATGACAGGCACAGGCAAACAGGTAGCACTTTCTTGGGACAGCGGTTCTTCTGCAGTTTCCAACAAGTTTGCTTGAGCCAGGGCTCTGTGAAATATTTTGGCATCATTCGGATATATTTCTCACAGGGTGAGATGAAGCATTCAGAGTAATACCCATCCTCTGTAGTCTGAGATTTGTTTACCTTGAATCATTTTCCTACATTCCCAGTCATTTTTATTTGACCCAAAGAGAAGACTTTCAGCCATAGAGATAAAGTAGGATAGCAGTACAGCAGGCCCATGTGGAACTACCAGGGAGTACTGGAGCAGAGAGATGCAGCACACTTAACATTTAGAATTGCTGGCTGTCACTTTGCTGATGAGGAACCTCATGGCAACCACTGACACAGATAGTGACACATGATGGCAAAGCTGCAGGGGCTGATCACTAAAAGCCTTTCAAACAGACATGCACACAGTAAGACAGCGGCATAGCTGGCACAGCAGCCATAAAATAAAACAAAATTCCAAATCACAGCAGTATTGCTGCACAGCCTAGTCAACAAGCAGTTAAGGTTTACATTGTTGGCTGCATAGCAGGGTACATCAGTCATTACATGGTTAAATTGGATACAAGGAGGGACACAGCTGCACAGTTGAGTCAGCAACTGGTTTTAAAGCTGAAATGCAATATGAGCAGGAAGAGTGGGGAAAGGGTGCTGCTTAATGTTCCTTGGCTGAAATCCAAGCGCGAATCTTAAATGACATTAAACTCAGACCACCCCCTTCACCCAACCCCGTCCTGCCCAAATCTCTGACAGACAGTTTTAAATATACCCCTTGTACTCTTGTTTGGGCTAGAGAGTTTTTAAGCTCTCATGATTCAGGAGGGGGGCAGCACCCAGCTCAGGAAACTAAACTATATTTACCCCTCCCAACCAACCCTTACAACATCCCCCACCCCCATGTACATACACACAGTCCAGGAACCAGATTTTACTTCTCATAGTTGATGCAATAGTTAATATTCGCAGAAGTTTCCATCATCCAGTTTTTCCTTCTTGAATTAGTAGTTGAATAAATGTGCTGCCTAACTATACAGCGCACACGTTTTCGCAACATCTTAAAAACGTTATTTTTTTTTCTGCTGGAGGGCAGGATGAAGGATAAAAAACAGGTTACTAAAAAGATGTATAGCCCAATATATTCTTCAGCGCTCAAGCAAAGCCATTCAGCCTGAAATAATCCTAAATGCTTTGTTAATGTCTGCTTCTCATCTTGAGCACTTGGAGTATTTGCATGAGAGAAAATGAAACATGAAAACACAATGAACCCATTTGGAAAGTAAATCTGGTCCTTTCGTTTCTGCATCATTTCACATTTCAGCTCATGAAACGGTCACAAAAAGGCAAAAGCGACATCAATCCAATTAATGTTGAACACGAAAAGCTCAAATACAGAGAGTTCATCCACAAAAGACCATTATTATGGGATACTTACCGATCCAGTTGAATTTAAAGTATTCTGAAGCTACCTTCCTAAATAATCTCATGACAAAAACCCACCAAAAAGAAGGAAAAAAAAAAAACAATTCCCAACACCTTGGAACCCACTTCCTTGAGCTAAAAAAGGTTGTTTTAGCAGGACTGACTTTGAAGATGTCGAAAGTCACGTCTTTCCTCAGAAAATTATTTTTAAAATTTCTATTATGATTTTTTTTCTCATTTCGCAGCAAGAGAATTCTCTCTACCCTGAACTGGCTAACTGAAATTGAACTCTTCTGCTTCTCACTTTCTGCCTCACTCTCTCCAACAGGCACTCTACCACTTTGTGCGTGCTGAACAGACTCGTTCGGTTTGCTCAGGAATTCTGTGTGTCTTCTTCCAAGAACAATAGCCCCCATACTCTCACACTTAAAATCTTCGAACGCCTGGTGGGCAGCGTTTAACACAGGCTGTTTGTGTTTGCCAGCAACAGCACCTCAATTTCAGCTCAGCAATAAAAATGTACAGTCAAATCTGCAACATGGAGACAAAAAGAGATGAAGAATGTGACTATGACATGCAGGTTGAAGAGTCTGTAGGCACTGTGTCAATCACAAAATAACATTTATGTGCAACTTCACCCTTGGTGTCTGCAAATAGTGTTTTACATGCACATAATCTCAATAGGTCTTGGACATCTTTTTACAGCTAGCAGCTGATCAATGGAGCAAAAAGTCTCCCATAATTAAGTGATCTATAGATCTGTCAAAAGACAAACTCAAGTGCACCTCAACTATAAACTACCAAAAAATATGGAAAAGTAAGTAATATGAAGGTGTTACCATGCTTTCAGAATAGTGCGTCTATTTCAAATTTACACTAAAAGAATATGGCAATTCTACACCTCAGAATCTTTTGGAATTGACAATAGAAATTTAAAATCTGGGGGTATTTTCATCTCCCAATTTTTAATTTTTTTTTTTTTCAAACATGATGAGGCTTTTTTAAGCAGCTCGTCTCAGGAAGCAATGGCCCTTCATCTTTCTGACCAAATGAGACCTACATAACATCTTAAAACAGGCATAATCCCTAACATAGAGTCAAAAAGTGTTACTCTTGTGACAGAATGCCCCACACACAAGCAAGTGCTGTAAATGTTAGTAACCTTTACAATATTAATGACCTTGGATTTCACCCATGAGATTGCAGGAGGCAAGAAGGCTGCAGAGGTTGCAGAACCTGAAGGTTTTGCTCAAATGCAGATGACATCACACAAGAGACTGCTTCCAGTATTGCTGAAATGCTGCCTGAACGACACTCATTTAGAGTGCAAACCCATAATTGGTCAATGCAATTATTAAAATGGTTGCAGACTATCTCTATGGTATTGGGTATTCTGCAGAATTGTTATATAGCTAAATAAATGCTACAGTGCTCACACGTACTGATTTAAGGACTTAATCCACATCACCAGAGAAAAGGTTAACTGGTTAGGTTCTGCAGTCAAATCATAACTTGTTTGACCACATCTGCAGAAAAAAAAACAAGTGTTGCCAGGCAGTAAAAACCTTACTCCCGAGCACATATTTTAGTGCTTCTGATACTGACTCAGTTTTACAAGTGTGACCTCACCCGATTTCAACTTAAAGTGCTTTGAAAATTTGTGAGCTTCAGTTTGACCTTTCAAGGTCACTCAAGGTCAAAGGACATATTGTCAAATAAAAGCCCATATAGGCGATACTACATGCTCATGATGGTAAACATATGTCTATCTGCAACCATTTTTGAGTTATAATGGAAAATATATTATTTTCACTGAAGACCGTGACCCCCCCGACACCTCAACCGCTAAAGACACTATCAAAGCTACCCCACCACAGCATCTGGTTGGAAGCAGAATTGAAAGATGCATATTTTGTTTTTGGCTGGAAGTCAATGTGATGAATTTGAAGAAAGCAACAGTGTTTACGCCAGCGAATTTCAGTGTACCGGGCCGCTACGCAGTGACTGGGGCCGCTACGCTGTCTTTCAAAAAACGTAGCGGCCCAAAAATGCAAAGTCATGCGCCAGACTCGCGCCTTGGCTGTACGTGAGCCAACCCTTTGTAACTTTTCAAAATATAGTGTTCAAAAATTAATTTCTAACATCATACATATTAAAATTAATGAATTTATTGACACAACATTGACATTTTTTCACGGAGAAATACCGGAAGTTGGTTTCCACACGACTCCTTTCAACTATGGTTTCAATCAGCTTTTAATTTACCTTCGGCGGATAAACACCCGATAATTTGATTGTCATTCGGTTTAGGAATGTCTTTTCTACCATTGAAAATGAATGTAGACGATAACATCAGAGCGCACCATTGTAAAGACGGTCATTGTATGGCAGAAGAGTTGCGAGGATTTCTCCATGGATTGCGTCGCATCACCTCGGAAATGTCAGAAATAATTTCTGACATAATAATCTATAATCTATAACTTTTATAGATGAACGTCTTGTGAAGCTAACCAGCCTAGTTTGAAGACATGTCAGGCCACTTCGGTCAATATTAGAGATATCGGTTAGATTTTTTCACAGAATATTCCTTACGTGATGGAGAATGACTTTGTTAAAAAAAACCGTACATCACCAAAAACCGACTTTCCTCGGGTTTTCACAGGCGGGGTCACATTTGATCTATTCTGAGTCAGTCAGTCAACGGCAAACTTTCTGCAGAGAGATTTGATTACTTTGCCACTACATTGCATCGGTACAGAAATGTTGGAGTTTGTGAACTTTTTTTTTCACCCTCCACGCGGCCTGCAGAAGGCGTAGGGCAGCGGCTAAGTGTATTTTATTGGCGATTTTTTTGGAAACATGTCAGCGTCCAAGCGTGGGAATATTGCAGCGTATTTCGCCCAGGCCCCCGAATGTGAGACTTCAGCAAAATGTAACAATAGGTAATGATGTAAAGTAAAGATAAAAGGGCATTAGTGCAGTTGTACATTTGCCACAATTTGTAATAGTAATACTTTGGGTTCACCATTTGATTTGGTGAATAGTAAGTCAGACATAATTTCCTTATGCTCTGCATGTACATTGTAATGGTGAGACCTTGTTTGTATTCTTCAGAAGAATAAAGTTCAGTGGGCTTTCTGCAACTCTTGTATTCAATATTATTGATTGCACTTGCAGGCTTTCAGATCAGATCACACTTAGAAAAGGTTCCTTGTTTCCAAAAAATAACTTTGTAGGCAAAGAAAAAGATGGGAGGACAATATCTCAGAATGGACTTGCCTGACTCTAGAAACAGTAAGAAGAACAGAGGATGGGGAAAGGGTAGAGAAAACTGATTGCCAGATCATCCTTGGTGTTGAACAGTCATACAGAAGGGGTTCGTGAAGTTAAGTTCTCTTGCTGTGAGAGTCTTGAACTTGAATATTGTGTCAAGGCCCTGTGCAAAAGGTTATTAACTGCCAAGATATCATTAATCGGGAAACTAAAAATTTAAAAATAACACCTCCAAATGTGCTAAAATGCCAGAGCTTCCGGGCAGGGCCGTCACAGTGGGGGGTTATCCAGGTAAGCTGTTCTGGGGCCCCAAGCACGGCGGGGGGGGGGGGGGACTTGGCACTTGTTAAACTTTGAATATTTTTTTCCTTTTAAAAAATTGGGGGCCCTTCAGGAGGCTTATTCTTGGGGCCCAGAATTTGGTGCTACGCCCCGGATCCCCCATGGGGGCACTACCCCTGGACCCCGCAGGAAGCCTAGGCAGCCCGCGGACCCCCAGCTGGTCATTACCCCTACGCTGCAAAAAATTCCTGGTGAGAACACTGAGTAATTACAAAAAAAAAACAAGTTTTACATTTCCGATGACCTTGACCTTCATCCGATTACCCCCAAAATTTAATCAGGTAATTGCCTAACTACCCTGAAAGTTTGAAGTCAATCAGTGCAACTGTCTAGACGCTGGATTGATAACACACAGACACACAAACAAACAAAAAGACAAATGAAAGGTCATTCTTAGAACGACAACTTGCTGAAATCAAAATTGAAAAAGGTTATAAACTATCATATTGTCTAAAGCAGTGCTTCCCAAACCTCTCCTGGAGGCCCACCTGTCCTGCATGTTTTAGATTTCTACCTGCTCCAGCACAAGTGATTCAAGTGATCAGCCCGTTAATCACCCCCTAAAGCTAATTGATGACAACCTGATCATTTGAATCACCTGTGCTGGAGCAGGGAGAAATGTAAAACATGCATCACAGGTGGGCCGCCAGGAGAGCTTGGGAAACATTGGTCTAAAGTACAGAATCAAAAAAATTTATTTTGGCAAACATCAACCTACGTCAGAGTGACATCATCGCAACCCGAGCCGCTAGAACTGCATTGCGTTGACGAAAAGAATGGCTTTATTTTCAAGTCTCTCGCTTCATTAGATATGAAGTTTTGGATCAAAATGTGTTTTCGACCTTTTGTGTGACCTTGACCTTGACCTCTGAGATAAAAACTCAAAAAAGTATGGGTCTATTCCGAAATAGTTGGGACAAAGTGCAAATCGTGAATAAAATCAAAACGCAATGACTTTAAAATCACACCAGCCAGTATTTTATTCACAATAGAACAGAGATAACATAGCAAATGTTGAAACTGAGAAATTTTACAATTTAATCCACAAAATGAGCTCATTTCAAATTTGATGGCAGCTACATGTCTCAAAAAAGTTGGGACAGGGGCCTGTTTACCATGGTGTAGCATCCCCTCTTGTTTTCAACACAGAGTGGAGGCATTTGGGCATTGAGGAGACAGGTTTCTTGAGTTTAGCCATTGGAATTTGATACCACTCTTGTTTAATACAGGCTTCCAGCTGCAGGAGTGTTTTGGGTCTCCTTTGACGGACTTTTCATTTAATTATGCACCAAATGTTCTCAATCGGTGAAAGATCAGGTCTGCAGGCAGGCCAGTTCAGCACAAGGACTCTTCTACTATGAAGCCATGCTGTTGTAATAGCTGCAGTATGTGGTTTTGCATTGTCCTGCTGAAATACACAAGGTCTTCCCTGGAATAGATGTCGTCTGGAGGGGAGCATATGTTGCTCTAAAACCTTTATATACCTTTCAGCATTCATGGTGCTTTTTAAAACATGCAAGTGTCCCACACCATATGCACTAATGCATCCCCATACCATCAGAGATGCTGGCTTTTGAACTGAATGCTGATAACAGGAGGGGCAGTCTTTCTCCTCTTTAGCCCGGAGGACACGACGCCCATGGTTTCCAACAAGAATGTCAAATTTGGACTCGTCTGAGCACAGGACACTTTGCCACTTTGCTACAGTCCATTTTAAATTAGCCTTTGCCCACAGAAGATGGCGGCGCTTCTGGATCATGCTCAACAATGGCTTCCTTTTTGCATGATAGAGTTTTAGGTGGCCATCTGTGGATGGCACGGCGGACTGTGTTTACTGACAGTGGTTTCTTGAAGTATTCCTGAGCCCATTTAGTAATGTGAATGACAGAATCATGCCAGTGAGTGATGCAGCGGCGTCTGAGGGCCCTAAGATCACAGGCATCATTAAAGGTCTTCGGCCTTGTCCCTTACTCACAGAGATTTTTCCAGTTTCTCTGAATCTTTTGATGATGTTATGCACTGTCGATGATGAGACCTTCAAAGCCTTTGCAATTTGACGATGAGGAACATTGTTTTTAAAGTATTTTTTTATTTATTTATTTTTTTACGCAAGGCTTCACAGGTTGGAGAGCCTTGGGCCATCTTTACTTCTGAGAGACTCAGCCTGTCTAAGGCATCCCTTTTATAGCCAAACATGTTACACACCTGATGCCAGTTAACTTAGTTACTTGCTAAATGTTCTTTCAGCTGATTCTCTTATATGTGAACCCTCGTCCAACCAAGGGTTTTTCTACTACAACCCCGACCGAGGGGGGCCCCCCTGATTATTTGGAAATTAAGCGATAAACATCATCTTGTTCGGTATCCGTATACATCTACAGATGTCCTCTCTTCAAATCAAGTACAAATAAAACACATTTCAACATTCTGACGTCATAGTGATGTCATAACTAACACCATATTAGGAAAAAACATCAAAATGACAAAAAACCATTTTTTAAATATTTTTATTAGATTTAGCTGAAAATAAGTAACTTTCTGTAACCTCTAGAACTACTGATACTACAATTAATATTTTAGTATTATTATAAATGTTATAAACTCATGAGTACCATAAATTTTACATTACTATGATGTCATAAATAACTCATTTTGGGAAAAAAAACACAAAAAAGGAAAACAAATAGTTTTCTGAACATTTTTCACATTTTCTTTACTTTGTTTTTCCCTACGATAGAACAAGGCTTATAATATCAGTAATATGTCTGGAACATATGTTCTCTTTCAAAACAAGAATCAAACATCACAAACTTCAGCACTGTGACGTCACAATGACGTCATTATAAATGTCATATCTGAAAAAAAATACAAAAACACACTTGCATAAAAGGTTTATCTATGAATTATGAGTACAATTTTATGAACAATTCTATGAACTTGTATAATAGTAAGCCTATAGCACAGTATAAAAATAGTATACAGTACAGTAACCAGTCAAACACACAAGTAAAAGTATGTCGGTCATGCACTTCTAATATTAGTAGGTGAAGATCACTTCAAGGTTACTGGTCACTGCTGGTCATTGTAATTCCAAGATTTACTAATACAAGGACAAGCTACATCAATAAATCAATAAGGATAACAATCAGTGTGGTCTACAAAGTTCATTGAGCACAAAACATAATAATATTTGCAACGAATTTGTAAGCATATTTTGTATCAAAAACAGGCAAAAATTGACGCTGGTGGCAACCAGCCCCCCCTACCCTTCGACTTTGACGACCTACCCTACCCCCGGGGGGTGAGGTACCCACATCATTTTTTCATAAAATGAGCGCAAAGGATGAATAAACAATTACCTAGAAGCATTAGATCATATCTGTTAGCGTTTTTGTGCGACAGGAAAAAATCTGTTAAGGGGGGGTGGTAACCACCCCCTCCTTGGCTGGACGAGGGTTAATTGCTTTTTCAGCCCTTTTTTGCCTGTGTCCCAACTTTTTTGAGACCTGTTGCAGCCAGAACATTTGAAATAAGCTCATTTTGTGAATAAAAATGTAAAATGTCTCAGTTTCAACATTTGAAATGTTATCTGTGTTCTATTGTAAATAACATATTGACTCATGTGATCTGAAAGTCATTGCATTTTGATTTTATCCACAATTTACACTTCATCCCAACTATTTCGGAGTACTTAAACTGCACTGATTACTATCTTAATCTTGAATTTAAACTTAAACACTTGTTACCATTTTACATTTTATTTCAGTAAAACAAAAATTCTGCCACTGATGTGGAATAATTTTAACTCATTTCTAGGATTGTCCATGAGGTAAGAAAATTTCACTTGTCAAGCTCATGATAACTTAAAATAGACCAATGTTTTCTACTTGAGAAAGAAAAAAATAACTGAAGTCTCGTAATAAGATGAAATTATCTGTTAAATTACTTGATGACTTTTTGTCGTGAACACTGTAGAAACAGTACCAGTAGTGGAGCTACGGGGGGGTAAAGACACGTCCCTTTTAGTCCTGGCTAGATTTCAATCATTTTCCTTTATTGACGTCTTTTCCAATTATCGTAATTGGCAACTGAAGACACGGTTTCTCACCGTATGCGATCTAACAGTGATGAAATCATGGGCCAAATTCAGTGCAGAAAAATAATTTACTTATTAATTGGCCAATGCTTCGTGTGATTGAACCGGTCCATGTACCAATGAAACGCAGACTTTCACTCTCGGTATTTCGTGGGTTGATTTAAAAAAAAAAAAAAAAAAGTGGCACTCGGCAGTTAAATAGCCTAGGTTATAAAAAGCGTGCGGCTCAAGCCATTTGCGTGAAAGTCGACAGGTAGGCTATGCAATTTTGAATAACGTAGATTTAAATACAGCAAATACTCGTCCAGATGAATGATTGTCGTCTTACCTAATCGGGGAGAACAAGCAGCACCTGTTAAGTGCGGAGCGCTCTCGGAGTGAACCTTTTGTTAAGCATGAAGATGACTCAGAACAGGTCAGGATTTATAATTGTTTTAAACGGCTGTTTTGTGCAACCCAATTCTCTGTTCCGCCACTGTACTGAATTTAACCCGCGATTTAATCGCTGTTAGATCGCATGTGGCGAGAAACCATGTCTTGAGTTGCCAATTATAATAATTGGAAAAGACGTCAATAAAGGAAAATGATTGAGATCTAGTCAGGACTAAAAGGGACGTGTCTTCGCCCCCCCTGTAGCTCCGCCACTGAACAGTACCATCACGTACAATACTCTAAACTGCCTATAGGTTGACATGTCGGAGCTCTGGCAAACAATGATATTAGGCATTTGTGGGAAGGTGGGGGGAGGGTTACTACAACCCCATTTTTAGAAAAGTTGGGACGCTGTGCAAAATGTAAATAAAAACAGAGTGCAATGACTTGCAAATCATTTAAACCCTATATTTAATTGAAAATAGTGCTTAAGACAACATATCAAATGTTGAAACTGAGAAATTTTATTGTTTTTTGAAAAATATTTGCTCATTTAGAATTTTATGACAGCAAAATCTTTCACAAAGGTCGGGACAGGGGCAATGTTTACCACTATATTGCATCACCTTTTCTTTCAACAATACTCAGAAAGCATTTGTGAACTGAGCTGACACACTGCTATAGTTTTGGAAGCACAATGTTTTCCTTTTCTTGCTTGATAAAGACTTTCAGCTGAGCAACACTTCAGACTTGTTTGTCTTTTTTTTCATAATGCACCAAATATTTTCAGTGGGTAACAGGTCTGGCCTGCAGGCTGGCCAGTTTAGCACCCAAGCTCTTTTACTACTGAGCCATGTTATTGTAATACGAGCAGAATGCTGACTTAGGCAATGTTTTGCCGAAATAAACAAGGCCTTCCCTGTCAGATGATCAGATGTCTGGATGGCAGTATATGAAACTCCAAAACTTGTATATATTATGTAGCATTAATGGTGTCCTTACAGGTGTGCAAGTGACCCATGCCATGTGCAATAATGTACCCCCATACAACAATGGATGCTGGCTTTTGAACTGTGCACTGATATCAAGCTGCGATGGTCCCTCTCCTCTTTGGCCCGGAGGACGTGGCGTCCATAATTTCCCAAAATAATTTCACATTTTTGACTGGTTAGACCACAGGACAGTTTCCCATTTTGCCCCAGTCTTAAATGTGCTGTGGCCCAGCGAAGGACGTAGCATTTCTGGATCTTGGTTTAATATTTGCATGGTAGGGTTTTAACTTGAATTTGTGGATGCAGCAAAAAATGGTGTTCACTGACAATGGTTTACAGAAGTGTTCCTAAGCCAATGCAGGGATTTCCACTTCAGAATCCCATCTGTTTTTAAGGCAGTGTTCCCTGAGGGCCTGAACATTATGGCATTCAATATTGGTTCTCAGTCTTCTCCTTGCTTACAGAAATTTCAGTGAACGCTCTGAATCTTTTGATAATATTATGTACCGTAGAGGATGAAATCCCCAAATTCTTCGCAATTTTACATTGAGAAATGTTATTTTAAATTGTCAAAATTTTTGCCGATGTTTTCCCGGATTGGTAAAGCCATTGCCACCCTTATGTCTGAAAGACTTTTTATTATCATGTTACTGACCTGTTGCCAAATAACCTTGTTTGCAGTTAGATGTTGCACCAGGTGTATTTTTTGCATTATTAAACTTTTCCAGTCTTCTGTAGCCCCTGTCCAAACTTTTTAAAATGTGTTGCTGGCATCAAATTCAAAATGAGCAGATGTTTTTCAAAAAACAATAAAACTTCACAGTTTCAACATTTGATATTTCGTCTTTGCACTATTTTCAATTAAGTATAGGGTTTTAATGATTCGCAGATCATTGCATTCTGTTTTAATTTACATTTTACACACTGTCCCAAATTTTCTGGAAATGAGGTTGTATTTAATTGAAAGATACAGTCGACAATCATACTCAAACTAGCCTGACACTGCTCGCAAATCTGAGGACTTATTTAAAGGCTTTCAGACTATGACTATGGAAGTTGTGCTGAGATACAGTCTTTTAAAGTTCGTAACGGCCTACTGAGCTCAGACGTACAACTTCAACATCACATGTTTTATTCACTCTTATGGGACAAACCTGATGGTTCTAGTTTTCTTATACTGCATTCTTATACTGCATTATACCTTTCTTATACTGCATTCAATGCTTGGTCAATTTGTTTACGATAATGTTTTCCCCCTTAAACATGAACTTTTTAATGCCATTCAAAAAAATAGGGAGTTAATTTTCAGTCTTCTCTCGTAATCCGATAAACAAAAGGCTAAAACCATACAGGGAATTACCTAGAAAGCTGAGATGTTTTTCTAATTGTTAACTAGACAGTCCGGTGGGCTGTGACTGCATTGGTGTAGCCCCCGAAAGCCCGCTTCAGCACCTTTTTTGGGCATTGTTCGGCCAATACTGTCGCCTTGGCCACCAAAATTGATAGGTGTTATAACTGAAGTATATCACATGTCCATATCAAATATGAAAGCAATCGGTCCAAAATTGCAGCCTGTATTGCGTCCACAACAAAATCACCGTGTTTTGCCACTAATGTGCATATTATGCGGCCAGTACTGTCACCATGGCAACCAAAATCAATAGGTGTCATAAGTGAAGAATAACACATGTACATACAAAATATGAAAGTAATGTGTCAAAAATTACAGCCTGTACAGCATCCACTAGGAAGAGGGTATGTTTCAGCACCAGGCGGCCAAAATGTAGAGAGCACCAAAGGCCAAAACCAAATTAATCAATTTTGCAAGAAAAATAGGCGATAATGACATTGTATGAAGATAAAACAGTTTAAATCAATATTTAGGAGCGCACTGAAAACCAATATTTTATCATTTTTTTAAACTGTTACATTATTTATTCAACTAGCAGTAGGGCTGGGCAATATATCGATATGATATCGATATTGTGATGCAAAGTAAAATATCATCACGGATTTTGGATATCGTAATATTGTGATATGAAATAAGTGATGGCTTTTCTGGTTTTAAAAGCTGAATTACAGTAAACAGTTGCATTTTTCTGCTCTTACAGGACTGTTGAAGCTGTTGCCTGCACCTGTTTGGTCGTAATGTCAACATTACTAATAAATGGTTATCAAAAATATCATTGTGTAAATATTTTGCGAAAGCACCAACATTTGCCCCGAAAATATTGGCAAAATATCGATATCGAGGTATTCCGTCGCAAATATCGAGACATTAGATTTTGTCCATATCGCCCAGCCCTAACTCGCAGCAATTTATCGACTGAACAATCATGACCAATAATTAGAAATGATAATGAAAAAGTGATTGCCTATTGCCAACATTTATACAACTGATATGGCATTGTAAAGGATGCAGACCCGGCGGCAGAAACAAATTCGTGGACGGGTACTAAATATACTCGGGGGGGAGGGCATTATGATTTTTCAACATTATGAGTAAAATCATAGTGGAAAGCGGTTGTTTTTTTTTTTTTTTTTTTACTTTTTGAAGGAAATTTAACAAATAAAGCTTAATTTCATTCATTGTCAGCAGCAGAATTATTTTGTAACAAGCGTTCTTGGCATTGTCTGCGGTGCTGAACTGGACAACGGCCGAAATCCTATGCGGAAAGGCAACTAAAAAAAATACTGACTCGCACAAAAACAAAGACTGAAACGGATATATCTTCGGAGGGTCTCTCTCCATTTATGTAACTCTGCTGAATGACGTAGGCAACAACATCCGCACAGCAGAGAAAACACTTAAAATTGGAACAAGGGGCCGAAATTTTGCAACCTATCAAAATATGCTACCTTGCTTCTGCGCATGCGCAAACCTAAAATCTCGGGCTGTTTCTTTGCTCATATCTTAAATATCTTCAAAAATCATAAAATTAAATTTTTTCAGTGCGCCTTTCGACCTGCAAGCGTTAAAATATTTGCATGTACACGCCGGGTTTTCCTTTAAATGCAGAAATTAGATGATAATTGCGTATATGGGCATATATATTCAAACAAACTTATCCAATTCATAATAACGTCTGCTTATGTTATAATAAGCTAACAAATAACAGCGTTACTACTGTAGACTGATTCATATGCCAATATTACGGCAAAAACAAAGACTTCACGATCGCTTTGCATTACGGTAGCATTTTTTGACAAGGAAGGACATTGTCAGAACACCGGCCGATGGCAGCAGCCAACTGCACAGCGTAAATTACCACTAGCTATGTGATCCATTCACATTAAGTACGCAATAGAACAGCCGTATCAAACCATAAACCTAAGTTATATGCTTCTCACAAAACATTGAAACAAATGCAAACATATACTCAAAATAATTAGCCTAAGTCTACTCCATGCTTTGACATTTGCAGTAATACAAAAGCCCACATTATAGCCTATCGAATCGTGTTTTGCACCCACGAGCAACATTGTAATAAAACAGTTCAGTTCATAAGAACGCTTAATTCAAAATTACAGACACCAACAGTATTAAATTGCTTGCGCTTAAAACATAATGTGAGCGGAGTTTTCTCAAGCCGGAAGGATGTATGGTTGTAGGATACCACCCTCACACAACGTTGCCGTATTCTTGAGTGAGTGGGCGTGTCGTTGGTCGCACTAAGTGCTCAGAAGTCCAGCGCAGCGTGACAACGGGAGCCGCACAGCCCAGTTGCTGTTTCGAAAATCGCCACTTTGGGTAATTTTCGGGCACCACAGCCACTTGAAAAAAGGGCAAGCCAAATTGGCCATTTCAGTAGTAGGGCAGGGGGGCAACCACGGCAATTGCCGCTAGGCCGTGGTATAATTCATGCGCTGTTCAGCACAAATTTGCACATTCTTCGGCTGTCGCCATGGCACCAAAAATTTATAGGTGTCATAAGTGAAGTGTAACACACGTCCATACCAACTATGCAAGTATTCGACCAAAAATTGCAGCCTGTGCTGCGTCCACAAGGAAATCTCTATGTTTTGCCACTACTTTGCATATTATTCGGCCAATACTGTCGCCATGGTAACCAAAATCAATAGGTGCCATAAGTGAAGTACAACACATGTCCATACATACCAAATATGAAAGTAATTGGTCAAAAATAACAGCCTGTAGAGCATCCACAAGAAAGTGTCTACAGACACGGACGCGGCAGCGGCGGCGGAGATGACACACGTGAATCCACAGTAGCCCAACTTCGTCCGGAGGCTACAATTTCTAAGATTTCCATCCTTGTGGTCTTGAACCGTATATGTAAATTAATCTTTTTGTCATTATCACCTCTTAATGATTACAGGCTATATATAGGCTAGGTCTTAAGTGTTCGGTAAAAGAAGTAAAAATTGATTGATTGTCGTTCAGGCATAGTACGAGGAAACAGGTTGACCAAATCCAGCGATAAAAGGTGAAGTCACTGCTTCCCCTGACAGCACGTCTCTGGTTGACAGGTAGTCACTCTGCCCCTTATAGTATGAGATTTGTCAGTGCCAGGTCAGTCACACCTGACTCTTAAGGAAGAAATTATGTTCATCATCACCAATATACAGAAAATCTAAATTTAAAGATTAAATGCCCAAATTTAAGAGTCGTGTGACCATGTTCAATGCTACTATCCAGCAGCTTCCCTCAAAAACACTGCTTTTATATTGTCCTCCCTGATACCCAATTCGAAAATGAAATCTGAGCTTCAGATAGCCATCATCTATGACAACATCAAAGTGCACTTTGCCTTAATAACCACTCAAAACAATATACAACACAAGTTCACAAACAAAAAATCCAGCTGTTACGCCACCCGAGAGAATCAAGCCAGAGCAGAACAGCAGTTCAATACTAAATCAATAAATCAAAAAATAAATCAACCCTGGATCCACTGCTTACACTCCTAGACCACCAGATGATGTTAAATCCTGTGATGGTTGTGGGAAGGAAAAAAGGCAATTCATTTCACGGGGCACTGTCTTCCACTGCCGGAGTCAAACCTATTTCAGTGCTCATTACCTCTGGAACCATTACGAGAACATAGTCATTCGAGACCCAGCACCACCATCACATAATTTAACACAAAAGTATTGCGTTGGAAATTGGAAATTAAATCATACCATCGGCAACGCGCACCATTACACATGCTAACATAGCAAGGGGGGTTCTCTTGGCTAGATGGGACCAATATATAATTTCAGGTTCAATGATACTCTCAAGCTCCAGAGTAATTTGTGGGCATGACAGTATAGTGAGACCAGGCACATTTAAAGGCAGGTAATGAGAGGAGGAGAGCAAATGAGGAAATGGAGAAGCCAGTAATTACATTTTCTCCTCCTGAAACAGACATTCTGCAATGCACCAGTCAATGGTGGTGTGCAGTCACTGTTGTATTACATTGGTAAAAGAAAAATTAGGGCAGTATTTATCCTTACACACAGGACATGTCTCCCAGTGAAATACTTTCATTGTATTAGTTAACTGATAAATTTCTTTGAATATGAATACATTGCTTTGCATAAAATTGATGCACTGGGATTATTAAACATCTGAGTGTTATCAGAGGAAACAAAGGTCTCGCTGATTCAGAGGTTGTTTTCGGCCTTGCCCTAGAAACCCCAAAATTTGACCAGATTCTTTCCATCTTTTTACTATATCACACAGCGTAGAGGGTGAAATGCCTAAAAACCTAATTATTGCAACTTGCCAAACCAATGTTTATCCTAAGCTGCCCCCACACCACCTTTTTTGGAGTCTGTTACAGTCATAAGATTTGGAAAAATGTGCATTTCCTATGAAAAATAAATTCATCAAGGAATGTACTAGGGTTTTTAATATAATAGAGGGTGAGTTCCCCAAAGGATCCTGCAAGAATTCCCACCAGCGATACAGTACATTAAGCAATATTTCCAATACGTGAGATTCACTTGACAGAAGTAATTGGCTTTCCTGTTCTAATTCCTTGCCATAGTCTTCCTGTTACCATTATAGCCATGGTGAATCTGATAGAGATACATATGATCTTGAAAAATGCAAACAAGGCAGTGTTCTCACCAGGATTTTTTTTGCAGCGTAGGGGTAATGACTGGCTGGGGGTCTGGGGGCCGCCTAGGCCCCCTGCAGGGTCCAGGGGTAGTGCCCCCGTGGGAAACCCGGGGAGCAAATCCCCCCCGAAACTCTGGCATTTTAGCACATTTGCAGGTGTTACTTTTCAATTTTGACTTTGCCGATTAATGATATCTTGGCAGTTAATAACCTTTTGCACAGGGCCTTGACATAACATTCAAGTTCAAAAAACTCACAGCAAGAGAACTTAACTTCACGAACCCCTTCTGTACGACTGTTCAACACCAAGGATGATCTGGCGATCAGTTTTCTCTACCCTTTCCCCATCCTCTGTTCTTCTTATTGTTTCTAGAGTCAGGCAAGTCCATTCTGAGATATTGTCCTCCCATCTTTTTCTTTGCCTACCAAGTTATTTTTTGGAAACAAGGAACCTATTCTAAGTGTGATCTGGTCTGAAGGCCTGCAAGTGCGACCAATAATACTGAATGCAAGACAGAGTTGCAGAAAGCCCACTGAACTTTATTCTTCTGTAAAATACAAACTAGTTCGCACCATTACAATGTACATACAGAGCATAAGGAAATTATGTCTGACTGACAATCAAATCAAATGGTGAACCCAAAGTATTACTATTACAAATTGTGGCAAATGTACAACTGCACTAATGCCCTTTTATCTTTACTTTACATCATTACCTATTGTAACATTTTGCTCATGTCTCACATACAGGCGCCAGGGCGAAATACGCTGCAATATTCCCACGCTTGGACGCTGACATGTTTCCAAAAATATCGCCAATAAAATACACTTGGCAGCTGCCCGCAGGCCGCGCGGAACGTGAAAAAAAAAAAAGTTCACAAACTCTAACCTTTCTGTACCGATGCAATGTAGTGGCAAAGTTCCGAAAACGTAATTAAATCTCTCTGCATAAAGTTTGCCGTTGACTGATTGACGCAGCATATATCAAATGTGACCTTGCCTGTGAAAACCCAGTGAAAATCGGTTTTTGGCGATGTACAGTTTTTTTTTTTTTTTTTTTTTTTTTTTTAAACAAAGTCATTCTACATCACGTAAGGAATATTCTGAGAAAAAATCTAACCAGTATTAGAGATATTGACCGAGGTGGCCTGACATGTCTTCAACCTAGGCTGGTTAGCTTCACAAGACGTTCATCTATAAAACTTATAGATTATAAATCATTACGTCAGAAATTATTTCTGACATTTCCGAGGTGATGCGACGCAATCCATGGAGAAATCCCCGCAACTCTTCTGCCATATAATGACCGTCATTACAATGGTGCGCTTTGATGTTATCGTCTACATTCATTTTCAATGGTAGAAAAGACGTTCCTAAACCGAATGACAATCAAATTATCGGGTGTTTATCCGCCTAAAAGCCGATTGAAACCATAGTTGAAAGGAGTCTTGTGGAAACCAACTTCCTGTATTTCTCCGGGAAAAAATGTAAACGTTGTGTCAATAAATTAAATTTAATATGTATGATGTTAGAAATTAATTTTTGAACACTTTATTTCTAAAAGTTACCAAGGGTTGGCTCACGTATAGCCAAGGCGCGTGTCTGGCGAATGACTTTGCATTTTTGGGCCGCTACGTTAATTGAAAGACAGCGTAGCGGCCCCAGTCACAGCGTAGCGGCCCAAGTGGCGAGAACACTGCAAGCTGTTCAGGGAATTATAACTCATTTGGAGGAGTACATCATACATTATCTGACAATGAATAAAAAAAATTGAACACTGAATGTCGTCTGCAGGGCTGTCAATGAAAAACAATAAAATCGTGCTTATTTAACCTTCATCCTGCCATGCTATTTCACACCTAAACGTTAGGTGCAGACAGGGCCGGCGCGGCCATATAGGCGAACTAGGCAGTTGCCTAGAGCGGCACTTTCTCAGGAGCGGCAAAATGGGGCAAGTGAATACAATCTTGGAGAAACAAAGACCGGCAGGCTCAATCTTTATGTGAGCATATTGAAAGGCTGAGGAATATGTCAATCACACACACACACACACACACACACACACACACTCTACATCTGCACACGCCCCCTCCCCAGCCTCCCGCCCCCAGCTCTCAAGAGCCAATGGTAGCCTGGCCAACTGACATGAATTTGTTTGTGTGCCTGAAAAAAAAAAAAACTTTCGAAAGATGTAAGGCTTCGGAGACAAAGGTTGCAGCATGTATAAACAACCAAAATCAACCAGTTGTGACAACGAAAAGAGAAAACTTTTAAAGGAGCAAGCACTACAAAAGCAGAGGGATTCGTTTTAAAAATATATATATATCCCGCCAGCATTTGCAAGGATGCTCCTTCAAGTTCAAGAGGAGAGACGGCAAGTGCTAACAGCACAACCACTCCCGCCGGCACCATTGCTTTGCAGGACCCGGAGGTAGCAGAGACAGGTGGTGCTAGCACAAGTAGCAGCATCGCCAGAGCGGAGGACGCTAGCCAGCAGTCAAATTTAGCGTCAAATCTACTAGCAAGTCAGGACATTGCTAACTCAGCTAACGACATCTTCACTTCACCAGACAAGGCAAGTGCCAGCAGCATCAGCAGAGCGCCCACACAGACACCTGCACAAACAGTTGTACACTGTGAGGATAGTTTGAATGATCCCAGCAAATGGCCACCAACAGTAAACCAAGGACTGCGAGACATTTTGACCCAGAGAGGACCATATCAAGTCAGAGGAATACATTTTCCTAGAGGCAGTGCAAACAGGAAATTCTCTGAATGTCATTATAGTCGGATGTTAACAAACGGAGAGAGACTAGAAAGGCCCTGGCTCATTTATTCAGTGAGCAAGGACGTTACTTTTTGCTTCTGTTGTAAAATTTTTTGTGGAAGTGAGAAAAAGTCAGCTCTTGCAAGAGGTGGTGTTAAAGACTGGAAAAACATATCAAGCATCCTCAGCACCCATGAAAAATCAACGGAGCATGTTGAAAATTTTCATAAGTGGAAAGAGCTGGACATGAGACTGTCTTCCCAAAACACAATTGATGCACAAAATCAGCGGAGACTGGCTGCAGAGACAGTGCACTGGCAAAATGTATTGCAGCGGTTTATTAGTCTTATCAAAGTTATGGCTATTCAAAACCTGGCATTTCGTGGTAGCACAGACAGATTGTATGAGCATAATAACGGGAATTTTCTCAAACTAGTGGAGATGATTGGTCTTTTTTGACAGCGTCATGGCCGAACACATCAGGAGAGTAACTTCAAAAGCGACACGTACACTATTTAGGCAAAGACATTCAAAATGAAATCATAAAGATGCCAGCCTCCCAGGTTCAGCAGGATCCTCAGGTCAGCGAAGTACTACTCCATAATTTTAGACTGTACTCCCGATGTGAGCAGAACAGAACAGGTGACCATGATTGTGCGTTTTGACACAACACAAGAAGAGAGTGTGGAGATCAGAGAGCATTTCTTGGAGTTTACCGAGATAACTGACTGTACAGGTGCTGGTATGACGGAGGTTCTTCTGAAGAAGCTTGGAGAGCTCAATATTGACATCATGGATATGCGAGGTCAGGGCTATGACAACGGATCGAATATGAGAGGTAAAAATAGTGGCGTGCAAAAAAAGAGTGTGAGACATTAATCCAAGAGCATTTTATGTGCCTTGCAGTGCTCACTGTCTTAACCTGGTGGTTAATGATGCAGCCTCATGCTGTCTTCAGGCAGTGGACTTTTTCACAACGATCCAGGAGGTTTACAACTTTTTCTCCGCTTCTTCCTCTCGCTGGGACGTGTTAAAACAGCACATAGGAGAGCGTGGCCTCACAGTTAAGCCCTTAAGTGACACAAGATGGGAAAGTCGGATAGATGCGCTCAAACCCATCCGGCACCAGTTGGGGGATGTTTATGATGCGCTGCTGTCATTGGCAGAAGATGACAGCCTAACTGGCGCATGTGGAGCTAAAACCAGATGTGAAGCCAAAGGCATTGCAGCCAAGATCAAAACCTACCCATTCATGTGCTCCGTGATAACGTGGTATGAAATTTTGAATGAGATAAATATAACCAGCAAAACACAACAGACAACGCATCTGGATGTGCCTCGTGCAGTAGCACAACTGGACGTGACAAAACGATTCCTGCAGGACTATCGCACAGACAGCAACTTTGAGAAAGTGCTGTCAAATGCAGCATCACTGGCAGAGGATTTGGAAACAGAGGCCTGCTTTCCTCCACAAAATGCAGTACGACCACGAAAGAGGAAAAAAATGTTTGACTATGAAGGGTGCGATGAGGCGGTGATGGATCCACAGCTGGATTACAGAGTGACTTTCTTCAACCGAATATTAGACTGTGCTATCAGTGCTGTGGAAGAGCGTTTTTCTCAGCTCCAGGAACACGGGGACATTTTTGGAGTGTTGTATGACATCCACTCCATAAAAGAAAAGAACACCACGGTTGTTCTCCAAAAATGCATATCACTGGAAAAGGCCCTCACACACGGCGACTCCAGAGATGTCGATGGGCAAGAACTTTTTGAGGAGTTAACTGCTTTGAGTAGACGTCAATCAGCTGGAACTAAACCATTCGACGCGCTGAAGTTTATCTGTGGTAGTGGGATGGAGTCCGTCTTTCCCAATGCTTTTATAGCATTAAGAATACTCCTTACCCTCCCCGTTTCGGTAGCTTCAGGAGAACGTAGTTTCTCGAAGCTGAAGTGAATAAAAAACTACCTGCGCAGCACCATAAAACAAGACCGCCTTAATGGACTGGCAACGCTCTCTATAGAGCATGAGCTGGCGCAGAGAATCCGAATAGAAGATGCAGTAAAGACTTTTGTGGCGATGAAAGCCCGCTGCAAACACTTCTAAAAGGTAGGCTTTAATTGCTCATTAGTATGTAATGTTGCTGATGATACCTGCCTGCTCACATTTCATGCGTGTAAGTGCGTGTGTTTGCCTCACAGGAGAAAGTGGTGTATAGATTTTTTTTATTTGGAAAGGGGCTAGCCTGTATGTTGTCAGGAGTCTGCTATAAATATTTTAAAACGAGGCTATCGGTGTTTGTCTGGTTATAGGCAGGCTTTTTAGTTGCCTTATTTGCATATGGATCGCTACAATGCCTGCATATTGTATATTGTTGACACTTCGAGCACACTAGATCGGCTTTGCGTTGTGTGTGTGGCTTATTGCCGTTAATGTGTTGCTGGTTTTTGCTTTATTTGTATGACGTATTGGTATTTGTGTGGTGTTGCTATCATGGTACACCGCAACTAGAGGGGCGGCATCACTGATATTCGCCTAGAGCGGCAAAAGTGCGTGCGCCGGCCCTGGGTGCAAAATGCTAAATGTCAGGTACTTATAAAGTATAAATAAAGCAATATTTTGTAGATTGAACAATTCAAACATATTTACTGACCACCGCTGCAAATAATAGAACAGAAATTACAATTCTTCTTCCAAAAAATGCTTACATATGTCTTCTGAATCGCACAATCAAAACACAAACAGGAGAATATTACTGTTTTCCAGTAAATCAGTAATTTTCACTTGCTGAGTATGCTTGATTTTTTTTGTATCAACAATTATTTAAAACAAGATATCTATGAACAACTGTCATGAACAACCTGCTGCTAGCTGAGGGTAGGGCACGCTGGCCTCTTATAGATGGCACACTACTGTTCGACTTTCTTGTCAATCTTTTGGGGACAGAGCTAGCACTTGATTTTTATCATGGTAAAATCTCTGTGTCACTGAGTGTGTTTATGTGATGTTAGAAAAAATTGATTTATTACATTTGTCCAACTGAAACCGGACCTTTAAAATACATGTAAATATGTTAGTTCGACTGGATTCCTACTGAAACAAATTTCTCAAAATCAGACTAACACGCGCAGACAATGCTCCAAACTGATTAGCAACAACTCTGCACTCTGCAGTACTAGCAAGTTTGTACAGAATAGTGATGGGCAAAAATGAATGAACAAATCTTTTTCAATGACTCTTTTTAGTGTCCGATATGTACTGGATCAGCTTGTCAAATGACCGAGTGCTGAAGTGAATCCCCGACTTCTCCCACCAGTTAGACTCGCCCACTCGTACTTCTCACAGGCTGCTACGGTACCGATATGGCGCTTTTCCACTACGTGGTACCAGATCTGCTCTACTCTACTCTACTCTACTCGCCTTGGTAACGGGTACTTTTTTGGGGTTGCTTTTCCATTAGAGGATAGTGCCGCCTCCGTGGTACCTTCTCGTCGTTGTGACGCAGTATGTTACTGCCGCGACGGCATCCTCAGTTATATTGTTTACTTTTATTCCGTCGATTTTCTTTAATATTTATGTGTTTAAATCAGGGGACACGTACTACCGTCACCACGTTATGGCACTAAAGTCCGCGAGTGTTTAATTGTAATTTCTGTTTGACATCGTCCAGATGCATAGGATAGCAGCTAGTGTTGTGTACGATTTGGTTGCGCATTAAATAACGTAGCCTACCACCTAAAAACGCAAAGCAATGATATCCATAAAAGGCAAAGAGTATTCATAGAAAAAGGCAATATATTCTCAAGGCATTTGTTTACCGTCATTAGCTATTCCATAATGTAACTACAACCCCTGGCAAAAAATATGGAATCATCACACACCAACCCCTGGCAAAAAGTATGGAATCACCACACACCGAGGATGTAAATTTACCTTTTTTCCTTCATAACAAAGAAGCAAATTACACATATGACAAAACAATTATTGTTTATTAGCTTGACATTCAAGCTTCATGAAAAATTTCACTTTGAAATTGAAGGCAAAACATGTAGCAAATGTGCAAATCGCAGGAGATGGCAGAGTATTAGAATTTATCGCTATACGATGCGTCATCTCATCTGATTACTTTCCTAAGTACATAATGCTTCATCAGCACTCGTGAAGTTATTTTCCCCAGAATTTTCGTAAAATAGGGGCAGCATAATAACTTTCTCCAGGGGAATTAGGGGAACAGAATTAGACACAATGCCGTTGCTTCTAATTTCGCTATGAACAGGATCACAGACAAAGAATCCCCCCGGCTTTTGATCACTTTTTGAAAATGAACGAAAGGTTTGAAAGGTTCGGTACATTTATATGTATCAACTTGAAAGAGCCGATTCTTTGAAATGAATCGAACTTTCCATCACTAGTACAAAACGGTAGCAATCCTCATCTACAATGGTATTGGTGCTCGAACAGTCACGTCTAGGGGGCTCATAATTTCTTCCATTAATCCGCATAATTTATCAAATGACCTGCGTGTCATCTGAAAATTTTCCTTCCACTTGCCATCGGAAAACTCTTTCAAAAAGACTCTCCCCGACCAGTCTTTGCTCCTGACCCGCATCCAACATGTACGGGAAGCCCAGGGTGCATTTCCCGAAAGCACAGATGCTAACTTACATCGTTGGAACCACTGACTGTGAGTAGACAAACTATGTAAGTTGCTAACTTAGTTAACAACTCTGCTTTTGGGAAACGCACCCTGGGGTAGTAAAGAGGAAAAAAAGTGGAGCATAATGGAGGTCACGCTGTTGGAGCACTCCAGAGCATACGGCGTTGCTGCCAGCCTTCAACTAACACTTTAACCACCAGCAGAGACAGCACGCATCTCAATTGTACGAAAATCATGGCGTACAGCACTTACGAAATGCACAGAGCCATTAAGTTTCCATGCTTTCAGCAGTTGACATGCTACCAGTTTGCTGGCAGCTAACTTGTTTGTGGACTGTTTGATCTGTGACATAATAGGTCAACCAGAAAACAGTCCAACATGAACAAGCTGAAAGGGGGCATATTGCCACCTATTATAGCAGAGACGAACATGTTTTGGTCAATAAACCGATTCCCCTACCGTGCATGTATACTGGGACAAGGACAGTAGTCCCATTAGATGGCCTAATCAAGCTATAACCGCAGCTCGACTTGACTGTGCATGTAAACGAACTGACTGTGATCATAATGTTCTGACAAGTGATCCACTTTATCTCCAGAAATGACTGAGTCCTTGAACTCTGAATCGGTATTGTCGTCTTAAATAATTCTCAGTGCTTCCCTTGCTGTTAAGAGGGCTGTCTATTCTTTTGGGGTCCAGTTTGAAAAGTTTCAATAACTTTGAGGTCACTTCTTGTACAAAACTTATTTTGTGGATCACATGTGGTAGAAGGAAAGACTAAAAAGTTTATAAAATATTAGCCTGGTATGACATATGGTCTTTGAGAAGTATGGTCTTTTGATCAGACCCCACATGGTTGGATGATGTTTAATCCTTATTTCTACTAGTGATGCACGATATGAAAAATTTCAACCGATACCAATAACCGATAATTTCCTGCTTCTCATGGCCGATACCGATAACCGATAAGTTCATATTTTTATATTTAATATAAACTTCATATAATCTGCAGTTTGTGCATCCAGGAGAAAAACAAATCTAGGATGCAGAGATGAAAAGCTGATATTTTAGTAGCTCTGGCCTATCCATAACAGCAAACAAAAGTTTTGGTTCTTCAAATGTTCATTTATTTTTTATTTTCATTAAAGACTAACATATCATTATTTTTGTGAGCAGTAATTCTTTCTTTTGAAATGTATTCTGACAGAGAGGTGAGCCAGTGAGATATGTGAACAGAACTTTTAGATTTCCAGTTTTGGAATATTATGTTCTTGGCGACAGTCAGAGAAATGAGTAATGGGTTTTTATATTTGGGTGGTAGGGCTATGCATGTTGTATCTCCAAACAGGCAGAGTGATGGGGACATTGGGACTCTGCAGCTCAAGATAGCAGTGAATTTGTCGGTGACTGCAGTCCTAAAGGAGTGAACGGGTTGACAGACCCAAGTGGCATGCAGATAATTGTCCACACTACCCAGAGTGCACTGTGAGCAGGTGTCTGTGTCAGCCAGTCCCATTTTAAACATTTTACTCTGGGTGACATGGAATCTGTGGATGGTTTTGTATTGTGCAACTTGTATATTTGTGTTAGTAGTCATAAAAAAGATGTTTTTATTGATTTGTATCCAGAAATCAGGGTTGGGAGGGAGGTCAAAGTCATTTTCCCATTTGATGACCGGGAATGATATGGAAGTAACTGAGAAGGAGATGAGTTTATAAAGTTTGGAGAAATTTTTTTTTGTGTTTGTAATTTTCATGATTTCTTTGCTCAGTTTAGATGGTTGTAGAGTATTGTTGGTTATATTAATTTTGGATTTGACTACAGATTTTAATTGTTGATAGTGGAGAAACTGGTGTTCAGCAATCCCGTACTTCTGGATCAAGGTGTTAAAGGACAGAAATTGGTCGCTTTGGAAGAGGTGATGGAGATGAGTGATTCCTTTTCGTTGCTAAGATGGAAAGTGTTATGACTTGAAAATCACAACAAAGAAAACCAGCAATGACAACTTAAACAAATTTATTCTTCACTGATTAGGTAAAAAACTTCTACAAATAATCCACTGTAATCTTATAATAACACTCTAATGCCACTATGTAACTCTGATACCAAACAAAAACTCTCCTCAAGTGAACAAAATCACAGCATTTAAATAGACTAGGAACATTCTGGAAAGATCGACAGGAGTCCTGGGTGATCCCGCCCCCTCCAGGCAAGAAGAAGCCAGAAACTTCTAGAAAGCACTAGTCTATTTCATCACAAACAAGCGGTATTGCATCAGATCATGTTTTTCTATAGACATACCACCAGATGGTGCTAAATGATGAACAAAATAAACAAATGGCTGACCAGTAAGGCAGCACAAATAGTATGTAACAAATCTCCATTTACAAATGATATACAGTACTTTACATAAAATACTCATACATAACAAAAGTAAATAGGGTGTTGTGTAGTTAGAAATCTGGATTATGCCAGATTGGGCTGTATTTACATGGTGCAAGTAGTGATTAAGTGATTTTGTTGGCTTTCCACTAGGCTGTCAGAGTTGTGTGGATTGTTGCAATCTTACAGTAATTAAGTTTCTTTATTGATTCTGGTAGGAAGGGGAGGTCTGTGATTGAGGTTGTTTTGCATTGATTGTGTTCCAATTCTAGCCAGGAGTTGCTGTCAAATTTTCAAGGTAGCAAAGTCATTCATTCTTCATAGTCTAGCTTCTGAGAAAGTTGTAGTAAGGCTATGATGTGGAATCAATTCAATATTGATTTACTTGTTTGCTTTATTATTAATTGTTTATCCTTGCTTGTTCTTGCTCATTTTAGATATTAGTTGTATATCCTTGCTTGTTTTTGAATAACCTAGGCCTTGCGTAGCTGTAGTTTCCAAAATCTGGCCAATGCGTAAGTAAAAAGCGTTATTGCATATGGTTTATCTAGAACCGTGCGGTCCTGACGGACCCTAACAGGTCAAGATGTTCTTTTTCTCTCTTAGTTTATGTGTTCCCAGGAGAAGGAGTACCAGGAGAGCCTGAAACGCCAAAAAGATAAGCCCAGGAGGTGATAAGAAAAAACCACCTGTCTTCTCTGAGATGTTTCCGCATACTTCAGGGTCAGCTTGACGTGGGCTGCGTGCGTCTGCAAGAACATTCCAATTAATACCATGATGTGTAAATCAGCTTGGGGGGAGGAGGTTGTCAAGATGTACTCTTACTTATACTCCAGCAAGAAAGAACTTTCTTTGTCCTAGCTCTTGCCCGTAACGAGAGTTCTCACCTGTAACGGGGAACCTATTTTGCTGCAAAATAGTAAACTGGATCTATTATTCTCTCTGCCTCCGTCTGAGTTCTTCTTGTGAAGGTAATACCAGGGAAAAATTTTTACAACAATGAGATTGTATGAACGGCAATTGTGTAATTACTTAATTAGAAACAAAATTAAAATCTTGTCTGAATACCATCTTCAGCAGCATTCACTTCATCACATTCTACATCAAGACAGAATTTTGAGAAATTTCAATTAACTGCTGTCATGGCAATCTCATATTGTAGCCTACCTCTTCGACGCAAAGCTGTATGTCTTAATCGTTAATAGCAACACAGGTTATTGGAAGCCTATTTGCTCAGTAAATTAATTCAACTAATTATCCAATTCTTTTGCGGAAACGGGTTGTGTGTTAACCTGCATTATGGTAATGTCACTGGTTACAGATGGAGTTTTATTTTACATATGCAAACTTAACACGCAGCAAAACCACATTTTTAGAAACATTTTCATGGGCATATCAAAACGATCAGATGCAGAAAAAATTTTGCCATTTGGTGAGCTGCAGGAATTCAGAAGCTTCCTGAGACAGTGACATTTTATGTTACTATAAATGTGGATAGGGAAATGCTCGATAATTTTTGCAATGAACAACAAGGCAATCAGAGACGGCAGAATTCACCCCATTTACGCAAATATTGGCAAGTGCGGAAACACAAACAGACAGACAAACAAACAAACACACAGAGCCCCTAAAAACAGTACTTCACGCCCACTCTGTGGGATGAAGTAATAATGCAAGCTAAGGGGAAATGGATATGGATAGATCCTAGCAACTGAACAAATTAACACTTAGTTGCTAATTAGAAGCCCTTAATGGGAATGAGTTTAGAGATATAATGTGCTTTAAGGCGAGGTGAGAGCAGTACCAAAATCCCTCGGATGGCAAGACCCGAGCGAAAGAGGTAAAGGATCTTAGCAGGATCTTAGTTCTTGATTTAAGATCCTACAAGGATCCTCTATTAAGAGAACCCTTTGAGGATCTTGAAGGATCCTGGTCCATGACTAAAGAACCTTTTTTCAAGGATCCTTCAAGAATCCTGGCAGGATCCCGGTATATGAATTAAGACCCTACATTGAACATTTCTTTCAAGGATTCTTTAAGAATCTTTGCAAGATCCTGGCTTGATCTTGGTTCATGATTTAACAATCTCAACACGGATCATTTCTGTCAAGAATCCCCCCAGGATCTTTACGCATCTTTTCTTGCCAGGATCCTGACTCATGATTCAACATTCTAAGAGTATCCTTACCTTTGAAGATCCATCTAGGATCTTTGCATGATCCTGTCAGGATCCCTGTTCATTATTAAAAATCCTTCAAGGACCCTTGTTTTCAAGGATGCTTCAAGGATTCTCACAGGATCATGAATCATTATTAAAGATCTTGCAAGGATCCTTGTTTTTCCAACTTCTTGAAGGTTCCTCGAAGAATCCCGCAAGATTCCCCCGAGGGTAGATATCCAGGGATATCTACTGATGTCTTGACGATCTACCATCATCATACAGTTCACTAATACACTGTCACCCTCCGTCCTCCTATCAGCGACTCAAGAACCTCTTCCACTTTCAGCATTACGCTCCTCTTAAAAACATGTTCCCACTGTCACAAAACACGAAAAAGGACTTTCAAAAATTTGTTGCACATCTGGCAGAGTTTGAGAAAAGGATTACTTCTTTGACTTGTGACCTTAATTACAACACGATGCATGACTGCCATAGAGTCTGGTCCACAAGTATTTGATGAGTGACAAGATTTTAATAATTTAAGGTCTGTGCATCACTACAACGGATTTTACATGAAAAAATTAAAATGTGCTTACAATGTGGACTTAAGTTTTAATTGAAGCTTTTATAAAAAATATTGAAAGAATCGTGTTGGATTTACAAACATTTTATACTAGCCCCACCCCATATTACGGGCACAACTTAATTATAAATGAACTTGTCATTTTCAATACTAAGTTGTACTCATATACAGTCCAGTTAAATAATAAAATTGTGGGATTATGAGCAAAATGAGGGACGCTTCATTTTTTTTTTTATTCATTTCTCCTTAATCAGTAATACTGCCAAAGCTGATCCAAATCGAAGTCAAAATTGATAGGCCCACGAAGTAATTTTCCCCAAATCTTTTTTTTGCGTTAAGAAGTACCCTGCTCTTGATCTCTGTACTAACACCGACTAAATCACATGGAAAACAGCATGACTGTGCCGAACAGTTGCTCCCGTGAGCCTTGGGGAGCACACTGCACTCATTTCATGGCAAAAAGTTGAAATGATTCAGTCACCCTTATCTCATTAAAGTGATGTCTGAATCAGTTTTAAGTTTTCTGCAGCCCTATTGTCATTTTTTCAGCAGCGTCTTTGAAAACAACGAGCATGGATGTTGTTGTCATTTTAGAAAACCCTTTAGAAAGTTTGCCTGATGACATGAGCATTTATTATCTAACGTTATTATTCACAGCAATACCATGCCCAACATTTTGCCTTGAGGCTTTGAAGTTTATAATCTTTATATCTCAGACAATCAAAAGAAATGGCAAAAATAATGAGCGATAAAGTTCATACAAGCATGCCATAAAATGCTGCAACTGAAGTTATTGAAAAAGAAACAGTCCCACTGTAATGTCCTGGTGCCAAACGATGTTAGGAGGGCACCAGGAAAGTGATGGAATATGAGGACCCCAGTGCAGGGACTTGATATTTTATCAAAATAAAGAAAGGTAACATGACAAAACTAATACAAAACTCCAGGGCCAACAAAAAAGGACCGTAAAAAACTACAGGATATTTCATATTAAGGCTACCTGCCAGTGAGGGGGAGAAATAAGGTTTAAATTTACAGGGAATGCTAATTAACCAAAGAGGAACAAGTATGGTGATTAACTGCAAGAGCAGGAGAGATAATTGAATTATTGGGTGAGGGCATGTAGCCAAAAGTCCTGAATGCCCAAGGGGAGGGGCATGACACCCACAAAGCTCTATTCAGATAGGATTAAGGTCAGGACAAAGTGTTCAGGACTATCGCAGGACCTAAGTATTGCATTTGCAAATCAAACAGCTAAGTGACACGATATTTTATTGGGATTTGAAATGCACAGGTTTAGTATTACCAGGAGTTATTATTATGGACCTTTCAACGGCAGTTAAAAGAGGCTGGAATTGTTAATGGGAGTGTGCAGTCTGTAAAAGGCACGCAAGATGGCGAATTCAGACAGGGGCATTCCGTGATATTCATTTTGTTACAGACAGGACATTTAGAGAAGTAATTCCATTGCAGCTGCTAATGTGTTGGTCCTCTGACTTGTTTGAATGGCTTAAGGTGATATAAAAATGAATGTCATCGACGGTAATTAATGCACTTAATTACATAAAAGAAAAACTGTTACGGGCAGGACAGATTGCGACATGGGTTTTTTTTGTAAAGTGGTTAAATAGAAAGTTCTCTTCATTTAGGTGATATTCTTCAAATTCAGCCATCCAGTGATGTTCCCTTATATCAAAGGAATATCATTCAGGAATTTTCAAAGAAATATCTGAACAGATGAATTCGACAGGGCTGTCACTGTGCGTTACGGACAGGACAGGGCAAAGTGTTATAGACAGGACACCTTTGTCACTCTATATAAATATCAATTAATTACCACTAAAACTTGTATTGATCAATAATATAGATACCTTTCCTTTGTGAGAGAGACAGCTACATATCTTTTAATAAGATAAGTAATTTTAATTTCAAATATCAAGACTTACAGCCTCAAATCTATCAGCATGTACAAAATTGTTATACAATGCAAATGCAGGCATCTAAGTCCAATGCCAGGCATGACTGACTTACAGCCTCAAATCTATAAGCATGTACAAAATTGTTATACAACGCAAATGCACGGATCTAAGTCCAATGCCAGGCATGACTAACTTGAAAAATGAAAATTTAAACAAAATTCCATATGTTGATGCCGGTCACAGTCATAAAATCGACAACCGTACATAATTGCCATGAGTGCAATGATTCATGAAGCCAAAATACATTGGTCAGAAACTTTTGGATGTCAACTCACATATCCACCAGATATTTCATGAAAATTCTGGAAAAAAGAATTTCTGGAGCCATGTCGCAAATATCACAGAATGCCCCACAGGGCTAAAATAGCAGACATGCTCAAGTAAATTTTACATCACACCCCAGTAAAACTAATCCCATTTGAATAGGGTAGAAGTTGTAAAAATTAGTAAATGTGTTACTTATGAATCCAGCAGACAGCGAGAGACTTTGAAGCCCTTTCTTTTGCATTAGACTTCTTACCCGTTTTGGGCTTGACAGCTTCAGACCCCGCTGCATAATGACAATCTTTTATTTATTTTGTTTGTCCAAGTCAAAATCTGGCATGGAACAAACACTGATTATTAGGCACAGGAATCTGGACAGAATAACCCACACTAGCTCCAGGCAATGATCACGTAGCCTACTGAGTCGAATGCAAGTGTAGATCGCAAAGCTCTTCTACTGTGAATGTAAACGTCAGTTCGTTTTTTTTTTCCTTTTTAAAACTCTATGGGCTGTAAATTCGTAGACCAGGCGCAGGTGCGGCGAATGGGGGGAGCGGCGCGCCAACAGGGTGTATCCAGGCGTATTTTGCAATTTCGTTCCCGGTGCAGCCCAGCGCAAGTACTCCTCTGTCCCGCCTCTGTCCCTCCTGGCGGTGCAAGTGGCAAAGAGGGAGGAGAGAAGGCCTGAGTGGGTTTAACACAGCCGAGTCCAATCTTCACCAATCAAATGAGCTCCTCTCCTCACCTTTAAAATTGGAATAAAGAAGCCTCTGTCCTATACCTGCATGATGCGTGAATGTTGCATTTTACT
The DNA here is from genome assembly GCA_029692085.1 of Gymnothorax javanicus. Lineage (NCBI taxonomy): Eukaryota > Metazoa > Chordata > Actinopteri > Anguilliformes > Muraenidae > Gymnothorax > Gymnothorax javanicus. The sequence continues at coordinate 55,936,094 of CM056193.1, forward strand.
TTGCTGCTTCAGGCATGTTTTCTGCTCCGCTTACGTCTATATTAAGCATTATGAATATGATTATTACCATTAGCGAACTTGAATGGAATTTAAAAACGAAACTACGTCAGATCATTCAAACTTATGAAGTTGGAATGAAATACGATGGTTGCTCATTTATTTCTTCTGCCTGCATCATTGGGAAGAGAAACGATGGATAGCGTGTTCCTATTATTACACCCTGTTGCTGCTTAAAATTCTGGGATTAACATGCATGGACAACAATGCAAGAACTAAACATTTATTTTTAATATGTGATCTTAACTCAGTACAAGATCATAGCAATCAGGCTGTATTCCTTTCCCCCACTAAAAACGATAAAACCTAAGTGACAATAATTGTATTAAGCCGCTTGCACACTGGACGCGAAACAAATTTTTTGCACGACAGATTACATTCAAAGTCAATGCAAAGACGCGAAAACACATGCGTATTTGCGTCTTTGCATTGACTTTGAATGTATTCAGTCATCGAAAAAATTTCAAGGCCCAGTGTCAAAAGCAGCTGAAGGACACATACCCACATAGCCTACACACGCACTCACGCGCACACATCTCTCTCTCTCTATCTCTATGGTCTGACAACAGGACAATCGACATAGATACTATAATTTATGTGCTGATTCAGATAGTTACACTAAATAGTGATTGCTGCAATTATTTATTGCATTGAAATGTGCCTGACATTCTGGAAACCTGCCTGTGAGGTTTCGGTGACGTATGCGCACTCTGCGCCGGTCAGCCAAATTACCACTGCACAGAAAGTAAACCAGGTTGGAGCTGGCCAGCTCTCTGCGCACTTTCAGCGGGGCCTTTATCCACGAAATTGTCACTGCGTCATGATGAATATGCGACACCTCCCCCTACTACGCCGCCACACCCATCTCGGCGCACGTCCGTCTACCAATTTGCCAAAGTGGCTGCGCATGGTGTTGCACCGCACGAAATTACCACTGCGCGGGCTGCACCAGACTAAATTACCACTGCGTGGGCTACGCCGCACCACCCTGCGCTGCACCAAGAAATTAGAGCCCTACGGCTCTTTAAACATAGTACCTTCCATGTAGTGCAACCCGCACCTTGTAGCATAAAATAACTCATTTTCATCATACAAAGCAATTTTACTCTTCATCTTATGGGAGTGTACATAAATTTAAACGTTTGTTTAAGTAATACTTAATTTTTATTATTTTTCTTTGGTATCTTTTTTTTCTAAGAACAACTTTGTGGACCATCACAGTTATTGAGAGAAAAACCCTGTAGTCAAAATGGTTGACTTGGCTCTTATAAATTAACTAATATTTATGAAACCAATAAAGATTAAAAAAATACTTCTTACATCAGTGTATACCATCAGATAGATTTTCAGCAACATCTGAGATCGTGGGTCTCAAAACCTTGTTTCTTCAAGTGACTTGACACCGAGTACCCCCATGCTAGCATCTCGGGGAGGGGGGGGCGCAAACAGTTCTCAATTCTCTTCTATAATATTCACCCATCACCTGCAGCTTCCATTAACAAGCAGCTTCAAACTTCACCAGCTCAGAATGAGGATGGTGGAAACCTCAACACATGATAGATTGACTAACAAACGCACGGACGGTCAGTTGGAGGTGCTTGAGAAATGAACAATGCCAATCCAAATGGACTGTATCATTTCCATATCCCTGAACAGCGCAGAGCCATTTATGCACTGCTCTCAAAAGCCTTCTTTGTTCAGATGTCATGGTGGTCACTCCTACACCACAAGCGGTGCCTTCACTGAGTGAGCCAACCCTGCAGGCACGCTCTTGTGGATCTACCTCTCCCCATCTGCAAAGCACGCTTTTAACTGACATCAGTTCAAACGGACATGGAGCAAAGACTTTCCAAATTACTAATTCACATTTTTCAAATTCTGTGCCTTCACTTCTTTTTTCTTGCATTTTTTATTTGTATCCTTGATGAATGGAACTAGTTGCAAAGAAAAGGAAGAAAATGAAGGAATGTTGGGAAAAAACAATCAATTTAAATGAGTCCATAGCCCCCCCCATTTAAAGGCAGTAAAATGTTTGGAACAGATGGCTGCAGGGGTATTTATTTATGAACAGTGAAGTATGTTCAGTTACTTGCTGCATGCATGTCTAAGATGGCTTTCAGTATCTAGTCTTCTAACTTTTTAACCCCCTGCTGCAGAGGAGCAGTAACCCAAGACGCAGGCATCTAAATGATTCAGTAATTGAATTACTGAATTCAATAAGGACCCAACTCCACACATTTTCAACATGAGGTTGGGCCCTTGTTGAATTCATCAATACAATTGTACCTGGAATACATAACTATATATAGAATATTTAGATATGGTGGTGCCGCAGAACAATTCAGATGATGGGAGATCATAAGTCGGAAACTGATGCAGATGTTGCGCAAATCAAAACTCTACATTAAATCTGACCTGCAACCAGTCTGGAACATCTCGCAACAGCATCTACCAAGGAATATTTAATGATATATATTCATCATGAAAGATTTGTCTAACCTCATAGCAACAACATAAAACCACACATACATAGCGCAAGTGATCATGAATTTAGTATTGAAACACTGCTTGGGGAATAACAAAACAAATTCTTATGTTGCCAACTATCAACTATCAAAATCTCCTATGTTACATAAATATATATATACAATGATACTGCTGCTAACACGTAGAGAGATTCCTTTCAAAATTAAGCTTTCATTTTCTCCATCATTTGTGAGCCATCCAGAAAAATCTCAGAGAGTATTTAACAGAATAATCACAAAATGCCCTCCCTTAGAGCAATCTGTCTTTTAAATGTTTCTCACGGGTCTGCCAAGCATTATAGGCATTTAATCCAATAGGAAATTGTATTAGGTTTTAAATAATGTAGACCTTAAACTACAATCTTGCTGTTGAGGGGTCACAATGTAATGCTTAAGGAGACCTCGTTTTGAGCATTTTGTTCCAACCACTTTCGTGTGCAGATAGTAGAATTCAGAAGAGATGCATAACTATTAGGTTGGCCAAAATACCCTTATTTTTAGTTTAGCCAAGCAAAAAAGAGCGCTGACCAGCTCCGTAATTGCAAAGCAAATAGCAAGACTGTAACACCACGCCTCCAGCACCCTCAATCACCAGTCTATTAAGATGCGGCCCACATTCCACTCTCTACCCTGGATTGCCTGCATCTGTTTTCAATTGTGTCATTGTCATTACTAAATCTATATAACTGAGCACTTGGCACTCTTTTATGGCTGGAAGTCTCGTAAGCCTGTCGTTAAGCTCTCGTCTTGGATAGACTTTCTAACCGTGTATTCGCATGTATTTAAAACTCATTCTTAAGGGCTGCTACTATTGTTTATGTTCAGCGCGTTACCATAATTATACAAGGTGTTTGTTTTCTGCCGTCTCTGCCTTTGCTGCTTTCCTGATAGGGAATAATAAAAACCCCTGATTCATCATCGCATCAGAATCCAGTTCCACATTTGTTGTTTTTCAGTGCACTCTATTTGGTGCACAAAAAAAGCCCTTACAAAGACAAGAAAAGATCTCTAGTTTACGACCAGATAAGTATACAGTATGTTCAATATAATGAAAAAATAAAACAGATAAGAGACACCATAAAGGGAAGCAAGGATGTGTCAGTGACTACAGGCTGCAGAAGACTTCATGAACTGAAACAAACATGCTGCACTTCAGGATACATACTGCATGCAAGTCATAAAATCAGAATACTGCTTACAAAGATAAATCCAAAAGAGCTAATAAAGCAAGCAGGGAAGATTGCCATCATTTGATGTGCTACCATTTCATGATGTCCATAAGTTGTAGACTTTAGACAGCCCATTAACGCGTTCGCGCAGTTTAGACGCCTGCGGACATGGAGCTGCTCTATTTATGCAAGCAGTTACACTATTCTATCAATAGGTAGCACACCCGAAATGGTTATTGAATATTCACAAGGAACAAGTGCCTGTTACTGATTTACAATATGTACGACTTAAGTCCCATCCCCGTTTCCCAGGAATTGTATAAATAAAACTCCTCACCCAAGCCTGATGTGCAAACTGCTTAATATACTTGCCCATAATATCTATCCAGCAGTTAATAAAAATGATATCAAAAAAAATCATTGTCCTTTGTTGCAACCACTTCAGCTATAATAGGCCAAAAGTATCTGAATTATGTACTGAAAAAAAATTGTTCTCTGAAGCAAAAATTCAACATAGTATTGATAATATATCATTCTACAATCAACGATAGCAATCTGATATTAAAAATGCTTGATTCCCTACCATTGATTTATGCTTCGATTCATCCCTCGACAAAGTCAGTGGTTCCTAACATCCTCATAAGATCTCTCAAGTGACGGTGCGTTCAGGAACCACTCGCGAGAACAGAAAAATCGTAAGCCTTTATTGCAAAATGGGTCGGGACCAGAAGACACAGGAATTAACAAGCCAAAAACAGTATCCAAAAAGCAAAGTTGAAATAACAGGCAGGGGTCAGAACCAGTAAGACAGATATGCAACGGTACATAAACGGTAAGCCAAAAACCGTAGTCAGAATCCAGAAGGGTAGGTAATACACAGGGCATTCAAAACAGAAATCGTGGTCGTACAAAAATAGGTCAAAATCCAAATAGACAAAACAAGAATGGCAAGGGCAAGGCAATCTCAAGGTCGGACAAAACAGTCGTGAAGAAGCAATAAACAAAAGGCATACGAGGAGCTCTGCACAAATGAGTATTGATCAACATTCTGACAGAGAATGAACTGCAGTGAAGACTTTAAGTAGACAAGAGGGAAGTCATATGCCACAGGGAACAGGTGAATTGGATAAGAACTAATTACAAAGGGAAGCACACATGGGGAGTGGAGGGCCAAGGCCCGTCAAAATGGATGCAAACCACAAAGAACAGCCATTTTAACTACATTTCCCAGAACTCCAAAAGCATCATCTCTAATGCATTTAAGCCTAATGACGTCAAACCCCCTATAAGAGCATCAAGCAACCCATTGTTCTTTCTCTCTGGACTTCTGCCACGGCGGGGTTAAAAGAGATCAAGGGGTGCACATCCATCTGACTGAAAAGTTTCCTTGGAATAAAACAAAGAACAAAGTTTTTCGGACCTCTCCAGTTGGCCACGGTAGAATTAAAGATTAATTACGTTCTGTTCCATAATTACTTAAGTTGCCTATAGGCGTATCTATTCAAGAACCGGTAAAAAGAATTCACACTGCGAGACGACAGTGGAATTTCTTTTCTTTCAATGTCTTTAACTTTTGGAAGAAACGAAAAGACGGCCAGCTTCCCTTTTTGCTATTTTCCCCATCAACAAGTCGACGAACTTTCTGCATTCTCTCGTGCATCACTGCACCTGGGAAAGCAGATACTGTCTCCTGTCCGCTGACGAGTGCTCTGGAAACAAAGGGACCGCGCCCAAGCTGGAGAACTGGGTCACTCACTCGGTAGTGATCCCAAGTAAGGCAATTTGCATCTAGGCAGATTTAGCTAGAATATGAAAGGCGCGATTCTATGCTAATTGTTGATTTTTGAATGTAATTATTACTGTATACTCTGAGCTGTGTTTTTCTTTGCTTGCTTTTTTAATGTACTGCATCTTACTGTTGTACTGGTTGAAAACTTCGGTATGTAAGCAGGGGTGAAAGTAAGCCGGAACGCAGCGGTACGCCGGGAAGACCGGGAAGGGTACCGGGAAGAGATATACAGTCCTCTACAGCCGGTATGCAGGGGTACGCTTCGGAAGAGCAACTTTCACCCCAGCACACAACGTGAGCCCTTTCAATTTTCAAGCGAATTTCTCCGAAATAAATGTAAATTTGATGAATACATGAAAATCATCAACAGAATGTGCCGCCCGTGACGTGTTGAAGTAGATTTTAGTGCACTGGACAAACGTTACCATTTGTAGTAGGCTACTCGCTTACCGTAATATGTTGCAACTTGTAGGCAGTCTACACTCTGCATTGTAACGTTAATCCAATGGTAGTGACTCGAGTGCTGTGGATTTTTGCAGACAGCAGTGAGCAGTCGTTTTCGCAAAAAACTAAAGAAAAATCCCTAAGTAATAAATTGTGAGGTTTCACGATTAACAATCTAAATCATGAATGACTCTCTGTCATGCGAGCAAGTAGTCCACCACTCACTTCCGCAAACAAACACATGCGGAAAGTGGGAACACTCAATGCGTTCTTTTGATTTGATGCTGGTTGCCTAGGTGATGCAAGGCTGGGTGCTGGGGGTCGCGTGCATCCTTTTGACAGGGAACGGTAAAACACAACTTGTTCAAAATGCAAATAAAAATTGATTATGTTTAAAAGAAAGAGAGATGATAAAATGGTGGCAGTTGAGGAACAGATGGAGGAAGATGCAGAAGAACAACATGGAGCAGGTAGGCTATTAGGCTTTTTTGAGACCTGTAGCAGCCATCAAATTTGAAATGTGCTCATTTTGTGAATAAAATTGTAAAATTTCTCAGTTTCAACATTTGTTATGTTATCTCTGTTCTATTGTGAATAAAATACTGGCTGGTGTGATATGAAAGTCATTGCGTTTTTATTTTATTCACAATTTACACTTTGTCCCAACTATTTCAGAATTGGGGTTGTAAATAGCAAGCTTTCCATCGCGGGCTGAGCGTTCTGACCGTAAAATAAGCAGTTCCCCTAATGAGTACATGTGCTTGCTGATGAGACTTTGTAGAAAAATGGATGAAACTCAGGACTTTATCATATAGAAAAGGCATGTTTTTGGTTTGGAGAGGTTACTGGTGACTATTGATGAACATCCGCACTCACACTGATAAACTCATGCTAAATTCTGCTAGAAAATCAATAACTCATATTGACCTTCATGAGTAAAAAGTTGATTTGTGTTAAACATATGATTATTTTATGATTTGACAGTGCTTAATTTTGAGGGCTCAGACAGCTTGGGGAGCCACTTGGAGAGCTATCTTGGCTCATAAATGGTAGATAATTTTAAAAATCACTGTCAGATGAAGTACACTTGTGGTCAATGAGTTTATGATCCCATAATTGTATTGTTTTAACTAACAAGCCATTTTTCAATTCTCTCTATTTTTTTTCATATTTTCATTGCTGAATTTTCATGAAGTTTTTTTTGTGTTTGTGGCCCTAACTCTGAACTAAAATTATGTTAAGAAACTGACATACGATGGAATTCTAAATTATACAAGTGTCTTGCTTCATTTAAGCCATTTTCACCCTCTGTGAAGCTCAAATCTTGAATTATAAAGCCTTAAATAAAGTAACTAATAAATAGCCATATTTGGCTTCCGCGCAAAGGGGCTAAATATCAATAAGTCAAAACAAAACTTTACTAAAGTGATGACGTCACGCTGGTGTCAGAAGTAAAATTTCCCATTCATTTTACCCATAGACTGTTTTTCCGGTTCACTTTTGAATCACTTCCCATCGTTTTCGAGCCTCCATCCTTTTCGAGATTTTGCATTATATTTCCGACTAAAAACAAATATAATTTTTCTTGACCGGAATCAGCTATATTTCAAATCATTTTAATTTTTCGCCACCATGCTAATCCTTTTTGTAGTCTAAAAACTACACGTCCCATAATCCTCCTAATTCCCGGGCTGAATGAGTTCAGGACAAGTTTTAGACAGTCAATGGTTAGAAGTCACCCGTCTCGAATTTTCCAGAACCTCGCTATAGCCGTTTGCTTGCTTAATTAGTTAGCCACTCTACGTTCTACTTGGCTACGCTTTCCTCGCTAGATATCAAGTTTTACAATTTGCGCCAATTTACTTTAATAGCCAGGCATCTTTGGCCAACGTTTGTTTGCTTCAAAACTCGGTAGTCAGCGAACGAGCTAATCAGCCTTGTCAAAGCATAACTGACAGCGAACTCGCTGTCAGCAGGCTAACTTAGCCAGCGAGCTAGTTTACCAACTTCGGTAGCTGTCTAACTTTATATTTGGCGCATTTAGTTAAATGCCAGCTTGTGAAATGCTCGCAGCTCAACACTAGCTAAGTAGCCAAATAATGGCTCTTCACTGCTTTTATTCACTTAGCTAGCTCGGCTAGCGAACTAGCTAGCTAAGCTAGTGATATTTATTGAATTATCATACTGGCTAGCTTGCTAAATAACAGTAAGTAACGGTACCATTTACTGTTTCTATCAGTTTAGCTATGTGCACGAGATGTAATAAGCTCACTAGCTAGCTAGCTCGGTGGTTCGCTAGCATAGCTTAATGCTAGCCAGCTAAATGGCAAAATAATTATTCATTGTGATCCTTTCATTTCTAGGTATGTAGCTAGCTAATAGTAGCCCGCTATGTGGGAACGGGTGCACGGACAAACGGCAATGTGGGGCACTGATGGACTACCGTCCAGGTACGTGGTGAACGTTGGCTGAAACTGAGGTACCCCATTGGCTTGGAACAAATCACGGGGTAGCTACTCGCCCACTTGTGCAGCGGATATGTAGTTCGGAGAAGTGGACTATAAACTGGACTACAAGTGCAAAAGCATATCATTTTTGGCAATAAACTACGAATTTGATGTGATCATTTGAATCTGTATTCCCTGTAGGCTAATCTCGGAGCGAGGCGGCTCTTAGAATTAATACGAGTTCGAGCAACGCCAGAAAGTGTTCAAACCCCATTATAAATTCCCATAGGGATTTTACTTCCGACACCAGAAGCTAAGTAGCGGTGACGTCATCACTGAAGTACTCTATTGGCAAGCTGCATCTTACTCCCACCATTCATGAAGAACCTGGCGGAAATGTGCACAGAAAGTCAGACTGAAGTTCTTTTATTTAATGTATCTTTTTTTACAGATCGAGCTTTCATGAAGACAAAAGCACAACAAACGGAAACGTCGCGCTGGTAAACATAACGCCAGTTTTCAATCAAATTGGCTATGAATGAAGCCAAGTTCCAAAGATTTCAATGTCGATGGATGCTCGAAGTAGCTACGCAATATCTTCACACCAGAAAACCCTCGGTCAGTCGTCAAACAAAAGTAAGTTACAACAAGACGAGTTTCATCACTATCCCCCGCCACGATCAAATGCCATGACTCCGTAAAGAAATATGCTTCGACATCTATTTTCGAACTCAAGGTAGATCCCAGATAGCAAGCACCTCCGCTCCGGATCTGCCCCGGCTCTGAGCCGGATCAGCTGGAGTCGGCACAGAGCCGGGGCAGATCCGGAGCGGAGGTGCTTGCTAAGTAGCTCATTAAGCGTACAAAATTTCACGCATCTAGGTATAATAGTTTCAGATAAATTTTGTCCCCACTGTGGCCCGGACAGACGGACGCACGCACGAACGGACCCCAATCCAATGTCTCCCTGTCCCATTTCGTGGCAGGAGACAATAACGGATTAAATATATAGCCCTGGCCAAATGCGGCAAATTGAACTCCCCCTGGTAACATCTACGACGGCAAAGTAGCCTATTGACAATAGTATTTATTTTCTATCAGTTTCTAACTAATTTATGAAACGAGTAAATAAATAAAACTGCCATTGACAGAAGGCAAACAGGCCATTTTGCTCGTTAAAATAATGTCCCGTAGCATTTGCGTGGGCCTATGCCATGCCACATTGGCTACCATACATCGAAACAAGGCTGTACGACGGGAAGTAAAAACATTCAACAGTCAAAATAGGTGATCGAACAGTTGAGCAGCCCACCGAGAAATCTTCGTTTTGCACAAAGCATCATGCAGGCCAACAATCGGCTACCCCTAACACTGATAAACTCGCGAGAGAAAGACAAGACAAAGGAATTGCACATCAACCAATTTCTGGGGAAAAAACTGAGCAATGACAGTCAGTAGGTCGTTCAGAAAACCTAGGATCCAATGACAAAATCCTCGCTAATCTTGTACATTGGTCTATGCATATTCTACCAGCATAAAACCGATAACGGTAAGGAAGTGGTGCTGCCAAAACTTTATTGTAATGTTCATTTCATCGGGCAAAAAATGGTGAACATGTAACGTTACATTTTCATGCAGCCACATTCAAATCAATCTACTCAATGGAATTTCCCGTTACAGGTGGCTGGGGTGGCATGCAAAGGTCCCAAAACGTCCGCTGGTTTTAAATAAATGCTACTGCTGTTTAAAACGAGAGCGCTCAACAGCCAACTTGATATGTGTCCCCGGATCGTCACAGTGAACAAATGGCTACAGGAAGCCGCCACGATGCTCAGAACTTAAATACTTCGAGTACGCATTTGGCTACCCCTCATGAGTCTTCGAGGATTATCTGCGCTAGTCGAGATCATTCTCAACGAAGACTGAGAAACGGCCTTTCATGAAAATTCACGATATTAATTTCTTTTAAAACACAAAGAAGGCGCAAACAGTTAGCCAAACTGCAGTCTCTGCACTGTTTAACTTTCACGTTCATTAGACTGCAGCTGCTGGTTTTTCAACTCCTCACTGTTTGCGGAGAAGAACATGGGCACACAAGCAAATTGGCTCAGTCAAACTAAGCAATTATGCAGTACTAGATATTTTTTTAAAAGGTGTAGGTCTATGGAACATTTCCCAGGTTAATTTTGATCACGTTGAGTGCGCCCCAGTCAGTATTTGGTGGAAAGTGATAGGCGCGTTGTCTTTGAGAAACCCAGTGAGGGCAGTGATAAACAGAACAATCAACAGAAAGAAAAAACAAAAACACATAAAAGATTATAATTATTATTATTAATAAATATACTTTTTCCAACCATGATAACTGCCGCAAAAAGAAAAGTTTGCTCGTCTTCAATCACAGCCTTGATTACGTATTTTCATTCATTTTAAACCATTCAAACTTTTTTTGCATGTTAATAACTGCAGATCCACGATTCATCGTCGCTGTAATGAACATTTTTACAGCTCCGCAACGAGTAGCCTATATAAGAATGGCAAACCACGTCCTAACAACTGAACGAGAGACTAACAAGTAGTCCAACCTACAGACAAATTAAATGTTCTTAAATGAGAACCTAATTTATCGGGACGTGCCCAAAATAGCTTTTAACGTGTTGACGGGGTGTTGTCGGCTTAAAAGGCACTCATTAACGGCTGAGGAAATAACTAAACTTGAGAACAACAGGCTAAACGTAGATTGCTATGCAACGGGCAAGGATGACCATTCCGTTCCCCCAAAATCGTGCAGCCGAGCCCATACGTTAAATGCAGGCAAATGAAATGTCTAGCCTACATATGAACATAAGCAGGCCAGCGGCGGAGAAGGCATTCTGATTCCCTTCATCCATGGGGCTAAAAGAAACTCGCGGCACGCAACAATGCCGAGCTTTTACCTTCTCTCTTTGCTTAATGTTGTTAGCTGGTGTCGTGATTCTAACAGGAGAAAAATCCCGTTATTCAATATGCACAGGGAAGCGGCAGTGTCGTCTTGTGAAAATTATAGTTATAACCCTTGAAGGTCTGTAATCCTCAGAAAACTCAAATCCTGCACCCCTTGTGAAAGAACAGGTCCTCGTACGGTTGCAGCTACAGCTCAACTACAGCGAAAACACTCATGAACCGCCAACAGCAGTCAGGATGAGGGTACTCCCTCCTCGTTTACATCGCCGAATGATCTGACCAATTAGGAAGCAAGCAAGGGACTGTACCCAACCTTGTTTGAAACCATGCAATCGTTTATTTGCGAGTCTGTAACCGGTGACCAGTCCTCAAGTAATAATAAATGCGTACCCCTGGCAAATCTCTATCCATAGAGTTTAAGATTAAGATGAAGTGTCCCCCCCAGAAAAAGCAACATATCCATTTTACACATTTTGAGTAGGGGAGACCGGGGTTACCTCGTCATGATTTTGTATTTGGCTCCATAACTCTTTGTTGCTAAAACTTAAAGAAATACCTTTATGGTATATGTGTAGTGCAGAATGTCGCCTACAAAACTTGTATCGATACAATCTCAATATAACACATATTTACGTCACAATATTCAATTTTCAATATATTACAAATATGCGGAAGTAACCCCATACTTCGTCAGATGGGTGGGGTAAAATCGTCATAGTTGGCAATCAGCTGAAGCTGAAAAAGACAGTCCAATATTCTCATAACAAATGGTGAGAACTGTTTTATTTTTGCAATGAACCAACACAAGCTATGATTTATGCATAATCACCATCAGAGTTGCAGTAATGACATATGTAGACGAGCCCACTGACATTTGCACAGTCCTCATGTGCCCACCCTTTGCATGAGAAGCATTGGACCCACTCTCTCCACCTTTGGATGATGAGTAAGGACCAAGGCACCAAAGAGGAGCAGCAAAGATTCCCACTGACAAAGGAATGGAATGAAATGCAGAGGCCCCAGGACTAGCACCTGGCAACAGCTCCACTTTTATGGGCCCCACCTGTGGCCCATTAAGGTGGAGGTGAAAGAATGAGAAAGGGGAGGGGCTGCAAGGAGCAAACCCTTACACGATCATACTTGTGTCCTCCAAACAAAGGCCCTAATAGGTCCTCTATCATAAACATAAAATAAATGCAAATATTAGAATTATTAAGACACTATAGGTGTCTGAAAAACTATAAATCAGCTCCTATATTTGACTTGGAATATTTTAATATAGGCCTAACACAGGACTGACAAGCGGGGCAACCTCAGCACCCTGACAAACTAACCCCATGCTGCTGGCCAATGTAGCCCCGTGCTCCAATTTTGGAAATCAGGCCGCATCTCTCATCGCATGATCGCGGCAGGCCTTTATCTTATGTGTTGTTAATAACTCTAGTTACATAAGTTTATGAAACAGTAAAAACACCGTAGAAATCTTTGTCTTCAAAGAAGCTAGACGCATTTCTTTCAGAAACGTAAAGTTTACAATTTGGGTCAAAATTCAGTTATTTAGGCAGAAAACACTTACATGACACTAGAAGTCCTTCTTCTTTCCAAGAGATGACATCGCTGGGATGTCACATAATTTGTACATTTTCGTTCTCCCGTCAGTGCGTTTGCAATGAAAAAACTGGGGTGACAAACCTAACCCCGTGGCCGAAGTAACCCCGGTCTCCCCTAAATCAGCTTATTCTATGTTGGCGCCTATTGCGTTTTATAGAAAAACACAAACTTTCACCATTAAAAAATATAATACATAGTATGAATTTCTAAAAACGGATTTTGCGCTATTTTTGCGAAGCACAGGGCTATCGCTCAATGGTATTATCTCAATTTTTGCAATTTTGGGGACATTCTGCCAGAAAAGTCCATTTTATGTCCTGGAGTTGTTACAGTGAATAAAACTTAAATAATCCAAAACATTTCCTGAACTGATTACAGTCTTGTGTAAATTAATTGGATAAAGGTGCTTGTCAATTGAATGAGCTGAATGGAGTGCAAATAGCCATGCCAAGAGATGGACGATTTTACATAACCACCTCATAGATCACTGCATAGCACTTTTCAGCCACGTTTCATTAATTCCTTGACTTGTATGATGCAACTAATGTGATTACATCATCAACACAGTACTGTAACTGTGTTGGACTGGCCTGGTAATTCTCCTAACCTCAATCACATTGAGAATCTCTGGTCCATCATCAAGTCAAGGCAGTAGCAAAAGGACTGCACCACAAAAGCCAAAGTCATCGATGCTGTTGTCCAGGTGTGGCATCATGACAAAGAAATCAACGCAACCTGCAAAAAGCTGGTCAGCTCCATGCCAAAACGGATGGCACAGCTTGTCAAGAACTGTGGAGGACACATCTTGTACCAAGTGCTGAATATAGATGCTATTAAATAAATAAAAAGCTTGAAAACCTTTGCTGTTTGGTTTTTCCCACTCCAGCCTGCTTTACCCAATTAATTTGCGCAATACTGTAGATGGTTGTTTGCTGTGAGTTTTTCAGTCAAGGAAAACATCATTTATGAGGTTCTCAGATTTTTTTTTTCTTGTTTAAAAACATGTTTTATTGACAAATCCTTAAAATTGGGCTGTCCTCAGCCTAAGTGGAGCTACATCTTTTGCACTTTTGCTGCAAGAAAAACAGTTTTTTTATGGAATCATATGCAATTAAATACAAGTTTAAGTTGTTTTCCTTCACATAGGTTGACCAAAAACTTGACATTTTGCATAAATTATACAAATAAATAGTATTATACAACTGTCCCAATGTTTTCTGTCAGTCCTGTCACGTTTACATAAAACACTCAATAAAAAGTGTGGAATATGCCTTTAAGGCTTAAACTCAGAGGAAGTGACATCATTTGATTAAGATGATAATGACACTGATCAAGTACAATAACAGTAAAGTTATAATCATAATTTAAACAATTAATGCATATCAGAACTTAATCAAAGATAAAACATAACTACATCTGCATCATCGAAATTCATAATGTCGGTCCTGTCACAATACCGTCAGTCCTGTCACGCCATGGTCAGTCCTGTCATGCAGGAATTTCAAATTTCAAAAAAGTCTATTTGAAGGAAGATTGATGAATTATTTTCTCTAGCTGTGCAGATAGGGGTGGGGCATTTTTCTATAATTAAATTTTTTGTAAAAAATCTCCTTTGTAATGGTTTTTTTTTCGCAACTATATGAGTGCCTGCCCGTTATTCTGTGCTGATTATCCAATGCAGTGCACCATAAAGTTGATTATATTTGTTACATGAAATACAAAAACATGTTAGATACAATCAGATACATGTAATCAATATGAAAATGGTATTTGTATTTAAAAAAAATTTAATCAGAAAACTATTCTAACAAATGCAAATTGGTCTGTGACAGGGCCTGACATTTCAGCGGTAAAATTCCTGCAGTGTTTGTAATTCAAGCATAAAAACAAGTTGAGATGGGAAAATATGCATTTCTCAGAGTTTAACATGTCCCACATATGACTCAATGTTCAAAACAAAAAAATTTATATTTATTCCCCAAGATTTTTGGAAGTGAAACTGAACGTTTCTGGTAGAATGCCCCTTTGGCACTTACTGCGTTTTGGAAACTAACTCTTCAAATATAAGTATGGTTGCGGTGATGTGCAAAATTGTCCACTACTCAACAGTTTCGCTCAATACAAGAATATTTGAAATATTCAAAAAAAAAAATTCCTCTGAAAAAAAATTTTGAATAATGTTTCCATTTCTAAATATAACAAAATGAAATAGGAAATTTGTAATGCAACATTTAGTCTAAAGATATTGCCGCAATAACTAAATTATGTTTGATTTATGGGAAGTCTGAGGGCACCCCTCTGCATCCTTGCTAGAATCAAATAGTATACATACATTGAGCACACCACAAAGCAGGAGCTTGAAAAGTTTTGGACTTCTACAAACACTAAAAGCCAGAACACTGCACATCTAGACATTAATACTGAGGAAGTCACTTAATCCCTCTGCACAGATTTAGATGCTGGCATCCGTAAAGTACAAAATTTAATTGGTAAATAATTATGCAATTAAATTTCCAAACTTCTTGCTTCAGTGGAATAATTTTCCACAGTCTCTGTGACACAAATACTGGCTTATAAAGCCTTAAATAGGCTCATGCACAACAGGAAAAATTGGCGATATTAGTATTCCACACAAAGGGGTTAAATTGTTCGTACAGTTTTGCAGAGAAAAAAGTAATTTCCACTTCCTGATTCGCTGTTATTGAATATTTGTTCCACTGGCTGGTTTCAGAGGTAAGGAAAAAAGTTTATTCATTTTTGCTAAACATTGTGAAACACTCATTAAATCCATGCGACAAAGTGTTTGCCCCCAAGGAGTTAATCAGTTAGTAAACAAATAATTATCAGATGACAAGATTTAACTCATTGAACGCTGTCAGAATTGATCAGAGTCAGTCTTGTTGAATGTCATATTGTACCCTACCATCAGAATAAAGTAGTAATCACACAGTTTTTACAGGCATGCAATACCATGATAAAAGGTGATTTAAGATGAAATTTAAAACAGAAAAGACATTGAAATGTTGAAGTTTTGAACAGGATACAAAGCCATTTCTAAAGCTCTAGGTCTCCATCAAACAGCAGTGAAAATCATTATTTGCAAATGGATAACATGTGGAACTGTGAATGCTCTCAGGAATGGCCAGTCTGCTGTTTTTTAAGGGACAGCCATAATTCATTGACAAAGCCGCAAATGATCCGAGAAAAAAAGACAGAACTGCAGGCCTGTGTCTTCCAAGCCGGGGTCAGTGCTCATTTCTCCACAAAAGAAAAAAAAAAAAAAAAAAACCATCCAAAAGACTCCCAAGATTTTGTGATAATATTCTTTAAGGAATGCAGTTGAGGTCATATATTTCAATACATCCTGGCTAAAGACATTCAAACTCCATTTTTTCACAACTCCACATATTTCATGTTACCATTAATTTCCTGTGTCAAGTCAATGAATTTTATTTCAATAAAGTATCATTTCAAAATAATAGCCAAGAAAGATATTTATCAGCTTTTATTACCTAGAACATTTACAGTGGTCCAAAGTTTAATAGACCAA
This sequence comes from Gymnothorax javanicus, assembly GCA_029692085.1. Lineage (NCBI taxonomy): Eukaryota > Metazoa > Chordata > Actinopteri > Anguilliformes > Muraenidae > Gymnothorax > Gymnothorax javanicus. The sequence goes on from CM056193.1 coordinate 55,952,626, forward strand.
GTTGACTGTCTCTTTAAACTGCGTGGAATATTCCCAAAATTGATGGAAGCTTCTGTTATGCCAGTTGTCATAATTTGGAGCTAATTGGGAATGCACCTGTATTTTAATGGAGAGTGCGCCTGCATTTAAGGGCCTACTCTCAAATTCAGTGCCTCTTTCCCCTAGATATCAAGGGAAAATCCAAGCAACTTGGCCAAGATCTCAGAAAAAGATTTTTCGCCCTCCATAAGTCTGGTTTCTCCTTAAGAGCGATTTCCAAGCGACTATGCAAAACATTGTATGCAGAGATAAATGTCTTGGAACTATGCAGCTACTGAATCATTCAGAAAGAAGGAGAAAATTATCCTCTAAGGATGAATGAACCGTCTCCCAAAAGGTTCAACTTATCCCCAAGACAACAACAAAGGAGCTGGTGAAGGAGTTGGAGGCACAAGGCACCAATGTCTCTTAATCCACCATTAAGAGAGCCCTACATCGCCAAGGCCTGAAAAGCTGTCGTGCATGGAATAAGCCCCTACTGCAAGAGTGGCATAAAAAAGCGAGAATGAAGTTTACAGATAATCATCAGGACAACAACACTGCCTTCTGGTCAGATAAGACAAAAATTAAACTGTTTGGCCGCAACAATCAGCGCTATGAGTGGAAAAAAAAGGTGAGGCTTTCCATCCAAATAATACCATCCCAATTGTGAAGCATGGGGTGGCAGCATTATGTTGTGGGGTTGTTTTACTAGAAATGGGACTGGTGGTCTCCAGAAAATAAATGGCATCACGAGAAAGGAAGATTATCGGCAAATACAATTTTATATATATATATATACACACACACACTACAGGCCAAGAGTTTGGAGCCACCCTCAGATTTCTAATGGATGTGATGCAATGTGACCCCTTGGTTTCAGGGAAGGGATTTATACAGCATGCCATCTTGTTACATAACATGATTTTATGTCACTAGGATGTGAACAATTTTAACACAAAGGCATTGGAACTCAATTATAGTCAGTGGCGTGGCCAAGGAGGTGCCGGGGAGGGGGCTCGTGCCCCCCCACGGAGATCTAGTGCCCCCCCCATGTGCCCCCCATTTAAGATGCGTAAATAAATAAATAAAGCGCATACCACTTGCGCCCCCCCCCCCAACAAATCAACAAAATGAAGACGACCCCCTCATCAAACTGTTGTGCCCCCCTTGTGCACCCCCAGAATAAAAAGTCTGGTGACGCTACTGATTATAATACATTGTGGTCAGTGATCAATCAGTCAAGACAGCTTTAAAATGTGGTCTGAGGTCTGGAATTCACCCAAAACCTTTTGGCTTCCTATATTTTATGCACTGAAGTCATTTCATGCGCAAAAAATAAGGAAAGAACAGTTGATGTGTGATTTTTTTTTAAATCTGAGGGTGGCCCCAAACTTTTGGCCTGTAGTGTATATTATATATATATATATATATATATATATATGTCTTCAGATGTTGCTTCAGTATTTGCAGATAGTCTTTGACCCCCAAAATCACAAAAGTGTTCTTTAGTGACTTGGGTACTTCTTGCACACACACAGGTCTTCAGTTTGAAGCTCGGTTGTATTGCATAACAACCATCCTAGGCATACCGCCAAAGTTTTGACAAAATGCATCATGGACAACAAAGTAAAAGTGTTGGAGAGGCCATCACAAAACCCTGACCTGAATCCGATCAAATTTGTGGACTGAACTGAAAAGGCGTGTCCGAGTAAGGAAGCCCACAAATCTGACCAAGTTACACAGATTCTTTCAGGAAGAATGGGCCAAAATTCCAGCAAAGTGTTGTGAGAAGCTTGTGGAAGGCTATCCTAAGCGTCTGATTCAAGTGAAACAATTAAAAGGTTAAGTCACCAAATACTAACAGAGTGTATTTAAACTTTTGACTCACTGAAAATCTGTTCCAGTAAATAAAAGCTGGAATAAATTTCTGTCTTCTTTTGAAATGAATTATTATGAAAACAAAGTACAGTAGATATCCCATTGACTTAACACAAGAAATGTATGGTAACATGAAATATGTGTTATGAAAAATTGAGTTTGAAAATCTTTAGCCTTGGTGTATATAAATATATGACCTTAATTGTATGAGTCAATAAGGGTACTTTGAGCATTTTGGAGGTGTTGCCTGTAATGCATTGTCCTGATGATAATTTTGGTGGTTATTCCTCTTTGTGGAAGCCAATAGATAATTAAGTGTAATACATGTATACATACGACTAAAATCAAGACTTCTTTTCTCTTCTAGTTACTGCCATTCCGTCAATACCAATTACTTGACCACAATCTGAACTGATTGGATACTTGGGCGCATTTTTCTAATTGTAATAAATAAAGGCTTACATTAGCTAGACAATGCTTTTCCTTCTTTCATGCTTCTGTTGCATGGATGGATGTAGGGGCAGGGCAACAAGGGCACTGGCCCCAGCTGAAATCTGATTGGCCTCTAAAGTAGTGGTTGAAGGTGGAAGGAAAACCGAGGGGGCGGAAAACATCCCTTGGAACGGATGAGATTAGTGACCCCATTTCAATCATTGTTCATGGTCAACATGTGAGTTTCCCTTATAATGAAATGTCTAGGCGAGTGAATAATAAATTCTATAAAGTGTTTAATTCACATGCCTTAATAGGCAACTCCTCACGAAAAACCACTGTGGATTTTCCGCGTTAAATTTTGTCACATTCTATGCAAGTTGTCAAACCTGTGCGTAATGATTGTTTAATTAAAAAAGATTGAAATGCGCTTTTTTTTTGCGTTCAACTGATGCGTTTGATTTCTCGTCTTAACGAAGACAATTGGCTACACCTGAGAGGGGAGCGTCAAAGTGTCTTTTACCAGGAAATTGACTGAAAACAGATCAAGACTAATAAGGAGTTTAAAGACATGTTTATCGCCCTCCTTTTTTCTCTGTCCACCGCCCGCCACTGCTCTAAAGTACCTCTGTACTGTAACTAGTTTCTTGACTTCCTTCAAAGCACTTCAGTGGCTTAATCTTGAAGGAGCATTAATGTCAGTTTGTTTCAAATGCAACCCGCTAAGTCTGTTTCAAATGCATCTTTTACCGGAGACGATATTTTATTTCCTGGGATGGAGAGGGCATGACCCCATACTTTGCCTCTGATTCCCTTATCCTTATATTCTTACCCAAACCATAACAAATTTTTCTCCTCTTGACTGAACCTAACCACCATGAAGAGCAATAACCACAAGTACTAGTCAATCAGAGGCAGAGTAGGGCAGGTTCTAATTTCATCATTGTATTAAAAAAAAAAAAACATTTGAAGTACCAAATGTGCTAGCAAAGCCAGCCGAAACTTTTGGTTAACAGAAAACTGTGTTGGCTATGCATTTGCGGACAACACCCCAATATGTCATTTGGGCACAGTTATATGTCTGTCTGAAGTATAGCAGCTTGCTAGAGATTTTTGCTTCAGCTAGGACAGCTTTATAGCACCAATGGTCTTCTCTTATTAGATCACAATTTCATTTTCTGTAAATTATATTGAAGTACATTACATTATTGGACCAATGCGATACCATTGTAGCTAGCAGTAGTGTAGCATCAGAGATGTTCTTAATATAATGACGCTTGGCTTGCTTTATCTTCACTATCTAGTGTCATAGCCAGCTACTAGCTTTACTAGCTTTACTAAAACTAGTAGTACTAGTTTTACTAGCTTTATCTAATCAGCCAATGTTAATCATGCAGCTCTTGGGTAAATAGTAAAAAAAAAACGGTTTATTTTCATTCCATTGTCTTTAGGGAATAGAAAGGGAACAGCCCCTGAAAATTGGGCCCTTGGTTTGAAATTAGGTCCATGTATGCACAGATGTATTTCTGATTGGATTCCCCCCCCCGTTAAAAAAAAAAAAAAAATTGCATCTCCACAATCTTGTTTTTAAAAGTATTTGTGTCCATACAAAAAAACAAAAAAGCAAAAAACGGCTACAAACACTCAAATAAATTATTCCAGGCCAGTAGGTGGCAATAATGTGCACATGTACACAGTCAAATACTAAAGAATAACATCATACAGTGCAACAGTGGGCTTGTGCATAAGCTGTGACATCTTTGTGTTCCAATCGCTCCATTTAACACATCCACACTGATACACAGAAACCGACGATTCAAAAAATCTTCACTTTTAAAGACGTTCTAAAAAATTCGTTTTCGTGACCTAAAACACTGTTTGCATGTGGACGAGAGGCCAAGACGCATGGAAAAAGCCACTGTGAATTAAAATGTGGGTTTATGAGATTTGCAAATCATTGCACTCTGTTTTTATTAAAGGCTCAGTCCCAATGGGCATTTTTTGCTTCGGCGATGTACTCCCAATGGAAATTGATGCACCTCGGGAGGCGTCGGGAACAGGTTCCCCGATGTCCCGGGGAAGCTTTGGGAGCGTCGCGAGCCATCTGGGACCATCGGGAGGCATCTGGAGAACTGCAGGATGTGTCGGGATGTGTTCCCGATGTTTTGTCAGGAAAACAGGCCGGGGAGGCCTCGCTGGAGCTTTCCAGAGCCACGGGGAAGCTCCGGGAATGCTTCCCCGGACCTTCGGCATAATATTATTTTCGCCGAGGCATCCCCGAAGCATCGGTGATGTCTCGCCGAAGTATCAGGGGACCTTCGGGGATATTTGAATCTTCGGCGAAAGTTCGGCGACCTTTCGGTGACACATTCGGCGTCGGGGTTGCATCCCGAATATTCCGCGGAATTTTTTTGACGGTTGAAAAGTGTATTCTTCCCATGGCGCTGATTGGCTGGATTTTTGCATTATGCACTATAAGTACATTTCATATAAGTACGCCAGAGAGAGAATGATGCTGAGCCCAAAATGTGCATATATTATAGCGTAGCCAAACACAGTTATTTTATCAATGTTTTGTCCAGGCGCCAGGTCCTTTGTTAGACCAAAATAAATTAGTTGTGTTCAGCTCCACTTCAGCATCTTACGGAAAATCTCCTCAACAAAACCATGAGAAAGTAAATAACTTGTATTGTGCCAACAAAGTGTAATGTGGTAAATAGCCACTAGATGGCAGTATTGACTTTTTTTTGTGAAGCCCAGTCTGAAGCTAGGTTGGGCATGTCCAGGGCATGCCCAGAGGGGAAAGTCCCAGAAATGGGAGGGGGCTGGACAAGAGTATATAAGGAGAAAAATTGAGAGAGTAGAGTAGTAGGAGAAATTGCAAGAAGGATACATTTGACCAGACCTGTCACTCTTTTCAAGACCTTTTGAGCTTTTTGTGGATTTTTGCCTGTGTTGGAGCATTTTCCTGTCCCAGGACATCACAACAGAGCAGCCCATCTCCATTACAGGGAATTGTAAATATCTCATTTTTTATTTTCTTTTCAATCTTGGTCAGTAGTGTAGGGTGTAGATTAGTTCTATGTGTTTGTTTAATTAAATCTGTTGAACTTAAAGGATTTTGTCTGTCATCCCTTGCTGTCTGTGACGCCATAACAAATTGGGGCGATAACAAATTGGGCCATAACAAATTGGGGGCTCGGGTCCGGGGTAGACCATTGTGCGAGTCATTTATTGAAAATCTAAAATTTCAAATAGCGAAATTGTTTTTTGAATTTTCCTAGATATATATTGGCAGATCAACAGCAATGGATGATTTCTTGGCATCACCAACCATAGAGGTTTTGAAGTCTTTTAAAAGACAGAACTGCTAGAAATATGCAGACAGTTAGAGCTGACAGATGTAAAACCAGCCATGAAAAAAAGCAAGACTGGCGAGAGAGATTGTTGAATATTACATTGATGAAAATGTGTTTGCACCAGGAGATCTGGAACAGTTTCGGTGGAAAATCCAAATGTAGAATTGGAACTTAAATTAAAAATGCTCGAAATTGAAGAAAAAAAAAAAAACAAAAGGCAGTTTGAGTTAGAAAAAATTAGCAAGAGAAGAGAAAAAAGAGAGAAAAGAAATTGAGGAAAAAAAAGAAAAACAAAGAGAGTTAGAGAGAGCAGAAAGAGAGAAAGAAAGGCAGTTTGAGTTAGAAAAATTAGCAAGAGAAGAGGAAAGAGCAGAAAAAGAGACAGAGACAGAGAGATTTCGATTTAGAAAAAATGAGACAGAGAAGAAAGGTTCAAAATGGAGCAACTAAAAATTAAAATAGAAGCCGAAAACAAATTTCGGGCTAGCCAGGAGGTAAAGCTGGTGCCTCCATTTTCAGAGAAGGAGGTTGATAAGTATTTCCAGTGCTTCGAGAAGGTAGCTAAGAGTTGTCAGTGGCCAAAGGAACACTGGCCTCTGATGTTGCAAACTGTCCTCAAGGTAAAAGCTCAACAAGCCTATTCGGCTTTGTCTGCAGATGATTCCTCTGATTATGAGGTTGTCAAAAGGTTATTTTGACAGCTTATGAGTTGGTTCAGAGGCTTACCGACAGAAATTCAGAGGTCTGAAGAAATCTGACAATCAGACTTATGTTGAATTTGCTAACGAGAAGAAGGTTTGCTTTTGAGCGCTGAACTTCTATGGAGGTCAAGGATGATTTCAACTCACTAAAAGAGATGGTGTTAGTTGAAGAATTCAAGAACTGTGTCAAGGATGATATTAAGACCTACCTTAATGAGAAGCAAGCACTGAATTTGCAATCAGCTGCCAAGTTTGCAGACGAATATGTTCTAACACATAAGTCCAAATTTCAGTCTAGCAGTAACAATAGATGGTCCCAATTTCAGAAGAAAGGTCGGTGATACCCAAGATTCCTCACCCAAAGACAAAGACAAATCTGGTGATGGTGCTCAGAAATCCAGTAAAAGGTCTGAACAAAGTGTGAAAGCTGAAGTTTGCAATTATTGCAAGAAATCTGGTCATGTTACAACTAACTGTTGGTTCCTTAAAAGCTAAGAAAAAAAAAAAAAGGATACCAAACCCAATGCCTTTGTGAAGACAAGGTTAGAAACCCCGTAGTAGATGGCCGATCTGCTAAATTGCCTGCTCCTTGTGAGGCTAAGAAGCCTGATACTGCTGACTTTGTGAGGGAGAAATTTCTTCCATTTGTGTCAGAGGGATTTGTGGCTCTGAATGAGCATTCTCCTCCTGTCCCCATATATATCCTAAGGCTTCTCAGTCACTTTTGTTGATGGACTCCTTGGAGTTACGTGATGAGACTGCTTCTGGGGATTTCATACTTGTACAAGGTATTGAAGGGAGGACTGTATCTGTACCCCTGCGCTCTGTATTCTTGAAGTCAGATTTAGTTACAGGACAGGTAAAGGGGGGACTTATGTCAAGTCTACCTATCAAGGGTGTTTCTCTGTTGCTAGGCAATGACCTGGCTGGGGGCAATGTAGTTCCCCCTGTTCATCTTACTTCACAGCCGAGCACTGAAGATGGCGATGAAGACCCATCTCTGTATCCTTCCTGTGCAGTGACTCGTGCTATGGCCAAGAAGGCTCAAGAAGAAGATGATGTGGTGCCTTCCAGCACATTGAATAGTCATGACTCAGGTGGTTCGCCTCATGACTCTGTTCAGCCTACTATGGTTTCTCCGTTTGAGGACTTATCAGACACTTTTATCAGTTCTCTATTCAGCCAGCCAGATGGGTCTGGTGATTCTGATGTGTCTGGAGACTTGTCTCTGTCCAGAAAGCAGTTGATTCAGGAGCAAACCAATGATCCTGAAATTTGTGTGCTAAAGAAGAGAGCCCTTCCTGATGAAGAAATAGACACAGTTCCAGTTGGGTATTATCTCAAGGATGGAGTGTTGATGCGGAAGTGGCGCCCTCCTGATATCGCTGCCAATGCAGATTGGGCAGTGGTCAAGCAAATTGTTGTTCGAAGGTCTACAGGAATGAGATCTTAACAATGGCTCATAGTTTGCCTTTAGGAGGTCATCTTGGTGTTAACAAGACTGTTGATAAGATCATGAAACACTTCTTCTGGCCTGGACTTGGAAAGATGTTTCCAACTTTTGCAAAACCTGTCACACTTGTCAGGTAGTTGGAAAACACCAGTTAGATCCACCTGTAGCTCCATTGCAGCCTATCCAGCATTTGGGGAGCCCTTCTCCAAGGTCATTGTTGATTGTGTTGGTCCATTACCCAAGACTAGATCTGGAAATCAGTACTTGTTGACAATCATGTGTGCATCTACCAGATTCCTGAAGCCATACCTGCAACATCAAGGCAACTGCAATTTGAAGGCTTTGATAAAGTTCTTCACGTTGTTTGGCCTTCCCAGGGAAATTCAGTCAGATCAAGGTAGCAATTTCACTTCCGGATTGTTTCAGCAGGTTGTGTATGAACTAGGTGCGAAGCAGATTCTTTCAGTGCCTATCATCCAGAGAGTCAGGGTGCCTTAGAGCGGTTTCATTCCACTCTCAAGACAATGATGAGGACTTATTGTTATGACCATGAGAAAGACTGGGATGAAGGTGTTCAAAAAGCTAGGGAAGCAGTGCAGGAGTCTACTGGATTCAGTCCGTTTGAGCTAGTGTTTGGCCATGAAGTGAGAGGACCTTTGCTATTGTTGAGTGAACAATGGCAAGAGAAAAGCCGATATCAGTCTGTTAGACTATGTTAGCAAGTTCAAGGAAAGACTGCGTGCAGCTTTGACCCTAGCCAAAGAGAACTTGAAATCAAGTCAGGGAAAAATGAAAACTTGGTATGATCATAAGGCTAGAAGCCGTGAGTTTAAACCAGGAGACAAGGTCCTTGTGTTGTTTCCCTTGCAGTCCAATCCATTGCAGGCTAGATTTCATGGTCCTTATGAAATTCTGACAAAACTCAGTGATCTCAATTACATTGTGAAGACTCCAGACAGGAGAAAGCCAAAACAGTTGTGTCACATTAACATGCTGAAGCCTTATCATGATAGGAATGCTAGGGTTGCAGCTGTCACTTCAGATCCTCCTATGGTCGAGACTTGTGAAGATGAGGGGGAGTTTCAAGATGATGAACCTAGAATTAAAGCTGAAGTTCTTTCATGTAAATTGTCAAATTCTGAAGTGTTGCAAAATCTTGATGTAAAACTCCAGCACTTAGAACCCTCACAGAAAGATCAGTTTGAGAGGTTGATCAAGAAATATAAAGATCTATTTCCTGATGTTCCAAAGAGAGTTTCTATAGCCTCTCATGATGTAGATGTTGGTGATGCCAAACCAATAATACAGCATCCATACCGGATGAATCCTGAAAGAGAAAGATTGCTGAGAAAGAGGTTGAGTACATGTTAGAACATGATATTATCAGACCCTCTAACTCAGATTGGAGTTCACCCTGTGTTCTAGTTCCAAAACCTGATGGAAGCACTAGATTCTGTACAGATTATCGCAAAGTCAATGCTGTAACTAGAACTGATGTGTTTCCAATACCTAGGATTGATGATTGTATCGATAGAGTAGGGGCAAGCAAAGTTTCTGACCAAGATTGATTTATTGAAGGGTTATTGGTGTGTGCCTTTAACTGAGAGGGCCAAGAGCATCTCTGCTTTTGCCACACCATCTGGGTTATACCAGTATGAAGTCCTACCCTTTGGCATGAAAAATGCCCCAGCCACGTTCCAAAGGATGATACAGTGTACAATCGCCGGATTGCCATTTGCGGTGCGTACAAACCTGATCACATGGAGTGACTCCTGGGAAGAACATCTGAAAGATGTAGAGGCGTTGTTCAGCGCTTGACCCAGGCTAACCTGACTGTTAACCTGAACAAGAGTGACTTTGGTTGTGCTACTGTCACGTATCTTGGCTACGTCATAGGCCAGGGTAAGGTGGCACCCATAAATGCTAAAGTCCAAGCCATCATGGACTTTCCAGTTCCTGACAACAAAAAAGCTTTGCGCTTCCTTGGAATGATCGGGTACTACCGCAAGTTCTGCAAGAACTTTGCTGAGATTGCTCTCAGTCTCACCAACCAACTGAAGAAAGGCGTAAAGTTCACTTGGGATGAAGCATGCCAAAGAGCCTTCGATCGCCTGAAGTCTCTGCTGTGTCACTTCCCGTGCTCAAATCTCCTGACTTCAACAAACCGTTCTCCATAGCGGTCGATGCTAGCGACCAAGCTTGTGGATCTGTGCTCCTACAGAGAAGTGACTCTGATGACATTGAGCATCCTGTGGCATACTTCTCCAGGAAGTTCAATCGCCACCAAAAGAACTATTCCACAATTGAGAAGGAGCTGTTGGCTCTGGTTCTATCCTTACAACACTTTGAGGTCTATGTTTGTACGGGGCAAAAAGCCAATGATTGTATATACTGACCACAATCCGTTAATGTTTTTGAGTAAGATGAAAAACAAAAATCGGAGATTGTTGAATTGGAGTTTGATTTTACAAGAGTTTGACTTGGAAATTAAGCATGTAAAGGGTGCTGACAATGTAATTGCCGATTGCTTATCCCGTGTTTGAATATGTATATATATACACAAGTGTCTACTTAACCATTTTTGTATTGAAAAGAAAAATTTTGCCTTTATGAGTCAAAATTTTCCCCTTTTGGAATGGAGGTGTAATGTGGTAAATAGCCACTAGATGTATTGACAGTATTGACAGCAGTATTGACTTTTTTTTGTGAAGCCCAGTCTGAAGCTAGGTTGGGCATGTCCAGGGCATGCCCAGAGGGGAAAGTCCCAGAAATGGGAGGGGGCTGGACAAGAGTATATAAGGAGAAAAATTGAGAGAGTAGAGTAGTAGGAGAAATTGCAAGAAGGATACATTTGACCAGACCTGTCACTCTTTTCAAGACCTTTTAAGCTTTTGTGGATTTTTTGCCTGTGTTGGAGCATTTTCCTGTCCCAGGACATCACAACAGAGCAGCCCATCTCCATTACAGGGGAATTGTAAATATCTCATTTTTTTATTTTCTTTTCAATCTTGGTCAGTAGTGTAGGGTGTAGATTAGTTCTATGTGTTTGTTTAATTAAATCTGTTGAACTTAAAGGATTTTGTCTGTCATCCCTTGCTGTCCGTGACGCCATAACAAATTGGGGCGATAACAAATTGGGCCATAACAAAAGAAAGAGGCACTTCCGTTTGCTCATATCATAACATTATTCACATCAAGAGAAAAAAATGAACAGGTAAAGGGAAAAAAACACATTCATCCGCGGAAAATAAATAATCCAAATTGCAGGCCCCAGCCTAAACACCTGCAAGAAAACTAAATATGTATATCCAGCCACTCAATAAAAAAAAAATGATATAAAAATAGTTGATTTATTTCTACAGGAAAAAATTGGGCCACTGCAGTACAGAACAACCAGACGTGCTTGCCAGATGCAAGTCGCGTTCAGCTAAATAAAGCAATGCCCGACAGCCTTCTCGTCATTAAACAAACTTCAATTATATATCAAAATTAAGAGAAAAAATTAAGGAAACAAAATCGTAAAAATAAAGGCTAGAGGGGAATATGAGAGGGGGAAACAATGTTCAAAGTAACTCGGGGCAGGTGTAAGTGGAGTGAATGCGAGTAGTGATAAAAAAGAAAGTTTTCATTCGGCGATAAGCTATCAGTTTTTGTGGTGGGATGAGTAACAGGGAGTGCACAGGGAGGTTAGAGGATTTTTCTGTAAAAAAAAAAAAAGGTTATTTCCCAAACCCTGCTTGGCATCTCGCACTGGATTCCCATCCAAACTGTTCGATAATTATAGAAGCTGGTTGCATCTTGTAGCTCGCTACAATATACACTACCGCTCAAAAGTTTGGGATCACTTGCAAATTTCTTTGTTTTCCAAAGAAAAATACATTTTCATGCATTTCACAAACAATTTTTTTCCATTTCACAAACATTTTTATCCATTTCACAAACGATTAAAATTAATCAGATGATTTTCAAAGAATGATCTGCATTTTTGCATAGAGGCCTATTATCAGCAACTGTCAGTCCTCTGCATCAATCTCTTGGTATGGCTGCTAATCCAAGTTAAGCATTTTATAAGGCTAATTGATTATTTGAAAACCCTTCTGCAAATGTGTTGTACAGCTGAAAACCGTTGAACTAATAAGGGCGCGCAAAAGGGAGCATGGTATTCTTGAGGTTGGTTTAGTACCTGAAGCATCAGCAGTTTTTTGTTTGTTTACAGGCTCAAATTGGCCAGAAAGAAAGAACTTCCTTTAGAGACCCGTCAGTCTATTGTTGCGCTTAGAAAAGAAGGCTAATCAATGCAAGAAATTGAAAACTTAAAATCTCTTACCATGCTGTCAACTACTCCCTTCAGGGAGTAGCACAAACTGGCACTAACAAGGACAGAAAAAAGGAGTGGGAGGTCCCGATGCACAACTGTGCAAGAAAACAAATATCTGAGAGTGTGTAGTTTAAGACGAAGACGCGTCACAGGTTGTCAACTAGCAGCTGCGCTAAATAGTTCCTGTCAAACACCAGTTTCAGTATCAACAGGTTTTTTTTTTTGATGAAGGCAAAGTTTGTAGTACATATTCATCATTTTCCATTAAAATCATTATTTCTAACACAGACAATGTCAACATGTTCTGTTCATTTGCTATATTTCATATTCAGACTAATTTCATATGTGTTTCCATGGAAAACAAGAAAATTTCCAAGTGATCCCAAACTTTTGAGCGGTAGTGTATACCTCCCCAATAACGCTTCCCCGAGGCACCAGGGATGGTTTGCAAGTACTCATCGATGCATCCCCTAATCTACGGGGATATTCCCGATGATGTTTCAAATTCGGGAAAGCTCCGGGTCACCTTTGCTGATTATCGGCGAAGGTACCTGGGGCTTTCCCGAGCATCGGGAGCCATCCCCGATGTTTCACAGGCATTGTTCGGGGGACATTCCCAGAAGCTTTGTGACCATAGCCGAAGCATCAGTGAACGTTCACCGGACCATCCCCGATGCCTAATAAGTGCAATTTCTAATGGGACTACTCCGTTTTTTGGCAAAAACATCGGGACCATCGGGAGCCATCGAGCGAAAATTTGTCTATTTCCACATCGCCTATGATTTTTCCCCAGTGGGACCAAGGCATAACATTTTACACAGCATCCCAACTCTTCTGGAATTGGGGTTATACATCCAGCTACAGTCTATATCTGGCACAGTAATAGCTTTATCACTTTCCGTTTCTCCAGTTAATCAAAATTGAAATTAGTTATTTTTCTGTAACAGACTGAATCTGCATCTATTTATTCTTTAGTAGTAATTAATAAGTGCTAATCTGGCTAGTTAGGTAAGTCCCTTGTAAGAGGTTTTTTTTTTTTTTCTTTGTTACTGCTGGTCTAAGCAACCTTGGGTGTTTTTAAGTTGTGGTCTTGGTATCTGTGTTTTGGCTGTAATAATTTTTATTTTGATTGGGAAGAGATAAGGTGAAAGATTTGTGTCAAAATTTGGAAAAAATTATTTCACTGTTGCAGGACGATTGCACTTCTGGAAATTGATTTCCTGGGTGAGTACAACTGCCACCAGTGCCAGCACATTGAGAATCTGAAGAGCAAGATTCCTGATCCTGAGGGTTAATCACTTCATAGTTTGTAATTGGTAGAGTGCCAGGAACTATAAGTAGTATGTCTAAGCTGTCGGTGTACATGCCATAGCCAGGAAGACCTCAAAGCATGCAGGGAGAGGAATAGTTAACAGTAAGGCGCAGTCGGAGGAAGAGATTGCATGCCGTACAGAGGCAGCATCTCCAGAAGATGAGGTGCCTTTGACCCTGAGATCAAGGGGACTGATGAGCCTCAGAGTACTCTGATAGCCTCTTCCCCAGGAATAGGGAGTTAGTGAAAGCAAAAAAATCAATAAAGGGCTAAACAGAATAGTCTGCTTGCAGGACAAGATGCTGTGTTGCCTGCCTGGTGTCTAGGTAGGAGACCTCCTGCAGCATGTGCGCAAGCTCCTCGCAAGTACAGGGAGGGATCAAAAGGTTATAGTCTGTATTGGAACAAATTACATGGTTACAGGTAGATTTAAGGTTCTGCAGGACTAATTTATTGTAGATAAGATAATATAAGATAAGATACACTTTATTGAACCCCGTGGGGTAATTTGTTCTCTGCATTTATCCCATCATATAATTAGGAGCAGTGAGCCGCCACAGAGCAGCGCCCAGGGACCAACTTCAGTTCTCAAGCCAGTTCCTTGGTCAGGGGTACGGGTATGAGTGTTCCTATAATGCATGTTTTTTCTGGGTGGGGGAAACCGGAGTACCCAGAGGAAACCCATTGCGCCACCATGCCGCCCCAATTATTAGCAGAAAAGATTAGGAGCAGGTCCTCCACAGTAGTGTTCACCAGAGTTATACCTGTGCCATGTGCAAGCAGAGGGTAGTACTTTATCTGGAATTGTGGCTCTAAACCTATTGTGGGGAAAAAAAAGGGTACAATCTATGGAGCTGTGGAAATCCCTTAGGGACAGGGGGTCCTGCATAATCCTGACAGTTTGTACCTGAACAGAAAGGTACTTTCTACTAGGTCTGCCCATGCTAACTGTAGAACAGACTTATTTAAACTTGGGACTCCGGGACAGAGAGGTTTGTGAGGGAAGAGATTGGGACATGCAAACTGCCCAGATGCATGCTGGCAGCGGTACATGCACTGGTGCCGAATATGAGAGGGAGGGGGAGGGGGGTGGGCATTGGGGCGATTGCCCCCACAACGCTATGGATAGGTGGGTCATTGCCCCGCCAATCAGGACATTGTGCTGGAAGCAAATTATTTCCATAATTAATTCCATGAAAGGAATGAACAAGTAGTTCAATCACAAAGACTTTGAATTTAAGAAAAGGAGATTTATTAACAATGCAATGACATGAAATAAATTCAGTATTTGGCGATGACTCCGTCCTCGAGGACCCTCAAGCAAGGTGGGGCGCTGATCTGCTTGGGTAGCAGGCAGGGGTGAAGCCACCCCACGTTGGACAGAAGGGTCATACGGATGAAGTAGATGCTGAAGAGGCCGGAGTCAGAAGTTGGTGGTGGTGGGGAGGCGGAGGGCGATGTGGAATCTCTGCAACTTTCGTTTACACACCCATTTAATTCGCTAGTCACTGTAGGCTACTGTACATTCTCAGATTTTGGAGCCAAACCTGACCGTAATATGATTCCAGACTGTTCACGGCATCCACGACCCCTTCCAAATGGTAGCTATTTTAAATTAAGTTTAAGTCCATCACATAAGAACTCACTCAGTGTCGCAAACTGATCAGCTTATGTCTAGATAGCCCATAGCATCACTTAGTAGCTGGCAAACTATTATGAATACAGAATGTATTGTGCTTCCAAATTAAATGTTGGATTTACTAAAATGTTATAGGCCATCAAACAGTCTTGTGCTATAAGTGACTCCTAAGATGAAGTTACTTAGAAGATAATTAACACAGTTGTGGCCGTTAACTTTATTCCAGTGTGACGTTTTCTAGGATGGCTGGGCAAGTCCTCACCCTTACTGCATGATTGCTCTCAAGCTGTTCCCGCTGAAGTTCGCCAGATTAAGAACCAAAAAATTTATTTTCTGAATAACCAAGAGCAAAACATGTTCGGTAATGATTAACAAATGATCAGGACAAAGTAATTGTCTGTTGGCTACATAAATATATTTGATGTGACATTGTAAGGATGGCAATGGTTGCTTTGGATTTTTTTGCATTCAATTGGGCTATCACCATCCTTACAATGTCACTCCATTGTGCGTCATGCCTAAAATCGCCCTTTAGCAGTGACTAGGCTATTCACAATATTGCAAGGCATCTTGTACTAAATTACAAACATACTACTGTACGCAAATCTGTGCCGTTTCATTTGCTACATGAGTTCAGAATATTTGAAAGACATACTGATGTTTTTCATGTTCATTTACAACCCCAATTCTGAAATAGTTGGGACAAAGTGTAAATTATGAATAAAATCAAAATGCAATGACTTTCAAATCACACCAGCCAGTATTTTATTCACAATAGAACAGAGATAACAAATATTGAAACTGAGAAATTTTACATTTTTATCCACAAAATGAGCTCATTTCAAATTTGATGGCTGCTACAGGTCTCAAAAAAGTTGGGACAGGGGCCTGTTAACATGGTGTAGCATCCCCTCTTCTTTTTAACACAGAGTGGAGGCGTCTGGGCATTGAGGATACAAGTTTCTTGAGTTTGGCCATTGGAATTTGATCCCACTCTTGTTTAATACAGGCTTCCAGCTGCTGGAGAGTTTTGGGTCTCCTTTGACGGACTTTTCGTTTAATTATGTGCCAAATGCTCTCATTCGGTGAAAGATCAGGACTGCAGGCAAGCCAGTTCAGCACATGGACTCTTCTACTATGAAGCCACGCTGTTTTAATAGCTGCAGTATGTGGTTTTGCATCGTCCTGCTGAAATATACAAGGACTTCCCTGGAATAGATGTCTTCTGGAGGGGAGCATATGTTGCTCTAAAACCTTTATATACCTTATATACCTTTATATGCACTAATGCATCCCCATACCATCAGAGATGCTGGCTTTTGAACTGAACACTGATAACAGGAGGGGTGGTCTTTCTCCTCTTTAGCCCGGAGGACACGACGTCCATGATTTCCAACAAGGATGTCAACTTTGGACTCGTCTGACCACAGGACACTTTGGCACTTTGCTACAATCCATTTTAAATGAGCCTTGGCCCACAGAACACAGCGGCGCTTCTGGATCATGCTGAAAAATGGTTTCCTTTTTGCAAGATAGAGTTTTAGGTGGTGTCTGTGGATGGCACGGCAGACTGTGTTTACAGACAGTGGTTTCTTGAATTATTCCTGGGCCCATTTGGTAATGTGAATGACAGAATCATGCCTGTGAGTGATGCAGTGGCGTCTGAGGGCCTGAAGATCACAGGCATTCAGTAAAGGCCTTCGGCCTTGTCCCTTAAGCACAGACATTTTTCCAGTTTCTCTGAATCTTTTGATGATGTTATGCACTGTTGATGATGAGACCTTCAAAGCCTTTGCAATTTGACATTGAGGAACATTGTTTTTAAAGTATTCCACAACTTTTTTACAAAAGCCTTCACAGGTTGGAGAGCCTCTGGCCATGTTTGCTTCTGAGAGACTCAGCCTCTCTAAGACATCCTTTTTATAGCCAATCATGTTACACACCTGATGCCAGTTAACTTAATTACTTGCTAAATGTTCTTTCAGCTGATTCTCTTATATATTAATTGCTTTTTCAGCCCTTTTTTTGCCTGTGTCCCAACTTTTTTGAGACCTGTTGCTGCCAGAAAATTTGAAATAGGCTTTTTTTGTAGATAAAAATGGAAAATGTCTCAGTTTCAACATTTGAAATGTTATCAATGTTCTATTGTAAATAACATATTGGCTCATGTGATCTGAAAGTCATTGCATTTTGATTTTATTCGCAATTTATACTTCGTCCCAACTATTTCCGAATTGGGGTTGTAGTTTTTCTCACAGAGAGTGGTTACAGTGCGGAATTGCTATCCAGGTCATTTTGTCAGGGCAGAGCCTCTGGGATTTTTTGAGACCAGCCCTGTATCACAGTGCAGATACAGTCTAGTCCTCAAGTACCCAAAGTGTTAGGTACAGTTTATTGGTAAGAAAATAGCAAGTCTTGTGAGGCTGAATGGCCTTTTCTCCCCACTCTGTTATTGTATGTTATGAGCTACAAAATCAATTTTTTGAATTCTACCTCTGACTTTTGCCGCATGTCTCTTTCTTTCCTCATTATTTCTGTCCTATACTATCCAGTGAAATAAAGACAGAAAAAAATGGGCGCTTGAGGTGAACGCAGCTCCTTTCATGTGTGGTGCAAAGCAAGTGCAGCATCCCTTGCTTCCCTACAAAGCAGTGGCGGCTGGTGAACTGGCGATAGGGGAAGCTCAAACCCATCCCTTAAAAATAGTGATTGGTCATGACCTGTTTTCAATCACTCATTTAAATTAGGCCAGACTTTTTTTATTTCTTGGTCCTCGGGCCCGCCGCCATGGAAATTGCCCGAAATAGAAAAAAAATTTATATATTTTTTGCATGTCCTCGGGCCATCCCAAAAATGGAATTAAAAAAAATATATTGTTATTTTCATTCCGCCCACCGCCTCCTGGAAGGCTAGTGATCTTTATTTTTTATCTTTCCTCCGCTCTGAATGTATCACTATTCTGAAAAATAAAGAATCAAGCCCTCCGGAATAACCATCGCATGGACGACTTCCATGTTCCCGCGCCGGCCATCAGTTATCAGCTTTACTGCATAAGCCTGCCTAACGTGAGAGCCTGTTGAATGTGGCTGTAGCACTGCGGCTAACGTAGCGAAGTTACTGTTGCTAATGCTTGTGCCCTAAATATGCAAGAGTAATATCAGGGGACATTCAACAGAAGGTGTGTGAACATAAACCTCATTTGAAGCTAACTTTTTATACTTGTTTGTGATTTGGATGCTTAATACAACTGTTCACAGTAACGGAACTTAGTGTCTGTAAAACCAGTATTTCCCGGTAACATTGGTCTCTGTGGTTGTTATGAGCACTCGTTTACTACCGCGTGTTAGTTCGCATATCGTGCTACTGGAAACGCTCCTGGTTAACTTAAATGCAGTAATTCTGACTGGTATGCTTGTGTTACTTTGGTTAGCATCAAGGTGGTAGTTTCGTCATAACGATACCTAATCGTAGCCACAACAGTTGAAGCTAACTGGAGAGGTGTCGTATGTGTCTAGGTTGGGCTGATAAGGCTGCAGTTAGACCAGACGTAGGCTTAACAGAGCATAGGATTCGTGTTTGGGTTTGTTTACTGCTGCTGAGTAAAGATCGTTTTGCTCATCTGGGGTCAGCCAGGAACTTTGTCGATGTGCGCCCTTACAAAAAATACCATTTAATTTACCATTGGAAACCATTCATTTACCATTGAGAATTTTCGTAAGGGTGGGCTAGCTCTATGATGCTAAAGCTGTGTCTGGTATAACAAACGATTTCTGTGCATTGCCGTGGCAGAATTTCATCCCCCTTTAAAAATCGTTGTGGCTAATTACAAGCTGAAGAAGTGGAAATGCAATTTTTCCCAGTACAAGTTATCGATTCGCGAGCTCCATACAAGCAACGCTAGACCGTTTGCGTGTTTCTGCTATGAGCTCATTTAGTCGGAATTGTTTCATTTTAGAAGAAATGGTTATCAGGAGCTTATAGCAAAGTTTCTTCCAGAAAAGTGGGTATATAACAGTACAGCTACAATTGCATGTATGCAAGGCGAGACAGTACAAGCAAAACAATAAGCTGAGATAAAGGTGGTTCATTTCATTTTATCTAGTCGCACATACGCATGTACAGCGTTTGATTGCGCAATTCCCCGTCGATTCCTTACAAAAGATGTCAGATGCGGGGTCCAAGACGTATGGACGTATTTCATAATTGTTCATTTTAACAAATTTCAATTAAACACGTTGAGATATAATGCCTGCTGGTCTGGTAACAGTGATGTTGTGTAGGTGAAAACTAAAAAGTACTGCGGAAAGCACACCAACATCAAACGCAAGACAAGATAAAGGTTATATAGGTAGAGGACATGCATTATTTCTGAGGGTCCATAGACTACTGTACAAATTAGAAGGTGGTTACAGGCTGGTTTCATAATTGTTAGTTTGATTTTTTAACAATTTCAGGTACATGCAAAGGCCCACGAAATGACTTGCATGATTTTTCAAAATCATTATAATGCCTGGAGTAATAAATCCTGTGGGATGGTGAAACAAAAAAGAAAAAAAAAAGCATAATGGACAATGGACATAATGGACAAAATCTTTATTTTCGAATTTTTTTTTTTCTTCCTCCTCTCGCATACCTGCCAATTACCATTTTGAGGAAGTGGATAATAATTTTTTTTTTATTTTAATTTCGCCCTCCTCTCCTGTTGTCTGTGGAAAAAAGCCCGAGGACCAAGGAATAAAAAAGCCTGGCCTTACCATTACAAAAACTCAGATAACTCACAACATTATCAGGTGTGGTCAGTTTTCATCAATAACGCATACCTGTCCACTCTCTCACATTCGGCATGAGTTTTAGTGGCATATTTATGTTCCCCTGATGTAGTCAGCAATTATTCTATCAAAGCATATGTAAGAGATTCAAGGAATTGAAGTCCTTGTACACCTTGTACATGGAGGTTTATCAGTTTTATAGGTAGAGGACTAGTAAGGAAATGAACATGCTTTTCTTTTCTCAGTGGTTGGAAGCAATGCATATGTCTCATTATAGTATAAATAAGAATCATTTGAAACGTCTTTATGCAATGCAATTGCTTCCAATGATCTAATTTCATTTAAACAACTTAAACGATCATGAAACACTCAATCGTGCTGGCGGTAGTATGATGGTGTGGACACTTTTCTGCCTTGGGACCAGAATAGCTTGCAATTGTATAAGGAACCATGAACTCATCTGTCTGGTCATCAGTCCTTAAGCAAGCAAAATGCATCAGGTACATGCATGGCCAACATGACATAGGACCCCATATGCTAAAATAATGGCATAAATTGAATTCTGGGGCATAATGATGATAAAAGTAGTATAGTGAGAATATATGGCTAAATATGACTTCTGACCTATATGCTGACCTCCAGTGTTTTATTTGAGTGCATCAATATTATTTGTCTGTGGGAATTCTCAGATCTTTCCAACAAAATGCCAGGTTGGCTGAAAGGTCTCACTGAGCTGTGTGTAACGCCAGAATCAAAAGAAATTCTTGAGGAGATGAGAAAGAAAGGTACTGAAATATATCAGACTGGAATAGAAAATACGGCTTGTAAAATAAGGGATCAAGTTTCTAAAATAGTCTTACCTCCTTTGGTTGTCATTTACAATATTTCCAGTCTGGAAACATGAAATTAAAGGAATTCTGCTATTGTGTAATTTCTTGTCCAAAATTTGCAGTGATCAAACTGGCGAAGAACTAGCAACTGTGTCAGGAGTATGTGCTAGGTCTGCTTTTAAAGAGACAACAAGGGCCCGTTCATACAAAGTTATAACAAATTGCTCTGTCAATATTCTGATCAAAAACAGAACTTCCAACGGCTGCGTTTTACTCAAACCTTTCAAAAATATTGCTAAGTTAACAGGCAAACAATAATTAGTCAACAAAGAGCAAAAGATTGAGTATTGGCATTAGTGATTTAAAAACACGCAGGGCTCAGTGATGATTAATCACAGTGATCTCATTATTTGTCTTCATGCAGAAAGGGGCAAAGTGTCCCCTCGCACCTTTTTTCACAAACGAGCCTGCACAAAGCCTGTGTTTGCACAGACAGTTTAATGTCAAAACACTTAGCCCATATTGTTTCTGGTTGATTGTGAAAAAAGTACTTTGTATATTGCTATGATACCTAGAAAGGAAAAAATGATGCCCTTCCCCTACCTCCCTGTGTGAATATCTCAATTTTGACCAGAATTGCACTTAGCACCTTTTTGCATGAAACCATCAAAATGTCCTATAACTCTTTAGCAGCGGCAGGTCAAAAAGAAAAGCTCTTGCTAAAAACCAGAAGCATCTGCATTCCTGTGTGTGTTCTGACACTGAACAGCCAAACACACCAACATTTTAATGATCAGTGAAGAGTAGTATCTACCAATACAACAAAAACTCTGCTATATAACCAAACAAACATGACTGCAGTGTTTTCAAAACACAACAAAAACAGCTCTTTGTGGGGATAAGTCAACATGGCATATATTAACAGCTGACAGTGAAATGTGTCCAGAATAAAGTCTATTCTGGGAGTTTAGGGCTTAGCTAAAATGTCCATCCACCGCAAGGCGCTTTGACAAGAAGCAGACAGGAAGCAGGAGACAGTTCACCCTTTTACATAATGCTTCAGCAGGTATACATAGTCACAAGTATGGTTGGATATAGATAGGTAAGTATATATAGTTTTCCTGAAGGAAGAAATGAGAAAGGAAATTATTAAAGTAACATATTGCATATGTATAGTAACCCAACAATGATACCAGGTTGGCTGACCACATACCAGGTTGGCTAAAACATAAATTAGTTTGCTAAAGATCCTGGCTGTATGTAATGATCAAATCTGCCGCGAAATTCCCACATTCCAGATCAATAAAAGGAGGGAGATTTTCAATATTCTAACAGTAATACTTGCACTAATGCAAAGATCTGCTCAATATAATGACTACGAAACTACAGAACACAACTCATGTTTCACTCACGCATACTTTGTAGAAAATTTAGAATTATAGAACAAAACATAACATAAACCAATCGACCAATGCTAGACAGCCAATGCTGTAATGGCCGATAGAATTGAGAGGCCAAGTGCAGCGGCAAGAGGGAAATAGAGCAGCAGGGACACAATACAAATACAGAGAATAATACAGACCATTCGACAGGGAAAATCCTCGCGCTTCCAAAAGGACGTCCAAAAATCCGACAAAACGGAAGCAAAGCGAGAGAGAAAAAGGAGAAGTATCTCGGGAGCCAAGAAAAATAAGGCACCTAAAATAGTGCGACACAAAGGATAGATAAGAAAAGGGGAATATCCCTAGAGGGATAGAAACTCCTATAATAAAGAGAAGATACAAAGTCACATAAATCCTTACTACAGATATCTTCGGCTAAAGTGCTTAACTACAAACAGACCCTCTAGCAAAGGAGGTGTGGTGGACTTCCGGCTTATATAGAGTCCGGGGAGGCGCCGCCCAAGTTCAATCAGCCAGCTGGGTAAAGAATCCGATTGAAAAGGAATTTGATATCGTCCCGGGACGAGAGCCTCAAAGAAAAGTCCTAAACACAGGCACACCTCACAAACCATGACAAATACAGAAAGGGAGGGGGAGCACTAGCTCATGCATTAACCAATTTAAGCAAACAAAACAGCCGAAATTGAGTTAGAATTTAGTACAAAATGAGTTACGCCAGCGATGATCATTCATGGTCACTGTCACGTGACTGCCAAAGCGTTCCTTACCATCTTATTGGCGAAGCCTTTTTGAGGGATGGAAAGATGATGACCTTCAGTTTTTTATTGTTCAGTGGCATTCACAAAATTCAAAGCATTGTGCTTTAAAAAATCGTACAATCGCAGTAAATCCAAGTCATAATATCCAAGACTCAATATGGGTAATTCTTTTCTTTAACCCTTTAACTGCCTGCTCAACCTTTTGGCAGAGCACATTTTGAGTCACTATTTCTAATTGAAAGATGTGTTGAACTTAACAGATCAGATTTTTTTTTTCAGTATTACAGACTGCAAATGTTTATTGGAGAAGGCTTCATCAGGCTAAGTTCAACACATCTTTCAATTTAATACAGCGACTCAAACTGTGCCTGACCAAAAGGGAGCAGGCAGTTAAAGGGTTAATGTTGGTTTAGTGCAAAAGTTGTCATTCACTTTAATGACTCCTGAGCCTGTTCTGAGGACTGATGAGTCAAAAGTGAAAAGTCATTTGTCCAGTTACACAGTTTAAAGCTAATGATCGCAACACCATACCAATTTGAGTGATTGCCAATACAAAAAAAAATCAATAAATACCTGGATGTTGCAATCAAGCCCCATGTCCGATGCTTTATGTGATAGCTTGGTGGCCAAGTCACAAGTTTCTGTCTCGCACAGCTGCGGGGGAAAAGTTACGTTAGCATACATAGTTACGGATACCTGGCTGTACAATACCGAGCATAAAAGCCGTATTCATTCTTCACACATCCAAGACTTTTTCTTAGCTTAATTTTAACGTGTATATTCTTTGCAGTTTCTCAAGTGGCGATCGCTTAAATTGACAAACGTGTTGGTAGTATTAATGGCATGGGAATGCTTTGCTCCCTCAGGGCCCCAGTAACTTGCCATAATTGACAGAGCAATAAATTCTGCTCTCTTCAAGTCCTTCCTGCAGGAGATGTCCAGTCATCAGTCTGCCGTTTCAAGCTCGCGTTTTATTATACAACAAGACAAACTTCCAAAGCAAAAGAGCAAGGCCACCTCTGAATAGCTCAAAAGAAACAAAATTATTATTTGAGTGGCATAGTCCACATCCTCAATAGAACCCCACTGAGATGCCGAGGGAGGATGTCAAACAGGTATTACGACAATTAAATAATATACAAAAACATATACAATTCAGAATAAAAATACAATTTTTAATCTTGCAAATCTATTAGTATGGCATAGAAATAATAGAAAATTGTGATCAGAAAGCCACATTTTCAGTTAAAAGATTTTTTTTTTCGGGAGCATGATGCAAAATGATACAAGATGTAATCAAAAAGAAAAATGTACTATTGTTCAGAGAAGATTGAGTCGAACCAGACTGTAGCCATTCATTCATCAGTTTATTTCACTGCTTTTGTCCTGAGAGGCCAGTCGTTGCGATGCAGTCCCTGGTAGAGGCAGAGAGGCCAAGAAGAATTCTTTTCTTTCCTGTATGTGATGTCAGCCCTGCCAATGGAAGGCCTCTGACTTGGCAGAGGATCCAATAGTTCAGAGGAAACTAGGAAAACTAACTTGGAAAACAAACTTTCCAGGAATTCATTTTAATATTTCCATTGCTGCAAACTTGCACTCTGCTGGGTTGCTGCTTCTTATATTCCATACTTCTAAAAATTTGATGACCTTGCAATCATATGATGATATGATTTGTAAGCTATAACAGGGCAATGCTAAGGATGATAATAACACAAATACAAATACAAAAAATGCCAGTTGTGCTTTAGATTCAATGAGTATCAGCATCAGCAGAACACTGGAACAATTTCGTTTTTGGGGTTGATACTGATGTAATATTCATGTAAATTTATCATTTTCTGGACAACATTTGCACTTAGCTGGCCATAGAAAACAAGAAAATAAAGGAGTATTTACTTCCAGATCTGCTTTGTGTTAAAGGTACAAACTCCAATTCCAATGAAGTTGGGATGTTGTGTAAAACGTGAATAAAAACAGAATGCAATGATTTGCAAATCTCATAAACCCACATTCTATTCACAATAGGACATAGACAACATATCAGATGTTGAAACTGAGACATTTAACCATTTTATGAAAAATATTACCTCATTTTGAATTAGATGGCAGCAACACATCTCAAAAAAGTTGGGACAGGGGCAAATAAAAGGCTGGAAAAGTTAAAGGTATGAATAAAAAACAGCTGGAGGACCATTTTACAACTAATTACGTTAATTGGCAACAGGTCAGTAATATGACTGGGTAAAAAAAGGGGCATTTTAGAGAGGCAGAGTCTCATAAGTAAAGATGGGCAGAGGCTCACCAATCTGTGAAAAACTGAGTCTAAAAATTGTGGAACAATTTCAGAAATATGTTCCTCAATGTAAAATTGCGAAGATTTTAAATATCCCATCATCTACAGTACATAATATTATCAATAGATTCAGTGAATCTGGAGAAATCTCTGTGCGCAAGGGCCAAGGCCGAAGGTCAATATTGGATGCTCGTGATCTTCAGGCCCTCAGGCAGCACTGCATTGAAAACAGGCATAATTTTGCTCTGGAATACACTGCAAGGGCTCAGGAAAATTTCCAGAAATATTTGTCTGTGTGAACACAGTACGCCGTGCAATGTACTAATGCAACCTACAGCTAGGGGAGACAGGGGTCCAATGAGCCATGGGGACCAATGAACCATATCACTATTTTGTGATCAATCGATGACAGAGCTGCTTAAAATAGGCAAAATATTTGACCATTGACTGATGAGTCATGGGGTTAATGAGCCATATCACTATTTTGCCAACACCTTTGGCATCGATTGATCGCAAAATAGTGATATGGCTCATTGGTCCCCACAGCTCATCAAACCCCAGTCTCCCCAATATCATGCAAAGGAGAAGCCATATTTTAATACAATCCATTTCTGGGCCAAAGCTCATTTAAAATGGACTGAAGCAAAATGGAAAACTGTTCTGTGGTCAGATGAATCAAAATTTGAAATTCTTTTTGGAAACCACGGACGGTGTGTCATGCGGATGAAACAGGAGAGAGACCATCCAGCTTGTTGTCAGCACTCAGTTCAAAAGTTTGCACCTCTGATGGTATGGGGTTGCATTAGTGCCAAAGGCATGGGCAGCTTACACATCTGGATGGGCATTATCAATGCTGAAAAGTATATAGAGGTTTTACAACGTCTGTTTCAGGGAAGGCCTTGCATACTTCAGCAAGACAATGCTAACCCACATACTGCATCCATCACAACAGCATGACTTCGCTGTAGAAAAGTCCAGGTGCTGAAATGCTCTGCCTGCAGTCCAGACCTTTCACCAATAGAAAACATTTGGCACATCATAAAACAAAAAATCTGGCTTAGAAGACCCAGGACTGTTGAACAGCTAGAATCCTACCTCAGACAAAGAGTGGGACAACATCCCTCTACCAAAACTCCAACAATTGGGCTCCTCACTCCCCAGACGTTTACAGATTGTTGTCACAAGAAGAGGGGGTGCTACACAATGGTAAATATGGCCCTGTCCCAACTTTTTGAGATGTGTTGCTGCTATCAACTTCAAAATGAGCCAGTATTTTTCATAAAATGATAAAATGTCTCACTTTCAACATTTGATATGTTGTCTATGTTCTATTGTGAATAAAATATGGCTTTATGAGATTTGCAAATCATTGCATTCTGTTTTTATTCACGTTTTACGCAACGTCTCAACTTCATTGGAATTGGGGTTTGTGCATTGATTCCTTCTGAAACCCAATGGACCGAATTCATCAGGATGTGCTATGTCTGACAATATGCACACAGACAAATCGCTATATTTACTGTATTTTTTCTCCAGTCACAAGGATTTTTCTGCCAGCGCTAGATACAACTGGGTGGAGAGATGAACATCGAGGGCGCAGTTATGTTTCAGGTGATGTTTTCCATGTAAGTAAGATGGCGCCAGTAAGAGTTTTCATTTAAACCAGGTCTACTCTGAAGCGCAACATATTTCCAATTTTACCGGAAGGTATCAACAAACATTATCCCCCATATTCTGAGGTCAGGTTCAATGGAACACCCCAGCTAAATTTAGACCCTGATTTAAGGGAGCTTGTCAATATTCTGAACACATTCAAATTTGAACAGGCATTCAAAAATGAACAAGTCTCCATTCGTGTTCAGCTAAAAAACTAACGGCAGAGTGTGCAAAAATGAACGAGCATGTGTTCATTTTGCTTTCAAAAATGAACAAGCATGCATTCATTTCTGACCGGACGGCATCCAAAAACTAGAGAATTGCAATTTCTCAAGAAATTGCAAGCGTGAATGCTGAAAGCTGAAGCCACACTGCGATGCTGTCTTGAACACAATAAAGTTTGAATGATTTGAATGTTTGCTGATGCCACACTGAATAGCTTCCATGAAAATATAATATTTGAATTACGTAGAATACTTGAATGTTTATTAAAAAACTGCAATCTGAACAAAGAAAGAATAAAAGAACAATGCTAACCATGCTAACCAGGTTACTCAGCTAACTTAACTAATGTTGTTGGCCGTTATGCTAACAATGCTAATCATGCTAACCACGTTACTCAGCTAACTTAGCTAATGTTGTTTGCCGTTATGCTAACAATGCTAACCATGCTAACCACGTTACTCAGCTAACTTAGCTAATATTTTCAGCCGTTATATTAACAATGCTAACCATGCTAACCACGTGACCATGCTAACCACGTTACTCAGCTAACTTAGCTAATGTTGTTAGCAATTATGCTAACTATGCTAACAAAGCTAACCATGCTAACCACATTACTCAGCTAACTTAGCTAATGTGAGAAGTCGAATGAAGTCTCTAGGAGAAAGTATGCTGAAGTTATAGAGGTTCAAAGTAGCACAAGAGTTTAAGAGTTTGAAGACTGTTTCAATGCATTTCTATGGGACAAAAACATCAGAAAAAGTGAAATATTTTAAAAAGTATAAATAGAACAAAAGAGAAGAGTAATAGCAATTATGTCCAGAAAAAGCTGCACGTTTTGATATATGAATTGTTGAAATGGCACAAAGTATGTAGGACTAGTTTAATAGCGTGGAACGGCGGAAGAAATAAGAATAACTAGAGAAGCAATTTCTGAAGAAATTGCGAGTGTGAATGCTGAAAGCTGAAGCCACACTGCGATGCTGTCTTGAATCCAAGAAAGTTTGAATGATTTGAATGTTTGCTGACACCACACTGAATAGCTGCCATGAAAATATAATATTTGAATTATGTAGAATACTTGAATGTTTATCAAAAAAGTGAAAGAAAGAAAGCTGAACAAAGAAAGAATGAAAGAACAATGCTAACTATGCCATCCACGTTACTCAGCTAACTTAGCAAATGTTGTTAGCAGTTATGCTAACTATGCTAACAATGCTAACCATGCTAACTACGTTATTCAGCTAACGTAGCTAATGTTAGAAGTGGAATGAAGTCTGTAGGAGAAAGAATGCTGAAGTTATAGAGGTTCAAAGTAGCACAAGAGTTTGAAGAGTGTTTCAATGCATTTCTATGGGACAAAAAAAGAAGAAAAAGTTAAATATTTTAAAAAGTATAAATAGTATGAAAGCCTGGGTGAGAAATGAACTTTTCTTTTCAGTCATTAGCCGGGCAACCTAGAGTTTTTTTAGGGTGGCAAAAACCATTTTAGGTAGTCAAGACATATGCTGTAAAAAAGAAAGAAAGAAAAAAGCTTACATGATTGAGCACTCAAAATGTATTTCAGTTACTTTGGAAAGTTTATACTGCCCGGAATTGGATAAGAGCAGTTTGCACATGAGGCATGGCAGAGGAGTTTAATTAATGCAACTCCCTGGAAATCAGGGGTAGGATCGAACGTATCAATATTACAAACCGTGTTCGAGTTCAGCTTGTCAGTGAATATTCATTGATTGATCCGGGTGTGCCATCTAGTGACAAAATAATGTAACTGCGTGCATAAATAGAGCAGCTCAATGTCCACTGTCATGAACATCTGCGCACACGGGTTATGGATCAGATCGGAACGTATGTTAAAAAAAAATGAAAAGAAATAGAAAAAAGGCCATTCACAAGTACGAACTCGCGCCGTGAAAACCATAATAAAACATACAATATGAGACAGAGTTGTGAATGATTGAAAATATTTCAAGTGTTCATTTGATGAAATTAAACTAAATACATGTCGGCGTTTGCTGATGCGCCAGACAGAGTTGCGAATGATTGAAAATATTTCAAGTGTTCATTTGATGAAATTAAACTAAATACATGTCGGCGCTTGCTGATGCGCCATTGAAAGAGCTTCAGTCGATGAGAGCTACTATCGCAAGCAGAGGCAGCCGGTGGATAGAGAGCTCAACGTTGTCTGCGCGAATATTCCTCGGAGGTTTGGTTTAGATTATCTTAATGGTACCGCTGGCAAAAAGATACTGTTGACTTACAGAGCCTGTATTCTAATCAGTGAAGACATAACGTTTGTGAATGAACGTAGTGGTACACAAATACTAGTTTTGCAAAGCAGTACTTCCTTTTAAGGTAGACTGCAAACAATGCGTATGGCATTCGTGAACATATGTTTCTCTTTTTAACGTTGCATTTGTAGCGAACTTGTCATTGGGTTTGATTGTTTGACACAGAAAGCAACGTTTTAAAATAATGGTGCATTTGCTGAGACCTGCAAATAGAAATAAGCAGCGTGGAGAATGAGCTGCAATAATTTCCCTAACCGCAAAATAGCTGGCTCGATTCACTTCGTTCTTATGAAGACACTCCTGTTCTAACCAAAGCATCTGCATGGAAACTCAGCTCAGCTCACTTAGATTTAAAATGAGAAAATCACGACACGGAGGGCAATGGCAGGAGCGGTGTGCTATTACCAGTGAGAGCCAGGCATGTACAGACAATTGCGCACACACAGGCAATCGCTGAGTCACTTAGCCTTGTTCACGCACACCTCAAACTCCTGCTTCTCATGCAAAAACCGTTTATCCTGTCAGCAATGTAACCACATCATTCAAGGCACGAGACTTTGCTGAGTGCGTGGATGTCTTTTTTATTTCTCTGAGTGATATATTTTTTGAATAACAGCGATCTAAAAACTCTGGCCGTTTGCTGTTCTCCGAAAAATTTTTTGGGTGATTTTTGAATGGAAAGATAGCAAAGTTGGACGTGCCTCCTGTCCTTTGACTGTTCCTGAGCCAAAACTATATACTTCACTGCTACAAAAAAATGATACTGCTGTAACAAGAACAAATTTTCCGACATTTTTGTGAAATTTTATGAAAGAGGATTCAAATTTATGGAAGTTAGAGCGATAGAAAAAGAAATTTTTCATTCTGTCTGCTCTCAGCTCCCACTCTAGCTGTGACAGAAGAGTTTGAAGACTGTTTCAATGCATTTCTATGGGACAAAAAAATTTAGAAAAAGTTAAATATTTTAAAAAGTATAAATAGTATGAAAGAGAAAAATAATAGCAATAATGCCCAGGAAAAGCTGAACGTTTTGATATATGAATTGTTGAAATAGCACAAAGTATGTAGGAGTAGTTTAATAGCGTGGAACGGCGGAAGAAAAGTAAGAATATTAATAACTAGAGCTTTCAGAAATTGCGAGTGTGAATGCTGAAAGCTGAAGCCACACTGCGATGCTGTCTTGAATACAATAAAGTTTGAATGATTTGAATGTTTGCTGACGCCACACTGAATAGCTGCCATGAAAATATAATATTTGAATTACGTAGAATACTTGTATGTTTATCAAAAAAGTGAAAGAAAGAAAGCTGTACAAAGAAAGAATGAAAGAACAATGCTAACCATGCCATCCATGTTACTCAGCTAACTTAGCAAATGTTGTTAGCAGTTATGCTAACTATGCTAACAATGCTAACCATGCTAACCACGTTATTCAACTAACTTAGCTAATGTTAGAAGTGGAATGAAGTCTGTAGGAGAAAGAATGCTGAAGTTATAGAGGTTCAAAGTAGCACAAGAGTTTGAAGAGTTTGAAAACTGTTTCAATGCATTTCTATGGGACAAAAAAAAAAAAAAAGTGAAATATTTTAAAAAGTATGAATAGCATGAAAGCCAGGGCGAGAAATGAACTTTTCTTTTCAGTCGTTAGCTGGGCAAGCTAGAGTTTTTTAGGGTGGCAAAAACCGTTTTTGGCAGTCAAGACATACGCTGTAAAAAAGAAAGAAAAAAAAGCTTATATGATTGAGCACTCAAAATTTATTTTGGTTACTTTGGAAAGTTTATACTGCCTGGAATTGGATAAGAGCAGTTTGCACATGAGGCATGGCTGAGGAGTTTAATTAATGCAACTCCTGGAAATCAGGGATAGGATCGAACGTATCAATATTACAAACCATGTTCGAGTTCAGCTTGCCAGTAAATATTCATTGACTGATCCGGGTGTGCCATTTAGTGACAGAATAATGTAACTGCGTGCATAAATAGAGCAGCTCCACGTCCGCTGTCTTCAACATCGGCATACACGGGTTATGGATCGGATCGGAACGTATGTTAAAAAAAAAATGAAAAGAAAAAGAAAAAAGGCCATTCACAAGTACGAACTTGCGCCATGAAAACTATAATGAGACATACAATATGAGACAGAGTTGTGAATGATTGAAAATATTTCAAGTGTTCATTTGATGAAATTAAACTAAATACATGTCGGCGTTTGCTGATGCGCCACTAAAAGAGCTTCAGTCGATGAGAGCTGCTATCGCAAGCAGAGGCAGCCGGTGGATAGAGAGCTCAACGTTGTCTGCGCGAATAATTCCTCGGAGGTTTAGGTTATCTTAATGGTACCGCTGGCAAACAGATACTGTTGACTTACAGAGCCTGTATTCTAATCAGTGAAGACATAACTTCTGCGAATGAACGTAGTGGTAGACAAATACTAGTATTGCAAAGCAGTACATCCATTTAAGGGAGACTGCAAACAATGTTGTATCGCATTCATGAGCATATGTTTCTCTTTTAACGTAGCATTTGTAGCGAACTTGTCTTTTGCGTTTGATTGACACAGAAAGCAACATTTTAGAATAGTGGGGCATTAGCTGAGACCTGCAAATAGAAATAAGCAGCGTGGAGAATGAGCTGCAATAATTTCCCTAACCGCAAAGTAGCTGGCTCGATTCACTTCGTTCTTATGAAGACACCTCTGTTCTAACCAAAGCATCTGCATGGAAACTCAGCTCAGCTCACTTAGATGTAAAATGAGAAAATCACGACATGGAGGGCAATGGCAGGAGCGGTGTCCTATTACCAGTGAGAGCCAGGCATGTACAGACAAGTGCACGCACAGGCAATCGCTGTGTCACTCAGCCTTGTTCGCGCACACCTCAAACTCTTGCTTCTCACGCAAAAACCGTTTATCCTGTCAGCAATGTAACCACATCATTCAAGGCACGAGACTTTGCTGAGTGCGCGGATGTCTTTTTTATTTCTCTGAGTGATATATTTTTCGAATAACAGCGATCTAAAAACTCTGGCTGTTTGCTGTTCTCCGAAAATTTTTTGGGTGATTTTTGAATGGAAGAGATAGCAAAGTTGGACGTGCCTCCTGTCCTTTGACTGTTCCCTGAGCCAAAACTATATACTTCACTGCTACAAAAATGATACTGCTGTAACAAGAACAAATTTTCCTACATTTTTGTGAAATTTTATGAAGAGGGATTCAAATTTATGGAAGTTAGAGCGATAGAGAAAGAACTTTTTCATTCTGTCTGCTCTCAGCTCCCACTCTAGCTGTCACAGAAGAGTTTGAAGACTGTTTCAATGCATTTCTATGGGACAAAAAATGTAGAAAAAGTTTTGATATATGAATTGTTGAAATAGCACAAAGTATGTAGGAGTAGTTTAATAGCATGGAACGGCGGAAGAAGTAAGAATAATAATAAATAATAAGTATAAAGAAAATGGTCGACATGAAAAACAATAGTGTGAATGCTGTCAGCATTCACACTAAATAAGTATAAAGAAAATGGCCGACATGAAAAACAATGCTTTCAGCATTCACACTAACTAGAGTGTGAGGATTCGTTCTGGAACCAGTTGCGAGAACACAGGATTGCAGTAAAAAGAGGCTTTATTGAAAAAGGCAAAGGTACAGAGTCCACAAGACAAAAATCACAATCCAGGAGGGCGAAATCCAAATCGTAACCAGGGCACCAATCACAAAACTCAAAGTCGGGCAAAAAAGGGTTCAAAAAACAGATACAGGCAAAAGTACAAAAGAGCAGATCCAAAAATCGTAGGTCGGGCGGTCCAGTCAGAAGATAAACACAGAGAATACAAAGGCGAAATGAAAGCAGCACAGGTAAACTTGGGAAAACGTTCTGACGGGGAACTGCAGTGAGAAGACAGCTTAAATACATTCAAGGAAGTCACATGCTATGATTAGGATCGGGTAAAGGGATCAGACTAATTACAAAGGAGGGGAACATGAGGGAGAACCTAATCACATGAAATTGGCAAAAAAAGCCAAAACGCGGACAGGGAACACGAGACAACCTATGACAAAACATACAGCTCGGTTGGGGGAGTTCTAATGTGCACAGATAATGAGAGGTAGGATAGAGTGGAGCAGGTGCGGAGGATCCGCTGAATTGCAGGAGAGACAAAGTGAAGGCAAGAGGCGGAGACTAGAACAGGGCGAAAGTGCTGAGAGCTAGTTAATCAATTAGTAAGTGCAGCTATACAATCCCTAGTGCTCGTTAGTAAGTTAGTATTATATACAATGTTAGTTTGGGTTAGTAACTTTAACAAACTGTTAGTATTGGTTAGTAATATAGAAAAGAGAGGCGAAGGAAGCAAACGAGATTGGAAGGAATGTTTGAAACCCAGAAACCATGAAATCACCTAAGCATGTGACACGCAGGACTGGGGAGAAGCTGTAACTTAACAAGAGACCAGACAGGGGAGACAAAGTGCAATGCTGGGCATGAATAAAACATGGACCGGAATCTAACAGAAAAGTGGAAGGGGATGGCAAAAACGAAAACATGGCAAAATGCAAAAACTAAACAAAACATGGCAAAACCTAACAGAACTGATCATAAACATAACAGGGAATAGGGAAAATCATAATAAACATGGCATACAAGGCAGAAACAAAGACAGAACAGATTAGAATCATAACAGAAACGCCTCCAGGCGTTTCAACTTCTGGTCTGGGGTGCGAAGCATGAAAGTCTGTGATTAGGCTTTTGTCGAGGATAGGGACCCAGCTACGGTGTTCAGGACCGTAGCCCTCCCAGTCGACAGGTACTGGTATCCGCGACCTCGTCGGCGACAGTCCAACAATGTTCGACAGTGAATGCCTCCGCCTCCGTCGATGATGCGGGCGGGTGGTGGGGGATCAGGACCAGAAGACAGGGGTGGGTTACAGCAGGCTTGATCTGGGACACATGAAAGGTAGGGTGAATCTGGCGCATGGAAAGGGGCAGACGGAGGCGAACAGCAGTGGGGCTAAACACTTTTTCTATGGTAAAGGGGCCAAGGAACTTTGGGAACAATTTTCCCCCCTCCCCTCAAGGGAATGTCCCTGGAGGACAGCCAAACGCGCTTCGGGTAAGATGGGGCAGCGATGCGTTTCTTGTCTGCTCGGGCTTTCATCCGGGCAACCGACCTGATGAGTGGTCCTCCAGGTGCGTCTGCAGCGGCGCACAAACGCACGGGCTGATGGAACAGCAATTTCCTCCTCCTGGCAGGGAAACAAAAGGGGTTGGTAGCCGAGGCATGCTTGAAATGGGGAGAGACCAGAGGCAGCGGAAGTGTGGCTATTTATGGCGTATTCAGCCCAGGGAAGTTGGTGGCTCCAGGAGGAGGGTTCTTGAGACACAAACATCTCAAAAACAGTCTCTATGCATTGGTTGGCCCGCCTTTCGGTCTGGCCGTTGGTCTGGGGGTGAAAACCGGATGATAAACTAACAGATGTGCCAAGGGACTTGCAGAATGATTTCCAAAACTTAGCTGTGAATTGGGGACCGCGGTCAGAAGTGATGTCTGTGGGGATACCGTGTAGTCTGATGACGTGCTGAATAATGAGGGTGGCCGTTTCTTGGGCGGACGGGAGTTTAGTGAGGGGGACAAAATGGACTGCTTTGGAAAATCTATCAACAATAGTGAGAATGGTAGTGTAGTGATTGGATGGGGGAAGACCAGTGATGAAATCTAATGCAATATGTGACCAAGGGCGGTGAGGAGTGGGTAAGGGTTGTAATAGACCGTGAGGGGGCTGATGAGATACCTTAGCTTGGGCGCAGACCGAGCAGGCAGAGACATAATTCTGGACGTCTTCGTTAATGCCGGGCCACCAGAAGCGAAGTTATGAAATCCCGGATACCTGGGTGGCACGAGAGGTTAGAGGCATGCCCCCAGTCGAGGACTCGGGGGCGCAGGTTAACAGGCACAAAAAGACAGTTCTCAGGACAGGCACTAGGAGCAGCAGAACCATCTTGGGCATTCCTCACTTCAGTTTCGATATCCATATTGATAGCGTTGATGAAAGTTTCTTTAGGAAGAATGGTGTCAGAACTGGGTGGATCTTTGTCCGTTTCAAAGCATCGTGAGAGGGCATCAGGTTTAACATTCTTACTACCGGGCGATAGGCAAGGTGGAAATTGAATCGAGAGAAGAATAGGGCCCACCTGGCTTGTCGGGATTCAACCTCTTGGCAGACTGGAGGTACTCTAGGTTCTTATGGTCAGTCCAGACCAGGAATGGCAGTTCGGCTCCCCTCCAACCATTGTCTCCATTCCTCCAATGCCAACTTGACCGCTAGTAGTTCCCGGTTGCCGATGTCGTAGTTTTTTCCTCAGGACTGAGGCGACGGGAGAAAGGCACAGGGGTGAATCTTTCCGTCTTTGGAGGATCTTTGCGAGAACGGCCCCTACACCACCAACGTTAGAGGCGTCCACTTCGACCACAAACTGAAGGGAGGATCAGGAATGGTTAGTATGGGGGCAGAAGTGAAACGCGCGTCTTTAGGTCAGTAAAGGCCCGTTCTGCTTCTTGAGACCATTGAAATGGGACCTTGCTTGACCCGCCACAGAACTGTAGCTCTGAATGAATCTTCTATAAAAATTTGCGAACCCCAGAAAACGTTGTAGGGACTTACGATCAGATGGGTTGGGCCAGTTTATGACAGCCTCAATCTTAGTCGGGTCCATCTGGATGGTGTCAGGGCAATGATGTATCCCAGGAAAGAGGTGGTGTTGACGGAGAACTCACACTTCTCTGCCTTGACGAATAGGCGGTTCTCCAGTAGTCGCTTGAGCACGGCGCACATGGTGAACATGGTCTTCCTGTGATCTAGAAAAAATCAGGATATCATCGAGATACACAAAAACAAACTTATTAATCATGTCAAAGAAGAACATCATTGACTAAGTTTTGGAAGACTGCTGGGCGTTAGTAAGTTAACGGTAAGACCAAATACTCCCAGTGGCCGGTAGGGGTATTAAATGCAGTCTTCCACTCATCACCCTCACGGATGCGGACTAAATGATAAGCGTTCGTAAGTCCATTTAGTGAAGATCTTGGCTCCTTGTAGGAAGGCAGTATTCATTAGGGCAACGGATATCTGTTCTTGATTGTGATATCATTAAGACCTCGGTAGTCAATGCAGGGCCTCAAGGACCCATCCTTCTTGCCAAAAAAAAAAATCCAGCCCCAGCAGGCGAAGAAGACGATGATCCCCTGCATGAGCGACTCGCTGAGATATTTCTCCATGGCCAACGTTTCAGGTCTGGACAGCGAAAACAGACGACCTCTAGGGGGCATGGTACCAGGTTTGAGTTCTATGGCGCAGTCATATGGTCTGTGCGGGGTAAACTGGTGGCGCTGGCTTTGGAAAATACCTCTTTGAGGTCATGGTACTCGGATGGAACCTTCTCCAGGTTCGTATCTCCTCAGAAGGGAAGCAGGAACATGAACTTGAGCATCATTGAGGCAGGTTTGAGCGCAGTCGGGCTCCACCCCTTGATCTCGTGTCTCCCCAATCAATATCCGGAGATGTTTTGCCATCCAGGGATGGCCAAGAACAACAGGAGCATGAGGAGACTGGATAAGGTAAAGCCTTATGGACTCCTGGTGATTGCCAGATATCGTAACTTAATAGGACTGGTTACCTGGGTGATGTGGGCAATGCTCTGGCCGTTGATGGAGTTGGCCACACGATCAGGGGACGACCTTCTCAACAGGGATGCCCCACTCCTGGGCAGCTTTCTGATCGATAAAGTTCTCTTTAAAGAGCGGTGGTCTTCCTTCCCTCCCCGCCCACTTGAGGGAGATGGGGAAACAGGTGCGGTTTCTTGAGGAGTGATCAATAGGAGTAACGCCCACTAAACGTTAGTGGGCGTTGCCTTTTACTGGACACGGGAGATATAGTGACCTTCCTTTCCACAGAAGCACGCCCGCTCCCTCCGTCTCCGTTCTCTCCTCGCCGGTGAGTCTGGTACGCCTAACTGCATAGGTTCAGGGTCAGGAGGCAGCTTGGACTTCTCTGGTTGTAGGAGAGGAAGCTTCAGCGGGGGCTTAGGGGTACTGGCACTGTGGGCGGACCCGTCGACGTTCCTCCAGGCGTGAGTCGATCTGGATGGCCATTTCAATAATTCGTTCCAAACTTTCCGTAGGTCACGAGGTAATAATTCGTCCTTGATACGCCGGATAATCCAAAAATGAAGGCGTCGTACAGGGCTCTCTCACGCCACCCGCTGTTAGTGGCTAAGGTCTGGAACTCAATGGCGTAGTCAGATACTGAACGCCCCCCTGGCGGAAGAATCTCTCGCCCAGCCTCATGACCATGTCTGGAGCGGTCAAATACACGCTTCATCTCTTCTCCCAGTAATTCGGCGGACTGCACACATGGTAATCCTGCCTCCCAGGCAGATGTAGCCCACTGTTTAGCCCTCCCAGTAAGCTGCGTAATGATGTATGCTAACGGCTTGCATTTGTAGACTAAAAATCAGCTTGCACTGGGTTAGGAAGGCGCGGCAGGATCCGGGTCCCCCGTCATACTTCTCGGAGGGGGCAAGCGTGGCTCGAGGATCGGAGCAGGTGGTGCAGAGGAGGGCACCGGCACAGGAGTAGGCATGGTGGTGACAGGCTGTTGGGGGGGTTGGACGGTCTGAGCATTCTGCAAGGAGCGGGTGAGGTCGGCCATCTGGTGCGTCATGGCTTGCATGTGCTGCATCATAGCCGAAGTTGTTGCTGCTGGAGTGCAAGCTGGGCACCCTGTTCCTCCACTGCTGCTTGCAGAGGCTTGTTGCTCGCTGGCTCCATACTGGTCAGAACGCACTGTGAGGATTCGTTCTGGAACCAGTTCGTGAACACAGGATTTAAAAAGAGGCTTTTATTGAACAACCCAGAGGGCAGAAGGCAAAGGTACAGAGTCCACAAGACAAAAAATCACAATCCAGGAGGGCGAAATCCAAATCGTAACCAGGCACCAATCACAAAACTCAAAGTCGGGC
The DNA here is from genome assembly GCA_029692085.1 of Gymnothorax javanicus. Taxonomy (NCBI): domain Eukaryota; kingdom Metazoa; phylum Chordata; class Actinopteri; order Anguilliformes; family Muraenidae; genus Gymnothorax; species Gymnothorax javanicus. The sequence goes on from CM056193.1 coordinate 55,990,972, forward strand.
AAAAAAAGGGTTCAAAAACAGATACAGGCAAAAAGTACAAAAGAGCAGATCCAAAAATCGTGGAGGTCGGGCGGTCCAGTCAGAAGATAAACACAGAGAGTACCGAAATGAAAGCAGCACAGGTAAACTTGGGAAAACGTTCTGTGGGGAACTGCAGTTAAATACATTCAAGGGAAGTCACATGCTATGATTAGGATCGGGTGAAGGGGATCAGACTAATTACAAAAGGAGGGAACATGAGGGAGAACCTAATCACATGAAATTGGCAAAAAAGCCAAAAACGCGGACAGGGAACACGAGACAACCTATGACAAAACATACAGCTCCGGTTAGGGAGTTCTAATGTGCACAGATAATGAGAGGTAGGATAGAGTGGAGCAGGTGCGGAGGATCCGCTGAATTGCAGGAGAGACAAAGTGAAGGCAAGAGGCGGAGACTAGAACAGGGCGAGTGCTGAGAGCTAGTTAATCAATTAGTAAGTGCAGCTATACAATCCCTAGTGCTCGTTAGTAAGTTAGTATTATATACAATGTTAGTTTGGGTTAGTAACTTTAACAAAAACAACAAACTGTTAGTATTGGTTAGTAATATAGAAAAGAGAGGCGAAGGAAGCAAACGAGATTGGAAGGAATGTTTGAAACCCAGAAACCATGAAATCACCTAAGCATGTGACACGCAGGACTGGGGAGAAGCTGTAACTTAACAAAGAGACCAGACAGGGGAGACAAAGTGCAATGCTGGGCATGAATAAAACATGGACCGGAATCTAACAGAAAAGTGGAAGGGGATGGCAAAAATCGAAACATGGCAAAATGCAAAAACTAAACAAAACATGGCAAAACCTAACAGAACTGATCATAAACATAACAGGGAATAGGGAAAATCATAATAAACATGGCATACAAGGCAGAAACAAGACAGAACAGATTAGAATCATAACATAGAGAGGCAATTCCTGAAGAAATTGCGAGTGTGAATGCTGCACGCTGAACCCAAACTGCAATGCTGTCTTGAATACAATAAAGTTTGAATGATTTGAATGTTTGAATGTTTGCTGACGCCACACTGAATAGCTGCCATGAAAATATAATATTTGAATTATGTCGAATACTTGAATGTTTATAAAAAAACAGAAAGCTGAGCAAAGAAAGAATGAAAACAGTTGCTGGTAGCTATATGCTGGAATAGGATCTCGAGCTATTGTTTTTTCTGCTTTGCCATTTTTACTGTAACGTGTTGTCTTGGACGCACCCAGCAAATAGTGCCTCCTTTCCCGCACTCAATCTGCTTTCGCGGGAGGCGAAATGTTTTTTTTCTCCAGTAGAGTTCCGGACACCAACAGAAACTTATCTGCGTACAGCCAATCGGCGACCTTGTGCCGGCCTTCTGAAGGAGTGTCTCGAGACAATCAGCTTATTCTAGAGGATATGAATGCTCTGAACAGATGATTTTAACCAATCCTAGCTGGAAACATGAAAAATGATAGGCAGGATTGGAAATGGCCTGCGCATTTTCAAATGAAGTCCACGAAGATGTCATGTCCTGGAGCTGGTTACAGCGACTGTACCAACTACTATACCGGAAATTCTTTCACTTAGTTTGACGCAGAATTATTCTTTTAGAGTCGTCTGTATCTTTGTGTCTTAAAAACGACAGTGTTGAGCTGTGGAAAAAGGCCAGCAGAGGGCAGAATCGAACCGCAAATGATCCATATTTAAAATACCGTATATGACCATTTAGTACCCCGGGCGTTTATTTCGCAAAATCGACTTGGACCCCAGGCGTTTATAAGAACCAGGCGGGTATTTGTAACAGGCTATTATTTATTTTTGCACCGACCTGCACCAGGCCAGTTCGGCTTTCCTACACAGTTATAAACTGACTGAATTTATCCGTTAAATTAACGCATTGTCTCCTTGTCATTTTAACTGTAAGTGGAGTCCTGCGCGCACTTAACCGTGGTTTACACTAAACATGCACTGAACTCCGTGGTAAACTTAATGTAAAATGACAGTTAAAATAACTGGCTAAAAGGCGCCAGTTAAATTACCTGGCAAAAAGGCTTCAGTTTATTCGTTTATTGTTAACAGTGTATTCGCGGAAACTGAAACTGGCGCGGTTTCATTTACATACTTTAGTTTTGAGACTTCTACATTGATCCCAGTTGGGGCAACACGCAATGTCATCCTGTTATCCATCGTCTCAGGGCAAAGACGGACTAAAAGAAGAGAACAAGTAGGTATGAACACTTCAGAATGAAGTTGTTCCGATCTTAATACACAAAGCATGCATGTAAATTCATATATGCATATAACGACTAGTTTCTTCCAGGTATAGACCTGAGTCAGACTCGCAGGCACAGCTGAATGCGAACGTGTTTTTTTTTTTTGAACGAAACAAAAACGTAGGTAACTGAGCGATTTGCTAGGCCCATATAAAGGGTAAGGTTATTCTTTAGCTTTGCCAAATAATACAGCATTAATATTGATTTACAATTCCTTATTCGTGTCCTTTTTTAAGATAAAAAAGAACACGGAGTACAAGTCACCCTCCCAAAAAAATAATAATTGTTGAAACCCATGTTTACTGTTTACATGCATCTCATTGGACATTTATACATACACAAGATGGCAGAGCTATTCTGCCGTGTGTGCTTTGGTCCAGCCAGTGACGCTGTCCACTCCAGTTTTTTAATATCTCTGTGCCAAAGACCGTCTGCTATTTCCCCCCCCCCATCTTTATTGACATCAGATATACATACAAAGACAAACCGAAGCTTGTTTTAGCATCTGTGTTACCGCAACACGGGGTAACACAGACGTTTATATACAATAGTGCAAATAATCGCCCGGGCGTTTAATTGAATCGGCGTTTAATAGGCAAAATGAAACGGCTCTTTTGCACACAGGTGCGATTTGCACGTGAGCGATTATTTGGTCATATACGGTATTTGAGTTTGGCTGAGTCATTTCGTGCAATGGAGATTTTGGCACAGGCGTTTCTTACAGATTGCGACTTCTAACTGAAAAATGGTAAGTCTAATCTAGGAAATGGATGTACCGTAGGAAAGAGGAGAGTCAGCTGAGTAATATATGTCAAAATTGTGTTCGTAGTGCCAAAAATATGGAAAGACAAGCAAGTTAGAGAACTGTGCGTTTAGCCTTTGCAACCTGCATTTTCTGGCCGCATTTAACATTGGAGCTAATGGAGCTTCGGTGAGCAGTCCCGTCGCCTTTCGGCTCATCCAGCCAAATCCGTTTGTCCAATTGCTTCCATAGTTACATTTTTGTGACCAGCACAACTTTTGCTACAACTTGGATATAGAAATATTTATGCGGAGTGAAAACTGTGGGAGTTACAGCAAGTTTAAGAGAAGGCTGCTTGATGGTTTTGCAGCTGGTCGCCACTCTAGCCGTGAGGTCTTCATGCTCTAAGATCCCAGAATTAATTGTAACGGTAAATAAATTATCCAAGCGTAGGTTAACATTTTACAGTTTGAATGACGTGTTCTAGCTAAAAGTATGACAGAGTAAAAAATAGCAGAAAATAGCTACATTTTAAAAAATCTGTTTCATTGTTTCCTAGGGGACAAAAAAATAAGAAAAAGTGAAATATTTTAAAAAGTATAAATAGTATGAAAGAGAAAAATAATAGCAATAATGTCCAGAAAAAGCTGCACTCTTTGATATATGAATTGTTGAAATAGCACAAAGTATGTAGGACTAGTTTAATCGGGTAGAAATAGGGTAGAACGGCGGAAGAAGTAAGAATAATAATAATAAGTATAAAGAAAATGGCCGACATGAAAAACAATAGTGTGAATGCTGTCAGAATTCACACTAATAATAATAGTCAGTAAAAAGAAAATGGCCGACATGAAAAACAATAGTGTGAATGCTGTCAGCATTCACACTAATGAGAACAATTTCACTTCATATGAAAAAAAAAAACTAACAATGACAATGAGAACTATTTCACTTTATATGAACAAAAAACTTAACAATGACAATGAGAACTATTTCACTTTAAGGAAGTGAGAATTTAAAATAGGCCTATACAAGCGTTTATAAAATCCGTCATCCATATTCAGTCGTCGTTCACAAAAGAATATCCGCGCCCATAATCTAAAAGCTCACTTCACACATAGATGAACGCATCAGGCCCTGGGCAGGCATCGGAGAATGAACACATTGGGAAATGAACGCATCAGAAAATGAACGGAAGGGTGTTCATCATCGAACGCAGTGACCAGGTTTGCAGCCTTGAACGCATCCAAAAATGAACAGGCGTCCGTTCAAAACTTAATGCGCTCACTGTTCAGAATATTGACAAGCTCCCTAATTAAACCTTACTTCGACCAAGGCTCCCATCTAAGTGGGGTTTAAAATATTTTTAGTTTCCGAAGGTGAGGTTTAGTTAAACCTCTGTCTAAGCGTAATTTATATGTGGCTTAACTTTAAATCTGGTTTCCAAATTTAAACTGGTGTTTAAAGCCATAAGGGTGGGGTGTCCAATCTTATCCCTGAAGGGCCAGTGTGGGTGCATATCTTTATTACAACCCAGGGCTACAGCAGCGGATTCAAATAATTAAGCGATCAGGGGGTTCAATCAAGACCTTAATAATTAAAAGCAGGAGTATTAGTGTCAGGCTGTCACAAAAACCAGCGACCGCACTGGCCCTTTATGGATAAGACTGCAGACCCCTGCCATAAGGCTATTTGGGAAGCAGGGGAAAAACACTTTCTCATAGAATTAGTCAAGGGAAATGTTGAGATCTAAGAGAAGAAGAAGAATGACTGGGAAATTAATTCAACCAAGGTGAGGGAGATGGCCATGAGGGAATGACATGAGACATGAGGGAATGGAAAAGCAACTGAAGATCCAAAAGTTTTAAAGGGGTTTTTCCTGTCCACCAATGGTGCCTCTCGCACAGCAGCAACTAATTGCAAAAGTTCGGCCAACTGGTCTCTTCTCCTAAGAAACACAAGAGCCATGTTGGTCGCGTAAGAGAGTTAAACCAAACATACCATTCCTACACTTAGTTTAAAAACGTGTAAAAAGTTAGACCACACTTAGACCAAAGTCTAAGTTAAAACGCCCATTAGAAAGTGCATCTTAAATCCCAAATTCAATTATCCATAATTATCGATAAATAAACTCCACTTAAACCATACTTTGAACAGGGTCTAAGATAAACCACACTTAGACCTGATTTCAGAATACAAGCCCATGTGTTCACATTTAATGGTGATAATATAGCTGATGTATTTTAATTGCACAGTGTTTCATTGTATCATCAATTTTTTACAGTATTACTTACAGACATGGATTTGGCATTCATAATAATGTAATTTAACTGTGGAGCCTGGGTGTGTTATTTCTCACAGCCAGCTTCACTCTACTGCAGGTTTGCATAGGGCATGGTTGAATAATATTCATGTAAGTTGCAACAAAAAGTGAGACTCAAAAGTTACAGTATATCTCCTGGATTTTATTTGATTCTATCAACAGTCAGATTATGAAACCAGTAAATTTGTGAAATGACTGGAATTTTTTGTCATTTTGTGAATTGATTGAAGTTTAGTGCAAGCTATTTAATGAAATGACAGAAATTTTTATTTATATATAAAATTGTGCAAAATTCTTAGGCACATTTAAAGCAATTCCATAGGGCAAATTTACTTGCAAAATTAATGAAATTAAAAGTTTCTAATGAATAAAACTAGTATCTCACTGAGCAGCAAATGCTTACAAATGTAGCGAATATTGAGTTTCGTCAGAGTTCGTAAAAGGGCGCAAAGCAGTTCGCTAAAAGTTTTTAGGATCGCAAACAGTTTTTCTTGCTGCAAAGAAATTTTGAGCAATTTCAAAATTTCTTTGCAAATTTATTTTCTCACAAACTGTTGCAGACGTTTGTAAAAGAGTTGTAAGCGTTTGCAAACGGTTGTAACACGTGTCGCTAAAGTTCTTTTTGGTTCATGAAGTAGTAGTTTGCAAACGGTTTTTAGGGTCGCAAAGAGTTCATTTTCATATTCAAGAAAGCCATTTCCTATTCTTTCGCAAACAGTTACGCGAATGTTGCTGACGCTAAACGTTGCTAAATGTCACTAATGACACCTAGGTCTATCCTGATTTTTGCCAACTTTCGTCAGAAAAGTTGGTGAATCCAAAATTCGCTACATTCGTAAGCATTCACCGCTCAATGAGATACTAGCTTTAGAAATGTGCTGTACAGTGCTGTAAACTGTCAAAAACTAAATCAAACCAATATTTGGTGGAACTACGCTTTGCCAAAAAATTTGGAACACTGTCCTGTTGTGCTATAGTTTTATCAGATGATGGACTTTTTGCTTGTTCCAAGCAGAGTGGAAAACTAGTGGCACCGTTCTTCTGCAGACTGACTGTCTCATTTGTATCTATTTCTCCAAGTAATTGCAGACAACCATGATAATGTTGACATCAGGGCTCAGTCAAGACTACATTATCTGAATAAACTGTTTTCACACCTGGATAAGTGAAGCTTAGGAAGGAGTGTTGTGATGAGACTCGAGCGTCACTCACAAATCAATCAATTTGCTGTTAGCATGACCATGGGCAGTAAGATTCACAAACCGCTTATCCAGGAGTTAAAGATAATGTCACTTTGATTACTGAAATTCATACATTCATTTATAAAACTTTTTTTTTAAATTAGCAATAATTATATGTTATGTATTTAAATTATGCATTTATGTTACAGTCAGATTGTGAAACTAGTCATTTCGTGAAATGACCAAAAATTTCAGTTATTTCATGAAATGGCTAGTGCTAAACTTCAGTAATTTCACAAAATGACAAAAAAAATTTTATTCCTTTCAAGAAATGACTGGTTTCATAATCTGACTGAAACATACATGCATATATTCCAGAATTACACTGGAGGCAAGTCACACTAATTGTACAAGAAAAGCAAGGAAATGAGATATGAAATTTATCAGTATGTGTCAGGAAGATAGCATACGCAGGCACAGACAGTGAAAATAGTGACGAGAGTTTATTAACAGCATGCAGGAGGCATAGAGAGACTGGCAATGCTCAAAAATCAGGCAGGCAGAATTCAGTATAAAAATCACAGCCCAGAACTGTCGTCTCAGAATCAGGCAGATAGTCTTCAAATAACGAGCGGGAACAGTAAATCAGGGCAGAAGCAGTTAATAGAAACAGGGACTAAAGAGGATCAAAACCACGAAGGCAATCAGACTGAATATGGCTCGAACTACACAGGATGTACAAGTAAAGAATCTGCAAGGAGATTAGGAAACACAAGGGAGTAAATACATATGGACAAACAAGCAAGTGATGGGGAACAGAGAAATGAGCACGGGGAGTGGGCAAGCACAAGAGGATAACAGAATAAACGATCAACTAGAAAACAATAGTAATAATAATAATAACAACAACAACAATATAATAATAATAATAACAATAATCAAGTAAATATACTTCTTCTGAAGAAAAAAGTACTTAAAGTATTAAAAGAACAGAGAACAATATGTGTGTGTATATATATATGTACCAGAGGTCGCGTTAACCGAATATTGACCGTCATTGACGGATTTTTTTAAAACAATGACAGAAAATTTTGAAGGCCATCCGTCATTTTGACAGAATGTAATTCACACCCCCGTCCAATTGGTGGTGGGTGTCATATTGTCTCGAGCATTGTCTTTGATCTGTATGACAGAGATGCCAAGTCTCACGCATTCAGCGTAGGTCTCACACATTTTTTAGGCTTATTCACCGTAGTCCGCAATTATTCAATGAACGCATATTAATGAGATTCTCACGCGGAATTAAAATCCTTGTGTATCGAAGTTTCAGTTTCACTTGTGTGAAAGGTGGACCTCACCATGGAAAGCGATTATGACTCCGGACTTCTCGTGCTTCTCTTTACTCAGGGATTGGAAACAATGCATGTGTTTCATGATCGTTTAAATTGTTTAAATGAAATAAGACCATTTGAAATGTCTTTATGCAATTCCATTGCTTTCAATCCCTCAGTAAAGACAAGCGTGAGAATTCCCGAGTCATAATCAATTTCCGTGTCACTAGTGGGGAAATCCACCGTAATGCACGTGAAACTGATTAACTTAATGCACAATGACTTGAATTCCGCAAGTGAATTTCTTCAGTTCACGTTGATTGAATAATTGCTGACTGTGGCACAGGAGCATGAATGCCACAAAGAGGTAAGAGACTCATGCCGAAAATGCGTGAGACTTGGCATCTCTGGACTATGATCCTGTATTCCTCATATTTTTGTAATATGATCATTTGCTCTTCATTTGTAAAATATGCTGCTCTGCTGCCGGTAGACGATTGGTCATATGCAACAAACGCCGTCTCTATTTTGTGAACACGCAGATATCTAGGTCAGAAAAGCCCCGGTTGACATAACAAGTTGATAGCGCAGCTTCGTAGGACCGCTTAGCGAGACTGCGGTTGTTAGGCTTAGTGAAGCCCAACAATAACTGAAAGCATTGTTCATTTGCACACTGTTACTGCGTGGGGGGAGAAATCATTTGTGATGTTTTATAAAGTTCATACAGCAGTAAGTTCGAAAATCCATGCAGTGCTGTATTTAACACAGTCGGCATCAGCTAATGCGTAATCTATAAATTATTCTGTTTATTTTATAAAAAAAATAAATAAACGATTATCATTTTAAAAAATAAAATTACAATGACGGATAATAATTGATTATGGCGAAATTTTTATGCCCCTGTCCGTCACAATGACGGACAATCAGAAAGTGTAACGCGACCTCTGACATGTACACACACACACATATTTATACAGTGTGTGTATATATTGTAATGTGGAAAAAAAAAAAAGCCACTAGATGGCAGTATTGACTTTTTTTTTGTTAAGCCCAGTCTGGAGCTAGGTTTGGGGCATGTCCTGGGCATGCCTCAGAGGGGGCTGGAAAAGAGTATATAAGGAGAAAAATTGAGAGAGTGTAGGGAGTAGGAGAAATTGCAAGGAGATATTGTGGAAGCATACATTTGACCAGACCTGTCACTCTTTTCAAGACCTGTAAAGCTTTTTGTGGATTTTTGCCTGTGTTGGAACATTTTCCTGTCCCAGGACATCGCAACACAGCAGCCCATATCAATTACCAGGGGACTGTAAATATCTCATTTTTTTTTTATTTCAATCTTGGTCAGTAGGGTAGAGTGTAGATTAGTTCAAAGTGTTTGTTTAATTAAATCTGTTGAAGCTTAAGAATTTTGTCTGTCATCCCTTGCTGTCCGTGACGTCATAACAAATTGGCACCATAACAAATTGGGGCCATAACAAATCGGGGGCTCGGGTCCGGGATAGACCATTGTGCGAGTCATTTATTGAAAATCTAAAATTTCAAATTGTGAAATTGTTTTTTGAATTTTCCTATATATATATTGGCAGATCAACAGCAATGGATGATTTCTTGGCATCACCAACCATAGAGGTTTTGAAGTCTTTTAAAAAGACAGAACTGCTAGAAATATGCAGACACTTAGAGCTGACAGATGTAAAACCAGCCATGTAAAAAGCAAGACTGGCTAGAGAGATTGTTGAATATTACATTGATGAAAATGTGTTTGCACCAGGAGATCTGGAACAGTTTCAGTGGAAAATCCAAATGTAGAAATGGAACTTAAATTAAAAATGCTAGAGATAGAAAGGGAGGAAAAAAAAAAACAAAGGCAGTTTGAGTTAGAAAAATTAGCAAGAGAAGAGAAAAAAAGAAAGAGGAAAGAGCAGAAAAGAGAGACAGAGACAGAGATTTTTGATTTAGAAAAATTAGATAGAGAAGGAAGGCTCCAAATGGAGCTACTAAAAATCAAAATGCAAGCTGAAAACAAATTTCGGGCTAGCCAGGAGGTAAAGCTGGTGCCTCCATTCTCAGAAAAGGAGGTTGATAAGTATTTCCAGTGCTTCGAGAAGGTAGCTAAGAGTTGTCAGTGGCCAAAGGAACACTGGCCTCTGATATTGCAAACTGTCCTCAAGGGTAAAAGCTCAACAAGCCTATTCGGCTTTGTCTGCAGATGATTCCTCTGATTATGAGGTTGTCAAAAGGTTATTTTGACAGCTTATGAGTTGGTTCAGAGGCTTACCGACAGAAATTCAGAGGTCTGAAGAAATCTGACAATCAGACTTATGTGGAATTTGTTAACGAGAAGAAGGTTTGCTTTGAGCGCTGGTGTACTTGTATGGAGGTCAAGGATGATTTCAACTCACTAAAAGAGATGATGCTAGTTGAAGAATTCAAGAGCTGTGTCAAGGATGATATTAAGACCCACCTTAATGAGAAGCAAGCACTGAATTTGCAATCAGCTGCCAAGTTTGCAGACGAATATGTTCTCACACATAAATCCAAATTTCAGTCTAGCAGTAACAATAGATGGTCCCAATTACAGAAGAAAGGTAACGGTGATACCCAAGATTCCTCGCCCAAAGACAAAGACAAATCTGGTGATGGTGCTCAGAAATCCAGTCAAAGGTCTGATCAAAGTGTGAAAGCTGACAGTGACAAAAGTGGTCTAGTTTGCAATTATTGCAAGAAATCTGGTCATGTTACAACTAACTGTTGGTTCCTTAAAGCTAAGAAAGAAAAAGAAAAGGATACCAAACCCAATGCCTTTGTGTAGACAAGGTTAGAAACCCCTGTAGTAGATGACCGATCTGCTAAATTGCCTGCTCCTTGTGAGGCTAAGAAGCCTGATACTGCTGACTTTGTGAGGGAGGAATTTCTTCCATTTGTGTCAGAGGGATTTGTGGCTCTGAATGAGCATTCTCCTCCTGTCCCCATATATATCCTAAGGGATACCGGAGCTTCTCAGTCACTTTTGTTGATGGACTCCTTGGAGTTACGTGATGAGACCGCTTCTGGGGATTTCATACTTGTACAAGGTATTGAAGGGAGGACTGTATCTGTACCCCTGCGCTCTGTATTCTTGAAGTCAGATTTAGTTACAGGACAGGTAAAGGTGGGACTTATGTCAAGTCTACCTATCAAGGGTGTTTCTCTGTTGCTAGGCAATGACCTGGCTGGGGGCAATGTAGTTCCCCTGTTCATCTTACTTCACAGCCGAGCACTGAAGATGGCGATGAAGACCCATCTCTGTATCCTTCCTGTACAGTGACCCGTGCTATGACCAAAAAGGCTCAAGAAGAAGATGATGTGGTGCCGTCCAGCACATTGAATAGTCATGACTCAGGTGGTTCGCCTCATGACTCTGTTCAGCCTACTATGGTTTCTCCATTTGAGGACTTATCAGACACTTTTATCAGTTCTCTGTTCAGCCATCCAGATGGGTCTGGTGATTCTCATGTGTCTGGAGACTTGTCTCTGTCCAGAAAGCGGTTGATTCAGGAGCAAACCAAATGATCCTGAAATTTGTGTACTAAAGAAGAGAGCCCTTCCTGATGAAGAATGGCAAGAGAAAGAGCCGCATATCAGTCTGTTAGACTATGTTAGCAAGTTCAAGGAAAGACTGCGTGCAGCTTGTGACCTAGCCAAAGAGAACTTGAAATCAAGTAAGGGAAAAATGAAAACTTGGTATGATCATAAGGCTAGAAGCTGTGAGTTTAAACCAGGAGACAAGGTCCTTGTGTTGTTTCCTTTGCAGTCCAATCCATTGCAGGCTAGATTTCATGGTCCTTATGAAATTCTGACAAAACTCAATGATCTCAATTACATTGTGAGGACTCCAGATAGGAGAAAGCCAAAGCAGTTGTGTCACATTAACATGCTGAAGCCTTATCATGATTGGAATGCTAGGGTTGCAGCTGTCACTTCAGATCCTCCTATGGCCGAGACTTGTGAAGATGAGGGGGAGTTTCAAGATGATGAACCTAGAATTAAAGCTGAAGTTCTTTCATGTAAATTGTCAAATTCTGAAGTGTTGAAAAAATCTTGATGTAAAACTCCAGCACTTAGAATCCTCACAGAAAGATCAGTTTGAGAGGTTGATCAAGAAATATAAAGATCTATTTCCTGATGTTCCAAAGAGGGTTTCTATAGCCTCTCATGATGTAGACGTTGGTGATGCCAAACCAATAAAACAGCATCCGTACCGGATGAATCCTGAAAAGAGAAAGATTGCTGAGAAAGAGGTTGAGTACATGTTAGAACATGATATTATCAGACCCTCTAACTCAGATTGGAGTTCACCCTGTGTTCTAGTTTCAAAACCTGATGGAAGTACTAGATTCTGTACAGATTATCGCAAAGTCAATGCTGTAACTAGAACTGATGTGTTTCCAATACCTAGGATTGATGATTGTATCGATAAAGTAGGGCAAGCAAAGTTTCTGACCAAGATTGATTTATTGAAGGGTTATTGGTGTGTGCCTTTAACTGAGAGGGCCAAGAGCATCTCTGCTTTTGCCACACCATCTGGGTTATACCAGTATGAAGTCCTACCCTTTGGCATGGAAAATGCCCCAGCCACGTTCCAAAGGATGATACAGTCTACAATCGCCGGATTGCCACACACGGGTGCATACATCGACGACTTGATCACATGGAGTGACTCCTGAGAAGAACATCTGAAAAATGTAGAGACGTCGTTCCAGCGCTTGACTCAGGCTAACCTGACTGTTAACCTGAACCAGAGTGACTTTGGTTGTGCTACTGTCACGTATCTTGGCTATGTCATAGGCTAGGGTAAGGTGGCACCCATAAATGCTAAAGTCCAAGCCATCATGGATTTTCCAGTTCCTGACAACAAAAAAGCTTTGCGCCGCTTCCTTGGAATGATCGGGTACTACCGCAAGTTCTGCAAGAACTTTGCTGAGATTGCTCTCAGTCGCACTAACCAACTGAAGAAAGGCGTAAAGTTGACTTGGAAATTAAGCATGTAAAGGGTACTGACAATGTAATTGCGGATTGCTTATCCCATGTTTGAGTATGTGTATATATATCACATGTGTTTATTAGCATATTGTATTATATGTATATATACACAAGTGTCTACTTAACCATTTTTGTATTGAAAAGAAAAATTTTGCCTTTATGAGTCAAAATTTTTCCCTTTTGGAATGGAGGTGTAATGTGGAAAAAAAAAAGCCACTAGATGGCAGTGTTGACATTTCTTTTGTTAAGCCCAGTCTGGAGCTAGGTTTGGGGCATGTCCTGGGCATGCCTCAGAGGGGGCTGGAAAAGAGCATATAAGGAGAAAAATTGAGAGAATGTAGGGAGTAGGAGAAATTGCAAGGAGAAATTGTGGATTTTTGCCTGTGTTGGAGCATTTTCCTGTCCCAGGACATCGCAACACAGCAGCCCATATCAATTACCAGGGGACTGTAAATATCTCTTTTTTTTTATTTCAATCTTGGTCAGTAGGGTAGAGTGTAGATTAGTCCTAAGTGTTTGTTTAATTAAATCTGTTGAAGTTTAAGAATTTTGTCTGTCATCCCTTGCTGTCTGTGACGTCATAACAAATTGACACCATAACAAATTGGGGCCATAACAATATATATATATATAAACCCCAATTCCAATGAAGTTGGGATGTTGTGCAAAACGTGAATAAACACACAATACAATGATTTGCAAATCCTTTTCGACCTATATTCAATTGAGTACACTACAAAGACAAGATATTTAATTCTCTAAGTGAACTTTATTTTTTTTTGGAAATATTCACTCATTTTGAATTCGATACCAGCAACATGTTCCAAAAAAGCTGGGACAGGGGCATGTTTACCACTGTGTTACATCACCTTTCCATTTAACAACACTCAATAAGCGTTTGGGAACTAAGGACACTAATTGTAGACACTTTTTAGGTGGAATTCTTTTCCATTCTTGCTTGATGTACAACTTTAGTTGCTTAACAATCTGGGGTTTCTGTTGTCATATTTTGCACTACATAATGCACCACACATTTTCAATGGGAGACAGGTCTAGACTGCAGGCAGGCCAGTCTATTACCCACACTCTTTTACTACCAAGCCACGCTGTTGTAACAGGTGCAGAATGTGGCTTGGCATTGTCTTGCTAGAATAAGCCGGGATGTCCCTGAAAAAGAAGTCGCTTGGATGGCATCATATGTTGCTCCAAAACCTGTATGCACCCTTCAGCATTAATGGTGTCTTCACAGATGTGCAAGTTACCCATGCCATGGGCACAAACACATCTCCATAACATTACAGATGCTGGCTTTTGAATTTTGCGCTGATAACAATCTGGATGGTCCTTTTCCTCTTTAGCCCAGAGGACACAACATCCATGATTTCCAAAAACAATTTGAAATGGTGACTCATCAGACCACAGCACACTTTTCCACTTTGCGTCAGTCCATCTCAGATGAGCGTGGGCCCAGTGAAGCAGGCGGCATTTCTGGGTGTTGTTTAAATAACACTGCAACAGCCCTAAGCATCTCCAATTTGAGAAACGCGCTGCAGTTTTGAATGTTAGTATTCACTGACTGAAGAGCTTATTTATCCTCGTTGGCCACCGTAGTGAGGTCAACTTCTTCTGAGAAAATAAACAGGGCTCCTAGCTTAGTGGTTACATTGAACATTTAGGCTAAAAACAAGGTGAAAAGACGTCTTTTTCGAGTCAAATTTGAATGTCGCAGCTTACAGACACTTGGATTACACCGCACGAGCAGTATGGAGGCATTTTGTGTTTTTTAAATGTTGTCTTTTACGCTTGAAAGAGTGGTCACCAATGACTTCTGAAAGTGTTTTGAGGATGAGAATAATTCATGGACCCTTCGATTAGCCTTGGGGTGAGTCGATGATAAGTGAATTTTCATTTTTGGATGAACTATCCCTTTAAGTCGGTTCGCCAAGGCCTATAAAATACACTACCCAAGTAGTTTCTCCATGTCTCGCTAGCTTTCTCACTTACACATCCTGCTAACACACTGCATTCCTTCTTCCTTTGTCTCCCAGACATCAGACACGTATACAGCGCCCTCCATAATTATTGGCACCCCTGGTTAAGATGTGTTCTTTAGCTTCTAATAAATTCAGTTTTTTTCTAAATAATATAGGACCACAATGCAAAAAAGAGGAAAATCCAACCTTTAATTCAAGTGAATTTATTCAGTGGGAAAAAAATCCCACATTAAGAAATAATTCTTTTACATCAAATCATGTGTGCCACAATTATTAGCACCCCTGATGTTAATACTTTGTACAACCCCCTTTTGCCAACAAAACAGCACCTAATCTTCTCCTATAATGTTTCACAAGATGGGAGAATACAGAAAGAGGGATCTTCGACCATTCCTCTTTGCACAATCTCTCTAAATCATCCAGCGACCTGGGTCCTCTCCTCTGCACTCTCCTCTTCAGCTCACTCCATCGGTTTTCAATGGGGTTGAGGTCTGGGGACTGAGATGGCCATGGGAGGAGCTTGATTCTGTGTCTGGTGAACCATTTCTGTGTAGATTTGGCCACATGTTTAGGGTCATTATCTTGCTGAAAGACCCAGTGACGACCCATCTTCAGCTTTCGGGCAGAGGCCACCAGATTTTGATTTAAAATGTCCTGGTATTTCAAAGCGTTCATGATGCCATGCACCCTAACAAGGTTCCCAGGGCCTCTGGAAGAGAAACAGGCCCACAGCATCACCGATCCTCTCCCATACTTCACAGTGGGCATGAGGTGCTTTCCTGCATACTCATCTTTTGTGTTTCGCCAGACCCACTTAGAGTGTTTGTTGCCAAAAAGCTCTATCTTGGTCTCACCTGACCAAAGCACACGGTCCCAGTTGAAGTCCCAGTACCACTTAGCGAACTCCAGACGTTTGCATTTATGATTGTGAGTGAGAAAAGGTTTTTTCCGTGCATGCCTCCCAAATAGCTTGTTGGCATGTAGATAGCGCCTGATGGTTGTTTTGGAGACTTTGTGACCCCAAGATGCTACCATTTGTTGCAATTCTTTAACAGTGAGCTTTGGAGAACTTTTTATTTCTCTTACCATCCTCTTCACTGTGTGTGGTGGAAAAATAACCCTGCGTCCTCGTCCAGGCTTGTTTACCACTGTTCCAGTTGTTTTAAACTTCTTAATGATTCCTCTGACAGTAGATATGGGCAGGTGCAGGCGAGTGGCTATTTTCTTGTAGCCATTGCCTGACTTGTGAAGGTCGACACACATCTGCCTTACTTGAATGGTGTGTTCCTTTGTCTTTCCCATGTTGAAGAGTGGATAAGAGAAATGGCCTCTGTGTCACGTCATATTTATACCCCAGGGAAACAAGAAGTGATGAATTACTAATTAAATGTTTCTAGATACTCTGATCAACTTTGTAAACTACTGTAGAAATGACAGAAATACTTCAATTACATTTTTTTCCTAGGAATTGTTAGGGGTGCCAGTAATTGTGGAACAGGTGATTTTATGAAAAATAATTATTTCTTAGTCAGGGATTTTTTTTTCCCTTAAAATTCACTAGAGTTGAAGGTTACATTTTTCTACAATTTTCAGTGTGAGAGTATGCTTCTACAATAAAAATTGAATTTATTTTAAGGCTTTTAACACATCTTAACCAGGGGTGCCAATAATAATGGAGGGCGCTGTACATGTGCGTGTATATGCACCCACTCCCTCATTCTGTTTCCTCCTTATTCTCCATATTAGATTGTCTGTTTATGTTCTGTGTTTTTCTGTTCAATAAATTATATTATTAAACCCATAACTGTTTTGACATTATCATCAGGGCCGAGTCAAAAGGTCTTCCAAAAAACTAAAGAAATCCTTGAGATTGTTGATTAAATATTCGATTTCATAGCATTTTATGTAATCACTAATATTTTTTATATTATTGATGGACATTTTATCATTATTATTATTATTATTATTATTATTATTACAGCAATTTTATGAGACTGACTACTAATTCACAGGTTTCCTGCTAAACCAAATTGGTGTCTTGCAGGACAATTATCATGACAAACACCACATTATTATCCATTCCCCACCTGAACAAGAGGCTCCTTAGAGCCTGTACTCAGGCTGGGTCTAGGCCTGGGCCAATCGCGAAACCGCGCGCGTGCCTGAGCAGGACAGTCGCGACCCCGAAAAAGAAGAGCGGAGCCAAAACTTAGACTCGTGGCCTACCGGCCCGAGTAATTATTGCCGACAGTTTTATGTATTGTATAGATATTTCCTCTGCATTTATCTCAAAAATTAATGTGCACTAATGGAGCACAAGGAGGAACAGATATGTCATAAGGGTAAAAAAAATTACCTTTGGGTTCAGGCATGAGTCTGAAATGGGGTATTTCTTACTAGCTACGACCATCAAACCACTTTTTCCCCCAATGAATGCCTCATGGTAAACAAAGTAGTGGACGCAAACATTCTAATGGTATCTTCCAGACCCATGTAGGACGATATATCTGAGTTTTATGACTGGTGTTGGATTGTTAAAGTGCCCTGGCCATGGGTCTCAGTCCGCAGGGGAAGTGGGTCACGGCTCGTGAGAAGATTCTCATGTCTCCTTTCTGGCTTCGCCTACAGACATTGGCTGCCCTTTTCCTGCTTGCTCACAGGCAGATAAACTTTAAGCTACATGCAAACTTATGAGACCTGCAGTCCTGCAAGATGAATGTCTTAATTGAGAAGATCAGACGGCAGCGTTATGACTTCTGCATACATTTAATAAATCTACCTTTTAAGAGACTGGCTATTCAGTTCTCTGCCAGCTGTGATCCTGCCTCGTGTGAATCTTGGCCATGAGCTTTATTGAAATAAACTTAGTGCCCTCTTTAAATTATTTCAACATTAAGCTATTGATGCATTTTTTTTAAAGGATCATAAATCGCCAATTCAGTGCACTCAGCACCTTCAACCTGGATTTAGTGAAGTGATAGGAAAGCATCCTGTAGTTTGAGGAACATCGATGTGTGGCAATAGTTAGTCTAAACATCATTTTGACTGGGAGGGCAGAACTATCAATCTATTTTTGATGATTTCTTGTGAAGAATATGCTCTTAATGTGTATACTTGCTTGGGTGGTCGGAAAAAGCAGCAATGTACAACCAGTTCCGAAATAGTTGGGATGAAGTGTAAATTGTGAATAAAATCAAAATGCAATGACTTTCAGATCGCATGAGCCAGTATGTTATTTACAATAGAACAAAGATAACATTTCAAATGTTGAAACTGAGACAATTAACATTTTTATCCACAAAATGAGCTCGATTCAAATTTTCTTGCTGCAACAGGTCTCAAAAAAGTTGGGACACAGGCAAAAAAGGGCTGAAAAAGCAATAAATATAAGAGAATCAGCTGAAAGAACATTTCGCAAGTAATTAAGTTAACTGGTATCAGGTGTGTAACATGATTGGCTATAAAGGGGATGTCTTAGAGAGGCTGAGTCTCTCAGAAGTAAAGATGACCAGAGGCTCTCCAACCTGTGAAGGCTTGCGTAAAAAAATTGTGGAATACTTTAAAAACAATGTTTCAGATTCAGATTCAGATTCAGAATACTTTATTTATCCCAGGAGGGCAATTAGGTTTGAAGTCAACACTCGCATAGGCATAAAAGACACAGTGCAATACAATACTATGAAACAAAAAACACAGTGCAATACAATAAAAAACAATAAAAACAATACAAAACAGAACAAGAAAACAGAGAACGAAGTCGCAGTCTCAGTTATCACAGCATTCAGTCATGTTAGAGTGGACTAGCAATAAAGTGCACAACTAGCAGCAGGCATGTAAAGTGCGTGGTGCATAAGTGCGAGGTGCATTGGTAAGATACACAAAAGAAAATATAATCCTCAACTTTGAGAATTTAGCAGCATAATAGCAGCAAGAATAAAGGAATTTGAGTATCTATTAGTCTTCCTACTGGGGGCAAGATAGCGCCACCCAGAGGGCATTAAGGAAAACTCAATATTCAAAACATGATCAGAATGATCGATGATGCTGTGGGCCTTGCGGAGCACCTGCCTGCTCCACAGAGAGTTTAGGGCCGGCAATTGCACACCAATGATCTTGGAACAGATCTTTACTATATAATTTAGGCTGTTTCTGTCTCTGACTGACAAACCATGGAACCAGCAGATAAAGGAAAAGGCCAGAACACTCTTAATAAAGGAACAATAAAAATTGCGGAGAATGGCCTTTGAGACATTGAACGAATTCAGTTTCCTTAAAAGATAAATCCGTTGATGGCATTTTTTTAACAATGAAATCAGTGTTGAGATCAAATTTTAGACCAGAGTCAAAGACGGTTCCAAGATATTTGTAGGAGTCTACAACTTTCACTTGCTCACCATGGATGGTGCTAGTGCTGTAGTTCAGTGTCTTCTTCCTAAAGTCAATAATCATGTCCTTAGTCTTGGCAACATTAAGATCTAAGGAGTTGTTGTCACACCATTTTACAAAGTTTGACAAGGCTCTTCCATGGCCAGTTTCAGAGCCTTGGAGCAGTGAGAGCAGGACTGTGTCATCCGAGAATTTTATCAAGTATCTGTTTTCCTCTGTTGACCTGCAGGTGTCAGTATACATGATAAAAATTAGCGAAGACAGGACACAGCCCTGAGGTGAACCTGTGCTAGAGATCACAGCGTCTGACAGCTGTCTATTTACTAAGACTCTCTGCACTCTATGTTCCTCAACGTCAAATTGCAAAGGCTTTAAAGGTCTCATCATCGACAGTGCATAACACCATCAAAAGATTCAGAGAAACTGGAAAAATCTCTGTGCTAAGGGACAAGGCCGAAGACCTTTACTGGATGCCTGTGATCTTCGGGCCCTCAGACGCCACTGCATCACTCACCGGCATGACTCTGTCATTGACATTACTATATGGGCCCAGGAATACTTCAAGAAACCAATGTCTGTAAACACAGTCCACCGTGCCATCCACAAACGCCACCTAAAACTCGATCATGCAAAAAGGAAGCCATTGTTGAGCATGATCCAGAAGCGCCGCCATGTTCTGTGGGCCAAGGCTCATTTAAAATGGACTGTAGCAAAGTGGTAAAGTGTCCTGTGGACAGACGAGTCCAAATTTCACATTCTTGTTGGAAATCATGGGCGTCGTGTCCCCTGGGCTAAAGAGGAGAAAGACCACCCCTCCTGTTATCAGCGTTCAGTTCAAAAGCCAGCATCTCTGATGGTATGGGGATGCATTAG
Source organism: Gymnothorax javanicus (assembly GCA_029692085.1). Lineage (NCBI taxonomy): Eukaryota > Metazoa > Chordata > Actinopteri > Anguilliformes > Muraenidae > Gymnothorax > Gymnothorax javanicus. Next base: position 56,011,108 of record CM056193.1, read on the forward strand.
TGCATATGGTGTGGGACAGTTACATGTTTTAAAAAGCACCATGAATGCTGAAAGGTATATAGAGGTTTTAGAACAACATATGTTCCCCTCCAGAAGACATCTATTCCAGGGAAGGCCTTGTATATTTCAGCAGGACGATGCAAAACCACATACTGCAGCTATTACAACAGCATGGCTTCATAGTAGAAGAGTCCGTGTGCTGAACTGGCCTGCCTGCAGTCCTGATCTTTCACCGATTGAGAACATTTGGCGCATAATTAAACAAAAAGTCCGTCAAAGGAGACCCAAAATTCTCCAGCAGCGAGAAACCTGTATTAAACAAAAGTGGGATCAAATTCCAATGGCTAAACTCAAGAAACTTGTCTCCTCAATGCCCAGACGCCTCCACTCTGTTAAAAAGAAGAGGGGATGCTACACCATGGTAAAAAGGCTCCTGTCCCAACCCTTTTGAGACCTGTAGCAGCCATCAAATTTGAAATGAGCTCATTTTGTGGATAGAATTGTTAACTTTCTCAGTTTCAACATTTGCTATGATTTCTCTGTTCTATTGTGAATAAAATACTGGCTGGTGTGATTTGAAAGTCATTGCATTTTGATTTTATTCACAATTTACACTTTGTCCCAACTATTTCAGAATTGGGGTTGTATGCAGAAGTGCAGGGAGGAAACAATGCTTGGATGAGATCCTTAAAAGGCTTGATACCAGGGCTGGAAGTTGGTGGCTACATGGTGCTAATTAAATCAAGGTGGCTGCAGGCTGATTAATTCAGACCCATTGCAGCGGATCCATGAATAACCAGGATATTTTCTCCGACCGTGCTCTTTGTCTCTGTCCACTGCTTTTTTTCTTATCGGCCGTCTTCTTACTTAAAGCTCACTTATCTGAATTAAATAAAAAATAATTAAGCTGTGGGAAAAGTGTCCTTCTTTGTTGAAGTGAGAGCAATCATTACCTGGGGGATGTGTCTGTGACACTGACATCTCTTTTGGAAGTGTCAGCACAATAGACATCTTATTGTGTCTCAGGACTGTTACTTCAGAGAAAGACGAGCACAAAGAGGAAGGAAGCCTATAGTATAGTGATGCATAATGAGGTGCCTCTTGTTTTGATTAGCCCTTGGCTTGTTTAGCATGTATTTCACAGTGATGATGTCTAGCTCTCAAGGACTTTTCAGAGTTTGTCCTTAGGTGATTGGAGATAATTATAATCCCATAAACAAGTGTGCTAATATGTCACGGGTTTCAGGCTTCTCTTTTTTTAAAATCATTTGGTCCTTCACTTTGAGGAACAATTCAAGGGTTTTTTTCCCCATTCATGCTATTCAGCAATCCCTTCGAAATCTTACAGAAAGTGCAATTGACAACAGCAATGCACAAAATAAAAAAGAGAAACACAATTGCTCAGATTTTTTGCTTAATGTTATGGACAAAGTACTTTAGCCAGAGTGGCTCAGATCTCTCAATGCCGTCTAATCAAGCCTAGTCTCATCTCGAGTCATCATATAGTGATGCTACCTGACCAAGCGTCGATATACGATGAAAAAGGAGGCTTTTGGCATCCTTATTTGATGCCAGTTTAAAACAGACCTTACCCTCCAACCCCTAACCCTAAACGTCAAAACCCTAAACCATATGACAAGTTGAGATGAGAATGTGTTGTCTAATCATGACCTCAAGCTCTATTTGCCTCACTGCCCACCTATTAATATAATACCACATTGATTATCCCGTTCTTAATAGACTTTACATACAAGCAATGGCTGCATGAAAGTGTTAAATTTAAGTAAATACAGTGCCTGTGCATAATGACAGTCCACATAAATTACCCTGAGTAACAGTAAGCCTCCTCAGGAGGATTGCATCAGGAGAAAATGAAGTTATAGGGATGGAGGCATTTACTTCAGGAATGCATGTCTGGATAAATTACATTTTTGTTTCAATTATATAGCTCACAGGTTTATGCATCATATATTATTTTATGGAAGGAAATCACCCTTTACTGAAGAAAAAAAATTATGGCGCTGCTAGCAGATAAGGGACAACGGAACAACGTGACGTTCTCAGGAATGAATTCTTCATATGGCAGACATTGAGAATGAAGAGGCAGTGATTAGATGGTGACAGTCCTGGTTAACATTTCATTTTACCTTCACACTGTCATTTGAATTTTAGAGAGAGGTCCCCAGGGAATTAAGAAGACAGTGCTGTGGATATTTTGGCAGTCAAATGAAAATTGAAGTCTCCTCATTTGCTCCATTTTTTTTGTTTGAACAGGTGGAGGAACTAAGGTAAGGGAGGTGGTGTTCAGTGATTGAATTGTTGCTTAGGTATAGATCACCCCCTTGAGCTAACAGCCCTGCTTTAGCCTGGGATCTTTACTTTGACCTGTCATCCATGTTCTTCTATAATTGTGTGAAATCAAGCTCTACCAATTATCAGTCTTTTTTCTGTGTGGGTATCCACATGTGGTGAGAAGACAATGATCCTCTCACTGTACTCTTTAGATTATGTGAAGTTCTTGAAAAGAAATACAAAGGACATAGAATAGCCCCACTATGTTACAATGCCATTTTGAAAACCTGTAATTTCACAACCCTTGAGTTAATGCCTTTCGTGTCTTTCCCTATTCAGCAACTTGCGTGTCTATTAGAAGTATGTCTCCTTTGATTGGTTTACATTGCTGTCTTGTCTCATGGTTACTCGCTAATGACCATGTGATGGGTATTTAAGCCCTCTGGTGCAATTTGCTGGATTGTAATTTGCCTTTAGTGCTTAGAACCAGTCAGTATTCCAGGTAGAAAGTATACATGACAACAGTAGGAAATCAGTACATTTTCACAGGTCAAGGTCAGTGCTCGAAGCTTTCACAACCCACAAATGTCTGCAGTTGTGTCTTCCTCTTTCAAATGACTTACACGTGTTCTGTGGTTTTGTCTCCTTTAATTGATTTATTGACTCATCTCCTTCCTCACTCCTTGGTGTGATCCATTATATGCCATGCTCCTTTTGTGTGCGGTGTGTATACTTTCTGTGTAGTATGGTTGCTGGATCGTAACGCTTTGTCCTACTAAGCTTACCAGTCAGTTTGTATCCTCTAGCTTTGAACCAAGCTCTTCTTCCCTGTGTTTATCGGTACTTGCAGTGGGGTGCAAAAATTTGGGCACCCCTGGTTTAAATGTCTTACCATTAATCTCCAAGTGATTGAAAGCAAACCTGAACAATAAATGCTATTAGGTTAAACATGACACATTTAATCACATTTTAAAGCAAGAATAATTTTTATTTTTAACTTTTTACAGTTTCAAAATAATAAAACAAGGAAAAAGGCCTTGTGCAAAAGTTGGGAACCCTGTCAGCTAATACTTTGTAACTTCTCCTCGGGCAGCTATAACAGCTTGCAAACGCTTCCTGTAGCCAGCTAAGAATCTTTCAATTCTTGTCTTTGGAATTTTTTGCCATTCTTCCTGACAGAACACCTCTGGCTCAGAAATATTCTTTGGCCTTCTTGCATGCACGGCATGTTTGAGGTCTCTCCACAGATTTTCAATAATAGTCAAGTCTGAACACTGATGGCCATTCCAAAACCTTCGTCCGTCTTTCCTGGAGGTACTTCATGGTGGATTTTGAGGTATGCTTTGGGTCATTGTCTTGCTGGAATACCCAACGTCTCTTCAACTTCAATTTCTGGACTGAGCTTTGAACATTCGGCTCTAGATGTGTTGATATTTGGTGGAATCCATTCTTCCTTCCACCCGCACAATATTGCCTGTGCCCCCAGCTGCTACACAACCCCGAAGCATAATGGATCCACTTCCATGGTTAACAGTTGGCAACGTGTTCTCTACAGATGATTCACTGTCTTTTCTCCAAACATACTTTCTTTGGTTGTTTTTGGTTTCGTCAGTCCAAACCACATTGTTCCAAAAGGCTTGAGGTTTCTTAAGGTTTTCTTTTGCATATTTCAGATGCTTAATTTTGTGTTGAGGTCGTAGGAAAGGCTTCTTTCCTGCAACTCTGCCATGTTGGTTTTTGTTGTTTAAGGTAAGCTGTATTGTTGTCCTGTGAACAACTAGAACTGTGCCTGCTACTCTTTTCTTTTTTGCAGCTCTTTTGCAGTGATGTGTGAGTTCTTCTGAGCATTTTTCACCAGATCTTGGGCCATTCTATCTGAAATTTTTCTTTGTCTTCCAGAACTTGCCTTGACTTCAATTGTTCCATTTATTTTCAATTTTCGTACAATGTTTCTGACAGTAGAAATGGGTAGTTTGAAACATTGCGAGAGTTTTTTATAGCCCTCTCCTCATTGGAAGTGAATTATCTTGATTTTGACATCCTTGGAGAACTGTTCAGAGGAACACATGGTTTTTAACACCAGACACAACAGCCACCACATTTGGATTGTGAGGATTACGCCAGGAACCACAAGCGAGAACCAGTGAATACAAAAAAAGGAGGCTTTATTTCTGGAGGGGGGGAACCCCCAACAGAGCAGGCAATGGTACAAAGTCCACAATCCAATAATCAGAATCCAAAGGGCAAAATCCAGAATCGTAACCAGGGCACCAATCACAAAATACAGAGTCGGACAAGAAAAGATTTGGTAACGATGGATGTGGCAAAGTACAGGGAATAGGCAAAAATCGAAAGTCAAGGACGGTCCAGTCAGAAAGGTAATCACTATGAATACAAGGCGAGAGAAGCGTGGCAAAAGGAGAAACGTTCTGACGGGGAACTGCTGTGAGAAGACTGTTTAAATACACAGAAGGGAAGTCACATGCTATGATTAGGAAAAGGTGAACTGGATAAAACTAATTACGTGGGAGCAAAACATGAGGAAGAACCTAATCACATAGAATTGGCAAAAGCCAAAACGCGGACAGGGAACACGAGACAGTCTATGACAAAACATACAGCTCCGGTTAGGGAGTTCTAACGTGCACAGATAATGAGAAGCAGGACAGAGTGGAGCAGGTGCGGAGGATCCGCTGAATTGCAGCAAAGACTAAGTGAAGGCAAGAGGCGGAGACTAGAATAGGGCGAGTGCTGAGAGCTTGTTAATCAATTAGTAAGTGCAGCTATACAATCCCTAGTGCTCGTTAGTAAGTTAGTATTATATACAATGTTAGTCTGGGTTAGTAACTTTAACAAAAACAAAAAACTGTTAGTATTGGTTAGTAAAATAGAAAAGAGAGGCGAAGGAAGCAAACGAGATTGGAAGGAATGTTTGAAACTCAGAAACCATGAAATCACCTAAGCATGTGACACGCGGGACTGGGGAGAAGCTGTAACTAACAAGAGACCAGACAGGGGAGACAAAGTGCAATGAAGGGCATGGCAAAACATGGACCGGACTATAACAGAAAAGTAGGTAGGGAATGGCAAAAATGAAAACATGGCAAAGTACAAAAACTAAACAGAACCTGGCAAAACCTAACAGACATGATCATAAACATAACAGGGAATGGGAGAATCATAATAAACATGGCAGAACAAGACAGACATGGCAGAATCATAACACGGATACCTTAGAAAGCATGGAGTTACTTCAGAATATGTAGTTCAACCCTGGAATTATATTCACCTGACTCACTGAAGCCCTAACGAGTAACTCACCTGGGTCTGGGCCTTAGTAATCATCTTCTTAAAAGATAACAAAGAATAATCCAAAACGGTTCCCAAACTTTTGCTCAGGGTCCCTTTTTCCTTTCTTATCATTTAAAAACTCAGAAAAATTAAAATAAAAAGAAACCTTGCTTTTAAATTTGCAGAAAGGTGTCATGTTTAACTTTGTAGTATTTAGCATTCAGGTTTGCTTTCAATGACTTGGAGATGAATTGTAACAGACATTTAAACCAGGAGTGCCCAAATTTTTGCACCCCACTGTAAATGATAGAGAAAAATGTCAATACTCTTTGGCGTCTTATCAATAGGAACAAACTCCCAAGGCTTATCATCAGTCTCCAAGATTGGGACCGCAATCCTGCTAACCATCTGATCCGGTCTGTTTCTCTTAGCCAGTTTATTAGGAACATCTCCCAAGTCTTCATTGACCCACAGGATTGGGACTGCATTCCTGCTAAACCCTTTGGTCCTGTACTTAAGCAGTTCTGCTTCGGTGAGGGTAATTTTGGCACCTGGCATCTGCCCCAGGATGGCCACTGGCCAGGGAGAGACAAGCCCCCAACTCTCTCCAATTCTCACCGACAAAATTGAACTTTCTACTTCTCAGTTTTAGGCTTTGGACAACTCTACTACTAATACCATATTCCTATCAATAAATACTCCTCCTAGGATTGCACCCTGAATCTGTGTCTGGTTCTTTGTTTGGATTTCAATAAAAGTCACATTGCAGAAGAGGTCGAAAACGATGGTACAGGTAGAGGTATGCCTGTACGCTTCTAGTCGTGTCAGTGGCATGCCGTCAGATGTCAGGAAGGCCTTCAGTAACATCACCCTTTCCTGCATAATTGCTCTTAAACTGTTTGCGATCAAATTTGCCTGATTAACAATCAAACAATTTATTAACTGAACAACCACCACCAATGCATGACACATAATGATTAAGAAATGCTAATGACAAAGCGATTGCCTATTGCTTATGTTGATATAATTGATGTGACTCCGCAAGGATGACAATCTGCAAAAAATCCAAAACTTTTCCTGACTTCGCAGCAATTATTTTCACCATCACTCAGCTTTGCACCGTTCAGACTATAGAATGGATTCTCATGGCTTATTGCTCAATGAGCCTCGCAAACTAATTTACACAAATCTGTGCTGTTTCACCTGCTACACGAGCGCAGAAATTATAAAGACTTATTGATATTTTTCTTAGTCATTGATGTGTGGAAGAAAACGCCATATAATTTCGTAGTGCAATGTATAACAAGGCTTTCAAAAATGAATTAGACTCTCGTCGGTTCTACCAATTAGTCTAAGCAACTTTTGCTATCGGGAGAGGTAAACTGCGAGAGGCGTAGGTCATTAAGCAGTGAAAGGTGAGGTTATTGCTGGCCCTGTGTTTCTGCCGACAGACCGCCACTGAGTCGCGTATACTTTAATTTTGAATAGCCAATGAGCTGATCAGTCTACCAGCCAGCAAGAAATCCAAAATGTACAACACAAGGCCTGACTGTACCCTCAAATCACACGGCACCTTTGCTGTGTTGTTTGTGCTTTCAGACTAAGCGGGCTAAATCCCCACAGGCATTTATTGAAGGGCTCTTGTTAGAAACAAACTTGTGCAAGCACTTGATTACCAGATATAACCATTGAGGCAGGTGGTTCAGAAAAGTGATAATCACTCTGAGCCCACAAGACAATTAGTAAGGTGGCCTGTGTTGATTGGCTCAATATGCCAAAGCAGAGGCTTCCATATTTTAAAGAGGATCTGTCACAACCAACTAAATTACCATTTCTGATATACAAGTAATCTGGCCTGCATAGAGGAAAAGGTTAGATGTGTCTCAATGATGAATTTCAGACAACAGACAAAATAAATGAGAACAGGAAATTAGTAGCATTTCTGCCAGCATGGACCTTGTGGGAGCTCCAGGAGTTAGGCATTCAGGCTATCACAGAAATGTATTGGATTAAACTGGTTCTGATGAGGCATTATTATATTCAAAGCTCAACCCCCATAACTAATGATTTTTCAACCTCAGTTGCCTATAATAATTTTTCCCTCAACTGTGATTATAAAATCACTGTGCGCTGATAAAATGTTATACCAACAGAGCTGAAGATAATTACTGTACAATCAACAAGAATTGGAAACACCAACTTATATTTGGGAGTGCACCTCACGGCACTAGAATAGGAAAAGAGTTAGAGGCCCTACCTTTCAGACAGATTCATGGGTAATTATGAACAAGTCTGCACAAGTGAACAAACCCAGGATGCAGGGCCAGAGTGAGGAAAAGTGGGAGCAGCATTGTAAACAATGTGGCTTGTTCTGAAAGGCTGTTCTTCAGAACCCTCTAGGTTTAAATGATCTGGGAGAGCTGAAGGACCATGAACAGTCCGAGCCCAATTCACTGGCAGGGTAATAAATTTGACTTAATGGTGAAACTGTGGTTGTGCCCGTTGCCGGTCCATTTCAATTTAAAAAAATGCCTCACCTCCAGCCTTAATAAAGAGCCTCTCACACCCATTGTGACCATATTTATGCCATCAATACACTCAACATTTTTCATCAAAGTAAATTTCAGGCAGTACATTTCCATTTTAGGTTGCACTACAGTTTGTAATGAAGCGCACCAAAGGAAGATGTTTGGGAAACCGTGATTTTTCTTTAAGATGGTCAAAACAATGCATTGACGAATGTGTACCATGATTAAAGCTAAAGGCGGCCCCACAAAATATCAGCGTGTTACTTTTTTAGGCCAGGCTGAGCTACTTTATTTCTTTGTTATAACAACTCCCTTCTTAACTCCCCCCTTGTGGTTTTGTACATTGCCCTCACAATTCTCCCTCTCTCTTTGCTTTTCAAAGGAAGCAACATTCTTTAAGTGTCTGAAAGGGCAATGCACAGTTCCATTAGGTGGTTCATAACAAAGGCAGACACATCTCATGAGACCAGAGGCAAACTGTCACCCTCCTGCAGCATGACAGGTAACAGTTACAGACACCACAGAGGTTGTAATGACCCCTGGCATCAGGAGACTCATTTGACTTGGAGTTTATCTCTTTTAAGTTGCTCATACTGTAACACAAATGACATCTTTACCCACAAATGTCACTACCATGAAATTTAGTGTGCATATGTGAGTGTTAATTATAACAGAACCCGATTCACTTGAATGAAGAAATATTTTATGGCTTTATCTGAAAACAAATATATTTTACATTAAGCATGTGATGTTAAAGTTTGCAGGATTTTACATAATAATGTTTTGCACAATTAAAACTATGCCATAATTGTGATAACAGAAGTCTCGATAAGGTTAAGTAAGGCAACGCAACAGTCAGACAGATATTTTTTTATCAACAATTGTACTGGCATTACAATTTGAAATGTAATCTACAAACAGAAATAAACAAGTTGTAAATTAATCCTGCATAATGTTGAGTTCAACTTATTGCATGTTGAAAGAGAAATTAGAATAAAGGAATGCTTCCATAAATAAGCAAATAATGTACAAAGAAATGTGTTTCATACTTCATGTCCAGTGTCTGAAATGAGCATCAAAGTGTGGAATATATGTGTATTAATAGCTGCTAAAAATAAATGGGGCACTGGGAAAGACTGTTTGTGTATTTCTGAATGCATTAGTGAATATGATAAAAAGAGGCCATTGGACTGAAGTATTAAGAGAGGCACATCACCCACTGATAGTATCAAAAAAGCAGCATTTTTGCCAAAAATGTGTTGTATTCTATTCCAACTTTGTTTATAAAAGCCTATGCAAATTTGTTTGATGATATCCAGTTCAGAATGCAGCAGGCACAAGCTACAGTTCAGATTGCTGCAGGCAAAAGCTAACGGCATTCCCGCATTTTGTCCACAGAAGAGAGCGCAAAAAAGTATTGTTTAGGATATGGGAAATTGAAATGGCCACCGGTATTAACGAAGACATTTTCTAGGGCTGCCGGATAGCTCACTCAGTAAAAGCATCGCGTTGCGAAGCAGAAGTGACTATCACGTCGCGGGTTCGAGCCCCGCTTCGTACCAGCCGGCTGTGGTCGGCAGCTTTTTCAGAGTAGCACGCAATTGGCTACTGCGCTACAGGGTTGCAAATTGGGAAGGGGCTGCCCAGAAGGGAAAATAACAGTTGCCTTGTTCATTGTTCAAGCGCCTCCTGTTGGCCAGACGGGCGCTCATCAGGAAGATTCTAAGTCTGTTCATGTCCGGGTATCCTCCACCCTCGTTCTGAACTTGCGAAGATTCAACCAATGAGTGTATAAGAAGCGGTGGCTGACAGGCGCGTGCTTTCGAAGAGAGCCGCGAACTGTCTACACTCTCCTGAATTGGCAGCAAGGGGTTGCATACGAGCAAGCCTTGCACATAGTTCACCAATTGGGCATTCCAGATTCGGGTGGGATTGGAGATGCCAAATTTATACTAAACAAAAAAAAAAAAGACATTTTCTAAATGGAAAAACCCCAACAAAAATTCAAAGCTCTTGGTCAGAGCATCTTTAGAGCAGTTTGAGTTATTCTCTTGCCAGTTTAACATGCATACTGCTGTCATATGTTTATACAAAAATGGACATGGTTGGAAGATTACAGTATTTCATTTCATTACATTTTATTATTATCATACAGGAAACCCTTTAAAGTGAAATTATAGATGTTAAAAATGTGTTATTTTTAAAAAGACCCGACTCAGTTCAAAACTGGTTTACAGCAGGTTGCTGTCCTGCAGCACAATAAAAGACAGGATCCCTTAACAATACAAGACCACAAAAACAAAACCACAACAAAGCATAAACAGCTACAAAGATCACACAAAAAAGAGGACTTAGGCAGAGTGATAAGTGTGAGTCGAATCAGTGGTTACAGGTGTAGCCTTCCATCCGGTAGTGTTTGTACGATTAAAAGTTAAGGAGGATATCACAATTATACTTGCTCTTTGAGAACTTTTGAGTGACGTCACGCTGAGCCATTCAGACATAAATGTAGAGTGGGTAAATCAGCAAACTGGGTTATAGTGAGGGTTAGAAGAGGTGAGGGGCAGAAGAGTGAATAAGACAATTGGTATGGCGGCGTATGAAAAGGGATAGGCAAATACTTCTTTGTTTCAGATGGTCGAACAGGTCAACAGTGGAGATAAATTAGAAGCCTGTAACGAGTTTAAGTATAATGTTTTACCTTATGAGGGGAAACAGACGCTTCACTTCCTTTATAATGGCTTGCCCTGCTTTTACTGGGAATTGTTGGAGCGGCTAGCTAACGAAAAGTTAAGTTATGTGAGTTAAACAAACATTCGTGTTTTGAAAAGAGCCAGTGGATGGCTGTATTCTCTTGTGGTTTACAGATGACAATTACAATTTTCTGTTTCACACATAAGGACAGTTTGTAGTTGGAATGTGCGGTTCCTGCCATTTAGCCGTGCTATTTGATAAAGCAAACTTCACCCTGACTGGAGGACAGACTATTATTCATTAGCCTGCCATCAAGCTAGCTAACTGCAGTGGACATATGTTTAGTGGAACTCACACGGTACACCCTTCAGGACCTGAAGATGCCATGGCTCGTACTAGTGGTTTGGAGAGTGGAAGCTATTGGTAGCACTATCGTTTTTGCCTGGTGGTCACCTCAGTCCTGCCATGCGTCTGGTTCCTTACCCCTTGACGTCTGACCAGTCATCATTGGACAAGAGGTGACATGGGAATGCAGCAATACAATTTTGAGCTTGTCATGATACAAGGCTATGCTGACAAATTTTATGTTGCGTTTTGACTAAAAAAAAACTCAAATTTGTTACCGAACAATGGGGGACTTAACCAGTAGATTGCCCTGTCTGAATTGGAGTAAATGTTTGTTTTATTGTGCTCTTGTCATGGTTTGGTCCCGCCAGATGCAACCTGCAATTCAGCGGGCACTGGGACCATGTACCCAAAAGCATAGAAAGGGACCCACTCGCACAGGGTGATACAAAAATAGCAAAAGAATTTAATAAATATACTTAAAAAAAAAATGAACAATTCTCCAACATAACACAGGGGAGCAGCAGCACCACACAGCAGGGATAAAAACCCAGAATGCAGCTGCAACTGCCCACTGGCAGTTGCAGTGCTTAAATAGTCTGCCTTCACCTCCACATCAACGAGCCACACCTGTTTACCGTTGAAGTGGAGACAAAGACAGCAGGAGGGGGAGGGACTGCAAGGCAAAACCATTACAGTACCCTCCCCAAGGAAAAGGCACTCAACAAAAAACCCCCGGCACACTGGAGCACGCCTCCGCCCGGCACACACACCGGAGCACAACTCCGCTGGACCCCACTGGAGCACAACTCCGCCGGACCCCGGAACACACTGGAGCACACCTCTGCCGGACCCTGGATGACTGCTCCCCACAAGCCCCTGCATAAAAAACCTGCTGCTGCTCCCCTCACAATCAGCCTGGCTGGGTCCCAAACTGGCAGCTGCATTCTGTCATGGTTTGGTCCCTCCGGATGCAATCTGCAATCCAGCGGGCACTGGGACCATGTACTCAAAAGCAGAGAAAGGGACCCTCTCGCACAGGCTAATACAAAATAAGAAGAATTTAATAAATAACAATAATTACAACAACAGGGGAGCAGCAGCACCACACGGCAGGGATTAAAATTCAGAATGCAGCTGCAACTGCCCACTGGCAGTAGTAGTGCTTAAATAGTCTGCCTTCACCTCCACCTCAACGAGCCACACCTGTTGCCCGTTGAAGTGGAGGCGAAGACAGCAGGAGTGGGAGGGACTGCAAGGCAAAACCATTACAGCTCTTAACATTTGTTATGTTCTGTACTGAAGTGAATGGATCATATGCTTATGCTTTATATTGGAAACATTGGGAACCCTTGTGCAAATATGTTTTGGTTATTGAGAAGTGATGTGAATTGAGAGAAGACTGATGTCATAGGTGGTACTGAAACACTGTCCAGTGATGACTCAAAGTTACAGAGACACTTCTCCGTATTCATGGGCATTGAGAGCTAACTTCTCTTTTTTAGCTTTCTTGTTTTAGTTTTTTTATCCTTATTCTGGCAAATAAATGGACCCATGTGTTTGTTACAAGTTAAGCATTTGTTTGGGAATAGGGGCATCTCATCGGCACTGTAAGAATCTAACGCAGGGAGGATAATGCTGGATTGCTTCCAGAGCAGTGTAGTTCCCCTAACCTACCCCCCCCCCCCGCCGGGTCATCAATATGCTTGTTATTTTAGGGGCTTGCTCTCATTAAGTTTGCATGGTAAGCTGAGTAGTGTAAACTCATCACATAGGTCTTACCCCTTATTATGTGGAGAGAGAGGCGAACTGAGCAGGGGCAAAGGCCACGATCCTTTCACTACTATGACCGCTCAGAACTGCAGGGTGCTGCCCAGAACCCCAACCAATGGAGGTTTGATAAGCACTTGTCACATTTATTTTAATTTTATTAACCTTTATTTAACCAGGGAAGTCCCGTTGCGATTGAAATCTTTTTTTCAAGGGAGCCCTGGGGGGTTGAGGAGGGAAGGAAGAGGACAAGTTGGACAGCCAATTAGATCAGGGGATGATTTGGTGGCAGGTTGAAAGAGCCAGGTTGGGAATTTAGCCATGACACCGGGGAACCCCCTACTGTTATTGAAGAGTGTCATAGGATCTTAAATGACCACAGTGAGTCAGGACCTTGGTTTAACATCTCATATGAAAGACAGCGTCTCCTTCAGTACAACGTCCCCATCACTGCACTGGGGCATTGGGGATTATTCCACCAGAGGGAAGATCGCAACCTACTGGCCCACCAACACCTCGTCCAGCAGCAACTTGGTTTTCCCAGGTGGTCTCCCATCCAAGTACTAGCCAAGCCCACACCCACTTGGCTTCAGCCACGCAGCTGGACCAGATTGAGTAGAGGTATGGCTGCTGATTTGGTGTCCATGAACAGGATCCTACCCTTACGATTGCAGCATGTGATTTTACATGTACTCGTTGGCATTAATTTCAAGTCAAAAATGGCTGAGTTAGAAAACCTCAAGAAAGAATTTGCAGAGTTGCAGGCGAGAATGGGAGAACGGTCAGATGCCTTACAGTAAGCCAGAGTGGAGCAGAGAGAGGCACTTGTCTTGGCTTAATCAGTCATTGAACTCAAAGCTAATGCTGATAAGACCCAAGCAACCATTTCTTTTCCTCGTGACTGAAAAGTCCTCGACTTCATCGGCAGTCCACCGAAGGCGGCTGACCCCAGTGTTGAAGAGTGGGTAGCATTGATGCGGTCATCTTTCGCACTAATAAGAGTGCCAAAAAATGACCTAGCAGAGTTAGTGAAGCAATATTTGAAAAAAGAAGCAAAAGGTTATACTGGGCAGAAATGAGACTTTTGTTGAGCAAATATTTAAAATTCTTCTGTACATTCATGGCGATGAGATCCCAACTGAGGAAAGGCTGAGGGAATTCTATGATCGCAGACAAATGCCAGGTGAGATCCTACGGGCCTATGCTTATAATTAGCTGGAAAAGCTAAGTAAGATTGAGAAAATAGACTCCAGACGTATCCCTAACGCAGATGCAGTGTTAAAGGAGCAACTGGTGCTGGGCCTACGGGATGACTCCAAATGAAAAGAAATTTAAAAGGTCTCAAAGAAAAATCACTGAGGATTATTGATCTCATGCAGGCCACAATCACTTAGAAGAGGGGGAGGTTCCCATGAATGCCTAAACCAGGAACAGTGGCTGTACTCAAGCAGTCATGAATGCTGCCGCCGAGGGGGCTGGCTCACCCAAAACTTTTGAGGCCATGCAGAAGGTGATCCTGAAACTGGCCACTAAAGAGGATGAAATTTTTACAGCTTTAAATGGTGCTGAATAAGGAACACTATACAAGCCAAGGCCAACCAGCCGACCCTCAAAGACGACGCGAGGAGATAAATATGTTATACATGCGGTAGCCGGGACACACAACTAGGCAGTGTCAACACAAACAATCATCAGATCATGGGGAAGGCCAGCCTGGCTCCCAACTTAGGGGGACAGTGTTGCGCAGCTGGGAGGAGGTGATCATCCACCGACCCATCCTGGTCTATCCATGATAGGAACCAGGACAGCAAATCATCTCAAAGAGAACACAATGAAGCCTCTTCAGTCAATAGCCTTTGGTGATTGCTTAACCATCAAAGCGTTAGTTGATGGAGCCAAGGCATATTGTTTACTTGACACAGGGCAGAGGTTACAACAATGACTGAGTCCCAGTTTAGAAAACACTAAGTGGTGCGGCTCACTGTGGTTAATGGCCTGGACATTCGAGCTGTTGGTTGCCTGGAAGCAGACATTCAGTGCATGGGGAAGGTGCTCCAAGAAAAGCATTTTTGTCCTGTTAGATGCATGTTCAAATGTCGAGGAGATGAAGGGCATGCCTGTTATAATTGAAATGAATGTCATTGGTGACCTCCAAGACCTCTTTATTACAGATGAAAGTGTGAAAAGAATGGAATGGTATGGCTAATAAATGAAAGATGCCCAGATGAAATGTCTGCTGGCGAGGATCAAGAGAGATGTGCAGTTTGTAAATGGTGATGAGAAGATTGGATGTGTTAAGGTTGCGGGGAGGTAGGCAGTAACAATTCCACCATGTAGTGATGGGGTCATTGAAGGACATTGTTAGGTGCCACCTAGGACAAGGAGCTAAGTTCTTGTCGAGAACACAAGGGATGCTGGATTCCCAACAGGGCTGCTTGTTGGTTTTATGCTCACTCTGGCAACTTGAGGTAGAGTACCTGTGAGGGCGTTGAGCTCCAGCGAGAAAGCGATCAAGCTGTCCCTCAAGGCCGGTGTAGCTGAGTTCTGTTGCCCATAGCTAGTATTGTCAATGAAATTTAAAGAGGGAGAAGGGCCCTCCAGATCCGTGTGCTGAACCAGGAACTGCAACTGACAACTGAGCCAGAGAATGGGTTTTTAACCATCCAAGTTGATGTGGAGGTTCAAGGATTCACATCCCTGCAGTTCCAAACACCAAACAGCTAATAAAAAAAGCACAAAGAGGTTTTCTCTAAAGATGACACTGACTATGAGCATACCACCACTATAATGCACAGCATACCAACAGGAGACACACAACCCATAAAGCAGCATCATCTCAGGTACCCTCTCAGCTGTTTCAAGAGCTTAAGAAAATATATCCAGAACCTAATTACGCAGGGCATCGTAAAAGAAAGCTGCAGTCCCTGGGCTTCACCAGCTGTCATTGTCATAGTAGAGTGGAAGGGCCAGATTTTTCTGCGAATGTAGGAGGTTGAATCAAATGACGTACAAGAATGCCTATCCACTACCCCGAGTGGAAGAGTCACTCGATGCGTCGGACAAGGCATGACTGTTTTTCCACACTATATTTAGATGCAGGGTACTTCCAGGTGGGGATGAGTATACAGGATCGTAAGAAAACAGCAGTTACACCTGCATTTACCCCTTAAGAGTGGACCCGCATGCCCTTTGGGCTCTGTAAAGCGCTGACTATTTTTCAGCGCTTAAGGGCAGCGGTGCTGGGAGATCTTGCCTCGGACTTACTGTTCATTTACTTGGACAACATCATCATCTTTTCTGAAAATTTTGAAGACCATTGTGATAGGTTTGACTTGGTTTGTAGTTGACAAAGACAGCATGGACTCATGTTAAAGCCTAGCATGTGTTCCCTATTGAAGAGCGAGGTGAAGTGTCACATTACTTCATCAGACGGCATCCAGGTTGTCAAGTAGAAACTTCAGGCATTGTACTTGTAGAACTGGCCCGCACCTAGGATTGTGAAAATGGTAAGGTAACTGCTTGGATTTATGAGCTATTACCAACACTTTATTCCCAATTTTTCTCACCTGGCTAAGCCACTGCATGCCCTGGTGGGTAAATGGGGGAAGGCAAGGAAAGGCATAATGTCAGTCCCACTTGTCTGGAACAAACAATGTCAGGATGCCTTCTACAGCCTCCGAAGATGTTTTATGTCCCCACCAGTGCTGGCGTATCCTGACTTTAGTCAGCCTTTCATCCTGACCACAGATGGGAGCCATCTTGGTCTTGGAGCTGTGCTGAGTCAGAAACACAGAAACTTTGAATGTGTGATAGCGTATATGAGCTATGGCCTTTGTGGTTCCAAAAGGAATGACCAGAACAATAGTGCCTTTAAGCTACTCTTACTTGCACTTAAATGGGTGACAACTGAGAATTTTAGAGATTACCTTCTCTTCTCAAAATTCACCATTGTAACTGACCACAATCCCTTGCACTACTTGGGGCCTGCAAACTTGGGTGCAGTAAAGCAGAGCTGGATAGCTCAGCTGACCGAATATGATTTTGAGGTGCACTACAAGCCAGGGAAATGGAATACCAATGCAGATGTCCTGACACGTCTGCCCCTTCCTGAGGAAACAGACAGAGAGAGGGATTTCCTGGTTGTGAAATCAGAAGTGCGTGCGTGCATGTTTATGGCCAGTCAAAGAGGGCGATGGCGGGACATCACCAACAGCTGTTGCTGTTCAAAGCGTTGTGAGAGGGAAAGTCTTAGGTTATAGCTGGAGTGAAATCAGACAGATGCATCTTAATGACTCTATGGTTAACCCTCTTTTAAGAGCCATTGAAAAGAATGACCGCCTCAGTCAAAAATATCGCTGCATTTGCAGCCCACTGCTGAGGAAGTTTGGGTATCTGTAAGAATGGCTGAGGTCACAGAATGAAGCCCTCTTCCACCTAATCTGTGATCTAAGAGATGGCGAAGAGACATGGCAACTGGTGGTGCCAGAAGTTCTCCACCTCCCAGTATACAAGGCCCATCATGATCATGGAGGACACTTTGGAGAGAAGGGCACTCTTGGAAAGACGATACACAGCTATCATTAGCTAACAATGGGTAAAGATGTGCAGAAATGGGTGAAACAGTGCAAGCAATGTGCACTGACAGAAGATATATTCCCAACAACACGTGCACCTATGACCTGCACAAATATAACTATTCCCTTGGAAGTGTTAGCAATAGACTACTCTTTTCTTGAAAGGTCCGTGGGAGGGTACAAAAGTGTCCTTGTGTTAACAGACATGTTTACATGGTTCACAATCACTGTGCCCACTAAGAATTAAACAGCCCATACTACAACGAGGGCACTTTTATAACACTGGTTTGCATACTATGGCTGTCCATCTCAACTACATTCTAATCAAAGCCAAATCTTTGAGTCCAGTTTTATGACACAGCTTTGTCAGATGTATGAAATAGCTGAGAGTAGGACAAGCCCTTATCATCCACAAGGCAATGCACAGTGCGAAAGATTTAACTGAACAATGCATAACATGCTCCGAAACCCTACCTCCTGAAAAGACAAGCAACTGGAAGGAAGATCCCCCTGAATTGGTAATGGCTTACAATAGTCACATGCAATCTTCAACAGCATACTCGCCATTCTACTTCCTCTTCGAAAGAGATGCATGGTTACCACAAGATATTCTCGGAGGTGGAAGATCTAGATCGTAGCCATGCTGATCATTTGGACGATTGGGTATGAAACCATCATGAAAGATTGAAGGTGGCTACTGGCGTAGCAAGATCAACTGCCTAGGAGGCGTTGCAACAAAGAAAGAGACTGTATAATCGAAAGTCTCGTGGAGCACTTGTCTGGCTGGGCGATCGCGTGCTTCTACAAAATCACAAACTGAAGGCGAGGAACAAAATACAGGACAAGTGGGAGCCACATTCGTAACTGGTCATTAGGCAGAATAATTCAGACCTTCCTGTGTTCACAATCAAGCCAGAGGCAGGGGGCCCAGTAAAGTTGTCCACAGGGATCAGTTGGACGTGCTCTGTTTGAATTCAAACCTGCTTGTTATTTTTGGGGCTCTCCAATGACAAAAAATGTCATTTGGTTTGCGTGGTAAGCTAAGTTGCATAAAACCGCCGCATAGGTCTTACTCCTCATTACAGAGAGAGAGGTGAATCCAGCTGGGCCAAAGGCTAAGATCCTTTTACTGCTATAACCACTCAAAACTACAGGGTGCTGGCCAGAACCCCTACCAAGGCAGGTTTGCTTAGCTCTTGCTACATATGCCTGTTTGAAGTGTGCGACCGAGATTACTGTCCTGATGTGATATTGGATCTCAATCCAAATTTTAGTGTTAGTGTGGAAAAAATTATCTTTGACCATAGTTGTTTTAGTTGACAGATACTGGAATAAGTGCAGGAGATATTGATCTTGTGATGTGTTCATGTCTTGTGTTACGTCTCAGCAGGAGAGCAATAAGTGCTGGAGGGGAGTTATTAAATAGGATCTGAAGGTAAAATTTTATGGTCAGATTATCTGAGTAGTTCTGAAAAATCAAGACTTTAGAATATGAAAGTGCAGAGCAGTGGTTAGTCCGAGGAGAAGGTTGTGAAACCTCTAAAAAATTACAGCACTGAATCTCACCATTATCAGTGCCAAAGTTTATTCTAAACAAGTAAATCAGAGTAAAATTAGGGATGTTTTAGTTCAGGAATGTCTTGGTGGCAGCTCTAAATTGGCCATTTGGGCATCTTTTAGGGCATTGTGTGCCATTTCAGATTTCTCAGGTACCAAACTGAAGAACTCATTTAATTTCAATTAAATGTCACAACAGACATATATTCCATCCAAATACAAGCATTTATTTATTTATTTATTTTTTTTTATTGCTGCCAGTCCTGTCTACATTTTCCCATTCAAAAAAAAAAAAAAAAAAATACATACAGAGGAAATGAGGTTTGACTCTACTGGAACAGATGTGTTTCCAAAAAACAAGCAAATAAAAAAAATTATAAATACAAAGATAAGGTAAAAAAAATAGTAAATAGTGAAAAGAACAAACACCCCAGCAATTATTTATACAAGAAAAATGCTTCTAACACCTAAAAAGGGTGCATGCCTACCTGGGATTTGTACTCAGGTCTCCCATGGGAGAGCGCCTTGCTGTAGCCTCTACACTATATCAGTTGACTGCCTACCCGCCATCTCATTGCAAATATGAAGAAAGAGTCAACAAAACATGTCATGCACCCCAATTTAGCGTTTGTACTGCTTGTGCGTCATTGCGCAAGGATTCTCAGTCAGAAAACGACTTTGAAAAGGACTGTTGAATATTTAGTAGAGAATTATTGCAAAAATACTAAAAACAAACCCGGTACGTGTTTATAATGTCGCGCTTTTTGAGTACATGTGCATAATTGCGCATGGATTCTCATTAAGACGCACCTGGAATGCAAGGCTCTATCTCAGGCTAGGTGTAAGGCTTGGATCTTGCAGCCCTCCTCCTCACACATTCTTCACTGCCACATTAATTAGTGGCATCACCTGTGGCTCATTACTAATGAGCCACAGGCACAGAGTACTTAAGACTAGCTTGTGCCAGCCTTAGATGCTCTACACCTTCCTTCACACTACTGGTCGGTGGGATTTTAACTGCCACCTTCTCCTGTCTTTGGTTTATTTTAGTTGGAACATTGTTTCCCTTGTTTTGTTTGCTATACTTTTGTTAATTAAACATCTCATCACCTCCAGCCTTGGCATTTGAGTCTAATCCTACAATCCACGGTCCTAGAGCCCGTCAGACAGCCATTTGGCACCCAGCGGGCCAAAACCTTTACACTAGGTTTGTGCGATTAAGGTGGTTGAGGGCTCGTTGGAAACATCAGAGCCCATAGCATCAAATAGCCATCCACAAAGTCAAACTGACAGCATCCCAAGCAGACCACAAAGAAGAAAATACATTGCGTGTAAGCAGAATGCTCAGCGCCTGATCTCATTGGAAGCAGTGCCCCCAAAAAAAAAAAAAGCATGCATGAAGACTGGCTCATCACTGTAGAATGTAAAGTCTATGCCTGCTGTTCACTGTGTGTTGTGTCGGTTTAAAGGGACAGAGCTTATATCGTTGGATTCTGTGGACTTTCCTCTTTCATTTGATATATTGTTTGTATGCATAGCATAAATTCAGTAAAAATGCAAGAAATTGAGCCCTTAAATTATTTTATCCTGTTTAGCTTCATACTTATTTATTTGCTTGGTGCTTGTATTGTGTTTGGTTGAGGTAAAAATGGTTATCATGAGCTTGTCGCCAAGTTTCTTCCCTTTAAGTGGGTATGTAGCGTGATGATTTTGCTATTAGGAAACATGCTGTATTTATGATGTTTATTGATTGCCCCCGGTACCGGGTGCGTTCGGGTTTATAAGATTAATTGATGGAGACTATAAGCTTTATTGCAATTGCTTTAAATGACTTTGATGAACTGTTCCAATCCAAACTGATGTCACATAATATATCAAGTTCCTTTGTTTTTATGATTTTCTCACACCTTTGAGGTTTGATTATAAACACTTGCTCAGACATTTGGTGGCTTGTAGGTGACAATAATTGTAATTGCATACTCACTTGTAGAATTTACAACCAGTTGTAATGTCCCTGTTTCAGTTTCAGTTTGTGTCACTGATTGTTTATATTTCTGGCTTATATGTAAAAGGCAACTTCGCCACCAGTTTTATTAGTGTGGTCTCTGCGATATAAATGCTAATTTTCTATTGAAAGAAAAGAACCAGGAAAAGTAGGAGTTATTGATTCATAAATTGCCATTATATGTGCTTTTGACTGCGTTACCATAATCTTAATTTTGTCTGAAGCTTTTAGTGCAAGTGAATTTAGGGCATATTCCAAATCCATTTTCCCTAGTTTAATGGCAGGTTTTCTGGGCATAAAGTAAGGCACATGGTTCAAAGGGCTGGCAACGAATCTCTAAATTGGCTTATTTTGGGCATAACACGAAACAAGCGAAACAGAGTGTCTTCTCCCATTCCGTTTAAGAGCTAGGTGTGCTTCCACCTTGGCGTACTGCTATTATAAGGGCAGATTTGCCAAGTTGGAAAAAACGGTTCTCTGCAGAGGGAAATGGGTCTGATCATGCCTGAAGTGAAAGCGCATGAGTAAACCACTGCTAGAAGTATGGAAACCTGGGCCCATATTCACAAAGCATCTTAGCGCTAAAAGTAGGTCCTAACTGCCAGATGTAGGATAAACTCCTAAAAAAGTGGGCATGTCAGTCGTAAATTTAGGACTCCAAATTATTTTTACTAATTGTTATTCACAAAGCATTTTAGGTCTAAAAGTAGCTCCTAAGACTGGGAGAGCTTAAAGGTACTCAAGAGGACTCCTAACTCGCTAAAACCTTTTCACAAAGAATCGGAAAATGGCTGCTGCTGTTGAAAGACGGAATGACTTGGAAATTCTGAATTATGCACATTTGTTGAAAAGATATCGGATCGACTGTGAAGGGATTTTATTTGTTGTTGACTTTGTGAGGGAGAGAATTAGCCTACATCTCCAACCATGAGAAACAACCCAATAAGCCCCGAAATAAAATGTTTGACAACACTTCGTTGCTTGGCCCCCGGAAAAATGCAACTTTCCAACATGGACAATTTAGGGATTTCACAATCATCTGTCAGTCGCTTAATTCAACAAACAATCAATGCGCTCTGTGAACCTCATATCATCCGACAGTTTATCCGGTTTCCAATGGATATTCGCCAACAACACAAAATCAAACTTGAATTCATGCCCATCTTAGGTATGCCCGGTATCATTGGTGCTGTTGACGGGACCCATATACTAATTATTTCTCCGACCCAGGATGAAGAGGTATTTGTAAACAGAAAAAAATTTCATTCCATCAACACCCAGATAGTATTTGATGCCAAATACAATATTTTGGACATTGTTGCAAAATGGTCAGGATCCATGCACGCACGACTCTTGCATTTTAATGGAAAGCAGCTTATGCCAATTATTTGACAGGTATTATGTGCCTGCAGAATGCCACTTGCTAGGGGACAGTGGCTTTGGTGCTGTACCTCCTCCTGCTATGCATGAATTATTTTATTAGGCTATCGAGCGAGGGTTACATTTAATAGATCATCATAATAATACCAGCCTATGTCATATATATATTTATTTATAAATTTGGCATCTCCAATCCCACCCGAATCTGGAATGCCCAATTGGTGAACTATGTATAAGGCTTGCTCGTTTGCGACCCCTTCTTGTCGGCTCTCCTCCAAAGCACGTGCATGTCAACCACTGCTTCTTATACACTCATTGGTTGAATCTTTGCAAGTTCAGAACGAGGGCGGAGGATACCCGGACATGAGCAGGCTTAGAATCTTCCTGACGAGCGCCCGTCTGGCCAACAGGAGGCGCTTTAACAACGAACAAAGCTGTTTTTATTTATTTCCCTTTCCCGGCAGTCCCTTCCCAAGTTGAAATCCTGTAGCGCAATAGCCAGTTGTGCGCTACTCTGAAAAAGCTGCCGATCACTGCCGGTTGGTACAACCGCAACGTGATAGTCATTTCTGCACTGCAACGCAGTGCCTTAACCGAGTGAGCTATCCAGCAGCTCACTCTATGTCATATTTTGCATGCATATTTAAATTATAGGCTATAAATTACAAACAAGCCTAGTATGCCTTCCTGTTTGAACGGTAGCCGTTAATAGGCTGCAATCTCGGACCTCCCCTGCTATTGCAGCCCATACCACCGCTTCTCACAGTCGTCTGCCGTCCAAAACTCCGAGGGGAATGCAGCATTGATATGTAGGCTGATATTATCCCATGCATTCCGCTTGGATTTGCTGTTCAACCCCGAGCCAAATTTCCCTTTGATTACATGCTTTCGCTCCAGCACCGACTGGGCCAGCAGCAGTAACTGGTCGTGGCTGCAGTTGGGCTTTCACGTCCTTTTTGAATTTTCATCCATGACAGTTTAGGGCAAACAAACTTGAACGGCCCAACTTTTAAATGATCGCAACATATTCTCATTGGGTAATAAGGTGCTAATTATTGGGGCAAATGACGCATTTTATTATTGACTCGCTCTTGGCATTTTTACAACTATCTCTTTTCTATGTGTGTTTATTTGCCTAGAGCGTGATATGTGGGGACTGTGCATAGTGCATTTTCAGGAGTGCTCAACATGTTATTATTTTATGGGACAAACCAGCCTCTTGGACCATTTCCTAATTTTTTCCTCCATGGGTTGTATGTGGGATATTTTTTTAAATGGGCCGCCCTGTCACCAAACAACCAATCACCGTGCTCATTGTCCCAAGACTCGTGCATGAGAATGACATCATCCATAGCAACGGAGATTTACTCCCACCTATCTCAGAGCTACTCCTAGTCTAGGAGTTACCAGTTTTCTTGACTAAAAGTTGCTCTCAGCAGCTTTGTGAATAACTTTTAAGATTTTACTCCTACATAAAATGTTTTAGCGTGACTTAGGAGTACTCCTAGCGGTAAGATAAGATGCTTTGTGAATATGGGCCCAGATCACTGTAATCTCCAAAACGTTATTGAAAATATTTAAAAAATATTACTCAAAGTGGTTGTAATCATATCCAGATGGGAAAAAAATCATAATACACAGTGAATCCCTGGGTCAAATTTGAACATGTGAATAAAACAAGCAAACAAAATGAAAAAAAGTTTTAATTCTGGGTCGCAGGTAAGAAAAAATAATTATACGCGGGTAAGGCACTTCTGGGAAAAATTAAAATGAGTGAGAAAAAACAGCTAGGGAGAAAGAACAAAACTAATGTTATTTTGATACACTAACATAACCCCTTGAATAATATCCAGCGGAAGTGAAATTAACTTGCTTCTACTTGAAAGTAATGCTGCAAAAAAAAAAAAAAAAAGATTAACCTGTATGACATAAGAAAAAAAAAAACCTGCTGGTGAACAGTGACATAGCCAGAATTGAAAATCGGGGGGGCATCCCTTTTAAACCATTAATATTGCTGACTTGTCAATCATTTTTTAAAGGGGACCTACTATGCTACATTTCCAAGTTAATACTTTGGTCTTTGACTCCCCTAGAGTACTCCTGATCGTTCAAAGTCCAAAAAAGGGTCCTTATTTAGCTCATACTGCCATCCTCAAAAAACCCCATTTGTAGTCCATTGCAGTCTCTGCCTGAAGTGCCTCGTTTGGGCTGCTCTTCCGCTATGGCCCCCCCTACCCTTGTGCCCACTTCCTTCTGATTGGCCAGCTCTGTGGAGGGCGGAGCTGGGCGGGACTCAGCAGAACGCAGTTTTCCGGGTCCGTATCCCTAGTGTGAAACGTGAGACGCGTCTGCCATCTGAGCTAAGGAATTTTGCAATCAAATGCTGTACATGTGTATAGATCTAATGAAATGAACTTGTTCTAATAAACGCAGCGGCGAAAGTGGAAGACGCAGTGCGAAAGTCTGGCAGCTCAAGCTCAAATTTGCCATCTACCTACGGCATGGTGAGTACACCGGTGTTTCCACTCTATAGCTAGGATTGAGAGAAAGCTAGAATCCACTCCATACAAACACATTTGTAGAACGGGTCGACATACCCAAGTGTACACCGGAGACCGTAGAAATCCGGTGGGTCTGAGTTTATGGGGAAACATGGACAGTGAGGAGCAGCAAAAAGTGAACCAACAACTCATGGACTGCTTAGGTGTGTATTATAAGGACCTGCTGGTTCGTGTGCATAACTGTGGTGTGTCGTTAGCGTGGAGTAACAAACAGCTTTTGCACTGGTATATGACGGAGGGGCGAAAGCTCCAGGCTAAACGGCCTTTTCGGAAATTGCCCATGGTAATGGTTTACTTATTGTGTCGGAATGACCAGCGTTTGCTCGCGGAAAATGGGCGCGTTAAGCCGCTTTCACACTGGACACAAAACAAATTTTTCGCTCGTGAGATTACATTCAAAGTCAATGCATTGTCTTTGCATTGACTTTGAATGTAATATGTCGCCCGAAAATATTTGTTTCGCGTCCAGTGTGAAAGCAACTTAACGTGCCCATTTTCCGCGAGCAAACGCAAGGTGACTTGTTTTCTTGACTCATTCTTTATATGGGCAATTTGACACTGTTGCTTTGCTTCAATTGATGTTATCAATTAGCCTAGTGGCTAAGAAAACAGTCTACAATAAAGGTGACCAGGGTTTGACCTGGTCAGGTATGCTTTTAGGTGTCAACGGTAGCATTTTTCATACATGAAAAATTGATGGCGTTTTTGTTATTTTTACTTTTTTCCATTTTTTAAACTTTCTGTTGTATTCATAATCTTATTAATTTGCTTTTTTTTAAATAAATCTGCTCCAGTGGAGCCAAACTTCATTGACTTTGTATTTATTGTCTTTGAATGGGAAATTGTATAGGCTATAGGACTGGCAGAAATAATTATTAAAAAAATGATAAATTCTAAAAATTAAAAACAGTTTGTATTTGGGTGGAATGTATGCCTGTAGTGACATATAAGTGAAATTAGATGAGTTTTACAGTTTAATATCTGAGAAATCTGATTTGGCACACAAGGTACCTGAATTGCCAATTTGGAGAAGCCACCTAGACATTCCTCTCTAATTTTGTTCTGATTTACTTGATTAGAATAAACTTTGGCACAGATAATGGTGAGATTCTGTGCTGTAAAGTTTTAGAGGTTTCAGACTGCAACTAATTAAGTTTACAAGGGATAGAAGTAAAACTTTGTTTGGTGCAAAATGAGGTCTTTGATTTACACTGCATTCCATCTTCATTTACTCTGACTCAGTGACATATATATTAATTTTTACACCATGGCAGAAATCCTAAATGGTTTTACCTTTATTATGATACCAAGATCATTCAAATGGACCAAATAGTTGCAGAGATATACTCATTTCATTTTGGGCTTGCCATTTTCGAAGAAGAGGCTCAGGGCTTAAGGGGTGAAACTGGTTTTGTTTAAACTGGTCTGAGGCAACATTATTCTGCAAAATTACATCTGACGGTCAGTTGTTCCAGTATATAAGGTGACTTTTAACAGTTTCACAGTGTTAAACACGATGGCACAGTGGAAGGAGCTCTGTGAGATTGTTCGTAGCCGCATTGTGGCCTTACATGATGCTGAAGACAGTAAATGCTGCTATGGCACTGTAAGAAACACCATCAAGCATTTCAAAGAGACAGGTTTGCTGAACTAGTGGCAATAGAGGTGCAAAATGGAAGTTAAGGGCCTCTGATGTTCGTTATCTGTGCATGACAAGTAAAAAAAAATTGGCGGTTGACAGCATGACAACTCCATGATGACATTAGTAGTGCCAAAGTGAGAAAATGAAAATATCAAGACTTAATATTTCCAGACACCAGTGTGAAAATGGACAGATTGGTTTAGTTGCTACCAAGAGCTGCTAACATAAAAAAAAGACTTGAGTTTGCCAAGAAATTCATGGATTGGACACCAGGGGCGGATCTACAGGGGGGCAGAGGGGGGCAACTGCCCCCTCACTGGCGAGCCTTGCCCCCCTAGCTGCCCCCCTAACTTTAAAGTTCTTAAAACTATACTTGTAAAACAAATCACCACTATGTCTAAAAGCCCCTCAAAGCATCGAAATAAAAGATGAATTCACCAAAAAAAAAAAAAAAAATGTAAATATAATATTCGGCTCCTGAAATACTTAGCAACGGTCCTGCATCAAACGCGCGGAGTCTGCGTGACAAGCCTCCTGCTCCGCGCTGGCGTGTGCCAGTTGGCATGGACACATGTTGGAGTCTGCGTGCAGTGCAGCAGAGTGGAGCCACTTAGCCACGCAACTTTCTCCAAGTGAAGTCAATTTCCCCTGGTGAATTAAGTTAAATTTGTAATAGATGGAATGTACGCTAAAGGCGATGGTTCAATGTGTTCATTAATCGCTGGTCAAAAGTGACACACTCCCGTGTGATTTGTTGGAGCATTTTTCTCTTCGGTTAGTTTTGATTATAGTAAAAACGAGAACAGTTTATGATGCATTTAGCTAGATATCAAAAACAGGAATGTTTGAATCAGAGGGTTGCTGTTAAGTTTCAGTGTTATGTGATCAATATCACAGTGGCAATGAGGCTGCTAAATAATAAAACCAGGTAAAAAAATGCGGGCGGGTCTGTCAGGGCAGATGGTATGTCCTAATGAATTGGCATGGTCAGCTTTTAACCAGGCAAAATTTATCTTAGCCTCTATGCTATAATGGTATAGGCAAGCGTATTATTAGCAATATCACTTGGCGGAAAAGTACTCTAGAGGTCAATGTAGCCTGACAAATATCGACAGAAATTAGCTGCTCAGTATTGAAATCACCAAAAGATTAGGGTCAATGTGCACAGACAATCATGAGAGAGATCATATCAGTCCTGAGGAATTTGCTGTTCTCAGTATTGAAACAGCATGCAAAAAACATTTAGCTCTCTTTGGCCAATATCAGTCGGATGGATGTCCTAATGAATTTGGCATAAATATTCACTCTGCTACATCTTGGAACCAGGCAAAATTTCTTAAATTCTATATGATCGCCGGAAAACGGTTACTTTGAAATATAATTGTTACTATTAAAGGCAGATAAGGCGGCGGGTCCCTTATATCGTGCTATATATGTTTGTATGAGCCAGGTAATTACATCAGTTTAAGCAAAATATTGGAATCTATCATAAAAGATGAGCTGGACTTATTTCTTGAACGTAACAATAATTCCTTTGGAATTTTTGAAGAGGCCACCAAGACTTATGACCAGAGCAGGGCTTATGACATCATATATTTGGATTTTCAAAGCATTTGACACAGTACCGCATAAGAGACTAATTTTTAAAATGAGCTCCATTGGAGTTACAGGTGGTATTCTGAAGTGGATTCATAATGGTTGCAGGACAGAACACTGGTGGTCAGTGGGAAATTGGCGCCCCCGTGTTGGGACCCTTGCTGTTCCTCATCTACATTAATGACCTTGATAGGAATATTAGATTAGTGTCAGATGTATTGGGGGCCAAATAGTTTAGAGACAATCATCAGGCGAAATCATCTCATGAAATCTAGCTGTTCTCAGTATTGAAAACTGGGAGTGATTGTTGACCAAACCCTCACAGGCTCTAGCCATTGTGCCGTAGCTGTTAAAAAAGCCAATCGGATGCTGGGATACATTGTTTGAGTTCAAATCCAAGGAGGTGATTCTTCTTTTTACAACACATTGCACTGGGGACTACAACAAGGCTTTAAAGAAAGTTCAGAGAAGAAGTTTAATTCTATTTAAGATGAAAGATGGCTGAAATATCAGTCTTAGGAAAAGGACTAAGGGGTGATTTGATTGAGGTCTTTAAATATGTTAAAGGGATTAACAAAGTGAATTATTTTGCTGTATTTAGCAGAATTTTGGAAGCTGACTAAAGGTAAATTTACTGATTTTATTTTTCATTATTTCGGTGTGGGCCTAAATATTCACTTAAAGCTAGATACCATTGAGTCATTGAGTATCTGAAGTGCATACAAAGAAAATAATGAACAGCCTGCATTCATGTTATGTTACGTTATGTTGTTAAAAGGAAACTGGGAATAAAATGAGAAGTATTCTGTTGAAACTTAGTATCTATAAAAGTAAACTAATTAGGACTATTAATTGCACAACTGTGTACTTTTTCACATCATACAAAGAACACAAAATTAGTCAGGCATCGCCGTCAGAACTCATTGTTCTGTTGTCAGCTGCATGATTTGTGCACATGTCATGCAGCTAGTAGGGTTTGACATTTAAAGCAGTACACATTACACAACCTAAAGCACTAATGGCCCCGACAATGAAAAGTTGAAACTGATCATCCCGGTTCATCCGTGTTTAGGCCTGTCATCATTTTATGTAATCTGGCGCAAAGTGGTTACTGACTTACTCCAAAAGTGTCATTGTTGTTCAGTTGAGTGTGCACATCCTCCACTTACTTGACATTATTAGACAGAAGGCATTGTTATATAACACCGAATGCCATTTTCAATCAAAGAATGTTAAGTAATTTTTATAGAATTAACCATTTATTCTTTGTTTCCTTTTTTTGGGACACTGTACAATAAATACATTGAAGAATATTTTTCTGAAATTGTTCCCCAATTTTTAGACGCAGTTTTTTTTGCAGATTGGTGAACCTCTGCCTGTCTTTACCTACAACATCTGATATGTTGTCTATGCTCTATTGTGCATAAAATATGGGTTTATGAGATTTGCAAATCATTGTATTCTGTTTCTATAAACATTTTACACAATGTCCCAACTTCATGGGAATTGGGGATTTCCTAATACCGCACTGAGGATGTCCCATGCCACCCCTCCCAGACCTCTTGCCACCCCTTTGCCACCCCATGTAAAATTTTCTAGATCCGCCACTGTTGGACACTAAGAGACTGGGAACAAATCCTTTGGATTTTTCAAATAAAATTTTGAAATTTTCACACTCAAACACAGAAATTATGTGTGCTGTAGAGTTTGAGAATATTTCAATACTCCTGAAATCCCGAGGTCCCCCTACCGGTAATGCCGGCATAATGGGATTTTCGGCGGTGTGCGTGAGCCTCTGACCTTTAAATGCATAATTGCTTTCAACCTGTTCCTGTTTACGATGCCTTGATAAATAATCACAATTTATTTACTGAATAATCAAAACTAATGTATAAGCCAGTAACTATTGAGAAATTATTAAGGAATGACAGAGATCACCACTGGGCAACACTGACAACACACTTAATGGTGATATTGTAGGGATGGAGAAAAAAAAATTCAATAATTCTTTCTCTGAATTCCATCTCCCGTTTTTGATTTTTTTTTCAGGAGTGCAACATAATTTACTTTAAGATTTCACTTAATCAAAATATTTCCAGCGTTCAAAAGAATAGGCTACATTTGCGGGGAAGCACAGTGGCACAGAATGTGATAATAATTAATTTATTAAATTACCATTGGTTCTTAGTTTGAACTGAACTGAATAATTTAGTAAATTGGTTATTAGTGCATTGTGAAAGTTTGACACATGGCATGCATTTAAAATCATTTAAATTTGTGCCATGCGTCGAACTTTCATGGCAGCAAAATCATTGATGAGGTTCTTGCGGCCCAGCTTCTGGGGAAGTTGAATGTACGGAAATTATCCAATTAATTAATTAGAAACAAAATCTAAACATTATCTAAATGCCATCTTCAGCTGCATTTACTACATAACATTCGACTTCAAGATAGAATTTCGTCCATTTACGCAGGGACAAAAAATGGCTGTGTGCATTAGGGGCTGTGTGCACGCATATGTTGCTCACATGGACAACATCGAACGGTACTTACGCTCACCCTGAGATGTCTGAGACCACTCGTCTCATGATCAGCTTGGGTTGCCGTCCGGAATCTGTCACGTACAGGCTGTAACCAAATGTGGTGCTCTTGAGCTACCGTAGTCACTCGTGGCTGCCCTAAGCGGGGTCGGACAGCGATGGTGCCTGTTTTCCATTCTCGGACAGACAGCCGACTGATTGTTGACCGGTGACAGTCCAGATGACGGGCCACCTGTCGGTGGCTGAGACCTGCCCATAAAATGCCACTGGCTATTTTTCCTCTCCTGTGTCGTAAGCCATTCCATTTTCTTGATGACATCGCATTTTTTCATTTTTAGCTCACTTGGTCCAGTGGACCAAAGGGAACCTATGTCATCACATGGCGATGTCGGTGTTGGCAACTGTGTTAACTTATCTTCTTCTGCCAAACCACAGGAGGGATCAATGTGAAATTTGGTGGGGAGGTACATATGGATTAGCCTGGAATCCATCCGTATCAAGCTTTGGTCGCTCCCAACGGTCACTTGCTTATACATCTGGCCTCAGTCGGTAGGCCAGCGTTTGACTTTTAAATATTCGCACAAAACCCATGCGAGATCTGTGATTGGCTCACAGTCGCAAGGGTGCCCCCCTCCCCCCTTTAGACAGACTTAAAAATAAATAAAAATACCACAGTTCTGCATTCAACGGAAGTCCTGCCTCCCGGCTAGTGTTTATACAAGTATTCTTCTGAGTGGCAGCAGAGTCTCTGGGCAATGAACGAGCCGGGAGGCGGGACTTCCGCTGAATGCGCAAGCTTACTTGAAGCAGAACTGTGGTATTTTATTATTAAATAACCGCGTAGGTAAATGTAGGTAAAACCAGCAGACAATTACGCACACGCATTTGTGAGCACCGGAGCAGTATTCAGAGTGGTGACGAGCGCAATCCCGTAGCCGCACATTTTAAACGGGCAGGGCACAATATCAACGCCCTACGGTATATGGGGTTTGAAAAAGTGAATCGACCACCTCGGGGTGGAGATTACGAAAAATTACTTTACAACTAGAGACCAACTATATCTACGCACTGAATACTATGGCTCCATTTGGTTTGAATGAGGAGTTTGATGTTAAACCATTTTTATAAATTACTACTCATGACAGTTTTAGATTTTGTCTTTGTGTTTCTGTTCAACTTTTGAATCTGTATTGATGCATATTTCCCAGCATGTGTACCTACTAAGTGTTTTATCTCGCACTTGATATGTGGATGTATGCATTCCAGACAATGCCACTGTATCCTTTTTTTCAGGCAATGTTTCTTTGAAATGACTATTGTTGAATATGCTTTGTAGTATTGACATTTTTTCTGATGTGTATTATATAAAATACTTGTGGTGTTTGGAATTGTGGGCATTATGGGGCTGGATCAGTCATTATTATGAATTTTATTAATATAATTTTTTCCCCCCCCCCGAGTTCTTGGCTGTACCAATTGTAATTTGACCCTGTTTTGGTTTGCCCCATTTTCCAGTGTGTATAAACCCCTACCCCCACCCCTGTCACATGTTTGGAAGTGCACCTGACGAAGGCCACGTCGGCCAAAACGTTGTGGACAATAAACTCACTTGGGGAGCTATCTAAACAGTGTGCAGGCATGTTATGAAGTCAGACATGAGTATCATTTTGCTTGTAAATATAATTTTTATTCTTTTGACTTTTTTTCCCCATTTTTTAACCCTTTTTGTATTCAAAATCTTATTAATTTGCTTTTTTAAAAAATAAACCTGCTTCAGTGGTGCCAAACTTCATTTTCTTTGTATTTATTGTCTTTGAATGGGAAATTGTATAGGCTACAGGACTGGCAGAAATAATAATAATAAGAATTATAAATTCTAAAAATTTAAAACTGGTTGTATTTGGGTGGAATGTATGCCTGGAGTGACATGTAAGTGAAATTAGATGAGTCTTACAGTTTAATTTCTGAGAAATCTGATTTGGCACATAAGGTACCTGAATTGCCAATTTGGAGAAGCCACCTAGACATTCCTCTCTAATTTTGTTCTGATTTACTTGATTAGAATGAACTTTGGCACAGATAATGGTGAGATTCTGTGCTGTAAATTTTTAGAGGTTTCAGACTGCAACTAATAAAGTTTACAAGGGATAGACATAAAACTTTGTTTGGTGCAAAATGAGGTCTTTGATTTATACTGTGTTCCGTCTTCATTTACTCTGATTCAGTGACATTTACACTGATTTTTACACCATGGCAGAAATCCCAAATGGTTTTACCTTTATTATGATATCAAGATCATTCAAATGGACCAAATAGTTGCAGAGATATACTCATTTCATTTTGGGCTTGCCATTTTCAAAAAAGAGGCTCAGGGCTTAAGGGGTTAATCTAGCTGATGCAATCATGCCCTTCGAGCTATAGCTAATGCCAATTACAGTGAAATATGTTATGTAATTTGAGTCTTATTTAATTTAGCCTTTATTATACCGGGGAATCCCACTGAAATAAACAAAATGCAGATATGGCCAAACATTTTCCTGTTCAAAACCTAACAACCACTCCAAGAGTAAACGCAAGCAAGCCACAATCTAATTTTTAAGCTCATGTCAAATAACATTCACGAATGCCGTTGCTGGCCAGCTAACTCATATTCGATTGGTGGTTCTCGCCAAGAGCAGAAAACATGAATATTCATATATTCACTTAGTTAGTGACGTAAGGGCTAAACGCTGGCTATATGACTGAGGCCAGACTGATAAGTCAGTGACCGTTGGGAGCGACCAGCACTTTATCAGTATGGATTCCAGGCTACATATGGATGTATAGATTATAGGTCGAATGGTGTAAATCTGTCCATAGGTGGTGCTACAGCAAACAAATGGTCATGATTCCTAAACCATCTGTTAAATCAACTTGAAATTTTGCATGCTTCATGTCAGTCAGGGTTGATATGAATATCTGTGAGAATAAATTGATATGAAACAACTTGGCCAACATCAGCTAATCAAATCGTCTGCATCACCGTTAACTTTGATCTTCTTCTGCCAAACCACAGAAGAGATCAAGGTGAAATTTAGTGGGGAGGTACATATGGATGGAAAGATTATAAATGGTCTGATTGGTGTAAATGCCTCCCTAGGTGGCACTATAGCAAAGAAATGGTCATAACTCCTAATTGTTTGTTCCATGAACTGGAAATTTTGCATGGTTCATATTAGTCAGGTTTGCAATGAAAATCTATAAGAATAAATTGATAAACAACATGGACAACATCAGCCAATCAAATTGTTGGTGTCTGTGTCGGCCTCAGTATCTGTGTTTAATTTCTTTTGCCACACCACCGAAGGGATCAAGGTGAAATTTGGTTGGGAGGTACATATGGATGTTAAGATTATAAATTGTTCAATTGCTT
The DNA here is from genome assembly GCA_029692085.1 of Gymnothorax javanicus. Taxonomy (NCBI): domain Eukaryota; kingdom Metazoa; phylum Chordata; class Actinopteri; order Anguilliformes; family Muraenidae; genus Gymnothorax; species Gymnothorax javanicus. Next base: position 56,045,295 of record CM056193.1, read on the forward strand.
TAAATGCGTCCATAGGTGGCACCACAGCAAAGCAAATGGTCATAACTCCTAAAGCATTTGTCCAGTCACTTGAAATTTTGCATGATTCATGTTAGTCAGGGTTTCTATGAAAATCTAAAAGAACAAATTGATAAATGGAGCAAAATGGGCAACATCAGCCAATCAAATTTCAGCAGTCCTTATACTCACTTTAGCTATCATATGACATCATCAAACTTTATATTGTTGTGAAAGATGTGGAAAAGAGCCATTTTTATGAAAATTACTTTGATTGGCCATATGGCAGCACTAAAGAAAGGTACAATATGTCTTGGGCAATAACTTCTGAACCACAGGTAGTAGAAACAAAATTCTTTTTTGTTAGATTCTTTGGGTCATGATGAATCAATCCATTTAAGCCACACCCACTTTTGTATTTGCGAACTTTCCACCATTTTGAATTGTTTGTGAAACCTTTCATTTTTATCTCCTCCTAGACAGTGAGAAGGGTGTGGGCTATATTGATATAAAGAGCTGTAACTCATTTTAACTGTCATCAATCTTGAAACTTTAGACTATAGTTAAGGATGTGTAAAAGGGAAGTCTTAATGCAAATTACTTTGATTGACCAGATGGTGGCGCTATAGAGACGTACAAAAAATTTGATTCCAACTGGCCAATATGTGGAGCTGTCATGAGAAAAGCAACGTAAAATTGCATATTTGTTTTCAACCATTTGACTCAATGGTTCTAATTTGCATCTCTGTATGAAGATCAAATAGTCTTTCCAATAAGCAAAATAAATCTTTCAATATCTGGCTGCTATTTATCATTCAGGTAACAGCTGTTATTTCAAAGACATGGCAGTGACTAATCAACGTGAAATTTACAGGACAAAGTATATGATGCACAGTCATGTGCCATGAACTGGAAATTGTTTGAAAAACTTATACATTTTGTGTCCTCACTGCTTCAAAATTGATGATTACCTCATGATTCTTGGACCCCGTAGTTACTGCAGTTACCCCGTAGTTATATCAGTTTTTTTTCCTACACAAATCACAAAAGGCGTCTTCATTGTCACAATGTTGGAGCCAAGCATAAAAAATACTACCATTTGTGAACTTATATAATACTAAAGCCTGAAATAAACCAAGTAAGTTTCAGTGCAAGTGGCACTATTTTTAGCTTACCGGCCCGTGTCCGTCGTCCGCAACATTTTTTATCTTTTTTTTGGCCAGATGAATTTTCATGTAAAAGTGCAATAACATACAACTAGACCATATCTCCAGACCTTTTTCTCGGATTTTTGATTGAATCATTTTTGTCCGTTTTATGGGCCCTTGAAATTTTGGCTCCAATGGTAAAGATAGGACTGAGAAATTTTAAAAAATTATTTCTCAAAAACTGCATGATAATTTTTTTCTAAATCAGGCAATCAACTAACCTTGGTACCATTAATGTACAGTGCGAGCGCCATTTTAATTGAATCGACGGAAGTGGGTCTATTGGGGGCGCTGTACTTTATGAATATGCAAGATGGCCTATGGAGGCCAAATGGTTGCAGATAGAGATTAGGTTTGTATTATCGACATATAGGAAGTCATATATGACCTATATGTTGGCAATATTAAATGTGACCACAGATGACTTTGAAAGGTCAAACTCGAGGTCAGGGAATATATGAACAATGTTAAAAGATATGGCTTGAAATTTCAAAAAATTATTTCTCAAAAACTGTCTGATAACTTTTTTTCTAAATCTGGCAATCAACTCACCTTGATACACTTTATGTACAGTGCGAGTGCCATTTGATTGAATCGACGGAAGTGGGTCTAGTGTGGGCGCTGTACTTTAACATTGGGTCCTATGGAGAATGGGCCAAATCGCCTATGGAAGCTAAATGGTTGCAGATAGAGATTAAGTTTGTATTACTGACATATAGAAAGTAATTTATGACCTATATTTTGGCTGTGTTAAAGTTGACCTCAGATGACCTTGAATGGTCAAACTTGAGGTCAAGCAAAATGTTACACTTTTCGAAGGTTTCTAGGCTTGAAAACATTGAAGATTGGGAACATATGTGCATTGAACACTTATAGGAAGTCATATATGAACCTTCATTTGGTGGCCTTGAACTTGACCTTCGGCGACCTTCAAAGGTCAAACTTCACATAGTGAAATTTCAATTACTTCTATCACCAAAACTATTACAGATAGAGCTTAGGTTTGTATTGCGGGCATATAGGAAGTTATGTATGAAGTTTCATTTGGTGACATTGAACTTGACCTTCAGTGACCTTGAATGGCCAAACTTCACAGTGAAATTTCAACGACTTATATCAGCAAAATGGTTACAGATAGTTTCGGTTTGTATTGGAGATGTATAGGAAGTCATGCATGAACTTTCATTTGGTGGCCTTGAACTTGACCTTCGGAGACCTTCGAAGGTCAAACTTCACATAGTGAAATTTCAATGACTTCTATCACCTAAACTATTACAGATAGAGCTTAAGTTTGTATTGTGGCCATATAGGAAGTCATGTACGAAGTTTCATTGGGTGACCTTGAACTTGACCTTCAGAGGCCTTGAACGGCAAAACTATACAGTGAAATTTCAATGAGTTGTATCAGCAAAATCGTTACAGATTGAGTGTAGGTTTGTATTGGAGACGTATAGTGAGTCATATATGAACTTTCATTTGGTGACATTCATATTGACTTTCGTAGGTCAGTCTTGACCAAGAGAAAATTCAATTACTTCTCTCACTGAAAAGGTCACAGATGGATCCTAGGTTTGTGTTACTGACATAGGAAGTCACATATGAACTTTGATTTGGTGACATTCAACTTGACTGTTGGTGACCTTTGAAGGTCAAACTTGACATAATACAATTATAATGAATTGTATTGCCAAAACAATCACAGATGGAGTCTAGGTTTGTATTAGAGACATATAGGAAGTCAAATATGAACTTTCATTTGGTGACCTCCGTATTGACCTTCAAAGGTCAAATGTGACCTAGTGAAAATTCAATGACTTGTATCACTATAATGGTCACAGATGGAGCCTAGGTTTGTGTTACTGACATCTAGGAAGTCATGTATGAACTTTCATTTGGTGACATTCAACTTGACTGTCAGTGACCTTTGAGGGTCAAACTTGACAGTGAAATTACAATGACTTGTATCACCAAAATGGTCATCGACTGAGCCAAGGTTTGTATAGAGACATTTAGAAAGTCATATATGAAGTCCATTTGCTGACCACAACTTGACATTCTGTGACCTTTAATTTCACAATTGACAAATTGAATTTTCAATGACTTGTATCACCAAAACTGCTTCCGAGCTTAATATTGTGTTTGAATTACAGGAGGTCCTATAAATGTATGTGAACTTTTGTTTAGTGGCCTTGACATTGATTTTCATTGATTCAAATGTCAAACTGCACATGAAATTTTCATAACTTGTATCATCACTGTAAGACTACTTGCCGGTAAGCTACAGGACCCTTGGTCCTATTTTTTTGGTTGGCTTTATGTAGGCTATTGACCGCACCGAAAAGAACAAGTCAAGTGTCACTGTACACATCAGAAACAGCTCAATGTTTGTTATACCCCCGACGACAAAATGTCGGGAGTATATAGTTATATACCAAGAATTCTGTCTGTCATTTTGTCATTCCGTCCGATGACATTATTTGTCCGATCGATATCTCGAATATTATTCATTGGATTCTTTTCAAATTTGGCACACATATTCTCTACTACAGGGAGAGGTGCAATGCAAAGTGTCAGACATCTGGGATGATTTTTCACAAAAATATCGCCGTTTTCCTGTTTTTGGACTTAAAAATTTTCAAGTGGACTCAATGTCAATTTGTCCGCTCGATATCGCAAATATTATACATTGGATTCTTTTCCAATTTGACACACATATTTTCTACCACAGGGAGAGGTGCAGTGCAAAGTGTCAGCCATCTGGGATGATTTTTCACAAAAATATTGCCATTTTCCTGTTTTTGGACTTAGAAATTTTCAAGTGGGTTCAATGTCAATTTGTCTGATTGATATCTCAAATATTATTTAATGGATTCTTTTCAAATTTGCCACACATAGTTTCTAACATATGGAGAGGTGCAGTGCTAAGTGTCATAGATGTGTTGTTATTTTTGTCAAATTTGATTTTCGGAATGTGATAATTTCTTTAATCACCAACGGAAAAAGCATGATTGGGGACGTCGGGGGTATTAGTAAGCTCTGCTTACTTTTTCACTTGTTATTACTGAAGAGCTCGGCGCATTCATGTGGTGTGTGCCAGCATTACATCACTGCACGCTTTATTTTATTTCCACTCATGTCTCAATGGAAAAACAATAATAATCGATTGATTCCTCAATTTGCTGCAAATACAGTACATACCTCACCATTGCGTTTTAATGGCGCTAAGTATATATTTAATCCATTGAAGGGACGGCGATCTAAAAAATATTTCCACTCCTAATTTAAACTCTCAAAATAATGGAAACTCTCTCAGATTAGAACTGAGATATAAAGACAATGACCAGAAAAAAAATTCCTGTGACAGTGATAGTCATTTGAAAAAAATAAATTCTTCAAGAGGAGGCAGATCTGTTCTGAAGCTGTCAAACTCTGCTGGAGCTATGACAATATTTGAAATAAGCTCCAATCTCCAGGGAGCTGCTGACACTAATCTTAGGTAGTCCCAACCAGATAGAGGCAAACACGTACTTCTGATTTACCATACTATACCCTGTCCATTGCGAATATGAGGCATTGTCTTCCTGGGCTTTTACATGGATTTTTATCAGACACCATCCTAAATATGGCATTAGAACTGGAATAACAACTCAAGGCATTCGATTCTCAGTAGCGACACAAATTTCAAAGTAAGATTTCTCATGCACATTCCAAATATGAATTTTTTGAAGATTGCAGTCAGTTGAATGGTACCATTAAATCTGTAGAGGATCCACACGACCCACTGATTAGGCCACAGGCAGTAACGCAGGAGTTTGCACTTAACATCTATTTCCTCAGAGAAAATATTCCCAGTTAGACCAATAATTATCCTCAATGAGTCAGTGGTATCAATACCTACTCGTCAATGCTTTTCAGTTGTACAGGATCAGATTCTGAGGTTGAAACAAATGCTGTATTATGCTGCTAACTAGAACTAATGTGACGACCAATTAAAACAGAGAAGGCATTAAATGAGGGTCTGAGTGCAATGGGCTGCTATCTGGCATTTAGCACGTTTTGCGAAAATCAATAAAGAAGTTTTTATTTCATAATACTATCATCTTATTTCCAACAAAAGAAGTAAAGGAAGTTTTCAAAGTAACAAATGAATAAAACTTCATCACAACAATAACCAACTAAAAATCAGTCCCTCCAGGATTTTACAAGCTTTTTTGGAGATTGTTGCGGCCTAAAATGCCTGATTTTGCTACAGCATTTTCAAGAGGTTGCAATGAAAGTTGTGATCTTTTGAGGACAAAAAAAGCTGTATTATGCTAAGAAAGACAACTGGCAGAACATCTCACTGCAAATTAGATTATTTCGCAACAGGTCAGAAACATGATCGGGTATTAAAAGTCTTTCATAAGTAAATATGACAAGGGCCTAATGACTCTATGAAAGACGGCATGGGGAGATAGTTCAACAATTTAACAATAATGTTTCGAACTTAAAATTGCAAAGAATTTGGGGATTCTATCCTCTATGATACATAACAGGCCCGGCGCTAGAACAGGGAATTGGGGGGGCACAGAGACATCCCTTTATGACAAGAATTAGTCCTGGCAAGTTCTCAATCATTTTCCTTTATTGACGCATTTTCCAATTATCGAAATTGGCATCTGAAGACACTGTTTCTCTCCATATGCGATCTAACAGCAATGAAATCATGGGCTAAATTCAGTACAGTGGCGGAACCAGAACTGATAATTGGGGTGCACAAAACATCCGTTTAAAACAATTATTAGTCCTGACCTGTTTTCAGTCATTTTCATGATTAACAAAAGGTTCACTCTGAGAGCACTCCACACTTAACAGGTGTTGCTTGTTCTCCCCGATTAGGTAAGACAACAATCATTCATCTGGACGCGTATTTGCTGTATTCAAATCAATGTTATTCAAAATTGCATATCTGCGCAAATAGCTTGAGCCGCAAGCTTTTTATAGCCTATTTAACTGCTGAGTGCCACTTTTTTTTAATCAACCGACGCAATACTGAGAGTGAAAGGCGATATTTCATTGGAATGCGGATCAGTTCAATCAACGCAAAGCATTGTCCTATTAATAAGTAAAATTTTTTTTTGCACTGAATTTAGCCCATGATTTTATCGCTGTTAGATCGCATATGGAGAGAATACGTGTCTTCAATTGCCAATTACGATAATTGGAAAACGCGTCAATAAAGGAAAATGATTGAGAACTTGCCAGGACTAATTCTTGTCATAAAGGGACGTGTCTGTGCCCCCCCAATTCCCTGTTCGAGCGCCGGGCCTGATACAGAATATCGTTAAAAGATTCAGAGAATCCAGAATAATCTTAATAAGCATGGGACAAGGCCAGAATCAAGTTTTGAAAGACTGTGATTTTCAGATCCTTCGGTGGCACATTAAAAACAGACAGGATTCTGTAATGGAAATCACTGCATGGACTCAGGAACATTTCTATAAACCGTTGTCAGTAAACACAGTTTGTCGCTGCATTCACAGATGAAAGTTAAAACTCTGCCATATTGAGATGTGAAAAAGTATTTGCCCCCTTCCTGATTTCTTATTTTTTTGCATATTTGTCAGAATTAAATGTTTCAGATCATCAAACAAATTTTAATATGAGACAAAGATAACCCAAGTAAATACAAAATGCAGGTTTTAAATGATGATTTCATTCACTGAGGGAAAAAGCTATCCAAACCTACCTGGCTCCATGTGAAAAAGTAATTGCCCCTAAACCTCAACCCTCAGTGACAACAACTGCAATCAAGCATTTGCGATAACATTGCTGTGGAGGAATTTTGGCCCACCTTTGTTTGCAGAATTGTCTTTTTTCAGCTGCATTGGAGGGTTTTCGCATATGAACGGCCAGTTTAAAGTCATGCCACAGCATCTCCATCGAATTTAAGTCTGGACTCCAGAACCTTCATTTTCTTTTTTTTAAGCCATTCAGAGGTGGACTTCCTGGTGTGTTTCGGATCATTGTCCTGCTGCATAACCCAAGTGCGCTTGAGCTTGATGAACTAATGGTCGAACATTCTCCTTCAGGATATTCTGGTAGAGAGCAGAATTCATGGTTTCATTAAAAACGGCAAGTCATCCACGTCCTGAAGCAGCAAAGTAGCCCCAGACCATCACACTACCACCACCATGTTTAACTGTTGGTATGATGCTCTTTTTATGACATGCTGTTTTAGTTTTACACAGTGGCGGTTCTAGAACCAGGAATTGGGGGGGCACAGACACGTCCCTTTATGACAATTAGGGTAGTCCTGGCTAGATCTCAATCATTTTCCTTTACTGACGCGTTTTCCAATTATCGTAATTGGCAACTGAAGACACGGTTTCTCTCCATATGCGATCTAACAGCGATGAAATCATGGGGTAAATTCAGTATAACTGAGAATTGGGGTGGACAAAACATCAGTTTTAAACAATTATTAGTCCTGACCTGTTCTCAGTCATTTTCATGATTAACACGTTGACTGCCAGCTAATGGCGGGTCAGGCCAACGCCAGACTTGAAAATTGGGGAAATTATCCATCCCTTTATTGACAACAATTCTTTGGCTAATTCTAGAATAAGCATTTTTTAATTCAAGAATAATCAAGTGGCAATTGAAGACACGGCTTCTCTCCCCATGCGATCTAACAGCAAATAATGGGACATTCAGTGCAGAAAAATAATTTAATTATAATTAGATCTATGCACAGGCACTCAGCAACGTTAATTTTTTTTTCCAGCAAGAGCGGCATTTCAGAACTCATTTGCGAATGAAGGTAATTACGGCAAGTACCTACACCTGTTTTTGCAGCATGGTCACGCAACTTGTTGTAAAAAAATAGCCAGCTGTCAGACTGGAAAATGAAAATGGAGGAAACCACGTATACTTGTCACCAGAATTACCTTCATTCGAAGAGTTCTGAAATTCTCTCGCTGGAAAAAAAAATTACCATTGGAGTGCCAGTGCATAGACCTAATTATAATTAAATTATTTTTCTGCACTGAATGTAGCCCATTATTTGCTGTTAGATCGCATTGTCTTCAATTGCCACTTGATTATTCTTGAATTAGAAAACGTGCTTATAAAGGAAAACCATCTAGAATTAGCCAGGACCAATTGTTGTCAATAAATCTAATTTTCTGGCGCTGACCCTGACCCGCCATTACGAAGTTATTCTGAGTCGGCAGTCATGTTAAGAAAAAGGTTCACTCGAGAGCACTCCACACTTAACAGGTGTTGCTTGTTCTCCCCGATTAGGTAAGACGACTATCATTCATCTGGACGCCAGATTTGCTTAATTTAAATCAAAGTTATCCAAAATTACTCTCGGTATTGAGTGAAAAAGTTGCACTCGGCAGTGAAATAGGCTATAAAAAGCATGCGGCTCAATTATTTATTTGCGCAGATATGCAATTTTGAATAACATTGATTTAAATTCAGCAAAATGCGCCCAGATGAATGATTGTCGCCCTATCTAATCGGTGAGAACATGCAACACCTGTTAAGTGTGGATTGCTCTCGGAGTGAACCTTTTGTTAACACGTTGACTGAGAACAGGTCAGGACTAATAATTGTTTAAAACGGATGTTTTGTCCACCCCAATTCTCAGTTCTACTGAATTTAGCCCATGATTTCATCGCTGTTAGATCGCATCTGGAGAGAAACCGTGTCTTCAGTTGCCAATTAAGATAATTGGAAAACGATCAGAAAAGGAAAATGATTGAGAACTAGCCAGGACTATCCTAATTGTCATAAAGGGACGTGTCTGTGCCCCCCCAATTCCTGGTTCTAGAACCGCCACTGGTTTTACACCAGATGTAACGGGACGCACAACCTTCCAAAAAGTTCAACTTTTGTCTCGTCAGTCCATGGAATATTTTCCCAAAAGTTTTGGGAATCATCAAGATGTTTTTTTTTTTGGCAAATGTGAGACAAGTCTTTGTGTTCTTTTTGGTCAGCAGTGGTTTTCGCCTTGGAACTCTCCCATGGATGCCATTTTTGCCCAGTCTCTTTCTTATTGTTAAATCATGAACACTGACTTTAAAGGTTGTATCAGCGATTCTGAGTCAAAACATAATTTGTCACGTACAGGAGATTTTTCCTCACAAACTGTTAGCAGCTCCTCTCATGAGTGGGCGGTGAAAAACTCTGATCTCTCTAGGCCACCTACAGCCAGGTAGACACTGAGAAAGATACACAAACTCGTGGGGACCTACCCGCGTCCCCAAACATCAACAAAAGTGTTCCAATGAATCGGAGGGCAGGGGTGGGTCTTCTGCACCAGTTCCGTGCTCATGCATGACAAATGGGTGGGACTGAGCAACAAAAGTCTGGCAGTGGCACTACCAAGGCGGCAGAGTGAGGCATGGTGGAAGCTAAACCGAAAAAGAGATGCTCGAACGAGTGCATGTCGAGGAAAAAGGAACGCGATCGCAGCTATGCGAAGTCCCGAATAAACATAGGGAAAACATACCAACACTGGAGAGAATTCCAGGAGTTGAATGGTTTTAATTCTGACTCCCAGGTCGCCTTGTTTCTATTTGAGGTGAGTAGAGCTGGTGCTAACTCGGTTGGATGTGAATTGTAAATTGTCATCCCAAGCAAAATTGAGGGAAGCTCGTGTATCGTTTTTGTAAGGCTATCTTGCATAGATCATGCAGGTTAGAATGAATCAAACAGTTGAGAGATCGATATTTCCTCTTTGGTGCGAGTTAGCAACCTTTGCTAACTCTCGGTTGGCAAACTAGTGAGTTTGCTAATTCTATCTGATCAAACCAGAGTTTGTGTTCGTGTAATAACATTTTTTCTCTGGTTAGTACTCACAGTTGAAATTCGTCGATGAATGTATAACTGCATGATCAGTTTAGCTAAAAGTGGTGATGTATGTGACGCTGTTAATACTCATTTTGTAACGCCGAGCTAAGATACTTGTCAGATACCTTGTTGTAGCTAGCACTGATGGTGTAAATTTATCGTCTGGCAATGGTCGTCACTGTTGCTATTGGGCGTTTATCACAACGAGCTGTCCAGGCCATTTACCCAGCTGAGTGAGCCATTCTTAAGCTGTTTTCACACCGGACGTGACACGAATTTTTTGCGCGACAGATTACTTTCAAAGTCAATGCAAAGACGCGAAGTTTCACTTTAAAAAAAGCGCGTTCATGTTCCAAGCTTCTGAAGGGGAGGGGCGAGCAACTCTGTTGTGTTTGAATTGTCAACAATAGTGACGTCATATTGCTGATACATCCTTTAACTGAGGCAAATGAGGCCTGCGGTTCTTTAGTGTTGTTCTGGGTTCTTTTGTGACCTCCTGGATGAGTCGTCGATGCGCTCTTGGAGCAATCTTGGGAAAGTTCACCCCTGTTCCCAGGTTTCTCCACTTGTGGATAATGGCTCTCACCGTGGTTCGCTGGAGGCCGAAAGCCTTAGAAATGGCTTTGTAACCCTTTCCAGACTGATCGATGTCAATGACTTTGTTTCTCATCAGTTCTTGAATTTCTTTAGATTGTGGCATGATGTGTTGCTTTTTGAGATCTTTTAGCCTACTTCACTTTGCCGGACAGGTTCTATTGAAGTGATTTCTTGATTCAACAGGTCTGGCAGTAAGCAGGCCTGGGTATGGCTGAACTCAAAAAATTAATCACAGTTAATTCATGATTCAATGGGGGGGGGCATTACTTTTTCACATAGGGCCAGGTTGGTTTGGATAGCTTTTTTCCCTTAATAAATTTTTTCCCCATCATTTAAAAACTGCATTTATTATTTACTCTGGTTATCTTTGTCTAATATTAAAATTTGTTTGATGATCTGAAACATTTAAGTGTGACAAATATGCAAAAAACATAAGATATCAGGAAGGGGCAAATACTTTTTCACAGCACCGTATAAACAAGATCCAGAAACACTGCCTTCCTGTCTGGGCACGAGCTCATTTAAAATGCATTGAGGCAAAGAGGAAACTGCTCTGTGGTCTGACTAATCAAAATGTGAAATTCTTTTTGGAAATCACGGACGCCACATCCTCTGGGCTAAAGAGGAGAGGGGCCATTCAGCTTGTTATCAGCACACAATTCAAATCCAGCATCCATGATAGGGTGTGGGTGCATTAGTGCACATGGCATGTGTAACTTGCATATCTGTGAAGACACATTAAAAGTGAAAGATACATACAGGTTTTGGTGGAACATTTACTGCCATCCAGATGCGGTTTTTAAGGGAAGGCCTGGCTCATTTTAGCAACAGCATGCCAAACACCATACTCTGTACATAGTGCAATAACATGGCTCCGTAGTAGAGGAGTCTGGATGCTAAAGTGGTCTGCCTAAAATCCAGACCTGCCACCAACTGACAATATTTGGCACATTATGAAACGAAAAATATGATAAAGGAGGGTGCAAAATATTGAGCAGCTGAAATCCTGCATGAAGCAGGAATGGGAAAACATTTTGCTTTCGAAACCACAGCAGTTGGTCTCCTTGGCTCCCAAACGCTTAGAGAGTGTTATTTAAAGAGGACGTGATGCAACATAGTGGTAAACATGCCCATGTGCCAATGTTTTTGAAATGTGTTGCTGGCATCAAATTCAAAATGAGCACATATTTTCCAAAAAACAATAAAATCTCAGTTTCAACATCTGATATATTGTCTTTGTACTATTTTCAAATAAATATAACGTTTAAATGATTTGAAATTCATTGCATTCTGTTTTTGTTTACGCTTTACACAGTGTCCCAAATTTTTGGAAATGGGGTTGTATGATCAATTGAATGCATCATTAAGAATTTACATTTACTAAAGGGAAATTATTTAATTCCCCTGCTTTAAACAGTTTAGCCTTTTGCTTAGATCGAATAGAGATTGAAAAGTTAAAATTATTTTTCTGCAACTTCCAGTAAATTACAGAAGAGTCATTATGGCTGTATGTGCACTTTCCTGATCTATTAGACACAGACATGCAGTCAACTTTATTTCAATCATTCAGATGCTTTCTTTCTAAGAGCTCAAAATATGCCACAAAAAAAACATCACATTGAATCAGTATTTGAACTGTTCAGGTCCAGACCTGGAATCAAGTGTAGACACAGACTTGCAACTCAACTGGCAATTTATTGGCCGCAGTACGGCAATGATGGGGACAGAACCCCAGAAGAGGATAGGCTGGGACGGAACCCTGGAGAGGAGGAGAGACAGTTCAGCACAGGTGTAGTAGGCAATGCTTGGGCTGCTGTCGCCAGCCAGTGGTTTCCCATGTGTGGCCAGATGTTGAAACCCTTGCCAGCACAAGACTGCCCGAAGAGGGTTGATGGTTGAGAGGAAATCAGTCACAGTCCTGGCCCCTATTCAGGGTTGGGAGCTTGTTCAAATTAGTGACAAAGGTTTTAAGAACCATTGGCTGCCACGAAAGAACTGATTGCATTTGACAAAGATGAAGAGTTACTAACACACATGACTTGGATCTCAGTATGAATGTGAAATTACAAACCAGCAACAGGCACTAGAAGGCGTAAATACCAGTTACTAATGTTGTGGTTTTCATGCGGACATTTCATATTATGAGGTTCCCCCATCCTCAAACAATTGGAGAGAGACAGATTCTTCAGACAATTAGGCTTTATTGAGGCATATTGATAAATACAAAGCCGAGTTCTTTTTGTGCAAGAAGAACTGACATCTTGCTTTTCACACCCAGTTTTTATACTTTCATCACAGGAAATATCTTCCAAATATAGTCTTTCCGCCTTCTCATTCTCCCGTTACAACAGGACAGGCAAACCAAAACACTGCCAACTTCCCTTGAGAACTGCCACCAAAAGATAAGCATGCATAACACTAAAAAGGAGAGGAAAATTACAGTCAAGAGAGGAAAAATACAGCCAAAGGAATAGGATACAAGTAGATACATAAATGATTCAATTGATTATGTTTTTTCAGTAACAACTAATGATTTTACTGCACAAATATTGATCAAAGCTACAGAAATCAAATACATCACCTGATTATGTTTTCGAATCAACTAAACAGAAGCTTGCTTGCTAATCAAAGCTACAGAAGCCTGCTGGTTGTGTGTGTGAGCTGCTCATGCATGTGTGAATTAAATTGCTTGTATGTGTGTGTGTCTGTGTGTGAACTGCTTGTATGTGTGTGTGCATGTGTCTGTGTGCATACATAATATGGTTACTGGTTATGATTATTGATTATGGTTATTACATATGGTAATGGATTTACTGATGAATATGATTAGAAATATTGAAATATGATCCTTAACACTCCTCCCGTTGAGGCCATCCCAATCATGGCCTCACATCAATCATGGTTGAAAAATGGCACAGCATTGTCTACCCCTGGTCAATGACCCCCTTACTTCACACAAGTGAATTTCTTATGAGTCCAAACATAAAAAATGTCTGGTTGGTCCTTTCCGACTGTAACGCTTTGAGTAAAAACAGTCTGTCTTGTGCGCCAGCATGTGAACTCCAGTTGTTTTTGTGTTTTGGGTTTCTCAAGGCCTTCCGTTGCTCTGGTAAATGAAGTCCCAGTCTAATGTCCCACTTGAATCCAGTCATTTTGCTTATTGCAGATAATCAGTCCAAAGTTACTCCAAAGTCCAAGTCCATATTCATCATTGATTTGCAATTTTTTTTCCATTTGATTATTTTGGTGAACGAGCCTTCATGATGGGAACAACTGTCTCAGCATATTTGTTCAAAACTTCAGGGAGACTTCTGGAAGGAGCGGGCCTTGACCAGCTGGTACGCTAGACTGCTACCCACCCATCACTGGAGTGAGAAAATAAAATACAAACACAAACACAGGCACATGCAGATCCACTATGCACATGGCACATACTGAACGAGGGTTACCTACACCTGCATAATTCAACATTAGATGTATGTATCAGATTTTATATTTACTTTCGTTGCACAGAATGTGCAGACAATTTGGAGTCAGAGCATTTCAAGAATAGTTTCATCCAGGCCTTCCCAAGGACTTACATTTAGAATACCACGCTGCTTCCATGCAATAGCCCATAATAATAATAATAATAATAATCTCCCAAAATACTTCTATTTCAACAATAACCTGGGGGTCGACTCAGCCCTGCCTTAGGTTGTCTCCTTTATAGAGATTTTACCCGTCTCTGGAGTGAGTCACAACACACACGCAGGCGTTCAGCATTGAGCTCTGTACTCATGAGGGGGTAGGTTTCCTCACCTCTCATAATGGGATAGTTGTGAGATGATTCCAGTTGAATTGGGGCTATTGCAGCAGCTTTGTGGGAATAGTAGATGAAACAGTTAAAGTTTTGTCTCGCTAATAGCAATTTGAAACAGATAAGCGAGAGAGTTGCTACAATTATAGTTCTGACACTTAGATTCTTTCTTAACCAGCCGAATAAGTCCCAATTCAAGAAATTTGTCTTGTGTATTTTGTCCCCTCGGTCTGAATGTACTTTACAAAATCATTAATTTCATCGGAATTATTTGGAATACAATGCCTTGTCGATCACAGTGCATGTGCCACCTTGATAAATTAATATTATTTAAAAATTCATAATTTCCCAATTGCTCATCCTTGCTACTGAGCTCCTGTCAATTTTACATAAATATATTTGGGCAGTGTGCTCATAATTTTGTCTTTCAGTATATTCTGGGTCAAAAAATGGGACAGTCACGATAATATTTTTTCAAGGTATTTTTTCAATGAATTATGATTGAGCAACCCACCTCTGTCTAGGGTTCCACTAAGAGCATGGAGGAGATGCATAGTCAGGGCTTATTAGCCCCAGCCATTGTGACAATTCTCCATGTCATCAGCAGAACTGGGTGGAGTTGCTTTAGACTGTGTTACAATATGCAATTTTTTTTTTTTTTTAATTCACTAATAAATGGGTACGTATTGAACATTCAACTGTCATAGCTTTTTCATTGGGATTCCAGCACATAAAGGTAAATAATCATTCCAAATTTGGTCAGCTCAGTCCGTTTCTGTTATTTGAACACTCAAGACTCAAGTTAGCCTAATCCAAAACAAATTAAGAACGGGAATACGTGATCACGTTATTAGTCCACTTTTTCAATTATATGGTGGTCCACCTTTTGAATTTAGTTTCATGTTAATACTCCAAATTAGATTTCCCCAAATTTATTTTAGAAGGTAAGCTTTTAAGTTGCAACCCCGCAGTTGAATCTTTAGCTGGCCAGCTTATCATTTTCACTCAAGGTTTTTTTTAATCCTCTCTCTTCTGGAGTGCGCACTCTGTGGAAAAGTTCCAAGAGAATGAGTGAGATGCACACAAAAGTGAACAAAAACTCAATCATCATAATTTTGCTGCTTTTCTTCTCGCTTGGGCTTGGATCTTTGCATGTAAATGTTTAAAAAATCGGAGAAAGTTTATTAGTTAATTAATTAGTTTTCTTGAATTGTCACTCCACTGGTTGACACTCCTGTTCAAAAACAGAGAAAAGATTTTTCATTAATAATTCAATGAATTTCTTTGGATAAGAAAGCTTTCAGTCATTTTTTTGTTCAATCACAATGCCTCATTATTTATAAAATTTGACCATTCACATTACTCCACTTCTGTTCTCTGACAGCATTGTCGACCTTTCACCTATCTGTGTTCCCTTATCTGCTTTTGGTAACCAAGGCTCCATTCGCTGTATTGTTTTGACTCTGCGCATCTTTGTTTAAAAACCCATCCAGTCATCCAGTCTCCAATCCCACAATAGTTCACTTGATTTTTTATTCTTTTATAAATCTAATATGTACCATTAAATTTCACGCTAAATTTATATTTACTGCTACCTTTCTGATCATTTTACCCTAATTTTTTACCTTCAAAATAGCAATTAAAACTTTTCAATACTTGGAACAGAAAACTCTGTATCAATTAAATTTACTGTTTATTGGACCTGATACTTACTGTATCTAGTGTTTAACAGTACTTTAACAGTACAGTACAGCAAATTTTGAACACTTTGTTATGTTTTTGCCTCATGTGTGCTGTTTTGTCATTGTGATTATTATTTATTTTTGTGCTTGTGCCTTTTCTCCCGTGCCTTACTCTTGGTTTATTTTTCAGCTTTCATTCTGCCGTCTGAGGATTGATTCACTCTTGCCCAAACTCCTGTGATGTTGTTTGACAGCCTTGAGCATGCCTGGGTCTTGTTGTCCAATCACATTTCCTCATTCAGAATCGGCTTGTGGTATTTCATTCATTACTTCCACCTGTGCTTAATTCGGGATCTCGCTAAACTCTGAGAGAATGTGTTCTCTGATAGGTTTGTTACTAACCTGTACTAACCAGTACTTATTTGAGGGTGATTGAATATATTTGTCATGTATTATTAGCCCTAATTAACTCATTAGCGTGTGCGAGTCTCTTCAATTCCCGAAAAGCAACATCAGCTGCTGGGGTCCAAGAGAACGGAGAGGAGGCATTCTTCTTGGTCAGCGTAATAATCGGGGCAGCAACAGCACTAAAATTGTGAATGAACCACCTATAAAAGTTCCCAAAGCCTAAAAAACGCTGCACCTCTTTTACCGACTATGGAGTGGGCCAATCCATAACCGCTGCCACTTTGTCCGGGTCCACACGGACTGACCCTGCCGACACAATGAAACCAAGAAATGACACTGTCTTGACGTGAAAAAGGCATTTCTCAGCCTT
Source organism: Gymnothorax javanicus (assembly GCA_029692085.1). NCBI lineage: Eukaryota > Metazoa > Chordata > Actinopteri > Anguilliformes > Muraenidae > Gymnothorax > Gymnothorax javanicus. The sequence continues at coordinate 56,062,197 of CM056193.1, forward strand.
GACAAAAAAACTTGGCTTCAAGGAGGGCTGCAAGCACTTGTCGAATGTGTTGTTTATGCTCCAAGAGAGTTGAAGAAAAAATCAAAATATCGTCAAGGTAGACAAAGACAAATTTCTCCAACATCTCTTAAAGCATGTCGTTGACAAGTGCCTGGAACACCGAGGGGGCGTTGACCAATCCAAACGGCATGACCAAATATTCTTAGTACCCGTCATGGGTATTAAATGCCATTTTCCACTCATCCCCCTCCTTAATCCGAACTAGATTTTAGGCATTGCGGAGGTCTAATTTAGTGAAAAACGATGCCTCCTGGAGTCGTTCAAACGCAAAATTCATCAGAGGAAGAGGATAATGATTCTTAATAGTAATGTTGTTTAAGCTCCTATAATCAATACAGGGTCTCAGCCCTCCATCCTTCTTCCCTACAAAGAAAAATCCCGCTCCGGTAGGAGATGTAGAGGGTCGAATGAAACTGCTCGCCAGTGCCTCTTGAATATACTCCTGCATTGCCTTGCGCTCAGGACCTGATAGCGAGTATAACGAACCCTAGGAGGTATAGTACCGGGGTAGAGCTCTATAGCGCAGTCATACGCGCGATGCGGAGGCAAAGAAGAGGTCCGTTACTTGCTAGAAACCTTGGCAAGGTCGGCGTAATCTGCGGGAACATTCGGAGGAAAACTAAAAGTCAGAGTAGCCCCCAAACTCCAACTCTCTTCAGGATCCTGAGCCTCAACCATTGACTCGGAGTCAGAAATATCCTCCGAAAATAAATCATCCTCCGGCTGCCGCCAGTCAAATTAGGGATCCCACTCCAAATTATCCTCCGCCCTATCATCACCTTCAAGTTTGCCAAGTGAGACGCTCTCCTCATCGTCACTCCAGGCATCCATCTCCCCCAGAGATTGGCGTATGGGGCGACATGAACTTGTTTGGCTACAGTGAGCCTTACAATTAGAACCCCATTGAATAATAGGACTATTATGGGTGCCCCAAAACATGTGTGGCCTATGCTTGACCAACCAAGCATGACCCAAAACAATAGGATAACTCGGAAAATTGATAAGAAAAAACTGAAGACTCTCGGAGTGGCCACCGAACTGGATGAGCATAATCATAAAATCAGTGACCTCAGTAACAAGACCAGTTCCCAATGGACGACCATCCAGACCAATAATAGCGTGAGAGTGCAAAAGGAAACTGATAGGTAAGGAATGCTTTCTAGCCCCAACCAGCATCCACAAAACAATCTACGGCCTCAGAGTTCAAAAAGGCTTCTACGGAAATTTTCTGCTTCTTAACCGTTAACTCCACAGAAATAAAAGTGCGAAAGGGAGATTGAGTCTGTCCCTCTAGTGCCCCCCATACCGCTAGAGGGACTTCCCTTTTCCCTTGCGCTCAGGGCAGTGAGGTCGGGTATGTCCCAGTTTTCTGCATCTAAAACAGATTATACGCCTTTGCTCAGGATCACAAGCCTGGCGGACAAATGATTCGTCCACCTGCATCGGCTCACTGAGACTGGGCAGTTCTACGGGCGGAGCTGGGGCTACATGCGGATCTGTGGCTGATTCAAAACATTTGCCTAACGGAGCTTGCATTGCTTGTCTTTCTCTGTTACGCTCACAAATGCGGTTATCAATTCCAACTGCTGAACGAACCAGAGAATCTAAAGAAACAGAAGGTTCTACAGTTGCCAGGGCGTCTTTGACTGGTTCAGATAATGCATGAATAAATAAAGTCATAAGCGGGGCTTCCGGCCACCCCGTTTCTGTGGCCAGAGAACAAAATAAAATAGAAAACTCGGCCACACTCTCGCTCCCTTGGCAAACATGTATTAAGCGAGCAGCGGCGTCCTGACCAGACACGTCATGGTCAAAGACTGAAATCATTTCTTTCATCAGGCTGTCTGCTGAATTCACAACAGGCGATCCAGACCGAATGAGACTCCCCGCCCAAGAGAGAGCGGTGCCAGATAGTAATGACAGGATGAAAGAGACTTGCGATTCTTTATTGGTAAATTGCGAAGGTTGTGATTTTAAAGATATCTGGCGCTGAGCAAGAAAATCTTTACATTTTCCAGGTTCCCCTTCATAACATGGGCGGTAGTTGTAACTTGGGCTCACAGGGGATTTGAATGGATTGTGCTTGTGGTGCGTTTTGTGTGACTTGAACCTTTAAAGCCCTGATATTTCCCATAAGACTTAACAGAATATTCTCCTGCCTTTGCAACGCCCCTTCCTGAACACGCATACAATCCGCCAACTCAGTTTGCTGTTTATTTAGACTAACAAGCCCTTTGCCGTGGCCAGCGAGAATAGTTTGTTGATTCGCAACCAGCTGGTCTAGCGGCGTAGCTGCTGGACTCTCCATGACAGGCTTGAGTGTGCTGTAATGATGGTGGAAGTAATGAGACCAAATGCAGCGACTGCCAGAGTATAGGGCTGAGCGAGGAGATAAACTGCTGCACGAGAGAAAGAACACGAGAGCAGAACGAAGCCAGAGGCTTCACAAATAAATACGTCCAAACGGACGAGAAAACTCCAAAGGCACCAAATACTGGTGCAAATAAAGGAGAGGAAACAAGAAAGAAACTTAAGAAAGAAATTCCTAAGAATACTCTAAAAATAACTGCGAAATAGTTCGCTAAACACCAGAGTAAATCTTTCCTGGCTTGTGTGAACTCAGAAGATCAGACACTCAAGCAAATAGGCGCGGCGAACTTCCGGCTTAAATAGAGCCAGAAACAGATGCCGCCCATCTTCAATCAACCAGCTGGTGTAAGGAATTCGATGTCGTCCCAGATGAAAGACACAAAGAAAGCCCTACACCAAACACAGAGTACACAAACCATGACACTGTGTTTTCTTTTGTTTATTTGTTTAGTTGTTTTTTGATTGCCTGCATGTGAAATGTGAAGACCATGTGTGCTATTTAAGAGCAAACTCTCTCTTTTTTTGAAGAAATAAATGCAGTGAAAGAATTATTGAATCTCCTGGTATCATCTCCCTACGATTCTGTCCCTACCATGGGAATCAGCTGGCTAGAGGTAGCCATATTCAAAGCAGCAGTTATTTGGAATCTGGCCAACTACCCAATAGCTGTCTGATATTACTTGGATATAGCCCAGCAGTAGTACGTTGTGTTTTTGTTTACATCCCCAATTCCAAAATCGTTCGGACAAAGTGTAAATTGTGAATAAAATCAAAATGCAATGACTTTCAAATCACACCAGCCAGTATTTTATTCACAATAGAACAGAGATAACATAGCAAATGTTGAAACTTCCAGACTTCCAGCTGCTGGAGAGTTTTGGGTCTCCTTTGACGGACAACTCGTTTAATTATGCGCCAAATGTTCTCAATCAGTGAAAAATCAGGACTGCAGGCAGGCCAGTTCAGCACACGGACTCTTCTACTACAAAGCCATGCTGTTGTAATAGCTGCAGTATGTGGTTTTGCATTGTCCTGCTGCAATACACAAGGCCTTCCTTGGAATAGATGTCGTCTGGAGGGGAGCATATGTTGCTCTAAAACCTTTATATACCTCTCAGCATTCATGGTGCTTTTTAAAACATGCAAGTGTCCCACACCATATGCACTAATGCATCCCCATTCCATCAGAGATGCTGGCTTTTGAACTGAACGCTGATAACAGGAGGGGTGGTCTTTCTCCTCTTTAGCCCGGAGGACACAACGCCCATGATTTCCAACAAGAATGTCAAATTTGGACTCGTCTGACCACAGGACCCTTTGCCACTTTGCTACAGTCCATTTAAAATGAGCCTTGGCCCACAGAACACGGTAGCGCTTCTGGATCATGCTCAAAAATGGCTTCCTTTTTGCATGATAGAGTTTTAGGTGGCATCTGTGGATGGCACGGCAGACTGTGTTTACAGACAGTGGTTTCTCTAGGTATTCCTGGGCCCATTTAGTAATGTCAATGACAGAATCATGCCGGTGAGTGATGCAGTGGCGTCTGAGGGCCCGAAGATCACGGGCATCCAGTAAAGGTCTTTGGCCTCGTCCCTTATGCACAGAGATTTTTCCAGTTTCTCTGAATCTTTTGATGATGTTATGCACTGTCGATGATGAGACCTTCAATGCCTTTCACATTGAGGAGCATTGTTTTTAAAGTATTCCACAATTTTTTTTACGCGAGCCTTCACAGGTTGGAGAGCCTCTGGCCATCTTTACTTCTAAGAGACTCAGCCTCTCTAAGACATCCCTTTTATAGCCAATCATGTTACACGCCTGATGCCAGTTAACTTAATTACTATCTAAATGTTCTTTCAGCTGATTCTCTTCTGTATTAATTGCTTTTCCAGCCCTATTTTGCCCGTGTCCCATCTTTTTTGAGACCTATTGCAGCCAGAAAATTTGAAATAAGCTCATATTGTGGATAAAAATGTAAAATGTCTCAGTTTCAATATTTGAAATGTTTTCTATGTTCTATTGTGAATAACATATTGGCTCATGTGATCTGAAAGTCATTGCATTTTGATTTTATTCACAATTTACACTTTGTCCCAACTATTTCAGAATAGGGGTTATATTTTCAACCAAGTGTACCAGTTATTTACCAAGGTACAGCTGACGTTTTACTGACTTTTCACCAGAAAAATGTATCCCTTGATCGGGCACCAGTCCACAATAGCTTCTGAGGGGGCTTGACTTACAGACAAGGTCAGTCGGTACCACAGCTCAGACAACACCTCCATAAGAGGAAATAAATTGCGCAAAAAAATGAGGTGATGGCAGTATGCTGTGTCATCACAAAGACAAGGCTTCTTTGTCTTTCTTTCTTCACGAAAGTGACAGGCATTGAGCCATTCACCAATCACAGAATGCAGGACGGACTGGATAAGGCTGTTCGTTGTATTGGTCTCCCTGATGAATTGAGTGAACTTGTGAAGCCTGAGTCAAATAAATGGCCTAAGGTGAACTGAGGTCCTTCATTCAAGGGCAGAGCAGAGTACCCAAAACACGGGTGGGCCCCATCAGAGGCCTCACTGTCTGCCTTTTTCAATACCCGTAGTTCTGGTCCTAAAGCAATGAGTCTTTCTCGGCCAGTGGAAGTGGACTTGTTCACTGAAGCCCCATGAATTAGATTTATGTGGAGCAGCTGCACCTCAGTTATTTGAAAAAAGAAAGTGGCTTAATTAGTTCAAACTCCCGCGGGTCATTTGAAGCTACAAAAGCTTTGAAAATCCACAAACACAAAGCAAAGCACACTAGCATTGCGGAAGAGAGCTGCACTCATTAAAAAATAAATCATCATGTTGTTTTTCATCTAATTTTTCCCCTTAATTACCAATATATTTGGGGGGTGAGGGAAATCAATCAAAACTCCTTTGTGACCTGGAGGTATGAGTAATATTTTTTACTCTCCTGTTTCTCCCATTTAAAACAAAACTATTGGCCTCTTTTGATGTTTTATTATGAATTATGTGCACCTTATTCACCATGAATGTTGTATTTATTTCTCAGATGTGCTTATTATCAAAAGCTATGCAAGATTGCTGAAAATCAGAGTGTATAATCAACAGGACTGAGGCTGATGGATATGAAGGAGAGGGAGGTCTTTTGGAGCAGTCTTTTTGCATATCAAAGATGCAAAATGTTGTAAACAGAAATTGAGATTGTTGAAGAAAATTTTCTCAATTATTAGACCTAGCTACATGTAATGAAAAATTGACTTTATTGTGATTTCCAATCTCTCAAACCAGGTAAAATGACTACTGCAATGAAACTAACAGAGACACTTGTTCTAGAGCAGTGAAAAATTTGGGGGGAAACAGAAAACATTCCAACAAAAATTTACTCTACAAATGCTTAATAATTTGTAGGACAGTATATAGGTCATGGATTCTACCTTATCTATGCCGGTAAAAATCACAGCTGTGTTGACGACACTGATTGCTCCCATTGGTTGGAAAAATATGAACCTGCCTTCAGCATAAAACGTAAAAACAATAATGAATAAACCAATCTCATTTTGTAGAATTTTCTCTCTGTGATACAATATAGAATAATGAGAACTCTTCTGGTGTGAGTACAACACAAACCATAATCATTGCTGCTCTTACCTTTCCAAAGCATCCGTTAGAGGACTGGCTTGACAACAGGAATGTTGCAGAAATTCATGATCTGTCTCGCAGGGCTGTCACACAAGAGCAGCACACGGTTGTGGGAGGTCAATCGAAAATGTCTGGGAAATGGCTATTGGCTATTGATAAATGGCTTTCAGCAAATATATTTAACCCTTTGTTGCATGACATGCCTCCTCTTTGCCTATCAAGGGTGGTGAGCGGTTTTGGTTACTCAGGTTAGCTCTTCGCGCAAAGGTTTAATGCAGAAGCATGTCTGGGAACTTTTCTGTGACAAAGGTAGATGGCTTTACACCAGTGGTGGCTGCTGAACTGAAAACAAAGGTGGCACAGGTGGCCTGTCTTGACGGACAGGCTAAGGCAGAAGAAGGACCCAATAGCAGATAAACTCGAGAGGAGAACTAATATTTATTTAAAGTACAAAAAAAAAAGTTGGTAGGCACTAATGTATCAATGGAACAGTGGAAAGTAAACATAGTAAATACACAGAGCGGTGAAAAAAGACAAGGAAGATGATAGTGGCAAAAAGAGACAACAGAAAATGTGGGACAGAAACAAACATGCAAAGATGCAGAAGAAACAAGGCACATACATACATGCAGACTAGATTACAAAATTCAAGACATGTCTGGAAGACTGTAGAAACAGCAGAGGCAGGGCAAGAAAAGAGCAGACACAAGGGAACACAAATATAATAAAATAATACAATTAACACGAGAGACAAGATGTACCAAAAAAAGGAAAACAAATGTATATGGACTGAAGATACAGAAATATAACTCAAAAAATGTGAAAAATAAAACACAAAATGGACAACATCCTAACATTGACCTGTTTTAAATAATTTTAGCAATGCATTAATCTGAAAACAATTAACAGCATGAGGTGTACCCAGATCTCCTTAACATGTTAAGATGAAAAATGGAACCATATTCTCAACATTGCACAAAATTGTTGATACTCGTAGCTAAATAGTATCAGCAATCTTGAACTATGTTGAATTTTGAGATTGTTGTGTTCCACAAAAGACAATATTCCTACCGAGCTGTTTAACTTACATCACTGCTAATTAAAATAAATATTCCTCTAAGATTCCCTTCTACATGCATCTCTGCACTCTCTGGCTAAAATAGAATTTTTCTGTTTTCCACCAGTAGACAAGTTTCCATCTCATGTCAAGTGAATTTTAGAAAATTCACGTAAACAAAAATTTGAATTACCTGCATTTCCATCAACTGGCTAGGAGCAAATAAACTCCATTAAACAAGGTCAATTTCACCATAAGATGGTGGTAGAGGGTACTCGTAACTGGAACAAAAAAGCAGAGCAAGAGGTCGCAAACTAGAAGAGAAACAAACTGAAGCGAAACCACTGGAAAAGAAACAACTAGATGAGAAACAAGCAAGGGCGTAGGTTTGCCTATGGTTTTGGAAAGCCAGATTGTCCCTACCAATATTTCAGCGAACTCGTTCTATCATCTTTCCAGATAAGCCATATTAGACCCAGTTGTGGAGGCTACGTCTCCAAGACAACCTATTTACGCATTCTGGCATTTGATTGGTTGAAAGGGAGGGGCTACCTGAAGGCTAAAAAGTGTAAATTGACCACTCTACTCAGGTCATGAATATTCATTTTTGTCCAAAGCGGGGCTTGATATGCGCAACTGGATCGCCGGCTTTGATTACATGGTGTTTGCAGTGGCTCGCCCATTGAAGAGAATCATAATTTGGCATTTGTTCCAGATTTTTCATCACGCAACTATAGCACTTTTCCCATGGCCCAACTCATGTCATATATTTGATATTACCTTAGATACGTATTACTTTTATGGAAATTTCCTTATCTGAGAGCATGAGAAAAAATCGTGTCATGTAATGCTATTCATTTTCAGCTAAACTGAATGCCAAGGGTAATGTTGGGAACTTGAATGGTGTGGCTTAGGAATGTAGCAGGCTTGCCAACTGCCACTCTCATAACTAAGTGTGCTTGCAGTACCTTTCCATAGCTAACCATTACATAACATCAAACTAACTAGTCAGAAACAGTCACCTATTTAAAGTGAAAACTTGCTAGCTACCTAAAGTTACTTTTTTATTGGAAAATAATGTCAACTAATGTTACTTAATCACATTTGCTAGTTTCTACTAGTGAACTAAACCTGGTTTCTGTCACATGTTGGCTAGTAGTCAGGTTGCTAGCTGTAGTAGACATAACATGGGTGGATATATCAAATTATGAGGTGAATTTCAGTCTAGAATACCGCGATAGTGCTAATATTAATGTATTATTTTGCATGCAGGAACCACGTGAGCAAGCTGTTGAGGATACAGGTGTATCAGAGCTTTAGGTGAGGTCCTAATCATGAATCGTAGGGAAAGCATTAAAGTTAGTCTCATGATGTTCAGCAAATATAACCTTTGAAAGTCGAAATGTCCCAACCAACTTTGCCTCAGTGGGGAAAATGAAAGAAACAAGTAATTGAAATAGTAAATCTAACATGATCCAGTGCAATAAAACGTTCAGTTTGCGGCTTGTCCAATTCACAGATAGTCAGTGGTCCATTTTGAAGTGTTTATCTCGGCTACAGTCACGTTACCGCACAGAGAGATGCTTAATAGACATAAATTGCCTATAATGATTTTAACATTCTCTAATAATAAAACATGCCATTATGTAATTAAGAAACTTATGAATTGGTAAGAGTATTTCAATTGTTCGATATTACTAACCTTCATAATAAATGTTCATATCATTAGTGTCAGTGTAAACTTGTATTCAAAAATCAAATCAAGAGTATTTGGATGGCTACAAAATAGAAACGGAAGTATATATGAAGATTATGGAGGTAGTTTGCTTTGCATCGTAAAAGAAACAAAGAAACACTCATTCGGATAATCTCAGTACACGGAAAAGGCAGTATCTGCACTCAGATTTGCAAAAATTTTCCAGCTCATGCACTATGCACGCTCGCATTACATATCTGTCCCTACCAACTGTCAAATTAAACTTACGCCATTGGAAATAAGGTGGTGTAAAAATGGAGAGAGATTTGCAGGAGTTGCATGCTATTCAGCAAAGGGAAGGTCTAGCATATTTCAGCAAGACAATGCTAAACCACATGCATCACAACTGCCTGCAGTCCAGACTTTTTGCCTATAGAAAACATTTGGCGCATCATGAAACTGAAAATCTGGCAAAGAAGTCCCAGGACTGTTGAGCAGCCAGATTCCAACATCTGACAAGAGTGGGACAACATTCCTCTCCCAAAACTCCAGCAACTGGTCTACTCATTTCCCAGACGTTTACAGGCTGATGTTAAAAGAAGCGGGGATGTTACACAATGGTAAACACAGCCCTGTCCCAACTTTTTTGAGATGTGTTGCTGCCATCAAATTCAAAATGAGCTAACATTTTTCAGGAAATGGTAAAATGTCTCACTTTCAACATCTGATATGTTATCTATGATCCATTGTAAATAAAATATGGGTTTATGAGATTTGCAAATCATTGTATTGTTTTTATTCATGTTTTACACAATGTCCCAACCTTTTTGGAACATGTTACAGGCATCAAATTCAAAATGAGTGAATATTTCCAAAAGAGACAATGAAGTTTATTAGTGTGAACATTAAATATCTTGTCTTTGTGGTGTACTCAATTAAATATAGGTTGAAAAGAATTTGCAAATCATTACCTCCGCCTCTAACAAAGTTGGAGTGCAGAGGTCATGTTTTCATCTCCGGTTGTTACCTCCGCATCCAACGAAGTTGGAGGTTATGTTGTTATGTGTTCATCTCCGTTTGTTTGTTTGTTTGTAGGTTTGTGAACAGAATAACTCAAAAACTTGGGGGTGGATTTGGATGAAACTTAGTGGAAGGATGAAGTATGGGTCAAGGACAAACTGATTAACTTCTGGTGCATGTACATCAATGGTCCAGGTCAGGGTGGCCCTTCTTAGTAGTGACCCTGGGTTTATGTGTAGCTGGCATAGCATTAGGACCCTGGGGTGAGCAGGAAAGGATAAAGAGGGCGTGAGTTAATGGCGATCTGCTTGCATTCTATGAGTGGATCGGGAGAGTAACAGCTCGCGTTTAAGTGCCCTAATAGGCACCTAATTCGCGCCTGTAAACATAATTTTTCAGCCTTAAGTCCGCATTTTCATACGCAGCAAAAATGCTATTTCAGGTGCAGAAACTTGCGCTTTTCATTAAAAGTTCAAGTGAAATGAATGATGTGCATAATTCCTCTAAACTAATACAAGCGACATAGAGGTAATGATATGCTAATATGTAAAAGAACTAACATGGGTAACATCTCCTTTCATTCATGCATTATATCCGTCTTATATAGGCAAGCAAATGTGCATTGTAATTGTAGCTTAAGATCTGCCTGGGCAACAGTTAATATTTCTTCCCCCCTTGGGAGGTCAGCTTTATTTTTTATTAACAGTCATCAGAGAAACAATCCGGAGGGAAGGGTATGAGGAGAAGGTTTTAACAGAAGGGGGATAATCCAAATCAAACAACATTTGACCAAACAAAACCTTGTAACAAACTAACTACTAGATGATTCGGAAGGGGGAAAGAAAAAAAATGAAATCAAGACATCAAACAACAAATGAAACAAAAACAAAGACAGAAGGAGAGAGAGAAAAAAACAACTTAGCCTAAAAACAACAACAAAAAAGTGGTCAAGACAAAGTAACAAGGAATGTTAACTATCACAATTGAGAAAATTAACAGTTTTCACAATAATTATTGAAGCAAAGGGGAGAAGGAAGACAGAGAGGAAATAGAAAAGGAAAAAAATGGAAAAATGTGATAAGTAGACTTATTTACAAAAAAAAATTAAGTAAAGGGAATTGTGGAGTATGAGGTTAAGTAAGTGTGGGGAGGATGAGAATAATTCTTTATGGCCATTAAGAACTGTTGTATCCATATGATTTTTTTTTTTTTTTTTGGTAGTGTGCGTAGGCATTAGTTGACCGGTAGCGGGATAATAAATATATTAAATTGTTGCATTTGGTTTTTTTGTAGGGCTGAGTAGTGTTCAATTGACAATTGTTTTGCTAATAAGTCTAACCATTGAGATATTTTCAGCTGTTTTTTGTTTTTCCAATTTAGCAGTATTGTTTTCTTGGCGATAGTTAGGGTAGAGATGTTGTGATTTGTGTCGGAATTGGGTTAATTTCACCTAATATGCAAATGGATGGGGTTAATGGGATGCTGCATTTAAATAGTGCCGACAGTTTGGTGATTACCTCTTCCCAAAAGTGTTCATATTACAGTTAATATTTCTGACACAGGATATTTAAAATGCTCACTTCGATGTGGCCTTGGAACATAATTTTAAAGACAAAAGTCTGGGGTTTGGCAGCATTTCGTCTAAATTGCCGATAATCCAAAAACTGGAATGAACATGTGAAATCGGCCCAGAGAAATTGGATGAATTTTGGTGGAAGGAGGGACTATGGGCCCAGCACAAATTGATCAACATTAACATTGTAGGATCACAGGTCAAAGTGATGGCGGATGATTCAAGTTTGGCCAATACTGATAGCGCTATTGGCGGAGGTATGCGCTCTACTGAGTGCTTTCTAGTTGTATTCTGTTTTTATTCACGTTTTACACAACGTCCCAACTTCATTGGAATTGGGGTTTGTCAAAATGACTGCAACTGGAGTATGTCTAGATTATATACAGTATCTCACAAAAGTGAGTACAACCCTCATATTTCGACAATTAATTGATTATATCTTTTCAAGGGACAACGTTACAGAAATGAAACTTGAATAATTCTAGAGTAGTCATTGTACAATATATGTAGCAGAGTAGATTTACTGCACTGTCCAAAAAACTGAATAAACAGTCATTATTTCCAAAATGGGTGGCAACAAAAGTGAGTATACACCCCAATTGGTAATAGTCAACCAAGCAATGAAACGTGTCTTATTCATCATGTTCATGCTTTTGTCTGTTCGACTGGGCCATATGGGGTTGTGTAACTGGTTTAAAATGTGGTGCTTTGGGTGCAATGCTCTCATTCTGGTCACTGGATGGTCAACATGGCACCTCATGGGAAAGAACTCTCGGAGGATCTGAAAAAGAGAATTGTTGCTATCCACAGAGATGGTCTAAGCTACAAGAATATCTGTGAAACCATGAAACTGAGTTACAGCATGGTGGCCAAGGTTATTCAGCGGTTTTCCAAGACGGGTTCTACTCGGAACAGGCCTCATCAGGGTCGACCGAAGAGGTTGAGTCCTCATGCTCTGCGTCAGGTGCACAATTTGGCTTCAGAAAACAGATGCAGGAGTGCTGGCAGCATTGCTAACAAGGTTGCAGCAGTGGGAGAGCAGCATGTCAGTGCTCAGACCAAACGCCGTGCACTGCACCAAGTCGGTCTGCATAGCCGTCGGCAAAGACGGAAGTCTTTTCTGAAGCTAGCACACAAGAAAGTGCAAAAACAGTTTGCTGAAGACAACCAGTCCAAGAACATGAACCACTGGAACCATGTTCTGTTGTCTGATGAAACCAAGATAAACTTGTTTGGCTCAGATGGTGTCCAGCATGTGTGGCAGCGCCCTGGTGAGGAGTACCAAGACAAGTGCGTACTACCTACAGTCAAACATGGTGGTGGCAGCATCATAGCCTAGGGCTGCATGAGTGGTTCTGGTCCTGGGGAGCTGCGCTTCATTGATGGAATAATGGATTCCAACACGTACTGTGACATTCTGAAACAGAACATGATGCCTTCCCTTTGAAAACCGCAGTTTTCCAACATGATAACGGCCCAAAACCTCCAAGTTGTCACCTCCAAGATGACAACTGCCCCTCCTGAAGAAGCTGAAGGTGAAGGTGGTGGTGATGGTGTGGCCAAGTATGTCTCCAGACCTGAATCCCATTGAGCACCTGTGGGGCATCCTCAAGAGGAAGGCGGAGGGGCAGCAGGTGTCCAACATCCACTAGCTCCATGATGTTATCATGGAGGAGTGGAGGAGGATCCCAGCAACAACCTGTGCAGCTCTGGTGAATTCCATGCCTAGGAGAATCAAGGCAGTGCTGGACAACAATGGTGGTCACACTAAATATTGACACTATGGACACAATTTGGCATGTTGACGGTGAGGTGTACTCACTTTTGTTGCCACCCATTTTGGAAATAGTGACTGTTTGTTCAGTTATTTGGACAGTGCAGTAAATTTACACTGCTACACATATTGTACAATGACTACTGTAGAATATATTCCGGTTTCATTTCTGTAACCATGCCCCTTGAAAAGATATAATAAATTGTCGAAATGTGAGGGGTGTACTCACTTTTCTGAGATACTGTATTTATCTGTAATTACATAAATATACTATTTTGAGATACAGCAAGCTCTATTGAGCTTTATTCCTGCCATTCTATGTGTATGCTCCATGGGCCGTATGCATGACGCCAGAATAAGTGACTTATCCGGAGGATAGAGACTATCCACCGGATAGCAAGGTTAAAGTGGTATGCGTGGTCCTTATCTGGGGATAAAGTTATACCCAGTTTCAACTGGGGATAGCGGCTTTATTCCATGGATTCCGCTGGTCATGCTGTTTGTTGACTACAGCTGCTCTCAGAGACTTCCGCTTATCTTTCAATTTTGAAATAGTGCGTTCTGCGCAGCCGCACAAATTCACCTTTGCGGCAATTCGTGCAAATTTCTGTCTTAAGTTTGTTCATTATAGCACATGTATTAGCTGTAAACAGCACTGAACGTTCCACCGAGATTTCCTCCAAAAGAACACAAATTTCTGTGTCAGAAAAGTTAATTTTCTGCTGCTGCTTCGGTTGTGAAACAACTGAAGCCTGCTGCATTGTAGAAAACAGCTATTTGTTGTACAACTAAAAAATGCGAAACGTGTTGTTATGTAAGTCTGTCATGAGGAATCCTGTACAGGCATGCAGAGACTGCTATAAAACACAGGGAGTTCCCCTTTCTAAAAATAGCACTTGCTTGTAAACCTGGGATAGCTATTCCCTACCCTATCCTTGACTCATGCATATGGAGAGCACGCGGCAGTTAACCCTCGGATAGTTATCCGGAGGATAGGCGTTATCTGGGGATAAAGGTATCCCTCCTCCATGCATACGGCCCCATAACTGTAACTCATGTATGTCATTATGGTGAATAAATTAAATTGATTTGAAATTACCTTAATTTTGTTTTGGTCTTATTTGGCCTTCTGCTGTTTTGCTTTATGATTATTCTGCTTTGCTGCATCTGGCAAAGCACTTTGTACACTCTGTTTTGAAAAGGTGCTATGTAAATAAAGATTACTATTTATATTATTATAACTACTCGTCATGAAAAATCAGTGGAAGACAACAAAGGCGAAGCTGAACAATGACCAAAAACTTAGCTGAAGAATTACACTAATTAAAACCATCCAAGTGGTTGGAGCAAAGTACTGGGAGAAATTTTACTCTCTCAACCTCCGTGTTCCATCACTGGTTTATGGTTATTTTTGTATAGTAAAGAGTATGGATTTGTATATTGCTCTAAAAACAAGGAAAGACATTGAAAAAAATTGATACAAAGGCCTCTATCTTCCACCAAGCGCAGTAGGGAGCAAAACATAGCGTAAGTGTCTTTGCTGCTTTATGACTGACGAAAATACCAATTTCCCGTCCAGCATCCTTGCTGCATAAATAGCCAATTAATTTGCGCCAAATTGAGTGCCCATGGGCGTGCTGGTCTTAAAATGAGGCGTGGTCAAGCGCATTGCTATCTTGAGACCGCAAAAGGCAATTGCGCTATTGACCAACAAAAACCTGGTCTAAAGTCAATGGTCACTTTTTGACTGCCATTTCAGGGCGGATAGTCAAATAGCATTATACGTCTTTGTAGGCAAGTGCACAACGCACGCACACTCTTCTTGTTACTTAATACCCAAGCAGGGATGAGCAGCAGCACCCACTCATGCAACTGATTAAAAATAAAGAGATTGCAATGTGAAAGATTTTGTCAAGATATTTAAAAAATAGTGGCAAAGCCACTGCACCCACTTGGCCTATCGTAACACGGCCAAAATCACACTTGGCCTAGATTTTGATCCCATATACAGACATATAGTACAACCCCAATTCCAAAATAGTTGGGATGAAGTGTAAATGGTGCATAAAATCAAAATGCAATGACTTTCATATCACATGAGCCAATATGTTATTTACAATAGAACATAGATAACGTTTCAAATGTTGAAACTGAGACATTTTACATTTTTATCCACAAAATGAGATTATTTCAAATTTTCTGGCTGCAACAGAAAGTGTGGAGTGTTCTGTCACAGAGCTCCCTGACAGCTTAATCAGATTTTGCTACCCTGTGGCCCTGCTGGCTCTTCTGTTGCTCTAATGCAACCACGGGCCAGCTTCAATGCATACACAATAAGGCGCTTTTGTGAGGTTGTCACTGATAAAAAGTAATCCTTCAGTATTTGATGAAAAAACCCACCTGGTTTGGATAGAGATGACAAAAGTGAGCCTACGATAAAAATTCATTGAAAAATCAGGTACAGAGCACTGAGGTAAGGCTTATGAAGATCTATAACTGAAAAAAATCTAGGTTTAACTGGGATGTACAGTCTGCTCGCTATATGTTGTTGTTGGAAAACTTATTAAACTAGCTTTACTCAGGCTTGGTGAAAGGTGATTGGACTGTAAGTGTGTCGGCTGAAGCCAGACTTAAGTTAAGTTAAATATATAAGCAAAGGAAATGTTGCACATTCCTCAAATGCAATTATAAATAGCCCCAAGGGGCATTTGTGTTCAGAAAACATCCTTAGAGTCCATGGGATAATTTTGCAATACTCAATTTTAGCTATACTGGATCATCATGGCAGCAAAGGCACTGCCAAATTGAGCAACTATGCTCACAATATGAAATGTTGAGTCTCCGTTGATATGGGGTGACACAAAGTATTTATTTCAATTATGGTGGCAGAAATAAAACAGCCAGCAAAAAGCACCATAAATAAACACAAGTAGTCAGACAACCTCATTTATTAATTTTGATGTCAGGCACTCAATGGGTGTGCATTAGTGAATTCCTAATGTGAGAATAGCCACCATTAGTACAAACCAAATCATGCAGGTGGTTCTGCTAACAGAACTGGTTTGATGGCGTGGTTGGAGAGACTGATTTTTGTTCCTCTCCCTGCCCTTTTCTGCGGCAGCTATGATCAGTCACCTTTTGGCAGTTCTACTTAAAGAAGGTTAATGCACAATTGTAAAGGGTGACTAGACAATTAATTTTAGCCTTATAAGAATTGTGGGGTAAGCAATAGAGAATGTCCGGCTCTATTCCGTCCCAGATAAAATTGCAAGGTTCCATTTTTCATTAGAATTTTTAAGGAGCCAGACAAATGTGTGGATTGGACTGCATAGATTTTTGTCTGTTGGAAATTACATATATATAGCGCCTTCACTCAGTTTGGTAGTTTCCTGCTCAAAATTAAAAGCGTTTACATCTCAAGGGGTGGAACAGCGCAAAAGGATTTTTTAAGAGCCAGTTTAATTTTAAAGATTCACCCAGTAATGCATTAGGGAGAAATACATTATAGTCATGGATTTTCCTAAATCTTTGATATGTTGAAGGTACATGTCTCAAATGGCAAGATCCAGATTTTGAGGTCTCTGGACTCATTACTTTTTTCTAGGACCCCCAGAAACTTTGGGGGTTAATAAGCCTGAAGAGAAAACTGACTTTTAGGAGCCTATATTTCAGTGCGCCCACGACAGCCCAGACTCATTTTCATGGATGTGTATCTACAATTAAAGGTCTTTCATAAAACGTTAAAATTTCCATGGGGAGTGAAGGGCGCAACTGAAAGGGGGCACTTCAATCAGCTACCCAAGCCAACACAACCCATTTTTTATCAGGGATTTACAGGCTGCACTCACAGAAGCCCAACATGTTTTTTACATAATTTGACAGTTTAGTTACCCCTCTACCTAACTAACATAAATTTGGGTCAGGCTGTTCCAGGTGCATGGATATGAAGGGAGCTCTTTTTGGTCACAACGCAGTTTTTGCCTAACTTTGGGGTAAAATATCTCCATGCACCTTCGACAGATTTTCATGCTATTTACTTTATTATGTTGTTTATTATGTCTAATATATGTCTTATTAAGATCACTTTGGGGTTCAGTCATTTTAATCCTTTTACAACCTCATTCTGTGACAAGGTTGAGAGAAATTATAAAACGGTAATATGAAGTTTCAGGCCTATTTTATTTTTGTTTGTGGTAAATGACCTGTATCGGAATTCTCAATCTTATATTCACCGACTGATGGATGGCACTCTGATCTTTTTATGGAATAAAATTGTTGTGAAAAGACAGAAAATCTCAATATTGTTTATCTCAAATACCATGGCAACAGCTCAATAAACTGTGATGAAACAAAAAAAAAAAAAACAAATGAAACGTGAGAAAAGCTAAAAGACCATCAGAAAGCAATATTCATAAACATATGGGTAGGGCCAGTTAAAATAAGTCAAAGCGCATCATAGCTGAAAATATCACAAAATCTCACGTTTGATATATCAATATCATGTGATCCTGACCCCTTGGCTGTTAAATGATAGGCTTCTTTTATGGCAGTTTTCATAAACAAAGGAATAAAACCAGAAGTAATAAGGTATAATATATCGTAGCTTAAAATATCACAAAATCTTAAATTTGATATATCAATATTACGTGATCCTGACCCCTGGGATAGTCGATGATAGGCTTATCAGATAGGCAGTACTCACAAACTTAGGGTTAGGCCCAGTTGAAATGAAACTACCGGTACGTACCCTGGAAACTGCAAAATATCAGAATTTGATATATCAATATCACCATGACCCGATACCTGCAATCTCAATCAATGATCTTGTTGTGTAGCTAGGGATAGGACCAACTTCCCGGACTCCAGCTGTTACAGGAGCTAAGTTATGGCCCAAATAGACTCATAACAAAACCCTGTCACGCTCACAACAAAGATGGTGGAAAAGGGCTAAAGGAGCTGAACCCCAAAGAGATCATGTTGATACAGATATTACACACGATGAACGACATAAAAAAGAAACCTGCATGAAAACATTGATAATGTAATATCAACCGATAACGTAATAAAAAAATAACCGATAATGCAACATTAACTGATAACGTAACACAAAATCAACTGATAATATACAACCCCAATTCTGAAATAGTTGGGACAAAGTGTAAATTGTGAATGAAATCAAAACGCAATGACTTTCAAATCACAACAGCCAGTATTTTATTCACAACAGAACAGAGATAACATAGCAAATGTTGAAACTGAGAAATTTTACAATTTTATCCACAAAATGAGCTCATTTCAAATTTGATGGCTGCTACAGGTCTCAAAAAAGTTGGGACAGGGGCCTGTTTACCATGGTGTAGCATCCCCTCTTCTTTTTAACACAGAATGGAGGCATCTGGACATTGAGGAGACAAGTTTCTTGAGTTTAACCATTGGAATTTGATCCCACTTTTGTTTAATACAGGCTTCCAGCTGCTGGAGAGTTTTGGGTCTCCTTTGACAGACTTTTCATTTAATTATGCGCCAAATGTTCTCAATCGGTGAACGATCAGGACTGCAGGCAGGCCAGTTCAGCACACGGACTCTTCTACTACAAAGCGATGCTGTTGTAATAGCTGCAGTATGTGGTTTTGCATTGTCCTGCTGAAATACACAAGTCCTTCCCTGGAATAGATGTCATCTGGAGGGGAGCATAAGTTGCTCTAAAACCTTTATATACCTCTCAGCATTCATGGTGCTTTTTAAAACATGCAAGTGTCCCACACCATATGCACTAATGCATCCCCATACCATCAGAGATGCTGGCTTTTGAACTGAACGCTGATAACAGGAGGGGGGTCTTTCTCCTCTTTAGCCCGGAGGACACGACGTCCATGATTTCCAGCAAGAATGTCAAATTTGGACTCGTCTGACCACAGGACACTTTGCTACTTTGCTACAGTCCATTTTAAATGAGCCTTGGCCCACAGAACACGGCGGCGCTTCTGGATCATGCTCAACAATGGCTTCCTTTTTGCAAGATAGAGTTTTAGGTGGCATCTGTGGATGGCACGGCAGACTGTGTTTACTGACAGTGGTTTCTTGAAGTATTCCTGGGCCCATTTAGTAATGTCAATGACAGAATGATGCCCGTGAGTGATGCAGTGGCGTCTGAGGGCCCGAAGATCACGGGCATCCAGTAAAGGTCTTCAGCCTTGTCCCTTATGCACAGAGATTTTTCCAGTTTCTCTGAATCTTTTGATGATGTTATTGTAATGACAGTGGAATTAATGAGACCAAATGCAGCGACTTTCTGGCAAAAGAGGAAACACCCAGCCACTGAGCTATAAAGAACAGAGACCCAGAAAATAAAACTCTCGCAACCCAGTAATCCAGCACAGCCACTAAGAGGCGGAGCTGAGTGAGAGAGAGAAAACTATAATAGAATGAAGCCAGGAGCTTCACAAATAAATCCGTCCAAACGGACGACAAAACTCCTAAAACACCAAATAACGGTGCAAATAAAGGAGAGGGAAAAAGAGAGGAACTTAAGAACGAATTCCCTAAGAACACTCTAAGATTAGCTGCGAAAATAGTTCGCTAATAACTAGAGTACACCTTTCTTGGCTTGTGTGAACTCAACAGATCAGACACTCAAGCAAAGAGGCGCGGTGAACTTCCGGCTAAAATAGAAACCGAAACAGGTGTCGACCATCTTCAATCAACCAGATGGTGTAAGGAATTCGATGTAGTCACAGACGAGAGACAGAAAAAAAGCCCTACACCAAACACAGAGTAAAAACCATGACAGGACCCCCCCTCCTTAAGGAACGGCCCCAGAAGTTCCCCTAGAACACCAAGCGCGGAACTCGGAAATCAATGTAGGGTCCAGAATATCTCGGGAAGGGACCCAGCACCGCTCCTCTGGCCCATACCCCTCCCAATCAACCAAAAATTGAGCCCCGTGACCGACATGTCTTTCAGCTAAGATGCAACGCACGGTATAAACAGGCCCCCCTTCAACCATGCGCGGCGGCGGCGGTGGTTTGTCCGTCGGTGCCAAGATGCACGTGCTGACAGGTTTAAGTCTGGATACATGAAAGGCAGGGTGAATGCGCAAAGATCTAGGTAGCTGCAGCCGGACAGTTATGGGATTGATCTTCCGAATGATCTTGAAAGGACCAATAAAGCAGGGGGCCAACTTCCGTGACTCCACCCTCAATGGAAGCCCTGAGTCGAGAGCCAAACTCTTTGACCAACTCCATAAGAGTGCCAGATGGCACCTCCTATTGGCAGGGGCTTTCTGCCTCTGCACAGAGCGTAAAAGAGAAGATCAGACCCTATTCCACACTGACCGACATCGGCGAAAAAAATAATTAACTGAAGGAACTTCCGAATCCTTCTCTACATCGGGGAACAGCGGCGGCTGACAGCCCAGCTGGGCCTCAAAAGGCTGGGCCTCAAAAGGTGAAAGTCCCATGGAACAGTTACATAAAGAATTGTGGGAATACTCAGCCCAAGCCAAAAAATTACTCCACGACGTCAGGTTATCGGCAGCCAAACAGCGAAGAGTATTCTCCAGTGACTGATTGGTTCTTTCAGTCTGCCCATTGGTCTCAGGGTGGAACACCGATGAAAGACTGACAGACGCACCTAACTGGTTGCAGAAAGCACGCCAAAACCTCGCCGTAAACTGCGGACCCCGGTCAGAGACCACATCCTGAGGTTACCCATGCAGCCGGAACACATGGTCCACGAGGAGGAGGGCAGTCTCCCGTGCCGAAGGTAGTTTGGGGAGGGCGACAAAGTGCGCGGCCTTGGAGAATCGATCAACCACAACCAAAATAACAGTACTGCCGTCAGAAGCCGGCAGACCCAAAACAAAGTCCAATGCGATATAGCTCCAAGGACGCTTGGGGACGGGTAATGGCCGCAGCAGACCAGAGGGGGGGAGATGTGAACTCTTGTTCCGAGCACAAACCCCCAAAAGCCGCTACAAACTCCCGAATGTCCCTATCCATACAGGGCCACAAAAAGCGCCTGGCCAAAAACTGCTTGGTCCGGAGAACCCCAGGATGACTCACCAAACGGGAAGAGTGACCCCACTGGAGAACCTGCGATCATGCCGCCAAGGGAACGAACAAACAGCCAAAAGGCTCACCACCTGGACCAGGATCAGACCGCAAGGCCTTCCATACCATGGACTCAACCTCCCATAGGACTGGAGCCACAATCTGAGCTGGCGGGATCAAAGGTTCAGGAACAGGATCACAGCCAGAGTGATCGTAAATATGCGACAGCGCGTCTGGCTTAGCGTTTTTAGAGCCAGGGCGATAAGTCAACGTATAGTTAAACCGGTCGAAAAATAACGCCCAACACGCCTGCCATGAGTTACGTCGTTTAGTCTGTTGGATGTATTGGAGGTTCTTGTGGTCCGTCCAAATCACAAAAGGGTGTTCCACTCCCTCTAACCAGTGGCGCCACTCCTCCAATGCCAACTTAACTGCCAACAACTCCCAGTCACCAAAACTGTAATTCCGCTCAGCCGCAGCCAAAGACCGAGAGAAGTAGGCGCAGGGGTGAAATTTATTGTCCTGAGGAGAGTGTTGGGACAGAATGGCCACCACAACAACCTCCAAGGCGTCAACCTCTACCACAAATGGGAGGGAGGGATCGGGCACAACAAGAATAGGTTGAGGGCTAAATTGTTCTTCCAACTCCCGAAAGGCAGAATCAGCTGCAGGAGTCCATGAGAAACGGGAGGTAACATTCTTTTTTGTCAGCGCAATAATTGGGGGAGCGACAGCGCTAAAATTGCAAATGAACCTCCTGTAGAAATTAGCAAAACCCAAGAACCATTGCACTTCCTTAACCAATTGAGGACTCGGCTAATTAATAACCGCTGCCACCTTGTCCGGGTCCATGCGGACGGACCCTGCCGAAATAATGAACCCATGGAATGACATGGTCCGGGCATGAAAAAGGCATTTCTCAGCCTTAACAAAGAGCTTAGCTTCAAGGAGGGCAGCAAGCACTTGCCGACATGCTGCTTATGTTCTGAGAGAGTCGAAGAAAAAATCAGAATATCGTCGAGATAGACAAAGATGAATTTCTCCAACATCTCTCGCAGCACATCGTTGACAAGTGCCTGGAACACCGAGGGGGCATTAGCCAATCCAAACGGCATCACTAAATATTCGTATCAGCCATCATACGTATTAAACACCGTTTTCCACTCATTACCCTCCCTAATCCGAACTAGATTGTAATTGTTGCAGAGGTCTAATTTATTGAAAAACGACACCTCCTCGAGTAGTTCAAATGCGGAATTCATCAGGGGAAGCAGATAACGGTTCTTAATAGTTATGTTGTTTAAGACCCTATAATCATCACAGGGTCTCAGCCCTCCATCCTTCTTCCCCACAAAGAAAAAACCCGCTCTGGCAGGAGATGTAGAGGGCCGAATGAAACCGCTCGCCAGTGCCTCTTGAATATACTCCCGCATGGCCTGGCACTCAGGACCTGATAGTGAGTATAACGAGCCCCTAGGCGGAATAGTACCGGGGTAGAGGTCTATAGCACAGTCATACATGCGATGCGGAGGCAAAGAAGAAGCCTGTTGCTTGCTAAAAACCTCGGCAAGGTCGGCGTATTCAGCGGAAACATTGGAAGGCAAAGTAAAATTCAGAGTGGTCCCCAAACTCCAACCCTCTTTGGGGTCCGAGGCCTCAATCACTGACTCGGAGTCAGAAATACCCTCCGAAAATAACTTGTCCTCTGGCTCGTCCTCTGCCGCCAGTCAAATTGGGGGTCCCACTCCAAACTATCCTCCCCTCTATCATCACAGTCCGGTTTGCCAAGTGAGACGCCCTCCTCGTCGTTACTCCAGGCTTCCATTTCTCCCAGAGGTTGGCATTTGGGGTGACATGCGATGGTAAAACTACAGTGAGCCTTGCAATTAAAACCCCAATGAATAATAGGGCTAGTATGGCTGCCCCAAAAAATGAGTGGCCTAGGTTTGACCAACCAGGCATGTCCCAACACAATGGGATAAACCAGAGAATTGATAAGAAAAAACCAAACCTCGGAGTGGCCACCAAACTGGATGAATAAAATCATAAAATCAGTGACCTCCGTAATAAGACCAGTTCCCAACGGATGACCATCCAAAGTCTTGATAGCACGAGAGTGCAAAAGGAAACTGATAGGTAAGGAATGCTTTCTAGCCCAACCAGCATCCACAAAACAATCTATGGCCCCGGAGTCCAAAAAGGCTGCTACAGAAATTTTCTGCTTCTTAACCGTTAACTCCACAGAAATAAAAGTAGCAAAGGGAGATTGAGTCTGTCCCTCTAGCGCCCCCCATACCGCTAGAGGGACTTCCCTTTTCCCTTGCGCTCAGGGCAGTGAGGTCGGGTATGTCCCAGTTTTCTGCACCTAAAACAGATTATACGTCTTTGCTCAGGATCACAAGCCTGGCGGACAAATGATTCGTGCACCTGCATTGGCTCACTGAGACTGGGCAGTTCTAAGGGCGGAGCTAGGGCTACATGCAGATCTGTGGCTGATTCAATACATTTGCCTAACGGAGCTTGCATTGCTTGTCTTTCTCTGTTACGCTCACGGATGTGGTTATCAATTCTAACCGCTGTACGAACCAGAGAATCTAAATTGACGGAAGGCTCTAAGGTTGCCAGAGCGTCTTTGATCGGTTCAGATAATGCATGAATGAATAGTTTCATTAGCGGGTCTTCCGGCCACCCCGTTTCTGTTGCAAGAGAACGAAATAAAAAAGAAAACTCGTCCACACTCTCACTCCCTTGGCTTACATGCATTAAATGAGCCGCGGTTTCCTGACCAGAAACGCCATGATCAAAGACTGAAATCATTTCTTTCATCAGGCTCTCTGCTGAACTCACAACAGGCGACCCGGACCGAATGAGAGGCCCCGCCCAAGAGAGAGCAGTGCCTGCATTAATGACAGGATGAAAGAAACTTACGATTCTTCATTGGTGAATCGTGAAGGTTGTGATTTAAAAAATATCTGGCACTGAGGAAGGAAATCTTTACATTTTCTGGGTTCTCCTTCATAACGGGGCGGTAGTTGTAACTTGGGCTCACAAGGAATTTGAATCGATTGTGCTTGTGGAACATTTTCTGTGATTTGAACCGTCAAAGCCCTGATACTTTCCGTAAGGCTTAATAGAATATTCTCCTGCCTTTGTAACGCCCCTTCCTGAACCCACATACGGTCAGCTAGCTCAGCTTGCTGCTTATTCAAAGCAACAAGTCCTTTGCCGTGACCAGCGAGAACAGATTGTTGATTGGCAACCACCTGGTCAAGTGGGGTAGCTGCTGGAATCTCCATAACTGGCTTGAGTGCACTGTAATGATGGTGGAATTAATGAGACCAAATGCAGCGACTTTCTGGCAAAAGAGAAAAACCCAGCCACTGAGCTATAAAGAACAGAGACCCAGAAAATAAAACTCTCGCAACCCAGTAATCCAGCACAGCCACTAAGAGGCAGGGCTGAGCGAGAGAGAGAAAACTATAATAGAACGAAGCCAGGAGCTTCACAAATAAATCCGTCTAAACGGACGAGAAAACTCCTGAAACACCAAATAACGGTGCAAATAAAGGACAGGGAAAAAGAAAGGAACTTAAGAACGATTTCCGTAAGAACACTCTAAGAATAGCTGCGAAAATAGTTTGCTTACAACTAGAGTACACCTTTCTTGGCTTGTGTGAACTCAACAGATCAGACACTCAAGCAAAGAGGCGCGGCGAACTTCCGGCTTAAATAGAAAACGAAACAGGTGTCGTTCAATCAACCAGATAGTGTAAGGAATTCGATGTCGTCCCAGACGAGAGACACAAAGAAAGCCCCACACCAAACACAGAGTAAAAACCATGACAGTTATGCTTTGCTATTTGACGTTGAGGAACATTGTTTTTAAAGTATTCCACAATTTTTTTTATGCAAGCCTTCGCAGGTTGAAGAGCCTCTGGCCATCTTTACTTCTGAGAGACTCAGCCTCTCTAAGACATCCCTTTTATAGCCAATCATGTTACACACCTGATACCAGTTAACTACTTGCTAAATGTTCTTTCAGTTGATTCTCTTATATATTAATTGCTTTTTCAGCCCTCTTTTGCCTGTGTCCCAACTTTTTTGAGACCTGTTGCAGCCAGAAAATTTGAAATAAGCTCATTTTGTGGATAAAAATGTAAAATGTCTCAGTTTCTACATCTGAAATGTTATCTACGTTCTATTGTAAATAATATATTGGCTCATGAGATCTGAAAGTCACTGCATTGTGATTTTATTCACAATTTACTCTTCGTCCCAACTATTTCGGGATTGGGATTGTAAGAACATTTGCTAACAGATAACGTAACACGAAAACTGATACTGTAACAAAACCCACTAACCGTTAATGTACACAAAATCAACTGAAAATGTAAATGCACTTAGCCAACCTGCCTCCTCAGAAGCCAGTGCGAGCATGAGACCTTCCACATATTTCGTGGACCTAGTCATCCATTGCATTAATTTTGTCACCTCCCAGATACGCTAGATTAACTTCTACAAGGCAAATAAAGGTTGGGGTGGGCTTTGAGCCACTGTTTGGAATGTACTTATATGTTGGGGAGATACAGATTTGGGGATGCTGAACGGGAGATGCAGATTTTAGTAATCAGCTCATTGAGGTCAATGGTAACATGTGTCATATGCCCACATATCTGCCTTTCATTCCTACCTCAATAGAGGGATAATTAAGCCTGCTAATACACAGTATAGGTCTTGCAGGTCATCACTCGGAACGCTACCAAGGGAGTTCATTTGCTGAACGTATATACTGCAATAGGGAGGTTCAGAGATCAAACGATAAATGTAAACTTTACGACATCGCTCCAAATTTAAATGGAACTGAAAAAGAGCAGTGAACTCAATGTCGTAAAGTTTACGTTTGTTGTCTGAACCATAGACTGTATAAAAAGATGGACAAAGCAACCGTGACGTCACCCACTGGTTTCAGCATACCATTTAGGAAGCCTCGATATTGGCAATTTGAATTGCGCCATTTTGTCATTTTGAAAACGGATGTGATTCCTATTGGACGAGAGCATCAACTGAATATCCAGGGAGGAGCGAGGGATGGATCTACAGGTGGATCTGACCATATCAGACAAGGACCAGAGGATAGCCATGCCCCTAAAGCATATTCTGGCTTTATCCTTTATTCTAGACTATTTGGGACCATAATTTACAAAAATGAACATCAAGTCTCCTTCTATATATCATGAAACTTGTGATAGATACAATAAAGTAATGTGGAAAATCATTATTTAAATAATAAATCAGCTGGGAAAGTAGGGTCATTTTCTCATAGACTACTATAAGCTTGAACCTCTTTCTGCAATATCCGACGTCGCCATCTGCTGGCCATTAAATAGAATGCAAATTTTGGAGATTTCCGCATTGGCCTCAGTTTTCAGATCCGAGTGCTGCGTCCATCTTTTTATACAGTCTGTGGTCTGAACATCCCTAATACCTCACAGTTAGTATACGATATACACTTAAACACAGCAAATCTGAGGCTAAATCACCTGTTAGCCAAGAAAAAGGACCGCCTTCAGAACCATTGCCAGTTGACCCCCCCAATGAAATGGCAATCCTATACTGACGGCAAGGTTTTAAAATGCAAGGAACACTGGCTGGATGGGAACCTATTAAAAATAGGTGGTTCCAAGATTACATTATTGGGTTTGGGAGAATTCGTGCAAATAACCCATTTCCGTTCTTGGACCACCCAAAATGGTCCATAAAAATGCGACCTAAAGGTGACCAGTCACGACTTTTCTGTTTACATCAAGGTTCCATAACATTATTTTCAACTTCTTTGTTGCATTGCAAACAATGTTGATCTGAATCACTTGACGTAAAATTAATTTTCCAAGCCCACAACATAAGGCAATTATCTTTTGAACAAATATAATGCCAAATGTAAACAAACAGAATCTAAATAAATGGCCCGAGAGACAGGTCGCGACTGTTTGCCTTTAATTGGCTGTCGCATCATAAGTATAAACAATTCATTTTTGCAATTTTTTGGTATGATGGTTTACATTGGGTTGAATTTGAACTTGTTCTTTAGGCTGCTGTCCAATAGGATTTCAGTTTTCACTTGGCAAAGCCAGTGACATTTTTACGGTCCATCCGTAACCTGAATAATTGACAATACCGTTTCAATGACTGATTTACACAGGTGTATTTTTCACTTTTTCATTGGCCTTAGTCACCTGAATTAGAGCTTTGCGTTGTCTTCGTCAACTCTCGTGAAAAACGAAACTTGACACCTGCACACTGAACTCCAGTTGGACAGCACATTGTGGATAGGGCCTATACAGTAAAATCCGATTTTGCTTGCGACTTCTATTCCACCAAAAACCAACCATTGCGTCGTTCTGGATGTAATTATCGATGTTAGACCAACTTAACTCGCTGCAGAATTATCTGCAGAAACCATAATTGAGCTTGTATAAGGATAGTTATCACTCCAAGTGACAGGATGACTGATTTCAGTTAGAAAAGAGATGGCAAGCAAAATCGGATGATACTGTGTATACCCTAATCTTGCCGGTTTAAGGTCCTCTGGTTATCTATTACCAACTGGCATCTGAAACAACAATGACCAAACACATTCAGGATTAATGATGCCATTATGCTTCATTGACCAATCGATAATCGTAAGATGTCATTACCCAATCTAAAGTAAACTAAAAGAAATTGAACATAAAAGAAACTAAAACTAAAAGAACTAAACTAAAAGAGTTACTGAACTTACTGAACTAGCTTAGTTACTGAGCTAAAAGAAACCTTACATTAAAAAGAAACGCGTTCATGAAACGTTCAAGCTTTTTATAAAAATATTTTCAAAAACAATGATTTATATGAAAATATATACAACATAGATTTATATCAAATCATATCAGTATTATCAGTTATTATCCAATATACAGTTGGTGTTACAATTCAAAAACACCACCAATATGATATTGACAATATAGTGTCTCATGAAAAGAAACTAAACCAAATCACTGTTCCTACTCAAAATTATCAGTGGTTTTCACCCTGAGCAATAAATAAGCTAGGCTCCCTCAGGTTGACTGAACATAAGGATCATTCATTTATTGGTTTGGGTTATGCTCCTGAATGCGGATGCCGCCAGGGTCAGTTGCATGGAAATAATGTTATTGTCAATTGACCACCGACATGGCTCTCAATTCGTGTTGGCTTGGTCTACTTCAGGGAGCCTAGCTTATTTATAGCTCAGGCTGAAAACCACAGACAGATAAGTCTGAGTAGGAAGAGTAAATCCCCCATTTTGGCAGTGATCATCTGATATACATGTTGCAATGTTCAATACGATATGAAAAGTCAAGAAGTTAAATTGTACCAAAACCTCTCCTTCATATACAGTCCTACCAGAAAGTAAATATCTCTGGTTTAAAACAACATCATTGAAAATGGTTTTCTGCAAAGTTTAAAGAAGGTTGTCAGTCATATAGCGTATTTAGATCAGCCTAACCCCATACCTTCATTATGTACCAGCCATTTCAAAAAGGTCCAAACATCAACCTATATTTTTCCCGCTGCCTAATCCAAAATTTTTATTACTTTGGAGTCAGTAAGCTGCTTCATTTGGATGCATCATCATCGGTTGTTTCCAGGTTACAGTATCGGTCAGCAAATGTCACAATATTGGTTGATTTTGTGTTACATTATCAGTTAGTGTTACATTATT
Source organism: Gymnothorax javanicus (assembly GCA_029692085.1). Classification (NCBI taxonomy): domain Eukaryota; kingdom Metazoa; phylum Chordata; class Actinopteri; order Anguilliformes; family Muraenidae; genus Gymnothorax; species Gymnothorax javanicus. The sequence continues at coordinate 56,091,180 of CM056193.1, forward strand.
GGTTGTTTTTTTATTACGTTATTGGTTTGTATTGCATTATCAGTTAATTTTTAAATACATTAACAGTTAGTGTTTCATTATAAGATGATTTTTACATTCTTAATACGGCTTCTACGCTTGGTATCGTGCGGCTGAGTATCCCTTACCATACATGCTAAAGTAACTTTCTGCAGCTCTGCGAGACTGGCCACCTGTCGGTAAGGGTAAACCAAACAGGGCTCCGACTCCGGGAAAAAAAAAATGGCTTTGCCGCAATAGCACGTAGGTGCAAAAGGTTTATTTACAGTGCAAAACCACAACAATCCAACCAAAGTGCAAAATAAGTGTCAAAAAGTTGTAAGCGATCTGTACAGTGCAAGAGGGGGGGAAAATATATATATACAAAATATATACACAAAACTACCAAAAATAGAATCAGTGATTACAGCTCCTTTCTGCTCTCAAAAATTCCCACCTCACTCCTCTTTGAGGTATAGAAAATGGGGCCCTGATATATCCCAAGCCCCTCCCCGGAACATACCATCTTTTACCAATAAAATGTACATTGGTGCAATGGCCACAAAACACAGAGTACATAATATTATAAAGGAGCAAACAACAAAACGATCCTTTCATAATGCAATATTGTCACATGAAGCACCATTTTTGCTATAAAGCAATTACCGGTGTTAAACAAGGATGTTTTATATTTCACTGGATATACAATTGGAAAATGGCCGCCCATTAAGGGGAGGAGAAACCTTTAGGAAAAAAATTGTCATTTTTTGATAGAAATCATTCATACTTAGTGTATTGACAGTATATGACCTGAAATACACAAAATATGAATTTGACCTAATTTGCATAATTAGGTCATGTGATTCAAGATGGCCGCCACCCCGATTTCACCATTATTTCTTCGCCTTATATCTCAGGACTGAAGCAAGATATTTGAATCAGGTTTTTTTTTTAATTAGATTTAGTTATGTTCACACCTTCTTCTGAACTAGAATAAAGCATTTACACATAATACTAGAGATTTAGTGGGGTAAAAGAGGATTTTGCCATTCTTCGCCCCCTCGATATGAAATATAAATCACCATAACTCACAGACCCAAAGTGCTAAACCAAAACCTTTAGTTCAGTAGACTTCCTGATATGTACACAGACTTCTCTCAAAATTTCATGAGAAAAGCTCCACAAATAAGTGAGATATAGTGCCTTAAATGATAGCAATTGGGGCAAAAATCAGGTTTTGAGAAAATCCAGGTTAAAGTCAAAGTACACCTACAAATCATTGTAACAGTCAACTTAGAACATTAAAATGCCCCTGAAGCAAAAACTTCTCCCTCCTGCTCCCTCTGATTGATTGTCCTGTTCCTGAGCAGATTGAAGTGATTTTTGGGTTTCTCCTCCCCTTAATTTCAATGGAATTGCTCAATGGCGCAGCATGCCGACATGGGGGCCTTATTTCCGGAGCCACACGGACATGCGCTGTGTGACTTTTGCTCATACATGCATAGTGTGGGGCTCATGAACGCGCTGCTATCCGAGGTGTCCATGACAACGGCCCGCGCTTGTGGAACTCCTACCAAGGGTGCGTGTTCACGATCACTTTTCTCTGAAAATGGAACTCTGACAACTGCAGACTGCAGTTACCTGGAATCTATCTATATCAAGTGCTGGTCGCTCCCAACGGTCACTCACTGATATAGTCTGGTCTCAGTCATATAGGCCCGTGTTTAGCCTTTACGTCACTAATGAACTGGATATATAAATATTCATGTTTTCTGCTTTTGGCTGATTGGGTGACCTTTTAGCGAGAACCACCAATCACGCGGCGCCATTTGCAGAATGAATGCTGACCGAGTTATCCGTTGCATCTTGTTGTCAGAAGTGGTAGCTAAGTAGGCGAGCAATTAAACGTTGGGATATACAAGTATCTATCTTATATCTGCACGTTGCGTGTATATTTACTTTTTCTTTGCTACATCAGGCATTTTACAACACAACTAACGGCTGTACTCAGCATTACGAATATGAGTTAGCTGGCCAGTTACGGCATTCGTGAATGTTATTTGACATGAGCTTAAAAATTAGATTGTGGCTTGCTTGCGTTTACTCTTGGAGTGGTTGTTAGGTTTTGAACAGGATGTTTGGCCTTATCGGCATTTTGTTTATTTCAGTGGGATTCCCCGGTATAATTACATATTTCATATTTCATTGTAATTGGCATTAGCTATAGCTTGAAGGGCATGATTGCATCAGCTAGGTTAAGCCTATGAAGCTGGTATGTACAGCGCCCTCCATAATTATTGGCACCCCTTGTTAAGATGTGTTAAAAGCCTTAAAATAAATTCAATTTTTATTGCAGAAGCATACTCTCACACTGAAAATTGTAGAAAAATGTAACCTTCAACTCAAGTGAATTTTAAGGGAAAAAAAAATCATTGACTCAGAAATAATTATTTTTCATAAAATCACCTGTTCCACAATTATTGGCACCCCTAACAATTCCTAGGAAATAAATGTAATTGAAGTATTTCTGTCATTTCTACAGTAGTTTACAAAGTTGATCAGAGTATCTAGGAACATTTAATTAGTAATTCATCACTTCCTGTTTCCTGGGGGTATAAATATGACGTGACACAGAGGCCATTTCTCTTATCCACTCTTCAACATGGGAAAGACAAAGGAACACACCATTCAAGTAAGGCAGATGTGTGTCGACCTTCACAAGTCAGGCAATGGCTACAAGAAAATAGCCACTCGCCTGCACCTGCCCATATCTACTGTCAGAGGAATCATTAAGAAGTTTAAAACAACTGGAACAGCGGTAAACAAGCCTGGACGAGGACGCAAGGTTATTTTGCCACCACGCACAGTGAGGAGGATGGTAAGAGAAATAAAAAGTTCTCCAAAGCTCACTGTTAAAGAATTGCAACAAATGGTAGCATCTTGGGGTCACAAAGTCTCCAAAACAACCATCAGGCGCTATCTACATGCCAACAAGCTGTTTGGGAGGCATGCACGGAAAAAACCTTTTCTCACTCACAATCATAAACGCAAATGTCTGGAGTTCGCTAAGCGGTACTGGGACTTCAACTGGGACCGTGTGCTTTGGTCAGATGAGACCAAAATAGAACTTTTTGGCAACAAACACTCTAAGTGGGTCTGGCGTAACACAAAAAATGAGTATGCAGAAGAGCACCTCATGCCCACTGTGAAGTATGGGGGAAGATCGGTGATGCTGTGGGCCTGTTTCTCTTCGAGAGGCCCTGGGAACCTTGTTAGGGTGCATGGCATCATGAACGCTTTGAAATACCAGGACATTTTAAATCAAAATCTGGTGGCCTCTGCCCGAAAGCTGAAGATGGGTCGTCACTGGGTCTTTCAGCAAATAATGACCCAAAACATGTGGCCAAATCTACACAGAAATGGTTCACCAGACACAGAATCAAGCTCCTCCCATGGCCATCTCAGTCCCCAGACCTCAACCCCATTGAAAACCTGTGGAGTGAGCTGAAGAGGAGAGTGCAGAGGAGAGGACCCAGGTCGCTGGATGATTTAGAGAGATTGTGCAAAGAGGAATGGTCAAAGATCCCTCTTTCTGTATTCTCCCATCTTGTGAAACATTATAGGAGAAGATTAGGCGCTGTTTTGTTGGCAAAAGGGGGTTGTACAAAGTATTAACATCAGGGGTGCTAATAATTGTGGCACTCATGATTTGATGTAAAAGAATTATTTCTTAATGTGGGATTTTTTTCCCACTGAATAAATGCACTTGAATTAAAGGTTGGATTTTCCTCTTTTTTTCATTGTGGTCCTATATTATTTAGAAAAAAACTGAATTTATTAGAAGCTAAAGAACACATCTTAACCAGGGGTGCCAATAATTATGGAGGGCAGTGTAATACGACAGTTGCTAATTTATTCCTTGCCTGTCTGCTTTCTTCGCAAAAGAGAAGGTGGACAGCTTGTTCCTATTATTGCGACCTATTGCCATACAACGTTCTGGCATTTTTAATGTGGATGGCCAACGCTTATTTTGCCGCTTTTCCCCGCTTGTTTAATGTCGGATATCAATCCAGTACAAGATCATAGCAATCAAATATATTCCTTTTCCCCTTAAAAACGATTAAACATCGATGGCAATAACAGTATCCCTGAACATATAAACACAAGCATTATTTCAGTTTTAAAGTTTAATTCGTAGTTTGCCGCAGTCCATACTGTATTTCTGTATTGCCAGATGTTACGTGACTGCTGCTGAGAGAGACACAGGTCTTGCATAAAGTTCATTTTCTCCTGATCTGTTGGTCTTAAAAATGCCATTGCAGCACTAGAATATTTGGAAGATATGTGGCCTGTGAAAAAAAAAAGTCCAGTATTTAATTCTGTGACAATGGGGCAAAATAATCGGCGATAATCTGTGCTCACGTTCACTTCACTTCTCCCCATTGGAATCAATTCATTCAGGACCTGCCGCAAGTCTGTCTAAAGGGGCGGGGCACCCCTGCGACTGTGAGCCAATCACAGATCTCACATGGATTTTGTGCGAATATTTGAAAGTCAAACGCTGGCCTACCGACTGAGGCCAGACGTATCAGCGAGTGACCGTTGGGAGCAACCAACACTTGATACGTATGGATTCCAGGCAAGACTGCAGAACCTTGCGTAGGAAACCCCTGATGTAACTATGAGCGGAACAGAAAACACATAGCTGCCGGTAAAGGCTTAATCATAATTTGAAATACAATTTTAAAAACCAAATGCAATATCAAATGTTTACAACGATTTTATTTAACAGGGAAGTAATACTATTGATTTCAACGCAAAAATGTTGGCACAATAGTTGACTTGCTGTTGCGTAGCATGACATTATGCTGGCTCGTGGCCTCTTTAGTTCAACGATGAATAACTACATTTATAGAGTCAGGCGATTCTTGCTTGTCTGCGTGCAAACTCCATTATCTTATCCGGATTCAAGACGATAAACCGAACACACAATGCACTGCACGTGCCTTATAAAATGATATGTTTTAATGTCAAGAGCCTTAAACTTAAGCCAATTCTGGCAAGCTAATTTACTTTTATCAAACGTAACTTAGCTTCGCGCTAGACTCATAACCATTCCGTGAAGTGTAGTAAAATGTGGGTCTACCCTGAAATGTTATGCACATTGTACTGCATTATTTTTTTACCTTTGTTTTAAAACTATTTTTTTCTGTCATCCTCGAGAGATATTCAAGCCTCTTGGAGTGCATTGAACAGTTCATCCATGAAGTTCTGCATGTCAGCGAACAGGAGGCCGTGCCTTTCTATCCCCCCCCAAAAAAATTCCCTTTCCAATAAAGACTGTCTTGATTATAATTTGATTACTGTCTCATTACATTTCTAAGTGCAAGTTAACATTGATTGTAGTGGTGGTACTCAGTTTTATGAAAATGACCGGCTCTGCAAGGCTAAGCATTAATTCAAGAATGAAGAATGGTTAATAACTGGTTTGCTAAGCAGTATTCAAACTGTAGTGCTATAAATGCACTCATATGGACAGAACGTTAGATGCTACTCAGCTGACACATTATGCATAATGCATCAAAATACAGTGATGTGAATTGGTGCTATTCTAAGTAATGGAAATATATAATTCCGTTTACGGGTATATCTATCATTTTAATATGAAAAAAAGTATGGTGAGTGTTGGCTGCGTACGCGGTTCTAGGATGTCACAACAGTGGCCTTAGCTTACTGTACATTTTGCCTCGCTAAATAATTAAGTGTGGTAATCGAGTTGCTACATATTACGGCCATTCATTAATTAAAATCAAATGGCTAAAATATTTGCACCGTAACACCAGCTCACTTTACCGAGCTGGCTACGTCTATAATGCTGATCACAGACGGACGGCAAGGTATGCCCATTGCTCCACCCACTCACATCCGGTGCAGTACTAAATTCGGAGGAGGCGAGAACGTGCTTACATGTGAGGACCTGTTGGTGTTCATGTAGCCTGAATATAAATAAAAACTTTCATCTTTGCCGAGGAACGAGGCATCAATGATTTAAGAGAAAAATAAACAGTTTCTGTATCAATAATTTGTGACTGTCAAAAAAATTTATTCACGGATTTATCAGCGTGTCTTTTTCAATTATTCCCTATGGAGAAATTTCTTTTTGGCCCCCATGGCATCACATCACTTGCAATATCAGCTTGACCGCTAAGCCTCGGCGTGCGTTCCAGCCTTCGTTGTTTGTCCAGTTCTCCTTATAGGTCCATGGTGGTAAAGCCCATTTTACCCGGAACTATGCATGCGCAACTTGGGTCAGGCACTACTGAGCCAGCCCGAGTTGTGTTGCCTCTGTTTGGGACCTTCCCCACAGGGCTGCAGGGTGAAGTTGCCTTCAGACGTCGACTTCCAGGCTGCTCAGCCTGTCAGGCTGCGTAAACGCCGCCCCCAAGTACAGCCAATCAGATCGCGAGCTAGAGTACAACCAATCCGCTCACGAGGCAGCCAATTCAATTCGGAAGCCTTCACTCGGTAAGAGGGCTTAAGAACAACAATATTTTTAAAAACGAATGCATTTAATCGGGAGTTTTCTCATTAAAGAAACTGATTCGTGAGGTAACATTAGATATTTCAGCTATTTTGATTATGTGAACCAATTATTTTTTTGTCTTACAGTTAACTTGTAGACCTAACCTTAGCTAAACAGGTAATACTCGTTAACTTAAACACTTCTACAATATAACTTCAAGTGTAACTCTGTTTGAGACATAAAATTGACCCACTTGTGAGATATTTTGTTCAATAAGCTGTCTAGTTGGGCTTAAAAACTTCAACTGCAAGTTGCTATAACGTTAGCTGCCTTCAAGGCTGATTGTAGAGACTAGTGCCTTGCAGGCTGGGTAGAAGGCTAATGTTGATTTGATATTGTATAACCTTCAATAGTATTGCCTCAGATGCCTTCAAGGCTGATTGTAGAGACTAGTGCCTTGCAGGCTGGTTAGAAGGCTAATGTTGATTTCATATTGTATAATCTTTGATAGTATTCAGTCCGATGCCTTCAAGGCTGATTGTAGAGACTAGTGCCTTCCAGGCTGACCGTAGAGACTAGTGCCTTCCAGGCTGACCGTAGAGACTAGTGCCTTGCAGGCTGGTTAGAAGGCTAATGTTGATTTCATATTGTATTATCTTTAATAGTATTGCCTCGGATGCCTTCAAGGCTGATTGTAGAGCACTAGTGCCTTCCAGGCTGGTTAGAAGGCTAATGTTGACTTCATATTGTATAATCTTCAATAGTATTGCCTCAAATGCCTTCCAGGCTGATTGTAGAGACTAGTGCCTTGCAGTCTGGTTAGAAGGCTAATGTTGACTTCATATTGTATAATCTTCAATAGTATTGCCTCAAATGCCTTCCAGGCTGATTGTAGAGACTAGTGCCTTGCAGTCTGGTTAGAAGGCTAATGTTGATTTCATATTGTATAATCTTCAATAGTATTGCCTCAAATGCCTTCCAGGCTGACCGTAGAGACTAGTGCCTTGCAGGCTGGTTAGTAGGCTGATGATTTCATCCAATATATATATACACTACCGCTCAAAAGTTTGGGATCACTTGGAAATTTTCTTGTTTTCCATGGAAACACACATGAAATTAGTCTGAATAGGAAATATAGCAAATGAACAGAACATGCTGACATTAGAAATGATGATTTAATGGAAAATGATGAATATGTACTTCAAACTTTGCCTTCATCAAAAAAAAAACCCACCTTCACTGTTGATACTGAAACTGGTGTTTGACGGGAATTATTTAGCGCAGCTGCTAGTTGACAACCTGTGAGGCGTCTTTGTCTTAAACTACACACTCTCAGATATTTGTCTTCTTGCACAGTTGTGCATCGGGGCCTCCCACTCCTTTTTTCTGTCCTTGTTAGTGCCAGTTTGTGCTGCTCTCTGAAGGGAGTAGTTGACAGCATGGTAAGAGATTTTAAGTTTTCAATTTCTCGCATTGAATAGCCTTATTTTCTAAGCACAACAATAGACTGACGGGTCTCTAAAGTTCGTTCTTTCTTTCTGGCCATTTTGAGCCTGTAAACAAACAAACAACTGCTGATGCTTCAGGTACTAAACCAACCTCAAGAATGCCATGCTCCCTTTTGTGCTCCCCTTATTAGTTTAACAGTTTTCCGCTGTGCAACACATTTGCAGAAGGGTTTTCTAATAATCAATTAGCCTTATAAAATGCTTAACTTGGATTAGCAGCCATACTAGGAGATTGATGCAGAGGACTGACAGTTGCTGATAATAGGCCTCTATGCAAAAATGTAGATCATTCTTTGAAAATCATCTGATTAATTTTAATCGTTTGTGAAATGGATAAAAATGTTTGTGAAATGCATGAAAATGTATTTTTCTTTGGAAAACAAAGAAATTTGCAAGTGATCCCAAACTTTTGAGCGGTGGCGTGTGTGTATATATATATATATATATATATATATATATATATATATATATATATACACATACATACATACACACATTCACAGTTGTATGCAAAAGTTTGGGCACCTCAGATCAAAATTTCTATTACTGTGAATAGCTGTTTAGTAAAAAATGACTGCTCTCCAAAAGGCATGAAGTTAAACAGGACACATTTCCTTTATATTTTCAGCAAGATTACTTTTTAATTTCCATCCTTTTACTGTTTCAAAATGGCAAAAAGGAAAACAGTCCAAAGCAAAAGTTTGGACACCCTGCATGGTCAGTGCTAAGTAACACTCCCTTGGCAAGTATCACAGCTTGTAAACACTTTTTTGGTGCCAGCTAGGAGTTTTTGAATTTTGGTTTGGTGGATTTTGCCCATTATTCTTTTTCAAAGGCTTCTAGTTCTGTGAGATTCTTTGGCTGACTTGCATGGACTGCTCTTTTGAGGTCCATTTTCAGATTTCAAATGCTGTTGAGGTAGGAGACCTTGAGGGGCTGCGGTGAAACCTTCAACTCGCACCTCTTGAGGTAGTCAGTTGTGGATTTTGAGGTGTGTTTAGGATCATTATCCTGTTGTGGAAGCCATCCTCTTTTCATCTTCAGCTTTTTGACAGATGGTGAGATGTTTGCTTCCAGAATTTTCTGAAATTTGATTGAATCCATTCTTCCTTCGACCAGTGACATGTTCTCCGTGCCACTGGTTGGCTGCAACACAAGCCCAAAAGCAGGATCAACTATGTGCTTGACAGTTAGAGAGGTGTTCTTTTTACGAAATTCTGCATCCTTTTTTCTCCAAACATACCTATGCTCATTGCAGCCAAAGACATCTATTTTAACTTCATCAGTTCACAGGACTTGTTTCCTAAATGCATCAGTCTTGTTCAGATGTTCCTTAGCAACCTTCTGATGCTGAATTTCATGGTGAGGATGCAGGAAAGGTTTCCTTCTCATGACTATTCCATGAAGGTCATATTTGAGCAAGTGTCGCTGAACCGTAGGGCAGTGCACCATGACACCATGGTGTGCTAAATCTTGCCAAAGGTCTTTTTTGTTGTCAAACGGGTGTTTTGATTTACCTTTCTAGTAATCCGATGAGCAGTTTTCTTGGTCTTCCAGACCTCAAGCTGACCTCCACGGATTCTGTTGACTGCCATTTCTTAATTATATTATGAACTGAGGAAATCGCAACTAAAAAACGTTTGCTATCTTCTTATAGCCTTCTCCTGCATTGTGGGCATTAATTATTTTCATTTCCAGAGAGCTAGACAGCTGCATAAAGGACCCTATGGCTTCTGATTGTTGGGCCAAGGATAGAGGAGTCTGGGTATTTATAAACTTCAAAATTTGCATCACCTGGCCTTTCCTAACGATGATTGTGAACAAGCCATAGCCCTAACAAGCTACATAATGATTTGAGACTATAGTCAAAGTTACCTGAGAGCTCAAATCTTTTAGGGTGCCCAAACTTCTGCAGGGTGCTCATTTCCTTTATTTTTGCTCTAGAATTGTACAAAACAAAAGTAATACACCACTACTGCTTAAAATGTCCAAAAAAGTGTTGTATCTTTAAATTTATGCCATTCAAAAATCAGTTCATCTTCTACTTGCTTAACTTTTCTCAGTAACAGAAATTTTGATCAGGGGTGCCCAAACTTTTGCATACAACTGTATATATATGTGTGTGTTTACAATTCTCATGCCTTCAAGGCTGACAGTAGAGATTCCCTCAGCATTACTGAGGGGGGCCTCTACTGAGTTGGAGCCTTCCAAGGCTAATTTAAAATCTTCTATTTTTCAGCCCATAGATTTATTGCAGTTCAAAATCAACCACGTTACCTCAGAAAACTGACAGCAGTGTTGTTGCATATTGACGTTGTCTTTACTTTTTACACTCTTTTTAGGAGTTCAAATGATGTCTCGGCGCTGTCGTGGAGCCCTATCTCCCCGCCCCGCTAAAAAAAAGCGCCCGCCCCAGCACCCACCCGGGGCCTTGATGCTCCTGCAGCAGCACCCGCCCTAACACCCACCCCGGGCCCTGATGCCTTGAAGGCATCTGACTGAATGCTATCAAAAATTATACAATATGAAATCAACATTAGCCTTCTAACCTTTCTGCAAGGCACTAGTCTCTACGGTCAGCCTGGAAGGCATCTGACTGAATACTATCAAAGCTTATGCAATATGAAATCAACATTAGCCTTCTAACCTTTCTGCAAGGCACTAGTCTCTACGGTCAGCCTGGAAGGCATCTGACTGAATACTATCAAAGCTTATGCAATATGAAATCAACATTAGCCTTCTAATCAGCCTGCAAGGCACTAGCCTCTACAATCAGCCTGGAAGGCACTAGTGCTCTACAATCAGCCTTGAAGGCACTAGTGCTCTACAATCAGCCTTGAAGGCACTAGTGCTCTACAATCAGCCTTGAAGGCACTAGTGCTCTACAATCAGCCTTGAAGGCAGCAAACGTTACAGCGACTGGCAGTTGAAGTTTTTAAGAAGCTCAGCTAAACAGCTTATTGTACAAAATATCTCACAAATAGGCCACTTTTATGTTTCAAACAGAGTTATACTTGAAGTTATATTATAGAAGTGTTTCAGTTAACAAGTATGACTTGTTTAGCTAAGGTTCAGTCTATAAGTTAACTGTAAGACAAAAAAAGCACTTGTTTGCATTGGTTAACATAATCAAAATAGCTGAAATATCTAACGTTACCTCACTAATCAGTTTCTTTAATATGAAAAAAGAAGATTGAACGCATTCGTTTTTAACAATATTGTTGTTCTTAAGCCCACTTTAAAGGCTTCCGAATTGAATTGGCTGCCTCGTGAGCGGATTGGTTGTACTCTAGCTCGCGATCTGATTGGCTGTACTTTGGGGGCGGAGTTTACGCAGCCTGACAGGCTGAGCAGCCTGGAAGTCGACGTCTAAAGGCAACTTCACCCTGCAGCCCCCACAGGACCCACCCGGAAGTGCCTAACTTCAGCATTACAAACAAACCAGAGACCCAAGACGGAGTGATCGAAACTGAACACAGAATACAATTTAGCGCTACAACAAACAAGAAGTACAAATAAAGAAACGACAAGCTCAAAGACATTTGTGTGTGTGAGTGTTTGTTACATCAGCGAACTGTCAGGGGATAGATTTGGCATGGTAATGTTTTCGTGTATGAACTGTGAGCTGGCAGATAGCTTCGGGTGTGCACCCCCGAAGTCAGTGGGTTCTATGGCGGGTTTGGGAAGATACAATAATTATGTGAGGAAGACATGAAACACAAAACGAGCACTGTTTGCTGTGGTAATGTTAATGATTTGGAGTGCTGCTCGCAGTCTGAGACAGAACCCTCTGTCACACCACCGAATTATCCCATAAAGCATTGGGCGTGACTGCAACATCAGGGCGCTTTTTTCGTATGGACGATTGCTCGAATTTGTGTCTATTTCCCATTAGCTTCCATTATTGTTCATTTAAATAGTTATAAAGCATTTACCTATCCACATTAATTGTAACATAACACGCTAATGTCTTTCGAAACTTCTGAATTCCTGTAGCTCACGAAACGGCATATGCAGTGGGCTCAAAAATTACTGGCACCCCTGACTGGCAAAGCACGAGCAATACTTAAAAAAATTCAACAAAAAAAAAAACTATATAGAAATTCTAAATAACAGCATGTGAGAAATACTGCGCAATATGTTTGAATGGAAACAAACAAAATCATTTACTGATTTAATTAAAAATCAATTTCCTCTAAAGCAAAGTTTCATAATTTATGGCACTCTTAAAGATTATTGCAAATAACATCGACTAAAATTAAACCAGGTATTAAATTCCACTTATTTTGAGGTATGTTTAAGTTTTATCTACAGGCTGACGGCTGGCACCACAAGGGGGTGACAGACTAACTGGCTTCGGTCCAGTTACATCCGGCCCCAGTCCAGCTGGAGTGACACAGCCCGGCTCCAGTCTTGCCACATCTGGCCCCGATCCAGCTGCAGCGACACAGCCCAGCTCCATTCCAGCTACATCCGGCCCCGGTCCAGCTGTAACGACACAGTCCAGCTCCGGTCCTGCTACATCCAAGGAAGTCGTGCCTTGAGAAGGGGTACTGTAATCCCCCTCCCATTTGGCATCCTTTGCCTGGCTAGCTGCCCTTGTTCATTTATCCAATTATCCTGAGTTCTCTTCTGTTAATTATTTTCACCTGTTTCCTTTTAGTTAATTAGATTCCTTAGATATTTATAGCTTAGTTTCTCCCCATATGGGCAGGTAGCCACAGTCAGAAACCCCTTTTGGTTGTGTGCACTCCCTTTCTGTTTATCCATGAAGTTTGTATTTACTTTTGTTAACCCTTCACTCTTTATTTAATAAAATTAATTTCCCTGCACTTGGGTCCTCAGCTCCACTCCTTGCCCTGGCACCCTTTTACCATCTCTGGGTGCCAGGGCGTGACATGTTGAAACAGAGATGCGCACAAGAAGAACCACATCATACCAATGGTGAAATATGATGGTGGGTCAGTCATATTTTTGGGCTGTTTCAATTCAAGAGGTCCAGGGGCTCTGGTTAAGATGAACAGCATAATGAATTCCACCATGTATCAGGATATTTTTTCTGGCAAGCTGGCTGCCTCCGCCAGAAGGCTGGGACCTGGCCGTAGGTGGACTTTCCAACTAGACAATGACCTAAACCGTACCGCAAGATCCACACAGAAATGGTTCTCTAACAACAAAATCAACATTCTACAAAGGCCATCTCAGTCGATAGACCTCAATCGAGTTGAAAATATGGGGGCTGATTTGAAGGGGGCAGTTGATAAATGCAAACCCAAGAATGTGAAGGATCTTGGAAGGATCTGCTTAGAGGAATGGTACAAAATCCCCTCAAATGTGTGCCTTAACCTTGTCAGAAATTACAGTAAAAGACTCCATGCTGTTATCCTTGCCAGAGATGGTTGCACTAGGTAATAAATGAAGGGTGCCAATAATTATGAAAAATTTATTTTGTTGAAACTTATTTTGCATTAAATGATTGTTATGATTTTGGTTACTTCCATCAAAACATTAATAAAGTATTTCACACGTGTTGGTATACTCTGTTTCTGCATAAATATATTGTTTACTTTTTTGTATTGTTTGTGCATCATTAGTCAGGGGTCCGAGTAATTTTGGAACCCACTGTACATATCTTTCTGCATCAGTGTCTTGTTGGATTGATATGCCTTAGAAATCGTTTTTAAAAAATGTGGTTTTGCAGAATCAGGTCCACGTGTTAAGTGTGCTTTCGTAAAAATAAAACTCCATCTACAGCCAGTGACATTACCGTACTTTAATTTCAACCTGTTTCCGATACAGAATCGGACAATTAATTGAATTCTTTTAAAAAGCAAACAGCAGGCTACCAATAAGCTGTGTTGCCATTAAAGTGATTCTTACCTTTCTGGCATTTTTACACTTTTCTTTTGTGATCTTAAAATGCTCCTAATAGGCGTATGGCACTCTAAAATGTAAAAGAAATCCACCAGGTGTTGAAACTCTTCAATATTCAATTCTCATGTATTTCTGATAAAAGTCTGACCAATCATTTTCTTCGGTCCGAATACAATGATTTGCCAAGCTTCCTGTCTGTCATCCGTCGCCGAGACCCTTCCAGTTGCCTACTGCTGTCACCGCTTTGCGAGTCATGCACCTCTCTGGCAGAAAAAAAAAACGACGCATTTGACTGTAAACAAACGGGCGCTGAAATGCTATAATTATGACAATAACGTTAATGATAGTTCGTCAGACTACAAAGTTAACTAAACGTTACGGGGGCATTTTATTTTATACCACTTTACTGTTGGTTAGTTTTCTCTTACCGGTGCCTCTGAATCTGACACCATTGACCTGTTTCACTCTCCTACAAAAAAAAATATAGCGTGCTGCGCGAGGAAGTGAGCAGTGCAAGTGAAACGGGTCAATGGAGTCAGATTCAGAGGCACCGGTAAGTGAAAACTAACCAACAGTAATTACATAATATTCAATTCTATATGTGGTATAAAAGAAAATGCCCTCGAACGTTTAGTTACCTTTGTAGTCTGACGAACTACCATATATTAGCTATATTTTTTTTCGTACGAGAAGTCTGGGAATCGGGGGGAAGAGGGTGGGACTTTGGAGAGAAGTGGAGTTGTTCATGTTCAATTTTTTACCAAGTGCTGTGCAACATGCCAGAAAGGTAAGAATTGCTTTAATGATTAATACATATTAGCTTTGCGTCAAAGAAGAAGGCTATAATATGAGACTACATGGATGGCAAATAACTGAAATTTCTTGAAATTCCCTCTTGAATTACAACCCCATTACTCAAAAAGTTTTGGGTACAATGTAAATAAAAATGGAATGCAATGATTTTCAAATCATTTAAACTTTATATTTATTAGAAAATAGTACAAAGACAATATAACAGATGTTTTTTGATTTTTTTGAAAATTGAGATATTTTCTTGTTTTTTGGGTAATATGTGCTCATTTTGAATTTGATGCCAGCAACACGTTTCAAAAAAGTTGGCACAGGCAAATTTGATGCGAGCAACACGTTTCAAAAAAGTTGGCATGGGGCATGTTTACCACTGTGTTGCAACACGCCTTCTTTTATCAACACTCTATAAGCGTATGGGACAGTGGCGGTCTGTCAGCAGTAACATAGGCCTTCAGAAACCTCACCTTAGTAACCTAAGTAACCTTAGTAACCTAAATCTCTTGCAGTTTATTTTTCCCTAATTGGAAGAACCGACAATGGTCTAATTTATTTTTGATAGCATTGTTATACATTGCACCACAAAATTATAAAGCGTTTCCTTCTGCACATAAATGACTGCGTAGCATATCAATATATCTTTAAAATTTCTGCCCCCGCGTAGCTCGTGAAACAGTACAGATGTTCGTAAATTAGTTTGCGAGGCTTATCAAGCAATAAGCCACAAGAATCCCTTCGATATTCTGAATGTAGTCACAGCTAACGGGCGTTGTTAGGTGCGATGCACAGCTGAGCGATGGCGAAAATAAATGCTGCAAAGTCAGTGAAAGTTTCAAATTTTTTGCATTTATATTGCCATATCAATTTAAATAAATTTAGGCAATAGGCATTCATTTTTCATTATTTTTTATGGATCATGGATTGATCTTGATCCTTCAGTCGATAGACTGTTTGATTGTTCACCCAATGGCACTTAGTCTCATTATATATAGATTATCTCTGTTCCCCGGAAAATCCAGGCAATTTCCGTATTTTTGACATTGGATTTTGGAGTCCACTTTTGGCCAATATAAATTGAAAATCAAGTATGACAAGTTCTATTTATTTTAAAGCTTATTACCTCTAGTTTCTCATTTAAAATTCTCATTTTTTCATTCACAATCTCGCTCTTCTCTACGGAGCCCAGGAAGTGCAATGACAAAAGAAAAAAATTAATTCGTGGCCACAAGATATAACTCGTCCCACAAATTAGTTATTTCGTTCCCACTAATTAGTTATGTCGTTGCCACAATATATAACTCATTCCCACGAATTAGTTATGTCGTTGTCACAAGATATAACTTGTTCCCACGAATTAGTTGTTTCGTTCCTACGAATATGTTATGTGGTTGCCACAAGTTAGTAACTCGTTCCCATGAATTAGTCATCTCGTGGCCACAAAATGTAAGTCGTTCCCATAATTTAGCTATTCCGTGGCCTCTAGATATAAGTCGTTCCCGAGACTTGCCACAAATAATCTCTGAATAGGGCAGAGACTGTGAGAATGGCAGATTTAAATTCTCTGAAATAGAAAGGGACTGTGACATCGATATAGAAAGATTATGAGAGCTTCACAAAACTGTTAACAATCTGTAGCTGTGTTTCCATCCAACTTGTATCGCAAATCTTAAGCGAATTTACGTTAATGCGGCAAAAGGAAAAGTGCATTTGTGCACGTTTCCATCCACTTCAGGTATGCGCTTTTGTTTCACGGGATAAGCCGTACGTACCGTTAGGTGGCGCTAATATTCGATCCAATTGCCATTACTTCTGCAGAAGAAGACGGCGCACCAGAGTTGCCAAGTCCGCTTATAATATGCGACTTTGGGCTTCTTTTTTCCTGAAGTCACTTGAAAAAATTACGGGTCGCGGGTTACGGTTTTTTTGGGCTTGTTTTTAAACATATGGTTGCTTGTTATAGAAGTGTAAAAAGCGACCTAATTGTTATATGTTTATGGTTGCTATTTCCCCCTGATGCATTGATTGACTTTGTCTGTTCACAGCCTCATGAGCAATGTGAGAGAACTAAATGAAAGATAATCTCTCTGCCGGAAATTTTCCACCCCCTCCTTGCGCAAAAAAAATTGATGCCATATTTCGAGTTGATGCGCATTTTGGCCGTTTCCACTCAGGTTTTTTTAAGCGCAAAATCAAAATGCGCATTAAAATAGGTGGATGGAAACACAGCTAGTGATAGTCAGACAAATCAGGATTTGCACTTGAGAAGCCCAGACACACGTGGCATAGATATTCCAGGCAAAATGTGGCTTAAGACAGTCACTAATTGCTTCAAACATGAAATGCACCTAATCACCACATAATAACAGCTTTTTAAAATCTATGATTGCAACTGTGGCTGTAATGAAAACAATCATACAAAGGGGAGGCCACAGGGCAAAGTCTGGGAACCACTGGTATTGATCACTTAAAGTTTTCTTGCACCAGCTGAGTTCCCACAAGCACAAAGAATGCAGTGACGGCAATACTAAATGTGACCATTTTGGAATGGGAAAATCATTCAAAGTGACAGGTTAGGATGCAGTATAACTGCTGCCATAACGTGATTTGAAAATAATACTGCTTGATACAGTTTAAAATTAAACATCTGGCAAAATTCTTTATTTATATTCTCCTCTTTCCCTTTTATTAAAGGAAAAGTTAAGGATCCAGTTGCAAGCCTCTGATCTGACAGAAGGATAATAATAATAATTAAGACCATAAAATAACAGTATTGTTCTGCTCACAGGTGATAATTCAAAATAAAGTTTCAGATGGATGCTTGGATGCATGGTTTTGTCATGACAAG
Source organism: Gymnothorax javanicus (assembly GCA_029692085.1). Classification (NCBI taxonomy): domain Eukaryota; kingdom Metazoa; phylum Chordata; class Actinopteri; order Anguilliformes; family Muraenidae; genus Gymnothorax; species Gymnothorax javanicus. The sequence goes on from CM056193.1 coordinate 56,108,734, forward strand.
TAATAGATTAGTTCGATCAGTTTTACTTGAATCTGAAACTGCAAGTACCAATATTTGACTGAGAAAAATCTAATTGAGGAAGAAGATGCTCAATCTGCATTGACAAACAAGATAGTAAAGGAGGTTTTGCAGGGTATTGGCAAATTTGCCCACAGCCCAATTTGAACCATCTTCTGGTTATATGTACATACTTGTGGGACTGTCCAGAAAATAGATTTGAAATGTGAAATTTGCATACAGTAAGTGAACTGTGACCAATTTAATGATTTCAAGATTTTTGTGGGGCAAGGCCTCGAAAAGTCCATATTTAAACCCATAAATGATTGTTCTGAAAAACCAGATGATTTTTAACTCATTCCCCATGGCAAGCTGCTGCCAGCGGCGTGGCGAATTTTACCCTTCCCTATGGTAAGCCGGTGCCAGCGGCGTGGATGACTATTCGCAGTCCGATGAAAACACGAAATCAGTTGACGATCGCAGTGATGGGCCACCTGTACTTCAATACTTTATATAGTGTCATTTTCGGGAAAAGTATTCCGTACAAACGCAACAATTTTATATAAAAGTATTCCGTAGGGAATGAGTTAATGGCTACACAACAACATGATGGACATTTTGCTACCAGACATAAGTATATATGTGAAAAACTGAAGAAGTTTCAGACAATTTTCCATTGAAAAATGCATCTGTCTTCACCAAAATTGATGCAAAACGTAAAGTTCATCTTGAAAAACAACCAGGTTCCTATGAAAACACACCTAAGATATTTTCACAAAAGTTGCCTCAGGTAGTTGGCTAAATAATGTGCGAGTGTTGTTAAATTGCGAGACCGGTAACATGGATCCGGATTGCAAAAATTGGAAACATTTCTGTATTTAGAAATTATTACTATCACCTTTGGGTGTCAAAATAGGTCGCTAAATAATAAACATGGAATGCTTGTTATAGATACTAATCCAAATTAAGAATCTTAGAGTATATTTACATGATTGACGAGACATTGGCCTTCTGGATCATAACTACAATACATCTGAAACACATTTGTCCTTTTAAGATTAGACAAATATAGATTGTTACTAAATATAGTATATAGTTGTATGTTAATTTATTAGGATATAATAACACTTTCAGAATCACTTGTAATTGTGATAAGATCAGTTAATGGTGGTGTATTCAAGCCATTTTTATTATATACTACATATTTTTCAGAAAAGCCATTTAGATGTATTCATAAACTGTTGTACATTGTATAGGTTCTGTATCTCCCAGGCCTTGTCTTTACTCCACTGAGCAAAGCGTAGTCTGCGCTTGTGGTCACGCTTCAATGATTTTGTGAACCACAAAGCATTGAACATTGTTGTATGCCAGCGGTAGGGAACCTTCTCCAGAAAGAGCCACTGTGGGAGCAGGCTTTCATACCAACCAAGCTGCTACACACCTGATTCTACTAATCAACCTCTGGAATGTTTGTTAAGGGCCTTGATTAGTAGTTGCTTGCTCTACCTTTCAGAAAGTTGTGCTCAAACGGGCAAATCTGAGATTTTCCCTCCATGACGTCAAGGAGGGAAATAACTCCCCCCCCCCCGGTGGGTGACACTCCCTTTGACACTCCCTTAGGCTGATGAGCATAGAAGTCTACAACGTATTTTTACTCCCGTCATCTGAGCCTATGAAGACTCGGTGGATTTATTTTTGGCGGAAATGTACCCACAAACATTCCTAAAGTGTTGTATGTGTGTGCTCATCATTTCACCTTTGACTGTTTTCTTTGCAAAATATCTGAAGATAAAGCCTGGATCGTTGCCAACTGTCCGTGACTGAATGACAGACGTGAAAGCTGTAAGTTTTACCATTGCGTTGCTTTACTGCAAAAGCATACCTAATGTGATAGCCTGTTGAACCATTCAACAGAAGGTGTGTGAACATAAACCTCATTTGAAGCAAACTTTTTATACTTGTTTGTAATTTGGATGGTTTGTACAACTGTTCACGGTAATGGAACTTACTGTAAAACCTGTATTGCAGGATAGGGCCACTAGGGGTGGGAATTGATAAGATTTCACCAATATCAATGCCATTGTCAATTCCGCTTATCAATCCAATTCCTTATCAATTCTCCTAACGATTCCTGAGTAGTTTTTTGAGGGAAAAAAAGTAGTTGTACAGAGTCTTCCGCTGTTTATATTTGTGAAGCGGTTGCGAGACGAATGTTCAGAAGGAAGGTCTGTTTTTGTGACAGAACTAATGGCAATTCTCTGGGCATAGTGGTGGATAGAGGAGGTAAAACCAATCAAAGTTGTCATATGTTCAGACTCTACAGCTGCTCTGATGGCAATAAGGAGTGGGAATTCAAAAGCTAGACCAGATCTTATTTATGAAATTTTATTTGCTGGGTGCCAGGGCATGTTGGAGTTGAAGGGAACGAAATTGTTGATTTAATAGCAAGGAAAACCTTAAAAAAAGAAAAAATAGACATGCACGTATCCTTGGAAAGAGTTGAATTGAGGGAAAAAATCAAGCAAGGAGTTCTAAAGGAATGGCAGGGATTTTGGGAAAAAGAAACCAGGGGAGGCACTATTTCTCTTTTCAACCACATGTGAAGAAAAACAATAAGATCTGTTTTTATGGAAATAGAAAGGATTCTATAGGCTGAATTGGTACTTGCACATTGTGGGAGAACATCCTAACGGTTTGTGAGTGTGGGAACCCAGAAACAGTGAGGCATGTTTTTCTAGAATGTAACAGGTATAGATGTGACAGGGGAATTTTTTTTAAAAAACCTAGAAGATTTAGGGGTTACTTTATTCTCCTTCTATTCCTTTTTTTGGTCAGAGTGAGAACCAGCAAATGATAACAAAAGCAGTGGTGCAGTGCGTGATACCAAGTACAATAGAATATAATGGGCGGCACAAATAGAACGTAGCAATCGGGAATCCTAATTTGTGGAGGGCAGTAATACGCCTAGTTGCGTCCAAACTGCCGGAAAAGAAGAAGAGACGAACGTTGTATCCACAGAGATATAAAAAAACTAGAGTGGACAATCCCGTCGTTTCCGCGGCAGCACGCCGCCGCCATCTTGTGTATGTATATCGGGGCAGACGTTCAATGGAAAATGCTGTATAACTGGCCTAAACCGTGCTCGTATTCAACGAAAACTCGCTCATATGGGACAACAGCTGAAGTTCTGATTTTTCTGTAATGTCTTCCAATTAAATAAACATCGAATATGCCGGATTTTAAAAAAAAATTTTTTTTAATAAATATTGTTGTTTGATTACAATTCCTTATTCGTGCCCATTTTAAGTATGAAAGGATAAAAAAGAACACGGAAAACAAGTCGACACCCATGTTTAGCCTACTGTTGTCATGTGCCTCAATGGACATTTATACATACACAAGATGGCGAAGCTATTCTGCCGTTTCCACTTTGGTCCAGCCCACACGTCGTCCACTCTAGTTTTCTTATATCTCTGTGGTTGTATCCATGAGGCAGCAGCACGAAGAACGCAGTACACCGCTGGGAAGTTGCGGTGGTTGGCTCACTGAATATCAGTATCCCTTGGGTGTTCGGCTTAGCTCTTGACTTGCACGCACTTTAGCCAGGTCCCATTAACGGTAGTATGGCCAGCCAAACGATAACATTGCACTATGTAACCTTACTGACAAACCTGACGGACCTTTATTTTCCTACCACACTCTCGCACATTCTGATCACAAGTATTATCACCCTACATTTTGACTTCGGTGAATGCTGAATTAATTGGTCACTGTAGCCAGCATGCGTGGGCTCATCAGTGCTAACACAGCTGGGTGTCTGGCTCCTAGGCTCAATGGTTATTATATCAGCTGCCCAGCTAATCTGACCTTTATATTAGCTAACGACACCACTGCGACGCGCAACTTTTTTTTAATCGTGTCGTTAAATTGATGTAACTTTCGGAAAAAAAAAACCTTTACTCTTAGCGACAGCAAATATAGCCGAACGTGGCTAGTTAGTGTCACTTTTCAGTTGCTGTCTGGCTTATTAGTTAGGTTAATGTTGTTAGCTAGCTTGTGGATGATGGACTTAAATGTAGAAACACATTTAGCGACAGCTAGCTAGCTTGCGAGATAACGTGGGATATGTTAAATTAGCTATATAGCTAACTAGCTAGCCTTTCTATTTACAGTGATACCACATTAGTAATCGCACTGAAAATGGAACGAATCCATTGGTGGCAAATGCAGTTCTATAAGATATTGCTGTGCGAATCTACTGAGTGTATAACCACGGCAAATTCTGGTCAAGCCCTCCGAATACTCCGGGGAATCAGCTAAGGGACCCTGTCATTTGGTAGCGTGCTATCGTGGTTCTAATATTGTAGCTGACTAGCCAGCTACGTTGGCAACCTGTTAGGGAAGATGTGACGGGTTTCCTACCCCTGACTGACAGCTTTTGTTCAAAAGTATGTTAACCCTAAATTCAGAAAATTTTCTGTTACACTATTATTTCGCTTCATGCCAGTATTATAACTGTGGCAGGCGTACACTCCCACTGGCACAGCTGGACATCTTGGGCAAAAACTAACTGGGGGGATTACTGTATTCATTAGCTGGCTAGTGAACGAACTAACGTTACTTCTTGTTGACATATAATGTTATTTGAAATAATATTAGAATTTCATCATCTTAGAAAATAGGCCACAGACTCCTCACCACACAGCAACACATTATCATCCTGATTTTTTGATGAAAAATCTCCAGTCAGAAACACGGCCAATGGATCAAGTTCCGTGACTCGAATGAGCCTAGGTAGGATAACGGCTCACAGACGACTAGAAAAGGCTAAGGATTAGTGGCTAGGCTGGCTGAGCTGTAGTAACCCCCCTTCCACAGACAGCCAGGCTTGGCCTGGTTAGCGGCAGGGTTTGGCGTTCCTACTCTACAGCCCGGGGCCGTGTAGGCCTGTGCTCTAGCTTAGCCACGACATAACCGACTGAGAAGACACCCTTAATTATGCAGAAATTTAAACCTTTATATAATGTAAATAGTAGAGTGACAAAAAATTCACTCCCCCCACAGTTTTCACGGTGGGAAAAATTAGCCATAGAGACCAAAACCGTATTTTGAGCCTTTTGAGCCAGGCTGTAAACATGTTCATTTTTGCTGTAAAATTGGGCTTTTGTACAAGGAGATCAATGGGGATTGACTCCTTTCTGCAGTCAGCCTCAAGTGGCCATTCGAGGAACTGCAGTTTTTTGCACTTCCGTATTTGCTTCACTTTTCAGCCCCGCAGGTCGCTGCTTGGACGCGACGTGACGTCTTGCTGGGAAATGAAAGAATCGGCAAGAAGAATCGATAACATTGGAGGTGTACAATTCCAATGGAATCAATCAATTGGAACCGGTTCTAAGTCGGAACTGGTCTTCGATTCCCACCCCTAAGGGCCACTGAGAGTTGATTTCATGGTTCTCATCAGCGCCTGCGTCTAAATTTCAGCCCGCATCAAACAAGTTTGTTGTTCATCTTTTTTCAAAAGCCCCATTGAAAATATTTTCATCCGACCCAGAGCAGTGATTCTATAATTTCATACAAATAAATCCACTCCGCTGGTTGTGCCCGCCAAAATCACACACAACCGTGCTTCCAGGTATAAAATCGCAGTATCTTTGTGTTCCCGCATGCATATCTTTTTATTGTGCATAATACATCATTTTAAACGGGTCTTGAAATGAGTTCAAGTTGACATGCACAGTTTGATGAATGTTCTGAAAATCCCTCCTCAAAATCTTTGGGGAAATTTGCAGATGAAAGATGAAAAATCCTCATCACTTTTCTGAAAGTGTCTGACAAGAACCATGAAAAAAACTGTCAGTGGCCTAACGTTTGTCTCTGTTCTTGTTATGAACGCTCAGTACCATATGCTGTCACCACAAAAGTGTGTCTGTTACTATGGCATGTTAGTTTGCGTGCCCTGTTGCTTAAAAAATGCTCCTGGTTAACTTATATGCAGTAATTCTAATTGGTATGCTTGTGTTACTTTGGTTAGCACCAAGGTGGTAGTTTCATCATAACGTCCCTGATTGCCGTTTTAAGCCGTTTTTATCTTTTAAGCACTTTGAGCAAGTTGTGCACGCTTTTATTTCTTCACGCCTGGACTACTGTAATGCACTTTATACTGGCATCTCGCATAACACACTTTCATGCTTACAGTTAGTCCAGAACTCTGCGGCACGACTTTTAACAGGAACCAAAAAGCGTGAACATATTACCCCAATTCTTGCGTCTTTGCATTGGCTTCCTGTCAATTTTAGAATTGATTTTAAGATTTTATTGTTTGTTTTTAAAGCATTGGATGGACGGGCCCCTCAGTATATCTCGGGCCTCATCCAAATTCATACACCAGTGCGTGCCCTGAGGTCCGAGGGCCAACTCCAGCTTGTGGTGTCTAAGACGCAACTTAAAACCAGGGGGGACCATGTGTTTTCAGTGGTCGGCCCTAAACTCTGGAACACTCTGCCCCTGCACGTCCGAACGGCCCCCACAGTGGAGTGTTTTAAGTCTCGTCTCAAGACCCATTTTTATTCTTCAGCTTTTAACACCGCGTGAGTTGTGTGGTCCCCTGTGTCTTTTTTTTTTAATTAATATTGTTTTTAGTATGTTTATTATTATTTTAGTTATTTTTAGTTATTAGTATTTATTACTAATTATTAATTATTAATAGTATGTTTATTATTTTTAGTTATTATTTATTGTTTCAGTACATTGCCTTGTCTTGTTTTTACTGGTTTTTGTTTTACAATTGTTTTGTTTTTAATTGATGCTTTGTACAGCACTTTGGAAACGTTCAGTTTAGAAAATGTGCTATATAAATAAAGTGGTGTGGTATGGTATGGTATGATTGTAGCCGCTACAGTTGAAGCTAACCTGAGAGGTGTTGTCCAGAGCTTAGGTTTCGTGTTTGGGTTTGTTTACTGCTGCTGTGAAACGATCGTTTAACTTTTGCATGACCGGGGTCAGCCGGCTACTTTGCTGTTGTGTGGGCTAGCTCTCTGATACTACCACGGCGAAAGCAACCGCGAAACGCACTATAACGTGTCTGGTATAACAAGTCATTTTTCTGCATTGTTGTGGCGGAATTTCATCAAACTTTCGACATGATATTTGAAAAGTGACATCAAATGTTGCTGACTTGCTGACTTATTTTTAGTTCCAATTCTTGGCAGTTTCTTAGCTAGCTTTCTAGTTGACTGTGAATTTGTGAACTGTTTCTAGTTACTTTATCTACTAATGTGAATGTCAGTGACTCACTCACCGAGTCTGTTTGCAGAGTGATGGAGATAGCTCAAAGCGGTCATATAATGGGAATTCCTGTTAAGGTGCTGACAGAAATGAGCATGGCAATCGCGGTAAGATTTACGGTCCTGCAATTTATTAGGTTTTGACTTGGATAGCCTTGCTTAAGGCTGGCATACATTACAGGATTCTTCAAACCTTCACAGATTTAGAGACCACACACTTGATGATAACAAAAGACAGGTCGCACAAGATCTCTCTCTTCTGATCTTATAGTGTGTGGTGTGCACTACGGAGCACGCCACACACTAACCGATTCTTCAGCAGAATATCAGGTTCTTCACACTCAATATTCCAAATCTCGCGTAGTCAAACGTGTTTTTTGTTTGTTTTTACTTCCTTTTCCATCAGTCAGCTGACTCAGCTCGCGTCTTGATTGGCTTTTGTTCCGGTACACGTGACATTACACACTGTGCGTGCTCGGCTCCTCTCGGAGCACCCCACACACTACAGGATTTCTAGTCGCAAATATTAAACATGTTCATTATTTACGATCTCTCCTTCCGAGGCCTTCCGAGCGGATCGGACTGGATAAAATCACTCTTAATACACCTGACACCACAGGAAAATCAGACACGATGTCGTTTGCAAACATCAGACAATCAGGCCTTTGCTGGCTTTGATCGAAAGGGGGAGATTGGGACAAAAATCGGCCCGATTATCCTGTAGTGTGTACCAGGCATTAGCCGGAGGCAATGTAGGAGATAAGTGGATAGGAACTAAAAGACCGTGTGAATTCAGTCTGGAAGAGTAGAGCAGCTCCCAGCGTAGAGCATTCCCAGTAAAAATGAATGTTAGCCAGTGGTTGCTACCACATAGATGCTAGTCACGAATCAGTTTTAGAGACTGCATTCCCAATGTAGTTTAGTTAAACTGTTGAGGTGACTGCATGCCATATTTCTTTGTGAACGTAACGACCATCCTCCTGAGCTGCAGGCTTTACCTTTCCGTACTCATTGAGTAGTTTAATAGTTGCCTAGCTACCAATTCAATCATTTGCATTTAGAGACTTAACTGTAGCCAGGGGATTTCACTATCCATTGACAACGGGGCCAGTGGATCTGTTAGCTGGCGAATCAGAACAGAGCTCATTTAACCCTGGAACACTATCGCTAAAATTAGTAACACCATCACTAACGCCGGGTGATTTTTACCCGATATAATATACCCAATAAAAAGTACTTGTCATCAAAATATATCCAAATATGACAATACATGACAAATTAGAGTAGTGTTCTTTTATTTTCAACTGTGCCATGTCTAACAAATGTACCATGGTCCATTTGTACCATGAGGTAAACAAAACACCCATGACTTCAAAGTCGTCAAAGACGATGCTAAAGCTACCCAGGGACCCATGACCCTCAGACAAACGCAACATAATGAAAATCACGTAAACACGTTTGCTCGGGTGAAAATCACCCGGCGATAGTGTTCTAGGCTTAATAGAGGGGGACGCCCACTCAGAACAGCCTCATTTTCAGAGGGTGAGGAATGACAGGTATCAAATTCCCTAGAAATCATGGATTTTACGTTTTGCTTTGCTAAAATTGTATAAACTTCCCTCTTGGACATCCAAAAATATTATATCTTGTCAAAAAAAAAAAAAAAAACCGCATACTACGGGACCTTTAAGGATAGTGATCATGTGAAGTCATCTATCATCACATAAGTTGTGCTGTCCTCTATATGCAGGTATTTTGACAGCCAGTTAAAAACTTTGCTTTACCAAGACTCCAGAGACACAGTCGGGTTTGGCTAAACAAGGGTGAAACTGAAATAAACACAAAGGATACAATTACTCAATTTAATAGCTTAGACAAAAGCTATTACATGCCTGACTAACTAACCATTTTGTCTAGATTAGTCGTTGCTACATTTCAGTGTACAAACAAGTCTACACAGTGGAGGACACTTTCATTCCCAACAAATGTACATTGATGTATGCATTGAAGCAACAGTGTATTGAGCTATCAATTTTGTAATATCAATGATATGTCTATACAAATTAAAACATATATTAACAGATAAAGAAGAAACAAAAAGATACATACGGACGATGCTGCCATATGCGTAAAATATACACAGATGATTACCAGGGATGTGATTTGGGTGAAGTGAAATTATCTGAAAATTTAGCTGGGGGCCCCCAGCTGGATCCAGGGCAATGCCCTGGTGGGGGGACAAGGGGGACGAAGCCCCCCGAAGCTCCTGGGTTTTAGTCATTTTTACTGCCATAAGTGTACTAAGAATTCAATATTATAATAAAAAACAATTATTATCCAATGTATATTCAAGCCAACAAGCATGCAATCTTTGATTTTTAGGTCAAGTCAAAATTAGTCACAAGCTCCAAGCTTTTAAAGAATTTAATCTACCACTGTTGCACTCACATAAAAGTAAAATAACATTCATTAAATATAGCCAATATATCAATAAAATCATTGACTTCTTAGTCAACTCCAAAATCATATCACAAAGTCACATGTTCATGGGATTTTATGAATTTAGACTTCCCTAAATGTACTGTGTAATAGCAAAAATGAACAAATATGAAAATAATCACTGTAGATACACACCACCAATAAACCTTTTTTCTTTATCCAATCATCTGTAGAAACCATCCATGAGTTCTGTGAGTATTTTCAGCTTCCAATTACTCACTAAAAACACAATCCTGATGGAACTACTGGAAATATGCATTGCATATTAACCTAATTAATAAGCCAAATGGCAACGGAAAACAGTGTCACTAACCAGCCACGTTTGGCTATATTCGGTGTCCAGTGACGCTCCATTTACACGAAAAAACAAAAGTGAAACTAAGAGGAAGGGCTCCTTGTCGAGGTCCTGAAGCACCTTTAATTATCGACGCAATAGAGAAGTTTTGCGCGGTCGTAGGGGTATCTTCGCTAATATTGCTAAACGTCATGGATTAGCTGGGCAGCTGATGAAATAACCATGATTTAGCTTTTGGAGCTAGACGCCCAGCCGCGTTAGCACTGATAATCCGTGTGTATGCTGGCCACAGTAACCAATTAATTCAGTATTCACCAAGTCAAAATGTAGGGTGATAATGTTTCATATCAAAATGTGCGAGAGTGAGGTAGGAAAATAAAGGTCCGTCAGGTTTGTCAGTAAGGTTACGTAATGCAATGTTATGGTTTGACTGGCCATACTACCGTTAATGGGAGCTGGCGAAGGTGTGTCAAAGAGCTAAGACGAGCACCCGCTCGCACTCGCAGGGGGATACTGATAAAGACTGAGCCAACCGCGCAACTTCCCAGCGGTGTACAGCATTTGTCTCGACGAGGTACATAAAGAGACGCAGCAGTGTTCAGCCGTCGACCACTCACGCCGCTGAAACTTAGGCTACTAGACTGCTTCTTCCTCACTCCACTAGCCTAGTGGGCTACACAAAATACAAGTGTACTGACTATTAATTATTATTACAATACTAAACTACAAACTATCTGTCGTCTCGAATATCCGCAATATCTCCGTCGTTTGTTTTCCGCAGTGTTGAAACTTGCCGCCGCGGCACCGCCCACACCCACACAGCATGACATTTGACCGGAAGTGCCTTAGCTGGCTAATTTGAAAACGGAAGTTCTGTAGAACGCATCGTGCATAAGGTCAATTCAGTTACGGAAATACAAAAAGTCGGAATGCTGTAGATACAAAATCGGATTTTCATGACTGAATAATCGGAGTTTTAATTTTTTTATTTTTGGAGATTAAAAAAAAGCGGAATTCCGCGAATTAGCGGAAAAATCACATCCCTGGATTACTGATGTACTGCTGGTCCACATGTACATAAAACAATGCTACATCAAGCTAAAGACATTTCCTACTTCCTGTTGAATATCAAATGGGAGGAAACTGTCACAAACGCGAAAAATGCAACTAAAAAAAATGATACTAAAGAACAATTCAATCAATATTAAACAAATGCAAGTGTAACAGCACATAAATGTTTGGCTCCTTTTTAAGTCATGATCATAACTGAAATCACAAAAACGCCCCCGATCATAAGTTTACATCCCCTTCAATGTTTGACCTTGTTATATAGACACAAGGTGACACACTCAGGTTTAAATAACTATTATGGGTTAATTTTCCACACCTTTTTAAATTGCAACTAGTGTCTGTATAGTCATCGAGTTTGTTAGCTCCCGAGTGGATGCACTGACCTGGCTAGACACTGAGCCATGGGGAGCGGAAAAGAACTGTCTAAGGACCTTCATAACAAGGTAGTTCAACATTTTAAAGATTGGAAAGGATATAAAAAGATAATCAAAGACTTGAAAATGCCATTCAGTACTGTTCAGTCCGTGATTAAGGGGTGAAAAATCAGGGTATATGTTGATACCAAGCCAAGGTTAGGTAGGCCAAGAAATATTTCAGTCCAAACTGCCAGGAGAATTATTTGGGACACAAACAAAAATCCACAAGCTACCTCAAGAGAAATACAGGATGCTCTGGAAAAAGATGGCGTGGTTCAAGGAGCACAATAAGGCGGTGCTAACCAACAATGGTCGAGTTGCTAGAAGAAAGCCATTATTGCGCCAGTCCCACAAAAACAGCCTGCCTAAAATATGCCAAACAACACCTTGACACACCTCAGAACTTCTGGAATACTGTCATTTTCACGAGACCAAAATGGAACTTACTGTTCACAACCATAAGCGCTGTTTGGAGAGGCCCATGGTGAAAAAATATACCATTCCCACCACAAAACATGGTGGTAGCTTTCTGATGTTTTGGGGTTGTGTGAGCTCTAAAGGCACAGGCAATCTCTGAAAATTGATGGCAAGATGAATGTAGCATGCTATCAGAAAATACTGGCAGACAATTTGCATTCTTCTCCAGGAAAGCTGTGCAGGGGATGCACTTGGACATTCCAGCATGACAGTGATCCAAAGCACAAGGCCAAGTTGACCCTCCAGTGGTTACAGAAGAGAATGCTGAAGGTTCCGGGGCCATCACAGTCTCCTGACCTCAATATCATCGAGCTGCTTTGGGGAGATCTCAAATGTGCAGTTCATGCAAGACGACCATAGAATTTGCAGGAGCTGGAGGCATTTTGCAAGGCAGAAGGGACAGCTACACCACCTAAAAGAATTTGGGGCCTCATTGACGACTATCACAAAAGACTGCATGCTGTTATTGATGTTAAAGGGGGCAATGCACAGTATTAAGAACTAAGGATATGCACACTTTTGAACAGGGTTCATTTTATTTTTTCCCCCATATGGCCATGTTTTATTTGATGATTGTGTCATTCTACATGACCTACAGTTGGATATGAGTCCAATAAGAAATAAAAGAACTGTTTTGCCTGGCCATTCATGTTTTCTTTAAAAAATGTTACTTATTTTTACAAATTCAGCCAGGGTATGCAAACTTTTGAGCACAACTGTATAACTCCACGCACTTAAACAACTGTCTGGAAGTGTGGCTGGCACAACAAACAAATTTGCACAAAAAAAAAAAACCACTCCGAAGCAGACAACAACAGAGAATTCAGCAACGCACGTCAGACTTTGTTTTGGGTGACTATCTTTGTATTACAGCAAGACATAAAATAAATTGACCCTATCACAGACCCCACCAACACAGACCTCATCGAGGATTACAGACTCCTTTACCAAACTCTTTGCACAGGAATAAGCAGTGTTTGATATGATGGAGACAGATTGTCAAGACATAACCCCACCCTTCCATCCTAACAGCAGATACTATTGGAGTCCCTGGTTTACTATCAGTTGCCCCTGAGATGGACCAAAGTAGAACATTAGCATTAGCGTGAAAAATTCCCTTCTGATACAAACAAGCAGACGGGTAAACACACATATGCGCACACGCACACACGCACACACACACACACACTTGCACTCCCTCACTCCAAATCCAGACAGCAGCTTTCTGAATGGATCATCTTTCAATATATCGCACTGCTTTTAAAGCTGGCACTTCATTGCGGACCTTAACAAGCTTGCTGCTGCCCAGATCAATTAGCAATGAATCACTGACATGGGGGAGGGAAGGGACCTATACTGGCATGGCAGATCCCAGAGCAGAGTCTTGTGTTTGCTGGGGATAATGTGGAAAGGAATGAATTGCTTCATTGTTTCTGGGCCGAGACACAAGAACAATCACCTCCGAGAGAAATATCCCCCACTGCGGGTAAGAATAAGGGAAAGGCTGCTGTGTTCAAACTGAAGCCCTGTCCAGACTAGTCTTAAATTGGAATACTCCTAGCATATAGTCAGGCCAGTCGAGCTCTTACGTCACACATTCTGATTGGGAAAAAAAATGCATGCTGACAGCAGTGGCACAAGCAAGGCTTGGACATCTTGTCTCTTGGTGTGGGATATATCCAACAGACAACTTTCAGCTGGAGAGTGCCCAGGTTAAAGGCTATAAGAAACCAGCACTTCAACATGAAACCAAGGACAGTCAATAAAAATGCAAGATTTCTGAAAAAAAAAATGACTGATACTGAGAAAGTGCTAGCTATTAACCCAATGAATAAAATGAATAAATTTAAAAAATGAACAAAAATGAGAGCAGTAAATGATAAGTTTGATGAAACATTGGAGAATTGTTGCAATAACATGAGGGAAAACATCATCACACAAAGCAAGGGGTTTGGGAAACAAACCCCCCAAAAAGTTTTGCATTATTTGAATACAAACTGTATTTCTCCATCAATTAAGAGCATTACCATTAGGTTTCTATGCTTATTAAACATAAAAATTCAATTAACAGCTCGGGCCTTTACCTGGCTCAGTTACTGTAACTGACCTGTATTTGGAAGAAGCGTTGATGAGGTACATGGCTTTAATTTCTTTCATCAAAACTCTTGCTAGGCAATGATGTGAGATACAATCAAACTGTTTATTTTAAGCAGTACAACTATTACTTGTATAAAAACTAGGCTATCAAATTGCCCTTTTATTATAACTGCTTTGCAGTGTCAATGGAAACCAGATAGACCAGGCCCGGATGCACAAAGCGCCATTCACATGGTCTTTCACAATAGAAAAAATCCTCTTTATCCAATCAGGAATTAAAAATTGAATGGGAAATTCTTTAAATAAATGATGAATCTTTATTTTGGGTGACTTTTGGACAAAGATTGAATGATTTTTCAGAAATTAATAATTTTTTCTCGGCATTTCAATTAGTCGTTTAACAGTCACGCAACAGTGCAATTTTCCTTAGACAGCAGGAACTGCATTGTTTTTAAGGTATAACTTCATCTGAAGTCAAAACTCAAATTGCATTGGTCATATTTCAAGCAACATTAAATGCAATAAGGGGAAATATACATAAACCTATGAGTTCCGAAATTGATCGCTTTAATGTATCATTTGGTGGTATTTATCATTTTTAAGGAAAAATGAGCTTTGCATGTAGCTTGAATTTATCTAAAGCTGCGAGGAATATGAAATCCCAAGTTCATTACCTGTGATCTGTCTGCTGAAAACAGCTTCATGGAAGTGATATTTGACAAATCTTCATTGTAAAAACAAACAAAATTCATTACAATAGGCCAAGTCCCCATACGGAGAGAAAATACATTTGAGATGAATCTAGAATATACATTTCAAAATGCATTTTAAAATGAATTTCAAATATATATAAAAAATGGCCACTTCATACATTTTAATTAATATATTTTAAATATACAATCAATTCATTTGAAATACATATCTAATATATTTTCCCATATGAATGAAATATATATTTGAGATATACATATTTAGAATATGTATCAAAATGCATTGTGAAATGCATTTCAAATATATAAAAACTGACTTTTTCATACATTTCTAATATATTAAGGATAGCCCAAATGGTAAATGGACTGCATTTACATAGTGGTTTTCAATCAATCAATCAAAGTTTCTTTATATAGCACATTTAAAACAACCTCAGTTGACCAAAGTGCTGTACAGTAATTAAAATACAAAATAATCATCATATACTTATAAAATAATAAATAAATAAAACAATAAAAGGAACAATAAGATTATGATAAAAATTACATAAAAGAAAATAATACATAAATAAATAAAAACATAAATAAAAAAAGAAAGTAAAAAAGCCATGGTTACTTGCCTTGCTGGGACTGAACGCCAACGAGAGGAGATGAGTTTTCAGCAGTATTTTAAAGCGCTCAAGTGACTCTGCAGCTCTAACCTGAAAGGGTAGGCTGTAAACAATAAAAGGAACAATAAGATTATGATAAAAAATAAATAAAAGAAAGTAATACATAAATAAATAAATAAATAAATAAATAAACAAATCAATAAATAAATAAAGTAAAAAAGCCAAGGTTACTTGCCTAGCTGGGACTGAACGCCAACGAGAAGAGATGAGTTTTCAGTAGTGTTTTAAAGTGCTCAAGTGACTCTGCAGCTCTAACCTGAAAGGGTAGGCTGTTCCACCACTTAGGGGCCAACACTCAAAAGGCTCTATCTCCTCGAGTAGCAAGCCTAGACCTAGGTACTCCCAGGAGCAGCTGGTTTGATGACCTAAGTGACCTGCCAGTAGTGTGAGGCTGTAAAAGCTCTGATAAATAAGATGGTGCCAAGCCATTTAAACATTTGAAAACAAACAATAAAACTTTAAACTGGATCCTAAAATTAACAGGAAGCCAGTGCAGAGATGCAAGGACAGGAGTAAGGTGATCACGTCGTTTCTTTCCCGTCAGCAGGCGGGTGGCTGCATTTTGAACTACTTGTAAACAGTGCAGAGATGACTGGTGAAGACCAACAAACAAAGAATTTCCATAGTCTATGCGTGATGTAACAAAGGCATGTATGACTGTCTCAAAATAATTTCTTGGGAGGTAAGATAATAAGATAATAACCATTGCTAGGAATCTGAACTGAAAGAAACCCATTTTGACTACAGAGCTGATCTGCTTATCAAACCCTGTCAAAGTCCCCGTCAAAAATTACACCAAGGTTGCTTGCAAAAGGATAACAGGTTTTCCAGTCACATGACACAAAGCATTTTTCACTTATGCCTCACATTCACCGTGATGGCAGAGGCTGCCATGCAAGGTGCCAACCTGCACATCAGGAGCAGTGGGGGGTTCAGCTCAAGGACACTTCGATGTGATCTGTGGAGAAGCCAGGGATCGAACCAGGAACCCTCTGGTTTCTAGACCACCTGCTCTACCCCTGCATTCTAAATGTATTTTAAATGCATTATGGCCAAAATAAATATATTTTAAATATATTTCCTTTCTGTATGGGATAGTTTGGCATTTTCGAAGTCATTGTATGAAAGGAGCTCTGTCACGATTTCTGCGCATGCTCAGAACTTACATAACGCAGTGATTCTGCGTGACTGCAAGTCATAATCTGATTCCATCCTTGCCAGTCTGTCTTCATCTTGCATTGTACTAATATATTTTAGTTACTCAAGGATTATGTTGTTTATATTACACAATTTTCTATGGAAATTAGAGGATTTAAAGTGCTATTTTAGCGCCTTAGCCAAAGGATATGAATAATCTAAACTAGTTTGCCAATCGCTAATAATCATAGAGGACAAAGGAGTTTACGGGTGGGCTGGGGGAGCAAGGCCCCACCAACAGCAGAAATAACTCATAACAACAACCCTTGAATAAGCTTATTTGCACCTCTCTGCATAAGAATTTAATCACTGGAAATGAGATTCTAAGAAAAAGCCATCAAAACCACTTCGTGAGAAATGTAATAACAGGAAAAACATTTTTAAAACTTTTAGAATAAGAATATGTTAAGAAACAGAATGCACCGATTGGGTATACAGACTCCTGTAATGCGGCGTTACTTGCTACCTGTTTCCGATTATAGAGTCAGCACTGTGGTTTACAATACAGCCATGCCCTGCAGCAGTTTTATATCTTTAGCATACCTACATAATAAAACAAGCTCGGTTTTATGGGGAAAAAATCACTTCTGTGAAAAAACGATGATTTTGTGACTCAAAAATGACGCCAGTTGCGTCGTCTGCTAACCAAGTTCATCTTTCGGAAATCATCGGAGAAGATCGCGGCTTTGGTGACCCGCCTCTCAGGGAAGGTGCTTGACTGGGCAACAGCAGTGTGGGAGGAGTCGCGTTTAACCACCTACGCAGACTTCCTCCAACGATTTCGCCAGGTTTTCAATCACCCTGGGAAGAAGGCTAGTGACCAGCTGCTGGACCTGAGCCAGGGTAATACCATCGTTGTGGAGTATGCCCTCAAGTTCCGCCCGTTGGCTACAGCCAGCGGCTGGAATGAGCCTGCGCTCCTGGCCATATTCCGGGGAGGGCTGTGTCCAGAGCTAAGAGCAGAGATGGCCTGCAGGGATATGGAGATATTCCTGTCCACATACATCAGTGTGGCCATTAGCCTGGACCAGCTCTTGTAGGAGAGGTGGCAGGCTCAGCCCTCAGGCCCCACCCTGCTGTCTACCGAGGGGCCGGAGCCCATGGAACTGGGGCACTTTCAACCATCAGTGCTTTGCCCCTGGAAAAAGACCAGCCCCTGCACCTACAGTCAGCAGGAAGGAACACCACCCCCTAAGGTAAAGGTGGCATCCACAGCGACTACTGGCCAATGCTTCAACATCTCTGTCTCCGTATCCTGTAATAGTGTCATTATACTTACAGAGGCCCTGATTGACTCTGGTGCAGCAGCCAATATTAACTCCGACCAGTTGGCGCGATGACTCGGTGTGCCAAGACACCAGCTCCGGTCCCCCCTCTTTGTGGCAGCTGTGGATGGGAGGCCTCAGAGCCACAGCAGGGTGACCCACCAGACAGCCCCGATCTCTCTGTTGATCCTAGAACACCATCTGGAGGATCTCCCCCTGCTGATCCTGAACCAGTCAAGCCACTCACTCATCCTCGGGCTCCCCTGGCATGTCACGCACAACCCCACCATTTCCTGGCCCACCCGATGTCTGTGCTTCCAGTCCCCCTTTTACTAACGGCATTGTGGCCCTTCTACCCTCGCCTCTACGACGGTCGAGAGTCCCAATTAAGGATTAACCGGAGAATCCAGACAAATACCAAGACCTGTGTGCTGTATTCAGTAAAGCCAAAGCAACGTGACTACCCCGGCATCGTCCATGGGATTGCGCTATCGAGTCACTATCTGGCACCACACCGCCTAGGAGCCATGTGTACCCCCTGTCGATGGCAGAAACCGACGCAATGGAGCAGTGTGTGGAAGAGACCTTACAGCAAGGCTTCATTTGCCCATCCACTTCACCAGTGTCAGCCAGCTTTTTCTTCATCCAGAAGAAGGACAGAGGACTCCGCCATTGCAATGATTACCAAGGCCTTAATGACATAACGGTGAAGTACAGATACCCACTCCCCCTGGTCCCCAGCGCTGTGGAGCAGCTTCGAGGCGCAAACATATTCACAAAACTCGACCTCCGCAGCGCCAACAACTTGATCTTTAGCCAGGAAGGATATGAGTGGAAGACAGCATTTAGCACCACCTCTGGGTACTACAAGCACTGGGTCAACCCTTATGGCCTTTTTAACGTCCCCTCCATGTTCCAGTCCTTCATTAATGAAGTGCTGAGAGAGATGCTGGGCAGATTCGTCATTGCCTACCTAGACAACATCCTCATCTACTCCTGTAGCTATGAAGAGCATGTGAAACACATGAGGACAGTACTCGAACGCCTGTTGCAACATCGTTTCTATGTGAAAACGGAGAAATGCATCTTCCACATCTCCACTGTCTCCTTCCTTGAGTACATAATTGGACCAGAGGGAATGGCAATGGAAGCGAAAAAGGTGAAGGCAGTAGCAGAATGGCCAATGCCACAGACAATTACAGAACTCCGGAGGTTCATGGGATTTGTAAACTTCTATCAACGCTTTATCAGGAACTTCCGCGCTGTCGCCTGTCCCTTGGCGCGGCTATTCAAAGGGTAACCCGAGAAATTGGGGTGGAACCCAGAAGCGCAACAGGCCTTCAATACCCTCAAGAATCTGGTCACCACTGCTCCCATTCTCAAATTACTGGACCCAGTCAAGCCCTTCATCGTCAAGGTAGACGCCTCCAAGGTGGGCGTAGGAGCGATCCTGTCGCAGTGCCATGGGACCCCTGAATAGCTGTATCCTTGTTTGTACTATTCACACAAGCTCACTGCCGCAGAGTCTAACTATGATGTCGGCAACTGGGAGCTGCTAGCAATCAAGCGAGCACTCGAGGAGTGGAGACATGGGTTAAAGGGGGCACGTCATCCATTCCTCACTGATCACTGCAACTTGTAGTTCCTGCGGAAGGCACAAAGGCTCAATCCATGGCAGGCCAGGTGGGCGCTCTTTTTTACTCGCTTTCAATTTTCCATAACCTATCGTCCAGGTTCAAAGAATGCAAAGGCAGACACATTGTCCCGACGACACGAGGTAGAGAGGGATCCAGAAGCCGAAGAACCTATCCTAGCCCTCTTCCTGAATCCTGGCTCAAATCAGGTGGCAGCTAGACCAGGAAATAGGCAAGGAGACTAAGAGGAGTCCCTCCACTTTCTTGCCAGCAGGTAAGACATTTGTTCCTGTCTTCGAGAGCGAGTGATTCTGTGGGCCCATACCTCCTTGTCAGCAGGACACCCCGGAATTAAGAGAACTACCAGCATCATCAATGGGAGGTATTGGTGGCCCCACCTAGCCACCAAAGTGGAAGCAGTGTGCAAAGTCCTAGACACCCTGACAGCTGCCTGCAGGAAAACTAAATCCACTCCCCGTCCCACCTCGACCAACCGATCTACCTACATCAGAAAGTCATACGTGCATAGTGTGTAGTAGTAGATCACTTCTCCAAGTTCTGTAAATTTGTGCCATTCTCTGCTGTACCATCTGCACTCCAAGTTGCGCACACAATATTCAAGCAGGTATTCCTTAATTTTGGCCTTCGGGAGGACATTGTTTCGGACCGAGGGCTTTAATTAACCTCCCGAGTATGGCAAGCGTTCCACAAGAAACTGAGAGCTACCGTAAGTCTCACAACGGGATACCACCCCGAAGCTAATGGGCAGGCGGAGAGAGCCATCCAAGACCTGGGAAGGTTCCTCCGAGCCTACTGCCATCAGTACCAGAGGGAGTGGTCCAGGTATCTGCCTTGGGCAGAATACGCCCAAAATTCTCTAAAGAGCGCCTCCACTAGACTTAAGGGGCTACTCCACTAGACAGTTTTTACTGTTAGAAGTTGCTGTTGGAGAGAAAATCTCTAGTGGATAACGAAACGACAGTTACTTCCAAGAGTGCAGAAAAACTTTCAGAAGTTTGTCGCAGAAGTTATTGGTGTCAAGTGGAAGGACTATTGAAAGAATGTCATAATGACTCGCGACAGTGCTCTCAGAGAATAGAACCGGTTCTATTTTGGGGAAGCTACTTTCGGGAAGCGCAATAGTCCGTGAATGGTGTGGTGTATAAAAGGGCATGTTGTGTGGATTTCTTCCTATGTGACAAAATGGCAAGCACTAGTGGCTAAGAATGGACGAAATCGGAGACATTTCAGCTGATAAACAGCTACCAAAACCAACCCAGTTTATGGGATGTTAGCTCATCAGAATATAAAGATAGGATGAAAAAAATGGCTGCTGGGCTGATCTTGCAAAACCATGTTCCAGGGACGTCGCTTGAGGTACAGCGGAAGATGCATAATTTACGGAACCAGTTCAATGGCAAGCAGTGGTGGGCGGTGGACGGAAAACTGGGGGGGCGGAAAAGATCCCTTGAAACTGATGAGATTAGTGACCCGATTTCAATCATTGTTTTTGGTCATCATGTTAGTTTCCCTTACAATGAAATGTTTAGGCGAGTGAATAATAAATTCTATAAAATGTTTAATTTGCCTTAATAGGCAACTCTTCACGAAAAAACCACTGTGGATTTTCCACGTTAAATTTTGTCACATCCTAAGCAAGTCGTCAAACCTGTGCGTTATGATTGTTTAATTGAAAAAGATTGAAATGCGCTCTTATTTGCGTTCAATTGGTGCATTTTATTTCCTCGTCTTAACGAAGACAATTAGCTACACCTGAGAGGGGAGAGTTCAAGTGTCTTTTACCAGGAAAATTGACTGAAAACAGATCAAGACTAATAAGCAGTTTAAAGACATGTTTATCGCATTCCTTGTTCTCTGTCCACCGCCCGCCACTGATGGCGAGCTATGTAAAATTAAAACCAAATCAGGACAGGGTACAGAGGTTTCCTCCTTTTTTTATTATAATGAAGGTGGCAACAACTGCCGTGACCTGTTGTCTGCTCGCCAGCAACATGGTAAATGAGGTCAAGTAGAGCGAGTAGAGACCCTCGTGTCACATGATATGGTCATCGATCGATGCTGTCAAACTGTAATGATCTCTCAAGTGGAACGTCATGAGAAATTTTTTGTCGACGGTTGCTTCCAGAAACATAGTCGACAGTCAATCGGAGCTTCTATCAGAGACTTTTTAATCTGAGGTGGATAGACGTTTGATATTTCTGTCGAGAGTTGGCTGACAGAAAGTTTCAACATAATCTCTCTAGTGGAGTAGCGCCTTAACTCTGTTCCAGTGCGTGCTTGGATGGAAATCTCCCCTGTGCCCGTGGGACCAGAGCCAGACGGAAGTCCCGGCGGTGGACGCCTGGTTCAAGGAGGCGGAGAAGGTCTGGGATACCACCAATTACCAGATCCAAAGAGCTCTCCGCCACCAGAAGATCCAGGCGGACCGGAAGCGCCAGGACTCCCCCCAGTACCAGCCGGGGGACCGTGTCTGGCTCTCGACGAGGGACCTGCGCCCCCGCCTGTCCAGTAGGAAGTTGAGCCCACGGTTCATTGGCCCCTTCCGTGTCCTTCGGAGGGTCAATGAGTCCACATATTCCATTTAATTGTTGTCAAACTACCACATCAATAACTCTTTCCATATTTCTCTGCTTAGACCGGTGACGGGGGACGAGGCTGAGGGGAGCTGAATAGCAGCGCGCAGAAACATGAGTGAGGACCGTCTGGTTTGTAAAACTGTCTCATTTGCTCAGTCACGATCACTTTATGCACCAAGAATCCAACTCAGCTCCGACTCTCCTTAAAACTGAAAGTCACATCTACGCTAACTTAACTCCAATTATTATGTTCTAAAACTAATTAATAATCAGTCATGCTAATAAACATAAGAGACAGATGACACAAGCCCTTCAGTAAAACGGAACATAACTTTTTCTTCATAATTAATAGCAAACGACAAAAGCTTCACATTTCAAAGCCCCTCAGTACCTTGGACAAAGAGAAATCCCAAGCCAAGTATTAACATGATCTAAAATTCTGGTTTGCCGATTTTATGGGTTAGAATCAATGCAATCAGTGCTCATGTTGTCAGTGCTCACTGCCCAATATTTGCGAAACAGTATACTACAGCGATACAACTATAAAACAAAGTGCCAAAAATCCCTTTAGACTAACAGGTTTAAGTCCATGCATCGCTTAAGAGTTGAGACCATTCTCTAATATACACAGAATTGTTAATTTTTTAGATTCTTAAAATGTAAGCAATGTTTTTATCGTCTTGTCAATCTGCGAAATCCAACGCGGGACGGTCCAGATCTAGACCACAATAATTTGCGGTTTTTTTGTGTAATTAGCACTTCTGGAAATCGTTGTTGTCGTCGTTATTTTTATATTTAATATCTGTGTTAGCGAACACCTAGCTAGGTGGTAGCGTGATAACAGAAACAAACATCTGAAACATAAGTACAGTGCCGTGAAAAAGTATTTGCCCCCTTCCTGATTTCTTATTTTTTTGCATATTTGTGACACTGAAATGTTTCAGATGATCAAACAAATTTTAATAGTAGACAAAGATAACCCGAGTAAAGAAAAAATGCCGTTTTTAAATGATGATTTCATTTATTAAGGGGAAAAAGCTATCCAAACCTACCTGGCCCTATGTGAAAAAGTAATTGCACCCCCCCCAAACCTAATAAATGGTTATGCCACCCTCTGCGACAACAACCGCAATCACACATTTGCGATAACTGGCAATGAGTCTTTCACATCGCTGTGGAAGAATTTTGGCCCACTCGTCTTTGCAGAATTGTTTTAATTCAGCCACATTGGAGGGTTTTCGGCCTGTTTAACGTCATGCCACAGCATCTCAATCGAATTTAAGTCCGTACTTTGACTAGCCCACTCCAAAATCTTCATTTTGTTTTGTTTATGCCATTCAGAGGTGGACTTGCTGGTGTGTTTCGGATCATTGTCCTGCTGCATAACCCAAGTGCGCTTCAGCTTGAGGTCACTAACTGATGGTCAGACATTCTCCTTCAGGATTTTCCGGTAGAGAGCAGAATTCATGGTTCCATCAATTACGGCAAGTCGTCCAGGTCCTGAAGCAGCAAAGCAGCCCCAAACCATCACACTACCACCACCATGTTTAACTTTTGGTATGATGACCTTTCTATGAAATGCTGTGTTAGTTTTACACCAGATTTAACAGGATGCACACCTTCCAAAAAGTTCAACTTTTGTCTCATCAGTCCACAGAATATTTTCCCAAAAGTCTAGGGGATCATCAAGATGTATTTTGGCAAATGTGAGACAAACCTTTGTTTTCTTTCTGGCCAGCAGTGGTTTTTGCCTTAGAACTCTCCCATGGATGCCATTTTTGCTCAGTCTCTTTCTTTTTTTTTTGAATCATGAACACTGACTTTAACTGAGGCAAGTTCTTTAGATGTTGTTCTGGGTTCTTTTGTGACCTCCTGGATAAGTCGTTGATGCGCTCTTGGAGTAATTTTGACAGGCTAGCCACTCCTGGGAAGGTTCACCACTGTTCCAAGTTTTCTACATTTGTGGATAATGGCTCTCACCATGATTCGGAGTCCCAAAGCCTTAGAAATGGCTTTGTAACCCTTTCCAGACTGATAGATGTCAATTACTTTGTTTCTCATCTGTTCTTGAATTTCCTCAGTTCACAGCATGATGTGTTGCTTTTTGAGATCTTTTAGCCTACTTCACTTTGTCAGACAGGTTCTATGCAAGTGATTTCTTGATTCAACAGGTCTGGCAGTAATCAGGCCTGGGTGTGGCTAGTGAAATTGAACTCACAAAATGTGGTTAATCACAGTTAATTCATGATGTAACAGGGGGGCAATTACTTTTTCACATAGGAGCAGGTAGGTTTGGATAGCTTTTTCCCCTTAATAATTGAAATCATCATTTAAAAACTGCATTTTGTATTAACTCGGGTTATCTTTGTCTAATATTAGAAATTCTTTGATGATCTGAAACATTTAAGTGTGACAAATAGACAAAAAAATAGGACCAAGGGTCCTGTAGCTTACCGGCAAGCAGTCTTACAGCGATGACACAAGTTATGAAAATTTCATGTGAAGTTTGACATTTGGATCAATGAAAATCAATGTCAAGGTCACTAAATAAAAGTTCACATACATTTATAACACCTTCTGTAATACAATCCTAAGCTCTGTAGCAGTTTTGGTGATATGTCAATATGTATTCAATATGTCAATTGTGAACTATAAAGTCAAGTTGCTGTCAGCAAATGGACTTCATATATGACTTTCTAAATGTCTCTATACAAACCTTGGCTCAATCTGTGACCATTTTGGTGATACAAGTCATTGTAATTTCACTGTCGAGTTTGACCCTCAAAGGTCACTGACAGTCAAGTTGAATGTCACCAAATGAAAGTTCATATGTGACTTCCTAGAAGTCAGTAACACAAACCTAGACTCCATCTGTGACCGTTTTGGCAATACAAGTCATTGTAATTGTATTATGGCAAGTTTGACCTTCAAATGTCATCAACAGTCAAGCTGAATGTCACCAAATGAAAGTTCATATGTGACTTCTTATGTGAGTAACACAAACCTAGGCTCCATCAGCGACCTTTTCAGTGACAGAAGTCATTGAATTTTCTCTAGGTCAAGTTAAACCTTCGAAGGTCAATATGAAGGTCAACCAATGAAAGTTCACACATGACTTCCTATACGTCTCCAGTACAAACCTATGCTCAATCTGTAACGATTTTGCTGATATAAGTCATTGAAATTTCACTGTATAGTTTGGCCATTGAAGGTCACTGAAGGTCAAGTTCAAGGTCACCCAGTGAAACTTCATACATTACTTCCTAAATGGCCACAATACAAACCTAAGCTCTTTCTGTACTAGTTTTGGTGATACAAGTCATTGAAATTTCACTATGTGAAATTTGACTTTCGAAGGTCACCGAAGGTCAAGTTCAAGGCCACCAAATGAAAGCTCATGTATGACTCCCTATACATCTCCAATACAAACCGAAACTATCTGTAACCATTTTGCTGATATAAGTCATTGAAATTTCACTGTGAAGTTTGGGCATTCAAGGTCACTGAAGGTCAAGTTCAGTGTCACCAAATGAAACTTCATACATGACTTCTTATATGCCCGCAATACAAACCTAAGCTCTATCTGTAATAGTTTTGGTGATAGAAGTCATTGAAATTTCACCATGTGATGTTTGACCTTTGAAGGTCGCCAAAGGTCAAGTTCAAGGCCACCAAATGAAAGTTCATGACTTCCTATAAGTGTTCAATGCACATATGTTCCCAATCTTCAATATTTTCAAGCCTAGAAACCTTTCAAAATTGTAACATTTTGCTTGACCTCAAGTTTGACCTTTCAAGGTCATCTGAGGTCAACTTTAACACAGCCAAAATATAGGTCATATATTACTTCCTATATGTCAGTAATACAAACTTAATCTCTATCTGCAACCATTTAGCTTCCACAGGTGATTTGGCCCATTCTCCATAAGACCCAATGTTAAGTACAGCGCCCCCATTAGACCCACTTCCGTTGATTTAATCAAAATGGCACTCGCACTGTACATAAAGTGTATCAAGGTGAGTTGATTGCCAGATTTAGAAAAAAAGTTATCAGACAGTTTTTGAGAAATAATTTTTTGAAATTTCAAGTCATGTCTTTTAACATTGTTAATATGTTCCCTGACCTCGAGTTTGACTTTTCAAAGTCATCTGTGGTCAAATTTAATATTGCCAACATATAGGTCATATATGACTTCCTATATGTCGATAATACAAACTTAATCTCTATCTGCAACCATTTGGCCTCCACAGGCCATCTTGCATATTCATAAAGTACAGCGCCCCCAATAGACCCACTTCTGTTGATTCAATCAAAATGGCGCTCGCACTGTACATTGATGGTACCAAGGTAAGTTGATTGCCTGATTTAGAAAAAAATTTACCGCGCAGTTTTTTAGAAATAATTTTTTCAAATTTCTCAGTCCCATCTTTAACATTGGAGCCAAAATTTCAAGGGCCCACAAAACGGTCAAAAATGATTCAATCAAAAAAAAAAAAAAAAAAACAGTCTGGAGATCTGGTCTAATAGTATGTTACTGCAAATTTACACGAAAATTCATCTGGCCAAAAAAAAGATAAAAAATGTTCCGGACGACAGACGACCGACGCCACACCACGACAATAGCTTACCGGCCCTAATAAGCTAAAAATAAGAAATCAGGAAGGGGGCAGATACTTTTTCACGGCACTGTATATGCTGACAAAGTGATTTCAAATTACGCCGTGTATTATATTATCTCTCCAGAACTTGACCTTTGTCTGCAATGCGAGCACAAACATATTCACAATTTATTGGCGAAAGAATTACGAATTCAACCTCTACCAATACCGAATGAAATCAACCCCCAAGCTTAAACCAGGAGCAGTGCCAAAAGGGATTTTGCTGGACTAAGTTCCGAGAAGCATCAAGTACGAGGGGCAGCTGAGAAAGGAAAAAGATTAGGGTGAGTTGAATGCTTTCTGCTGTTTATAGCTAACACTGGCTAATTCCAGCTCGCTGGCCGGGAGCAGGCGGGGTAGGTGGCTGATGGTACAGTGCTCCACGTCCACGGTGCCTGCTGCATCTGCGAGGTAGCATATGATCTTCTACATCTTCACCTACATACTGATGCAATGAAAACGAAATTGATTGTTTGATTTATTGTCACGCTCCCTAGGGCTAGTAAACTCGAATCTGGTTGATTAATGGCTCCAGGCTAAAGTTGGAGCGGCTATGTTTTTGCAACAGTGAGCAAAGTGATCAGTAACATTATCTATTGCAATGTATTACATGAAAACCGTGTTTTCAATCGTTGTTTTCAATAAATTAGACTGGCCCGTGGCATTGTCAGCGTGCTTGTTCTGAAAGTTGCTTTGGCCAGGCAGGCCATGGAAGGGGGTGGGTGGCGTAGACGCAGGTTCGCGCTCGGAGATTATTGGGGACAAATGCCGTCTGCTCCGTAGAGGCAGAGGGAGTGTGGAACATATATTGTGGCGTTGCCACAAATTAACTAAGTCTTGGGAACGACTCATATCTAGTGACCACAGAATAGCTAAATTATGAGAACGGCTTGTATTTTGTGGCCAGGAGATGGTTAAATCGTGGGAAAGAGATTGCTAAATTGTGGTAACGATCTATATTTTGTGGCCACGAGGTGGCTAATTCGTGGGAACGAGTTACTAACTTGTGGCAACGACATAACTAATTTGTGGGAACAAGTTACTAACTCATGGGAATGAAATGACTAATTCGTGGGAACGAGTTATATCTTGTGGCCACAAATTATTTTTTTCTCTTGTCATTGCACTTCCCGGGCTCTGTATCAACACAATCCAGGTCTGATATTAATTTTAAAAAAAACTTTGCTTCCTCAGAGTCGGCCATGGCTAGCTTGTTCACCAAAAAAACCAATTAATTTACGTCAAAATTTGAGAGGCTACTATAGCAGAAATGAAAAAGAGAATAGGACAGCAATGCATGCGAATGCTGCTCATTTTAAACAAGCGGGTCGTAATGTTAGTGCATTGAGTTATGTTGGCATTGAAAAAGTTGAGAAACATCCCAGGGGGGTTGATCTCATAAGAAGGCTCCTACAACGAGAAACTTATTGGATTTATTTTCTGAATACCATGTCTCCTAAAGGTTTAAATGAGGAATTTGACATAAAACCCTTTCTGTGACTGACCTTTGCCTTCCTGCCCAGTACTTCTGCATGCATATGTCATTTATTTTTAACACTAAAAATGTCTTTACATCTCTTGTTGTATGCTATGTTATGTATATTTGCATTGCGTCATTTTTTCTATGATGAATCTTGACTATGTATTATTGAGTGTATTTGTGTGCCTTAATTGGCTGACAGTGATGTCAGAATGATGTCATTGGCCTACTGCCTTTATGTATACCTGTCTACGGGTCATGTAAGTCATTTGCCTGTTGAAGACCCAGCTGGGTTGAAACATTGCCTGCTTTTGCAGTCAATAAAGTATTGGGAGCCAGTGTGCAGACATTTATCATTTTTCATTGTCAAGATCTAAGAATAGGTAATAGTTTTAAGAATAAACTGTTATGATTCTGCCATGTCTGTCTTGTTTCTGCCATGTTTATTATGATTTTGCCATGCTTGTTATGTTTTCCCTAGTCCCTGTTATGTTTATTATTATGTCTGTTAGGTTTTGCCAGGTTCTGTTTAGTTTTTGTACTTTGCCATGTTTTCGTTTTTGCCATTCCCCATCCACTTTTCTGTTATAGTCCGGTCCACGTTGCCATGCCTTTCATTGCACTTTGTCTCCCCTGTCTGGTCTCTTGTTAAGTTACAGCTTCTCCCCAGTCCCGCGTGTCACATGCTTAGGTGATTTCATGGTTTCTGGGTTTCAAAGATTCCTTCCAATCTCGTTTGCTTCCTTCGCCTCTCTTTTCTATTTTACTAACCAATACTAACAGTTTGTTGTTTTTGTTAAAGTTACTAACCCAGACTAACATTGTATATAATACTAACTTACTAACGAGCACTAGGGATTGTATAGCTGCACTTACTAATTGATTAACAAGCTCTCAGCTTTTCGCCCTATTCTAGTCTCCGCCTCTTGCCTTCACTTAGTCTTTGCTGCAATTCAGCGGATCCTCCGCACCTGCTCCACTCTGTCCTGCTTCTCATTATCTGTGCACGTTACCGTTCCCTAACCGGAGCTGTATGTTTTGTCATAGACTGTCTCGTGTTCCCTGTCCGCGTTTTGGCTTTTGCCAATTTCATGTTGTTAGGAACTTCCTCATGTTCAGCCCTTTGTTCATTAGCCTGATCCAGCTCACCTGTTCCCTATCATAGCATGTGACTGCCCGTTTGTATATTTAAGTAGTCTTTTCACAGCCAGTCCTTTGTCAGAACATTCTCCTTTGTCTGCTTGTGCCACGCTTCTCTCGCCTTGTATTCATAGTGATTACCTTTCTGACTGGACCGTCCTTGACTTTCGATTTTTGCCTATTCCCTGTACTTTGCCACATCCATCGTTACCGAATCCTTTTTTTCGTCCGACTCTGTATTTTCTGATTGGTGCCCTGGTTACGATTCTGGATTTTGCCCTTTGGATTCTGATTATTGGATTGTGGACTTTATACCGTTGCCTGCTCTGTTGGGGGTTCCCCCCCCTCCAGAAATAAAGCCTCCTTTTTGTATTCACTGGTTCTCGTTTGTGGTTCCTGGCGTAATCCTCACATTAACATCATTGGGGTCATAGTTAATAACTATGTTACTGAAAAAACCAAAACTAGATGAATTGAGAACCATACTCACAAAATCCATTTCGTATCAACACACCCCATTTTAGGGTTTACAACGGTTGGTTGATGCAAGTGATGAAGATGTTACTGGTGTCGACACATCCTGGTTTTTTCACTGAATGTTGGCCATACCCCAGGGCAAATTTCAGGGAATTCCCTTAGTGTGTCATGGCTGGGAACTTTGTCAAATGTACCGACGTTTAAACACGCGGCCGTTGGAAATCTCCATTTTAGAACGTATTTTTTGAACAAATATCTTCCTACCTTGGCAGTATGACATCAATTTCAACAAATTCTTATTTCATTCATTAGGAAAAAATATCAGCTACAATGTGCATTGCTCAGCACAAGATTAGGGAGCTTGTCAATATAGTGAAGGCATTCAAATTTGAACAGGCATTCAAAAATAAACAAGTCTCTATTCGTGTTCAGATAAAAAACGAACGGCAGTGTTCAAAAATGAACGAGCATGCGTTCATTTTGCATTCAAAAATGAATAAGCATGCGTTCATTTTTGACCGGACGGCATCCAAAAAAGAACGCAGCTACCCTCTCTCACATTACAAAATGACTCTGCTCTCCACTTCACAAAAGTTACACCAA
Source organism: Gymnothorax javanicus (assembly GCA_029692085.1). NCBI lineage: Eukaryota > Metazoa > Chordata > Actinopteri > Anguilliformes > Muraenidae > Gymnothorax > Gymnothorax javanicus. The sequence continues at coordinate 56,139,302 of CM056193.1, forward strand.
CATGCGTAAATATTTCCTTCTTACGAGAAAAAAATTCCCCGTCTCCCATCCTGCAAAATTTAGAAGTATATTGTAAGGTACATGCCTATTAAACGATAGTTTTCACATCGACTAAAAAATCCTACCAAATCTCCAGTTTCGAGATTATATCTTTACCGATCGTCAATCTTCCGCTATATGCTTACACTTTTCATCGAGTTTGATGAGATGCTTTGACACATTCCACACTCAAGACCGGAGATAAATTGTGATTCAATGGTACTGGGGTATGTTCAGTCAGCCAAAGCATTCAAATGTTGCTGAGTGAATACTTTACTGGAAGTTCCTTCTTATATAAAAAAAGCATTTTAGAATTCCAAATTATGATGTGACCACTAGGCAATTTGTATGCAAAAGATTGTAAATAAATTAAATTAAACACAATGCAAAAACTATAATTTTAATGTATCACATCATCTGCGCGACAGCCCAAGTTTAATTCTACTATTCTGTGCGTATAAGAAGTAGAATAACTTAGTCCCGCTCATATCAAATTGCAAAATTATCCGCAATATTAATCCTTTCTTTTTAAACCCGTGAACACGCAAGCCAAAAAAAAAAAGCCACACTTTAAAGCCCACTACGTACACGATGAGTTCTGCAATGATATTCAGATTTTGTTCCATTGATTGTCGCAGATTTTTTACCATTGTACCATATTATATATTGTTCTAATTTATTGTACAGTATTTTTTTCAGATTGAAGTCACAACACATGAAACCGCCGCTCTGTGGGAGCTGCCGGCGACAAGTCCAGATCTAGATAAGCAGATGAGCAAAGTAAAACCTCTGCATGTGCACAGTAGGCTATTATAAAATCAGCATGTCTGAATGTTAATAAATATTTATCTGCCCCCCCTTCCCCCTTTATGAATACAACCCTTATTATAAGAGTGTTATCAGCTCAATTAATGAATAAGATTGATTGCAAGATACAGGCCCGGCGCTAGAACAGGGAATTGGGGGGGCACAGACACGTCCCTTTATGACAATTAGGATAGTCCTGGCTAGTTTTCAATCATTTTCCTTTATTGACGCGTTTTCCAATTATCGTAACTGACAACTGAAGACACGATTTTTCTCCATATGCGATCTAACAGCTATGAAATCATGGGCTAAATTAGTGGTGGAACCAGAACTGAGAACTGGGGTGCACAAAACATCCATTTAAAACAATTATTTGTCCTGACTTGTTCTCAGTCATTTTTATGATTAACAAAAGGTTCACTCCAAGAGCACTCCACACTTAACAGGTGCTGCTTGTTCTCCCCGATTAGGTAAGACGACACTCATTCATCTGGATGCATATTTTCTGTATTTAAATCAATGTTATTGCATACCTGCGGAAATACCTTGAGCCACATGCTTTTTTTAGCCTATTTAACTGCCGAGTGCCACTTTTTTTTTATCAACCCACGCAATACCGAGAATGAAAGGCGATATTTAATTGGAACGCTGACCAGTTCATTCAACGCAAAGCATTTGCCTATGAATAAGTAAATCATTTTTCCGTACTGAATTTAGCCCATGATTTCATCGCTGTTAGATCACATATGGAGAGAAACCGCATCTTCAGTTGTCAGTTATGATAATTGAAAAACGCGTCAATAAAGAAAAATGATTGAGAACTTGCCAGGACAAAAGGGACATGACTGTGCCACCCCAATTCCCTGTTCTAGCGCCGGGCCTGGAAGATCAACGACTAAGTAGTCTTGTGATGCCACGGGGATTAGCTGGTTCAGGGATACGAGATCACGGAGTGAGACCTGAATTCATGCGACACGCTGGAATACTGCTGAAAAGAATTTTGGATGATGTGCACGATTAATACTTAATTTGTTCAGTCGACTAAGTTTAATATGTTTTTGTTTAGATAACCAGAGTATGTTTTTGTTCAGAGAACAGGAGTAGGTCATATATAATCCCATTCCTGAAGCATCACCTAAATTGGCAAATGATCTTTAGCAGGCGGATTATACCTAGTATATGAAAAAAAAAAACTAACAATGACAATGAGAACAATTTCACTTTATATGAAAAAAAAAAACTAACAATGACAATGAGAACAATTTCACATTATATGGGGAAAAAAAAAAACCTAACAATAACAATGAGAACTATTTCACTTTAAGGAACTGAGAATTTAAAATAGGCCTGTACAAGCGTTTATATAATCCGTCACCAATATTCAGTTGTCGTTCACAAAAGAATATCCGCGCCCATAATCTAAAATCTCACTTCACACATAGATGAACGCATCAGGCCTTGGGCAGGAATCGGAGAATGAACGTATCAGAAAATGAACGGAAGGGTGTTCATCTTCGAACGCAGTGACCAGGTTTGCAGCCTCGAACGCATCCAAAAATGAACAGGCATCTGTTCAAAAATGAATGTGTTCACTGTTCAGAATATTGACAAGCTCCCTTATAATCACTGGTGACACTTCGTGGGGCCCCAGAATGGGTGACCCCTCCCAAAAACTAAAAAATGTAAAAAAAAAAAAAAAAAAAAAAAAAAATCAGTTTTTTTGTCATAAAGAAAATTGATATCGCAGGTTTCTCTGGTGGATTCATGAACCCATGGGGTGGTTTATCAGTGCTGAAAATTATTTTGAAATTGGTGGTTTGGGCCAGAAAACGCCCTTAATGGGACTCCACCTTTGGCTTCTGCGCAAGGGGTAAAGAAAAATAATCACATGCTTGTCCCCACCGGCCGTGTAACGCCACGCCTCCAGCGCTCCCAGTCACGGTCTATTAAGACCCAGCCTGTGCATGTGTATATGCAACTAGATAAAATGAAATGAAAAACACTGGACTGGTGTCACACATCAACCTACAAGCATGACCATTATTTATTTAATAAATTATTATTTTGTTTTCGGGTGTTTGTTGTCAGGAAATTCTTAATCGTTAATTTAAATTTAATTTTTTGAATTTTAACTAACTGAATTTATATAGGAGAGTTGTATAATTATGTCTGAGGAATGCTGTTTTCATATTTTGAACACGTATTTGTACGTTGAATTCCTATAGTGCTCTTTATTCTAGATTATGGCCATTTTTATTTTAATATTTAAATGTTCATCTTGGTTCATAATAATTACCAGTATTAATTTATTTCACAGTAAAATATTATGTATGATAAAAATCGTGAACATAATCTCTGTATTCCACCTCTATACTAGTCCAAGTAGTTTTATCACTGCGATGCTACTGTAACTCAACTGGCTTTGTCTTCATTAGGCTATATTGATTAGTGTTAGTACTGTTAGCTAAGTGTCTTAAGACTTGAACATAAAGGGCTCTAATTTCTTGGCGCAGCGCAGGGTGGCGCAGCGTGGCGCAGCCCACGCAGTGGTAATTTAGTGGGGCGCAACACCGCGCGCAGCCACTTTGTCAATTTGGTAGACGGACATGCGCCGAGATGGGTGTGGCGGCGTAGTAGGGGGAAGTGTCACATATTCATCATGACGCAGTGACAATTTCGTGGCAAAAGGCTCCGCTGAAAGTGCACAGAGAGCTCGCCAGCTTTAACCTGGTTTACTTTCTGTGCAGTGGTAATTTGGCTGACCGGCGCACAGTGCGCACACATCACCGAAACCTCACAGGCAGGTTTCCAGTATGTCAGGCACATTTCAATGCAATAAATAATTACAGCAACCACTATTTAATGTAACTATCTGAATCAGCACATAAATTATAGTATCTACATCGATTGTCCTGATGTCAGATCAAAGGCGGTTGGCACGCATAATGGAAACTCGACCTGTTTCGCAGCTGAATCTGTGATGCAAACTAACGACTTTACATCTTTCTCAGCCAACCACAAACTGCCTCGGTATCAGCTAGTGCGTATATATAAATAAATAATGCTTGCGTTCTATGCTCAGTAAAGCCGCTTGCACACTGGACACAATACAAATTTTTTGCACGACTGATTACATTCAAAGTCAATGCAAAGACATTCGCGTCTTTGCATTGACTTTGAATGTAATCTGTTGTGCGAAAAATTAGTTTCGCGTCCAGTGTGCAAGCGGCTTAATACTATTATTGTCACTTAGGTTTTATCGTTTTTAGTGGGGGAAAGGAATACAGCCTGATTGCTATGATCTCGTAGTCGTACTGAGTTAAGATCACATATTGAAAATAAATGTGTAACGTACCTTGCATTGTTGTCCATGCATGTTAATCCCAAAATTTTAAGCAGCAACAGGGTATAATAATAGGAACACGCTATCCATCGTTTCTCTTCCCAATGATGCAGGCAGAAGAAGTAAATGAGTAACCGTCGTATTTCATTCCAACTCCATAAGTTTGAATGATCTGGCGTAGTTTCATTTTGAAATTCCATTCAAGTTCGCTAATGGTAATAATTCGCGAATGCCCTAGCTAGCCAGCTAACTCATATTCGTAATGCTTAATATAGACGTAAGCGATGCAGAAAACATGCCTGAAGCAGCAAAGTAAAATGCAACATTAACGCATCATGCAGATATAGGACAGAGGCTTCTTTATTCCAACAATTTAGAGGTGAGGAGAGGAGCTCATTTGATTGGTGAAGATTTGACTCGGCTGTGTTAAATCCACTCACGCCTTCACTCCTCCCTCTTTGCCACTTGCGCCAGCAGGAGGGACAGAGGCGGGACAAAGGAGTACTTGCGCGCAAGCATAAATTGTAAAATACGCCTGGATACACCCGTTGCAAGGGGCGCCCCCATTCGCCGTGCCTGCGCCTGGTCAACAAATTTAGAGCCCAAAAGGTTAAAATGCAGATACAGACATTTTTATTAAGTTTTGCTTTGCTGCTGCTCAAATGTTGTTTTTGGCTACACGTTCGTCAGCCAAACTAAATAATAATAAAAACATTTCAAAGGAAATGCAGAGTTTTGTATTTCATGATAGAAGTGGGACAGATGGGTTGCAGGTATGGTATTAATGGATCAAGCCAGAATCAAAATTGATTTTTCAGATAAATGCGGGTAATGGGTCGACCTGTGCAGGACTCTTGCCAGACTTATCCAAATTTCTGCAGCGCATTTTCAGCACTTCATACATAGGTTCTATTTTGTGTGATGGAACGAAAATCCATGCACGTTTAAACTTGATATAATAGTCACCACTGAATTTCGTTCATTGATTTCTCTTCAATGCTGTTTTTCCTATAAAACTCCAATACTTTTGAGGACAAAAGAAATCAACTGACCCCTCAATTAGCCTTGGCGTGAGTATGTGATGAGTGAATTTTCATTTTTGGGTGAACTATACCTTTAATAGGTTAAGGTTGGTCCTTTCTCACTTTTCTTGCTCCTGTTCTAGTAGGGTATCTGTTCATGAATGTTCCATGTCTTGCAATAATTTGAAAATCTTGCATCAATGTGACTCGAGGGGTTGGATATGAAAACGACACCCCTGAATCCAGCAGCACAAAAAGTACATTGGCATCCTGCCACTATTTTTCTCTCATATAAAATTAAGCTGACAGATCACAAAAAGTTTCAGACTTCAAAGTTCTTAGGAACTTTCAGTTGAGGGATTCTAAACTAATAAATTAAATTATAATAAGGGTTTTCAATGTCCCGAAGGCATTTTTTCTTTTTTGTGCTTCTTGCTTCCTCATTTGGAATTGCTGTCTCAACAAAAGAGCACGGCCAGCGATAGCATGGCATCAGAGATGGTGCTATAAAGAGCATGGATGCCTCAAAATATCAAATGATATTATTGATACAGTATTAATGACATTAGATACTACACAAGGAGATTGTAGATTTAAGTTTTTGGTGGTACATAACAGTTTCTTAAGAAAAGAATTACGAGTTGATTAAGAGCATTTACGGTAACCCTAAAGATGGAAGGAGGATGAGTTGGATGTCTGGCAGGAACCTCACAAAAATGATGAGCAAAGGCAAACTGACAGTTAAGAAAGGTTTTCGCACCCATACTTTGCCTCAATGATAGCACTGTGCTGTACCCTCTATTTACTGAACTGCATCAATTATTTCTGCAAACAATGGAAAAGGTCTGTCAGTAAAATACCATACTTTTCCAGGAAGAATGGATCATCTTCAGAATAAAAAAGTTCCTGTAAAAGATGGCAAATCTCACTGAAAGAGTGAAAGATATTTTCTTACCATTCTCATTTAAAAATCACCAAGGGACCCATTCAAGTATTTGTTTAATTGCAATCTTATGTATCAAAGAAATATTATTTTAATGTTGGCCTGCGTACAGATGCTTGGAATAATCTAACTGATTATTCACATCATTCATGAAGATTGCAAACATGGTGATCAATCTCAGAGACCTCATTTATAAAATTAATCTCCACCAATCTGATATGCAAGTGCCCTGTCAGACAGTCCTGGCTGTGTGGTTCCTCAATGACCACTCAATTCTATGCATACCGTGCATTCCAATGCCAAAACGAAGTTTGACTCGCAAAACTAAGAACGGCTGCATCCCGATCAGTGTTTCACTGTTGTTTCCAGCCAGTGGTGGCTGGTGAACTGGTGATAGGGGAAGCTCAAACCATCCCTTAAAAATAATGATTGGTCATGACCTGTTTTCAATCATACATTTAAATGACCATTACAGAAATGCCGAAAACTCTCAACATTATCAGGTGTGGCCAGTTTTCATTAATAACGCATACCTGTCAACTCTCACGCATTCAGCGTGAGTTTTAGTGGCATATTTACGTTCGCCTGCTGTAGTCAGCAATTATTCAATCATCACGTATGTAAGAGATTCTTGCACGGAATTGAAGTCCTTGTGCATCGAGGTTTATCACTTTCACCTGCATTTTGGGGTTGGAGGCAATGCATGTGTTTCACGATCATTTAAATTGTTTAAATTAAAAATAAGATCATTTGAAATGTCTTTATGCAATTCCATTGCTTCCAACCCCTCAGTAAAGAAAAGCATGAGAAGTCCGGAGTCATGATCGGTTTCCATATTAGCCCATTAGTGTTGAAATCCACCAAAACGCATGTGAAACTGATAGACCTCCATGCACATGGACTTCAACTCCACACGAGAATCTCTTACATACACGTTGATTGAATTAATAATTAAGATTAATTAGACAATTTGAGGGAGATGCTATATGGTCAGTAGTGTTTGATGACCAGATGGTTGGAATAGCCAAGGTTGATGTGCGTTTTTACTCGGGCCAGTAGGCCACGAGTCTAAGTTTCGGCTCCGGATCTTCTTTTTTTTTTTTCGGGGTTGCGATTGTCCTGCTCATGCGTGCGCACGGTTTCACGATTGGCCCATAGATATATATATATACAAAACCAGTGAAGTTGGCACGTTATGTAAATCGTAGATAAAAACAGAATACAATGATTTCCAAATCCTTTTCAACTTATATTCAATTGAATACACTGCAAAGACAAGATGTTTAATGTTCAAACTGAGAAACTTTTTTTTTTTTTGCAAATAATCATTAACTTAGAATTTAAAGGCAGCAACACATTGCAAAAAAAAGTTGGCACAGGGGCCTTTTTTTTACCACTGTGTTACATCACCTTTCCTTTTAACGACACTCAGTAAACGTTTGGGAACTGAGGAGACCAATTTTTGAAGCTTTTTCAGGTGGAACTCTTTCCCATTCTTGCTTGATGTACAGCTTAAGTTGTTCAACAGTCCGGGGTCTCCGTTGTCGTATTTTACGCTTCATAATCGCCACACATTTTCAATGAGAGACAGGTCTGGACTACAGGCAGGCCAGTCTAGTACCGCACTCTTTTACTACGGAGCCATGCTGTTGTAACACGTGCAGAATGTGGCTTGGCATTGTCTTGCTGAAATAAGCAGGGGCGTCCATGAAAAAAGACGTTGCTTGGATGGCAACATATGTTGCTCCAAAACCTGTATGTACCTTTCAGCATTAATGGTGCCTTCACATATGTGTAAGTTGCCCATGCCTTGGGCACTAATACACCCCCATACCATCACAGATGCTGGCTTTTGAACTTTGCACCTATAACAGTCCGGATGGTTCTTTTCCTCTTTGGTCCGGAGGACACGACGTCCACAGTTTCCAAAAACAATTTGAAATGTGGACTCGTCAGACCACAGAACACTTTTCCACTTTGCATCAGTCCATCTTAGATGAGCTTGGGCCCATGAAGCCGGCGGCGTTTTCTGGGTGCTGTTGATAAATGGCTTTCGCTTTGCATTGTTGAGCTTTAACTTGCACTTGCAGATGTAGCGACGAACTGTAGTTACTGACAGTGGTTTTCTGAAGTGTTCCTGAGCCCATGTGGTGATGTCCTTTACACACTGATGTCGGTTTTGATGCCGTACCGCCTGAGGATCGAAGGTCACGGTCATTCAATGTTGGTTTTCGCCTTGTAAACTTACGTGCAGTGATTTCTCCAGATTCTCTGAACCTTTTGACGATATTACGGACCGTAGATGATGAAATCCCTAAATTTCTTGCAATAGCTCGTTGAGGAATGTTGTTTTTAAACTGTTCGACAATCAGCTCACGCATTTGTTCACTAAGTGGTGACCCTCGCCCCATCCTTGTTTGTGAATGACTGAGCATTTCGGGGAAGCTGCTTTTATACCCAATCATGGCACCCACCTGTTCCCAATTAGCCCGTTCACCTGTGGGATGTTCCAAATAAGTGTTTGATGAGCATTCCTCAACTCTCTCAGTCTTTTTTGCCACTTGTGCCAGCTTTTTTGAAACATGTTGCAGGCATCAAATTCCAAATGAGCTAATATTTGCAAAAAATTACAAAGTTTACCTGTTCGAACATTAAGTAACTTGTCTTTGCAGTGTATTCAATTGAATATAGGTTGAAAAGGATTTGCAAATCATTGTATTCTGTTTTTATTTACGATTTACACAACGTGCCAACTTCACTGGTTTTGGGTTTGTAGAACACTACATTGCTGATAGGGTACGCTCAAGTGAAGCATCTGTTTCAGGAGCGTATACACCCGGCAGTTAAATTCGCACGTACACTCCCATTCATTTTTGCCTACTGTAAAATTATATTTTCAAAAACACTTGCGTGTGAGTCGGGGTGATTTTGGTATCGCTGTGCAGAGCAACATTTTCTCTCCCTAAACATGTGCTTTTTTGGAGGATGGAAAGCGGCACACTTACTAAAGGGAAGATCGAAATGTTACTCGGTGTCAACATTAAAGTGCGAGCAGAGAAGTTCAGCTAAGGTGACCGAGGCTTTTAATGACCCTCTTATAAGATAATTGCTTTGAAGTTTTCGCCATTATAAGCAATGTTGATGAATGTTTGTATACATTATCAAATTACTCTCTGGTTTCCTCACTTCATTGTACCCTGATTGAGCATATTTTCCGTTGACCGAGTTGTTCATACTGAATCATATGGCTAATGCCAACGTTGTTAAAAGGAAGCGCTAGTTAACTCTGACTACTCCTTTACTAAGTGTCATCTTTGCCCCTGTCCCATTATAACACTGCTTTCAAAAAATAATCACTGCACAGCACGGATCGAGGGGATAGAGAGAGGTTTTTTTTCTCCTGATTTCTAACAGCCAAGCCTTTCTCCCCTCCCTGTCTTTAGAAACTCTGTGTAAACAGACAAAGCGACTTGTCCATTGTTTTAAATATTATGCAGGTAAGAAATATTGTCCTTGAATGTCAATTACAAGTAGCTAGCTAGTTAGCCACCTTATTCATTTTATTGACTGCTTAGTCAATGCAGTCCCCGCGACGGTAAAGGTACCAAGGTAGCTCGCTGGAGACCGTTATCGATCGCTAGCGTTTTGCGGTCTATTTAAGTCAATGGGACAGCTAATTAGCTAGCTAGCAAGCGAATGCGATTTTTTTCTTTTAAAGTGTCAAATTTGCGTTTCTACGTTAACTTACGCATGAAATGTTTTATTACAGCCCTTCAAATGACTATTGCTGCAAAAGGCAGCCGCATGTCTCGGCATTTTAATGCTTATATTGACTTCTTTGAAATTGGCCTCATAGGAAACCATTCATTTTATGAAGAAGTTGGGTGTATCAATATGGCGGCCGGGTGCTTCACTTTGGATAATGTAAATATGACATCATCAGCAATCTAGTGTTCTAAATATATATATCTATGGATTGGCCCAGGCCTACACCTGTCCCGAGTACAGGCTCTGAGGAGCCTCTTATTCAAAAAAATCTTTCCTGGTAAAGCAATGAGAAGGGCGTGGACGACGGGCAATTCCGAGATCCTTGTACTATCCATAGGTCAAAGAGCTTAGGGGCCCTTTTGTAACGATTTAAGTGCTTGGTCTGAAGTGGGTGGCACAAGTGCATTTAGGGCGTGTCCAAATCCATTTTTGCCAGTTTAATGGCGGGTTATCAGGGCTCAAAGTAAGGCATAAGATCCAAAGGGGTCATACTTAATTTCTTAATTAATCATAGGCATGCTTTGGGTGTAACGTGAAATAAACCAGTCAGAGTGTCATCTCTCATGCCCTTTAAAAGCCAGATGCTCTTGCCCCTTGGTGAACTACTATTGTCAGGGCGGATTTTCCAAATGCTGGGAAAAATACGGCTCTGCAGAGATGGGTTAACTTGTGCCCAGAGTGAAGGCATGCGGGCAAACCACTGTTGAAACCTGATCTCTTTAATGCTCAAAAATGTTCGCCTATAAGAAATTTATTTTCAAATATTGTTCAAAATTGTTTCATTCGTATTGCAATGAAAAAACTCTCCATACACCGTGAATCCTGGGGTCGCACTCAAATGTGTATATAAAACAAGGAAACGAAATTTTAAACAATAATTAAATAAATTTTAAGTCAGGGTCATGGGTAAAAACATAATTATATGCGGACGGGGCAACGGCCGAGAGAAATTAAACTGAGCTAGGAAAATAACAGCTTGGGAGACAGAAACAAAATAATGTTATTTTGATTACTCTATTGTAACCTTGAATAATATCTGGCAGGAGTGAAATGAACTTGCTACTGCTTTATTGGCAGTGAGGCTGGGAAAGACTTACAGTGCTGTGAAAACTTACAGTAAGTGCTGTGTGCACTTACAGTGCCCCCTAAATCCTAATAACTGGTTGTGCCACTCTCGGCGACAACAACTGAAATCAAATGTTTGCAATAACTGGCAATGAGTCTTTCACATCACTGTGGAAGAATTTTGGCCCACTCTTCTTTGGAGAATCAAGAAATCACTTTAATAGAACCTGTCTTTCAAAGTGAAGTAGGCTAAAAGATCTCAAAAAGCAACATGTCCTGCCGTGAACTAAAGAAATTCAAGAACAGATGAGAAACAAAGAAATTGACATCTATCAGTCTGGAAAAGGTTGCAAAGCCATTTCTAAGGCTTTGGGACTCTGGTGAATCACGGTGAGAGCCATTATCCACAAATGGAGAAAACTTGGAACAGTGGTGAACCTTCCCAGGAGTGGCCAGCCTACCAAAATTACTCCTAGAGCACATTGACGACTCATCTAGGAGGTCACAAAAGAACCCTAAACAACATCTAAAGAACTGCAGGCCTCACTTGCCTCAGTTAAAATCAGTGTTCATGATTGAACAATAAGAAAGAGACTGGGCAAAAATGGCATCCATGGGAGAGTTCCAAGTTAAAAACCACTGCTGACCAAAAAGAACACAAAGGCTCGTCTCACATTTGCCAAAATACATCTTGATGATCCCCAAGATTCTTGGTAAAATATTCTGTAGACTGACGAGACAAAAGTTGAACTTTCTGGAAGGTGTGCGTCCCGTTACATCAGGCGTAAAACTAACACAGCATTTCATAAAAAGAACATCATACCTAAAGTCAAACATGGTGGTGGTAGTATGATGGTTTTGGGCTGCTTTGCTGCTTCAGGACCTGGACGACTTGTCGTAATTGATGGAACCATGAATTCTGCTCTCTACCAGAAAATCCTGAGGGAGAATGTCCAACCGTCAGTTTGTGACCTGAAGCTCAAGCGCATTGGCTTATGCAGCAGGACAATGATCCGAAACACACCAGCAAGTCCACCTCTGAATGCCTTTATAAAAACAAAATGAAGATTTTGGAGTTTCCTAATCAAAGTCCGGACTAAAATCCGCTTGAGATGCTGTGGCATGACCTTAAACAGGCCATTCATGCTCAAAAATCCTCCAATGTGGCTGAATTAAAACAATTCTGCAAAGAAGAGCGGGCTAAAATTCTTCCACAGTGATGTGAAAGACTCATTGCCAGGTATCGCAAACATTTGATTGCAGTTCTTGTCGCCGAGGGTGGCACAACCAGTTATTAGGATTTAGGGGGCAATTACTTTTTCACATAGGGCCAGGTAGGTTTGGATAGTTTTTTCCCCTTAATAAATGAAATCATCATTTAAAAACTGAATTTTGTATTTACTCGGGTTGTCTTTGTGTAATATTAAAATTTGTTTTATGATCTGAAACATTTAAGTGCAACAAATATGCAAAAAAATAAGAAATCAGGAAGGGGGCAAATACTTTTTCACAGCACTGTATTTTCTGTACATATTATGTTTGTACGGTGTCCTTGAGTGTCGAGAAAGGCGCCTTCAAATAAAATTTATTATTATTATTATTATTATTATTCTTTTCACTTTATACACTAATTATAATTCCCTCGAAGCACAGTCAGACGCAAGTGGTTTCCTTACTACTGGTTTATTTGAAGGCTTCTCTCCAAATCCACCGTGAAAACTAAACATACAATACAGACTAAGTTAACATAGCATAAAGAATAGCATGGACAGCATGTGGAATCACATTTTCGCCAAATAAACACAAACAAAAAAATAAATACCTCTGTAAAACTCTCGCAGCTCAACCAACGACAGAGGAGCCGGGAGCGAAGGCTTATGCGTGATGATTCCAGCAGTTATGAGGCAATGGAACACGTCAATTAAATCTTTCATGTATGCGTCCCGCCTTGGACCTGGCCTGAGACTTACCTGAAGGATTCTCAGTAATTCTCCGTTCAAAAACGGGGCTATGCCAAAATCACGGAGCCATCTAACCTAATGCCGCGCTGCAAATAATCCAAGGTGCACGTTGGAACACTCGCAGAAACTGAACAAAACATCAGGCATATCAGTGATTAGGGCAAACTAAGCATAACGATTACAATGTTACTCTCGTCGGAAATCTGACTCCATTTAGAATTAGAATTTAAAATTTAGGGAGAACCTGTGTGGACCTCGGGTGATTACCCCCCGGACTCGTAAATGAAGGCTTGCGTCACTAAAATATATGCCCCCGGGTTTTAGCATTATTTCCGCAGCTTAGGTTCGTTGGTAGTACTAGAGGATTGGAAGCCAAACATCACAGCAACAGCATCTTTTGGCGTGAATACTGCGAACCCAGATCTATGCACGCCCATGGGTTCCTTCAGAGAATTTTAACAGATAACCAACTTTTCGTCCATGGGTTTCCTTAAGGTTAAATCCCAGAACCGGCAATACGTAAACCCTTTAAGTAAGTAGATCCTGATTGTCTCTCCAACTTAATAAAACTAATTCTCATCCCAAAGCTGCTGATCAGTCAGTCCTTGGTTGAGCTTAACCCCTAAGTCTCCAGCGTAACGTGGCTAGTGTAAAACCCACGCGACTCGACCAAGGGAGGAAGAGCCCGGGCTGAAGGTATATGCGTGTAAATTCCTAGCATTAGCACGCGCGACGTCCTGGCTGGTGCGAATCACAATAAAATGGATATATTTTCTCCGTTCGAACAACGGGGCACAAAAGCACAACGGTTACAATTAATCTGACTCCATAATAAATTTATAATAATGAATTTAGTGATACCCTCGTTAAATATCTGACTCCAGATTAGAATTAGAATTAGAATCCATAATCTAGAGAAACCTGCGTGGGTCTCGAGTGACTACACCTTCAACTCTTAGGAGACTACCGCTGTCGCTAACATGTACTCCCGGGTTTTTAGTACTGTTACCGGATCCTAGGTTCGTTGATTAGATTAGAGGTTGGAAGTCAGCCATCACTGCAACAGCATCTTTTGGCTTGAATACAGCGAACCCAGATCTATGCAAGCCCATGGGTTCCTTCAGGGAATTTTAACAGATAACCGACTTTTCGTCCATGGGTTTCCTTTAGGCTAAAATCCCAGAACCGGCAATACATAAACCCTTTATGTAAGTAGATCATGGTTGTCTCTCCAACTTAATAAAACCAATTCCCATACCGGACGCTGGCCAGTCGTACCTCGGTCGGGATTATACCCTAGGTATCCAAATGCAACGCAGCTAGAAAGAATAAAAGGATTAAGAGTCCCGGAGACCACGCAAGGTTAAAGGAATGACAATAATTTATTCACCAGGTAGGCAAAAGCTTAAATCAAACAAATCAACACTAAGCCAATTACAAGTTACACATAATTTAGAAGAGGAGAATAAAGTCATACCTGGTGGAAAAAGATACACGCACTAACGTGCGCGGGAAGTTCGAAATACGATGTTACATCATTGAAAAGGCTACTCACGCACTTCCGTACACGGGGACAGATCGGATACGATCTTCCCAGAATGGATTGTTTCTCTTTGCTTTAAGCCAAACCACGTCTTTGATCCAGGCGGCATGGCCATAAACTCCTGGAAGGGGGGTCGAATCCGGTTTTTGGGTTTCCACCATTGGGAGGATGTAATAAAACACTTCAGCAGAGACAGGAGAATAGGGTGATTACCAGAGAGGATTCTGACCGAATTCTCAGGAGTTTCCAAAAGGGAACGAACCATAATTTCAATGGGAATTAAACATACTCCATTCAACTCCTTAGATTCCCCCGAGAATAACAAGACCAAACATGATATGAATATGTACTAATATGATGCAGTTGTCATGGAAAAAGTCTTAAGATGAATTAATATATAGATAAATTGGGTTATAAGTCCAGAAGTGATTTCTTTGCAGAATATTGAATATATACGCATATTATGCTCTTCCCAGAGGTTTAGATTATTTGAAACAAATTAATATAACTGGACTTTAACTTAAGACTTAGACCAGTAATATGACTCGCACAGGGGCAGAGCCCTGCAACAACCCCGTGGTGAGACCATTGTCACCTCCTGGAAGTCTACAAAAGTTTTATTGCTATCTGGCATGGCTCTGGACTGAGCTTATCAGCCATTTGTCGCATACAGTCGCTGGGCTCCCCCACGCATCAGCGTTTGCAGATCTTACAGAGGTGCCACTCAGAACCTAACCCAAAGGCACAGATGAATTTTACTGGTTTGGAAATGGATCAATCTTTTGTAAAATGAAATATGCAATATCTACAGTTCTATTGCCATTTGGCCTGGCCCTGGACCGAGCTTATCGGCCATTTGTCACTTATATTTCCAGATTCTACACTAGAAAGAATGTACAAGTGTTAAGAGTCACTGATACCACGCAAGTTTACAGGAATAACAATAGTTTATTCACCAGGTAGGCAAGAGCTTAAATCAAACAAATCAAAGTTAGATCAATCACAAGTTACAAACAATTTAGAAAATGAGAGTGAAGTCATACCGGATGAAAAAGGCTACACACGGAGCAAGCATGCGGGAAGTTTGGATTACGAAACTTCACTAAGCTAGAAATAACGCACAGACCAACGTGTGGGAAGTCGTTTACGATCTTCCCTGACTAGGTGGTCTCTCTTAGATTTAAGGCTGATGGCGCCTTTGATCAGGGCGGCTCAGCCCGCACAGATGGCCCAAATTGGAATTTAGACTTCCCCCTCGGAGGAAATAAGAAAACATTTATTATTTAAAGAAGATAATAAAAGTTCTTAGATTAGTGAGAGGACTTTGGAGACAGACCTCGGGGGTTGCAAAGCACTTCCTGCAAAGGGGGAGAGATGATTCTAAATACACCTCAAGAGATAACTCTGGTTCAGGACAAATTATTGCTGGGGAACAGAAACTATGTTTTCTTGAAATACAGTGGATATGAAATGCATCTCATTCAACTCCTAGAATTTAGCTTGTGAGATACATACCAAACACGATTACATAGAGAATTATGATGATGTAATTGTCATGAAATTTTATCCCAACTGAACCATTCCCCATGAAATTCACATCACTATTACCCCAAATATAATACAGTAATTCAGTGATGACATGGGGGCAGTTAGAACGGTGTAATAGTGGGTTTTTGTTTAAATTGAAATTCTCAACTCAGAACAGTTACAGTGATGAAATGAAAGGGTGCGGTCACAGTGTGTCCAGAAGAGGTCACTATGGCACTAATCGGGCAGGGAGCACAGGTCACACCCTGCTGTGAGAGAAATTCCTTGCAGCAACCAAGCCAGGGCGCGCTCCCTTCCCCATCTTTGATGTTCTCAAGACACACACACACACCCATGCTGAAGTGTCCAGTATCAGGCCCCCTTATCTCTGTGGTGGAATTGGGGAGGCAGCTGCAGAGGACGTCTGGACCCTGATGACTTTATTACCCCACTGTTCCCAGCCATGCCTGGCTGGAGATGATGCCAGCTGTGGAGGAAGTATAGGTTCTTATGCCTTTATTACCCCACTATGTTAAGAACAGAGGGCAACAGGCACTCCTGGTCGCATGTCCATGTTATCTCCTGGCTTCCCCCTTACACCTCGTTGGCTGCGTGCTGCATACAGGGAATAATTCTTCAGTCTTCAGAGCTTTCCTTACAAGCATTCACTACAAATTAAATCCGTAGTGATGAACTTAAAACTTTAAAGATCACACCGATGTCAGTGCAACTTGCTTGCCAGCCTTACTTAGATTCCATTTGCGCGAGAGCAGCTCAGCGAGACTTTCATATACCCCGTACCAAGACTTCAAAATAAAGATACTTTTACTTGAATGGAATAAAATAATGTATTAATAACAAATGCAACTTAAATACATTTTCAATAATGAAATAATCTCAAAAATGGTAAACAAATTATACAAAATATGTTATAATATAATTGCAACAGTTACACTCCCACCAAATCACACAAACCATACAGTGGGATTTCTTTGATCACAATAGCTGTTGCAAGTAATGATAGCTGCAAATAAATGCACTAACTTCTCTC
Source organism: Gymnothorax javanicus (assembly GCA_029692085.1). Classification (NCBI taxonomy): domain Eukaryota; kingdom Metazoa; phylum Chordata; class Actinopteri; order Anguilliformes; family Muraenidae; genus Gymnothorax; species Gymnothorax javanicus. The sequence continues at coordinate 56,156,371 of CM056193.1, forward strand.
TAAAACATTGCCTGTTATTAACCACTTCACATGGAATTTCAGGAAAACATTTGCATTTTAGTCTGCCTCAAGAAGAGTAACAACCTTCTGTATAGGTCTGTCAAGGAACACCTTTTTAGTTGTGGGTTTCCCCCTTTTGTCAAATGTGGTGTTACAAACCAACAATCTTAGTTTTCTGACCCTACTGTCTGAGCCTGGATAGACTTCTCTGATTCTGGCTAACTTCCATTCATTGCGTGGTGCCAGATCATCTTGTACAGGGACAATGTCATTGACCTTCAAGTTCCGTCTGTTCTTCTGCAACTTTTGTCTTGACTGTAAGTTCAAAAGATACTCCTTCTTCCATCGAATCCAAAACTCATTCGCTAAATACTGCACTCGGCGCCACCTCTTTTGAAGATAAAGATCTTCTTTGACAAATTTTCCAGGTGGGGGCAGGATGATTGCAGACTTCATTGTAAGGATATGGTTGGGAGTTAAAGGTTCAGGTCCGGATGGGTCATTCAAATGTTCAGCTGTGGTCTACTGTTAATGATGGCCATAACCTCATACAGAAACGTTCTTAAAGAGGAGCAGTCCAGGCTTTGTGCTCACTGGTGGAGAATAGCAGTAAGAACACTCCTTATGGTCCTTATGTGCCTCTCCCAGACACCGCCCATGTGACTTGCTGATGGAGGGTTCATAAGAAATTCACATCCCAGAGATTTCACCCTTTCTTAGTCCATCCCTTTCATGAGTTTTGCAAACTCTTTCTTTGCACCAATAAAATTGGTTCCTTGGTCACATCTTAATTGTCGAACATCTCCTCTTATGGCAATAAACGTTCTTAAAGCATTGATAAATGCGTCAGTTGTCATGTCATCAATCTTCTCTATGTGTATGGCCCTCGAACACAGACAGGTAAGTATGAGACCATATCTTTTGAGATCTTTCCTTCCTTCTTTAACATAGATCGGCCCAAAGCAATCTATGCCAGCGTAAGTGAAGGGTGGAGTTGTTTCCATTCTATCTTGTGGTAAGTCAATTTTTTGTTCTTCAGTAGGTCTTCTGTATTTTCTGCAGTTGACACATTTGAAGATGTGTGACAAGACTGCACTGCTGCACCCGAGGATCCACCATCCATTAGCTCGCAATTCATTCATTGTCATGCCACGTCCCTGATGAAGAACTCTTTCATGAAAGTGCTTGATAAGTAAAGTGGATATGTGGCGGTTTTTGGGAGTATTGCTGGATGCTTCACCTGTGGGTGAAACGTAGCTAGACTCAGGCGTCCTCCCACCCGTAGGACACTTTCTTCATCCACGAATGGATTTAACTTGAACATTTTACTATCCTTAGTCTTGGCAACTGCTTTTTAAAGTTTCAAACACTTTATCTCAGCTGAGAATGCTTCTTCTTGAACTAGCTTGATGATAACAAGTTCTGCTTCTTTCCTTTCTTCTAAGATAGTACTTTCATTGGGGTTTTGCTTCACACCTTTGCATTTTTTGACTTGTTGTTTCAGTCTGGCAACTGCTTTTACTACCCTGGACCAATCAGAGAATTTCTGGAGGCGATCCAATAATGATCTTTCTTCCTTTGCCTTTGTATTATAAACAAGGACCTTGCGGAGTTCAGGATCATCTTCCTTTATTTCTCCCACCTTGTGTTCTCTGACAGGTAGTTCCTTTTGCCACAGAAACTTTGGTCCTGTGAACCAGTTTGAGGTCTTGAGTCGCTCTGCATTCAATCCTCGAGAGGCATCTGCCGGATTGTCCTCAGACGCAATATAATTCCACTGTTCAGGCTTTGTGCTTGACTTGATTCTCTGTATACGGTTGGCTAAGAACACCTGAAACCTCCTGGCATCATTGTTTATGTAGCCGAGAGCAACTGTGGAGTCTGTCCAAAAGAACTCCTGTAAATCTTGGATTTCTAGCTCATTTCTGAGCATGTCGCTGGTTCTTACTGCAACAACTCCCGCAGAGAGTTCAAGCCTTGATATAGTTGTAACATTAGTTGGTGAAACTCTTGACTTTCCTATCACTAGACAGCAATGCACTTCGTCAGACTCATTGATGGCTCGGAGGTAAGTACATTCACCATATCCAGAGACACTTGCATCAGCAAAATGATGAAGCGCATATGTTTTGACACTGCCAAAACTTGAAGGTAAGAAGTTTCTTTTGATTTGCATTTCAGCCAGGTTAGATAGGTCTCTGACCCAGAACTCCCACTGAGGCCTTAGGTTCTCTGGAAGTTCCTCATCCCAGCCAATCTGATCTCTGCACATTTCCTGGAGTATTTGTTTACCTCAAAGAACGAAAGGGGCCATGAACCCCAGGGGGCCATACACAGAGGCTACGGTTGACAGCACACCTCTTCTTGTTAGTGGGTTAGATTTTACTTGAACTCTAAATTTAAATGAGTCAGATGTGATGCACCACTCGACTCCAAGAGCTCTTTCCATACACGGTAAACTAAAAGCCACGTCGAAGTCTCTGACTGCAGTTCGTTCCTCTTCTGGGATGGTTGCCATCACTTTCTCACTATTAGAGACAAATTTGTGGAGTCTTAACTTCCCAGTGCTGCAAAGTTCTCTTGATTCCTTCACAAGTTGAATGGCTTCCCTCGAAGTTTGAATGCTTGCCAGACCATCGTCTACATAGAAATTTCTTTGAATAAAGCGCACAGTTCCTTCGCTGAACTGACCTTGACCTTGTGATGCCAGATGTTTTAAGCCAAAGTTGGCACAACCAGGAGAAGAAGCCGCTCCAAACAAGTGGACCTTCATTCTGTAGATAGATGGTGTCGTTTTCAAGTCACCATTATCCTACCATAGGAATCTTAGATAATATTGATCTTCCCTTTTCATATGAAACTGGTGGAACATTTTTTCGATGTCACACATTACTGTGATCGAACCCTGTCGGAAGCGGCACAGGACACCTACCAATGTATTTGTCAAGTCAGGGCCAGTGAGCAGATGGTCATTGGGGATTTTTCTTGAAACTTCGCAAAACAGTCAAATACTACACGTATTTATCCAGGTTTTTGCGGATGATAAACTCCATGATGTGGAATGTACCAAGCTGGATTGTTGTGAATTTCTTCCTCAGGTACCTTCTCTGCATTACCACGTGAAATGATGTCATCCATTAAGTCCTTATAGTACCTTTGGTCTTTCTTTAGTCTCCTTTCAATGCAATTCAAGCGATGTATTGCACAAATCTTGTTGTTTGGTAATTTTGGTCTTTCCTCTTTGAATGGTAATAGCATTTCAAAGTGACCATTGTCTTTTTGTGTGATGTTTTCTCTCAACTTCGTCAGGAACTTGAAGTCCTCTTGAGACCTAAGATCATTTTCTCCAGCTCTTTCTGAGAAATCTGATTCAAGGACTCTTATGACGTCTGAGGGAGTGACTTCTTTTACTATGGTTCGGCTCACATAGTGTACTTCAGTTTTGAGATTGACAGAAGGCTTCTATTCTGGTGCCACTTTCCTCACTACAATGCGATGGCTAATTCCAATGGCGTCACCACAGTCTAGGCAAGGATTTAATTTAAGTTTAAATGATTTTCAAATTATTGCATTCTGTTTTTGTTGGCTCACTTAGTCCAATGGACCAAAGAGGGCTTATGGGATCATGCTGTGGCGTTGGTGTCTGCTTTAACTTTGATCATCTTCTGCCAATCTACTGAAAGCATCAAGGTAAAATTTGGTGGGGAGTTACATATGAATGCACAGATTAAAATTTGCTTGAGGGGTCCAAACTCAACATCAAACATGGCCGCCAGTCAGCCATATTTAAAATTGCACTATATGATGTTGGAGAGCGTTTGAAAGCAGCTACAATACTGAAACTTTGTACACACATACTTTTGAGGGCATACATATAAAAAGCTTAGCTCTTAATTCGCTATAATACTACTCCCTTGAGCAGCTCACTTAAGCCCAATAGCCAGCTGGTTAACTCTTCAGTATTTCAATCAGGAGAGACTCGAGTGAAATCAAGAAAAAATTTAATATGCGTTGAGCATAAGTAAAATTCAATTCAATTCAATTTTATTTATATAGCACTTTACATAGAGAAAAGGGCAGAGCCCAGGCTAATCCCTAATCCCCGAATAGCAGGCAAAAAACTCCCTGTGGGGAGAAAAAGCCTCGAACGGTGGTGAGAAAAAACTCCTCATTGAGAAGAAATCTCAGGAGGAACCTGGCTATTCTGGGGAAGCCCATCCTCCGCTGGCTGAATAATAAATTGATGGTAAATTAGGGATGAGAGGATCAGGACAGCAGGAATTAACATGCTTAAAATCAGACAAGTCTTTGGCGCTTGGACTCTTCGGGAAGACTCGTAGAGCAGGAGCACGGCTGAGAGCAGCAGCTAGAAGAATCCCCCAAAGAGTCCAGACACTGGTGGTGGTGGTGGCTGAAGGCTGACAAAGCTGGAGCGGCAGGACAGAAGGTCTGATGGAGCAGGGTGGCATTGGGGAGGAGGAGGGTCAGCGAACGGCAGCATGAACGAACTAGAGCAGAGAAAAATGACATTTTTTAAAAAGACAGCAACATAATGATTGGCTAGTGATGGGACTGAGGTGTGCCACGGTTGGATGGAAGAGATCAGCTGCTACACCAGCTGACTGCTCAACTGACAGCCCCAGACATTGACTGCAGAGGTATATGGGCGAGCATGCGAGTGAATGAAAAGAAAATAAACGGAGTTGACGTGCGCAAGAGAGAGTCTTCCTGACTGAACTTTCGCTAAGCTTCATATAATGGCGAGTACAATGATCTGGTGTCTGGGGCTTGATATTTCAAGGAGCTGCACTATGAAAAGAGCACTGAGCTGCAAAAAAATGTCATGATGAAATATCAACCCATGATGCGGAATTTTGCTTGAAATTTTTGTTTCTTGTCCTCACAAATTACAAAAGGTGTCCTCATTTCCCAAATATTGGACCCAAGCATGAAAAATAGAACCAATTGTGAGCTTACATAACACTAAAGCCTGAAATAAACCAATTGAGCTACATTGCCCATAGTACTTTTTTTTTTTTTTTTTTTTTTCCATTTTACACAGGGTTCCAACTTTTTAAGAAACTGGGTTGTACGTCTGAAAGTGGACGTCTCACAGGTTACAATGGCCAGAGACATGGGAGCCTGCCGAGAAGTTGCCTCTGGCATTTGTTGCCATGGTGAAGAACCTCTGTCTCGTGCAGATGTGTGTTGAGGTGTCAGGCACTAGCGGTTGCGTCTCACCACTCACTGATTCACTAAGATCCACCAGGTAAGACCTTGAAATGGATTTGTTCTCAAGAACAGTTCTAGATAACTTTTCATCAGTTGCCTATACTCATACTCCTGGTGACAAGAAAGTGAGAGCTTTCGCACAAAGACACCTGTTGAAGTTTTCAGCATTTGACATCCAGTTCTCCTTTTCCTTGAAAGCAAAAGCTGTGCTATCATATAGTGCAGGGTCCAGCTAAGAGGGAAGAGTTAGCACCATAGCATGGAGATGGAAGCCCATGAGTAGCTGATGCTGCATTCATGTGATGTCGGAAGGTCGGAGTTCCCAAGTCGGCAAGTTGTTCGTCCGACTTTGTTGTGTTCATGTGCTTTGAAGTCGTAATGTGGGAAAAACATGGATGTTGCAAAGAAGCTGAGTTGTATGTTAATGCTCAGAGCATTTCAAGAAAACACTGACAGCTGTTTCCAGTTTTTTGTGACACTGAAGAACAACCGAAACAGATCAGGTGAGCCATAAAATAAGATTAATTTCATACATATGTATTTTAATCAGCAAAATGTCCATATTTGCTCAAAAGTAAACTACACACTGGTTTTCATCCGCCATTTTTCGGTGAATGTGACGTCAATATCAAGTCGGCAACTTGCGTACCAAAATTATCGCCAAGATGCCGAGTTGTTTTTCCGACATGAGGGGGCGTTCATGTGAATTTTCCCAGTCGGAAAGTCGTTTTTCCGAATATCCCGACACCACATGAATGCAGCATGATCCAGGCTGTAAACACTCTGGCTAGGTGTGGCTTTATAGGGGAGTGGAGACAGGTAAGGGTCTCTTGCCTTTTTGGGAGGTTTTTCATGGTCTGAGGTGCCTGTTGTACTTCCTCATTAATGTTCAGAAATATTAGGCTCCTAGTGATGTGACTGAACCCATACGAAACCACAAAGAAAGTGGAGGCTTGCCCAGAAATCTGTGGCCCAGCATCAGGACCTTTGGATTGCCATGCTGGGCAAAAATCGACTTTGAGGAACCTATGCAGTAAAAATCCAACAATATTTTGGAAAATATTAGGTTCCCCGAATCATTGTTCATGATTTATTGCCCCTGCAGGGGGTCATGCTTTAGAAAAAAACATCTTTAGTTCAGGGCCATTTTCAAAGCTCTACTGTAGCTGAACTATTAAAACTATTAATGACTCTCCTGAAGCTGGATAGTAGGAAAACACAGGATAAGGCATGCTGGAGGGTGGCCTGGGGTAGCTAGGGCAGTCCAAAAATGAAGAAAAAAAAGATCTCAAATGAAAAGCATAATTTTTTAATGACCAATCAGACACTTTTATTGACTCGCTTTAAGTAGTTGTACATAAAATATTTATGTTATTTACGTGCACTTAGGCTAAAGACATAACTCATATGTTATGCGAATGTAAAAATATGAGTTCCTCAATTTGTATGTTTTGTCTGAAAGGGTATTTTTTCACAAGGGTATTACAGGATTTGATATAAGCTTCAAAAACGGCACAGCAAAAATGCCGTTGGTTGATTCTAATAATGAAGGGCAGGACAGCAAAAATGAAAAGGACAGAAGGGCATGATGGCATTTTGCATTTTCAAATAATACATCTTACTAATTCTTAGTTAATTCATCCAATGTTTGCATCAGCCCAACAACTTCATAAGTCCCGCATCAACGTATTAACCCAACAACCATATCCCACCCCACCCTTCCTCAGTCCACTAGTTCATTATCTGTCAGCAGCATATACTGTAAGCCTAAGTGCTGTTTAGTACTGTCATTGTCATGCAGTAGGCCCATTACCCTGCAGGCATGTTTCTTCATGAGCAACGGAGGTCTCCATGAAACTTTCTAAAGCTATTTTTCCATTTATCACACTTAAAATCATTTTTAGCTTACATGGCCGAAGGCTTTTTTTTTTAAAAGTTAGGCTTTTTTTGCCAATCTGCAAAAAAATTTCTTACCAATAGCTTTTTTTACCATGTGTTCCTATAGGTGTCTAATAATACCTCCCAATTTATCCACGGCCAAATCCTCGGGGAAACTTCTGGAGAGCCAATCAAAGTTGGAGTCCCCAGAGGGCCTGGGCGAAAATAGTGAAAATATATATATATTTTTTTAACCAATATTTGCTTTTCAGATGTTTAATTAGGGGTTTTTAGGGGTGCTGAATCTATTCCAACCATTATTTTTGAGTAAAAATGACTCCTTAACGATGAAATATAGATTGTCTTATTTAGACTATGGGTTTTTGGTGTCGAATGAATTCTAAACATTCGAGATAAACCCACTCTGAAAAACTTTAACAAAACAGTAATGACACCTGCTATGCACATGCTCAGAATGATTCTTTCTCTGCATGTGGAGAAGGAGAAGGAGCAGGAGCAAGGCAAGAAAAGATAACAATTTTGAGGTATCAAAGTTATTTTCTGGCATTGTAAGTAAATCATTTTGCTGCCTAAAGTTTAGATGACTATAAATTTAAACATACATCAATTTTATCTCTCAGTTATTGCCTGAAATGAACACCTGACCAACATAAAAATTGGTGTTGCAAGCTAGCATCCAGCTTAAGTTAGCTAATGTTAATGTAAAATCTAGCAGCCTAGCTATATAAACCAATGTAAATACTGTCTGTGTTGTTGATCATCTTAATTGTGTTGTAAATTGTGTCATTTTATAGTGGGCTCACTATATATAATTCAAAGTGAGATTATTGTTGATAGTTACACATAATCTATTAATGTCGCTGTATGGACCTATTCTGTATGATATGTTTGTGTCGTCAAAAAGAGAAATTGTTCACCGAGCTGTCTTGTCTTTTAGGACAGTATGGAAGAGGATACCAAAACTTGCCATGGTTCTCAGACCATGAGTGGTCAAGCACATGGACTGACATCACAATAGAAACCACACTCATGTGTAAGGCCAAATCCTTAGGCGGTTTAAGCAGAGGGCAGTTCCGGAACAAATCTGCTCACAAGTCTTGGGCTCAGACTCTGAACCACTTCTTGTTCATTCACCAGGAGCTTGAGGGAGTAATAGACAAACATGGGGTACCTATCCACACAGAAGTCACAAGAGCCTAGATGGAGAAAGACAACGATGCTGTTAACGCCATAGTTGGATGGTTGGAGAAGGTCAACCCTTTCGATTCTATACGGGACAGGAAGACCCTGGTATCTCTCTCGACGGGGTTCAGCAGCACTCCCGGGGACTTAGTCAATGCTGATAAGGCAGAGGAAGTTGGCAGAGCCATACAGGCTACGATGGATGGGAAAACTGTTCTGGATGCAATGGAAACCAAGCGCAAGGTCAAGTCATGAGCAAGCCTCAGGTCTGGACCCAAAATTAATGGAGAAAAGCTGGTCATTGACTCACTCAAGCTCTTCAACTGCCTGATCATCAGCTCTGCACTTTGAGTTGATGCCAACACCAATGTCTCTATTTGACAAAAATCAGAAGTCGCGAAAGCCAGACAACGCTGCTCTAGCAAGGTTCCTGAAGACATTTGTGGAGCCTGTCGAAAAACCTCCCTGCACAAGCCTGGTGATTGATGGCAGTTGGCTCCTGCACAGCGTCAAATAGGAGGCTAACCTCACGTGGAAGGACATCGCCGAGAGCTACCTCCGATTTGTGATGTCCATGGGTACCCAGCACCTCCGGATCACTGTGGTCTTTGACAGATACGGTAGCTCGACCAAGAACCATGACCACCGGAGACGTACAAAGAATGCATGCTGTGACATTCAGATTCGTCCAAACTTAAAAAACATTGTTCCACGGGAAAAGTTCGTTGAAAACAAGCACAACAAGGCCCAGCTCATTCTGCTCCTTGCTGAGACCTTCCAAAGAAGTGGGATCAGTGTACAACAATGCTCTGATGATGCTGACACTTCTATCGTGTGTGCAGCACTAAATGAGGCAATAGAGTCCTCTGTTGAGGTGAGGGCCAAGGACACAGACGTCATGGTTATGCTGGTCCATTATAGGGCAAACCACCCAGTCTTCCTCACAACAGCTAAAGACACATCTTACGATGTCGGAAAGATCCGGGAGGCCCTCCCGGAGAGATACCGTAAATATCTGATCTTCCTACACAGCTTCTCTGGCTGCGATACAGTATCAGCAATTTTCAGGGTTTTAGCAAACCAACTTTGCTCACCAAGCTCTGCAAGACTGACAAAGCAGAGAGGGCCATGGGTGTGTTTATAGACATCAGAGCCAAGAAAAGTGACATCATCAAAGCTTGCTGTGGACTGTCCAAGCGCATATTCCACGGAAATGCACCTGAAGATTTGGAAGACTCAAGATTTGATATCTTCAGCAAGCAGGCCACAGCTGGGAGCATCAAGCCTGAGAAACTGCCTCCGACTACAGGAGCTGCAGCAAAGCACTCTCTGCGGGCATATGTCCAGACCAGAGATTGCCTACTGCTACAAAGTCCATCACTGGATGTCCTGGAGTATGGATGGAAACTAGGAGAACAAGGTTTTGCACCAGTTCCTTCAACAGATCCCATTGCACCGGACTACCTTCTGAAGTTTGTCACCTGCAACTGTGCAGGGGACTGTGACACTCTCAGGTGCTGCTGTAAAAAACAAAGGAGTCAATTGTATTTCTGCTTGTGGGAACTGTTATGGTTACTCTTGCCAGAACATCAACCAGTTAGATGATAACAGGAGTGAGGGAGATGCAGGGGAGTTGGAAGAGTTGGTTTGTTAAATTTTCAACAGATTAAGGAAGTTTTGTTTTGTAATTGTTCAATAGAACCACTTGTAATGGACTTTTTATGGACTTGGAGTCATTCTTACTCAAAACTAATAGCTGGAATAGATTCAGCACCCCTAAAAACCCCTAGTTAGACATCTCAAAAGCTAATATTGTTTAAAAAAAAAATTTCATTATTTTCGTCCAGGCCCTCTGGGCACCCCAACTTTGATTAGCTCTCCAGACGTTTCCCCGAGGATTTGGCCGTGGATAAATTGGGAGGTGTTACTAGACACCTATAGGAACACATGGTAAAAAAAGCTATTGGCAAGAAATTTTTTCACAGATTGGCAAAAAAAAAAACAAAAAAGCCTAACTTCTCTAGGTATCTTGGGGTGACGTAGTTTGATATTGGCTTAGACCAGGGGTGGGGAACCTTCTCCAGAAAGGGCCGGTGTGGATGCAGGCTTTCATTCCAACTAGGTAATTACACACCTGATTCTGCTAATCAAGGTCCTTAGCAAAGATTCCAGAGGTTGATTAGTAGAATCAGGTGTGTAGCTGCTTGGTTGAAATGAAAGCCTGCACCCACTCTGGCCCTTTCTGGATAAGGTTCCCCACCCCTGGCTTAGACGGACTGAGGGCAGAGTCTCGGCGGAATAAGAATATGGGCTGAGAAATGCTGAACTGATCCGTTTAACTACTCTTTGAGCTCTAATTTCTTGGCACAGGGTGGCGCAGCGTGGCGCAGCCCGCGCAGTGATAATTTCGTCTGGTGCAGCCCGCGCAGTGGTAATTTCGTCTGGTGCAACACCGTGCGCAGCCACTTTGGCAATCTGGAAGACCGACATGTGCCGAGATAGGTGTGGCAGCGCAGTAGGGGGAGGCGTCACATATTCATCATGACGCAGTGACAATTTCGTGGCAAAAGGGATGTTGATGGCAGAACCGGGTAGTGCTGTGTTGTTATGACTTGAAAATCACAACAAAGAAAACCAGCAATGACAACTTAAACAAATTTATTCTTCACTGATAAAAAAAAAAAACTTCAACAAATAATCCACTGTTTAATCTTAAAATAACACTCTAATGCCACAATGTAACTCTGTTGCCAAAACAAAAACTCTGCCCCTACTGACCAAAATCACAGCATTTATATAGACTAGCAACATTCTGGAAAGATCTACACGATTCCTGGGTAATCCTGCACCCTCCAGGCAGGAAGATGCCAGAAGCTTCTAGAAAGCACTACTCTATTACGAAGAAGTGATATTACATCAGATCATGTTTTGCTGCAGACACACCACCAGAGGGTGCTGAAGAACAAAATAAATAGCTGACCAGCAAGGCAGCAAAAACAGCATGTAACAAATCTCCATTTACAAATGATATACAGTGCTTTACATTAAATACTCATACATAACAGTGTGGTCTGCATACATCTGGTCTGCACGTGGGGAGGATCAGCTGTGTTGGCGTGGGAGTCAGTGAATAATTTTTGTGAGCTGGCCTTGTTGTCGGAGCGGCGGAAGGGGATTTTCTTCTGCTTGAGTGCCTGATGGAGTCTGGCGACGGACGAACGTGGAGCCTGGGATGAGCTTGAAGTGCGAGCCGTGGTAAGCCTTGCTGGGGAGCCACAGGCTCTCGCTTCTGAACGCCGCTGTTGAGAAGAGGCATAGCTACTGCAAGACGGCGGTCTGGAATTGCTATGGCGCAGAGCCCTCGATCTGTCATCACGGGGGGAGCGTGGTTGGGAATGTGAGCACCCCAGTTGGGGCGAGCGGGTGACACTTCGTGGTGGAGGTACGAAGATGGCAGAGCGTGGGCGGGTGCGTGGAGGAGAAGCGGGAGTTGCAGGAACGGATTGGGAAGATTCCTCTGGAGACTTAGAGTCTTGGAATTCTTCTGCGTCCGAGGGACTCGGCGGGATTTCACATTGCTTCAGGTAAGCGAACTCTTGCTGTGCTGGGGCTGTCTGGTTTGCGAGTAAACGACGTAGAATCGAGACGAGCAGGGATTGTGGGAATGAAGGCGGTATATATTGGTGTGTGGACGAATAGGAAGGCGCATTGGGAGTGGTCTTGTTCATTAACCTTTGTTATCGGAAACACCCTTAAAAACATCTTGAGGTAAAAGAAAGGTGTAAAAGGGAAATTCATAACGGCTTAGGACAGCTGCACTGCTAAGAGAATCTGAATGCACTTACACTAGGCGCCGTAATCACACAGCTCTCACCCAATATTTTCTAACTCCTGCTAAATCCTTTAAAAAGACTATTCGGATGCAGCCAATGGCTAAGAAGTGAGTGATATAAGGCATGCTTTTGTCAGCCTTCATATTCCAGTCACCTAGAAGACCTGACTTCAGCGCCAGGAATAGTGTAATAGCGAGAGGGAAGGGGATAATATTTGAGCCTATATTTAAATACAATTTCACTGCGCTATACAAGATGAGGAGCTAACAGTAGGCAAAAGAATAGCATAATAAAAGGAATAATTATTGAAAATAAAGCAAGAATGGCAACAAATGGTTCAGTCGAACTGTGTATTTCATTCCTATTCACTCTCAGGATTCTCCAAGAAGGAAACCAGACACCATTATAGTTTTTAGATATGTTGTTAACAACATGCCGAAGATTGGGCCTGGCAGTACTTGTAAAGACTGTGTTATAGCATGGTAAATGAGGCCCATTTTGGCCAAAAATTCAAATATCTGACCTAAGATTTTTGTATTTACATATTGTATGATTTACTTTTTTATCCAAAATATAAGTAAACTTATTCAGTATTGACTGTGCTAGCTAGTCAATAAAGGTGTCAGATGGATCATTGAAAACTTGAGATTTTCATTTGCGATAGTTTTTTTTTTTTTTTTTTTGGACTGTCCAAGCTACCCGAGGCCACCTTCTGGCATACCTCATCTTATGTTTCCTTACTGTCCAGGTACAGGAAAGTCACTCCAGGAAAAATTATACATGTGGCTTTAATAGTTCAGCTACAGTAGAGATTTGAGCCATGCACCCCCCCTGCAGGGGCCATAAATTATGAACCAATGATCCGGGGAACCTAATATTACGTAAAACATCCTGAAAATGATTGTTATACATCTGTATGAAGGTTAAAAATCAGAGATGGCTGAGCTGATTTCAAGCGGAATTACCCCATTGCTAAACTAAAAATAATAGTCAAAGAAGTCTGAAGAAATGGTCAAACAAATGAAAACGAATGGCAGTATGTTTCTTTTCATGTGCAATCAAGACATAGCCTTCCCGCGGAACATTTTCAGGCAGAATTTTTTACAAATCTCTGGGCTTCATGCCACTCCTTCCCATTGAAAATCACATAAATGTTTCACTTTTTCGAGAGTCCATGTCATTCAAAATTACCTCCATTGCCCATTTCCAGCCCTTCTAGGCAGAGGAAAGGTCCAACATGGCTGCCGGTGTGCATCAGTCTCAACCAGCCTCTGTCAGCTGTACCATGGGAATGGAGCTTCACCTTTTTTTCCACCATGAAGTGTTTGTGACTGCCATCTGTAGTACCATATGTTTCCTGGCCAGCTTGCATGCCTACCACTGATTTCCTCAAGAAACAAATGCATAAATAAGTCACCAACTAGAAATGTTCATCAGGAATTCCTTGAACAATGAATTTGGGGAGCATAATACTGCAGCAACAGGGAGAGAAATTGCAATAGCAGTGCAGCTACTGCGCAGAAGTACAGTACATGCATTTTTACTTGTATACACTTTGCTGCCACCAATTCATAACTGTATACAGTGTGTGTATACCATATAAAGCAAAATCTATGGCCTTGCAAATAGAGATAATCCTGTTGCATATACAGTGAGCACCATAATTCAGTGGCCAGAGACAAGTTTTTTTTTTTTTTTTTTTTTTTTGGTTTTATGCTCTAGCACTTTTAGTTTGAAAGGATACAATGACAATAAGGTTGAAGTGCAGACAGTCAGCTTTAACTTAAGGATGTCATCATCCACGTCAGATGATCTACTACACAATGATCTTCTTTACATACTATAGTCCCCCCTGTTTCAGCCTACAGAAGCAAAATGAAAAAGGTATCAATGCCTAATGAATTATGGCACTCAGTGTATACAGACAATTGATGACATTGCACAATTCACAATAAGTTAGGGATATTGATATGTTGTTAGGTGAGGTTCAATTTGGGAATTAAATATTTTCAAATGACTGTTTTCACCTATACTTGTATAACTAATTATGAATGCCAAAACACTTCAGCTATTCATTTAAATATTTATTACCAACAACAATCTGCATACGTTTACATGTACCCACATGATGAGAAAATGACTTTTTCAGTAACGTGAATTTCTATCGTTTGCATCTATCATTGCTTGGCTGCGACGCCTCATACTCTTAATTATTTGCATGATACTGTTCTGTAGAAGACCATTTCACTCCAAAAACGTTACACGCAGTTTGGCAAGGTCACTTGGTGAAGGGGTACGTTTATCCAGACAGCGCTTCAACTGATCCCAGACGTGCCCAACTGGGTTGAGATCAGGGTACATGGCTGGCCACTGCATATGAGGCACCCCAACTTCGTTCAGATGATCTTTGACAATTCTTGCACAATGTGGAGACGCATTGTTGTCCATGAAGATGAAGTCTGGGGTGTGTTCCTGGTACTGAGGGATGATGATGGGGTCCATGATGTCTCGCGGGTAAGACAGCTCCATCAATGATGACCAGTTGGGTTTTGTGTGCACTGCTGAGGCCTGCACGCATTACTCTTACCTTGACGTTTCCACTGGCATTGAAGGCCATCATTTCTGTGCAAGGTGACCCTAGATTCTTTGGTGAACACCACCGTGGACCACTGCTGCATGTTCCAGGTAACATGTTCACGTGCCCACTGGAGACGATCACTTTGTTGTTGTGCTGTCAAAGGTGTCAACTGCTACAGTTGTGTAGCATTCAAGCCGAAGTGATAAAGTCCATTGCGGATGGTCTGTTGGGACACTCTGGTGTCTCTCATATCTTGTAGACATGTTTGGAGTTGGGCAGCACTTGCATCATGATGTCTGAGAGCGTAGGTCCTGAGGTACTGGTCGTCACCTCGATCAGTTACACGTGGTGCTTCACTTCTGGGCTGATCATGCATGTCACCAATGGCTCGATCACGTTGATGCCATTTACTGATGACACTCTGGGACACGCCAAGTTCAGTGACCGCATCAGACTGTGTGCTTCCAGCCCTGAGATGGGCTATGGCCAGACGTCACTGCTCCTCTGTCAGTCGTCGATGTGCATTCATTGGTGAAGATATAATGTACTGGTGAAGCTATCTTTGTCATGTTTTATATTTATAGCTTTGAAAAATAAGGTAGGGGCTGATTGACATGACGTAATTTAATTTTTGGAGTGGTGACCCCAGCATGGTAGATGGACCATGTACACTGGGCACACTTCCCAGACATGACAAAAAAAGGCGTGTCTGGCATGCAGATACAATGTCTAATCACACAGTAAGTCATTCAAGTAGAATGTATACCTTCAATAACATATCTTTGTATGCTCTGCAATATCCCTACCTTATTATGAGTAGTGTATGTCAATATTCATTTCAGAGGAAAACATATGAAACCATTATTTTTCAGTTGATACAGATGCACACATGAACATGGACTATAGCATCAACTTAGCTTGGTAATAAATGCATTGGAACACTGCAACAATCAACCCAAAGTCAATAACTCTGGGCTTTTTGCCTCTGACCTTCATTTGGGTGCCCTGAGGTCAGGTGCCAAGCCATTACTGCTGATGGAAGAATGTATGCATCGGTGAGGCACCAGTTGGCCTGGGCTCGCCCAGGATAATAGGAGTTAAGCTCGTAAAATTTGTTAGTCTTATCGCACTCTAGTAGCCCCTCCTGGTCGGCTAGGAGCTTGTGGGAATGAAAGCCAAATATACGGTCACCGGCCACTTCATTAGGCAAACCTGTTCAACTGCTCATTAACGCCAGTATTTGTGTAATCAGCCAATCACATGGCAGCAACTCTATACATGTAGTCATGTAGACATGGTCAAGATGGTCTGCTGAAGTTCAAACCAAGCATCAGTAATAGGAAGAAAGCTGATTTAAGTGACTTTGAACATGACATAGTTGTTGGTGCCAGATGTGCTGGTCTGAGTATTTCAGCAACTGCGGATCTACTGGGATTTTCATGCACAAACATCTCGGGTTGAAAGAGAATGGTCTAAAAATGTTAAAATATCCAATGGGTGGATGTTCTCTGCGCAGAAATGGCTTGTTGATGCCAGAGGTCAGAGGAGGATGGCCAGACCGGTTCGAGCTGGTAGAAAGGCAACAGCAACTCAAATAATCTCTCGTTACAATTGAGGTATGCACAACATGTCAAACCTTGAAGCAGATGGTTTACAGCAGCAGAGGACCACACTGGGTGCCACTTCTGTCAGCTAAGAACAGGAAGCTGAGGCTACGATTTGCACAGGCTCACCAAAGTTGGACAATAGAGGATTGGAAAAATGTAGCCTGGTCTGATGAGTCTCGATCTCTGCTGCTACACTGGGAAGCTAGGGTCAGAATTTGACATAAATGGTTTGAAAGCATGGATCCATTCTGCCTTGTATCAATGGTTCAGGCTGCTGGTGGTGGTGTTATGTCCATCCCTTCATGACCACAGTGTACCCATCTTTTGATGGCTACTTCCAGCAGGATAGTGTGCCATGTCACAAAGCTCTCCAACTGGTTGCTTGAACATGAAAATGAGTTCATTGTACTCAAATGGCCTTCACAGTCACCAGATCTCAATCTAATAGACCACCTTAGGGATGTCCTGGAACGGGAGATTTGCATCAATGATGTGCAGCCCACAAATCTGCAGCAACTGTGTGGTCCTATGTTAATATGGACCAAAATCTCTCAGGAATGCTTCAAGCACCTTTTTAAATCTATGCTCCAAAGAATTATGGCAATTCTGAAGAGAGAAGGGGGTCTGACCATTGATTTGTATAGAATAACTGGATCACTGACGCAATAGCAAACTGCGTTGGAAGCTTGAAGCAACCAAGCAGCCATATTGGTATGCCCGGTAGTAATCAACCATTACATTGAATCCTATGGCAGGGCTGACCCCGAGTGTATCTTTTCAGCGCAGCAAACACTTATCCAGTTATTTGGCAAGGCAATTCACAGGATGTAGTGACGATGGATATATTGTGATTAATATGTTAACATGAAATACCTATTATCAATCTACGTTACCATAACACGTTAGCGAGCTATAATCAACATTAGCCAAGTTGGTTGTCTCTAGAGTAGCCTACCTCAAATTAGTAACCCTTTGCATTAGCCTAATTTATAAACAAGGTTTCACGACTGCATTTGACATTAGCAATGAGATCCATGCCACACGCCAAAACTTTTTTTAACCCAGCATCATTGATACGCACCTCTCTTTTTGAATAGACTAAGCTTACAAAGCTGTCGTTCAGGCATGTAGCTATAAACTTACATAGCTAACACCAATCAAGGCGTAAGGCTACAACTGACCTTGCCCCACCTCACCCATTTCATAAGTGCAGCTGAAATACACATATCAAACAGTCTTGCTCAAAGGAAAAAAAACAACTCCATTCTTTCATCTAGTGATTTTATTCAACGTTTGCGCAATATTGTTGGGACCCATATTAAGATTCCTTTTAATTCTTCTGGCACAACTAAAAGGATGATAAGCCTTCACGATTTCCAACCTCGTGAGGGTCGTTAATTTTTTCAGCCATTAAGAAACGAGAACAGTTTTAGTAACAAAAGCACATTCCACATTGAAAAATATTGTAAGACAGCATTTCTAAACAATCCTTGCAATTAAGCAAACATGAGAGTGCCGAAGTTACATGTCATAACATAAATTTTCCATACCCTTACCTTATGAAAAGCCATATCAAAAGTCAAGACATGCCATATTATGCCCTATAATCAAAAGCTCGTGAAAATGCTGTAAAACAAAATAGATTGGGCTGTAGATGGGGTTATTGGCTCACTTCCCTATGAGCGATACGTGTAACAACGCACGTCGCTGGCTATTTTCAAGCTCAAGGGAGAAAAAAGTAACACATGCTGAAAAAATATTGACTTTACGCCATACATGGATGTAAAGGTTTTGCCCTGCAGTCCCTCCCCTGTGGCTTGCTCTCACCTCCACCCTGACGAGCTGCATCTGTTGCTCCTTAAGGTGGAGGTGATTATCATGGTATATAGGGCTGGCAGTTGCCAGTGCTCATTGTCACTGCATTTTGGTTTATATCCCCTGTGTGTATGTGGTGCTGCTCCCCTCTTTTTATCTTTGTGTTTTGTTTTATTTATTAAATTCTTTAAGTGTTTTCCAGCCTGGCGTTTGGGTCCTTTTCTTCATTTAGGCCCAAGGTCCTAGCTCCCGCCAGGTTGACATTTGTACGCTGCGGGAGCGAAACCATGACACATGGCTAGTATTTTTTCCACATAGTTAGCAGCAGGTGAATACCAGCACTTTGCCTGTTTTGCGTATGATTGTGAATATATTGATTTTTAGAAAGCGCACCACATCCATAGGCTGACAGATGCTCGAACGCTTGGCTAATTTTAGGCACTCACTGGTCAAATCATCAAGGTTAATTTTAGCCAGCACATACAAGGCTAACGTTATCATATCACCCAATTATCTGACTAGCTTAATTTTGCCAGGTTACCACTGGGAATATATAACTGCACTAAATGATTACTATCTGTCACAAATACTAAACAGTTTCAGCTGGTTACTCTCCATAACGCACCTCTCTTCTCATGTGAACGACTACTTTATCATTCTGAGCTAAATTGGGACATCATGTTTACCGAATCCATTTGCTTCCTACGACTATCACTCTTGCTTATTGTCAACTATTCAGTGATAGCTTGGACCTAAAAATTACGTTGGACATGACTGCATGTCACACCAAGTGTTTCTGAAAAAAAGACAACAGTTGATATTTCTCATTCTTGTTTTTATATCTTCCATGTCTGTGAAAGGATGTTTCCCCCCAGAATGAAACACCTGTGGCTAGCTATGTCCCTGGAGACTATTGTTTGGCATACCAATATAGCAGCATGGTTACTTCAAAATTATGATGTCATCAGCTATCCAGTTATTCTATGCAGATCAGTGGGTCCAACCTGGTGCTAGCAAGTTGTACCTAATGAAGTGGCCGGTGGGTGTATGATGACTGTGTTATTTTCCAGCGGCATGGGCAATGGGTGATTGGAAGTGCATCTGCGCAGTGTAAAGAAGCAAGGGCGTGTCCTCACGTGAGTTTGATAAATCATATGTCAGGGCTCCTGAATCGATGGGAGCATTGCTGTGTGTTTGATCAATATTTTATTCCCTTTTGATGTTATCTCTCGAGGCAAGCCTTTTATTACAGCTTTGATTATGGCTTCTCCCTTTTAAGCCGCAAGACACCAAGTCAAGCTTGACTAACACAAATCCCCAATCTCACATCCGCAGTAATTCAACTGAGGTCGAGAACAATCTGTGATATATTTTTGCGCCAATGAGAAAAATAAACTTTAAACAAAATAAACAAGCTGAGCCTGGCGCCTCAGAACGTCAAACAGTGCATGTAAGTGGAAAATCAGCAAGGGGGATAATGCTAAATATGGTATAAACTCCAGTCAAGCTCTGACACTGACAATGTGAAGGTATCATCATCCAGTTTCATCAGAGATTAGTGCTTTTAATTAGTTCTCCTCTTTGGAGTTGACTTGTGCCTTTCCTGATTGGGATTCTTCTTGTAACAGGCTGTTAAAATCAATTGCCGTGATCTGTACAATGTTTGTACGATAAGATACACTTGGGTATTTTCTTGTCTTTGTAATGTGGTTCTCATTAAATTAATGGGGCTTATTGCTTGAAGTATAATTTTTATGATTAAAAAGGTCCTTTCTTTTTTTTCAAGCAGCACATCCCAATACATTTGTTCTTAGATTAGTTGATAATGTCTCTATAGCAGGATTTCAGAGTTACAATTTAATGATGCCCTCAAGTGAGGCATTTCTTATTTAGCCAGGCATACCCACATTTTCATCATGTAACAGCACTTCACTTTATTAACAGGGCTCTCAAAATATGCTTGGGCCATCTCCATCAGCCCCAGAGTCGTCCAGAAAACTGAAGCATTTAAGCTTGTGATTGACAAGAAGCTTGAATTCACCTCTTCTAACTATAAGTGAAAGCATGTGTTGGTGTCTGACCTCACATACACAGAGCAAAATGTTCAGATGAAAAATACTACCGTGTAATACTCTTGCCGAGCAGATGTAATTCTTGTCTTGTACGTTGTACTATTTCATGCAGTTTAGAAAATAAACTCCATTTGCAAACGTAAAATTTTTAAAAGTTGGTATTTTGATGTTTTGATTTTTCAACTTTATCAACAGCATGAAGTGGGGTCAAAATTAGGAACTTTTGTTCCTTTCCAATGGAACTCTCAAGTCTCAGGCAATGCTGCGGCTGGGGTCCAGTGCATGTTGTACACTGAGTATTCCAGTTGGTCAGCGTGGGCCCCCATTGCTCATTAGGTTAGCAGACACGACAAGCAAAACTGTATCTGGTTTAGGCACAGCTTGTAGAGGCATAGCATAACACAGATAGGACTTTTGCTGACTGAAACATGTTCAGAGAAGAAACTACGGTGATTGATTCAATGTGTCAACCAATCAAAACAGAGGTAATGCGGGCCAGTTTTAAACTTCCACCAGACCATGGTGGGCAGCCATGTTGCAGACAGCAGTATAGAACAAAGCAGAAAAGAGGCACATCAATGTCAAACTTCAAGTGGGAACCTGATGGGCAGGGGTGGCATTCATTGTCAAGAACACATAGGTGCTTGGTTTCTATGTTGCCTCACTCAAAAGGCGTGGTTTGTGAAGCAAGAACAATCTCCATGGTCTCGAGTCAAATACAGCTGGGATTAAATGCTTTTCATACATTAGCTAATAAAATTTGAAATAAATACCAAAGAAGACAATTGTTGTTGTTGTCCTGCATTTGTATTTTATTATGTTATAAATAAAAATTGCGTTGGCTAACTTACTTCTGTTAAACAGCTTTGCCCATCCCAGTCTGTTGGATGCGTAGAATCAGCTCATTTATACAGATTCAAATCTGCTGTGTTCAGGCAACAAGTCACCCATTCAGAAATGTATTGTTGAGTCCATTCTGTAGGATCTCTTGCCATCAAAGTCAATAATTCCAAACCACACATAAAATTAGCATTCTGAAACGTATAGCTTTAGTTCATTCTGAAGAGCTCAGGACGAACTAAAACAATGGTGAGCGATAAAATGAGGGGAAAAAGCTGGATGGCCTTTGCGTGCTAGAGTTTATTCAAGAGAATAGTCTAATGCAGAGATGGCTTCTCTCAGCAACAGAGAGGGCAACTCTCCAACACGCTGCAGCTTGGCTTAAAGTGTAGACAGCAGCAAAGTTTTACTTTGCAAAAATAATTACACGTCTCTTAAATAAATTATATTTATTTATTAAACTATTATACAATTTGTGTGGGGAAAAGCACAGCCTGTAATGTTGCACCCACTTTAATGAGAAGCCTGACAGTATCAAGAATGAGGTCAAGTGCTCAACTATCAGAAACTGAATGGATCATAAATTACCATGCACTGTGCGGAGACAAAAAAAAAACTAGATGTATAGATATTTTGGTATTCTAAATGGTAAGGTTGCAACACTGTATCCTTGCCATCACATCCATTAGTCACCATGCCAAAGCATAAAAC
The DNA here is from genome assembly GCA_029692085.1 of Gymnothorax javanicus. Classification (NCBI taxonomy): domain Eukaryota; kingdom Metazoa; phylum Chordata; class Actinopteri; order Anguilliformes; family Muraenidae; genus Gymnothorax; species Gymnothorax javanicus. The sequence continues at coordinate 56,178,140 of CM056193.1, forward strand.
AGCAAGAATATCACTATCAAGTCCTTATTGTCAGCTCCTAACACTTAAAACATATCGTAGTCTACTCATTGCATGCCTGCTTATGAAACAGTGAATCATAAAAATTTGCTTCGCAGGGGAGAAGGCAATACCCCTCAGCCCCGACACACTGAATCAAAGGTGAAGGTGTTTGAGCCAGACTGAAAGGTCGTTGTGTTATGAAACATGGACAAGGCACGCCTACCCACTAAGGCAAGTCCACATGCACAAAATTATGTTCCTAACCCAAGTGATTTGAGACAAATGGCCTGGACAGAGTTTTAAAGGTGAAGGTGAGTGAGGCAAGGTCAGAGGTCATTCGGGTAAGAAACCTTGACGAGGCACGCCTACTCACTAAAGCGAGTACGCATATGCAAAATCAAGTTCTTAACCCAAGCGGTTACAGAGAAACGGTCCGGACAAAATTTTCCTGCCTGCCGCCTGTCCGCCCGTCTGTGAAGGGGACGACAATATCCCTCTGCCCCTTACTCGGGGCTGAGGGGTAAAAACTGAGCAGTATGTAAATGTTCTTTACATCAGGAAATTACTTTCAGTATTTGGTACCATGCATCAATGAAAATAATTCTAGAAGCAAACACTGTATGACACACTGATGTTACACGGAAGAAATATAACGAAGTAAGTTCTAACTTTAAGCAGTTTTTACATAACTGTGTATCAAAATGGCAAATGTCTTGGTTCAGTGTGTCTGAAAACAATGACTGGTACTGAAATTATAATTCCAAATGCATCATGAGAGAAAACAGCAACTGGAAAAAATACAGCCAGGTCCATAAATATTTGTACACTGACAACTTTATTATTTTAGCTGTCAACCATATGAAATTGGTTTTGCAATTAAGAAATAAATATGAGTTCAAGGTGAGACATTCTGCTTCAGTTTGAGGATTTATACATCAGAAATAAGGTGGATGGCTTACATTAAAAAGTCTTCAGTTGATTTCTAGTGTTACATTTTCATTTGGAATCTGTGCAGTTATCTCTATGAAATACAAAGAGCTGTCAGTGCCTGTAAAGCAAGCTGTTATTCGGCTGAAACATCAAAACAAACCCACTAAACCAAAAGAGAGACCATTAAGTGTGGCTAACTGAACTTTCAGTTTAATCTTAAAACGAAAGAAAGCAAAAAAGCCAGAAAGACCACAAATAACTGTTGTGGATAACAGAAGACTTGGTTCAGAAAAACCCCTTTGCAACAGTTTGTTAGGTCAAAAATGTTCTCTAGGAGGTAGGTGTATCAGAGCCAAAGTCACTTTGTCAAGGGAAGACTTTGCCAGAGTAAATACTGTAGAGGGTTGATTTTAACATACAAACTTTTGGTAAGGCTCAAAAATGGGAATTTGGCTTAAAAAAAAAGTCAAAATGCCTTTATAGTTCTAGAACAAAATCCTTTAAACAAACAAGACAAAGATTTACTTTTACGAGAAAGATAGAAAAGGAAGGATATGGATAAGGGAAGGAACTGATTATGATCTGAGAAATACCACCTCTTCTGTAATGAGGGGTTATGTTCGGGCATGTATGGCTGCTAATTGAGCTGGTTCCCATGCATCTACTGGGGAGCAGACTGCTGATAAAAGCTGGAGGATGAACTCTGAATTGTATGTGGGTATGCGCTTATACACAGCCAAATGCATCAGAACTAATTGGAAAATTCTTTACAGTGCAGATGGACTGTGACTTGGGAGCATTCTGCAAAAACAACCCAAGATTTTTTAAGGGAAAGAAGTGGAATATTCTACCACTGACAAGTCAACCATATGACCTGAATCCACCTGAGCATGCATTTCACTTGCTGAAGGCAAAACACTCCAAAAATAAGACAGGAACTGAAGACTGCTGCAGTCAGGGCTGTCTTAACAGCATTAATAGCCCCCGGGCAAAGCAGTGCACTAGGACCCCTCACCTACACAACCGCTCACAGGAATAAAAATGTAAATGGTCAATATATTAAAACATATTCATCTTAAAAATTAATATTGCTCATTATCTTTTGTAAAACACATGCCAAGTATGCATTTTCCAGTAAAAAAATAATAGCAGTTCAGGATAGTATAGTATTTATTTATTTATTGACAGGTAGTCACAACATTCATAGATTAGCCCCTGTGCTCTTGGGGCCCCAGTGTCATCTCCCAATTTTTTTAAAAACCAGTTGGCCTCGCATTTTGGCGAAGGGCATATTTGGCCAGTAGCAAAAAAAAAAATAGCTGCAGATGAAAGGGTCCGCGAAGGACACAAGTAAACCATTACTCAAAGTATGGAAACCTGAACACTGTGATCTCCAAAAATGCCATAAAAATACTTAATATTTTTCAAAATTGTTCTATTCATATCCAGATGTTAAAAATCAGAGTGAATCCCAGGAAGCACTGGAGCTCTGTCCGTGAAGGCGGCACCAGCCATTCTTCTTCTGCCCTTACCCTCTCCTGATCCATGGCAATGCCTCCTGGAGAGATCACATATCCAAGGAAGGTGGTCTTAGATGAATGAAAGTCACACTTCTCAGCGTTGAAGAGCTGGTTCTCCAAGAGACGTTGCAGGACCGTGTGGACGTGTTGTTTGTGCTCCTTCAGGGTGCGGGAGAAGACCAGTATGTCATCGAGGTAGACAAAGACGTTGATCATGTCACAGAACATCGTTGCCCAGGTTCTGGGTGACCGCTGGGGCGTTGAACAGGCCGAATGGCATGACGAGGTACTCATAGTAGCCCCTTGGGTGTAGAATGCGGTCTTCCACTCGTCACTCACACGGATCCTGACCAAGTGGTAAGTGTTCCGAAGCTCCAGCTTCGTGAAGGCAGTCGCACCCTGAAGGAGTTCAAAAGCAGGGGCCATGAGAGGGAGAGGGTATCGGTTCTTTACCGTAATGGTGTTTAGACTTCGGTAGTCGATGCAGGGGCGCAGTCCACCATCCTTCTTCTTGACAAAGAAAAAGCCTGCTCCCAATGGAGAGGAGGACAGACGGATGATGCCAGCAGCCAGAGAATCTTTAATATAGGCCTTCAGGGCTTCCTGTTCTGGGACAAGGAGAAGAGGTGGCCCTTGGTGTGGAACCAAGCAGGAGGTCGATGGGGCAGTCATAAGGCCGGTGCAGAGGCAGGGAGAGAGCTCCGGATTTGGAGAAGACCTGTTCCAAGTCATGGTACTCCTTGGGGACCCCGGTCAGGTCCATCGGATCCTCCATTGAACCCCGAGCTGCTGCCATCTTAGGCGCAGTCCACAGGCAGTTGTTGTGGCAGAAAGGGCTCCACGCCAGAACTCTCCCGGTGGACCACTCCAGATGGGGGTTGCTCAGCGCCAGCCAAGGGAGACCCAAAACTATAGATGTGGGGGGGGGGGCATGACAGAACAAAGAAATTAACAAAATCTTGGTGATTGCCAGAAACACAAAGAGAAATGGGGGAAGTGTTTTGGGTGACATTACTGAAGGCGGAACCTGCCAGCATGTGCAAATTAAAGTGGACTGATAGGTTGTAGAGGGGAACTCTTAGCCTGCTAGCCAACTCCCGGTCAATGAAATTTGCGTCCGACCCCGAATCGACCGGAGCGGAGACCTTAGTCGATCAGGACCGAGGTGCAAAGTAACTGGGAGCAGACAGCGTGGCTGTGGAGAGCGAGTCGAAACTGCTCAGCCGTGTCTCTCCAATCACGACTGGGCATTTGGCTTTTACTGGACACTCCCGAGGGTAGTGTCCAGCTTGGCCACACTTAGCACAGCAGCCGGATGGCCCCGACTGACGCATCAACGGGGCAAACCGTGAACAGTCATGCTCCATCGGCACTTCAGCTGGGGCATCCGGTTGCTGTGAGGGAGAGGCGATCATTGAATCAAAGGCCCAGGACTTTGAAAATCTCCTTTCTCCCTCCTGCGCTGATAACACAATTATCAATGCATATGGCTTGGTCAGTTAATTGCTGAAATGAATCAGGTAATTCACGAGCTGCCAACTCATCCTTAACGGAATCGTTGCGGCCGTGATAGAAGACATCACTCCAAGCCTGATCATTCCAGCTGGTCTCCAAGGCAAAAGTGCGAAACTCGATAGCGTAGTCAGCTACCCATCGTCGCCCCTGCCTTAGAGAGAGCACCCGAGTGGCTGCCTCTCTGCCCTGCAAAGTTCGGTCAAGTACTCTGAGCATCTCAGCAACAAACCTGTCTGTGGTCTGAACACAGGAATGATTGCCTAGCCAGACTGCTGTTCCCCGGTCCCGGGCCCGCCCCGTGAGCAAAGTCGCAATGAACGCCACTCGAGAGCGGTCATCGGGAAATACAGATGAGAAAACAAAGAGCATTGAGCTAGAAACGCCCTACAGAGAGATTGCTCTCCATCATTGGGCGCCGAGGGGCAGAGGTGGGGCTCCCGACTGGGAATGACCACAGGTGTTGTAACCGCTCCTCCTTGGGAGGAAGATGTCTGACCGAGGCAATAAACAGACTGAGAGCTCAAGGAAGCGCTCACCGAGCTGACGCACCACAATCTGCATCTCCTCCCAGTTCCGTGCAGTCAAAGCCTGCTGCAGCACCACGGGAGCAGGTGCTGCGGAAATCTCTGCTGGGGTCAGAGATGGTCGTTCAGTACTGTTACGTGTGGAAATAGAGGGAGACCCCAAGTGCAGAGTGGCAGGCAAAATGACTGATTTATTATTGTTCATTGCACAAGGTTTACAATAGGCACACAAGCACAAAGAAACAATGGCAATGGTCATACTAAATACAAAAGAGAATAAGGCTTACAGACTCCAGGTAGGGAGAATTTAACAAAGCCCAAATAGGAAGTAAAAAACTCAGACGCGCAGATATGCGAGCTGTGAAATAAAAGTTAAATTTAGAAGGGAAACTGAGACGCGCAAAAGCGCAAGCTCTCTAAAAAGAAAGAATTTAGTCTCCCAAAAGGGAGAGAACCCAACCAGCTTCGAGAAAGGGAAGTAAATAGTCTGAACGACAAAAACCAACTGAACAGGCAGGAACTAAATAGTGGAGTGATGGAGAAACTGAGCCAATGGAAAGTCTGAACTAATGATTGAATAATTGGTGAGAGTGGCGGGAAACTGAGCTGGCAGGAAGAGATGACAAGCTACAGCTGGCGCTTGTCAAATTATTATTACTATTATGCCGGAGGGAGCTTTTTTGGATTTACTCTTTAGGAACACTGAAACCAATGGGTCTTAATAAAGATTTTGATATGAGTGCTTTGTTATGAATATTTTAGATTTTGTTTTCTTCTTCTTCTTATTATTTATTATTATTATCATCTTCACGCTTCCGAAAAAAGCGAGATCTTGTAATACAGTTCGGCGTCTGTCTGTCTGTCTGTCCGTCCGTCCAAAACAGTAACTCCTCCTAGGCCGTTACACACACCAAAGTTTCAGGTTGATTGGTCTAAGGTAGTGACCCAGAGGGCTGCACAACGTGTTTAGAATTAAAATTCATTTCCTCTTTTGGCCACCAGGGGCCTTTTTGTGAAAATTGAAAAATGGCCGTAAGTTCCTTCTGCATTGAGCTAGGACACTCAAATTTTTATGGGAGGTGCATGGGATGACCCTACATCACATATCAGACGGGTTTTTGATTTGACTTCATTTTGACCATTTTCTAGGCCGTTTTCTAGGTCAAATGGTGTCAGGTGTGCCAATATTTGAAAAGGATGGCACGTTTTGTTATTACTCAACGTTGAAGGCTTCAAATTGGTATGGATATTGGTGATAGCAACCTGCATGCCAAAAACAGCCATCCTTTGATCCATATTTTGGCCACTAGGGGGCTTTTTGTGAAAAAAGAAAAATGGCCATATCTACCTTATGCATTGAGCTAGGACCCTCAAATTTTTATGGGAGGTGCATGGGATGACCCTTCATCGCATATCAGACGGGTTTCTGATTTGATATAATTTTGACTGTTTTCTAGTCAAATGGCGTCAGGTGTGCCAATTGTTGAAAAGGATGGCACGTTTTGTTATTACTCAACATCGTAGGCTGCAAATTGGTATGGATATGTATCTTGGTGATAGCAACCTGCATGCCAAAAATTGCCATCCTGTGATTCATATTTTGACCACTAGGGGTTTTTGTGGAAAAAAAAACAAATGGCCATATCTACCTTATTCATTGAGCTAGGACGCTCAAATTTTCATGGGAGGTGCATGGGATGACCCTTCATCACATATCAGACGGGTTTTTGATTTGATCTAATTTTGACCGTTTTCTAGGTCAAATGGCATCAGGTGTGCCAATCGTTGAAAAGGATGGCACGTTTTATTATTACTCAATGTAGAAGGCTGCAAATTGGTATGGATATACAGTATATCTTGGTGATAGCAACCTGCATGCCAAAAATTGCTGTCCTGTGATTCATATTTTGGCCACTAGGTACTCTAACTAACCAACTATATCACATTGCTATAACTCTGATCAGTATCAGTGCTTTGTCACTGCAACAAGTAGATTATCATTTGTACAGCAGAATGCCAGTTCAGTGAATTGCCCTCTGCCACATTACTACTACTCCCATAGCATTCGTTGCGGACCGCGGAGCTTTGCAATGGCGCGCCATCGACATGCGTCTAGTTTTGATTGTTTCAGCTTGAAATTTATGTCACAAATTCTTTATTTATAATGTTTGTGCTTTGTGTTTTCTAAGTGTCTCTTTATACATTGTACATTGTGTTAATCTATCCACTATATCAAGAATTAATTTTCTTGATGTGTACCCAGAAACTTAATTGTTAACACGTTTTGTGTTAAGGCTAATCAACTGAAGTACTTCTAACCTTTTGTACAGCTGCATTCACTTGCTACTCCTTTCTTGCCTTGAAGAAAGTCTCTGACCGAAAGCTTGCGAATTAAAGATTTTGCCACAGATTTGAGTGTGCGGATGCTTTTTTTTCTTTTTTTGGTTCTTGACACAGTGCCATCTGAGGGATTGAAAATCTCAGTATTTATCTTAGGCTTGCACCCTTGCCCTTTATACGCGCAAATTGTTCCAGCTTCCTTGAAACTTCATTATTATGCTGTATAAATAGCAAAATATCCAAATCTTTTTGTATTTGTGTTTGAGGACCATTGCTTTTAAACCTTTCAAAGATTTTCTCGTGCATTAGTGGGCAAATTGGCAATCCTCGGCCTATCGTTGTTCCTGAAGAACAAGGCCTTTCCTGGCTGCTGCTTTTGTACTAAATCAAGATCAAAATCACCAGCTGACATCAGCTGTTTCAAATCAGACCTTTATACAATTTTTTTCAACCTCATTACTAGTCCTAAGTGGTCGTTGCTCCAACTTTTTTGGAATATGTAACAGGCTTGAATGGCAGGAAGTGGTTTATATTTACAAATGAAATGAAATTGACTGAAAAAACATAAATATCTTGTCTTCATACTACTTGCAATGAAAAACAAGTGAAAGTAAATCTAGAAATCACTGCTTTTTGTTTTTATGTGCATCTTCCACACTGTCCCAACTTTGCCTGAGTTGGGGTTGTACAAACCCCAATTCCAATGAAGTTGGGACATTGTGCAAAATGTGAATAAAAACAGAATGCAATGATTTGCAAATCTCATAAACCCATATTTTATTCATAATAGAACATAGACAACATATCAGATGTTGAAAGTGAGACTTTCTACCATTTCATGAAAAATATTAGCTCATTTTGAATTTGATGGCAGCAACACATTTCAAAAAAGTTGGGACATGGCCATGTTTACCATTGTGTAGCATCCCGTCTTCTTTTAACAAAAGTCTGTAAACGTCTGGGAAGTGAGACCAATTGCTGGAATTTTGGAAGAGGGATGTTGTACCACTCTTGTCTGATGTTGGATTCTAGCTGCTCAACAGTCCTGGGTGTTCTAAGCCAGATTTTTTATTTTATGATGCACCAAATGTTTTCTATTGGTGACAGGTCTGGACTGCAGGCAGACCATTTCAGCACATGGACTCTTCTACAGCGAAGCCATGCTGTTGTGATGGATGCACTATGTGGGTTGGCACTGTCTTGCTGACATATGCAAGGCCTTACCTGAAAGAGACGTTGCAAAACCTCTATATACTTTTCAGCATTGATAATGCCTATCCAGATGTGTAAGCTGCCCATGCCATAGGCACTAATGCAACCCCATACCATCAAAGGTGCAAGCTTTTGAACTGAGCGCTGATAACAAGCTGGATGGTCCATCTCCTCTTTAGTCCACATGACACAGCGTCTGTGGTTTCCAAAAATAATTTCAAATTTTGATTCATCTGACCACAGAACAGTTTTCCATTTTGCCTCAGTCCATTTTAAATGAGCTTTGGCCCAGAGAAGATGGCAGCATTTCTGGATCATGTTCACATATGGCTTCTTCTTTGCATGGTTCCGCTTTAACTTGCATTTGTAGATTGCATGGCAAACTGTGTTCACAGACAATAATTTCTGGAAGTGTTCCTGAGCCCTTGCAGTGAATTCCAGTGCAGAATTATGCCTGTTTTTAATGCAATGCTGCCTGAGGGCCCGAAGATCACAAGCAACATTGACCTTCTCCGTTGTCCTTTTTTCTTTTGCATTAGCTTTTGCGGTTTGAGTGTTTTTGAATTTGCATCTTTTCTGTTTTTGCGGTGGATTTCTCCAGTTGGAGATGTTTTGCCCCTATCAGCCACTGTACTTTAACACGACAATCGCTGAGAGTTTTTGTTTATATAGCACTTATATTGTGACTGGGCCACTGCTCTCAATCTCTGCCTCTGTTGGAAACAGATGCGTGTTCGTATGTGGCTTGGGGATGGGGGGCGGGGAATGCTGACTTAGGCGAGGAGCGGGAAGCCAACCAAAACGACCAAATCAGTTACAGCTGCATTAAGAATGGACTTCCGACTGCAAAAAAAGAATGACATAAAGGCAATGCTAAAATTCTTGCCAGCTCGAGACAAAACTTCTATGTCCCTGGTGGCACAATAAGGTTGTATTGAGCCTTTACTTATTGCAGTTTTACTGTCATTGGTAACACGTTTACCTGTAACAAACCAGGTGAAACCAGGTGAGGTCAGTTTTATTGGACCACATTGTTTTATCTCCTGCCTTCAGTTTGTGTGTTGATTTTTATCAACTAGCATGTTGATAGAGGTTTTCACATGAAACTGAAAGCCCAAATTGGTTTTCATTGCCATGTTCTTCAGTAGCACTCAAAGATGTTTAGTTTCGAGGCAGTAGAACTGTTTGCAATTCCTTGTGATGTTACATACTGGGGTCAATACCTTGTTCCACCACAGAAACAAGAGGTGTTCAGATGCAAAGCCATAAGAAGCTTGGGTCTTCTATAAGAAGGCAGCTGCCCCTTTTCTGCAATCATTACTGTTAGATGAATAGTTCTCATTACATATCTGTATTATTTTCTACCATAATACACCAATTTTGGTAGATGCGCTTTATTTAACTTTTAAAGCCATCAGGATAAACCTAGAACTTTGCGGTTCAGTTTTTCTTGACATACACAGACCCATCTAAGGCCTCGTGCACATGGAGACGGAGATTTTCCAAAACAGCCTCTTTTTTTGTCATTTCTAAAAAAATCTCCTGTCCACACGGCATCATTTCTAAAAATATCTGTGTCCACACAGAGACGCCTAAAACGACCCAAAACGCTATTGTTAATATTCCAGGCCTGTGTGTGGTGCTGTAGCGGTGCTACGGAAGTAGACCAAAAATGGAGAAGAAGGCGGCGAGCATGCGGATAAAGTAAACTAAACTCTAGTCTGTACACAGAGCACACAGAGCGCAAGCCTTATACGCATACTCACCGCCTTCTTCTCCGTTTTTGGTCTTTTTCCGTGGAAACGTAATAGCGCCATACAGCGCCGCACACAGGCCTGGGGGCTTTGATGGGGGCTATCACGTCATCGTTTAAAAAAAAAACAGTTTTGGTTGTCCACACGAAAACGCTTGGGTGGCGCTTTCATATTTTCTCACTCTGGAACCCGTTTTCAAAAAATACCATTTTTGGGCTGCATTTTTGCCGTCTCTGTGTGGATGCAAGGCTGAAACAATAAAATATTTATGCGTTTTCAAAAAATCATTCGCGAGTGGACGGGCCCTAACTATCTGCCTGTGAAATTCACTGAATTTTGAAAACTACAATGGTCTATCCAATATAATTTTCCCACATCCTCTACCTAAATCATCCAGCCCTTAGTAGTACTGCATGACATGCTTGCCTATTATGCCAAAAACTGTAAATATCTGTAAGTGTAAATATCTGGGGGAAAAAAACCATCTGGAGTTGCAAGTTATGATGGGACAAAATTTCACATCTAGGATTCTACATGTTGTAGAAAGTGGAGATTGGCACACCTAATCCTCAGATTTCAAAATATTAGTGATGGTCAGATGCAAAAGGAAGTGTTATGAATCATTGTAATAGAAGCAGAATGAAAAATAATTTTGAAGGACCCATAATTTACAGCACGAAAAAATTAACCGATCCCGAAAATAAAAATCTTTTATTTTTAAATTATTGCACATTTAAATCTTGATAAGATACACATTATTGAACCCCGTGGGGTAATTTGTCCTCTGCATTTGACCCATCCTATAGTTAGGAGCAGTGGGCAGCCACAGAGCAGCACCCGGGGACCAACTCCAGTTCTAAAGCCAGTTCTTTGGTCAGGGGTACTGGTTGGAGTGTTCCTATGATGCATGTTTTTGTGGGTGTGGGAAACCCACGCGAACACGGGGAGAACATGCAAACTCCACACAGAAAGGCCCCAGGCCAGAATTGAACCCACGACCTTCTTGCTGTGAGGCAACAGTGCTAACCACTATGCCTCCGTGCTGCCCAAAGTTACATTTTTCAAAGGAAAAGAGCAACTGTTTCTTGTCTTTTTTTTTTTTTTGCATAAGCACAATATGTGTAATACATGTATTCTGTGGAGGAGGGACAGATAAGATCATAATATCAGAAGCAATCCCATTTGATTTTTGAGATAATTAAATTTTTTAATGTTCAAATCATGTAAATATCCAGCCAAATACTTTGCTAATTTAAGCACCTATCTTGTGGCACTGTGGGAAATACAGTAGATAGCTCATTTATAGTGGTTCCTAGTATTTTAATTTCATAAGAGTCACTGTACCATCTTGAATCAGCTGAATATTGTTCGTTCTAATGATCAGTTACAGGATGTAACTGATGAGTTGAAAGTAAAATATGCTTTTTATGATCAACATAAATTTATAACTGCATTTGCAGATAATTGCTCAATTACTGTGTCACTAACATAAGCAGATAATGAGTTTTAGTCTTTTACTTTGGCGAGGGTTGTAATTATCAGGTATTCATATTGACCAGGCTCCCTATAAGCTGCAATTAGCTGCTAAATTTCACTGAGTTCAGCCATCTGCATCAACTAGAGAAGTATTATTTAATACACATAATTCCCCAAAGTGCTTGATCTCATCAGAGGATGAATCATTTAACAAAGAAAACATTAGATGGAACTTACAGGTAAATTCAAAGTTAAAGCCATTTTTCCAGCTACGGTATGTGTGCTCATGATGTCAGCCAAAAGAAATCATTACATTACTCATCAAGCTGAATCAGGGCTCATCAATCTTTAAAGTTTATTGATTATTGAATATGTAGCTTTTTTAGGATAGCATATTGGCATTTGTTTTCTGGAGCTCTGAAAAACACACTGTAAAACCAGGCCACTGAACAGACTCGGCCACTAATGACTCATTGATCAGTACTTTGTAGCTATTAGCAAACATGTTGTAGTATCACATGCATGTTATCTGCCATCATATACAAGAGCCATAGATGCATTAAACAGTTTTTCTTAACCCTTTGTTGCATTGAGTATGAACTAATGCTTCCAATAAGTTACAATTGGACATTAAATGATCTTTTAGGACCATTTGATGGGATCTGGCACAATTTTGTTTTTGAGAGGGGTACTAGTGGGTGGTCAGTCCATTATTTTGGACATCATGCTTGTGGGATATATACTGCCGTCCAGTATTTTTGATGTTATGCACGTGGGGTGACAGAAATAATGTGAAGTTGAAGAAACTTGTTCATTGATATGCATGATGTCCAGTATTCTGGACATGGCTTATTTGAGTCACTGTATTTGCCTTGCTTGCATAATGTGCAATATTTTTGACAGAGCTTGAAATCTGGTGTATTCCAACAAATACATGCACATAACAGAGCTTATGTGTTACAGTGTGTGTTATATGTATAATAAATTTAATTCCTCCAGCAGGAAAAAGTTTGATCAAAACTTGAACAATATAAAACTATTTCTGACTCTCATCAACTTGAATCATGTGACTTCTCAGAAAGGCATCTATTAAGGAAATTCTGAATGGGAAATATCCAATAAAATGTACATCTTGTGTTTCCAGGGTATCTGTGAGCCCAGACAACATAACCCCTACTTTAAATATGTCCAAAATACTGGACAACATGCCCCAAAGGGTTAATTCAGCTGTTGATGAGTCTCTCTAAATCTCACAATCACACCAATCTCAGGCTCCACGGGCTGAATCCTTCAGCAGGAAACTTGACCACATTTGGCAAACAAAGGTGATCATATCAACTTGGTGCCATGTACTGTAAGTCCCCATTTGTGCAGCATTTATGGTCGACAGATTAACAATCAATCAAAGAAAGAAGACAAAAACTCGTTAAATTATTCTAGATGTTTGAATAGTGACAATATGGGGATCACCTGCTACTGCTACTGACCTAAAACATAATTTAGGTTGCCACATTGCCTTGATCTGCGTAAAACAGATGAAAATGACAGAACAAACATCAGCCAGTGAATATACATATTGTATTTCAAATCAGTTCATAGTTCAAGCATAATACCAAAGAATAATTGCATTTAGGCTGGGGCAATTTTATGCTGGTTTATTTGTCTTATAAAATAGAAAACATGTCATATTTCTTTAGCTTTTTACAAGAGCCATTATATCTGTGCCCATGCACCATGTGTGTCATCTGTCTTGTGGGAGAGATTGGAATGATAACAAAATATTCTTCCAAAAATGTAGAAAATAAACACGAAAGAAACGTTTCCAGTGAGGAATATGAAAGAAAGCATAAAATACAACCCATTGACAGAATGCTTGACCACATTATTTTCTTTTCTTCATTCAAATTCATATTGACAGCCAAACTGACTCCAAAGAATATTCTTAAGAATGTATGTTTATGTATGCGCACATATGAGAGAGAGAGAGAGGAGACAGAGAGAGAGAGAGAGAGAGAGAGAGAGAGAGAGATTTGGATTGTCTATCACAAATCTCTAAGAAATAAAATGACCCATGATACTTTATAAAAATGTTGTAAAATCAAACTGGGCTTTAAATCATTCCTGAATTCATGTGGTATAAACTCAAACAGTTAGAAGATGGAATTGTGTTTGTGCCACCTAAGTCATCTCCAAGAAAATAGAGAAAATGGTTGATCTCACAAAAATATCATGGAAAGTTTTTCTTTTTCTGAGTCAAACTGCAAGCCAGTGTGACCACATATACAGGGGCTGAAACCAAGGTAACAGTTCGGCCCTGTTCCTCACATTATTGCAGAGATCTTTGCCGATACTATTGCCAAGCCACGGACAAGCTGAAATAGGACTGAGAAATCACTGTGCTTACCAGCTCGATATGAAATTTGTAATTAGTTGTTCCACCGTGATTCCTTGAAGAAATATATAATGGATTATGGAATTGTAGGACTGAGGGCAGTGATAAATGTCAAGACAACATTTTGAAAGAAACAGATGGGGAATTGTTGCCTCATCTCAGAAAACTAATTCCCATGACCACTTTTCTATGTAGTGACCTTTTGAGTTAGTTTATTAATTTCTGCTCTCTCACGTTAGAAGTGGACAGTAGAAATACTACAGCCCCACTGAGAAGCATTTGTTTATTCCAGAAGTCACCAATCCAGAGGGACCTAGGCCCCCTTTCCCTCCTTGAACAGTTGTTCATGAATATCCAAGCGTTTCTCTGAATAAAGGTGAGAAATCCAGCTCTTTATTAAGTGCATTACTATCTTTGCCTTCTAATTCTTCTCAGGTTATTTTATTCACAAATGCTGTGTAGTGTGTCAATCATGAATTTCAGTGACCAATGTATTAAATGTGTAATAGTTTTCTCAGTGCACCATGTCATGTGCACTGAAATGAAAATGGAAGTGATTGGATTCAAGCGCAAAGGAGGGAATGTGTGGGTTATTCCTTACGCAGACGATATTTAAACAATGCGGGAAGACAATAATTCCCAAATATTACAAAATTCGCTAGACTAACAATAGTCTGCTAAATTTACAAATGAGCAGTAACAAGCGATACACAACATAAAGGCAGTACGAGACTTAGCACCATTATGGTGCGAAGGTGGTGCTTTTAAGGGCTATATTGGATAATTGAATTAATGATAGCAGATGTGGGTTGTTGATTGATGAGCGTGGGAGCAGGCTGGTCCTCCAAACTTAGGTGATTGGGACCATTGTGGGCATGGCATGACAAATTGTTAGGCGAATTTACCAATTCTTGCAATGTCTTTCAATGGATAAACATTAAAAAGCATTTCTGGTTGAGTGAAAGCATAATTAAAACTTGACAGTCTGGTCGGCCGCGACCGCATTGGTGTAGCCCCCGACAGCCCACTTCTCCCCTTAGTAGCGCATTATTCAGCCAATACTGTCGTCATGGCAACCAAAATTCATAGGTGTCATAAGCGAAGTATACAACATGTCCATACCAAATATGAAAGTAATCAGTCGAAAAATTACAGCCTGGACAGCGTCCACAAGGAAGTATCTATGGATGCGGACGTGGCAGCAACGGTCGAGACGACAAGCATAAATTCATAGTAGCCGCCCGACTTTGTCCGGGGGCTACAAATATAAATGGGATGAGAACACTGCCAGAAGACGCAAACAGAAGGCTCAGCATTTAAGATTTCAAGAATTCCTGGAAGATGAATTTTACAGCAAAATCACTAATATGGCCAACATTTTAGACATCACAGTGGACAAATCAATGCAAGTATATTCATTTAATAAAATTATCATTTCATAATTAAATTTTTTTTAGATGTTTTTAATGCATTCTAATATGAAAAATTAAGTAATTAATCTTTTCATTCATTTATTCATCTAGTATATTTACAGAACATTCGGAGTTGCAAAGTACATAAAGGAGGGTTAAAAATTTATAATTGGAATGTGCGGGTTAGGAAGGGTGCAGGTAAAGGGTAATAAGAGTCTGTTTGAACAAGTAGAATGCAATGTGGAGTGCAATGTCAAATAAACAGGCATCTTATGTTTGCAGTGTATCACGAAGCAAAGGAGAGTCCATGAGAGTCTATGGCATTCAAGGCAAGCCAAGGAGGATAATAAAATTGGAGAGTCCCAGCTGGTTTCCCATAAACAGTGTAAAGAGGCTTTCCATCCATCCTAAATCTAGCACCCAGACTCTTTTAGTACAGATCCACGATGTTGTAACTCGTGCACAATGTGGTTTGGCATTCTCTTGCTGAAACAAGCAATGCCTAACCAGAAAAAAGATGTCTG
Organism: Gymnothorax javanicus; assembly: GCA_029692085.1. Classification (NCBI taxonomy): domain Eukaryota; kingdom Metazoa; phylum Chordata; class Actinopteri; order Anguilliformes; family Muraenidae; genus Gymnothorax; species Gymnothorax javanicus. The sequence goes on from CM056193.1 coordinate 56,193,739, forward strand.
TATGGCTGTATTCGTTGCTCCAAAACCTGTATATATTGTTCAGCATTAATGCTTTCTTCACAGATGTGCAAGTTACCCATGCCACAAGCACAAATGCACCCTCATACTATCATGGATGCTGGTTTTTGAGCTGTGCGCTGATAAAAAGCCGGATGCTCCCTCTCCGTCTTAACCTAGAGGATGTGGCATTCTTGATTTCCAAAAAAAATTTCAGATTTTGATTGGTCAGACCACAGGATAGTTTTCCACTTTGTCTCAGGCCATAATAAATGAGCTCAGGCCCAGAGAAGGCGGCAGTGTTTCTGTATCTTGTTTATTGATGGTTTTTTGCTTTACATAGTAAAGTTTTAACTTGCATTTGTGGATTGTGTTACGGAGCCCATACAATGACTTCCACTACAGAATCCTGTTTGTTTTTATTGCAGTGCCATATGAGCGCCTGAAGATTACGGCCAGTCAACACTGGTTTTTGGCCTTGTCCCTTGCATACAGAGATTTCGCTGTATTCTCTTGTGGCAGGCCGAAGGAGGGCCCGGGCGGGGACTTGAACCTCCAGACTCCCGGGTAATAGTCTAACGCGCTGACCACGTCACCAAAGAGCAAGGCTCATTGGCAAGGTAGTGTACTTATTAGGAGGCATTTCTAGTGACAGGACCCTTCAACTGTCACATCTCTTCCCCTCTTTCAGGAGCGTGTCCTCACGCTCCATGCTTTACGCACGCTGCCATCCACTAGGATCCCCCAGATCCTGCCGATTACGCCAAATTGTAGCCAGGGCTTACATTGAGCCCCCAGTTTAAAAAAAAAAAAACCGACTACGCCACCCAGAAGGACAAAGGGGTATTGCACCCAAACTCTACTTCACACTCTAAACACAAGTTCAATTAAAACAGGAAAAAGGAGCAGAGACTCAATTCTCAAGTTCCAACACACACTTTTATTTATCTTAGGGCGAAAAGGAATATGCTAGAGAAGAAAAGTCAAGTTAATAGAAATATTAATGTAATTTATTAAAGTTCCAATAAATGAATTTTCCATAAATATTAAATGCACTTACGTCTCAATATACAGTCTTAATTGGCTTATCTAAAAATGGATTTATACTGTACCGGCGAGGCGGAGGAGTCGGGTGAACCACTGAGATACTGGAGGACCCCAAAGGCACCCCTTACCTGTGCAAAAAAATTAGCCACACGCACGCACGCACACCCACCACACTCACAGCAAAGATGGTGCAGACACACAAATAAACGTGCACGCTACAAAGAGCACACTGAACATGCAAGTGAATAATAAGGAAGCAGGGGAGAAATAGAAGACCCAGCACCGTCAGTGGGCCTGACGAATCTCCAGCCGTCGCCCTGGTGAGAAACAGGGTTACCAGTTAAGCTAAGGTATCCACAAAATGAACAGCCACAGTTGGTCAAATTAAAACCAAAGCAAATTTATGCGCTCACGAACTTTGCTTCAAAACCAGTCACTCACGCAACAGCTCCGCACGTTTTAGGAGGAAACACTGATTGCACGTGTTGCAACAGTACACGCTCTCATAAGAAAAACATAAAAAGGAAAAAAAACAATTAAAACCACAAAAACAATAAGACAAGCTATGGCAAAACAGCAATGGCATTCCGTTGCTCCTCCTAAGGGTAAACAGAGCAGCATAAGCATTACCTTAGAAGCAAAGCAAATAATCCGTAACACAAATAGCAATAAACAAATTGCAATAAAGTGTTACCTGGCTCCAATGACAATGGCGCTTGTTTACTTGACCAGTCCCCGTGGCACCAATCCCACCTGTTAATCGCCCCCAATATCAAACATCAACTTGACACACAACTACATGAAAATAAAATCCCATTACACAATATAAAATGCACCGGCTCAGAAAGTCACAGGGCTTAATGTGGGTAGAGAACTGCAGATCATTGGCTAGACGTTCACTGCTCGACGACGGAAGCCTGTTGAATGAATGAATGCAAATTAACTTCAATAAATAAAACTATATTCAGTACCTTGACACAAAACTTGGCTTACCTACCTCCCAGCAATCAAGAGGGGCTTAATTCCACAGAGCGGGTTACCAGGAGCCAGAGAAGGTGCAGCTACAGACGCCAGTCTAAGAAACCCAGGCTAACACCAGGAGATGGTTTAACTACGCGGCGGTGATTACGTGCCAGCCCTGTGTAATCAAGATGGGGGCATTGCCCCCGGCTACACTCTGAATAATTTTATGTTATTACATACCAAAGATGATTGGATCCCCCGTTTCTTTGCAATTTCATTCTTAAATTGTTGAGCAGCTTCCCCACTCAGTCTGTCACAGAGTGGTGAAGCCTTTATCATCTTCTGAAAGACTCAGCCTCTCTGAGATGCTCTTTTCATACCTATTCATGTCACTGACTTGTTGCCAATTAATTTTTTTTTTTTGGCCCGCCACCCCCCCCCCCCTCTTTGGAGGACAACTTTATTCTTAATTATAAGTATTATGCAAATACATAATGGTGAAACCTCTCTGAGGGAGGGCTATTACAAAGCAAAGCAAATTATAAAAAAAGAAAATAAAATAATAATAATAAACAGTAAAAAACCGTAGACAAATAATACAATCAAATGGGGGGTTGATATAGATATGGATAGGTATAGACAGTTTAAAACGTACAGATACAGACAGACAGGACAAAAAACAGACAGACAGACAGACAACAACCCAGTAAACACAAAACATTCAACTAACGTTAGCGTGTGGCTCTCTTAAGGTTAGATTTACAAAAACCAAAAACTAACGTTTAGAGAACGTTCACTCAAGGTTATGTTTTCCCAGAATGTTTCCTAACGTTTGGGGAACTAAAAATTCCAACGTTCTCTAAGGGGGTCATTGTGCTCTTCACGCAACGTTCCCACTTGGTTGTATTTTGGTATTACTGAAAACAACAAAAAGAGAACGTTCCTTGAACGTTACGCAGTGGTTGACACCGATGGACCAGCACAATTTTATATAAATCAGCTATGGTCTTATTTTTCAGGACAAAATATAAAGATACAAAACAAACTGATTGATGGAAAAATAGGAACGCTTCAGAGATATAACAGTATAAACACATGAACACACGAATGATGACGATGATAATAATAATAATAATAATAATAATAATCAGAAATATATCGAAGGCTGACTGCAATAAACTGTTATGTCCAATGTAAAACATCTGGACATAACTGTTTATTGCAGTCAACCCTCGATATAATCTGATTAAATATTTAAAAAGAAATGAATACACCCGACTTAATCTTTTTTTTTTAAAGATTATTTTTTGGGAATTTTTCCTTTATTTGACAGTTATACAATGTAGAGAGACAGGAAGGTTGGGGAGAAGAATGGGGGAAGACATGCAGCAAATGACCTGAGCCGGAATCAAACTCAGGTCGCTGCGGAGGGACACAGCCTTTATGGTACGCGCGCTTAGACCGATGAGCCACCGGGGCGCCCCACTGACTTAATCTTTAAATTTTTATGAACGGTATTAAAAAAAACTTGATGTATTCAATTGTTCATGTAATCTAACAGTTTCAGACGTTATCTTGTCTCGCGCTATAAAAATATAAATAAAAATGGGTACTCCGGGGAAATTGTAGCCTAGTATTGGCGGGTTGAAGACTGCGGAGAGACAGCTCCACGGAGAGAAAGCGAGGATGTCTATATTTTATTTACATAATTTTGATAATCAATTTAGGTGATTAGAGGATAATTTATAGGTGTAATTGAATTCTTTTCTGTGTGATAAGTTTCGACTTAGTGACATTGGTAATAGTGAAAGTGGTGTCTCTTTTAGTTTACTTCTACTATAGCTATAATTATTTCATAGCATTAGAAATAAGACATTTAAGTATAGAATGGAATAGCATGGAAAGTTATCATTACTGTTTAGATTAGTGTTGGCGCCATCGCAACACTCAGTAAAGGTAAGTAAAATTATCAAACGTTATAGAAAAGTTTTGAGAAGCACTTCTGCCATTTGCCCCACAGCCGGGCCAATAAGTGATTTCATTTTATAATCCACCCCACACTCCTTTAACTTTTGCGCTGAAGTGCGAATAGCCTCTTCCAAAGAAAAAACAATATATTCCTAAACACAGCAAAATACTTTATATTTTGAATGCGTAAATTCAATCTCATTATCATAGAAATGAATCCCTATTGTCTCATGAAGTGGTATTGTACAAGCTTTGAACATTGTTCTACAGGGCCTAACTATGTGCATTGGTTTGGATTTCTTTACAGCAACAAACTCTGGCGTACTATATCAAACTTTATTAATTGTACCTTTTTCAAATTTTTAGGCCAGCTGACAGCTGAGCGGAGGAATGAGACTCGTGACTGCTGCAACACAAGCATGCAGGCATTAGTAATCTACCGCGAGACTTTGAAGGTCTCCTCTGTCACAATGCCTGGCTACCAATCATTTGAATCAGTGGCTCTGCAACTAAATGGTCCTACTCCCACTGTTTTAGTCACCGTTTACCGTCCACCCAAACCAAACAAGGATTTTATTAATGAATTTTCTGATTTTCTCACTCACATTTGCTCACTTTCCTCCAACTTAATTCTCCTTGGTGATAATAATATACATATGGACAACATCAATCATCTTCTCACCAAGGATTTCACATCTTGCCTGGACAGTTTTGGACTGCAACAATACATTGACTTCCCTACCCATTGTAAAGGACATATTTTGGATTTGGTTTACTGCTCTGGTGTCACTCCTTTCAACTGTTCTGCCGCTGATCTGCCCATCTCTGACCATATGTTAATTTCTTTCACCACAAGCCTCACACTATCCAAAACTAAACAGTCACGTCTTATCTCTTTCCGTAATATCAAAAACATTAATTTATCAGCTCTCGCCACAGGTTTTGACAATCTCCCCAGCATCAGCTACTCATGCACTCCTGATCAACTAGTTTCTCATTACAATACAGGTCTCCATACTCTGCTGAACTCTCTGGCTCCTGTTAAAACTCGGACTGTGTCATTCACCCACTCTGCTCCCTGGTATTCTCCTCAACTACATCACCTGAAAGCCAAAGGACGTCAATTAGAGCGTCTTTACAGGAAAACTGGACTCACTATTCACAAGCAAATGTATCATGACCACATTATTCACTACAAAAACATAATCTCCTCTGCCAAATCCCAATACTACGCAGGACTAATCAATGCTGGTGATGGGAACACCAGAGCCCTTTTTTCATTAGTAAACAACACCTTACGCCCCCCGGACTCTTTCCTTCCACATTTCTACTCCACTGATCACTGTAATTCATTGATGACATTTTTTAATGCAAAAATAACCAAAATCCACCAGCAACTGATCCCTCACAGCTCCAGCAGTCCATCTTCGCCAGTTTTCCATGCCCCCTTTTTTCAACCACTTGCAAGCTTCCAACTTCCCACTGCTGCTGATTTATCAGAAGTCATCCAGAAATCAAAATCATCTACCTGCCAGCTTGACCCCCTGCCAACATCTCTAGTCATAGCCAGCCTCCCCTCTCTGTTGCCTCTGATAACTGCCATCATACACTCCTCCCTCTCCACTGGTGATGTTCCTCCAACTCTCAAATCTGCTGCAATAACACCCATACTCAAGAAACCTGGTTCAGACCCCAATGACTTCAATAACCTCCGACCTATCTCTAACTTGCCATTTATATCCAAAATCCTGGAAAAAGCAGTGGCATCACAGGTTCATACTCACCTCTGCAACAATAATCTTTATGAACAGTTTCAATCTGGTTTCCGCCCATGCCATAGCACAGAAACAGCACTCTTAAAAATAACCAATGACCTTCTGATGGCAGCTGATTCCGGATTATTAAGCATCCTCATCCTCCTCGACCTGAGTGCAGCCTTCGACACCATCTCCCACACTATCCTCCTCGACAGACTCGCATCTATTGGTTTATCTGACACACCCCTGGACTGGTTCACATCCTATCTCTCTGGCCGTACTCAGTTCATTCAGTTAAAAACATTCAAATCCCAATCATCTCCCCTCTCCTCAGGTGTTCCCCAAGGCTCTGTCCTCGGTCCAATCCTCTTCATCATTTACCTTCTCCCTCTTGGTCATATTTTCCGCAAATGCAACATTAATTTCCATTGTTATGCAGATGACACCCAGCTCTATCTCTCCACCAAACCCACCTCCACCTTTCCATCCTCCTCTGTCTGTGACTGTTTACAGGAAATCAAATCCTGGTTTTCATCCAACTTTCTCAAACTCAACAGTAATAAAACTGAGGTTCTCCTCATCGGCACCAGATCCACTCTCAGCAAAACTCCCAGTTTTACCATCCCCATCGACAACTCCTCTGTTTCCCCCTCCCCTCAGGTCAAGAGTCTAGGTGTCATCCTTGACAGCACTTTGTCATTCCAAACTCACATTAATCACATAACCCGGTCAGCCTACTTTCACCTACGAAACATCGATCGCCTCCGTCCGTCCCTCATCCCCAACAGCACCTGCCATCCTGGTCCATACTCTGGTTACATCACGCCTGGATTATTGCAACTCACTTCTCACTGGTCTCCCCCATAAATCCATCCACAAGCTTCAACTGGTCCAGAACGCTGCCGCCCGTATCATCACCAGAACACCTTCCATCAGTCACATCACACCTGTTCTCCATCAACTCCATTGGCTTCCAATAAAATACCGCATGGACGACAAAATTCTGCTCTATACTTTCAAGGCCATCCACAACCTCGCTCCCCCGTACCTCTCAGTACTCCTCCACATCAACACTCCCTCCCGTGCTCTCAGGTCTGCCTTTTCCATCAGCCTCATTGTCCCCCCAGCCCGTTTGTCCACCATGGGATCCAGAGCCTTCAGCCGCTCTGCCCCACGCTTGTGGAACTCCCTCCCCCCGACATTAGGAACATCGACTCATTGTCCATTTTCAAATCCCGCCTCAAAACCCATTATTTTAGACTGGCCTACTCACACTGATTGTTGTTCTCCTACTGAGTCCAGATTTTAAGCTTTTTAACTTTTTTGATATGTTGATGTGTATTTTATTGTCATTTTAATTGTTCTGTAAGGTGACCTTGAGTGTCCTGAAAGGCGCCTAGAAATAAAATGTATTATTATTATTATTTATTAGCCCTAACCTGCATATTTACATACATGCCTACATACATATATGCACTAATTAAATTATTTTCCAAATAATTGAGCTTTCTGTTCCATCTCTTTGTTTGTCTGTCCATTCATCAATGACTGCAAAATGAGGGGCCAGCTTATCCCCAACATCCAGAGAGCCTAACTGAAACCTTAGCATAATGTTTTCCAAAGGCTAGTTATAATGTAAAGGTTAGGGCAGGGGTGCGGAACCGTATCCAGAAAGGGCCGGTGTGGGTGCAGGCTTTCGTTCCAACCAAGCAGCTACACACCTGATTCTACTAATCAACCTCTGGGATCTTTGCTAAGGACCTTGATTAGTAGAATCAGGTGTGTAATTACCTAGTTGGAATGAAAGGGCCGGTGTGGGTGCAGGCTTTCTGGAAAAGGTTCCCTACCCCTGGGTTAGGGGAATGTTACTACAACCAAAATATAATGTTCTGTGAAGGTAGCCCAAAGGTTCCCACATGACAAAAGTTAGGAGAACATTTGGAGAGTGTTAGGGGAACCAAAATATGCATTCAAAAACTAACATTGCATTTCCGTCAAGAAAATTTTCCTGGGGTACCACAGAATAACCAAACAAACCTGCAGGCAACATTCCCACAACCAAAAAAATAACGTTGCCAGAACGTTCAGGGAACCAGAATTTGTTAGCTTAAAGGTTAGGGGAATGCTCCTACAACCAAAATAGAATGTTCTGTGTTGGAGCCATATACGGACGGTATGTAAACATTGTTTATGTTGCACCTTATACTACGTTATCCATGGTAATTGACATATCACCTGGCCATAGCGGAAGTGGTGCTTTAAAGTTATTCGCACCTGTGCACTGGTGTGGCGGTATGGAGAGGGGGTGAGTAGGGAGAGCATACCTGCTGCTGACCGCTTCACTCAACTATTCTTTAATGCTGGCGTTTTTGTCTTCTAAGCCTTTCGCCATGTTGCAGTTTCGTGGGAGAAGAATAAATAGTCAAACACACGTACATTTGTGGATCTGAGTTTTTTTTCTTCAGCATTATGGCGTCGCAAACAATCTCGTTTATTCAACCACCCGTGGCTTCTGGTAGTTAAGTAAGTAGCCGCTACTGCTCTATAAAAGTTGCGCAAAGTTTCCCGTATTTTGAAAGTTAGGAGAACATTTGGAGAACTTTAGGGGAACCAACGTTGTATTTACGTCAGGAAAACTTTCCTGGGGAACCACAGGACAACCAAACAAACCTTCAAGGAACGTTCCCACAACCAAAAAAATAACGTTGCCAGAACATTCAGGGAACCAGAATTTGTTAGCTTTAAGGTTAGGGGAACGTTCCAACAACCAAAATAGAACGCTCTGTAAAGGTTGCCCAAAGGTTCCCACTTTATGAAAGTTAGGAGAACGTTTGGAGAACGTTAGGGGAACCAAAATATGCAACCAAAAACTAACGTTGTATTTACGTCAGGAAAACTTTCCTGGGGAACCACAGGACAACCAAAACAAACCTTCAGGGAACGTTCCCACAACCAAAAAATAACGTTGCCAGAACGTTCTGGGAACCAAAATTTGTTAGCTGGGAATAGACAAGACATAGACCTAAGAAGCAATTGGACTAACATAACCAGACATGGACAGGACAGGATGTGCAGACATGCACAGGAGATGAATGAAACAATCACAGAAACGTAGGTGATAACAATATGTATAATTGCAGGAAAAATTTATTCAAGTGATAACAGTACATACAAATGACAAGTGTGTAAAAGAGTATCAGGGTGAAATGGATTTGAGTGAGTGAGAGGGTCTGTAAGTGAATGGGATCAGTTAACGGGCAGGTTTAATGAAGTAATGAAAGCAGATCAAATGTTATCACAGTATGGGGGTTGACGTTCAGGTGACGTTATTTCCATGGATATGTATTCTTTGAGGAGGTTCAGCCGTTGTGTGATACTAATTTTGTCTCTGGATTAAGGAGGATGGTTTTCTTGGCGACAGTTCAGGCAATGAGGATGGGTTAATGTTGTGCATGGATGGGTTGATTGTAGAGAGGTCACCAAGTAAACAGAGTGATGGGGATGGAGGAATGTTAGAACTCATAATGAGTGGTTGTCTGTGGGTAATTTCTTTCAAGACAGGGTGAACTGGGGGACAGAGCCAGGTTGAGTGTAGATAGTTATCTCGGCTGTTCAGTGTGCATTGTGAACAAGTGTCTGAGTCTATGAATCCCATTTTAAACATCTTGTGCTGAGTAATGTGTGCCCTGTGGATTAATTTATATTGTATGAGTTGTAGAATAGTATTGTTAGTCATTGAGAAGGTGTTTTTGCAGATTTGAGACCAGAAGTCAGTATCAGGTGAGATTGATAAATCGTTTCCCCATTGGTTTATTTGGAGAGATATTGTTGTGTCTTTAGTTGAAATTAATTTTAACAACTTAAAAAAGATTTTCTTGAAATTTCTTAGTTTATAAATTTCTCCCATCAGAGGAGAAGGAAGTAGGTTGTTATCAACAATGTTAATTTTATAAGTTAATACACATTTTATTTGGAGTTATTGAATATATTGAGTCTCACAGATACCATACTTCTGGACCAGGTTCTGAAAAGTAATGAAAGTGTTCTGGAAGACATGGTGAAGGTGTGTGATATATCTTTGTTTCCACAAGTTAAATCAGAGGTTGCGTTAACCGAATATTTTCCGTCATTGACAGATTTTTTTTAACAATGATGGAACATTTTGAAGGCCGTCCGTCATTTTGATAGAAAGTAATTCACACCCCCATCCAATTGGTGGTGGGTGTCATATTGTCTCGAGCATTGTCTTTGATCTGTATGATCCTGTATTCCTCATATTTTTGTAATATGATCATTTGCTCTTCATTTGTAAAATATGCTGCTCTGCTGCCCGTAGACGATTGTTCATATGCAACAAACGCCGTCTCTGTTATGTGAACATGCAGATATCTAAGTCGGGAAAGCCCCAGTTGACATGAGTTGATAAGCAGCTTCGTAGGACCGCTTAGTGAGACTGCAGTTGTTAGGCTTAGTGAAGCACAGCAATAACTGAAAGCATTGTTCATTTGTGCACTGTTACTGTGTGGGGGGAGAGAAATCATTTGTGATGTTTTATAAAGTTCATACAGCAGTATCTTCGAAAATCCATGCAGTGCTGTATTTAACACAGTGCGCAATGTGTGTCTACATGAATCACTGTCGGCATCAGCTAATGCATAATTTATAAATAATTCTGTTTATTTTATTAAAAAAATAAACGATTATCATTTTAAAAAATAAAATTACAGTGACAGATAATAATTGATTATGACGGAATTTTTATGCCCCTGTCTGTTGCAATGACGGACAGTCAGAAAGTGTTAACTCAGAAACCTCTGAGTTAAATATAAATGCGGTTTTGTTGAGTAAGAAGCCAATTAATTGTACATGTCTACTATGCATTCATGCTTGTCTCCCCCGCTGCCACCACGTTTGTAGACCCTTCCTTGTGGACGCTATGCTGGCGGTAATTTTTAACCGATTACTTTAATCTTTGGTATGGACATGTGTTATACTTCACTTATGAAACCTATCGATTTTGGTTGCCATGGCAAATGTATTGGCCGAATGATGAGTTACAAAGGGGCGAAGCAGGCTTTCAGGCTGACCGGACTGTCTAGTTAAATTAGCTGTGAGATGTTCCACCTGGTGCATTTTTTTAGCATTATAAAACATTGCCAATGTTTTGTTGCCCTGTCCCAAGTTTTTAGAGACTTGTTTCTGCCATCAAATTCAAAATGAGCAAATACTTTTCTAAAAACTATAAATTTCTGTTTTAACATTTGATTTATTGTCTTTGAACCATTTTCAATTAAATATAGGGTTTCAATGATGTGCCAATCATTGCATTCTGTTTTTATTTACATTTCACACAGCGTCCCAACTTCTTTGGAAATTGGTTTGCACGTCAAATCATGCAGTTCTGGCATATAATTCCCTCTACTTTGTTGCTTTCTTTCAGGAAATTGCTGAGCCCTCAGTTGCTGATGACACCACAGGGCCCAGGCCCTCCACCTTAGACACATCCTCTTCAATGGCACTCTGTACCTCATCCCCTGGCATGGCTACCCCAAGCCCCCCCAACCCCTTCACCGAAAAAGACGAAAAAACAAATCATGCAGTAGATTTCCTAAAAGAGGAGAGTGCTCTGGGACAGAAGCACCATGTGTGAGAAAACTGCAATTCTTATCCCCATTTGAGCACCTGATTGATACATTCTCAAACAATTAAAGGCCAATGGGTTTGGCTGTAACGTACAATATTTTTTCAGCTAGCGTCACACAGCTTCCTGTTTTTGTAATGGTTGATAAGTATTATTTGGGGAAAAATACAATACATATCCAAGCTATAAGCAGCATCTGTGTCCATAAAAGAAAAATTGTAACATGGCAAATAAATGCTTTCATACCGTTTCTGCATAGCTAAAATACAAACTGTACACACGCTTGTCTGGATTGCAGACCACATCCTTAACATGGGGCTCGCGCATGACCAAAGACTAAGGCAGCCAATCTGTCATATGTTAGTGTCAAGTTGCGTCAAAAAGCTAAACCGAGCACCCGTTCGCATTCCCAGGGGAATATCGACACACAGTGAGCCAACCGCTGCAGCTTCCCAGCGGTATACAATGTTCGTCTCGCAACTGCTTTACGGATACATACAACTTCCGTCTCCCAACCGCTTCACGGATATAAACAGCGTTCCACTCGCCACTGCAAGCAGCTTGGCAGGCTCCATTCCTTTGCTGGGACAGATATGACCCAGCCTCTCGGCCATAGTGAACTATGTAGCATCGAGCTGAGTTAGCTTCTTAGCCTGGTTTGTAAGCCATAGCTAGCTTGGTAGCTTCGAGCTTGGAGGGCGTGTATCAGCAACCAGGCTCCATTTGGCCCTCCCATGGGGCCTGCTTCAGTTCCAGCAACGGTCCACCTTTTCACCCATTTTTGGATCAGCCGAGAGGCAGGCGGAGTCAAGCAAGTGCCAAGATGGCAACCAAATGAGCTTCACAATGGATATTCAGAAATTCAGAAATGGGTGACATCACGGAGGCTACGTCCATGTTTTATACAGTCAATGGTCTGGACCATACAGAGTTAACTTAATATTTGACAAACAAGCCTAAAATAAAAATAAAAAGGCTAATGGAAAGAATCTTAAGTGGACAAAACACAGAAATATTTTTTTTCCATCTGATGAGATCATCTTAAAATGCATATTCATAGTCATTTCCCTTTGAAAAAAATACTTAAATAACCAACTGTTTTGGTAATCAATGTCTGATCAGCAACAGTCATAAGGATTCTTGGAACATTATAGTCCGGGTAAAGTGAAATCTGTGGTTTTCTTCTATATACATTATGCATGTTAGTGAGCAGTCGCTGATAACATGTGACAAGATGGCAAACTAAACTAGCGCTGACTTGTGGAGTTCAACCGTTAAACAGTTTTTCACAATTTTTATTTTTCAGATTTTTTTTTTTGGCTAAAACATGGCTCCATGGCGCACTCAGGCCATCCTTAACATAATCTATACTATTTAGGATTAAGAGCGCATTGCGTCAGTGGTTATCCACACAATCATGAACTACTACCATGCGTCCTATATTTATTTAGCAAGTCTGCTCTGCTGCCTACAATGTCCTGAAAATGCATCTTCCCTGAATGCAAGGATTTGAAAATAAAACCTTGATCACCCTATTTCAAATTTTGAAAAATGACAACATAAAGAACAGGTGGATTACTTCAGTGAAGAGCCATGTTCTTGGAGAGTTTAGGATCACCTTAGTGGTCAACATTTTACAACTGGGTCATTTCTCAAACTTTCATCAGAGACTACTGTGATTCATGGGAACTCCACTGGTATTGGTAAATGCAGCTGAACCAACTATCATCCCTCACGGCCTTAATCCTCCGCTCTCCTGGCATCCTCGTCGGCAATAACATTAGTTACGGTGCCTACCAATGAGTTTACTGGTAAGTTAGGTTCTCGTGTGCAAATGTTTTAATTGTAGTAGCTAGCTAGGTAGGTTGGTAGTCCACTGTAAATGCACTAAGTTGCGTATGTTTGGATGTGCCACTAGTTTACTGAATTTTGAATTGTGTAATGTTAGCTGCATAGACGTAGCCACATGGACAGCCTCTCCCGTTACTGCAGTAACGTTAAGTTACTTCAACTTGTTTGCCATACAGCGCCAGGCTATACTGACCTGTAAAAAATCTACTAATCTGTAATCAGCATTATATAGTTAAGGCCATATCTTACCAAGAGGCCAGCCATCACCCACAGCTCCAGCTTGAAGTCAGTTCACAACACTCCACACGGTAAAGGAATCATTGGTTGAGCCACCCACTTTACCGCAATATTTTTAATGTGCATTTGAGCATCACATATGACTTGGACATTGAAGGAGTGAAAATGCTTCCTATGTGGGGTTGGCAATCTGCGGCTTTAGCGCAAACATGGAGAGGACTCAAAGATAGCTGGCATAGGTCTTTTTAACTACTCTATGTCAAAGTATAGGGCTATATATGCCAGTGGATTTTTTTTACCACTTCACAATAGTTCAGTCTTTTGTTCTGTTGGAAATTTCATCCCCCATTAAAATAAAAAAACATGTTGTAGTTTTCTTTGTTATGTTATAGAACTTAATAAATGGAACAAAACTGTTTAAATGCTCATTTAGACTTAAATGGCTGTACATTATAAAAGAATATGTTTTACGGCTCAAGACAATTTTTTGAGTCCAAAAATGGCTCTTTTGATAGCAAAGGTTGCCCACCCCTCATGACCCACGGAATCAATTTCGTATCATAGCTGGCAGATTCCGCCCATCCACCCACAAAGCATTTTGTTTTTCGGGGAGATGGATTCGTGTGCCTTGCCTCTTGTGCATCATGGTTTTTTGTGCATGCGATGTTCATTAACATCTCCATGTCACATGAATAGGGAAAGCAGTTGACAATCATGATTTGTGAGTATGGCATGTTATCGGAGAAATGAGTTGCACTAGGTTTTCACTGCATTCCATACTAATCCTGATAGAAATCATATTCAGAACAAGTTATGGAACACAGCATTTTCCACCAGTGCTGGGGAACTATAATATATATTGTTAGACAGTTTGAAGACTCAGCATCCTAAATGCATAAGCCATTTTATGATGCAAGTGCAGCACAACTGTAAAAATAGTATTGAAAATTGTGTCATAACAACCCTCAGCCTGACTATGGAGTCCCATAGGTTCAACTGTGTAGCATAGTTCAGATTTGTCAAAATATGTTGAAATTTAAGTTCTTATCTTGATAGTGGTCCTGAGATGAAAGTTTGTCATAGTTTCTAATCCACAACACGAACAAGCTTGGACAAACATCACTAAATCAAATTCGACATAGAGATAGCTCCTGCATGTCTTTGTGAATTTTACAATATTTAGCTTTTTTATTCATGATGCGGTGCTGAGCATTGCGCAGTAGCCCTTTAGGAACAAAATAACTGCACCCACAAGCTATTGTGTGCTGATCTAACAAAACAGTAAGTGTTTTAGCCAATCAGCCCTCATAGGGCAGATCCACTATGCTACAATGTCGCACATGTACAACTATGTTAACATAATACCTTATGAAAACTAACAGCTGAAATTTTGTGTTCTTGTGGAAGCTTACAGCAACCAGTTCATCAGTTTTTGTGGAGTGCGGCTAAAGTCTGCGTAAGATAGCATCAAATTGAGGATCTGGCGCACAAAACATTTTCTAACATAGTGGAAAAAAGTCAACCAGGCAACATGAAGTATCTTTACATTCGAATACTCAGCATGCAGTGATCTGCGGCCAATACATCAGAATATTTCTGAGACACATGCAATATTTAAAAAAAACAGACTCACCTAGAGCTAAATAATTCAAAGTCATAGACACGTTTTCTAGCATGTTGGAAATAAAGGCCTCAACAGTGGAATGTGCAGGTTCCTATAGGTTCATGTGACCAGAGATCCACCACCATATAAGTTTGCAGATTTTTACCGTCATTTGGGAAGCGCTAAATATATGACTACCATATGCAGGTTTATCAAATCAAATCAAATTTATTTCTAAAGCACATTTAAAACAACTCACGTTGACCAAAGTGCTGCACAGAGCAAAGCAAATAGCTAAAATCTATAGTACAATTAAGAAAACACCAATATAGACAACAGGTAACACAGCACATAAACGCACAAATAAATAA
This sequence comes from Gymnothorax javanicus, assembly GCA_029692085.1. Lineage (NCBI taxonomy): Eukaryota > Metazoa > Chordata > Actinopteri > Anguilliformes > Muraenidae > Gymnothorax > Gymnothorax javanicus. The sequence goes on from CM056193.1 coordinate 56,209,174, forward strand.
ATAATAATAATAATAATTAGCCACAAACAGAGGATGCAAATGCTTGAGAAAACAGGTATGTTTTCAGCCTGGAGTTAAATGTGTCTATGGAAGGGGAAGATCTTATATGGAGGGGAATGGTATTCCACAATCTGGGGGCTATAACTGCAAGGGGGCTATAACTGCAAAGGTGCAGTCACCCTGGAGCTTGAGTTTAGATCATGGGACAACCAGTAGCCCCAAGTTAGCCAACCTAAGTGATCTAGAGGTTGAATAAGGGGTTAAGAGGTCAGCGATTTAGGAGGGGGCCAGCCCATTTAGAGCTTTATAAACAAATTGGAGTATTTTAAAATGAACCGGCAGCCAGTGGAGAGAAGCTAAAACAGGAGTAATATGGTCCCTCTTCCTGGTTCCTTTTAAGAGCCTGGCTGCAGAGTTCTGGACCAGTTGGAGGTGGGATAGGGATGTCTTACAAAGTCCAGCGTATAAAGAATTGCAATAGTCCAGCCGAGAGGATATAAAGATGTGCATGACTTTTTCAAGATTTTTGAAGGAGAGAAATGGTTTGATTTTGGCAATGGTGCGCAGCTGGAAAAAACTTGCTTTAACTACGGCATTGACTTTTTTGTCAAACTTAAAGGCAGAATCAAATATAACACTAAGGTTTTTGACATGGGGTTTGACGAGGGTAGAGAGATTGTCAAGACTGGTAGTACCTGATTTGATGGGGTCAGAAGGGTTAAATAGTACTATTTCAGACTTTCTACCATTTAGCTGAAGAAAGTTCTGAGCCATCCAACACTTTCTATCCTCAAGGCAGTTCATGAGGCTGCAGAGATTGGTCGGATTGTTTCGTTTCAGGGGGAGATAAAGCTGAGGGTGGTCGGCGTAGGGGTGGAACGAAATGTAGTGCTTTCGAAATATTCGACCCAGAGGAAGCATATAAACTGAAAAGAGGATGGAACCCAAAATGGAACCTCGTGGGACCCCACAGGAGAGATGGACGGAGGGAGAGGAAAAATTGCCCATACTCTCAGAAAAGTATCTATTCTTGAGATAGGATTTAAACCAATTCAAGGCGGTACCATCAATGCCAACCCCATACTGGAGGCGGTGAATTAAAATGTCATGATCTACGGTATCGAACGCCGCACTGAGGTCAAGTTGAATCAGCATGGCACTGTCGCCAGAGTCTGTAGAGAGGAGCAGGTCATTATACACATTCAACAACGCTGACTCTGTACTATGCTTAACTCTAAATCCAGACTGAAATGTTTCCAGGATGTTGTTGTGTTGTAAATATGGCAGCAACTGACTGAGGACGACCTTCTCCAGAATCTTTAAATGAAAGGTTATGTTATGTTAATTTACGCAAGACAAAATCTTCTGGCGAAACTTTACTTTACAGTGGATCTACCCTATCACTCCATTATAATAGGAAAATGTAATTCTTTTAGTTTACACGGACAGCCAGCGGTCTGAAACTTCCTAAAGACTGATGCATATGGTAACCAAGGGATTGATTTTTACAAGTAGGAATGGTTTCTGACAAGGGAGGATTTTGTCAATGAAGCAAAGGAGTTTTGGAGGCGACTTTATTACGCATGTACGATTGCACACCAGAGCATGGAATTACAAGGGAAAAGTGGAATGAAAATTTAGTTACACGTGGAAAAAAATATCTGAAAGAAGAAAGTTGTAAAACTCTTGAAATAGCAAATGCAAACGTGGCTAGGAACGCAGGGAAATTTCAACTCTCCAAAATTGTTTGTTGAAACACCAACAAACATAATCAGGAAAAAAATCCGTAAAATATTCATTTTTGGTAACAGAATCATAATACTTGAACCCGCAGTTGTTCAGACATCTAGCTGTGGCTGTATTATTTTTCTATTTTGCTTTATCTTGTTCTTAAATAGCTAGCCTGCGGAGGATGGGCTCCCCCACTATAGCCAGGTTCCTCCTGAGATTTATTCCCACTGGGGAGTTTTTTCTCACCACTGCTTGAGGATTTTTCTCCCTACTGGGAGTTTTTTGCCTCATTTGCCCTAATGCGGATTAGGCTGAGCACTGCCCTTTCATTTACTGAATCTCTCACTCTAAAGCGTCTTTGTGACAGTCTATCTGTGAAAAACGCTAAACAAATAAATTGAATTGTATTGAATTGAATTTTTCTAGGCTGATGAGGCTTGGTCACAGTGCCTCAGGGGCAGAGGAAAACGGAATCTTTTTCTCTCAGAAAAGAACTTGTAGTTCCAGTGTTGTCACTCAATTTGGGTAATGTTCTTACCAATTTTGACTATTGGACAGCAATCTACTGAATGCCCCCTTTCAAACGAGACCATGATTATGCCTGTAATCAAATTGATTCAAGAACATTAAGCATTTTAGTTTGGGAGGAAATTTGCCCAAAAAAGGACAGCACTTTGAAGGGTTAGAAGACAGTTGTTTCATGCCAGATAAGAGTTTGCGGTGCACCTGCACATTCTCACGATGGCTCAAGAGTTTACGGCACAATCCACGCATTGTCACGCTAAGGTCACTCTTTATATATGTGGCGAATGCTTGACAAACAATGTAAGCAATCTTTTTCAGCGTATACAGCGTTGATACATAAGACCTCTGATTGCTAATCCCAAAAATGTAAAGAAAGAATACTTGCAAAATATTGTTAAAAAATTATTTTCATCATATTGAAGTCTAAAAAGATCATCATACACAGTCAGTTTTTAGAGATGCATTTGAACGTGAGAATTAAACAAAAAACATGTTCTAATTCAGAAATGTGGGGAGAAAATAATTGTGCGTGGGCCACAAAATGAGTGAGGAAAAAAAGTTATTTTTGATCATTCTCCTGTTAACCCTTGAAAAACATGAGGCAATGCAGAAAATGAGCAAATAGAACTTGGTTCTGCTTGGCTGACAGTAAGGCTGGGCAAGAAATGGTTCAACTTGGATGATATGAAAGCAAAAATAACTGCTAGTGAGTATAAGATTCTTGACATCTCATCATCAAAGGCCAAATCAGATGTATGAGAGAAATATTGATTAATTCATTAATAGATAGTAACAATAGTTTCATCTGTGGCTGCTTGTTAAAAACTCAGCCTTTTCAGGCTACATCATTTGTAAGCCAAACTGAAGATTATAATAAATACATTTCAAATGAAATTCAGAATTATGTTTTTGATGATGGAAGCAGGATGGAAGGGTTGCAGTTATTGTATGAATGGATTAATCAGATTCACCATTGATTTTGAGATAAATTTTGTGGGTGATGAGTCAGGTGCGATATTGAGCTTTTGGGGCCAGGTAAGTCATGGGTTTACAAAATCGGACCTGTGTATGACGCTGATCCGACTTATCCAAACCTGACTTATCCAAACATCTGAGGTGCATTTTTAGCACTCAAAACAGTTCACGTTTGTGTTTACAGTTCAAGATGTGTGTTTTCCATTTTTTTTTAATTTCCACATCAACCATGTCTGTCTTTAATTGACAGAAATGGCCCTTTAACAGCCTCCCCTGTGTTGACTAGAATAAAGGAGTTATAGCTTGATCTAGGAAAATTTGCAAATAACGACATGCATAACCTTACATCGGCTGGTCCACTCTAACATTCGTACGCCGCCCCTCTCTTCTTGGCTTCCTCAACCCATAGGTTTTTATCGCTGCGAACATTGCACCCACTGCTCAAACTCTTCGGATATTAAAGAATTCACGCACCCACGCACGGGCAAGAAATATGAAAGCAATTATTTTATCAATTGTAAAAGCACTCATGTTATTTACATGTTAAAATGCCCATGCGGATTAGCGTATGTGGGGCAAACCAAACGTCCTCTCAAAGTGAGAATAGTTGAACATAAGACTGCAATCTGCACCAAAAACCTTGATTATGCCACAGCGCGTCACTATGAACAGGCTAAACATGGGTCAGTGGCTTCCCTTAAATTCTGGGGGATAGAAAAAATCACTCCACCACCAAGATGTGGGGATATTGGTAATAAACTCCTGCACAGAGAAGCCTTCTGGATATTTACACTTAATACTGTGGAACCTTTTGGTTTAAATGAAGAAATTAATTTGTCCTGTTTCCTTTAATTGATTTACTTTCTTCATGTATTCCTATGTGTCATTGTTTTTCTTTTTATTCCCAATGGATTTTATCTCCCACCAATGAGATGTTTTTGCTTGACAATGGGAGGGGCTATCTTACTTGTTCATTCATTCCTGAGTGTGTGTATTCGGGTCATTGGCTATATCATTCGAATGTGTTCACTCTATCCAATGGGATATTGCCACTCCGTTGTGGAGGGAGATTTAAATGTCCATTCTAGTCTTGGCCCTCTGTTTGACTCTGAAGAAGACCTTGGGTCGAAACGTTAGTCACCTGCACCTTAATAAATCGCCTAATATAACTGTGTGCTCCAGGACTCCTTCCTTTGATATTTTCATAACCTTACACTTTGCATCATGAAACACCTGAATGGAATGGGTTCCCTTTTGATTCCAATACATCAAAGCATTCTCTGATGGGACCCATAGTTGCATGTGCGTGCAAACGATCACACTGACCATTATGGTATGAACTCTTTAATATCTTCATATGCTCAATAATAATCTTTCAAACTGAAAACTTTTTATTTTCAATTGCTTTAAAATACTGACCATTGTCTTTAGGCCAGGTTTTGATTAGTCAATCCCTTTCTGTTGCCTGAAGATAGCTTTGTGCCTACAAAGCATCTGAAGACATCTCATTTTCAGACCAACACACCCATGGGTGCTCAGATTGGTGCAGGTGCATTTACGTTTTAACCCCTTTGCGCAGATATAGACCCTGGCATCCATAAATTCCGAAATTTCATTCCTAAACAATTCTGTAATTGAACTTCTAAATGTCTTGCTTCACTGGAATAATTTTCCAGAGTCTCTGTGACGCAAATACTGAGTTATTAAGCCTACATAGGCTCATGCATAACAGGAAAAATTGTCAGTATTTTGTATTCTGCACAAAGGGGTGAAACAATGTGGCCACTGGACAGGAAAGTGACACCTGCGTTGATCTTATTCCAGCAAATACACTTGCTTCTTGCTTGGGATCGCTTTGCGCGGGGTGTTAGATAGACCCTCTGGAGCCACAGAGGCCTGCTCAGCCTTGGATACAGAGGCTAGTCAAGAGGCTATTAGATGATTGGCCTTAGAAATGTAACAAAATGATCCTATTACATTTTTTTCACTCTCAATACTTGTGCTGTCTTTTCTCTGACAGTTCTGTTTGTAATTCACTGGTCTGTCCTGAAACCAGGGAAAATTCAACTTTGAAAGGCCCATCATTCTCAGCTGTCACAAGAGAATAAATTATTACCCATAATCAGCTTCTAAATATGCATGAGACATACTGAAAGTGCTCATAGGGCCGAACTTATTCTAATTGTTGACAGAGGCTTGAACCAGTTTTTGGTGTAAGGGGTAAGGCAGGGGCAGCTAGGTGTGACTGCTGCTTTTAAATTCAGTCCCTCTCTGCATATTGAAAAGAACATTCATACTCTGTGTAACCAGGTAAGTACACATTGCCTGGTTCACATGCACCCTCACAAAAACAAATGCTGTGGCTTCCATTGGCCATACCTATGTATTTGATGTTTCCTTTAGATTTTTAAAGCAATTATTTACTTCCATCTAATGGCTTCATAAATTAAATATTACGCTGAGCTTCTCCACCCTCAGACTCACTGACCACTTTTAACCAGTGAGCTGTCCTGTCAAATCAATTTATGCAGAAATTTACTGTGACCTCAAAGTTTCCTCCTTTTGCGGCAATAGGCACCCACCCTTCCACGGCATACTGCAGGGTTTCCGCTATATGTAATTGATCGTGGCGCACCGCCACGGAAAAATAAAAGCCGCCACGCCTATGTAAATGACTTAACATAAACTCCAAAAATCCTAAGGACAATCAGGTGTCGCCAGTTCTCATTGTTAAGTTAAAATGAGCGCTAATAATTCTTGACCTGTTGTCAATCATTTTGCTTGATGAACACGTTTTCCAATAAACAAAAATTAGCCATCGGCAGTAAAAGGCGCTGCTTTCTTCTTAATGCAATGTGTGTAACGGTTAGAGAAAAAAATATTATGTTCACTTTCCAAAACGATAAACTACGATGTTTACTTCTGTGTTTGCTGTGAGCACATCCTGGTCTACCTTTTGACCCGACGCTGAAGCCCTCTGCCACAGTTTCAAAAAATCCTGGAGGAAACCCTGTACTGGATCCATGATTAGTATGGATGAGATAAGACGTGAGATCCATACGTAATATGCAATAAGAGCTAACGAGAGTTTTGACTCTCAGGACTCAATTTTGCATCATTTGCAAATGCATACTATCATTTTTATAGTTAAAGTTCAAATGAAGGAGGTTACAAAACACCAATAAAATCCATTTCCAAAATCCATTTTCCATGTTAAAAAACTGGCGGTAAAATCAAATCAATCAAAACTGACAACAAATAGAACATCTTTTTCAGAATAAAAGAATCACGTAATGAGTTGCCCTTATGTGAAATAAGAACTAAAATCATGTCTCACAATATTAATGTTCCAATGGAACCAACCAAAATCATTTATTGATTTAATTAAAAATCAATTTCTTCCAAATAAAGGCTTCACAATTAATGGCACCCTTAAAGATTATTGTAAATAACATTTACCAGAATTAAACCAGGTATTAAATTCCACTTATCTAAGTTTTGTCTAAGTGTTAAGGAACTGTTGAGCCATTACCTCACTTCCTGTTTCGCTGGGAGTATAAAAATGAGGTAATATGCATACAAGATCCCTTTGTCATCCAACACCATGAAGAAAACAAAATGACTGTCAGTTCAAAAGCGGTAGATCGTCATAGACCTTCAAAAATCTGGTAATGGTTACAAGAAGATTCACAAACGATCGAATTTTCCACTGAGCGCTGTCAGGGAAATTATTTAAAAATTCAAAAGATATGGAACTGTTGAAAACCTCAAGGGTGGAGGATGCAACTTTATTTTGCCCCCTAGAATGCTGAGGAGGATGGTGAGAGAAGCAACCAAATCACCAACAATCACTGTGAAGGAATTGCAGGCCTTGGTGGCATCTTGGGGCCAGCAGGTTTCGAAAAGCACCATCAGGTGCCACCTCTACATCCACAGGCGCTTTGAAAGGGTTGCCAGAATAAAGCCTTATCTGACCAGAAGACACAGAAGCAAGCACTTGGAGTTTACCACACAACATTTAAATTATGAATGGAACAGGGTGGTTTGGTCAAACGAGCCCAAAATTGCACGTTTCGGTCAGATACACCATTGGCATGTTTGGCGTGGAAACAGAGATGCATACAAGGAGAAGCACCTCATACCCGAGAGGAAAAGGTGCTATTTCATTGGAATGCAGATCAGTCGTTATTCAATAGCGCGTATTTCAGAGATTCTTATGTGGAATTGAAGTCCTTGTGCATGGAAATTTCTGAGTTTCATGTGTGTTACGGCAGATTCACCACTGGTAACATAAAAACCAGTATGTCTCCAGACTTCCTACGTTTTTCTTTTGTCAGGGGTTGGAAGATGTAAATTGCATAAAGACGTTTCAAATGGTCTTTTATTTCTTTTAAACAATTTAAACTGTCATGAAGTGCAAGTTTAACCGCCTGATGTGCGAAAACGGTAGCGTGGAAGTTTCAGAGCAGTTTGTCTTTCGTAAAGCATCGGCTTATTTTTGAGTAAATTATTTTTCTGTTTTTTTATTTAGCCAATTATTTTGTCGCCGATAGATTGCATGGGGAGAGAAGCCGTGACTTTGATTGTTAATGGATTATTATTATAATTGGAAAACGTGTTAATAAAGGAAAATGACTGAGAACAAGCCAGAACTAACAACTATTGTAAAGGGATGTTCTGGGCACCACCAATTTTCAGTTCTGGCTACGCCATTGAAAGCCTATGCACTCAAAGTTAACCAAATGAGTTATCGGAAAAACGACTGGACAATTTACCAATTTACATTAAGTTTGCATAACTACATTCGTGACATTCTCATGAAACACCATAGATTTGTTTTTACAACCTTGACTGTTCTGAAAGCGGTAGCTTATAGCCTGTATTGCGTTCAACAGAAATTTGAAAAAAAAATGAATATGGGAAATGGATTTTAGAGAATTTTAGATTTTTTCCAAATTAATGATGCATATAAAATCCATTGCTTATCAAAGTGTGGCACAAGACTGAGAGTAGGAAGCTCTGTTCAGTCTGTTGTCGCCCAGTCTCAATTTGACGCGTGATGTCAGGCAGCGATAGTTTCTGAGTGGGTCCGGGAACAAGGTTGAACTTTTGTAACTGTGAAAAATATGTGAAACATGCCCAATTACTTCTTCACCAGAATGTATTTCAGCAAAATTTCAAGCTTAATATTCAGCTTGCACCACCCTGCATCAAAATTTTGTTTAGTTTAAAACCTGTACATTCAACCTTTAAACGCTTGGTGAAATCACATTGTAAAAAAATCAATGGTAAAACTTATAGCTTTGTTTAATTGTGAAAGTAAGAGCATTTACACATGCAAAATGCAAAGAGAACTCAGGGGATTGGGACTAAACACCTATGTAGTCTTAAGAAAAGCAATTAGCAAGGTTAATTGGAAAAAAGGCTTATATTTGCTGGGGATGTGATTTGATGAATCCAGATTTACTGTGTTCCAGAGTGATGGGTGCATCAGGGTAAGAAGAGAGCTGGATGAGGTGATGCACCCATCATACCTGGTGCCAACTGTATAAGCCTGTGGGTGCAGTGTTATGATTTGGGGTTACTTCAGTTGGTCAGGTCCAGGTTCAGCCCAAAAAAAGAGGTCAGCTGCCCACCTGAATTTAGTGAATGACTAGGTTTTTTCATCAATTGATATTTTCTTCCCTGATGGCAGGGGCCTTTTCCAAGATGACAATGCCAGGGTTCATTAGGCTTAAATTGTGAGAGAGTGGTTCAGGAGCATGAGACATCATTTTCACATATGGACTGGCCACCACAGAGTCCAGATCTTAACCATATTGAGAACCTTTGGGATGTGCTGGATATCTCCCATCATCAATACAAAATCTTGGTGAAGATTGCAACTCTGGACAGAAATATATGTCGTGACATTGCATAATCTAATTGGAACGATGCAACAGTGTAATCAAAGCTAAAGGCGATCCAACAAAATATTAGAGTGAGTGACTTTTTTTTTGGTCGGGCAGTGTATATAAAAATTGAAAAGATCTGAAGTGGTTCTGTGTGAAGACACTGTATAGTAGCACTCTATGGGTTGACTGGGGCAGGGCCCCTGTGCAAATATAGACGCCAGCGTCCGTAAAAATTCAAAAATTTAATTCCTAAACAATTCAGTAATTGAATTTCCAAATGTCCAACTTCACTGGAATAATTTTCCAAAGTCTCCGTGACTCAAATACTGAGTTATAAAGCTTAAGTAGGCTCATGCACAACAGGAAAAATTGGCAAAATTTTGTATTCTGCCCAAAGGGGTTAAAGTAGACATGTATTGTGAAATGAAAAAATGGGCAAATTATGCCTCTTCAAAAAGCTAATGTCATGGAGATGATGAATAAAACACTTTCTCTTCAATACCTACAGTAGTGTGCAGTGATGATTATACACCACAACTTTAATCTAAAAGGGGTCCTAATATATTATTTCTTGAAAATTTTTTGGTGAAAATGTATTTAAAATACTATTGCAGGCAATGAAAACAAAAAAAAAAAACATTTGAACAAGTATATTTAGGTAAAAATATGGGTAATCTACAAAAACACTGAAAACATCAATTTTTTATAGCAACTGAAAGGTGTCACTGCCATGTTGCTGTAAGAAACACCAACGAGCATTTCAGAGAGACCGGTTCACTGAAAACTAGTGGCAATAGAGGTGAGAAACGGAAGTCAAGGGCCTCTGATGTTTGTTATCTACAAGCCCTATTCTGAAATAGTTGGGACAAAGTGTAAATTGTGAATAAAATCAAAACACAATGACTTTCAAATCACACCAGCCAGTATTTTATTCACAATAGAACTGAGATAACACAGCAAATGCTGAAACTGAGAAAATTTACAATTTTATCCAGAAAACGAGCTCAAATTTGATGGCTGCTACAGGTCTCAAAAAAGTTGGGACAGGGGCCTGTTTACCATGGTGCAGCATCCCCTTTTCTTTTTAACACAGAGTGGAGGCGTCTGGGCATTGAGGAGACAAGTTTCTTGAGTTTAGCCATCGAAATTTGATCCCACTCTTGTTTAATACAGGCTCCCAGCTGCTGGAGAGTTTTGGGTCTCCTTTGACGGACCTTTCGTTTAATTATGCGCCAAATGTTCTCAATCGGTGAAAGATCAGGACTGCAGGCAGGCCAGTTCAGCACATGGACTCTTCTACTACGAAGCCATGCTGTTTTAATAACTGCAGTATGTGGTTTTGCATTGTCTTGCTGAAATACACAAGGCCTTCCCTGGAATAGATGTTATCTGGAGGGGAGCATATGTTCCTCTAAAACCTTTTTTATACCTCTCAGCATTCATGGTGTTTTTTAAAACATGCACGTGTCCTACACCATATGCACTAATGAATCCCCATACCACCAGAGATGCTGGCTTTTGAACTGAACGCTGATAACTGGATGGGTGGTCTTTCTCCTCTTCTGCTCAGAGGACATGACGTCCATGATTTCCAACAAGAATGTCAAATTTGGACTCATCTGACCACAGGACACTTTGCCACTTTGCTAAAGTCCATTTTAAATGAGCCTTGGCCCACAGAGCATGGCGGCGCTTCTGGATCATGCTCAACAATGGCTTCCTTTTTGCACGATAGAGTTTTAGGTGGCATCTGTGGATGGCACGGCGGACTGTGTTTACAGACAGTGGTTTCTTGAAGTATTCCTGGGCCCATTTAGTAATGTCAATGACAGAATAATGCCGGCGAGTGATGCAGTGGCGTCTGAGGGCCCGAAGATCACGGGCATCCAGTAAAGGTCTTCCACCTTGTCCCTTATGCGCAGAGATTTTTCCAGTTTCTCTGAATCTTTTGATGATGTTATGCACTGTAGATGATGAGACCTTCAAAGCCTTTGCAATTTGATGTTGAGGAACATTGTTTTTAAAGTATTCCACAATTTTTTTTATGCAAGCCTTCACAGGTTGGAGAGCCTCTGGCCATCTTTACTTCTGAGAGACTCAGCCTCTCTAAGACATCCGTTTTATAGCCAATCATGTCACACACCTGATGCCAGTTAACTTAATTACTTGCTAAAGGTTCTTTCAGCTCTAGTCACCAAAATAATCTTCATTTGCTGAAGAGTTCTGAAATGCTGTTACCGAGTGCCGGTGCATAGACCTAATTATAATTAAATTATTTTTCTGTACTGAATGTAGTCCATTATTTTGTCGCTTTTAGATCGCATGGGGGAGATCCACTGAGTCAGCTATTCTTTAGTACGAGACCCAGATAATGGCGCACGCTCTGCTGCGAAAGCTCAAACTGTTCTCTGTTTGACAGCGTCAATGTCGAATGTTCTGTGTATCGTGTATTGTTTAAACGTTTCTTTTTGTCAGTCACACCGGGCTGATCGGTTATGACCAAGTCTTACAAAGTGATCGTCTTCTCACTCGTGATCTTGTGGCTGATTTGCGATAGCTTCGGACTACAGCCGGAGACCGGCAACAGGCTACTCACCTACAGCCACGATCAACTCCTGCTACTCCGGACCTCGCTGCTGTGTAACATCAAGCCTGCTGTGGTTCTACCGCCGGAGCTTCGACCGAGGAAAAGCGGAAGATGTGGAGGTATTCATAGCAGAATAAGGAAACGTCCTTTTAAACCTCCTCTCCCCTCCATCTCCTGTCTAATGTCCGTTCACTTCGGAATAAAATGGACTTGTCACACGCCCGATGCCGACTGGAAAGGGCCTTCAGGGACATTTGTATCATCGCCCTGTCCGAGACCTGGCTCGATGAGTCGGTCTCCGATAATGAGGTCAGCCTGTACAACTTCACTATCATCAGAGCAGACAGAACGGGACATTCACGGAAGAAGTGCGGCGGCGGGGTCTGCCTTTACATCAATACCCGATGGTGTAACAACATCAAGGTGCACCGTAAGGTATGTATGCCCGACCTGGAGTCGCTGACCCTGTCCCTGCGTCCCTTCTATCTCCCTCGGGAATCCCCTGCTGTTGTGGTCAGTTGTGTTTACATAGCCCCCAGTGCTAACATCAAGACAGCATCGGAGCGGGTAGCTGAGGATGCTAACGCTATGCTGGCTAAGTACCCTGGAGCTCCGGTGTTTATCTTGGGGGATTTTAACATGTGTAGACTGGACTGTGTGCTTCCATCTTTCCAACAGTATGTGGATATCCCCACCAGAAGGGCAAACATCTTGGAGTTATGTTACGGTAACATTACTGACACTTTCCGTGCCCGTCCATATCCACCGCTCGGACTTGCGGACCACAATATCATTTGTTTACTTCCGCTTTACAAACAAGAACTGAAACGCCACAAGCCACAATGTTACAGTGCCCCACAGTGGTCGGAGGACACCATTACACAACTCCAAGGCTCCCTGGCATGCACTGACTGGGATATCTTTGACGGTGACCTGGATGACAGGGTTTCTCTCATAACGGACTATATCAAATTCTGCATTAATACCACCATTCCAATTAAAACAATAAAGAAATATACCAACTCCAAACCCTGGATCACTTCCCAAATCAAGCAGAGCCTTAGGGAAAAGCACACTGCCTTTAGGCTGAAGGACTGGACCAGCCTCAAATTGGCAAATAGGAAAATAAAAAATGAAGTGCTTGCTGACAAATTGAAATACAAGGACAGATTAGAGTTTGAGTTCAGCAACATGAACACTAAGCAAGCCTTCCAGAGGGTGAGAACTCTCATCGGGTGTGAACCTAAATCCAACCTGTCCGCAATAACTGACCCAGCATCCTTTTCAGAACAACTAAACACTTTTTATGCCCGTTTCGACAGTCAGGACTTCACACCAGAATGTGAAATATGTCTGCAAGCCCTCCCTCTACCAGACCCGGATGAAACAGCTCCCTTCACAGAGGCAGAAGTACGGCGCCATCTTAGCCAGACTAAGCTTGGCTAAGCTGGATTCCCGTGGCAACTTCGCCAAGATTCTATTTGTGGACTTTAGCTCAGCCTTTAACACAATCCAAAGGCATCTGATGATCCGGAAACTTCACCATCTAAACACCCCCCCCCATCTGATCCATCTCATACACAATTTTCTTACTGACAGACTGCAAGCTGTGAGGGTGGGCTCCACCACATCACCAGCACTCACCACCAACACCGGAGCACCGCAGGGATGTGTGTTGAGCCCTTTCCTTTATACTCTCTACACTAATGACTGCATCAGTCTATCTCCCAACACCAATTACCTCAAATACTCAGACGACACAGCCATTCTTGCACTTCTCACAGACAATAACTTGGTCCGGGACTATCACAACACTGTCACTCACTTCAAGCAGTGGTGCACGGACAACCCTCTTCACCTTAATGTCAGTAAAACTAAGGAAATAATATTCAATCCCCCCTCACCTCAGCACCCCGTCACCATCAACAACCAGTCAGTTGAAATAGTTGACAGTTTTAAATATCTCGGAGTCACTCTGGACAATAAACACAGATTTGACCAACACACCACCGACATTCACAAAAGAAGCCACCAGAGACTATCAGTAATCCATAAACTCAAAGGACTTTATGTTGCCCCTCACCTCCTCCTCCTATTGTACCAGAGTATCATTCAACCTATTCTACTGTACTGTTCCCCCTGTTTTTTCAACATGCTTTCCGTCACTAACCGGTCAAAACTCACACGTATCACCAACACTGCTGCTAGGATAGTCCGTCTCCCCACACCCAACCTCACTGACTTAAGTAACAAATCCATAACACAAATAGCACTCTCAATAGCTCAGGACATCACTCACCCACTCAATCACCTCCTCACCATAATGCCCTGCTCCGGCCACTGGTACAGATCACTAAGGTGTAATAGAGCTCGCTTTGGGAAGAGCCTCATACCTGCGGTCATAGCCGCCTTAAACAGTAGGCGACGCTAACGTGATCTGTGTGGTCTGTTGTCATTTGTTATTGATGGTGTATTGCTGTTTATGTTTGTTACTGTTGTATGTACTGCTGTCTGGCAAGGACAGTGCTGTGAAAAAGAATTTCCCCCTGGGACAATAAAGTCTGAAGTCTAAAGTCTAAAAGTCTAAAGCCGTGTCTTCAATTGCCACTTGATTATTCTTGAATTGGAAAACGTGTTAATAAAGGAAAACCATCTAGAATTAGCCAGGAATAATTATTGTCAATAAAGGGATGGCTATTAGCGCAGGTCTAACGCCGCCCCTGGCCAGGAGGCAGTGATAATTGCTGAAATCAGCAGGCTGAGTTCACATGAGGACGGAAGATGGGCAGAACTCTCACTTTCTGGCCCCAGGACTTTGAACGTCTGGTAATTTCTGGGTGCTTCACAAAATGATTGTTTTCCTGTCATTATTTTGTCCAAACCTTTGATGCATAAAATGCATTAATTAAATAAATAAATGGTCTTGCATGATCTCACATATGGTCAACCTCACTTATTTTCATTTATCTCAGAAAGATGGGCAAAAGATTTTGAAGTCATCATTGTAATTTCTTCTTAAAAGCCTGCCTGGACAGTGTTTATATTACACAATCATTTGAAAGCACAGTAAATACTGTATGCTTACGTTCATGCAGCATGAGTTTTTTAAATATGCTAAAGCACTCCAAATGCATCACAAACACCAGGTTTTCTGATGCTCTATTAAAGCTGAATGAGTTAGAAAACTAACTAATACTTCCATGGCCCCAATGCTATGGTCAATATTAGTGCCCATTTGAAGCCTTGATTCAATTAACATTTTCCCTGCTTTGCAAGTACATATAATTGTTTTTTGTCTCACGTGCATTTTGAGGTGTGAGATTACACTGTTATAAACTGGCACCTTTTTTGCCAGTTATTTTATCTGTAATTTTACAATCAGTTTAATACAGAGGTTCCGTGTATGTTAACTGTAAACCACAGTTAAATGTGCGCAGGACTCTACTAACAGTTAAAATAACAAAGGGACAATGTGTTAATTTAATGGTTAAATTCAGTCAATTTATAACTGTGTAGACAACTGCATTGCTAAAAGAACATTACTCTGCATTTTTTTATAAGGCAATGTTTGGGTCAAATAATGATTGAATCCAGGCCTCAATTGCTCTAGAAAGGTCAGCTTAAATATATTTATTGAACAAGAAAATACAGTGACACTGGCCAGAGGATTTTCAAGTTAGACAGTAATCGAGGAGTCGTGGCATTTTCCACTTTTTTTAAAGTGAAAGGACCTTATGGCTTAATCCCAATCTCCACGTTGAAACCTAAAGCCCTGAACCCCTTGGGGACTTAACTGATGTCAGTTGATCTATGCTTGAGTGGAAGCAAGGGCTCAAAACAGAATGGATAGGAATGGGACAGCACTTTGCTATATATCACATTACCTTGATGACCCCAAAACATTGTTGGTTAGGCTTTTTTTGAATTTTAACATTTTTCTTTTCTTTCTTCGTGGCCAAGGAGTCACAAGATGGACTGACTGCATGACTTGAACATCATCCAGGCTCTGGCCATACAGTTTGGATAAAAGGTAAATGTCAAATAATCAATTACCTCCTTTACATGATGATTTGACAGTGGGACAGCCCTAAACCCTCATGGCCTTTGTGGGAACGTGCCACCAAGTCCACAAGTCTGTGAATGTGGAGATTAGGATTGAACCAACATATGCGTCTAAAAATACTATGGCAGCGAATGAGGAGAATGGGAAAACAGTGGGAGCATCAGAATTCTCCAAAGAACAAGGAACCTTGATATCAGACATGAACTGGAAATAGTTAGGCTGGTAGTCATGACAAAGAAAGTTCTTATTGTCCATTTCATCCAGGAAAGGAGGCAATTAGCCCCATTGTTGCTTCTTTCTAGTAAGGAAACACAGGAACAACCATGGAATAAAGAAATCATAGATTTTGGACAATATTTGCAGCTGTAGTGATTGGAAACATCATTTGTCTAAGTTTTACAGTAGGAGCAGTCATGTCATTATCAAATGCCGTTGAGCTCATAACGGTTTGAAGGGATGGATATCTGATTTTTCTCAAACATGTTTCAGGGTAACTTCAAAAGCTTCCTGCAGCTTTCCCTTGTAACATTTCGCAAAGTAGCAGTGATAGCTCAGATTTTTTGACACAAAGTTGCATGAAATGCTCTTTAGCAGTGGAGTGCATGAGTGGTGATTTTTTTTGTTAATGTGTCCTGTGAGCGGAGTTCTGGCCCCCTGATGTTTTCAAGTAAGTAGTTCCGGCTAGTTTGCTGGGGTCACAAAAATAAAAAGTTTTTTTGCAAACCGAAAGAGCTACACACAAGTTTATTTTCAGACAAGAAAATTTTGCTTTTCCCGGCTGTAATAATAAAAACCTGCCTGATTCGCCATATGTATTTCCCCGGTTTCTGTCGGCATTATCTGACAGTTTGAACAAGTGCACCACCCCTTTTCATTGACCATGTCTCTCCAAGCTGCTGTCGTGGGCCCATCTTCAGTTAGGACAGCTTCTCTCTCTTCTCTTACTCTCTGTCCTATCTATCTCCATCTGACAAAATTCGGAATCAGTAAACTCAGGTTCATAAAGTTATCCCTTTGGCTCTGTGGTAAAGGGAATGTCATCGTCGCTTTCACAGTCAGACATGTTTTTGTCAATTATAGGAACCAGTGCAGTGCTCTTCAAAACATGTTTCCTCTGTCCTGGTCATGTAGGGACATAATCGTCCATGCCGAAATGCACACTGCACACACAAAGTTTTTTTTTCCTTTGCCACCTTGCTTTCAATGTTCAAACCTACATCAAGAAGCCACAGTTTTCGAAGGAAACCGGTGAAATACATAAGGCAAATTAGACAGGTTTTTGTTATTACAGCCAAGAAAATCACAAGTCCGCACCATTTTTTCTGTATTTTCTTGTCTTACAATAAACATCTCTTCATGTGTGGCTCTCTCAGGTTGCGGCAGTCGACATCCAAGCATGTTACCTTTGAAATAGGTGACAGCATGCATGCAGTGATACTGAAGGAGAGAAAAATAGTGCCAAGTGATTGTGAAGTGTGAGTTATTCACTGATCATGGTTTGGTGACAGAAATATATTACTCTTTAACACACATGTTGCTTAGGGAAGCAAAAGGAGCGAAGGAGTATTTCATACAGCTTCATGTCAAATCCAAACTATTGCTTTAAGAAAAAGCAGACAGGAAAGGAAAAGGAAGGACTCGCTTAAAATTAATGCATGGTGTATTTTGAATGTGCACAAAGGAACTGTGAATTCAAGCAACTTTTGATGGATTCATTTGCTAGAGAGGAGTGGAAGAGTATGTTAAACATACTTTCATATTTGGCTAAAATTGTGTAAATGGGGATATTTCAATTAGGTCATGAAGTTTTGAATGGATTATGCTTCAACACTATTACTCACTTAGCAACAAAGGCCATATTTTTGTTGATTACACACTTTTCCTATTGATGCCTATCTGTTCAAATTCCCATCCATTTGCAATTCTTCAATTTACTAGTTTAACATACTTCATTAATGTGTTTATTACCAGTTGCTAAAGTACATTTATGAAGATACATATCAGAACCTGAACTCGTATGGCAAGCGTTTTATCTATTGATTTATTTGCTTGTTTGTTAGCTTATCTGCATACTTAGTGTGACAGTTGATGGGTCTTGTCACTAGAAATGCCTCTTGAAAAATACACGCCCTGGCTACCTTGCCAGTGAGCCAGGCTCTTTGACGATGTGGTCAGCACGAGTGACTCTTACCCAGGAGTCTGGGGTTCAAACCCTCGCCTGGGCCCTCCTTCGGCTGCCACATTAGGGTCCAGTAGCTAGTTCGCCTGGCACCTCTGAGCTAACTCTGCAAAAACAGGTGAAAATTTTAAAAAGTAACACTTTACACCACAAAGCATTATTTATGAATTGGTAAATACTGAGTCAATCACTCATAAAACATTGCTGCTACATCAAAATTTCATTAGGAAGTAATTCATAAACGCAGATATAAATGTTTTATTTTTGATTAATTAGTTAATCTATCTTGTGTTTTACGATTGCATTCTTCATGATGGATTCAGCATTTCTCAAGTGTATCCCTGCATGGCGATGTGCGGATACTATGGATCAGCAATTGTCTCGCCGCATCTGCCGCGTTCATTGAGATTATCTTGTGAGCACTCTGCAGGCCATAGTTCAACCGATTTGTTTAATATTTAACTTGGACCTTGTGTGTGGTAAGGTCACAAAGCCTGTCGATTTTTGCATTAATTGCTTTCGGGGTCCAGGGGTACATGTCAACATGTCTGGGGTACTGTCTAGCTAAGTATTGTATCAATTATAAACAAGTAATTAAGGAGTTGTTACTGGTTCATAAAATTATTCAGAAACGGTGAATCCATCACTTATAAAGTATGAAAATTCAATAATTTAATACATTATACATTTTTTTTAATTTTTTTTTTTTATTTAACCTTTATTTATCCAGGAAAATGTCCCATTGAGTTACAATAACTCTTCCTCCAGGGAGTCCTGGCCAAGAGTAGCGGCAAAGAGTTTCAGAAAAAAAAAAAAAAAAACCGTACAAAAGCACAAGACAATAGGCACATATTAAAAACACATTGGTCTAGATTAAAACACAGTACTCACACACAAAATATAGACTAGACAAAAAATAGAAATAAAACGGGCATATGTCTAAGTTAGAAACAACGACAGTTTTCTGTAATGGTGGTTTCTAAGAGGTGTTTAAATATGTTGAGAGATGGAAGTGACTCTAGATTTAATACAGTTTGAAGCTCATTCCATGTATAAGGTGCATATGATGAAAAAGATGTTTTGCCAAGTTCTGTACGTGTTTGTGGGATGGTTAGGAGAATTTTTCGTGCAGAACGTGTGGAGTAAACAGTTGAATGGTATGTTAGTAGATTTCTGATGTAAAGGGGAAGTTTACCCATTAATGCTTTTGCAATAAAGATTAAAACATGATATTTCCTTCTGAGAGAGAGTGAAGTCCATTGCACCATTTGATATAAACTGTAATGATGAGTTTTGGCGGCCGCATTTGTTACAAATCGCAGAGCTGAGTGATACACAACATCTAATTTTTTTAACAAGGAAGAGGAAGCATGCATATAAATCAAATCACCATAATCTATCACTGCTAAAAAAGTACTCTGTACTAATCTTTTCCTTGCTGTGAAGGGGAAACATCTCTTTAGACGAAAATAAAAACTTAATTTAGGTCTGAGCTTTTTTAACAGACTCTCAATATGGACACCAAAAGAGAGTTTGTCATCCAGCCAGATACCTAGGTATTTGTAGGATTTTACTCTCTCTAATTGAGTACCATCTAGTGTCATTATTTTGCAGTCAGGAGGGGAACGTAGACGTGAGAAGACCATGAATTTGGTTTTTTTGGCATTTAATACTAACTTTGATGTCACTAAAAAGCTCTGTACCTTGTTAAAGGCAGATTGTAAAGAGCTTGTAGCTCTTGTAGCGATGTTGCAGAGGTGTAAAGAATTGTGTCATCTGCAAAAAGATGAAATTTTGCTGGTTCTAAACCCATACCTAGGTTATTTATATAAATAGAAAATAAAATAGGTCCCAGAACTGATCCTTGGGGAACACCCACTTCTACTGTAAGTGGGGTAGAATTATATTTATCTATGGACACACATTGTGTTCTACCAGTCAGATAATTTGAGAACCACTTTAACACTGTGCTACTGGAACCTATGCTTTGCAATCTTTGTAAAAGAAGACTATGGTCAACAGTATCAAGTGCTTTAGATAGATCGATGAATAATGCAGCACATGACTTTTTGTTATCTATGGCAGTAATAATGTCATTTGTAACAGAAGTTACTGCCGTAATGGTGCCCCAATGGTCACTTAAGAACTCAAATTGGACTACTCAGGTCCTGAGCAAAAATAAACCGAAATTTAGAGTGTTGCGTTTTCATTGCCTTTGAGTATATGTGCGTGCGAGAGTGCGTGAAAGGAGAATGTATGTGTGTGAGAAGGAGAATGTATGTGTGTGGAAAGAGAATGTATGTGTGTGTGAGAAGGAGAATGTATGTATGTGGAAAGAGAATGTATGTGTGTTAGAAGGAGAATGTATGTGTGTGAGAAGGAGAATGTATGTGCGTGGAAAGGGAATGTGTGTGTGTGAGAAGGTAATCTAAGTTGTCTCATCTAAGTTGTTTCATCACTTCTGTGCAGTGTGCGGGCTGTTTTTTGACATTTTTAAGTGTGTGAAAGGAGAATGTGTGTGGAAGGAGAATGTATGTGTGTGAGAAGGAGAATGTATGTGTGTGTGAGAGGGAGAATGTATGTGTGTAGAAGGAGAATGTGTGTGAGAAGGAGAATGTATGTGTGTGGAAGGAGAATGTATGTGTGTGAGAAGGAGAATGTATGTGTTTGTGAGGGCCAGAATGAATTATGTCTTGTATGGCCCCTCATAAAAAAGTGCCACACACCTCCAAACATATGGTCAATCAATTTTGTAACTTCTCCAAAGGAAACTTTTAACCACCTACAGACAGTTTGCAAACCGAGTTTTTTTTTCCCTGCTATCAGCTATAATTTACAGAGCCAAAATAAGAGAGAATGCGATTAGATTGCGATTATTAATTAGATTATTAATTGCGATTAGATTAATGCAATCCATAACACGTTCATTTTTTTTAATCACATTTTAAGCGTAAGCCTTTTTGTCTCTTCTACTCACCCGTAATCGGCTCCTCTGGCTGTAGCGCCGTGTTTGGAAGCGGCTTCCTGCAGTAAACTTACCGCGGTGATGGAAAGAAAGAGTGCTACTGAACTTTTGAACGGCTTGTTTAACTTTAAAGAACGTCCAGAT
The DNA here is from genome assembly GCA_029692085.1 of Gymnothorax javanicus. Taxonomy (NCBI): domain Eukaryota; kingdom Metazoa; phylum Chordata; class Actinopteri; order Anguilliformes; family Muraenidae; genus Gymnothorax; species Gymnothorax javanicus. Next base: position 56,230,237 of record CM056193.1, read on the forward strand.
GGTTCAGTTGACAAGTCAAAAGTAAAATGCAACCTTTGTCAAAAGGAGTTTAACTACCACCGGAGTACGTCGACTTTGAGTTACCACCTCCACGCTAAACACCCAAGTGCAGCTGACGCACCCCAGCAAAGCGAGCCTCAGCTCCGCCAAAGTACCATTTTGGAGTGTGGGAGTCGCTGCAGACCCATGGATGAAAGTACGTCGAAGAAGTTAACTAAAGCGATCGCTAAATGGGTGGCAACTGACTGCAGACCAGTCAATATCGTACAAGACCCAGGTCTAAGGGATGTTATCAGGTTGGCATGTTCTGACCCGGCGTACACCTTACCGTCGCGGGGAACAATTGTTACAGGCATACAGGAGCTTTATGAAACAGAGAAAAAAGCTAAAATAGACCTCCTGCAAAATGCAAATGCTGTGCTATTAACTGGGGATCACTGGACGTCAGTGTGTAACCAAAATTATCTTGGAGTTACCGCACACCATATAGACACTGACTGGAAATTGCACTCATTTGCTTTAACGGTTCGACATACAGAAGAATGGCACATCACAGAAACATGTGCTCAACATTTTTCCGAAGTTGCAGAGCAGTGGGATGTTGCGGGGAAGGTGACGACAATTGGCACCGATAGTGCCCAGAATATGACAGCAGCAGCAAGACTCCTGCCATACGAGCACATGCTGTGCATTGCGCACAGTTTACAGAGATCGATCGCAATGGCAATCCATGACAGTGGTCTCGAGAATGTCTCGGCAAAATGCCGCAAACTGGTTGGACATTTTAAACACAGTCCAGCAAATGCAGCAGAACTGCGACGACAACAAGAGTAGTCTGGACAGCAACAGGAGCCCCTCAGCCAAGATGTTTCCACCAGGTGGAACTCCACTCTCAGCATGATCACCGGCTTCTCAGAAACAAGGATGCAGTCAGAGCTACACTTGAGCTCCATCAGCAAAGAAGCACACCAGCCATGCTGACTAATGCTGAACTGGAGAAGATAGAAAAGCTTGAAACACTCCTTGAACCGTGCAGGTAAGCTACTTAAAAAATCACAACAACAAATATTTTGAATTTATTTTGTTGAAAATGAAAATGTGATTTATTATTTTCTCTTTGATCACTGGTAAATTATTACAAAAAGTAAATTATGCTGCTGTTCTAGTTTCAACAGTTGTGGTGGTTATAATGAATATAAGAACACTGCAAGATGAAAAGGAGGAAGGCCTACACACTGTTAGGCTCTAAAAATGAATTTTTAAATTTTATTTTTCTGGAGCTTAAAGGGGACCTACTATGCTGATCCTTCTTTAAATACATATTGGTAATGTTATAATGTTGGATGTCCATACTCAACCTCTGAAAAGTTTCTAAACATAAGATACAGGGGTTTTGCCGTAATCCAAGAACACGATTTCGTGAACGTGATTTCCTCTCTGAACAGCTCGTCCCGAGATCTTCACGAGATCTGGGCAAAACCAGACGTCAGGTTATACCGTCCAATTAATACAGACCTAGCCAGAGCCAATCACAGCGCTGGACCTGCCCACACTGGAAACTATTCTAGCAGGCACTAACAACGGCAGATTATACTATGCCTTAGTAGCGTCTACACTTTTGGAAATACAAAAGAAGAACCGCAGATCATTTGAGGTGCAGTTTTGTCAGTATCTCTCCCAAAGCTGCTTGTCCATTTACTTTTGGACACAAAGAAAAGCACCTATTTCTCTTCCAAAAGATGATGCCACCAGAAATCAGTGGGTAGCTTTTTTTGTTTGCTGGCAGCAAACAGCCACGGCCAAAGGGAACGTTAGCTGTTTGTGCTCAGCATTTCACCAAAGACAGCTTTGTCAATAAAGGATAATTCCACACAGGAAAAGCGTTTCAGCTGCTTCTCAAACTTGAAGCAGTTGCATCGATCAAGCGCTTGGAGCCACAAGCTGTAAGTAATGATATAACAGCAAATAATGTAAGTGAAGCTAACGTGTTATGGGTGGCTAGCAGGACCACTAGCAATAGTTAGCACTAACAACTGGCCTCAAACGCAGGCTTTGTAAAATATCTGAAGATAAAGCCTGTATTGGTCGCGACTGTCCGTGACTCACAGACACAGAAGCTGTAAGTTGCTTTTACTGCATAAGCCAAACTGATGTGATAGCCAGTTGATTGTGGCTGTAGCACAGCGGCTAACATAGCCAAGTTACTGTTGCTAATGTTTGTTCCCTAAATATGCAAGAGTAATATCAGGGGAAATTCTACAGAAGGTGTGTGAACATAAACCTCATTTGAAGCTAACTTTTTATACTTGTTTGTAATTTGAATGCTTGGTACAACTGTCCATGGTAACGGAACTTGCTGTCTGTAAAACCTGTATTGCACGGGTTTGTCTCTGTGGTTGTTATGACCACTCGGTTACCAGCTACTGCATATTAGTTTGCGTGTCATGCTAATTAAAAATGCTCCTGGTTAACTTATATGCAGTAATTCTGATCGGTATGCTTGTGTTACTTCGGTAAGCATCAATGTGGCAGTTTCATCATAACGTTGCCCGATTCTAACCACTGCAGTTGAAGCTAACCAGAGAGGTGCTGTATGTGTCTGCAAAGTTGGGCTGAAAAGGCTGCAGTTAGACCAGATGTAGGTTTTGCAGAGCACGGGATACATGTTTGGGTTTGTTTACGGCTGCTTGTGATTGCTTCACTTATCCATGACCGGGATCAGCTGGATACTTCACAAATATCTGGGCTAGCTCTCTGATTCTACCGTGAAAGCAATCGCGAAACGCAGAAGCTGTAACGTGTCTGGTATAACAAACAATTTCTTTGCACTACCGTGACATAATTTCATCCCCCTTTAGAAATTGTTGTGGCTAATAAAAAGCCGAAAAAGGCGGGGATTAAATAGGAAATTCTTTCCTGTGGAAATGATCGATTCGCTAGCTCCACATAAGCAATGTGTCCGCGCTAACGGAACTTACGGTCTGTAAAACCTGCATTATGTTCATAACATAACCGAGCTCTCTCTAGCTGTCGCGTACTATCCATAAAGCTGCTTTCACATCGGACGCAAAATGAATTTTTCGCGGGACAGATTACATTCAAAATCAATGCAAAGACGTGAATACACGCGTTATAGGCGCGTTAAGCAGCTTTCACACCGGACGCGAAACTAATTTTTCGCGCGACAGATTACATTCAAAGTCAATGCAAAGACACGAATACACGCGTTATGGGCACGTCTAGCCGCTTTCACACCGGACGCGAAACAAATTTTTCATGCGACAGATTACATTCAAAGTCATTGCAAAGACAGCATTGACTTTGAATGTAATCTGTCGTGCGAAAATTTGTTTCGCGTCCAGTGTGAAAGCGGCTTATCACGCCCATTTTCCGCGAGCAAACGCTGGTTTTTCCGACGCAATAAGTAAACCAATTTCCGAAAAGGCAGTTTAGCCTGGAGCTTTTTCCCCTTCGTCATATACCAGCGCAGAAGCTGTTCGTTACTCCACGCTACAACACACCACAGTTATGCACACGAACCAGCAGGTCCTTATCATACACACCGAAGCAGTCCATAAGCTGTTGGTCCACTTTTTGCTGCTCCTCACTGTCAATGTTTCCCTCTAAACTCAGACCCACCCGATTTCTATGGTCTCCGGTCTACACTTGGGTATGTTGACCCGTTCTACAAATGAGTCTATTTGGGGTGGATTCTAGCTTTCCCTCAATCCTTGCTATAGAGTAGAAACACCGGTGTACTCACCAAAGTAGCCGTAGGAAGGCGGCAAATTCGAGCTTGAGCTTCCAGACTTCCGCGCTGCGTCCTCCACTTTCGCCGTTGGGTTTATTAGAACAAGTTCATTTCATTAGATCTATACACATGTACTGCGTTTGATTGCGGAATTTGCCCCTCGATTCCTTCTCAGATGGCAGACGTGTCTCAGTTTCACTCTGGGGAGGCGGACCCGGAAAACTGCGTTCTGCTGCCTCGTCCCACCTAGATCCGCCCTCCACAGAGCTTGCCAGTAAGAAGAAAATGGGCATACGGGGAGTGGGGGCCATAGCGGAAGAGCCGCCCCAACGAGGCGTTTCAGGCAGAGACTATAATGGACTACAAATGGGTTTTTTTGAGGATGGCAGTGTGAGCTGAAGGGTACTCTAGGGGAGTCCAAGATCAAAATATCAATTTGGAAATGTAGCATAATAGGTCTCCTTTAACAGTGTGCAGGCCTGCCTCTTTTTCATCATGCAGTGTTTAAATTTTATTTCTCTGGAGCTTATCAATGCGCAGGACTTCCTCCTTTTTCTCTCTTTTATAACTGGCAATTAATTGCACTTTATTTTTCATGGCAGGTATGTAACTGAGCTTTTGGAAGGAGAACAGTACATATCCTGCTCCGTGGTCCTGCCTGCACTGTACCATTTGTTCCGGGTGATGGAGGGTTCTGACGATGATCCAGGCTATGTGTTCCGGTTTAAAGCGGCCTTCACGTCTGACCTGTCAAAGCGGAAAGAAAGCACCAATGTCCAGTGGTTGAAAGTGGCAATGGCGCTTGACCCCAGATTTAAGGATCTGAAATGCCTCCCCAGATCTGAAAGGGAGGAAGTCTGGAAGTTGATTAAAGAAGAGAGTGCCCAGCAGCCTGAGCCTCACAGAGAAACAGAGCCAGATCCACCTAAAAAGAAGATGAACCTCCTGTTAGCTGCATCAGATTCAGACGAAGAAGGGGACCCAGCATCTGGCATGTCTGTGGATCGGTACAGAAGTGAGCCCAGCATCTCGATAGAGGACTGTCCATTGAAATGGTGGTCTGGACACGCAGGGGCCTACCCAAGCTTGGCACCTCTGGCACAAAAATATCTGGCTACACCTGCGATGATACCGTATGAAAGACTGTTCTCACTCTCTGGTCACATCCTGCAAAAGAAGAGAGCAGCACTGTCCACTGATAATGTCACCAGACTGGTCTGTGTTAGCAATTGGCTCAAAGAAAAGAAATGGGAGAGAAAACTTAGAACTCAGAGAGTTCTGAATCTCATGTCTAATGAGTGCAGTTTTTTTAATTTCACTTTACTGTCATTGGGACATTGTTTTTTTCACCCCTGTGCAGTACAGGTGAATTATGAGGATTACATTCTTCATTTGAAGCTTGAAAATGTTTCAAATATCCTACTGTGGCTGTCTATGTTTTGGACTATTCTGTTTGTCATAAGCGAAGTACAAATTTCACACCAGTGTTACATATCACTTGATTGCTGATATTTCAAGTTAGGATTAGTATGATTGTTTTGCTAATGGTGCTATTATTTATTTTTGAAGTAGCATAAGAGAGTGACCTGATATGTTGAATCTCTCAAAGTAAGCACTACGTTACTTTATTCCTCTTAATACTTGGTGTGGGATTTTAAAAAGAGTTTGCTGTATTCCTCCGTACTTTTGTAAGTAGAAAAATAAATGCAGGCATGTCTTAGTTGCAAAATGGATAGTTTAATAGAGTAGAGGAACTAGTGGGTCTGTTCCCCAAGTACAGATGAACAAGAACCAACAACTGAGGGAAAATGTGAACACTTATAGCTGAAAGTTCAAAGGATGCAAAGGAACAAATGGTAATTTGCCTAGAATGATAGGATGAGACAAACAAGGTGGAGAAATTGGTGGGGAGGGGTGATAAGGTAATCACACAAAGGAAATGATCAAAGAAGTATGAGGCAGAGGGACCAGATGAGGTTGTGTATGTGGGCACAAGGGGTAAAATAAGGCCTAATCACTTCTGCCAAAGGATTTTCCAACACTTGAAGTTGTTTCCCTACCGCTAAGTCATGGTTTCATGACCACACTGTGTAGCATTTTGTTTAAGCTGTGTTTTTGTATTTTTTATTTTGAAGTAGACAAGTGCAGTGGTTCCTAAACTCGGTCCTGGGGACCCACTGTGTAGCAGAGAGGTTTTTGTGTCAACCACAGCTCCAATCTTAGAATGCTAATGAGTTGTCATTGCTCTTGATTGCACCTTGTTCACGCTGATTATTTATCCTTTTAAACCACATGTCAAAATGGCCATGATGAAAATCATTTCATAGTGTGCTAAATTGGTAACAACAAAAAAATGGAAATTTGCAACTGATGACATTATAAATGGGCTTCTAGTAGATAAAATTGTGGACCCAAGGTCATTAAAAGCTAACAATTATTAGGCAATTAAGAATTCAAAGACAAAGCAAACGATGAGTCAAACCTGTTAAATGAAGATTGGTTTCAGGAAAGAACCTGAGCACCTGAATTCAGAACCCTAATCACCAGATTACTGACTGATTGCAGTCTTGGTAAAACATACTGCCACCTTTGACCGTGCTTACGTGGAATACATCAAAATAAAAAATATGAATGTTGGGCTTTTTGTTTAATGTGGTTTAAGGGGTAAAATGTCCCTCGATTCGACAAGCAACTGCTAATTAAAAAATGAACAGCTTGTTAAAACTCTTTTGGTTGGAGCAAAAACCGACATACGCTGTGGGTCCCCAGGACCGACTTTGGGAACCACTGGACAAGTGGGTCTACATGGCACTTTATTTGAAAAACTGTATTTGAAGTAGACACTGTATTAAGTGGGTCTACATGGCACTTTTTATTTGAAAACTGTATTTTATGTTTGTTTACTTGGAAGTTGTTTCCTACCTCTAAGTCATGGTTTCATGACCACACTGTTGTAGCATTTTGTTTAAGATGTATTTTTGAAGTAGACAAGTGGGTCAACATGGCCCTTTTTTTTTAATTTGAAAACTGTATTTGATGTAGACATTGTATTAAGTTGGTCTACATGGCACTTTTTTGAAAGAAAATACAAAAGGTCAAAAGGAAATTCTTTCTTTGTGTTCATTTGATTCCTAATTAAGACACTCTGGTAAGAAATGTTTTACATATGGGCTTAAAACTGCCTTGAAATGCAAAATAACAGAATTTTAAACATGCAATTCAAAACGCGATTAATCGCAATTAACTATGGAAATTCTGTGATTAATCACGATTAAAAAAATTAATCGTTTGACAGCCCTAAATAATAGCAATCATTTTTAAGAGAATGGATGGCTGTGTCAATCATGTATAATAGAAAATTTAGGGGATTTTGAGGAATGGCCCATGTGGTTATCAATGCATTGATCCAACGTGCCCTTGTCAGGCTCAGGCCCTGGCACAACTGCCGCCTTTGGTTTGGGCAGCCCTGTCTGTGGTCCTGTTGTCAAGAGGTTCAAGGCTATTTAAAAGATTTACCCTTCTCACAAAAGATGTGCCATTACCATTCTTCATCTCCATTTATTATCATTGACAAGCAGGTGAAATTGATTAGCTGCTCTGTAGCATCGCCTGCTATAAGATTGAGGCGATAATCCCCATTTCTCTTGTCAAAATAAATAGGTACCTGCCAGTGCATGGTGACTCTAATCTTATTAAAATCAAATTAACTGCACTAACTCTCAGGCTGTTTTTATAATGATTGAACAAGAGGCTGTTGATTGCACTTAAAAGAGATTCAAGTGGATTTGGTCCGGTAAAATATTGTGCTTTAGCCTTAAGGGCCACCAGTTATCCAGGCTGTCAGGCCATGGGTGTAATTTTGATTTTAAAGATGGGGGGGGGGGCAGAGTTAGTTCTGGTGCAAATTCTCAAAAGGGCTTTAGTTTTTCAGGAACCCCAATCTGTAAGTATAAGTATAACAAAACTACCATGTTTTTTGACCGTGAAACAAAAAAATATTTAATGCAAACTACAGCAGAAAGTAATGAAATTTATCAAAATATTGGCGTGCCTCGTAAGATGGAAAAGAGCACAATAAAACCACTCTGGAAATGAGGTGGGTGGGGGGTTATGGGGGTGACTACTTAATCTCATGTAATTTTTCACCCATTGCTGAGATTTAGTAAGAATTTAGCGGTTCTCTGATATCTGCTATCAAAGCAATATGAATATCAAAATATGTATTTGTCTTAAATCTTTGGACCAACAGCTTTTAAAGCCATATTATGTGAAAATTGGTATTTTTTCACAAAATTGCATCCCCTACAGTTTCTACGTGCAACACCAATGTTGTAAATACAAGTCACGCACCTCACCTATGAAGGTATTTTTGTTTCTTTATCATGCAAGCATAAAAAGCTGTTTTGAGATCATATTTCAAATTGTAAGCAAAATCATAGTCCTCTTTGCTTGCGAGTTATAAAGTTTTGCTTTTGAACCAGTCCTCTTTGCTTGCGAATTAAAATGTTTTGGTTACGAATCAGTGCTCTTTGCTTATGAGTTAAGAAGTTTTGGCAACGAAACAGTTCTCTTTGCTCTCAAGTTGAATTGAATGCAATAGGCAGGATTTACGCTGACAAATGAGAGGAGAGCGGCTATTGCTGGGTTTGGCTTGGACTGACAGCATGGCTGTACACAAGCACAGGTCCCTCCCTCCCACTGTAAGCGCTCTCCGACGGAAAACTGAGTGTTGAACTGAATCATACACATCAACCCCAATGGTTTGTTCTTATTTAGTACAGATTTTGACCTTTTGAAATGAGAACAGGCATACTGGTAAAATGGTACGTGATTATTTTGTAGTTATAAGAAGGATCACTCGACTTCCACACTGTTGAAACACGGATTGATTACAACTATTGTTTCTGAGAGCTCATGCAAGACTGTGTGCAGGCTGTGGGTTTGGAAGGAGCCCCGAGGGCTTAGGCAGAGCTCTGAGGATGTTACTTTCAAATTCTGGTAGCTTTAGATTCTTACCAACCTGCTTTCAACAAGAGGTTCTTGCTCGTCGTGTGGTGGTGCTTTATCATCTTTGGGTGTGATCGCTTTGAAAGAGACCAATCATAAGAGGGCTAGTGCCTCCCTACAGCATGTGCACCCTCCCAAGAAGCTCGCTGGCTGTGCAACACTCTTTTACACTTGTTTTCAGCCAGAGTTGTCGAAATTTCTCTCATAACTATCAGGTTTGAGAATCGCAAACTCACGCTCTGAAGCAGGTTAAACATTCAGCATAAGATAGCATGGTGATTTACCCTGGTAAGAGGTGAACCACTTTTGAAGTCCTGAAACCAGGTTAAACCTCAGGTTTCCTCGATAATCTTAAATCCCGCTTCGTAGTGCATTCCCCAGGTCCAATCTGAATTCTCATGACCAGGGATGGACCCATATTGACTGACTTGATTGGCATTTGTTTGTTCAGTAGCTAACATTAACAATCAATCGCCCAACTGATCTACCTCGTTTATCCCCTTCCACTTCGGAGTTGTAATCAACATGATACTGGCACTGCCCTCACCTTGCCTTAAAATGCATTGTATCCCCAAACTTGATCTCATTTAGGTTTCCTAATTATCCACCAAGTGTTGATTTGCTCTGTTGCGAGGATCAGTCCGTAGCCATTTGTTCGCAAATAGAAGGAGTGTGTGAACAAAAAAATATAAAGGAACGATGGAAAAGAAAAAAATATCTATCTTTGCAACTGCACTGCAGAAAATGAAAAACTGCAGAGGAAGACAAGACTGCATGAAGCAGGACCAAGGAGGCATGACTGCAGTCTTTTTTAAAGAAAAAGTCAGGATCCCTAGAGGATACAAGCAATAGTTTGTTTTTCATCCAAAATGTATTTTTATCCGGTTCTTTGTGAATAAACAAGTGAGATATTGAAACATTTTTGAAGTGTGATTCTCTGTGCTACTGCATATTGCATTTCACATAAAACAATGGGCAATGCTTTATATCACAGGCCACAGATTACTGAGTATTTCCATTAATAATGCTAAGTAATTTGACTAGTAATGACTGTTAACACAGCAATTATATTACATAAGTCATAACATAAACTGATACAATTAATAGCTGTTTAATATTGACATTAAATGAAATGACATCAGAGGTAGTGTCATCTTATACCAACATTTATTGCATTCATATGTTATCTCAGCCTTGTGTCAAAAGGCTCAAGTAAATAAACTATATTTTTTCAATTATATTAATAGCAATAATTACCTGCATCATTTTACCGAATAAAATCCAATAGATCTTTCTTAATCATTTTGGGATGCTGATTCCAAAAGTAGTGTCAGTTTTGCTCTGACACATTACATTTTCTCACAATGTGTGATGAGCATTTCATAGCATTGTCACTTTCAACAACCACTTGCAAGGTTAAGAAGTCTTGAATCATCCCTCACTCACCAAAAAACTGCCACAAACACATGATTTCCATCTTCCTCTGAGCCATGTGAGAACTATTTGTTCTATTCTCAGCTGATTTTCACACGTATGAATGATTCTAAAGACATTATTTTATGCATAATCCTAATTTCAGGCTTAGGAAAATGGTCACTGAGAAGAAAACGCAAACATGATCCTGATGTTTTCTGCTACATCTGTGGGTGTTTCACTCCTAACAAACAGCATTTGTTGCCATTTTGATCAGTGCATAAAAGCCAATATGCTGTATATAATATAATTAGGAAAATCTTTGTGAAAATGCTGTTTGTGGTTGAAGATTTTTACTTGCATTTTTTAACTCAGCATCCTCAAATTATATACCAGTGGTTCTCAAACTCGGTCCTGGCACCCCACTGTGTATGCTTGTTTTTGTTCCGACCACAGTTGCAATCTTAGGACTTAAACAAGCCGTTGATTTGCCTTAATTAGGTGCATTCATGTTTAGAGCAGTTATTTGTCCTCTTAAGCCACATTTGAAAAATCTATACATGCCATAAAGAATTAAAATTTCATATCCACAATGAGATATGTTAGAAACCAGTATGAATAACTGCAGAGGGAAACAATTTGACCAAACCCTTAATCAATGTAAACAATCAATAGGTTCCTCATTGGTGAAACTGTCAACACATGGTTGCAAAAACCAACAATTTATTTGGCAAACAGTAAAGTCACACCTGTTTTGTTTCATGTTCATTTTATTAAGTTCAGGAAAATTATTTTGAAAGAATTCAAAACACCTGTGTTCAGCAACCCAATTTGGAGCTAACTGATTTTCTCAGAGTCTAGTTTGATCTGTTTAGAAATGTTTTTCACCTGCAAATCCTCAAAATATGGAAAAATAAGCATAACATGTTTGAGGGTTTTTATTCTTCATGGCACAGTGGATATGTCAATGAAAAAATGCAGCTAAAGGTGCTAAATAACTGCTCTAAACATGGAATGCAGCTAATTAAGGCAAATCGACACCTTGTTAAAATTCTAAGATTGCGGTTGTGGTTGTAACAAAAACCAGCATACACAGTGGGGCGCCAGGAACGAGTTTGAGAACCACTGTTATCTACTATGATGCCTGTGATGGCTGCACCTGCAGTCACACAGTTTACCCTTTGTACATGGTAACTCTTTTTTTTACATTTCGATATACATTCTTTAATTTCTGAAATAAATTGACACAGGTTTTCATTTATGTCATTCACTTTTATTTGACAGCATAAAGTTATCAAATTTGGTGCACACATTTTGTTTAACTTTTTTGTCATTTGTTTCTAGTTAACAAACTAATTTTGCTTTTGAATTACCTGTGTCTGCTGCAGGAGTCCTGGCTGGGGAAGTCAGAGCTGCTCTTCTTCTTCTTCTTCTTCTTCTTCTTCTTCTTCTTGCAGTTACAAACCAGCTTTTAGGTTCATTACCGCCACCCACTATGTTGGAGTGTGGACCAGAGTAACTACCCTTATTTAACCCATAATACTGAAAATAATAATTTAGATTAGATAGAAATTATAATTAAATAGAACAAAAATAAATTCTTTGCATTAAACATGTCTCAGTAAGGTACTTGAATAGCCATATTTGTCCAACAGTGAAAAGATTTCTAAGTGTCATCTCAACTCCCAATCTCCTGAGTTCTCTTCTCAGTATTTCTTGTTTGTCTTTATACTTTTGACAATGAAATAATACATGTTCAACTGATTCCTCAAGGTTGCACTGTTCACAAAGTCCTGTCGGATGCTTTTTTATCAAGTGGAGTGTCTTGTTTAAACCTGTATGTCCTACTCTTACTCTAGTTAGTATATTTTCTTCAAGTGTTGTTCTTCTCGGCTTCTTCTTCTTCTTCTTTCGGTTTCATGGCGGTTGTACACTAACTTCAATTGTGTATTACCGCCACCAGCTGGCTTGGGGTCAGAGCCCAGCTGCAAGTGATCCATCCTAAAAGCCTGAGGTAATTGGGCAGTGCCATGTCTGCCAGCAGCAGGGGGGGCTAGGGGACAGGGCACAAGTCAGAAGATGTTGGCATTATGTTTTTGTTTTTTTTTTTCTTATTATATTATGTATATTCTGTTAGGGTACTCCAGGGGTTTTGAGTAGCAGTTGGCTGACCCTTTTTGTGTTGATTGTATTGTTTAAGAATTTATGTCTTTGTTTACCCCCTGTGTGTGTAAAATGGTCTGATCAGCCACTATATAACTTTCCCTTGTGTGTCAGTTTGGTAGGTCAGTTTGTGCTGTTCAATTCTGTTTTGTTGACCTCTTTTAGGGCCCATAAGTTTTACTTGAAGTATTTCTTTTTTGGTATTCCTTATTTTTGCCTTTTGAAAATAAAAAAAAAGTTTTTTTTTCACAAAATCCTGCGTCTCTCCTGATTACCAGCTCGGGCCCTCACATATGGTGTCAGAAGTGGGATTAGTCAGTTGAGAGCACAGGTGTTTTTTTTTTCTTTCTCCTTATTGGTTTTTTTGGCCTTCATCACCTGCCCAGCCACAACCCCAGCCTATGAAGAATGCAGCGTGGGGGATGGAGTGGAAGAGGAAGTCAGGTGGAGTTCCAGGAACTGCAGACAACACAAGAGGACCAGAGAGATGTCTCAGACACTGGAGCCTTGGGAGGGGCCACGGCTGTTGATGGTGAGGACACTAGAGAACCAACACTGGCAGACCTAGCTGGAATTCTTCCTGCTCATACGGGCCAGTAAGAGGCCCGGGATGCCCGACTGAGGGAGGAATCTACACGCCAAGAGCAACATTTTAGGGCACTACAGCACCAGTTTCAGCTGCTGCAGTTGGAGATGCAGGCACGCACCTCTTCAGCCCCAGATCCCAGTCCAGCGGATACCCTCGGCTTGGAAAATTCTGATTCAGATGAACCACCCCCACAGGCCCATATAACAACAATATCACCAGAGGGCCCTCCAGCCATCACCTCATCAGGTCAGATTCGGTTCTGTCAGGAACCTCGGTTAGAAAAACTGACAGAGACTGATGATATTGAACATTTTCTTAACCTGTGAAAGGATGGCAACAGCATGTAGGTGGTCTAAAACAGATTGGGTATTCCGTCTCATCCCATTGCTTACTGGTAAGGCCATACGGGCTTACGCACATATGGATATCAATGATGCTCATGATTATGGGAAGGTTAAAGATGCTGTCCTTAGAAAATATGACATTAACCCAGAAACCTATAGGCAGAGATTCCGCTCCACAGAGGTTGAGCATGGTGAGACTCTGAAGGAGCTGTATGAGCGACCGAAGGATGAGCAGTGGATCCAGCCAAATGGTAAAACTGTTAAAGATGTTGGTGAAACTATAATCATGGAGCAGTATCTGCGTATGTTATCCCCTGAGCTGCAGGTATGGATTAGGGAACATGACCTCTCCTCAGCAGCAGAGGTTGCTTCTCTAGCAGATGTGTTTGTGGCTGTACGGAAGAAAGGACAACCATGAAGCTACACTGCCTGGAAAGCTGTAAAGGATCTCTGCCGGCCCACCTCCAACCAGCCCCATCAGAGGACAACATCAGGTGTGGGTAAGGCTCCCATGGGGAGAATCAGTTTGCTCATCCACCAGCAAAGCAGTCTTAAGGTGCCCATCTGTTATCTGTGTGGACAAGTCACAAAACCAGTGTGCCCAAAGAACCCTCCCAAGCTCACTCATGTGTGTGTGTGTGTTGTGCCTTGTAAAAATGACCTGGGGCTTATTGATGAGCGATCCATGAAGATGACGTTTTGAAGGCCCTGATTGACACTGGCAGTGATCAAACCCTAGTACACAGGCAGTTTGTTCCATCAAGTGTTATTTGCACTTTTGATACCATCCCCATCTGCTGTGTGCATGGGGACAGGAAGTCTTACCCCACCGCTGACCTGTATATTGAGGTGCAAGACCAACCTTACCTCTTGAACATTGGCGTGGCTGACAATCTGCCTTTTCCAGTGGTGCAGTGGTACACAAAACCCTGGCTCGTATTAGACGTCACTTTCACTGGCCTGGTTTGTGGGCGGATGTTGCCCAGTTTTGTAAGACGTGCCCTATGTGCCAGGAGACTTTAAGTAAAGGACCCTCTAGAGCCCCACTCCAGCCCCTACCCATTATCGGTACCCCTTTTGAGCGTCTGGGTATGGATGTTGTTGGTCCGGTTGAGAAAAGCAAGGCTGGGAATTGTTACATGCTGGTGGTCACTGACTATGTAACTAAATATCCTGAAGTGTTTCCTCAAATCTATTAAAGCAAAGTCTGTGGCATTCTCTTTAGTGCAATTTTTTGCCAGAGTTGGATTCCCTTGTGAGATTTTAACAGACCAAAGCACTAACTTCATGTCAACCCTTCTGAAGCAGGTTTATCAACTGCTTAGCATCAAGAGTATGCAAACTACCACTTACCATCCACAGACAGATGGGCTGACGGAGCGGTTCAATGAGACCCTCAAGCAAATGCTCCATAAGTTCGTCAATGATACCGGGTCTGATTGAGATCAATGGCTGCCCTACCTCCTCTTTGCGTAAAGGGAAGTACCTCAGGCCTCTACTGGGTTTTCTCTTTTTGAGTTATTGTATGGTCATGAGGTGAGAGGACCTCTCACTCTGCTGAAGGAGACCTGGGAGGGGGAGACCAGGGGGTAGAGGGGGCTGTTAACATCATCTCTTATGTTATTCAGATGAGACAGCGGCTGCAGAAGATGACTGATCTAGCCCAGCAGCACATGGCAGAGGCTCAGCGTTATCAGAAAACGTAGTATGACAAGTCAGCACAGCAGCAGACCTTTATCCCAGGTCAGAAGGTCCTGGTCATGCTACCTACCAGTGAAAGCAAGCTCCTGGCAAAAAGGCAAGGGCCATTTGAGGTGGAGAAGCAGCTTAAACCGACCACCTACTACGTTGCCACCCCAGGGCGGCCACATTCAAGCAGAGTGCTACATGTGAACCTTCTCAAAGAGTGGGTTGAGAGATCAGGGGAGGCAGAGATTTTGCTGGTCAGGGCAGTTTGGGAGGAAGAGGAGGTAGATGACCAATACTTGCCCTCAGCAGCCCCCATGGAACCTGATGTAAGCCATCTGCCTGAAGATCAGCAGGCTCAGGTGAGAGATTTATGTAATCCTCACATTTCAAGAGTGCCCAGGTCGCACATGTTTGGAGGAACATGATATCGTGTTGAAGGATGAAGCTCAAGTAAAATGTATGAGTAACAGGATTCCTGAGTGCCTCCTTGTGTCCCTAAAGAAGGAAGTGAGCTTGATGTTGTCACAGGGGATCATTGAATGTTCGAAGAGTGAGTGGTGCTACCCAGTGGTGTTAGTTCCTAAGAAGGATGGCACAATACGGTTCTGTATTGATTTCAGATATTTAAATTCTGTGTCAAAGTTTGATTCCTACCCTACTCCACATATCAATGACATGATTGAGTGCCTAGGCAAAGCAAAATCCCTGACCACCTTTGACCTTAGCAAGGGCTACTGGCAAGTGCCTCAGTCCCAGCGGTCCAGGGAGCTGACTGCCTTTCGGACCCCGTGGGGGCTATACCAGTTTGCAGTCATGCCATTTGGGCTGCATGGGGCCCCGGCGACCATCCAAAGGTTTATGGATCAGGTTCTGGGGGGTTGTGATGACTATGCTTGTGCTTACCTTGATGACATCGCGATTTACAGTGACACCAGGGAGGAGCATCTCCAACAGCTGAGGGATGTCATGGGGCACCTCCAATCCGCTGGCCTGACCATTAACCCGGCAAAGTGTGTCTTAGCCTGACCTGAGACTCAGTGCCTGGGTTTCATTATTGGGAATGGGGTCATCAAACCTCAGATCCATAAGGTACACGCCATTGAGTCCTGTCCTCTGCCCCAGACCAGGAAGCAGCTGAGGTCCTTTTTGGGGATGGCTGGTTTTTATCATCGGTTCATCCCTAACTTTTCGGCCAGAGCTGCTCCCCTTACGGATATGACCGGGGCAAGGCGCCCCAACCAGGTTCAGTGGACAGAGGGGACCATTGCAGCATTCTGGGACATCCATCAGTCCCTTGGTAAGAATCCTGTCCTCTACAGTCCTGACTTTGCCAAACCATTCATTTTATAGACGGATGCCTCTGAGAGGGGGATTGGAGCTGTCCCTCTGCAGAGGCCCCCAGAAGACCAACACCCTGTGGCTTTCATTAGCCGCAAGCTGCTTCCCAGGAAAGTCCGCTGCTCAACAGTGGAGAAGGAAGCTCTGGCCATCAAGTGGGCCCTTGACTCATTCAAATATTACCTCCTGGGGAGGGAATTCATTCTTCAGACAGATCACAAGGCCCTCCAGTGGTTGCAGAAGATGAGGGACACCAATGGCTGCATCACACGATGGTACCTAGCCATGCAACCTTTCCGCTTCACAGTGCAGTACATCCCTGGTAGACTCAATGTGACGGCTGACTACCTGTCTCGGTGCTGCAGCGAGCTCTAAAAGGGGGGGGGGTGTATGTGATGGCTACACCTGCAGTCACACATTTTACCCTTTTATACATGATAACTCTCGTTAGTTTTCAATATACATTTAATTTCTGTAATAAGTTGACACAGCTTTTCATTTATATCATTCACTTTTACTTGACAGCATAAAGTTATCAAATTGGGTGCACACATTTTGTTTAACTTTCATTTGTTTCTGGTTAAACTAATTTTGCTTTTGAGTTACCTGTGTCTGCTGCAGGAGTCCTGGCTGGGGAAGTCAGAACCCAGCTGCAAGTGATCCATCCTAAAAGCCTGAGGCAATTGGGCAGTGCCATGTCTGCCAGCAGCAGGGGGGGGACAGGGCACAAGTCAGATGTTGGCATTATGTTTTTGTTTTTTATGTATATTCTGTTAGGGTACTCCAGGGGTTTTGAGCAGCAGTAGGCTGACCCTTTTTGTGTTGATTGTATTGTTTAAGAATGTATGTCTTTGTTTACCCCCCGTGTGTGTGTATAATGTTCTGATCAGCCACTATATAACTTTCCCTTGTGTCAGTTTGTGCTGTTCAGTTTCTTTAGTTGTGCCTCAGTTTAGTTTTGTTGACCCCTTTTAGAGCCCATAAGTTTTACTTGAAGTATTTCTTTTTTGGTATTCCTTATTTTTGCCTTTTGAAAAAAAAAAAAAAAAATATAATAAAAAGTGATTTTCAAAATTTGTATCTCTCCTGATTACCAGCTTAGTCCCTCACAATGCCTTTTTAGGAAATAAGCTGATTTTTTTTAGGAACATGCAGAGTGGTGTTATGGCAATGCGTTGCCAGCAGTTGTAAGCTGGAAATAGAGGCACAGAAAATCCTTTTAAACTGATTTGCATATCTGTTGTCATTCTTATTTAATAAAAAAAATTACACACACACACACACACACACACACACTGTCATCTCTGATAGAACTCAACTCTATCACATGTCATCAGTTCTCCTAGTTAAAGTAAGACAAAAATGCATTGTTTCAATGCAAAATTGTATTTCTATCAACATTACTGTATTTAGTTCTGGGTGCTTGTTGCTAATCTTCATTCTTTCTTTTGTAATTAGAGTGCCTGCACTGCTGGATGTAATGAAAGCTAATGTGGACATTAACAGAGTAGTTTTTGTAAAGTAAATAAGCACGCTTTCTGTCTCAGAGTGACCATCCTGACAATAAAATAAGCAATGCCTTTAATGACTGTGTGCTTGCTGCTGCGGCTTTGTAGAAAAATGGACAAAAACTCTGGACTTTGCAAAATAACCATATTTCACATAATAACCATACTGTGAAAGTTGAGAAGGTGGTTGCGTCAGATGTCTGTCAGTTTGTTAGTTACACACCTATTCATCCTGCACCAATCTATTTGGTGCATGTAAATGCCACCTAGTAAAATGCTTAGTAGCCAAATAATGGCTATTCACTGTTTTTGTTGACTTGACTAGGCTGCCAAACTGGCTAGATGGCTATTCGCTAGCTTAGATATTTTGGCGAATAATCATGCTAGCTAACTTGCTAAATAACAGTAAGTGGCACTAAACTAACCATTTACTGTTTTCTATTGATTTAGCTACGTGCACAAGATGTAATTTGCTAAGTAGTTGGCTAGCTAGCTAGTTCGCTGGCTCAGCTAGTCATATTTGTTGCACATAAAAGCTAGCTAGCTGGCTAAATGGCAAAATAATAGCTGTTATTCATTCATTTCGAGGCATGTAGCTAGCTAGCTCATAGTGGCCTGTGTAGTAACGGTTGCACGGAGATAGCCAACAGAAATTTAGGTCACTGATTGGCTTCCGTCGAGTTACGTTATGAAGGTTTGGTTAAACTGTGGTACACCATTGGGCGGGAACAAATCAGGGGGTACTTGCCCGTTTGCGCAGTGGATATGTAGTTTGCACAAGTGGACAACAAACTGGACTACAAGTGCAAAAGAATGTCTTTTTTTGCCGAGGGCGCAAAGTCCCTAGGGGTCCTGGGGAAGGCCCCCCCGGGAAATTTTTGAAAAATAGTCAAATTTGGTGCATTCTCAGGGCAGTTTGGCCAAGAATTTGAGATTTCTAAATTGGCAGTTTAATGCTTACCTTTTTAAAAATTTGGCTCATCGGTTATGCGCGTATCAGAAAAGGCGACCTGGGTTAAATTTGCTGCATGTCATCCCCCATTCTTCTGCCCAACTTTCCTGTCTTACACTGTATAACTATCAAATAAAGGAAAAATTCCCCAAAAAAAATCTTTAAAAAAAAAAAAATGTAAGGGGAATTAAGGCAAATAGTGTCTTGTGGGAAGACACAATGAACTCTTATCAGGTTACATGAATAAAAAGATAACATTTTTGAAATGTACATTATATTACAATACAGAGCTACAACAGTAAACAAAGTAATGTAAGCAATCAGTATATGTAAATTTGCTTCACTTTGCTCTCTAATTTTGATTTTTTCATTATATCAGAAAGAATATTTAAGATATTCCAGTCACTTGAGTTAATTCATGTACAAAGCAAACTGTACTGTATGTACAAGTGTGATTAAACAACACTCTAGAAAAGCTCTGATGAGTTCTTAGGTAAATGGCCCTCTTTTTAGAGCAAGCAAAAAATAATCTTCCATCTTAGAGTACTCTGCACAAAACGTGACACAGACGCTATTATGTTAAAGAAGTTGTCGGTGTGGCAGCATTTTGTCAAAAAAGATGACCAAAAAGTGGAGTGCAAACTTTGCAAACAACAATTTGCCTATCACAAGTACAAAATAGACGATGTACAGACTGAAAGTACAGACTGTTCTGTGCACGAAATGCATTCTGTCCATGCTTTTTCGTGGCCAAAATGTATTGCGTAAAGTGCACACGAAATGCATTTATGTGGACGGAATTAAATTTTGTGATCAGGGATTGACAATCATGCCACGAAAATATAAATGCCAGTCAAAGATAGCAATTGCATGGACGGCAATATTTACATATTTGAGTTATCTATTTCATCCACGAAAGTCTCACACTTATGTCAAGTGAATGACAAGCACAAAAGACAATTCCGTGCACGACAAGAATATACCAGTTTTGTCTTCCGTTCACAAAAGGATTTAATCTTTTATGCATTTCGTGCACAAAACCCAGGGTTCGAAATATAGGTTGCGTTATCTCGCCGCGAGACCATATTTTGTTCGGGGCAACTTGTTCACAAACTCAGGTAGCGCAGCGTGCAAGTTAGTTTTGGGCGCATGCCTCATGTGAGCGGTCCGTCTGTTCCCTTGTGCAGGACAGACTCCGCCCCCGCTTGACTGATAGGTCTATCCTCTTGGTAAGTCTGACGTAACGCATCATGTCATAATGCTGTTTCTGGGTCCAAACATAACAAAATCACATGCAGTACGCAATATTTTTTTTCGAAGGAGAAGTCTGGGAATTTTATTAATTTTCATGACGAGCCGTCATCTGATTAGCCAGTGACGACGTTGACTTGCGTTGGTGACGCTGGCTTGGTGTTCATGGTAGGCTAACCCTAACCCTAACCAATCAGATGATGGCTCCTCATGAATATTTATAAAATTCCCAGACTTCTCCTTCGAAAAAAATTTTTGCATGCAGCAGTACACTGTAGACATGGCCGAGCCAGTTGCCATGTTCACGCAGGCAAATTTCTTTTCTGAAGTCTCTGAATGGGTCAAAAAGGGATTAATATCCTATCATTCAAACCGTGTAGAGTCCGTGCTCGCGAGAACAGGGGAAATGTGCTGGTCAGTAAAGTGGGGCTGAGCCCAAGCCAGACGGATCTTGTGCCTGGAAAGTGAAAGTATTTACTCGGCGAACACCGATGTAAACTGGGCTTGCTAAAAGGCCCACTCTGAGCAAGGGGCATCAGGGCTCGCAAAATTCTAAAATGAATGGTGGCCCATCAGGCAAGCGCAAGTGAATTCCTGGTTGACCGTAAAGTTTTATCTTTGGCCGAGACCTCGCCGAATTCAGCCTTAATGCCTCATTTTTACTATGTGGTACCGGCTCTACTCTACTCTACTCTACTCCACCCGCCTTGGTGCCGGGTACTTTTCTGGGGGATCGTTTTCCATTAGAGGATAGTACAGCCTCAGTGTAGCTGGTCATCATTGCGACGCAGCACAAAACTATTTAAAATAGGCTATCTGTATGCCCCTTTTTGGATGCGTTTGATTCTTTACCACTCAGACAAATGTGCCATGCCATCACAGTGATTTTTTGAAGTGGTGTTTTCACACATTACGTTAATGGTAATCATCATGCATTTGTGCGCTGTGAGCTTCACCAACCACGTAACCAACATATCCGTTACTGTCTGAAAAGGTTTTACAACTTTTGCTGTTCATTACGACAGAGAAAATAATCATCAGCGCTCTTGTAATTGGTTGAAAGTGGTCGTGTTCTTCTTGAAAAGTCATTACAACCTTAGGGCTTTCCATTTTGTTTCTGTTTTGGAATGGCATTTAAAATACATTTTTAATTCGATCGTTGGAGACGCTGACATATGTTACGGTCTTTTGACTCTAGATGAAGGAAGAAAAAAAACAATTATGGATGCTTCATAATCCCTTTTGACAAAGAATAAGTGGCACGTATACAACTCTAAAAACAAAATCAGTCGCTGAATTGGGACACAGCCTTTTACACTGCAAAAAGTGAAAGATGAAAATACTAGGTAAGATGAATTTACTTATTTTAAGACTTAAAACACTTATTTCTATCATAATTTTTCTTAGTAAGACAAAAAATTTGTCCTGATTTGAGGTAATTTTGACTAGCTTGCCAATGGAATAAGAAAATTTCACTTGTCAAGCAAATAGTAACTTATTTTAAGGTACTATTTGCTTGACAAGTGAAAGTTTTAAGTTACTATTTGCTTTACCAGTGAAAATTTCTTATTCCATTGGCAAGCTAGTCAAAATTACCCCAAATTAGGACAATTTTTTTTGTCTTACTAAGAAAAATTGTGATAGAAATAAGTTAAGTCTTAAAATGAGTAAATTCATCTCACCTGGTATTTTTATCTTTCACTTTTTGCAGTGAACTGACCTAAATGCGTCTTCATCTTCAGCTTCCTCATTAGTGTCCACAATCAGGTAACACTTCTAGCCTCGAAATACTGCCCCTAGTGGCGGCAACATAAATTAAGGTGTTCCAATGGGAAATCTGGGAGATTCCATGGTGAGACGTTACTTAGTGAGCACCTGCAGGTCATTATTTTTCTTCCACCAGCACTGCGCACCTGCACAGCCCTGAATAACAGACTTTGACGGAACCAAGAATTCATTATTGACGGAAATCCGTCTGTAGAAGGAGGTCTTGCACCCATGCAATTTTATCCACAAAATGAGCTCATTTCAAATTTGATGGCTGCTACAGGTCTCAAAAAAGTTGGGACAGGGGCCTGCTTACCATGGTGTAGCATTCCCTCTTTTTAACACAGAGTGGAGGCGTCTGGGCATTGAGGAGACAAGTTTCTTGAGTTTAGCCATTGGAATTTGATCCCACTTTTGTTTAATACAGGCTTCCGGCTGCTGGAGAGTTTTGGGTCTCTTTTGACTGACTCTTCGTTTAATTATGCACCAAATGTTCTCAATCGGTGAAAGATCAGGACTGCAGGCAGGTCAGTTCAGCACACGGACTCTTCTACTATAAAGCCATGCTGTTGTAATAGCTGCAGTATGTGGTTTTGCATTGTCCTGCTGAAATACACAAGGCCTTCCCTGGAATAGATGTCGGCTGGAGGGGCGCATATGTTGCTCTAAAACCTTTATATACCTCTCAGCATTCATGGTGCTTTTTAAAACGTGCAAGTGCCCCTCACCATATGCACTAATGCATTCCCATACCATCAGAGATGCTGGCTTTTGAACTGATTGCTGATAACAGGAGGAGTGGTCTTTCTCTTCTTTAACCCGGAGGACACAATGCCCATGATTTCCAACAAGAATATCAAATTTGGACTCGTCTGACCGCAGGACACTTTGCCACTTTGCTACAGTCCATTTTAAATGAGCCTTGGCCCACAGAACACGGCGGTGCTTCTGGATCATGCTCAACAATGGCTTCCTTTTTGCATGATAGAGTTTTAGGTGGCATCTGTGGATGGCACGGCGACCTGTGTTCACAGACAGTGGTTTCTTGACAGAATCATGCCAGTGAAGGATGGAGTGGCGTCTGAGGGCCCGAAGATCACGGGCATCCAGTAAAGGTCTTTGGCCTTTTCCCTTAAGCACAGAGATTTTTCCAGTTTCTCTGAATCTTTTGATGATGTTATGCACTGTCGATGATGAGACCTTCAAAGCCTTTGCAATTTGACGTTGAGGAAAATTGTTTTTAAAGTATTCCACAATTTTTTTTATACAAGCCTTCACAGGTTGGAAAGCCTCTGGCCATCTTCTGAGAGACTCAGCCTCTCTAAGACATCCCTTTCATAGCCAATCATGTTACACATCTGATGTCAGTCAACTTAATTACTTGCTAAATGTTCTTTCAGCTGATTCTCTTATATATCAATTGCTTTTTCAGCCTCTTTTTTGCCTGTGTCCCAACTTTTTTGAGACCTGTTGCAGCCAGAAAATTTTAAATAAGCTCATTTTGTGGATAATAATGTAAAATGTCTCAGTTTCAACACCTATGTTCTATTGTAAATAACATATTTGGCTCATGTGATCTGAAAGTCATTGCATTTTGATTTTATTCACAATTTACACTCTGTTCCAACTATTTCGGAATAGGGGTTGTAGATTGGTAAGGGTTATGGGCGTGTCCGCGCCCAGCCAGGTGCGTCCCGGGGCAGAAGCCTGGTGGTATTAACCCTTGCAAAAGCAGGACTGTCAGACAGCAGGTCCGTAGGGTTTAACAGGGTAGAGTTTAGATTCTCTGCCTGAGCCCGAGCCCGAACTTGACCCGACCCGTGGGCCGGGCCGGGTCGGGCCGATATTTTCCGCCGCTATCCTCGGGCCGGGCCAGGCCGGGCCCTTGATCAAGCATTTGTGTGTTTATTTATTTATTCATTTATTTTTAATCATTACTTTATTAGCCTAATTGGGTGGGGAGGAAGCTATGCCATAATCGGAAATATTATATATATATTTTAGCAAAGTAGGCCTAAGTAACAAATGTGTACGAACTAAGTTGCATAAATTTAAAAAAAAAAAAACGCAACACATGTCACAGCGCACGTGTCACCTCCACTCGAAGTCTCGCACGCATCTCAACGGGCCTGCTGTGCTGTATTGTGCAGCTTAAGTGCAACATGGAGCTTGAAGATGTAAAGGAAAAAATAAAAACAGAAGAATTAACTTGGAGCAAGTTTGGAGGAAAGTCGGAGGTATGGAACCATTTTAAACAAGTCGTGGGCAGTGACAACATATGTGTCAGCATTGTTGAGTGCATTAAGTGCGGCACGCTGCTGGCCTATGACAGCAAAAAAACGGGGACTTTGATGATGAACAGACACATGAAACAGGCTTGCCGTGGCAGAAAGGATGATAGTCAGCCTTCAATGTCCTCTTTTGTTACTTCTCCAAGTATACCCCTGAGGGCGAGGCAAACCCTCACAGAGAAATGTGTTGAGTTTTGCTGCAAGGACATAAGGCCATTTTACGTTGTAAGTGGCAAGGGCTTCCAGGGGCTAGCTCAAGAATTGATTCATGTTGGTGCTACATATGGTCGTGTATCGGCCCAGTCCATCCTGCCTCACCATAGCACCATTTCCAAGGCTTGCCTAGAGAAGGCCGATGAGAGGAGGGAAGTTCTGACACAGACGCTCAAAGATGCTCTGAAGAATGGAGACTTAGGGATGAGCACGGATATCAGGACTGATGACTATAAAAAGTTAAGTTATATAACAATAACGTGCCATTATATCACCGACGAATATAAATTAGTTGCTAAAACTCTAACAACAGTGATGGCGAAAATATCAGGCGCGAGTTAGTGCGCCTGCCGATAAATAAATTTGGCCTCGAACCTTGCTCCCTCAGCCGAATAGTGTGGGTGACCGACGAAGGGAGCAACATCATTAAAGCCCTGGAGCCGTACAGGAGGCTTTCCTGTCTAGATCATTTAATAAATACGGTCCTTCGCCACGGTCCGCAAGCCGACGTACTGGCCGACAACGCGCCGGATGTAGGTGAAACCATATCTGCTGTGAAAGGACTCGTCAGTTATTTTAAACAATCTGGCCTGGTTGCGCAATTATCGAAGACAGTGCTGCAGATGGGGGAGACACGATTTAGCACAGTTTACCTCACATTCAAGTCAGTGCAGGACATATACCCAGAGATACGGGAGAAGCTGGAGACCCGCGGTGAGCTTGAGCGCATCGAGAATATTGCTCCTGACGTATTGAGCTTTCTGGTCACCTTTTTGCAGCCATTCTATAATGCCCAGAGAGAGTTGGAGGGCGACGAATATGCAACCATAAAACTGGTCTACCTCTGGCTTGAGAGACTGAAGAGACATTGCCAGCCCTCTCCCACCGACTCTCCGCAGCAAGCCTTTGTGCGCCAGAGACATGCTTAGTGCAAAAAATCCAGCTGAACATGACGCACAAAGTTGCTCTTTTCCTCTGGCCCAAATTCAACAAACCGAGGATGATGTCTCCTGTGGAGATATCCGAGGTACATGCCCACATTCGCACCCTACTCTTGCCCGTGGTCTTGGAGGAAGATGCTGCAGCGGCTGACAGGGCAATGAGCAATACTGGCTTTGAACTACCAGTAGCCAGGCCCAGGAGAGACCCCGACTTTGTCGAGTGGGAGAACCAAGACGATGATAACGAACCAGATTAGGATAAAGTGTCCGCGTACATTTCACAGAGGCATGCCATGGATGACGACAGGGACCTACTGAAATGGTGGAAAGTCAATGGATTGGTGTACCCAAAACTAGCCAGGCTGGCAAGATCCGTCCTCTGCATTCCAGCAAGCAGCAGCAGCAGCAGCAAGCGGGTGTTCAGCGCAGCTGGCTGAACGATAGAGCAGAGAAGGACCTCTCTGAAACCAGCAACTGTGGACGCAATCTTGTTCTTGCATGACAACATGTAGAACCATGTAAGTAGGCTATCGCTTTGTGATTAATATGCTATTATATAATGGTTAAATTTATGTATAGCAGGCAGCATATAGCCTTAGCCTAATCAATTCCCCACACTTCATCTACAGGCTCAGGCAGGAGGCTACCATCAGAACTGACGGGCCCATCAACCTGGAGTTTTTGAACTTGAACCTACCCAGTTTAATTCGACTTTTTCATTTAGTCTAATTTGTTAATTTTATATGTTCATTTTTGTTGGTATTGGCGTGTAATTATTGTACCCTGCATCATTAGCCTATCCCCTTGATCCCTCGATGTGACTCCACGTTTTTGCACTTTTTAAAATATCAAAATACGCCCATTTGTTGTGTTTTCAAAATATTCTATTTATAACTTTTCTAACGTATAGGCCGATAAGACTAGGCCATCCCAAGTTCATTCTTGTTCATTTTGTATGTTTTAGATCATTGCAAAAAAAAATTGTTGGGGAAATGAAGCAGCGTTTTTGCACTACGTTTTATAATATCTTTAAAAATATTTATTTTGTTTAAAAAAATTCCATAGCCTATTTTAAAACCTTGTTGAAATGTATTAGAGTAGTTGGCCTATTAGGTACTCCTAGGCCATCCAAACTAAGTTCATTCTTGTTCATTATCTGTGTTCATCATTGTTCACTTTTCTTCATTCGGATCCATTTGCGATTCATTCCATTAAACAAACAGTGCAGTTTACATGCTTCGTCCTTGTAGCATTATTCATTAAGATAATTCTAAACAGATTTCTGTAGTTCAAACAACTTGGAATTTTATTTGAGAGCGTCAGTTATAACAGCCCACGTATTAAAAAAATGTCGGGTTTAAATCCGGCTCGGGCTCATAATTACAGTTAATGTGTTGGGCTGGGCCGGGCTCGGACACAACGTGCACGGGCTTGGGTAGGGTCGGGCTTGATTTTCTGGGCCCAATCTAAGCTCTATAACAGGGTAGCAGTCCCAATCCAGAAGACCAATGAAGGGTTGGGAGGTGTTTTTCATAAACGAGGCAGAGGAACTAACTAGAAAGGTAGATTAAAAAGAATGCAGTCCCAATCTTGGAGATTGATAAAAATGCTTGGAAATTTGTTCCTATTAATAAAGGAATAGTTATTTCTTAATAGTTAATTTCTTATTTCATTGTCATAAAGGTGACAGTAATTTCCGAGTGTAGTAATACAACTCTAAACTGGAAGACATAAACTGACTGGTTGCTTCAAGGCATAAAGCATGACAATCCAACAACTCTGCTACACAGGCTAATATACACCACAGGAACACTAGGGAAAAGGGCATACAAATGAATTACACCTGGATAGTGGGAGGCACACAAGAGGCCAAACCAGCGAAGGAGCCAATAGCTCTAAAAGGCATGCAGGCTGCTGAAAAGGGGGAGGAGACAATGAGCGACATTGAAGAGACATACAGTGCCGTGAAAAAGTATTTGCCCCCTTCCTGATTTCTTCCTTTTTTTGCATATTGGTCACGCTTAAATATTTCAGATCATCAAATAAATTTTAATATTAGACAAAGACAACCTGAGTAAACACAAAATGCAGTTTTTAAATGATGAGTTCATTTATTGAGGGAAAAAAGCGATCCAAACCTACCTGGCCCTATGTGAAATAGTAATTGCCCCCTAAATCCTAATAACTGGTTGTGCCACCCTCGGTGATGACAACTGCAATCAAACGTTTACAATAACTGGCAATGAGTCTTTCACATCACTGTGGAAGAATTTTAGCCCACTCTTCTTTGCAGAATTATTTTAATTCAGCCACATTGGAGGGATTTTGAGCATGAACGGCCTGTTTAAGGTCATGCCACTGCATCTCAATAGGATTTAAGCCCAGACTTTGACAAGGCTACTCCAAAATTTTCATTTCGTTTTTTTTTTCAAGCCATTCAGAGGTGGACTTGGTGGTGTGTTTCAGATCATTGTCCTAGCGCATAACCCAAGTGCGCTTGAGCTTGAGATCACAATCTGAGGGTTGGACATTCTCCTTCAGGATTTTGCAGCAGAGAGCAGAATTCATAGTTCCATCAATTATGAAAAGTCATCCAGGTCCTGAAGCAGCAAAGCAGCCCCAAACATCACACTACCACCACCATGTTTGACTTTTGGTATGATGTTCTTTTTATGAAATGCTGTGTAAGTTTTACGCCTGATGTAATGGGACGCACACCTTCCTAAAAGTTCAACTTATGTCTCGTCAGTCCACAGAATATTTTCCCAAAAGTCTTGGGGATCATCAAGATGTATTTTGGCAAATGTGAGACGAGCCTTCGTGTTCTTTTTGGTCAGCAGTGGTTTTCGCCTTGGAACTCTCCCATGGATGCCATTTTTTGCCCAGTCTCTGTCTTATTGTTGCATCATGAAAATTGACTTTAACTGAGGCAAGTGAGGCCTGCAGTTCTTCAGACATTGTTTTGGGTTTTTTTGTGACCTCCTGGATGAGTAGTTGATGCGCTCTTGGATTATTTTGGTAGGCCGGCCACTCCTGGGAAGGTTCACCACTGTTGCAAGTTTTCTCCATTTGTGGATAATGGCTCTCACCGTGATTTGCTGGAGTCCCAAAGCCTTAGAAATGGCTTTGCAACCCTTTCCAGACTGATAGATGTCAATTTCTTTGTTTCTCATCTGTTGTTGAATTTCTTAAGTTCGCGGCATGACATGTTGCTTTTTGAGATTTTTTAGCCTACTTCACTTTGTCAGACAGGTTCTATTGAAGTGATTTCTTGATTCAACAGGTCTGGCAGTAATCCGGCCTGGGTGTGGCTAGTGAAAATGGACTCAAAAAATGTGGTTAATCACAGTTAATTCATGATTTAACAGGGGGGGGCAATTACTTTTTCACATAGGGCCAGGTAGGTTTGGATAGCTTTTTCCCCTTAAGAAATGAAATCTTCATTTAAAAACTGCATTTTGTATTTTCTCGAGTTATCTTTTTCTTATATTAAAATTTGTTTGATGATTTGAAACATTTAAGTGTGAAAAATATGCAAAAAAGTAAGAAATCAGGAAGGGGGCAAATACTTTTTCACGCCACTGTATGTTAGAAGGCCTTTTGAATACTTGTCACCACAATTATGGTACAATGCTTCACAAAAAGAGAGGCATGGTGTCCGGAATAAGGGAATATTTGCCTGGAAACTTCTGTGTGTCATTTATTAGGCAAATGTTGGTGGATATTTTTCTGAAAACATCCATCCATTATCTTAACCACTTCTTCCACATCTGGTTTGCAGGGGATACGGAGCCTATCCAAGGTGGGATACACCCTGAACAGTTTGCCAATCCATCACACGTCCATGCTAACACTGAGAGAACATGCAATCTCCATACAGAATGGCCCCAGGATGGATCTGAATGCATTACATTCTTGCTGTGAGGAAACAGCGCTGCATATTGTGCAACTGTGTCATTCAGACAGCATTCAGAAGCTCCTTGTGCCTATGAATGTAGCCTACAGTTTGAACCGCTCTTTTTTTAACATGCAAACATGCCATATTCTGGAGTAACTTTTTTCTTTAAAAGCCCATAATTTTATGAGAATTTCATTTCAACACTATAGAACATGTCATTCATTGCACTGGTGCCATGAAAAATATTTTTTGGCTAATTAGAATATATAGCACACATTTAGAGGGATACTGGAAGGGGATTTTTGAAGCGCTCTCTACAATTTTTAAGGTCAAAATGTAACCAAATCCTTTTATATCACTGTTTGGAATTATTCCTGAAGGGATGCAGCTACCGGTTGGGGACCATAAAGTTGTTGCCTTTACTACTCTCTTGGCACGTCGCCTGATACTTTTGAGTCGGAAGAAGGCTGATCCGCCCTCAGGTTTCCATTGGATTACTGAGGTGATGTTTAACCTAAAGCTTGAGAAAATTAGGTATACATTAGGGGGATCTGGAAATAATTTTTTTAAAGCATGGAATCCTTTTTTGACATTTTTTGACAAACCCACGGCATATGTACAGGAATAAAAAATGCAGGCTTCATGTTTTGAGTGTTGTTGTGTGTATATGTATGTACAGTATCTCACAAAAGTGAGTACACCCCTCACATTTTGACAATTAATTTATTATATCTTTTCAAGGGACAACGTTACAGAAATGAGACCTGAATATATTCCAGAGTAGCCATTGTACAATATGTGTAGCAGTGTAGATTTACAGCACTGTCCAAATAACTGAACAAGCAGTGACTATTTCCAAAATGGGTGGCAACAAAAGTGAGTACACCTCGCCGTCAACATGCCAAATTGTGTCCATAGTGTCAATATTTAGTGTGACCACCATTGTTGTCCAGCACTGCCTTGATTGTCCTAGGCATGGAATTCACCAGAGCTGCACAGGTTGTTGCTGGGATCCTCCTCCATGACAACAGAGCTGGTGGATGTTGGACACCTGCTGCTCCTCCACCTTCCTCTTGAGGATGCCCCACAGGTGCTCAATGGGATTCAGGTCTGGAGACATACTTGTAAAACCCCACCAAACAATACCAACGAAGGAAATTGTAGGGGGCGAAGGCTCAACGTGTTCTTTGGGCTGGTGTTAACACGCGCGACCTCCTGGCTGGTGCAAATCACAATAAAATGGATATATTTTCTCCGCTCGAAGAACGGGGCACAAAAGCACAACGGTTACAATTAATCTGACTCCATAGTAAATTTAGAATACCAAAATTGGTTATACTCTTGTTAGATCTCTGACTCCAAATTAGAATTAGAATTCATAATTTAGGGAAAACATGCATGGATCTCGGGTTGATTATACCTTGAACTCTTAGGAGACAGCCGCTGTCACTCAATTGATGCTCCCGGGGATTAGCATCATTGCCGGATCCGAGGTTCGTTGATGGTATTAGAGGATGGAAGTCAACCATCACCGCAACAGCATCTTTTGGCATGAATACGGCGAACCCAGATCCATGCACGCCCATGGGTTCCTTCAGGGAATTTTAACAGATAACCGACTCTTCGTCCATGGGTTTCCTTAAGGTTAAAATCCCAGAACCGGCAATACATAAACCCTTTATGTAAGTAGATCATAATTGTCTCTCCAACTTAATAAAACCAATTCCCATACCAGGCCGCTGGCCAGTCATTCCTCGGTTGGGATTAAACCCCTAGGTATCCGCTGCAACGTGGCTAGAAAGAATGTATAAGTGTTAAGAGTCACTGAGACCACGCAAGTTTCAAGGAATAACAATAATTTATTCACCAGGTAGGCAAGAGCTTAAATAAAACAAATCAAAGTTAAACCAATTACAAGTTAGAAACAATTTAGAAAATGAGAGTGAAGTCATACCTGGCGAAAAAGGCTACACACGGAGCAAGCATGTGGGAAGTTAGAATTACGAAGCTTCACTCAGCTAGAAATAACGCACGGACCCACGTGTGGGAAGTCGTCTGCGATCTTCCATAATTTTTGGGGCTACTCATGCACTGACGTGCGCGGGGAGAGATCGGATACAATCTTCCCCCACTATATAAATTGGCTACACACGGCATAGAGATACATGTGTGGGAAGTCGACTACGATCTTCCCCGAATTGATTGTCTGTCTTTGCTTTAAGCCAAATCACGTCTTTGATCCAGGCGGCATGGCCATAAACGACCTGGAAGTGGGGTTGAATCTGGTTTTCGGGTTTCCACCATTTGGAGGATGTAATAAAACAATTTAGCAGAGAGAGAAGAATAGGGTGATTACCCGAGAGGATTCTGACCAATTTTCAGGAGTTTCCAAAAGGGAATGAACCATAATTTCAAAGGGAATGAAACATACTCCATTCAACTCCTTGGATTCCCCTGAGAATGACAAGACCAAACATGATATGAATATGTACTAATATGATGCAGTTGTCATGAAAAAGTCTGAAGATTAATTATTATATAAGTAAATTGGGTTATAAGTACAGAAGTGATTTCTTAGCAGGATATTGAACGTATAAGCATATTGTGAAGTTCCCAGAGGTTCCCAGGGGCATTGTGTCAGCCAGGGCTTTGCAACTACCACCCCCCCCCCCGTACAGAGTAACACCAAGGATACAGAAAGACCATCAAAACCTTCCACATGCAGGCTGAGCGAGCATCCTGGGCCCACTCATAAGGGGGGAAGTCCAAAAAAGTTTTATTGTTATCTGGCATGGCTCCGGACCAAGCTATTAGCCATTTGTGACTTACAGCCTCTGGGTTCCCCCACGCATCAGTGTTTGCAGAACTGCAACCCCCTTTCCAGATCTTACATACTTGGCCACGCCTTCTTCAGGATGGCAGTTGTCATCTTGGAGGTGTGTTTCGGGTCGTTATCGTGTTGGAAAACTGCCGTGCAGCCCAGTTTCCGAAGGGAAGGCATCATGTTCTGCTTCATGTCACAATACATGTTGGAATCCATTATTACATCAATGAAGCGCAGCTCCCCAGGACCAGAAGCACTCATGCAGCCCCAGACCATGATGCTGCCACCACCACGTTTGACTGTAGGCAATACAGACTTGTCTTGGTACTCCTCACCGGGGCGCCGCCATACATGCTGGGCACTATCTGAGCCGAACAAGTTTATCTTGGTCTCGTCAGACCACAAAACATGGTTCCAGTAGTTCATGTTCTTGGACTGGTTGTTTTCAGCAAACTGTTTTCGGGCTTTCTTGAGGGCTAGCTTCAGAAGAGGCTTTCGTCTTGGCCGACGGCCATGCAGACCGTCTTGGTGCAGTGCGCGACGTGTGGTCTGAGCACTGACAGGCTGTTCTCCCACTGCTGCAACCTCGTAAGGAATGCTGCCAGCGCTCCTGTGTTTGTTTTCTGAAGTCAACTTGTGCACCTGACACAAAGCAGAAGGACTCAACCTCTTTGGTCAACCCTGACGAGGCCTGTTCCGTGTAGAACCTGTCTAGGAAAACCACTTGATAATTTTGGCCACCATGCTGTAGCTCAGTTTCATGGTTTCACAGATCTTCTAGTAGCTTAGACCATCTTTGTGGAGAGCAACAATTCTCTTTTTCAGATCCTCAGAGAGTTCTTTCCTATGAGGTGCCATGTTGACCATCCAGTGACCAGAATGAGAGCATTGCACCTAAAGCACCACAATTTAAACCTTCAGCACGTTAAACAACCTCATATGGCCCAGTCGAACAGACAAAAGCATGAACATGATGAATAAGACACGTTTCATTGCTTGGTTGACCATTACCAATTGGAGTGTGTACTCACTTTTGTTGCCACCCATTTTGGAAGTAGTGACTGTTTGTTCAGTTATTTGGACAGTGCAGTAAATCTACACTGCTACATATATTGTACAATGACTACTCTAGAATATATTCAAGTTTCATTTCTGTAACATTGTCCCTTGAAAAGATATAATAAATTAATTGTCGTAATTTGAGGGGTGTACTCACTTTTGTGAGATACTAGATATATTATATATGCATACGTAGTTTTATATGTATGTATGAATGTGTATACATTTTTTTCTTCCCCATTTTTTATTTATATATTTAAGTATTTTTATTTACTTATTTATTTAGATATCTCAGGCCATGACATGCTGCTTCTGTGTAACCTTTCCCTATGACTTTAAAGTTTTTCTCATTTCTGAATTGTACCTTACATTAGTAAGCTATTCTATGACCCTTATCTATACTGATACACAAAGACTATGATATATATTTATTGTTATTATTATCCCTTTTTTTGTATTCTTTATTATTTTTATTTATTTATTTATTTATTTACAAAACTGAACCATACTAAAATTGATGGGTAACAGCTAGGGGTATGGGTTGTACATGTATATGGTGAAATTCATGAAAAGGAATTATGAAGAATATAAAGCAGACAACTGAGAAGAGTAGTAGTCGAAATATTCACTAACATAAGCAGATCATTTTCTTTCACTGATTCAATTGCTCACTTGAAGTACACTACTGGCCAAAATATTATGAACACCGTGCATTTTTCAGAATTTGGCTGGTTTTTGTTATCTGAAAGTTAATTTTCAGCAACAAAGGCGCACAAAATGCCAAAGGGACACAAGTATTGACTAAAATGTTGCTTGCTAGCAACTGAACATCTTGAAATTCAACTTGTGTTGCTGTGGGTTGAACTTGAATGGGCAGTCAAAAAAGTGTGCCCATCAAGTTCAAAAGAGCTCACAAAGGAACTCTTGAAAACCTGGAATGAGTCACCAGGAAGTTCTCTCCTTAAAGTGCTGGAAAGAATGCCTAGGATATTTCAGGTTTAAATGAGGGCTAAGGAAGGGTACTTTGTAGGATGTTGAATTTGAATGAGTATACAGTGGGGTGCAAAAATTTGGGCACCCCTGGTTTAAATGTCTGTTACAATCAATTGCCAAGTGATTGAAAGCAAACCTGAACACTAAATGCTACAAAGTTAAACATGACACTTTTCTGCAAATTTAAAAGCAAGGTTTCTTTTTATTTTAATTTTTCTGAGAATTTAAATGATAAGAAAGAAAAAAGGGCCCTGTGCAAAAGTTTGGGAACCCTTTTGGATTATTCTTTGTTACCTTTTAAGAAGATGATTACTAAGGCCCAGACCCAGGTGATTTACTCGTTAGGGTTTCAGTGAGTCAGGTGAATATAATTCCGGGATTGAACTACCGTAATTTCCGGACTATAAGCCGCCACTTTTTTCCCATGCTTTGAACCCTGCGGCCTATACAACGGTGCGGCTAATCTATGGATTTTTACAGCTAACGGCCACTAGGGGACCTTCTAAATCTATCAAAGTGGCACTACGCGTTCAGTGGGAGGCGTGGATGACTAGCGGCGAGAAATCATTCACCAAAACTGGTCGCATGCGAAAAGCAACTTTTGCTCAAGTCTGCCAGTGGATCCTGACAGTGTGGAAAAGTGTCAAAACATCCACGATCACCAACAGGTTTCGAAAGGCTGGACTGCTGCGTGATGAAGAGGAGGACGCCACCACGGCTGACGAGGCCTTTCAGAGGATGTTTGATTCCGACACTGACGAAGAGGAGTTCTTTGGTTTTGAGAGAGACAACGAAGGAAAGACTGGGAGAGTGGCTGACGAAGCCACCCTGAGGCTGTTCGTTTCCGACACTGAAGAAGAGGACTTTGGTGGTTTTAGTACAGCAGGAAGAAGACGAAGATGAGGATGAATGACTGACTTTTCTTGTTACAGCAGTGTTACTGTACCTTAGCCTAAAAGATGAAGACGAGGTTTAATGACTTTTCTGGTAGGCTGGTTATATTTTAAGCAGCCGTGTTACTGCACCTTCAGGCCTACTGCCGTGTTACAGGCACTTTTAATTTAGCACTTTTAAAAAACACATTTAATTTAGCCATTGATATTGCCTCGTCAAGCGCTGTAAGCTTTGTTTTTTGTTATGGTACTAGGCTATACTGTAGATCACTGCCGGGATGTGCGCTGGGAGCGCACCGTTTATTATTTATGCACAGTGTACACGTTTCGAATGCTGTTAAACATGTGAAAGTTTGTGTGTCTAAAATGCTATGTGATACAGTACAGTTTACACAGCACAGTACATGTTCCGTACTATTGCACTAAATGGTAACACTTGAATAAGTTATGTAAATATACAACTTGTTTGTTGAAATGTTAATAAAATGGAAGCTTCCCCAAACAGCCATCTCTTTCCCGACAATCCCCTCTGTGCACGAACCCTTACATATGGTAATTAAACATTAAAACACCTGCGGCTTATAGTCCAGTGCGGCTTATATATGTACACATTTGTTTTTTTCCCTAAATTTAGCTGGTGCGGCTTATATTCAGGTGCGCTTTATAGTCCGGAAGTAACGGTATATATTCTGAAGTAACTCCATGCCTTCTAAAGTATCCGACTGTGGTGGCTGTTGTGTCTGGTGTTAAAAACCATGTGTTCCTCTAAACAGTTGTCCATGGATGTCAAAATTAAGATAATTCACTTCCACCAACAAGGAGAGGGCTATAAAAAACTCTCGCAACGTTTCAAACTACCCATTTCTACTGTCAGAAACATCGTAAGAAAATGGAATATAAATGGAACAATTGAAGTCAAGGCAAGATCTGGAAAACCAAGAAAAATTTCAGATAGAATGGCCCGAGATCTGGTGAGAAATGCTCAGAAGAACCCACACATCACTACAAAAGAGCTGCAAAAAAGAGTAGCAGACACAGGTCTAGTTGTTCACAGGACAACAATACAGCGTACCTTCAACAACAAAGACCTACATGGCAGAGTTGCAAGAAAGAAGCCTTTCCTACGACCTCAACACAAAATTAAGCATCTGAAGTATGCAAAAGAAAACCTTGAGAAACCTCAAGCCTATTGGAACAATGTGGTTTGGACTGACGAAACCAAAATTTAACCTTTTTGCCACAACCAAAGAAGGTATGTTTGGAGAAAAAAGTGAAGCATTTGTAGAGAAGAACATGTCGCCAACTGTTAAGCATGGAGGTGGATCCATTATGCTTTGGAGTTGTGTAGCAGCTGGGGGCACAGACAATATTGTGCGGGTAGAAGGAAGAATGGATTCTACCAAATATCACATTCTAGAGGCTAATCTTCAAAGCTCAGTTCAGAAATTGAAGTTGAAGAGACGTTGAGTAATCCAGCAAGACAATGACCCGAAGCATACCTCAAAATCCACCTAGAAGTACCACCAGGAAAGACGGATGAAGGTTTTGGAATGGCCATCACAGTCCCCAGACTTGAATATTATTGAAAATCTGTGGAGAGACCTCAAACATGATGTGCATGCAAGAAGACCGAAGAATATTTCTGAGCTGGAATGGGGAAAAATTCCAAAGACAAGAACTGAAAGACTCTTAGCTGGCTACAGGAAGCGTTTGCAAGCTGTTATAGCTGCTCGAGGAGGAGTTACAAAGTACTAGCTGACAGGGTTCCCAAACTTTTGCACAAGGCCTATTTCTTTGTTTTATTATTTTGAAACTAAAAAGTTAAAAATAAAAATTATTCTTGCTTTTAAAATGTGATGAAATGTGTCATGTTTAACTTTGTAGCATTTAGTGTTCAGGTTTGCTTTCAATCACTTGGTGATTAATTGTAACAGACATTCAAACCAGGGGTGCCCAAATTTTTTGCACCCCACTGTATCTCTCGGCAAATAATTCTAGTTAAGATATGTGTGTCTGTTATTCTTTTTTATTGTTGTTGCTGAAAATTTACTTCAAGTTAAGAAATATCAGCCACATTCTGAAAAATGCAGGGTATTCGTAATATATTGGGCTGTCATTTAATTTGCCCATTGGTTATTTTGAGAGGGATTTTGAAAAAATCCACATGGTTAGGAAACAGTTGTATATAGTGTGACATAATACTGCCATATACAATGTTCTCTACCTTCAGAGATTTACTTGCAAAACCACTTTCCTGAAAAAAGATCAATCTCCAAGCGGTCATGTCACCAGAAAGTGATTTTCCCGACTTTTCCCTGCTGTTATTTGTGAAGTCACTGAGGGGAGGTCACCTTGGAGGTGGCGGTTTTGAGAAGGGATTGCTGCTCGGTCTTTGCTAAATCCTGAGAGGGTGTTATCAGTTTATTTAAGCTCTAAATCTGGTGCGAGTGGCCCACAGTTATCTAGCACGAGGAGAAGATGGGCATGGAGGGGAAAAAGAAAACAGAGAGAAATGAGAGGGAGAGGCTGATGGCTCTCGTTGCAGAGTGTTTAGTTCCATTGCAGCTTGTGAGCAGCTCTAATGAAGCTAAATGAGTGCTGCCAGCCTAGGGAGACATACAGGAATGATCACTTTCTCCAGGAACAGAAAAACACACATACCGCTATGGCGAGAGGGAATTGAGGCTCGTTTAGACAGCTGATACGGCCTCCTCTCTACCACCCCACTGAGCTGTTCAGGCCCCTCTCCATAAGTCTGCATGTCCCACCTGGCTGAATGGAAAAGTGACCTTCCAAGACAGTGTAATAAGATTTTTCATCAATGAAGAGCTAATCCATCCACATTTGAGGAAGGTTATTCAAAGTAAATATTTTGTAACATTTTCCAACTGTGGTTTTTAAAGGCTTCCTATAGATAGAGAGGCTTTTCCTCAATTTAGAAAGTGAATCTATTACTCAGTTCAGCAGCAAATGCACAGAGTTGGATGAAATTGAACTTGTATGCGACCATGTATTCTTCGTTTCAATCATGAGATTAAAATTGGTGACGTCGCTCATCGCGGCCGTGTTGGTTGGTATGCAAAATATACAAAGCATTCAACTTACAGCAACAGTCAATCCAGACAGCACAGCTACATAGTGCTGGTGTAGGCACAGTGTCGCGTGGAGATATTTTGCTTATTGGTAAATCGTTGAAGAGACATCGCTTGTGTCTGGCCGATAATTTCCCGCTGTAAATGTGATGTTGATCAGCAACCTCCCAAAGTTTATCCTGCCGCATCACAACGCATCAAGAGAGGCATGTTCTGTACCGTTTGCCTGTTTTTTTTTCAGAGCAAAAACGATCACTGTCATTTAATCAGGTGCTTACTGAAATAAGTGGTCAGTTAAACTGTTAAGAAGTAGGCAGGGGAACACCAGATGCAGGAACTGAAGTGTTTATTGAAACACAAAACACTAGGAGAAAATAGGCACACAGGCCAGAAATAAAACGCCATGCACATGCACTGAACAAATGGGAAAACTAAGGTACACTGCCCAAGGCAGGGGGAAACAGAAGTACACACTCCAAGAGTGGCTAAACTAGAAAAACAAAAACTGAACCTAACTAGACTGACGGACACACTGGGAGACTTAAACAAGGGGCAGACAAGACGAGGGCACAGCAAAATACAAGACTCGGGAATCATACAAAGGAAATACTCGGAAGGCACAAGGAGCTGAGATTTCACCATGCAGAGCAGAGTCTAACAAAGTTCTGTCTGATGTCTCCTCCCATCTCTGCCACATTTATAGTCACGAGAGGAGGCGGGGACTCGAAAAGCAATCTCGACTGGAACAGAAACACATGGGATTAATAAACAAATTAACGAGGACCGGGTAAACCATAATGACTCGAGACAAGACGCTGAGACCATCAATCAAACTAGACTGTTTAGATTAAGGTAATCTAAACGTGACGAGTAAAAAGCACCACGAGAGCAGCAAAGGAAAGCACAGCTTTAAAGGCAGTTAATCAGGGAAAGCTTAGGCAGGAATTATTAAAGCTAGAAACACTCGCACTCGCTAATGAGTTAATAAAGGTTAATACTACGTGACGAAATATTTACAATCACCCTCAAATAAGTGCTGGTTAGTACGGTTCGTAATTATCCTATCAGAGAATGCATTCACTCAGTTTAGCGAGACCCAGAATTAAGCAGAGGTGGAAACAATGAATGAAATACGCCACAGCTGAAACAGAAAGAGGAAACGTGATTGGACAACGAGACGCAGGCATGCTGAAGGCTGTCACGCGACATCACTGGAGATTGGCAGTGAGGGAATCGATCATCAGATGGCAGAATGAAAACTGAAAAATAAAACAAAAGTAAGGCACGGTAGAAAAAGCACAAGCACAATGACAAAACAGCACACGAGGCAGAACTATAGCAAAAACAAATAAGGAAAAGAAACCAATAAACAAGCACAGACCCATTCTTCTCATTTAAAGATTTAATATTTATCTGCCCATCTCCACCCTACATTCATCCTACTTTTGAAAATGAAATGCGATTAAAAGCTGATCTCCGTCCCTAAGAAATACGTTGCTGCGGCGTGGGGTGCTTTGTTTCTTGTAGCATCATGATCACCGCCACAAACAGAGCATAGAACAGGCATTAATGAGGCACAATAGCAAAAGCCATGTAGCGCGACTAGGGGCCAAGAGCGTTTATATATCAACCGACATGGCGGAGCGCTAATTTGCATATTGTTGTGACGTAGATTGAAAATGAAGAATAGGTACTGAGTTATAATTTTGCAACAATTATGTGTACTTCATTGGTTCCCCTCCCTTTCCAGCAGCCTGCATGTGTCATGGTGGGCATGGTGAACTGAAATGTAGAACTCTACACAATAGTTTATTAACTGGACTGGGATATAACACAACTAAGGATAAATATATCAAAGAGAAGACACAGATCGGCAACAGGCTGGAAAGACAGAGGAAACAAAGGAATAATCACAATGCAGAGTTGGAAGATACAGGTCTTGAATACAATCTGCTAAATACAGAGACATAAGCCAGACAAACAGTGAGGAGAGAGTGGTGGCGTAAATAGATTCGTCCATTGAAAACAGTTGCTGGGGAATCACCAATCAGGGGAGTATGTAGGAAAATGTGGAGTGAAACGGCATCCGGAGTTGGCTTGTCATCTGGAGAACCCAGTCCAGACGTGACAGCATGTGTTTTGCGGTTTTGTCTCATTTACTCCCTTGCTTACAGGTGTCGTCACTTGCATGCCCCGTTCCTTTTGTGAAGGTCTGGTCTATTTAAGGGGACCTATAGCTAAGCAAAATGCCAACTTTGTTTCAAAATTTTAGTTTCGAGCTAAGAACATGAAGTGGTCCTTGAAAAAGTCCATAATATGGAGTCGTGTTCCGAAGGAAACATTCGTCACAAACACTGTTTTCAAGGCTGGAACAGCTATGAGTATGGTGACTTTCAATGATGGCCGACGAGGAATTGCCTCCATTCTTATGAAACTTGGCATAAAGGCAGAGGCACACTCACTGAAAAGCTATCACGAAATGGACAGAAAACGTGAAACAGAGTGAAAAACGCGCACTAGAACTTGAAAAAAGAAACAAATAGACGCTCGACAAGCACAAAAAACTAGGGAAGAAACACAGATTGAAGAAGAGGGAGTTACTTATGTGGCTGGTGCCTTTTAAGGAGGTAAAAAAAAATCCTAAAAGCCACTAAAAACAAAATACTAAATGTATTCCTCCTGAGAACATTACTGTCAAACTTCAAACACATTATTACTGCCGAACTAAAATCACGTTTTTCTAAAAATACAGATTTTCAACAAGAAAATACAGATTTCTCAGCAACTGTACATCCAATTAACTTCATATTTGGCAGTTTTCTTTATTTTGTGATGATCTATGTCTGTACAGAGCTCTTTTTGCAATATGTACCTCTGAATATGAGTAAATCAAAATGTGCATATTTAATTAGCTGTTTCCCGCCAAAATTGATTTAGGGGGGGCAAAATCAATACTAGAACATAGAAACCTGGAAAAAAAGCTCTGTAGTGATATTCGGAATGTTTTTTCCTTCACACTACAGCTGAAATTATAACCAAACTGTCATGTTGCAGGTCTTATTCTGAATTCTTTTCCCCATGGGAGGACCTGAGTTTGGTTTTACTCTATTTTTTCCCATGTGGAGTTTACTCGTGTATTATCCTCTGCGGGGGTGTATGCATGTTGTCGTTGTGTATACGTTTAGTTTGGCATGTTTTATATTGGTAATATCGTCGTTGTGCTATCGACGCCTTTTGTGCTAATCGGCTAATCGTCTTTTTGGTTGGTTTGTGGAAGCACTGGTTCCTAAGGAGCCTGATTGTTAATTGGTTGCACCTGTGTGTGGGTTATTTAAGAGATGCAGGTGCAGAGTTTTCCTTGCGTTAGAGTCTTCTA
This sequence comes from Gymnothorax javanicus, assembly GCA_029692085.1. Taxonomy (NCBI): domain Eukaryota; kingdom Metazoa; phylum Chordata; class Actinopteri; order Anguilliformes; family Muraenidae; genus Gymnothorax; species Gymnothorax javanicus. Next base: position 56,271,589 of record CM056193.1, read on the forward strand.
TACTCGCGCGCCGGTACCGCTTTTTGGGGTGAGAAAGAGCACAAAAAAAGAGAAGTTGCGATTAAGTTCGCTGATTATCCATTCTTTAAAATATACTCTTATTTAGCTCTGGCCTTCTCGAGAAGGATTTCTGTTTCGTTTGGATTCGCTCACTTGGTTAGGAGCACTGCCTGTTATTTTGCAGTGCAGAGCTGCACTCCTCAAGCCTCCGTTCGGTTACCTGTCTTTTCCGAAGGCAGGTATCTTTTTCTTTAGTTGGGATACCTTCCCGTAGGAGTGTTAGCCTTCTTATTTTTTTTATTTACGGGGTTTGCCCCTTCAGTCAGTCTCTTCGGAGACTCTAGTGGTTGGAAACTTCGTGGTTCTGACTTTTTGTCGGGAGACTGCGTGCATATTGAGTCCCACTCATTCCCCCCACCTTACACAAACACTGTTTAGTTATCTCAATAACTAAATATCTCTAAGTATCTATATATTAATTAAAACAGCCGTTGCCATGGCAACCACTGATGTGATGCTACAGAAACTCAGTGTTTTAAGTTGAAATTTCTAACAGAATTATTTTGATAATAATTCTTAGTTTAAAAAGTGAATATCTTTGAAAAATGTGTGCTTTACTATAAGTCCCCTTAAAGCTGCTGTAACTGATTTGGTCGTTTTCGTAGCTTCTTGTCCGAAGCCTATGTAAGCAGTCCCCGCCCCCCCATTCCCAAGCCAGGCACAGGAACATGCATCGGTTTTCGACAGAGACAGAAGAGTGTTGGAACTCCATTACAATATTAGTACAAAATAAACAGACACTCTCAGTGATTGTCGCGTGAAAACCACACTGAAAACATGGACCAATGAAACATCACATTCATGCAGAAACTTCGGTATGAATGGCTTTTTGAAGGTATTAGCTAAAGCTAGTTAGTGTCCTATCACCACACATGCTATCAGAACACAGCTAAGCAAGCTGTAGTCAGCCACGAACGATGGCGGTTCATTTACAACTCCAATTCCGAAATAGTTGGGACAAAGTGTAAATTGTGAATAAAATCAAAACGCAATGACTTTCCAATCACACCAGCCAGTATTTTATTCACAATAGAACAGAGATAACATAGCAAATGTTGAAACTGAGAAATTTTACAATTTTATCCTCAAAATGAGCTCATTTCAAATTTGATGGCTGCTACAGGTCTCAAAAAAGTTGGGACAGCGGCCTGTTTACCATGGTGTAGCATCCCCTCTTCTTTTTAACACAGAGTGGAGGCGTCTGGGCATTGAGGAGACAAGTTTCTTGAGTTTAGCTATTGGAATTTGATCCCAGTCTTAATGTTAGCTTCCAGCTGCTGGAGAGTTTTGGGTCTCCTTTGACGGACTTTTCGTTTAATTATGCGCATGTTCTCAGTCGGTGAAAGATCAGGACTGCCGGCAGGCCAGTTCAGCACACGGACTCTTCTACTATGCAGCCATGCTGTTGTGATAGCTGCAATATGTGGTTTTGCATTGTCCTGCTGAAATACACAAGGCCTTCCCTGGAATAGATGTTGTCTGGAGGGGAGCATATGTTGCTCTAAAAACTTGATATACCTTTCAGCATTCATGGTGCTTTTTAAAACATGCAAGTGTCCCACACCATATGCACTAATGCATCCTCATGCCATCTAGGGTGGCCATTTCCATAACACCAAAAAGGAGGACACTTTATCGATTCAGTACAAAATCAAATATCGCAATATTTTGGACCAAATACCTTGATATGGTGTTATGACTTGAAAATCACAACAAAGAAAACCAGCAATGGCAACTTAAACAAATTTATTCTTCACTGAATAAAAAAAAACTTCTACAAATAATCCACTGTTTAATCTTAAAATAACACTCTAATGCCACTATGTAACTCTGTTGCCAAAACAAAAACTCTGCTCTCACCAGCCAAAATCACAGCATTTATATAGACTAGCAACATTCTGGAAAGATCTACAGGATTCCTGGGTAATCCCGCCTCCTCCAGGCAGGAATATGCCAGAAGCTTCTAGAAAGCACTAGTCTATTACAAAGAAGTGAGATTACATCAGATCATGTTTTGCTGCAGACACACCACCAGAGGGTGCTGAAGAACAAAATAAATGGCTGACCACCAAGGCAGCAAAAACAGCATGTAACAAATCTCCATTTACAAAAGATATACAGTGCTTTACATAAAATACTCATACATACCACCTCCCCTCTTTAAGAAAAGAAAGGTTTGCTAAAAGCTTTCTTTTGTTAAAATTAACACAGTTTTATAATCAGTATAATCTTGAACTTTACACAAAAGTATCATTGATCATTATAACAATCATATACATAACAACCAGTGCAATTTTCACAATCAAATAGAAAAGTAAAATTACATTTTTCACAATCAAATAAAGAAATAAAATTACATGCGTGAAAGTGTATCTGGGATAACATTATCTTTTCCCCTGATGTGAGAAATATCCAAATCATGCTCTTGCAAAAGTAAACTCCATCTCAGTCATCTTTGATTCTTGTTTTTGATCTTATGCAAGAATGTGAGGGGATTGTGATCACTGAAGACCTTGATGGAAGTAGCTGAACAAGTCAAATAGACTTCAAAATGTTGTAAAGCCAAAACAAGTGCCAAACATTCTTTTTCAAGTGTTGAATAGTTTTTCTGATGTTTATCAAACTTTTTGGAAAAGTAACAAACAGGATGATCTACTCCATCAGTGTCTTCTTGCAGTAAAACTGCACCTGCACCAATATCACTGGCATCAACAGCCAACTTGAACTCCTTTTTGAAATTAGGAGATAAGAGAACTGGTGTCATGGTTTGCTATGTGCTTTTTGCTTTCTTTGTTACTCTTGTCCCTGACGACATCGTTTTCTTTCCACATCGGATTTTTTACCCAGCTGGCTGATTACTCCTGGGCGGTCCTTCCCGGAGTCTATTTAAGCCGGAAGTCGCCACGCCTCCTTCGCTGGAGTGTTTGATATGACTTTGCCCACTTCGGCTCGTTATATTTCTAGTCAGGGGTTCACCTATTTATATATATATTCTTTGTACCTGGGAAGCTTAGCTTCTTTAGGTTATTTGGCACAATTGTTAGGTGCCTTGTTTAGTTTTCTCTCTCTTATTGAGATTTATTTTTCTATCTGGTTGCTCGCTTCGTTTCTGGCAATTAAGCCTTTCGTTTATTCAGAAACGCGAGCTTGTTTCTGCCCTTATTTAGCTCTATCTCTTTCAGCTGCGTCAGGCTCTCTTCTTGATGCAGCTTCGCCTGCCGCGGCACCTGAAACTCCGCTCTAACCAGCCCATTACAGAACACTCCAGCCAGACATGGAGTCGTCAGCCGCGGCTGCGTTTGAGAAAGCGGTAGCTAACCAGCAGGCTGTCCTTTCTGGGCATAGCAAGGGTCTCTCGGCTCTAAATGCTCAACAATCAGAGTTCGCTGAGAGACTAAGATTACAAGAAAGCAGTACTCAGAGAATGGAAACTGCCCTACTCTCTCTGACGGAGAGTGTTAGAGCCCTGTCAGCTCAAATTACACACAACGTTGCACAAGCACAATCTTTAAGCTCCTACCCAGAACCGAAACTGCAAATGCCTTCTAGATATGGGGGTGAAGCAGGGAAATGTAAGGACTTTGTTGCACAATGTGAAATTTTCTTTAAAGCCCAATCTTCGAGGTTCGCTAATGAGGAGTCTCGAGTGTCATTTATTTTATCCCTATTGACTGATACTGCACTCACTTGGGTGGGTCCACTAATTCGATCTAATTCACTGATCGTGAATACTGTTGAAACCCTCGTTAGAGCTATGGAATCAGTCTTTGATCAGGATGTTCGTGGTCAAGACACCGCAACGCGTTTAATACATCTTAAGCAAGGATCTGAGAGTGTCGCTAACTTTTCTATCACATTTCGTTCGTTAGCCACTGAAACAGGCTGGGCGGAAGCACCCTTAATGACAGTTTTTATTCATGCCCTGGCTAAGGATGTTAAAGACGCTTTGGCGGCATTGGAGCCTTGTGTTTCTTTAGATGCGTTGGTTCGTACGGCTGTGCGAATTGATAATCGCCTCCGTGAACGCAAAAAGGAGAAACATTATGCATTGGTTACTGTTGATAACAGGGTTAGTATTCCCCGTAGCGTTCACACAGTCCTAACTCCACCCACAGATTTTTCCACTCCTGATGAATCTATGCAGGTTAATGGTTTATTTAATAGCAGGGCTCGCAAGCCCGCTCGCAGGCATATAATCTGCCATAATTGTGGTAAGCCTGGGCATATCCGTCCACACTGTCCTGAGCTCCAGGGAAACGGGAAGTCCCCCCCAGTGGTATGGGGAGCACTAGAGGGTCAGAACCAATTTCCCCATCGGACTTTAATTCCTGTTGAATTGATTAAGGGAACGCAGAGAATTTTTATGAATGCGTTTTTGGACTCTGGGGCTGTAGACTGTTTTATGGATAGGGAATGGGCTAAGATACACTCCATTCCGGTTCGCCCTCTTTTGCAGTCACGCGCTGTTAAAACTTTGGATGGTCGCCTGTTGGGAGACAGAGTTATATCCGAGATCTCTGATCCTTTGTCTATGTTCAATTCCCTTGGTGGACACTCGGAGGAAATACGTTTTTTTTTATCAGTTCCCCCGTGTTCCCAGTGGTTTTAGGACATTCTTGGTTACGAAAACACAAGCCTCGTATCCTTTGGGGTAATAAGGATAATCCTGTTGCGTGGGGGGTCCCAATTGTAGATCCCATTGCATGGATAGCTGTATGTGTTGGCCTGGACGTCAATCCATGAGAGAAAGTGACGCCTGGAGCGATTCAGGGGAGATTATCCCATACGACCCTCCCAATCTAGAGAAGGGGGCCGAGGAGGGGTTAGAGTGGGACCCTCAATTTGACTGGCGACAGCCAGAGGATGATTGTTATTCCGAGTGTGGCTCCGATCTAGAGACTGCCGTTGATGCGACTGAGTATGAACAGGTTGAGAATTTAGGGGCTGCTTTGAATTTTTGTTTGCCTCATAACGTGCCTACTGCTTATACTGATCTCGCGGAGGTTTTTAGTAAACAACGGGCCTCTACTTTACCTCCTCATCGCCCTTACGATTGCAAGATCAATCTCCACCCTGGCACTACTCCCCCTAGAGGGTCATTATACTCACTGTCAGGTCCTGAACGGAAGGCCATGCGGGAATATATTCAGGAGGCCTTGGCTAATGGTTTTATTCCACCATCCATGTCCCCCGCCGGGGCGGGGTTCTTTTTTGTGGAAAAAAAGGATGGTAGCCTTAGACCTTGTATCGATTACAGGGGCCTGAATAATATTACTATTAAAAACCGATACCCACTTCCGCTGATGAATTCCGCATTCGAACGCTTGCAGGAGGCGTCGTTTTTTACTAAGCTGGACCTGCGGAATGCGTATAACTTGGTTCGGATACGAGATGGTGACGAGTGGAAGATGGCGTATAATACGCATGACGGGCACTACGAATATTTGGTTATGCCGTTTGGATTGGTTAACGCCCCCTCTGTATTCCAGGCACTCGTTAACCCTCAAGCGACCAAGTGTTTTCAGCGACTAAACTGACTGAGTGGGGTCATAAATGACCCCGCTGTGTTTTATGCGAAAATTTTTATTTTTAATGACTATTTTTAAGTTCATCACATACACATAGCTTCATTTATGTATGGCTGATATAAGTAAATGATCAAATGCAAAAAGTTAAGCATTTTGATTAATTTTTATGAATGCCAAGAATAATGGAAAGTTGTGTGGGGTCATTTATGACCCTAAAAAATGTATATGTTTTTTGAGTTTATCGGCATTGATTTTTGGCAGTGGTCAATTTTTATTCACTAACCTTGCCTATCAGAACCAGAATAACATGGTTTGCAGCTGTATGTACCCTTGCCAAGGAAGTTATGTTTTCATTTGTTTTTGTGTGTGTGTCTATCTGTCAGTCACCAACTTTACCCCAAAAACTAATGGTGCAATCTCTTGTAAAAATTTATATAGGGGTCATTATTGGTCCAAGGACAAAATTGCTAACATTTTATCTCATCTGAGCTGAGCAATATAAAACTAAAAATATTTTTGAATTAAAAATTGACGTATTCGCCAGATTATCGGATTGAGTGTTTTTGTCACATTTTCTATCTCTAGAAAATGTCATAATAATAAAAATAATCATAATAATTTGATTTGGATGAGGTGTGGCGCCTTGGAGTTCTTTTTTGTCGACTCAAAAAAACTGTATCTCTGGGGTCATAAATGACCCCACACATCTTTCAGCTGTCCTTGACACAGCAATAGGCCAATTCCTCTGAAAAGCTATGAAAATTCCTTGGAGGAACAGCTTGACAAACTCATTGAAGGAAACATTTTTCTCATTTAAAATATTAAAACAGCACATAGAAATGTATGTCTTGGGTCATAAATGACCCCACTCGGTCGCTTGAGGGTTAATGATGTCCTCCAAGAGATGTTGGAGAAATTCATCTTTGTTTATCTTGATGACATTTTAATTTTTTCTTCAACTCTCTCCAAACACATACAACACGTCAGAGAGGTACTGGAGGCTCTTCTCAAAGCTAAGCTTTTTGTTAAAGCCGAGAAATGCGTCTTTCACGCCAAGACGGTCTCATTTCTTAGTTTTATTGTTTCTAAGGGGTGGGTCCGCATGGACCCTGACAAGGTGGCAGCCGTCAGGAATTGGCCTGCCCCCCAAAATGTCAAAGAGGTCCAACGTTTCCTGGGATTTGCCAATTTTTACAGGAGGTTTATCCGCAATTTTAGTGGGGTTGCTGCTCCCATTATTGCCCTCACTAAGAGAAAGACCTCCACTCCCTTCGCCTGGTCGCCAGCAGCCGAGGCTGCCTTTCAAGAGCTAAAGAAATTGTTTAGCTCAGAACCTATTCTGGTTTTGCCCGACCCCTTCTCCCATTTGTGGTGGAGGTTGATGCCTCGGAGGTCGGAGTGGGTGCTATCTTGTCCCAGCGCCCCCTTTGGGACAATAAACTACACCCATGCGCCTACTTCTCCAGGTCACTGTCTGCTGCTGAGCGAAATTACAGCATCGGTGACAGGGAGTTGTTAGCCGTTAAGCTGGCATTAGAGGAGTGGCGCCATTGGCTAGAGGGGTCTGAACATCCGATTGTGGTCTGGACGGATCATAAAAATCTCCAGTATATTCAGCAGACCAAACGACGTAATTCCCAGCAGGCGCGGTGGTCATTGTTTTTTAACCGTTTTAACTTCACGTTAACTTACCGCCCTGGCTCAAAAAATATTAAGCCAGATGCCTTATCACGGATTTACGATCATTCCGACCGTGATCCAATGCCGGAGCCGGTCATTCCGGTTGATCAGATTTTGGCTCCCGTCCAGTGGGACGTGGAACCTGTGGTACAGGAGGCCTTAAAAACCGATCCCGGTCCTGGTGGGGAACCGCCCGGTTGTCTATTTGTTTCTGTTGCGGTTCGTTCACAGGTTCTCCAGTGGGGACACTCTTCCCGTCTGGCGGGTCACCCTGGGGCCCATCAGACCAAGCAGTTTTTGGCCCGACGATTTTGGTGGCCCAGCTGGATGAAGGACATTCGGGAATTTGTGGCAGCATGCGGCACTTGTGCCAGGAATAAGGTGTCCCATCTCCCCCCCGCTGGCCTGTTGCGTCCGTTGCCGGTACCCAAACGCCCTTGGAGCCATATTGCGCTCGATTTTATCACGGGCCTGCTCGTCTCTGATGGCAATACTGTCATCCTTGTCGTGGTCGACCATTTTTCCAAGGCCGCTCATTTTATCACGCTGCCTAAACTGCCTTCTGCACGGGAGACAGCCGTCCTAGTTGTTAATCACGTGTTCCGGTTGCATGGTCTCCCCCTTGATGTCGTTTCTGACAGGGGTCCTCAGTTTGCGGTCAAATTTTGGCGTGCTTTTTGCAAACAGTTGGGGGCCACGGTAAGCCTGTCGTCAGGGTTTCATCCTGAGACTAACGGGCAGACTGAGTGCACTAATCAGTCCCTAGAGAATACTCTTCGGTGCTTAGCGGCCGATAATCCTGCGTCCGGGAGCCGTTTTTTGGCATGGGCTGAATACTCCCATAATTCATTATGTAACTCCTCTACGGGTCTTTCTCCTTTCGAGGCCCAGTTGGGTTATCAACCTCCCCTATTTCCGGAGTCTGAGAAGGAGTCAGAAGTGCCCTCTGTTGAACACTTCATTTGACGCTGCCGCTCTGTTTGGACTAAGGTCCGTTCCTCCTTGTTGCGGGCTGGGCGCAGTCAAAAATCTGCGGCTGACAAAAAGCGCTGCTTGGTCCCATCTTATCGAGTGGGCCAGAGAGTTTGGCTTTCCACTTGGGATCTCCCCTTGAAAGTTGAGTCTTGGAAATTGGCCCCTCGCTTTATTGGCCCATTTAAGATTGTGTGGAAGATTAATCCTGTCACTGTGCCTCTTAAGCTCCCTAAATCCTTGCGGATCCATCCCGCCTTTCATGTGTCCAGGCTTAAACCTGTTAGCACCAGCGTCCTGGCACCTGCCGACAAATCCCCGCCCTCGCCGCGGATGATTGAGGGGGGCCCGGCATACACTGTACGTCGCATTTTGGCCGAGAGGCGTGTTGGTGGGGGATTCCACTTTTTGGTAGATTGGGAGGGATACGGTCCTGAGGAGGGTTGTTGGGTCCCTGCTCGGGATATCCTGGACCCTGCCCTTATTTCTGAGTTCCGTGCAAGGGGTTCTTTGGGAACGTCTGGGGCCGCCCCGGGGGGGGGGTCCTGTCATGGTTTGCTATGTGCTTTTTGCTTTTTTTGTTACTCGTCCCTGACGACATCGTTTTTTTCCACATCGGATTTTTTACCCAGCTGGCTGATTACTCCTGGGCGGTCCTTCCCGGAGTCTATTTAAGCCGGAAGTCGCCACGCCTCCTTCGCTGGAGTGTTTGATATTACTTTGCTCACTTCGGCTCATTATATTTCTAGTCAGGGGTTCGCCTATTTATATATATATATATATATATATATATTCTTTGTACCTGGGAAGCTTAGCTTCTTTAGGTTATTTGGCACAATTGTTAGGTGCCTTGTTTAGTTTTCTCTCTCTTATTGAGATTTATTTTTCTATCTGGTTGCTCGCTTCGTTTCTGGCAATTAAGCCTTTCGTTTATTCAGAAACGTGAGCTTGTTTCCGCCCTTATTTAGCTCTATCTCTTTCAGCTGCGTCAGGCTCTCTTCTTGATGCAGCTTCGCCTGCCGCGGCACCTGAAACTCCGCTCTAACCAGCCCATAACAACTGGTGCATTTTTGAGGATAGCTTTCAGTTGGTCAAATGAATTTTGACATTTTTCATCCCAAACAAATTTTGCATTTTTCTTCAGTAAATTTGTCAAAGGTTCAGAAATGATGGAGAAATTTTTACAGAATTTTCTGTAGTAGCCAGCCATCCCTAGAAATCTCATTAGTTGTCTTTTAGTTGTAGGCTCAGGAAATTCAGTGATAACTTTTACTTCTGCATCAATTGGTTTGACTTGACCCTGTCCTACAATATGACCTTAGTAAACAACTGTAGCTTTACAAAAGTCTCTTTTACTTGGTTCAACAAAGTCATCTTCAAGCAGGTATTTGACTTCTGGTTTAAGGTATTTCTGCTTCTCTGGATTCATTCTGTAAGGATGCTGTTTTACAGGCTTGGCATCATCTTGTAGGATGACATCATGGTAAACCATATCAGTCCTTGATGGAACGTCAGGGGATATGTGACTATATTCAAATATGAGCTGCTTTAGCTGTTGTTGTTGAAAAGGATCCAGGTGGGACAACTTGCTGTCAATATTTTGAAGAATGTCTGAATTTTCAAGTTTGGCTGGACCAGGTTCATTATCCAAGGGGCAGTCACAATCTTCTTTCGAATTTTCCAGTTCAATTGTATTTACCACGTTGACTGGCTTTTGCTGAGTGTCTCTGTCAATGTATTCTTTCAGCATGTTGATGTGACACATTTGTTTTTGTTTCCTCCTTCCAGGGGTTAAAATTACGTAATTTAGATCACTGACCTTTTTGAGGACAGTGTAAGGGCCGAAATATCGGGCTCTTAGAGGGTTTCCAGGAACTGGCAAAAGCGTAAGGACTTTGTCACCAGTTTTAAAACTTCTATCTTGGGAATGAAGGTCATATCTGGTTTTCATTTTGCCCTGAGCCTCTTTGAGATTAGACTTAGCAAAGTCACAAGCCTTAGAGAGACGATTACGGAAGTTAGAGACATACTGAAGCAAGTTCATTGGGATATCATCTTCGGCCAGCAACTTTTCCTTCAGAAGCTTCAGCGGTCCACGGACTGTATGCCCAAAAACAAGCTCGAAAGGACTGAACCCAAGAGACTCCTGAACAGCTTTATGGGCAGCAAACAGAAGATGGACACCTTCATCCCAGTCTTTCTCTGTGTCAAGGCAGTAGGTCCTTATCATGTTCTTCAGGGTTTGATGGAACCTCTCCAAAGCACCAGGATGGTATGCTGATGACCTGTATTGTTTAATACCAAGCTCATGCATAACTTGTTGAAATATGCCAGACATGAAATTTGACCCTTGATCAGACTGAATAGACTTAGGAAGACCAACAAAGCAGAAAAACTTGGTAAAGAGCCTTGATGATAGTCTTTGCCTTGATATTACGAAGTCGAATTGCCTCAGGAAACCGGGTGGAAGCACACATGATAGTCAGTAAGTACTCACAACCAGACCTAGTCTTCGGCAATGGTCCAACACAGTCAATGATGATCCGACTGAAAGGTTTTTCAAAAGCGGGAATGGGCTTAAGTCGAGCCTTTGGAATATTCTGGTTCGGCTTCCCAACCATTTGACAAGTATGACAGGATTTGCAGTACTCCTGTACATCGGACCTCATGGAAGGCCAGAAGAAATGGTTCCTGACACGTTGAAGGGTCTTCTTGATACCCAAATGACCTGACATAGGATTGTCATGGGCCAGACTAAGAGTTTCCTAATGATAAGACTTTGGAAGAACAATTTGATGGGTGATCATCCACTCTTCATCTGCAGAAACATCAGGTGGACACCACTTTCTCCTAAGCACACCATTTTTGTAGTAAAAACAGACAGGAACTTGAGTAGCCTCTTGTTCACTTGCAGCCTGTGGTAGAAGATGCGCTAGATCACGAGCTTGTTGTTGCTCCTGAATAAGTTGTTTCCGAGACAGAATGTCATTAGAATGACCTGACAAGGACAAGTCTGAAGATTTCCCAGACATCTCAGGCCTGGAAGGTTCCTGATGAAAAGACTGCCCAATGAAGGTGTCAGCCAGGTTGAAGTCCAGGTCAGCATCCTCTTGAATAGCCTTTTTGGCCATAGAACGAGAAACTGCACATGAAGGATAGAGGTCTGGAATTTCCTCCTCTATAGAGTCAGATTCGTGATCAATCAAAGGAGTGTCAATTACAACAGGGTAGGGCACAACCTTATCCCCAGCAGGATCATTACCAAGAAGCAAATGAACACCTTTGAAAGGAAAAGAAGACCTAACACTAACAGTAACAGGTCCAGAGACCAAGTCTGATTTGAGATGAACATTATGGAGAGGTACACTTGTAAAACCATTCTACTCCTTGAATAAGGACATTAGCCTGAGTAGACGATTTGTCCGAAAAAGGCAGAATATCTGCAAGAATAAGAGATTGGGAAGACCCAGTATCTATAGTATTCGAACAGGAGCAGATGAGGGAAAATCATGTGAAAGTGAGACAAAACCATCGGTGATGAATGGCTCAAAACCCTCCATAACAGAGTCAGACACAGAAGGTAGAAGATAAGGTGAACTGACCTTTGATACAAGAGATTCTATCCTAGTGTAAGCAGTTGGCTTGGTTTCTTCTCGTTGTTGTTTTTTCTTGAGAGCATAACACTCAGAAATAAGGTGACCTTGCTTTTTGCAGTATTGGCAAGACACAGAAGGTAAAGAATCAGAGGATTGCTTCTCACTGGAAGGTTTCCTCTCAGAAGTGGCCTTAGAATCATAAGAAGTGTTATTAGAAGAAGCCTTGGACTGAGACTTGCTTTGAAATTTAGAAAAAGTGGATTTTTGGACAAAAGAAGACTTATGAGTCAATGCATAACTATCAGCCAGGGTGGAAACATCTTGCAAAGTATTGGCTTGTTTTTCCTCAAGGAAAGTCTTGATATCAGGCTGGATACACCTTTTGAATTCCTCAACCAGAATAAGTTGCCTCATTCTATCAAAATCTTTATTAACTTTAATGGAATCACGCCACTGATCAAACAACTGTTCCTTCAACCTGCCAAATTCAACATGAGTTTGACTGGCTTCCTTGCGAGAATTCCTAAATTTTTGCCTGTAAGCCTCGGGGACCAATTCATAACCCTGCAGAATGGCAGATTTGACAAAATCATAATCAGAACACTGTTGGACAGATAACTGGTTATAGATTTTCCTAGCTTTACCAGTAAGAACACTTTGTAACATCATTGTCCAATGCTCTTTTGGCCATTTCAAATTTTCAGCAATTTTTTCAAAATGGGTAAAGTATTAGTCAACATCATTTTCTAGGAAGGGAGGAACAAGTCTGATGTGTTTAACCACATCAAAATGATCAGAAAGTCCAAAAGACTTTGTAACAGTACCTGATTCTATTTTCTTCATTTCCAATTCGTACTGCGTCCTTTTTTCTTCTAGTTCTTTCTCCAATCTTCTTTCTTCTAGTTCTCTCTCTTTCTCCAACCTTCTTTTTTCCAGTTCTCTCTCCCTCTCCAACCTTCTCTCCTCCAGTTCTTTCAGGCGTAGCTGAATTTCAAGTCTTTGCAGCTCTGTTGCAGGCACCTCCACATCTTTAATCAATTCTGCTGCTTCTTCCCCAAAGATATCTTCATCGATGAAATGTTGCGCCAAAATGTTGAATATTTCTTGTTTCTTCATTGATGATTTCACATCAGATAATCCAAGGGTTGAGGCTATTTGCAGCCAGTCCTTCTTCTTTGCCAGCACAATTGATTCCTGGGTTGGAGTTTTCAAAAAATTTTCAACATCAAAAGTCATGATTGCTGGCTTTTCAAATAGTCACAAGATTTAAAAATGATAGATAAGCTTTAATCTTTGGTGAATCCAATCGTTGATCCAATGAATGGTTTATCTCGGTGGAACCTCCAATTTGTTATGACTTGAAAATCACAACAAAGAAAACTAGCAATGGCAACTTAAGCAAATTTATTCTTCACTGAATAAAAAAAAAACTTCTACAAATAATCCACTGTTTAATCTTAAAATAACACTCTAATGCCACTATGTAACTCTGTTGCCAAAACAAAAACTCTGCTCTCACTGACCAAAATCACAGCATTTATATAAACTAGCAACATTCTGGAAAGATCTACAGGATTCCTGGGTAATCCTGCCCCCTCCAGGCAGGAAGATGCCAGAAGCTTCTAGAAAGCACTAGTCTATTACAAAGAAGTGAGATTACATCAGATCATGTTTTGCTACAGACACACCACCAGAGGGTGCTGAAGAACAAAATAAATGGCTAACCAGCAAGGCAGCAAAAACAGCATGTAACGAATCCCCATTTACAAATGATATACAGTGCTTTACATAAAATACTCATACATAACAATGGATAATTTAGGATGATATTGTGAGTATGATTTGGTGTTTCAAAAAATATATGCACAATGAGATTTTTGATAAATACTCATCAGTAATGCCTATATAATAGCATATATAATAATATATGTGGGTGAAGTCAAATAATAGTAATATTAATAATACTAATAATAATGCAGCCTTTAAAACCAGGAAAAAACAACACTTATGTCATATCACCATATAAACATATCCAAAATCAGACACCACATCTAGTCAGAAGTAATCCCAAACCTATAACATTTAAGACCGCAGTGTACTCATCACATAGTTGACTGTCTCATTTGCGATACTTCTGTCCTTTCCTGGCTGCTTCCTACAGTTTTTTGTTTGCAAGGAATTTCCGGTACATGTCTGTGCACTCAGAGGTACTTTTATTCCACAGTCTACACTCCTGTATGACTGATGATGTCTGACTGCATGAAGCATGATAGACTTCACAAAGTTCTGCAGCAGAAATTCTGTCATCTTGAGCTGATGAAGCTTTCGGAAAAACGATAAAAGTGAAGACGCACCTGCTCTTTGAGTGTTGCTTTTGTGTTTGTCTGTGCTAGCATGTCTGTTGATGGCGCCTTTCCCTTTGCTGCTGATATCCACATCGCAATGACACAAGGTGCAAAAAGCATGGAAGTCGTCCTTTCTACTTTTAGTGATGAATCCATGCTCTTTCGACCATTCGGGATAAAACGAAGTCTTCCATTTTGGCATTTTTGTGAAGCAGCAACACAGCGGTGCTCCTGCCCGCCGGCGCCTTGCATTGACACAACGTTTATAAGCCACTTAGCTAATTTGGTGACACTGGACGTACACGCTTAGTCTATCTGACCAATGAAATGCCAGATATTTATTTGACACCGCTTTCAGCCAATAGATTTTAGACCACCTGTCTAAGGGAGCGTACTTCCACATAGCCTATTATTTATTTGCCCATTTTGTTAAATTTACACCATTATACGAAGGATAAAATAGGGATGTTCGAGTCTGGCTCAAGGCTGCGACGGTGGACGGACACGTTTTTTTTAAACCAGACTGTTCGGCCTAAAACCGGATGGATGGCCACCCTAATGCCATCAGAGATAATGGCTTTTGAACTGAACGCTGACAACAGGAGGGGTGGTATTTTTTTTCTTTAGTCCGGAGGACACAATGCCCATGATTTCCGACAAGAATGTCAAATTTGGACTCGTCTGACCACAGGACACTTTGCCACTTTGCTATGGTCCATTTTAAATGAGCCTTGGCCCACAGAACACGGCGATGCTTCTGGATCATGCTCAACAATGGCTTCTTTTTTGCATGATAGAGTTTTAGGTGGCATCTGTGGATGGCACAGCGGACTTGTTTACAGACAGTGGTTTCTTGAAGTATTCCTGAGCCCATTTAGTAATTTTAATGACAAAATCATTCCGGTGAATGATGCAGTGGCATCTGAGGGCCCGAAGATCACGGGCATCCCGTAAAGGTCTTCGGCCTTGTCCCTTACGCACAGAGATTTTTCCAGTTTCTCTGAATCTTTTGATGATGTTATACACTGTCAATGATGAGACCTTCAAAGCCTTTGCAATTTGACGTTGAGGAAAATAAAGTATTTCACAATTTTTCTGGGCAAGCCTTCACAGGTTGGAGAGCCTCTGGCCATCTTTACTTCTGAGAGACTCAGCCTCTCTAAGACATCCCTTTTAGACCCAATCATGTTACACACCTGATGCCAGTTAGCTTTATTACTTGCTAAATGTTCTTTCAGCTGATTCTTTTACAACTAAATACAGCTCTTGGCCATCTTGCGTTTTTCCTCCTTAATTCTATTTGTTTCTCCACATTCTTTGTTGTTTCTATTCGTTCTTTGGCTGTTAAATTGTGAACGCTGTCTCCCGTAGCGCTGGGATCGGAAGCTTCTCTTTTTTTATTTATTATTATTGCAAAGAAACAAGCAGAAAACATACAAAACAGCCTGCCTTAAAAAAAAACGGAAAAAAATACAAATAACCAATTACACAATAAGTGAACAGAATAGATACATAACTAAGCACAAACTGGACACAAAGGGATGAGACATAAGGGTAACTAATACAGTTTTTTTCAATTGCTTAAGCACAATTTTGAAAACAGGGCCCGGTTTTTCAAAACACTTTACGCAATTAGCACAACCACGCACCCAATAAGCAGAACACCTCAGATCCTTTGCAAAATGAAACACTCTTGTAAAAACTATACGCTAATTTTTAAAAACCATATTTGTTTCCATATGAAACACACACATATCACATAACTCAATTCTGTTTGAACCATTTCCACACTGCTGTGCTTAACCTAAAACACTTTTAGCAATTCTACTTCCCAGTGATTAGCGTACTGTAAATGAAGTACACAGAGAAAGTACAAATATACAGTAAATTCAAACACTATACATGATCAATGCTGCAGACTGATGAAAATATAATTTATTTCTCTCCATATACCCAAATCAGTCAACATCATGGAGAATCACAACAAACCATGTCCCAGTTTTCATGCTACTACAGTAGTGTGCATAACACTGTTAGCTCAGCAATTATCAGACAAACATGCAATACTGTATCCAGAACAGGTTGCAATTACAGTGAAAAAAAAAAAAAAGGTATGTACACTACCGCTCAAAAGTTTGGGATTACTTGGAAATTTTCTTGTTTTCCATGGAAGCACACATGAAATTAGTCTGAATAGGAAATATAGCAAATGAACAGAACATGCTGACATTGTCTGAGTTAGAAATAATGATTTTAATGGAAAATGATGAATATGTACTTCAAACTTTGCCTTCATCAAAAAAAAAAACACCTTCACTGTTGATACTGAAACTGGTGTTTGACGGGAACTATTTAGCGCAGCTGCTAGTTGACAACCTGTGAGGCGTCTTTGTCTTCAACTACACACTCTCAGATATTTGTCTTCTTGCACAGTTGTGCATCGGGCCCTCCCACTCCTTTTTTCTGTCCTTGTTAGTGCCAGTTTGTGCTACTCTCTGAAGGGAGTAGTTGACAGCATGGTAAGAGATTTTAAGTTTTCAATTTCTCGCATTGAATAGCCTTCTTTTCTAAGCACAACAATAGACTGACGGGTCTCTAAAGGAAGTTCTTTCTTTCTGGCCATTTTGAGCCTGTAAACAAACAAACAACTGCTGATGCTTCAGGTACTAAACCAACCTCAAGAATGCCATGCTCCCTTTTGCGCTCCCTTATTAGTTCAACGGTTTTCAGCTGTGCAACACATTTGCAGAAGGGTTTTCTAATAATCAATTAGCCTTATAAAATGCTTAACTTGGATTAGCAGCCATACCAGGAGATTGATGCAGAGGACTGACAATTGCTGATAATAGGCCTCTATGCAAAAATGTAGATCATTCTTTGAAAATCATCTGATTAATTTTAATTGTTTGTGAAATGGAAAAAAATGTTTGTGAAATGCATGAAAATGTATTTTTCTTTGGAAAACAAAGAAATTTGCAAGTGATCCCAAACTTTTGAGTGGTAGTGTATGTAGTACAGGAAATGTTAGACACTATGTATCTCTTCGCCTAGCTGGATCTGGCTAGAGAATTTCATCAACATCACAGGCAATATCCTCACTGGCAAGACAACGTGGGAAGAACCGTCTTGAATGTCAAATCCATCCTTGCACAGCTGCAGCGTCGATTTGGTCACAGGCCTCCTCCATGGCCTGAATGAGGGGTACCTGAGCCTGGGGCCGCAGATCGTAAACTTTCCACTGCCATGCTGAGAAAAACTCTTCGATTGGGTTCAGAAAAGGAGAGTATGGTGGAGGGAATAGTACTGCAAACTGTGGATGGTGTTGAAACCAGTTCTGGACCAGGGCAGAGCGGTGGAAAGACACATTGTCCCAGATGACAATGTACTGCATCTGGTCGATTTGTTTCACTGCTGTGACGATGTCGTGCAATCGGTCCAATAATGTGAGAATGTGAGGTCTGTTGTAAGGGCCCATATTGACATGACGGTGGAGGACCCCATTCTGTGTAATGGCAACGCAAATTGTGATGTTACCCCCACATTGCCCTGGGACTGATTATAGCCGATGATATTTCTGACCCTCCTTCTTGCTTTTTTGAGGTTAAACCCTGCCTCATCAAGGTAAATGAATTAATACAGGATTTTCTCAGCATCAATTTGTAAAATTCTCTGAAATACAATGAAAGACAAGATTTGGTAGTTCAGCATTGATTAAGTATACACTAGTCAATTTACATGTATATCTGCTAAGATTTGGCTGAACTCTTAGTCTAGCCTCCCTTAGCGTCAATCTGTGTGTCATGGTTTGTGAGGTGTGCGTGTCGTTTGGACCTTTCTTTGCGGCTCTCATCCCGGGACGATATTGAATTCCTGGGCCATCGAATTCTTTACCCAGCTGGTTGATTGAGCTTGGGCGGCGCTTCCCCAGAATCTATATAAGCAGGATGTCCTCCTTCGCTAGAGTGTCTGTGTTTAGCTTCGCACTATAGCCGAAGATATCTTTAGTCAGGTTTTGTATGACTTTCTACCTTCTTATTGTTGGAGTATCTTTTCCCTTTTTCTATCTTGCTTTGCTTCCGTGGTTCGGACTATTTTACGTCCTTTGGAAGCGCGAGTACTTGCGTTTGGTCTATATCATTCTCTGTGTTTGTACAGTGTTCGTGCTGCTCTCTTTCCCTCTGTCGTTGCGCTTGGCCTCCGTATACTACCGGCCATTACACTGTGGTTCACGAAATGGTCAACTAGTGTGGCGAAAATTTAATTTGATAAATTTGGTCCTCTTTTTCTTTGAGCACGTTCTCCTCCTGCCCCAGGTCTTCCTCAGCCTCTACCTCTGGCAAGTCCTCCGCCTCTTCCTCTACCTCCTCCTCCTTCTCCTCGTTGAATTCCCCCTCACGCCCTCACTCCGCTTCTTCTGATTCCTTCCATTTTAGCTGAAGACTGGTGAACTCACCTGCTGCATTTTTATAGTGCTTAAACCTGATTGGTGTGTCTACAATTAAGCAATCATGTGTTTCCGCACCGGATGGCTGTGTTTAACCACTTGGCTCATTGGAGTGGTTATTTGATAGTCAGTGCATTGGAATTGCAAGTAAGTGGCATCATGACATACTTCTGTGTCTAATGTATGCAAGTGTGTGTAGTGTTTTGCGAATCACTGTGTGTATTGTTTTGCACAAAGTGTGAGGCTGATATTGTGCTTATAGTTGTGCAAATCTGGGCCGATGTTTTGCTCCTTGAGTGTAAGGTTTTGATAATTGTGTAATACTTTTGATTTTAGTGTTTATGTAATCGGAAAAAACTGTAAACATGACAGTGAAAAGAGACAGAAAAAAAGGAAGAAAAAAAGAATAGGGGTGTGTGTGTGTGTGTGTGTGTGCGCCATGCATATATGTATATATGTGTGGGACAAATATGAAGGAAGTGTAAGAAAAAAAACACATTTTAATAGTATTAAGTCAAGAACAACACATAACCATGCACTGATATCACAAAGGTGAAACAAATTGCTGGCAATAATGGAATGATTCTATGAGAAATAAAGATGATCATAATAGGCAATGAAATATAAAAAAAAGAGAAAAAAATAATTCCCTCCTGCTCTTTTTCCCCCTTTTGTTTTATTCTTAAAGTTATATTTTAAACTCCTTCGGTAAATTGGTAAATAAGGTGTAGGATGACCGGGGGGGGGGAACAAGAAAAAGAAAAAAGAAAATTAAAATTAGAAGAAAATTATGAAGAAGAGTGATAATGATAGAAAGAAATAAAATTGAATAAGTTTTAATGAAAAGAGAAGAAAAAAGAATCATTGTTTTATAGATGAGTATGTGTGTGCGTACGAGTGTGTGTGTGTGTGTGCGTGCGTGCATGCGTGTGTGTGTAAGAGAGTGAGTGTATCAGAGGGAAGGGGAGGCTGAAGGTGGGGAGGGGGTGGGGTGTTGCAGTGAGTGTGTGTGTGTGTGTGTGCGTGCGTGCGTGTGTGTGTGAGACAGAGTGAGTGTATCAGAGGGAGGAGGAGGTTGAAGGTGGGGAGAGGGGGGTGGGGTGTTGCAGTGAGTGTGTGCGTGTGTGTGTGTGCATGCGTGTGTGTGTGTAAGAGAGTGAGTGTATCAGGGGAGGCTGAAGGTGGGGGGGGTGGGGTGTTGCAGTGAGTGTGTGCGTGTGTGCATGCGTGTGTGTGTAAGAGAGTGAGTGTATCAGAGGGAGGGGGAGGCTGAAGGTGGGGGGGGTAATGCAGTGAGTGTGTGGTTCTCTCTACTACCACAAAGCAGCCAGAATCTCATCCTCCCTGGGTGTTTCTTCGTTTCCCTTTTCAGGGTTTAGGTTTACCTCTCGGGCACAACCATTATGCCAGACTGTAATGGACAATGCCACCACCTCAGGAGGGGCCTTATTCCCATACTCAGCAATATTTCAGCTGTTCTGTGGTGTGGTTAGCAGGATTGATATCCAGCCATTGATGCCACCAGCTGACTCCAGGGAATAGGCTGATATAGACCAGCACTGCTGTCTGACACTGCTTTAGGGGACCAGGGGTTAGGCAGAGGGTGGGGGATGGGGGAGGGGTTAGAGCATGATTAGTGTGTGTGTGTGTGTGTGTGTGTGTGTGTGTGTGTGTTAAGTGTACTAGTGTTGTGTACTTCAAAAAATAAAAAAGAAAGAATAAAAATAAGAAAAATAACTAAGGTAAAAAAAGGAAAGAAAAATGAAACTAGAATGAGAGTTTATTAAAAAACTCTGAGTTTGCATGTGATAGTACAATTCACTGTATAATGTGATGTTTATTTTTGCATTGTCCTGCACTCTGCTGTATGATAAGGTGCAAAGTGCCTTCTTTACTGATAGGCAAGTATGATAAACTATGATGATCGTCCATGGCATGGTTGAAGTGACCAGGGCATATGTATGGTAAGGGTTAATTTAGTTGTCAAGCTACATCATTGGTATTTAGCATAATAAAAGTTATTTGGATGATGACGATCTTTATTGTTGTCAGTACTGGTTCAGGTATATATTTGTTTATTATCTATATACTGGTTTTACATGGCTATTGATGCACTATCATCGCTATTGACATGTTATTATTCACAGCATTTGATTGTAATACAACCATTATTCATCGAAGTCCAACTTGTTGTGTTGGACGATACATGCCAGACATTTATGATCATTCTGTTGTTTTTATCAATATTGCAGAACAGACATTGCTAAAAGATGTATTATTATTATTATTATTATTATTATTATTATTATTATTGGTAATAGTAATTTCCTGACTGGCAGCATCACCACCTTGTAAAGCAGCTGTAGTAATTGAGAGGCACAGGGTTCAAAGGGTGGTGCAGTCAGCCCAGCGAGTTATTGGTGCTGTATTGCCTAACCTGATGGACTTATCCTCATAATTATAATCCTCATAATTATACAGTGTTCTTTGGTGGCTTCTGTGAGTGCTGTGCACCTCCCAATAGATTTATTATAGTTCAGATGATGGAAAAAATGCAACGGGTCTGACAGAAACCTGAAATCGGTTTGCTTATTTTTGGACATAAAAATGGCCATTTTGTGAAGAGTAAGTTAAGAGTATTTCATGCATGACTGATTTATTAACTGTACAGCTGACAATTTTAATACTGCTATATTCTGTTAAACCAACGTACATGGCAGCGATATTGGTCAACTGGATATAAAATTTCAATGTCTGATGTTGAAATGAATGCCAACAAAGCATGCTGCCTGTTTATATTGAGCGGACAAACGATCGCGTTGACGCGGATTTTGCATAGAATTGTTCATAGCAGATGCAGTCCGCTTGCCAGCTATCTGGGCTTGCTGGAATCACCGATTTTTTTTTTAGAGATGGTAAAACGTGTTATATTGTCTTCTGTGTCTAGTTAGCTCCGTCTAGCATTTTGCTTTACCTAGCTGGAGATAGCTAAGCGTTTTTGTGGCCATTTATGCAGTATGTATGAATTTGACTATTATTACATGGCGCGTTAGCTAGCTAGCTGCCCGGGATAAACTAAGCCATTCCTCCGGGACAAGCGCATTGTTCGTCAGTCTTCGTATTAAAGTCGAGACCGCTGCGGCTTGTAGGCCTATTTGCTTGATGCCTGAGGAGCCTGGATTGTCGTGTGTTAAATTGTTTTCTTTGTCTGCTTAGGTTATCTTTGTATTATTTTAGCAAAATGAACATAACAAAAAAATTTTTTCGAACGTTTGTGCTGTATGTAGTTATTTCGTTATAAGTATGTAGCTAGCATGCCAGCTAGCTACATGGAACTCCGTGCTGTGACACGGAGCCCTGCGAACCATAATCCTAATGGATTTTCATAAAACAATATGCTAGCTTGCGTAAAATAATTATGTTTCATCATTGTATGATATTTGTCGGTTGTGATGTTACGATAAATTTGTGGTTTGATAGCTATTTACTTTGTTTTATTCAGCATATTTTCGCTCGCTTCGGAAGCAAAACAAGATGGCGGCGTTTCAATTTTGTCCCGATGCTGTTCAGCCAATAGGAAAAGAGAGAGAGAATGGTCGATGCTGTTTAGCCAATTAGAAAAGTGAGAGAGAGTGGTTGTGCAAGAAAGTCTCGCTCCCATTGAAAATGAATGGGCTCCATTCATTGTCAATGGGAATTTTTTCATTTTTAATTGCTAATAATTCATAAACTAGAATTAATATCGATATGATTTTGAATAGCAAAGATCTGCACGTATAGTAGAATAATTTGGTATGCAGGTTGTATGGGTAGTATGAAAACTGTTGGAGGAGTTAGTGTTTACAAAATGGGAAGAAAGAGAATAATAATAATATAAGTTGAAAGATCCTGAGAAATAACAATAGTTTGCATGCTTCACATGCAAACCAATAATAGAAAACATGCAATGAAGAAGAATTGTGATCATAATGGTAATGTATGGTGAGACAGAGGCGGAGGGGAAAAGAGAGCAGAATATAACTGGGGAGGTGAGCTAGAGGGAATGCACACCCCCCACATTGGAGGTCAGCTTTATTTATTTATTTATCTATTTATAATTATTATTATTATTATTTTGATCATCTTTCTTCCCTGTCATGGTTCTGGTTTTGGTGTTCATGTTTTATGTTCATGATCATGTCTTTTCTTTATTCTTTTTGGTTATTGTATTTCCCGGTTTTCAGTTCATGTCATTTTCAGTTTCATTGCACTTCTCCCGTCTCGTGATCCAGTTGGTTCAGTCCGTCTCCCCAGTCTGTGTGCCTACCTGCTTCGGGTTATTTCAATGGTTTCTGGTGTTTCATATTATTACTTCAATTCTCCTTTACTTCCTTCGCCTTGCTGTTCTTGATTACTAACAAGACTAGCATTTGTATTTTGTACAATAGTCTACTAACCCAACTAATCCATGTATATATTACTAACTCACTAATGAGCACTCTGGTTAATTTGTAAAGTTGCACCGCTAGTAATTGATACTAATTCAGTCTCAGCAATCACCCTGTTCTAGTCTCCGCCCCTTGCTTGGCTTTCCCTGTCTCTCTCTACGTTTCTCCGAGATCTCTCGCACGTGCTTAATTGCTTTCCTGCACTCATTGTCTGTGCACTTAGAACTCCCTGACTGGAGCTGTTTAATTGTCATCGGATGTCTGCTTGGATCCCGTCCATGTCTTGGCTTTCGCTAATTGTTGTGGTTTAGGATTTCCCCATGTGTACCTTCCTTTGCAATTAGATCTCATCCAATTCACCTGTTCCCTGCATAGCATGTGACTTCCCTTGTGTCTATTTAGAGTCCTCACTGCTGTTCTGACTTTGTCAGAACGTTGATCAATATTTCTTTGTGCAGAGTCTCGTGTATGCCATTGATTATTGCTTCTCTTCGACTGTTTCATCCGACCAAGAATTTAGCCATAGCCCTTTTTGTCTTGTTTTGCCTTTCTGGATTTTTGACCCATTTTTGTATGACCATGTCTTCTGTGTTTGGATGCCCTGTGTATGACCCACTGCTTTGGAATTCGACTACGACTTTTTGCCTACTGTCTATGTACCGTCACACCTCTGTTTTTCTGGTTCTGACCCCGGCCTGTCTAGTCGACTCTGTTTTTGGATTTCGTTTTTGTGGCTTGATAATTCTTGTGTCTATTGGTCTTGACCCGGCATTCAATAAAGGCATACGTTTTTTGGATTTCCCTCTCGCTTGTGGTTCCTGAACGCACCGTCACATTCCCATATAATGCTGCAATAACAGAGCTTGAGAATAGAGAAAAAGCAATAATAACCCAAAAAAAAAGGGGGGGGTCATATAAAAAAAACAGGACAAATAACATAATACATGAGAAAAATACCACAAATAGAGAAAAGGGAAAGAAAGGAAAATGTATGAAATAAGACCAGAAGAAATGGGAATATTACAAGCGGTATGGTGGAAAAATATCAATACAATAAAATAACAACAGCAATAATAATTAGAAGAATAATAATAATCGTCATCATCATTATAATGCAAACTGCCACATGAAAAATATTCAAAAAAAAATTCAACAAAGAATTCAACAAAAAAACAGAAGGCTTGAAAAGGTGTGTTTGTTTGTTGTGGTGTGTAATGTAAAAGTGTGTGTGTGTGAGTAATTGTGTTTGTTTGTGGGTGTGGTGTGTGTAAAAGTGTGTGTGTGTGAGTAATGGTTTATGTGTGGGGGTACCTTGATTGGTACACAGGCAGAAAGAGTCAACAGGTGTGATTGTTCACTGCATCAAGAATTAATTTTCTGCAAAATCGAATTCCAGATGTTAGGTTCAGTAGGTTGTTTTTTAAGGGAGGCAGATAATTTTTCCATTGATATGTATTCAGTAAGCAAGTTATTCCAAAGTGTGATGATTTTTTTTCTTAATTTCCAGTTCATAAGGATAGTTTTCTTGGCGATGGTTAGGGCAACGGAGAGTATTCTGCAGGATGTGGTGTTCAGGTTGATGTCGGATAAGTCTCCAAGTAGGCAGAGCGTGGGTGATAGTGGGATATGGCAGCTCAAAAGAAGTGAGAGGTGGTCTGTGATATCTTTTTTTTTTCAAACCCGCCACCACCCCCCCGACTCTGGAGGGTAACTTTGTTAATTCAGTCAGTTATATAATTGTGCACGATTCCTCCTACCACCACCCGACAAAACAAAACACGCAATAATTTAAAAAAAAAAATACAATACAGTACAACACAATAACGATTGCATTCACAATGTTTTGCATTAGTAGTTATTAGCTCATCTATTCCATCTCTTATTATTCCCAACCTTCAGCCTCCCTTACTATATCCCATCTTTTGGCATAATTTAAAAATCCTGTCTCACGGGCCATCACACACTCAATTCCACTGTAATACTTGACAAAATTTTTGAATTTCTCTATTCTTAATGCCTCAACAGATGTCAATCCAAAAATAAATATTTTTGCCAAATATATAATTATATTACAGATTAGGTGTGTTTCTTTTGTTACATCACCTAATAATACTTTAAATAAATCTAATTGTATTCTATTATACTGAGATATCCAGTCTTGCACCTTTATCCAAAATAAGGCTAATATAGGACAGTACCAAAATAAATGGTCTACTGACTCCACTTCTTCCTGGCAGAATCGACAAAGGGGTGATGACTCTATTCTCCATATATTTAGCATCTTTGTAGTTGCTAAAAACTTATATATTAACTTATATTGAAAATATCTTATCTTTGGATCAAGTGATGTATTGTAAAGTATTTTAAAAACTTTGTTCCAAGGGACTGGTGTATCTAACATATTTTCCCAACTGTCTAGAATCCTGTATGGTAAAGCGACTAAATTCTTTATTCTTAAATAAAATGTGTATATATGTTTGTTGATCTTTATTCTCTTTAACCAATTTACCAATTTCATATGAGGCCTACAGACTAAATGTCCTCCTGTTCCTTTTATAATTTTTGATTTCCAAGCACTTGGTAAAGCTCCAATAAGTTGATTATATTGTTGCAGTGTACAGACTGTTCCATAAAAACTAGTTAATTGTTTGTGAGACATGAGTTTATTATCCTCATTCACAATATCCCTTATAAAAATAATACCGTTATCCAACATAGGTTTCCAAAAAAATCATCATTCTATCAACAAGTATATTAGAATTTAGCCATATTATTTGTTGTAGAACTTGTTCTGCATTTTCTGGTGGGTGAAATTGAAATTGTAACCAACTTTGTAGAGCAATTTCCAGAAATGTGGAGACACTAGAAAACTTGTCATTAATTAATGAGAAATGCATAGGTTTAATTTGCAGAAATGGAAAGAAGCCTTTATCAAATATAGGATGGACACTTAAGTAATTTGCTAGAAAACCAATTTGGATTGAAGTAGAATTTTGGAATAAGGGAAGCCTTCAATAAAAGATTAAAACCTTTTACATTTAAGAGTTTTAGCCCACCAGATACATAATCGTTGTAGAGATATGTACGCTTAATTTTATCAGGTTTATCATTCCATATAAATTTGAATATCTTCTGTTCATATGTTTTGAAGAATGATTCTTTAGGGGTTGGTAGTGCCATAAATAACAAGGTAAACTGGGATACAACTAATGAGTTAATTAAAGTTATTTTGCCATAAATGGTCAGATGTTTCCTTTTTCATGGCAGCAGAATTTTTTCGATTTTACTTAACTTTTTATTAAAATTAATAGTTGAAATTTCACTCATATTTTCTGGGATGTGTATACCAAGTACACTAACCAATCCATCTGTCCAATGAATTGGTAAATTGCATGGATGAGTATAATTTCTATTTTTCAGGGAACCAAGCCTCTATATTTGGCATTTCTCATAATTTGGCTTCAGTCCAGATAGGTTTGAAAAGTCATCCAGATCATTTGTTAGGCTCTGTAGCGATGTATAATGAGGGCTCAGTAGAAAAATTGTATCATCAGCATACATTGAAATTTTTGTATTTAGACCTTGCATTTCCAAGCCTTTGATATTATTATTTGTTCGTATTTTTATAGCGAGTATTTCTATTGCCATGATAAATAAATACGGTGATAACGGGCAACCCTGTTTTACCCCCCATGAAAGTGCAATGGGTTTTGAAATATAACCATTATTTATAATTTTGGAGACTGAGGTATTGTACATAACTTTAACTCATTGTGTGAGAGACTCACCAAAATTAAAAAATTCCAAAAACTGATAAATAAAATCCCATCTTATTTTATCAAAGGTCTTCTCAAAGTCTGCTATAAAAACTAAACCTGGTTTCTTTATTTATTCATAATGTTCTATAATTTCAAGTAATTGTCTTATATTATTTGCAATATTTCGTCTTTGTATAATGCCAGACTGGTCATGGTGTATAATATCAGGCAGAACATTTTTTATACGCAATGCTATGCATTCAGCTAATATTTTTGCATCGTAGCACTGAAGAGTAAGTGGTCTCCAGTTTTTGAAGTGAACCGGATCTTTATAGTGGCCACTAGCTTCTTGTTTTAAGAGCAGAGAGATTACACTTTCCTGCTGAGTCCCTGTGAGAATACCTTTGTCATATGAAAAATTAAAACTTGTGAGTAGGGGGTTTTTAATCTGTTCGTAGAAAGTTTGGTACACTTCTATTGGAATACCATCCAATCCTGGCGCTTTCCCCCGTTGAAAGGACATAATTGAATTGTAGAGTTCAGTTTCTGTAATTAGACCCTCGCAAGTATCTTTCCATTCCTCTGATAATTTAACTTGATTACGAGGGAAAAACGGATTACAATCAATGTTATTTAGTGGGACAGGTGGTGACTGGAAAGAGAAGATCCCTGTAAAATATCTCTCTTCTTCAGTCAGAATATCTATAGGTGAAGTAAGAATTGCCCCATCATTCCTTTTTAATCTCTGTATATTTTTCTTTGCTATATTTCTATGTTGGAGACTTAAAAATAATTTATTGCATATTTCACCCTTCTCCATCCATTTCACTTTATTCCTATAATGCATTATTGTTGACCTATCATAAATTAGTTGTTCAAATTCTTTTTGTTTTTGGTCCAGTTTGTCAGCCACATCCAGAGTTGCTTCTGAGCTGTCAAGTAGTGATGTAAGCATCTCAATTTCTTTTTTGATTTTTTGTTTATTTAATCTTAATTGTTTTTTTCTTTGTGAGGCAAATTGAATCGAGTGGCCTCTAAAGACACATTTAAAAGTATCCCATACAATAAAAGGGTCTGCTGATCCTATTTTGTGTGAAAAAAAATCTGTAATAAATTCTTTTGTACTTTTTACAAATGTCTGATCCTCTAGTAACTTTTGATTAAATTTCCAGTATCCCTGTCCTCGTGGATATTCAGTTAGTTCTAAATGAAGTGAAATAAGTTGATGATCAGATTTTAGTTTGTCTTCAATTACAGCCTTTTTTGTTTTGGATAACAAAGAAAAGGAAATAAGAAAATAATCTATACAGCTTGCCTGATTTTGTCTTCTCCACGTATATTCGTATAATTCTGGATTTCTTCATTTCCAAACATCTACCAGATCCATTGTATTCATTATTGATGTGATTTCTGTAGAAGCATGTGGGTGGTGATTGGCTGAATTATTTCCCATATGATCTATTAAATTATTCTGTTCTGTATTAAAGTCTCCAACCATTATGAGATATTTACTTGTGAATTTTGAGGTTTTAATAATGTTGTAAATAGATTCAAAAAAGTGTGGATCATAGTTATTTGGACCATATAAATTAACAAAACATATTTGTTTATCCTCAATAATCATATTTAAAATGATCCACCTTCCTTGAAGGTCAGTTTCTAAAGCTTGCAGAGTATTGTTAAAGTTGTTTTTTAAACATGATCATAACTCCCCTTGAATTTTTTAGACCGTGTGAAAATAATATTTGCCCACCTCATTCCTCCATCCATATAGTTTCATCTGTCATTACTAAGTGAGTTTCTTGTAGACAAAAAATAGCATTATCTTTCTCTTTTAACCAAGTAAATATTTGGTGTCTTTTACTTTTATCTGCGAGCCCATTGCAGTTATAACTGGCGATACAGACTCCATCTATACCCATTTTTAAAGACTAGGCTTTAAGATTAATAGAGTATGGGTTTGGATGGTCAGATATACCATAGAATGTTTTCTAGGGATAACAGAAGAGCTAAACATAATCCATGCAGATATAAAAAGTAAAGTAAATTCAACATAGGTGCCATGCCTGCCAATATTCATGTGGCAGTTGAAAAGCATAAACAGAAAAATTAACATAATTAGGTAAGAAAAAATCACAAACAAAAACAAAATGACTTGCTGACAAAGACAAACAGATAACATATCAACACATGAAGCATTTTTTGTCCCAAATTCCATTTCTTTGGGTCACTCACTATTGTGTCCCATAGGATTATAATTAATAGTCATAACAAATGAAGGAACAAAAAGAAAGAAAAAAGTGACACAGATATCCATTACTATTATTGTCTCCTTACTCCTCACTGAAATGGAAAGTCACCAAAATAACAATCACAAAAATAACAACAACAATAACAGCAACAAGTATTATTATCATCATTATTATCATCGCCATCACTGTACCATCATTATCATTACTATAATAAAGACAACAAAAGTACCAACAACAAATAGAAAATAAGATCAGGTCTCAGAATTTTAATATAGCCAAGGAGTAATTGTTGCGTCCCTGTATAACTGATTATTTATATGCAGCTTGTCTACTGATAGCCGTACTTTCAGTTTTTTGTCCCGGTTCTCTTTCATAATGGGAAAAAGCTTCCTTCTCCTTTCCATTATCTCCGGTGGGAATTGGTCATTCATTGAGAAGGGTTTGCCCTTCAGTTCTTTCCCTCTATCCAACATGGCCATTTTACTTTTAAAATAAGTAAATTTCTGTGATATCTTTCCAAAAATGTTTTATTAATGTGCAGTCCCACGTGGCATGAAAATAGTTATCTACTGTGTTCTGTGTGCAGTGCAAACATATTTCAGTGTCAGTGAACCCCATTCTGAACATCCTCTCACCCCTGTAGTGCACTCTATGAATGATCTTGTATTGTATTAGCTGTATGTTTGTGTTGGTGGACATAGAGAAGATGTTATTGCATACTTTGGTCCAGAAATCGGCACTGGAGGTGATCTGGAGGTCTTGTTCCCATTTTGTAAATGGGACTGCAACTGTGAGGTCAGATTCGGAAATTATTTTATACATTTTTGATAGCAATTTCTTCCTAGTGGTGATATTGATTAAGTCTGAGGTCAGTGGGGCAAGTTCCAAGTTGGAGGATTTAATGTTGATTTTGGTCTTTATTTCAGATTGGATTTGATGAAACTCTAAAAAGTGGTTGCCCTCAATGCCGAACTTCGGGACCAAATGAGAAAATGTGCCCCAAGTATTGTTATGGAGAATGTGCTCGAGGTGTGTGACACCTTTGGAGATCCATGAGGAGAAATTGAGTGGTTTTCTGTTCATTAAGAAGTCAGGATTGTTCCATATGGGAGTGCGTTTGGTGGGAAAAGTTGTGATGTTAGTCATTTGGTGAAATTTCCACCAAGCCGTCAGAGTTGTAGCTATGGTAGGATTTTTAAAACAGGGATGGCGTTTGATGGTGGGGCTCAGGAATGGAAGATCTGAGATGCTGATTTCTTTGCATAATGTTTGTTCGATGTCTGTCCAAGAGTTGTCTGATTCTTTCGGGTTAATCCATTTATAAATGTATTGAAGTTGGTGGGCAGTGAAATAATGGAAAAAGTTTGGAGCCTGTAGTCCTCCTAAGTTTTTGGGTTTCTGTACAGTACACAATTTAATTCTAGGTGGCTTATTTTTCCAGTAAAATTTTGAAATGAGGGAGTCAAGAGATTTGAACCAAGATGGTGGGGGTTTGATTGGGATGTTTTAGAAGAGGTAGTTTATTTTAGGAAGGATAGTTATTTTGATTACTGCAACTCTGCCTATAAGTGATAATGGTAAGTTCATCCAGCGTTTAAGGTCGTCCTCTGTTGTTTTAAGGAGAGGGTTGAAGTTAAGATTTACTAACTCTGACAGCCTGGGGGAAATGTTGATTCCTAAGTATGTGATGTTAGCAATGCACATGAAGAAAGGTGGAGCTTTGGGCTGTCACATCCCAACTGTTAGGAGTGAGAGGGAGAATCGTGGATTTGGACCAGTCAATGGAATAGTCTGAAAGTGCTGAAAAAGTGTTTGAAGGAGCTATTTCATTAGTTTGATTATTTTATTATTATTTTGGTGGGTAAACACTAGGGGCATCAGAGAGTAGGTGATATAGGTAGCCAGGTGTTAGAGGCAGGTGAAGCACCGGGAAGGGGAAATGGTTTTTTTTTTTTAGCAGCAGGACAAAACAGAGAGGCAGCATGGTTTGAACATGTTTGTTTGCCGTTGAAAGCTGAAAATAAACCCTCTGAACGGAGCTACTGGCCTGGAAAATGAATTCTTTGACTGCTGAGTAAGCCTAACTAACCTGGTGCATTTGTGGCCCTTTTGTGAGTGGATTTTGTATTTTGATATTTTTTGAAGGAGTTCTTAATTTTGTCTTTTTTGCCTTTTGAACAAATGGCCACAACATAAAGTAAAAAAAAACCACCCTTGGAATGGCCCACATTAAACTCGACCTCGGAACAAGAAAACAGGAAAGGAGGATCATTTATTGGAAAAACTGATTCTCTGGATTTCATGAATGAATGCGCATTGGAGGCGCGGAAAGGAAAGCCCTCACCGATAAGCCAAACAAAGGACCCGCAGCCAGGCAATATCAGGGCACAGCAAAGCCAGAAGGAGAGCACATCACAATTAACAAACATCGTACAGAGTTGGTATGTGTATGAAACAAACATTGACTGTAATGCTATATTGGAAAGTGGCGCAACGATTGGAGTTGACTGTCATGTTTTCACTGCGCAGTATTGTCTTTTGGCGTTGTCAGTTGTGTCGGATATGAATAGGACTGGTGCTGATTATCTGAATTGTTGTTGCTGTGCCTATTTGTGGGCCTTATTCGTGTGAAATGTCACGTGATATGTGTCGGTGTGGTTGTTGATGCCGCTGCGCAAATGGTTGCGGACTGAGCGATACATTGTTTCTGTTTGGTCCTGCATAGGGTCCGGTTGTGATGTGATATATTGTTTCAACTAAGTTTCTATACAGTTTGTGGATGTGGTATTGCATAGCCAGCAGTGAAAGAAGTGTGCACTGAGCTTGATGTCGCTTCCATAAGTTGTTCATGGTTATGTTGCAAAGTTTGACGCGTGTGTTAAAGTGGAAGCGCATACAATGTCTGACGTTA
The DNA here is from genome assembly GCA_029692085.1 of Gymnothorax javanicus. Taxonomy (NCBI): domain Eukaryota; kingdom Metazoa; phylum Chordata; class Actinopteri; order Anguilliformes; family Muraenidae; genus Gymnothorax; species Gymnothorax javanicus. The sequence continues at coordinate 56,303,562 of CM056193.1, forward strand.
CTAATGCAAAGCCAGAAGGTAACATGTCCATGCCAGCGGAAGAGAGAAACATCAAAGTCACTGCAACGGGTTTGGTATACCACATAGAAAGGTATCAAGCAGCAAGAAAATTAAAATACAAGCATGCAAGCAAACTTATGAAAAGTCTTTGGATGCTTATGGAATCAAATGAAAATGTTATTGATGTGCAATATGAATTGTCCAATTTCATCAAGTGTTGAGTGCTTTGAACATGTTTATGTTGATAATGAGGAAATTGGGCCCGGGGATAGTGTTCTAACATCTCACGCTCTAAATCAAGTAATGTAAAAGCTTCATTTCAGTTATCACATATCTCTAAAACATCATCTGCACACATTAAGGCTGAAGCTGAGAGAGCAGCTCTTATGGAACGTGCTGCAGCATTGAAGAAAAAACATATAATAGAGGCACAAGAGGAACAACTGAGGAAGGAAAAGGAAAGACTGGAGTTGGAAACTGAGGTGGCAGCTGCTAATGCTAAAATCAGTGTATTGGAAGCTAATGCGTCAAGGAGTGGTTCTAGAGTATCAGATGGAATGCACTCTTATTTTGAAAAGGCTAATGCTCAACCCATCAGTAATTTCAATCCTACTGCAGCTGCTTACATTTTACCTCCACCACTGGTTGTTCATACAAAGGAAAGGACACAGGATCAGATTCCTAAAACATCAGTAAAAACCAATGTCCAGACTCAGGTGACAAATCAAGCGCAAGAAACTCATTTGAGGTCCAGCATGCAGACCCACACCCACATACAGAGAAGCTCAGTGGGCCATGTTCACTCTCAAACTCCAATGTTGAGCGGTAACAGTCAAAATGACATTGTCAATATCATGCAAAGACAAAATGACATCACTACTTTATTAGTCCAACAGAATCTTTCATCTTCTCTCCCACCAAGAGATATTCCACTGTTTACTGGAGATCCTCTTCAGTACCAAGCTTTTATGAGAGCATTTGAAAATGGAGTGGAGAGAAGAACAAACAACTTTGGCGATTGCTTGCACTACCTTACACCAGGGGGCAGCCACGAGATATAGTGCAAAGCTGCCAACAACTTCCTCCAGATCAAGGATACCAGAGAGCCAAAAATCTTCTCCGAGAACATTCTGGAAATGAACAAAAGATAACCTCTGGTTATATGGACAAAGTTTTCAGCTGGACACCTATTAAAGGTGAAGATGTTCGAGCATTGCAAGCCTTTGCTCTCTTTCTTCGTGGATGCTGCAATGCAACAGAAAATATCATGTATATGAAGGAAATGGATTTACCATCAAACATGAGAAACATTGTGCTGAAGTTGCCCTATAAGCTTCGAGAAAAGTGGAGAAATATCGCCTGTGACCTGCAAGAGCGGCGAGGGCAGAGGGCTTTGTTTTCAGATCTCGTCAGCTTTATTGAAAAACAAGTTAGGATTGTATCAGATCCCTTGTTTGGCAACATTCATGATACACAACCTGTAACTTCAACTAAAGGTTTCACTCCAAGGCAAATAAAGGAAACAAAAAGGCACAAAGGAAGCAGTTTTGCCACCAATGTTACTGAAATAGAGGGAGAAGCTAAGTCAGTGCGGACAGAGAAAAAGGAAAGCTCTTCCTCCACTTCTACTTATCAAGGCTATCTGTTCCGTAAAAAAGGTGGACACTAATTGGACAAGTGCTCACAGTTTAAGGAAAATTCACCGTGATAAGATCAGCTTCATCAAGGAGAAGGGAATCTGCTTTGGCTGTTTGCAGATAGGCCACATTAGCAGAGAGTGTAGCAGTCGACTGGAGTGTAATGTGTGCAGCCAAAAGCATCCGGGAATTCTTCATATTGAACATCAGGATAAAGGAACATCCTCAGAACAATTAGAACAGCCAAGTAAATCAACAGTATGTATTACAACTGCTGCACCCCAGACATGTGGCCATATTGGGGCTGGTTGTGAGAATGACAGCATCCTTTCTATTCTTCCAGTCCAAGTAAAGTGTCTAAAAGGTGACAAGGTGTTGCAGACCTACGCCTTCCTGGACCCCGGCAGTACTGGTACATTCTGCACAGATAGTCTAGCTCAAAGGTTGAATGAGAGCAGACGACGAACCTGCATTCTGTTGAGAACAATGGGTCAGGAAAAGACTGTGGATAGTCATGTGATATCAGGTTTGGCAGTGTCTGGACTGGACAGGAACGACTTCATTGAGTTGCCTGAAGTTTCCACACAAAAATGCATGCCTGTGACTAAGCTCAATATTCCCAAGCAGGAAGATGTTGATCAATGGCCATATCTGAGGGATATTGAACTCCATGAAATTGACTCTGATATAGACTTGCTCATTGGAATCAATGCATCTGAAGTGATGGAACCATGGGAACTGGTTAATAACCAGGGAGGCGGACCCTATGCTGTAAGAACCAAAGTGGGATGGGTTCTTAATGGTCCACTTCGAGATGGAAGTGACGGCAGGAAACAAACTAGCTGTTCTGCTGTAACCACCAATCGAATTTCCATTGCAAATATTGCGGAAATGCTGGTTAATCAATATACCCATGATTTCAGTGAGAGGTCATCAGAGGAATAGGCTGAAATGTCAAGAGAAGACATTAAGTTCATGAATATTGCTGACAGCTCAGCAGTGCTGAAAGATGGCTATTACACCCTTGACTTACCTTTCAGGCATGAAAACTCCATCCTACCAAACAACCGTTGTATTGCAGAACAGCGCTTGATGAGCCTGAAGAGGAAGTTTGGAAAAAATGAGAGTTTTAAAGAGGAATATACATCTTTTCTCAGTGATCTAAGTGACTAAGGCTATGCTGAGACTGTTCCAGTAGAAGAACTGAATCAGAATGATGGAAAAGTTTGGTATATTCCACACCACGGTGTATACCACCCCAGGAAAGGAAAGTTGAGAGTGGTGTTTGATTGTGGAGCAGTGTACAAGGGAACATCACTAAATTGTCAATTGTTACCAGCTCCCAATCTGACAAACTCCCTCATTGGCGTCCTTATCAGATTCAGACAGGACCCAGTTGCAGTGACGGCTGATATTCAGGCGATGTTCCATCAGGTCCGAGACTCAGCCAAAGACATCAATTTTCTTTGTTTTCTGTGGTGGCCTTAGGGTGACACTAAGCAAGCTCCAGTAGAATCGCATGATCGTTCACCTGTTTGGAGCTGTGTCATCACCGAGCTGTGCCAATTATGCACTAAGGAAAACTGCAAATGACAACCAGCTTCACTTTTCTCCTGAAGTGGTCAGTACCATCAACTGCAATTTCTACGTGGATGATTGCTTAAAGTCCACGTCTTCGGAAGAAGAAGCAGTACAGATGGTGAAAGACCTGACTAAACTCTGTCGCAAAGGAGGATTTAACCTCTCGAAGTGGATGAGCAACAGCCACACGGTTTTAACATCAATTCCAGAGGAAAGTAAAGTAAAGGAAGTGAAAGAGCTTGATTTGGACAAGGACAGGCTTCCACTGGAGAGCTCACTTGGACTCCAGTGGTGTGTGGACTCAGACAAGTTCAAGTTCAGAACTGCACTGAAAGAACGACCACAGACAAGAAGAGGTATATTGTCAGTTGTCAGTTCTCGGTATGATCCCTTGGGATTTCTTGCCCCTTTCACTCTGCCAGCCAAGTTAATATTACAGAAGTTGTGTAAGAGGAGTTATGGATGGGATGAAAAAATTCCACAGCCCTTTTCTCAACAATGGTTTGACTGGCTACAAGGTCTTGGAAAGATGTTGGAGTTTAAGGTTGATCATTGTTTTAAACCAAAGGATTTTGGAAAATCCATCAGTGCACAGTTGCACCACTTTTGTGATGCCAGTCAGGAGGGATATGGCACGGTATCTTTTCTGAGGATGGAGAACAGTGACCAAAGGCTGCATGTTGCATTCCTCCAATAAAACAAACCACTATTCCCCAGATGGAACTCACAGCAGCTGTCCTTGCTGTGCGTGTGGATAGGATGCTACAGAGAGAGCTGCAACTTCAACTGCAGAGATCAACGTTTCGGACAGACAGCACAACAGTCCTCAAATACATCAGCAATGAAACCAAGCGCTTCCACACCTTTGTTGCAAATAGAACAGCTGTTATAAGAGAAGCAAGTAATGTTGAACAATGGAGATATATTTGTTCTAAGGAGTATTAACGTCAGAGAAGCCTGATTCCATTGTTTTATCAGTAAAGGCTGAGCTTACGTTTGAGCAGCAAAAAGAATTGTTAGAGTTACAAATGCACTGGCAATGGGAGCAAAAGAAATTGAAAGCTCAAGAAAGAGAAAAAGATTGTGTTTTAGAAATGGAAAAGCTAAAACGACAAGAACAAGAGCAGGATTTGGAGCGTACTAGACTCAGCCTGCTGGCTCAAGGTAGAATGGGTGAGATTAATTCCACGCCACAAGCCGGTTTAGCTGGTATGATTAAATTCATTCCCAAATTCAATAAATGCGATCCAGATGTTTTTTTATCTTTGTTTGAAAATATCGCCGCAGATCAAAACTGGGGCGATGGAGAAAAAATATTGCTCTTACAGACAACTCTGGTTGGCAGGGCAAAAGAAGCTTTTGTTTCATTGCCTCCTTTGGAGAGAAAAGTGTATATAAGTGTCAAAAATGCTGTGCTGAAGTCGTATGAGTTAATTCCAGAAGCCAATCAATGGCGGTTTCGCACTTGGCGAAAATCCGAAAGACAAAGTTATGCTGAAAGTGGCTCGAGAGCTCACAAGTTTTTGAAATCGCTGGTTGACTTCTGAGGAAGTTGATACGTTTGAAGCATTGCATGAACTGGTCATTTTAGAGCAGTTCAAAAATATATTGCCGGAGCGTATCACTACGTATGTCAATGAACATGACGTTAAGACCATAGCACAGGCTGCTGTTCTGGCTGATGGGTTCTTACTGACTCACAAAAGTTATAAGTCAGAGTTTTCCCCACGATTTGATTATAACAGATGGGATCAACGCACTGGTCGGGGTACTACAAGTGATGCGGCTGTTCCCTCGGCGGATTCTTCCTTAGGGAAGTTTGATTATGCTAAAAGCAATAAGGCACGTGAAAATGACACACATAATCGATGTAATTTCTGTTTTGAGACAGGATATTAGAAACGCGATTGTCCCATATTGACTGAACGAAATAAGTCAAAAGATGATAACGGTAGAGCGGTTGTTTGCTCGTCTTCCATTCTGAGCGCACGCTCTACTAAAGTGCTTCAAGGCAATGTGTCTCGGTTTTTTTCACCAATGGCCTTGCTACATGAGCAAAATAATGTCATAGTTGAAAACTTAAATCTTGAAACAGTGTCATGCGAATCAGTAGAAAATCATTGTCAGCCTGACTTGCCAGATTATGCACCTTTTATCACTGATGGTTTCGTCTCTTTGATTGGAGATGAGCGCAAAGTGCCTGTAAAAATTTTACGTGACACTGGGGCATCAGAGAGTTTCATTCGTCAGTCTGTTCTGCCCTTTTACTCTGTATCAGACATGGGTAGTGTTGTATTAATTCGGAGAATTTGTTTGCATTCTTTTTCTGTACCTTTGCAAAGAATTGAATTGTCGTCTGGTTTTGTTAATGGTGAAGTGACAATTGCTGTACGTCCGTCATTACCAGTGGATGGAATTGATCTGATTATGGGCAATAATTTTGGAGATCGTGTTTTCCCTGAACAGTGTCCTCTTCATCCTGTGGTCACTACGAGGACTGTTCTTTCAGCTGAGCCTGACAAATGTTTTGACGACTATCCCGATGTGTTCACTGCATGTGCCGTGACGCGCGCAATGGCGCGTTCACAGACAGCGAAACCATCCGATGTATCGAAAATATCTGCGTCAAAATTGTTTATTCCTGAATTGCCCATTCCTTTGTCAGTGAAGGAGATCATTGATGCACAGAATAATGATAGCAGTTTAGAGGAATATTTTGCCTTGGATACCGATGCTAATGATCACGTCCACGGTTACTTTGTTCAAAATGGGTTGCTACTTCACAGGTGGTTGCCTTGTGCAGATGCTGACGTGGCAGGTCAGGTACTGCAGGTAGTAATGCCTGTGGAGTACCATAATTTGGTGTTAAAGACTGCTCATGATGAAACTTCGGGGCATTATGGGGTAGAAAAAACTTATAATTGAATTTTGCAACACTTTTACTGGCCTCGCATTAAACGTCATGTAGCCAGATTTATTAAGTCGTGCCATGCTTATCAAGTTGCTGGTAAACCTAATGAGATCATTAAGCCCGCGCCTTTGCAACCCATTCAGTCTGTGGGTACACCCTTCGAATACCTGATTATTGACTGTGTTAGTCCCTTGCCAAAGTCAAAGTCTGGAAGCGAGTATATGTTTACAGTGATGTGTCAGGCGACTTGGTATCCCGCAGCATATCCCTTGAGGTCTATAAGTGCCAAAGCCATTGTAAAGTCACTGTCGCAGTTTAATCCATCTTTGGCATACCTAAAGTTATTCAAAGTGATCGTGATTCTAACTTCACATCTAAGACCGTTGCTGAAGCATTAAAACAGTTACGAATTAAGCATAACCTCAGCAGTGCATATCACATACAGAGTCAGGGGGTTTTGGAACGCTTTCATAGCACCTTGAAGTCTCTGTTGCGTGCATACTGTGTGTAGTTGGGAAGAGGGTTTACCATGGCTTTTGCTGGCGGCTCGTGCGGCCGTTCAAGAGAGCACAGGGTTTAGCCCGAATGACCGCGTTTTTGGCCACGAGGTGCGCACGTCGTTGTCTGTGCTTAGTAGTGATCTGAGCAGGGTGGAGCCGCCGGAAAGTTTGGCCCATTATGTCAGTGGATTTTGTCATAAGTTGTTTATTGCATGGAAAATGGCAAGTGAAAATTTGAGTGGTGCTCAAAAGAAAATGAAACGACTATACGATTTAAAAGCAGAGTCTAGGATTTTAGCCCTGTTAGGCTAAAATCCTAGCCCTGTTAGGCTATTTTAGTTAGTAAATTTGATTTATTAAAAGGCAATTATCAAGTCTCTCTTACACCCAGAGCACAGGAAATTTCTGCTTTCATAACACTGTCTGGTTTATATCCATACACTAGAATGAGTCAACCTTTCAACGACTCATGAATAGAGTCGTTGCGGGGTTGGAGGGATGCGCAGTGTATATAGACGACGTAATTTGCTATGCAGATACCTGGAGCCAACATCTGGCTCGCATTAGCGCGCTGTTTGAGCGGTTGGTGGCACCAACCCTCACAGTAAATCTTGCGAAGTGGGTAATACACTAAATGGGTGTACAATAAATAGCAAGTGTTCACTGCAACACATACACCATTCACAATACCAAATAACCCATCTCGAAGTTTGACAGTTGATGAATTTCTCCGTGATACTCTGTCATACCCCTTAGTGTGAATGAATTTATTCTTAACAATTACACGATCGTAGAATTGCACATCATCAGGAACAGGATATTCTAGAATTGTTTCTAAAATTAATCTTTCTTCGAGAGTTGCATGGCGCACTTTTGGACAACCAAGTACTGTGAAATCTACACCAATACGTAATGCATGTTTTGTGGATAACAGGCCATCTAACAATATGTCATAGTATTTTTTCACCTGAGGTGATCGATTATTTACGTGCCTTGACAATAATTTTGGCATGTGTTGCATGATAGTAAAGTTGGAAATGATTTGGTGTGAGATGCCTTGAGTGCCATTAAACTTCTTTAGCAAAGTTCCATTGTACGATTCAAACATAAATGTAGAATTTGCCCACAAAGGCCCTGTGTTTCGCACAGTAGAGACAATGTGATACAGCTGATGAACATTGTAAGTGTTGTGTACATTTCCATTCAAAACTCCAACCATTAGGACAAATTTGCGCAACATGATATCTGCATTATACAAATCAGCTTCTGATATTGATTCTGACAACAAGTATAAGCTATGGACTAACAACAGCCAATGCTCAAGATACGGGGTTTTCAGTACACCCAACAAACAAGGTATGGAGTAAAATAGCAGCCAGGATCTCTATTCTGAACCTTTCCAAAATCGTCTTTGAGAAAGAGATCTAGGAGCTTGTGTTAAATCATTGGGTGGCATAATGCTTGTTAATCTCTCATCTAGTCTGCCTGTGTCCCTCCCAACATAGTAATCTGCAGCATTATTTGTTGAATCAAGCCACAAATTTGTAAAATACCTTGTGTCTCTAAGCAGGCTGTTGTACAGATAATCCACTGGAAATCCAAGAATTATGTTAAATGTTGTCAGCAACATTAGAATTGACGGTCCTTTTACCCCGCTAACAGGCTCATTCAGTGTTAATGCTTCTTCTGCATTTTCAATGGTTTGTGTAAATTTCTTTCTTCTGCGACCTCTAAGTATGGGTATACCTGCACATAACCTCTCCCTTTTGCCACACGTTCTCCCTCTTGCAAACACCAGGCACAGCCAAATATGGCATTGAACTGTTTGAAATTCTGCAGAACAAACCTGGCTACAGAGTCACATGTACAAGCGATATTGAACACTTTAGATGTTTTACAGACACCAGATTCCTTAACTGTCCGTATGAAGCCTGTTTCAGCCTAGCTATTACATTCTTCAATAAATGGCCGGAGGAATATTGGAGTATCTGGTTTCCCCTGTCCAAACCATAGCCCAGTGAACAGTATATTCTCCTTTCGTAATTTTGGAGGCAACACATTGATGCTACACTGTATCGGCCACATGGACACATTTGAAGATTTTAAAACTGGAACACCATCAGTGTTCCACATAAGTGAAATATTGTCAGCTCTTTGAAGATAAGGTACAGATTTGTAGACACGGCCATCAAAAACATCCTCAATATTTTGGGCACTCAATTTTTCTTTTGTATGCTTATATGCCAAGTGCCGAGTAATGTCATGATTCTCAAAGATTTCTATCAGTTGAAGCTTCAAGGAATTTGTTAAAAAAAAGTTTCCTTCTTTTATGAGATGATTTCGGAAATGCTGTTTGTGGCAATTTTTGCAGCTTATAAATATCACATCGTCTGCAAAATCACCAATGTAAAGCATGCAATCAGGACAATAACAATGTACCTTGATCTTCTCTTGTGTACTCTCTATGAATTTGTGCAACATTTACAGAGTGGTGGGTAAATTGCTTGGACCAACAATTGTATCAATTAAATTCAATAGATCCAGTAAAGCCGCTTTGGTCAATGAATGCTTCAACGCGAAAGCATAAATCATGGTAACTACTTGACCAACAGGGAGCTCTGATCCCTCAACTATGGGTCGATTGCCACTGTCAATTTCTTCTTTCCCATGTCTGTCACCATCATCCTCTTGTCCGTCAAATACCTGTGTACAAAATGAAAACAGAAGCAAAGCAAATTTGCTTTAATGAATTCGTACAATAAATGTTGAAATGGTTTGGTTGGTTTTCACTTCACATTTCAATACTAATCTATTCAAATTATTTAAAGGCAGACACAATGAAATTGCAATATCTGTACTTCACCAAACAGCAAAGTTGGTTTACTGCAACGTTGCTGTACTGGTTTATATACAATGTAGAAATAGTGCAGCAAAGGCTGCAAAGAATGTTGCATTTCTCAAAATTTTTTTTGTATACCTGTATATTGTATGCTGAAAACAACATGGATCTGGGACACAAGAAAAATGTTCAGTATTGCTTTGTAGATATAAATAAAAAAATGTAGGTTTAAATAAATTTTGACTATCCATAGATTTGTACACAACCGCATGATGCAACATTCTTTCTCAATGCGAAAGTAGAATTGGATCAATTTAAAAATTCTTGCACCTCCTCGCCCCACCCAAAAAAAAAAAACCCTAGAGCAAAATCAAGTACTGTGTCACTATTCTCCTGCACAACATTAACATTTGTCAGAGAAGCAAAAGTTGAATTTACAGGTTGCTCAGGCTCGTCATTGTTGGCAGTCTCTTCATCAGTAGTGAAGACACGTCCCTCCCCATCGCTAGTAGCAGCCCCCTCCTTGTCACTACTAGCAGCCAGCTCCTCACTAGCAGCACTGTCTTCATCACTACTGACAGCTTGCTCCTCGTCACTAGCACCTTGCTGTTAATTATTGTTAAAATAGAATATTAAATTAAAAACCAGATACTGGTATGTAAAATTCTCGTAGAAGACAGTGGCAGGTTGGGACGTCTGCACTGGTGGACAGGAGGTCATGGGATCAAGTCCCACCCAGGTAGCTTGTGTTTTTTTTTTCACAAGCACTCAGACAACACTGAGTATATACATACAGTGTTATAAATACATATGTCGGGATAAGGGCAAAACCAGAAATTAAAAATAACACCTCTAGGGACTTCCGGTAAGATGGCGGCGTGAGAAGACCGCGAGTCCGCTGCTCCGATATGCTTTTATTCTTATAGCCTTCAAATATTTTCATTCATCGGTGAAGTCGCTGTTGCTGTAAACTTAAGACACGATTCACGTAGTGGACTCTTAACAACGACGAATATGTCGCCGAAACTGAACCCCCACAAGACCGATTCGGACAAGACTCTAGACGCCACTGACAGCTGCATTAGCACTAGCATTAGTACCAAAGCCACTCTGAAGCCCTCCGATATTAAAAGGCTTCTGGAAGATATCCGAACCGAAGTCTGTGCGTCGCGGAACGAGATAGTATCCAAACTTAACACTTCAGTCAACTTTGCAAAGACACAAAGTGAAGCTGCAAGAAGTTGGTGATTCGCTCACTGATGTGGATGCTCGTGTGGCTACTTTGGAGAGCCTGTGCTCTGGTTTGGTGCAAGACAACGCAAAGATGAAACTGAAGCTGGAGGACCTTGAAAACCGTTCCAGACGCAATAACATTAGAGTGATAGGTGTCCCCGAACATGCGAAGGGACCACGTCCCACCGCAATCATGGAGATATTCCTGCTCGAGGTTTTCGGGAAGGAAAGCATCGCCAGTACCCCGGTCATAGACAGAGCCCACTGCTCGCTAGCTCCGCCACCGAAGCAAAACCAGCCACCGCGGCCGATGATTGTCCGGATGCACCACTTCCAGATGAAGGAACTTATCCTACGCCTGTCAAGGGAGAAGGGCCAACTATTCTTCAGAGGGGCGAGGGTTCATTTCTACCCAGATTTCAGCACCGAACTAGCCAAGAAGAGGGCTGCTTTCGTTCCAGTCAAAAGCAGCTACGCGAGGCCAGTATCGAGTTTGCTGTGTTGCACCCGGCTCGCCTGCGGGTCGTCCATGGCGGGACAAAGCCCGTCTTTGATTCACCCCAGGAGGTTATGACTTTCCTCCAACAGAACACTCCACAACCGCCAGGTGAATGAAGATATGAATCCGAGACTGTCCCACCTTTTTCTGGTGCTGTAAGTAGGCTTCTGGCCACGAAGCTATTGGGAGTGTTAGCCAATTTTAGCATACTTAAGCTAACGTTAACTATTAGCGCGGTTTAATCGACTCTACTGCTGTCTGTGTCATGTTATTTTTCGCTCCCTCCTCAGTTATACTAACGGACATCTTCTCTTCCTACTATGCAGCACTTCTTGTTTTATCATGAAGAACATGCTATGTTATTTTCTGGAGTGGGAAATGATTCAGTTGTTCTCAATTGATGGACATGCAAACACGCTGTTGTGCAGTTAGTAATTAATGTTTAATGTTTGATATTCACTAGTTCACTGTTTCTATCAGCTTTAATGGGTAATACTGGTTGATCGTCTGTGTTATGTAGGAATTTCTGACCTTATTGTAATTTTAATTTTTACCACTCTTTTGTAACTACAGTTGCAAGCACTTTTACACCCTACTGGACCTCAGGCGCCTCTCCGTTACGTTATGTATAGGGCGCTTATTTTATGTTTCTCATTGCACTATGATTCATAGATAACTCAGAGTTAGGTCACATTTGACTAGTGACAGTTTTAGTTATAGGTAGACTAGTAGATGAATGGTTCGTGTTAAAGTTAGACATCTCATCGGGGAGATGTTTTGGGTGGGTTGCAAGGGGATGCTGGGCGGGGGGTGGGGAGGGGGCATGTTTGTTGTACTTTTTGGGTCCCCCTTTTTTCCTTTTTTCCCTTCTCTCCTTTCTTCTCACTCTCTCTCTCTCCTCACTCCTCCCTTCCCCTCCTATCCCTTGATTCTCTCAATCCCCTCACACCTAAGCTTATATTCCATTTCTATGTCCGAACTGGTTATTACATACTTAGTCTCATCATGTACCATTTTCGCTACCACACTTTTGCCTGAATGAGTGTCACATTTAATGAGAAAACTGTGAAAGTTATTTCTTGGAATGTCAGGGGGTTGAACCGCCCAGTTAAACAGAATAAGGTTCTCTCACACCTCTCGCTTTTGAAAGTCGGAATAGCTTTCCTCCAGGAGACCCATCTCTGTAATTCTGATGTCCCTAGGATTCGACGCAGCTGGGTTGGTCAGGTATATCATTCACAATCCAACGTCAAGAGCCGTGGTTCCGCCATTTTAATACATAAAAATGCCCAGTTTGTTGTTAAAAAGGTTGAGTCAGATAATAGAGGCTGCTTTGTTATTGTGTCGGGGGAGCTCTTCAGCAAACCAGTTACTCTAGTAAATCTCTACGCACCTAATTGGGATGATAGCCAATTCTTTATTAAACTATTCTCTATGATCCCAGATATTGACACCCATGCATTAATACTTGGTGGGGACTTTAATTGTACTCTCCACCAAAGTCTTGACAGGTCATCGTCTGAAGTAATGCCTCCATCCAAATCAGCGACCGTCATACAAACTTTGTGTGATCAATATGATCTCTCCAACCCCTGGAGATTTCCGTTCCCTTCAGCTAAGGCCTTTTCCTTTTTCTCCCCAGTTCACCACTCTTTTAGTCGTATTGACTATTTTCTGCTGGATAATAATCTGCTCTCTTTAGTTAAAAATTGCTCTTACGATAGTATTGTCATTTCTGACCACATCCGTCTCTCTTGAACTGACTATACCAGGCCAACCTCCATCGTTTCCACCCTGGAGACTCAATCCGCTTTTACTTTCTGATGACAAATTCTCACAATTTTTGACCTCCGAAATTAAGGCCTTCTTGGAGTTTAATGACTCCGCCAAAATCATTATCAACATTATGGGAGGCTCTCAAGGCCTACATTCGGGGCCAGATTCTTTCTTACTCGTGTAATATTAGGAAACATGTGATTGCTAAACTTAAGGAGCTATCGCAGGCTGTTCTTAGGTTAGATGGGCAATATGCTCAATCACCTGACCCCGATCTGTGTAAGGAGAGGCTGCGTCTTCAGGCCGAATTAGATTTATTGTCAACTTCTAAGGAAGAACGATTGTTGTTGAAGACACGACACAAATTTTACGAGCACGGAGACAAGTCTAGCAAGCTCCTGGCCTCTCAAGCTCGCCAACTCATCTCATCTCGATTGATATCTCAAATTAAATCTCCTACCGGCACTTTAGTAACCAACCATAAAGATATAAATTACTATTTCTCTGCATTTTACACATCCTTACATTCCTCGGAATGCCCAGATAATACACCCCTAATGAACTCCTTCTTTGACGATATAAACTTACCATCGGTCGACGAACAGCTAAACTCTGAGCTCGAGCGCCCTCTAACTTTATCTGAAATCACTGGAGCTATCACGGCGATGCAAAGCGGAAAATCTCCAGGCCCAGACGGATTCCCTGTTGAATTTTTTAAAATTTTCTGCGTTACTGTCTCCACTACTTCTTGCCATGTTCACCGAGTCTTTTGACCGCGGCCATCTCCCCCCCTACTTTAAACCAGGCCTCAATTGCCTTGCTAGCCAAATAAAAAAAAAAAAAGATAAGGATCTAACTCTCTGTGAATCGTTTAGGCCTATCTCCCTCCTGAATGTAGATTTCAAAATTCTTGCCAAGGCTCTTGCACTCCGGTTATAGATGGTGCTGCCCTCAATAATTTCTACAGACCAAACTGGGTTTATTCAGAAGCGCAACTCTTTTCGTAATTTGCAACGACTTTTCAATGTTATTTATACATCTCCCTGGTCTGGAGCTCAAGAAATAATTGTTTCCTTAGATGCTGAGAAAGCGTTCGACCAGGTTGAGTGGACATACCTCTTCACTACAATGCAAAAATTTGGTTTCTCTCTTAAATTTGTGTCCTGGGTAAGGCTACTGTACTCATCTCTGATGGCCTCTGTCTGCTCCAATAACATTCACTCTCCTTACTTTTGGCTACAACGGGGTACGAGGCAGGGCTGCCCGCTCTCCCTCCTTTTATTTGTAATAGCCATTGAGCCACTAGCTATATCCTTACATCATTGTCCACACTTCAGCGGTATTACTCGGAATGACACGGAGCATAAGGTCTCATTATATGCGGACGATTTACTTCTGTATATCTCTAATCCCACTTTGTCTGTTCCGCATATCCTCTCTACTCTGCAAAGTTTCAGCAACTTCTCTGGTTACAAACAATCTTTCCAAAAGTGAATATTTCACTATCAACCCATCCACCAACCCCCTGACTTCCTCAATCCCATTTAAAGAAACGCAAAACAGGCTTAAATATCTAGGAATAATGGTCACACGCTCTCTTAATGCACTCTTTAAACATAACTTTGGCCAATTATTGGACCGATGTAAGGAAGATTTGGTAAGGTGGTCCACTCTTCCCCTATCTATGGCAGGCAGGATTAACTTAATCAAGATGACTGTCCTTCCCCGCTTTCTCTATTTATTTATGAACATTCCTATATTTATTAAGAATGCCTTTTTCAACAACCTGGACAAACTAATCCTATCCTTTATATGGGGTAATAAGGGCCATCGCATTAGAAAAGACTTCCTACAGAGACCGAAGAAATTGGGGGGAATGGCCCCAATATTGTTTGCCCCAATATTGGGCAAGTACAAAAAATACTTTTCTGGTCTGACCAATCAGAAGCCGATCAGGTCCCCATTTGGGTACAGGAAGAGGAATCTTGTAGTCAGTTCTCTCTCAGCTCTATTGTTTGTTCATCTCTCCCCATGTGCATGAACTTCACCCCCTCTAATCCCATTGTGTGTCATACAATGAAAATCTGGTCTCAATTTAGGAAGCATTTCGGTCTACAGGAAGTGTCGATCTTATGTCCGGTTACCTGAAACATTGCCTTCACTCCTTCTAACATTGACACGGCATTTCAACTATGGCACAGAAATGGAATTAGATACATAAAGGACTTGTTCTCTGACAAGACTTTCTTTTGAACAGGTTAGACGAAGGTTTAACCTCCCCAGAGCCCACTTCTTTCGGTATCTACAGATAAGACACTTTACGCAGAAAAAATTTAGTTCTTTTCCAACTCTACCTCCATTGTCTGCAATTGACCGACCTCTAGATTTACATTTTGCAGAGGATGAATGGGATGGAATGATCAATCGAGTGCATGCCTGCTCTCCCAGAGCTAGGCATGGGCTTATTCTATTCAGAGTCCTGCACCGACTCCATATTACTAATTCTAAGTTGGCCAGGATTTTTCCAGATGTTGATCCGGCTTGTAATAGATGCAAACACTACCCGTGCACCCTGGCTCATATGTTCTGGCTCTGTCCAGCTTTGAAAATATTTTGGACGGAAATATTTAAATCCTTAAGTGAGATTTTTGGTCTTTCTATTGATCCAAACCCACTCATGGCTATATTTGGCATAAGACCAGATGGCTTTGCACTTAGTAATAATATGTGTGATTTTATTGCATTCACGACTCTTTTAGCAAGGCGATTAATTCTTCTTAAATGGAAGCACCCGTCCCCCCCACACACAGCAGGTGGGTGAAAGATGTACTGCTGCACATGAAACTAGAAAAGATAAAATTCACACTGAGAGGCTCCTTGGAGAAGTTTCACAAAATGTGGTCCCCCTTCTTAGCTTATTATGACTGACTACAAATATCGAATTGGGATGAGTAATGATGTGGGCTGGGTTGAGGGCACACCCTTGCAGGGTCGGGCTTTTTCGTCCCCCTCTCTCCCTCTCTCTTCTGGTCTTTCCTCCCTTCCCCCTTTTCCTCCCTTCCCCTTTTCCCCCCCCGCCCCCCCCGCTTTTTTTTGTGTTGCTGTTGTTGTTGTTGGGCCAGGTGGCTCGATCACATGCCAGGCTACGGCCTGTGCCTTTAACGTCTCTGCCACCTTACTTCTTATCTTATCTATTCTCTTATCCACTCTAGCGTTGTACCCATTGTAATAAAACTCTTATCGATCTGACCGTTTTTTTTTAAAAAATACATTTATGTCTCACTCTGTACAGCCATGCAATGTGGGGTGGGTTGGAAGTGGGTTGGGGTTCATAACGAGCACAACAGATTGGGTTGGTTTGATATCTTTTACTACCCTGTTTAATGCTCAAAAAGTTTTAATAAAAAGATCTGTAAAAAAAGAAAATAAATAAATAACACCACCAATGCAAAGTACATCTTTGAAATTTAACATACATCTATTAGGAAATGCTGTTGCTTTCTGATACCCTTTTTGCAGCTAGTGATGTTGTCCGTATATGGAACTCTTCTCAACAATGACTGTCACTATTCTCCTATAAAGCCTTAAGTGTACATGATTGACAGATAAGCAAAAGTAAAATTACCCACTGATCAGGTTCCTCATCTTCCCAGTGAAGACACGTCTCTCCCTGTCGCTAGTAGCAGCCCCCTCCTCGTCACTGCTAGCAGCCAGCTCCTCACTAGCAGCACTGTCTTCATCACTACTGACAGCTTGCTCCTCGTCACTAGCACCTTGCTTGTTAATCATTAAAAGGAGAAAAAAACTACATTTACGGTTTGTTTTAAACAGCAAGCAGCTGCACAAAACATCTTAATAGCTGCTTTTTGTTTCAATAAACACTGCGTAAAATTCAAGGCCCCTTGGTGTTTCAACAATGGAAATATTTTCGAAGGGGGAGACTGACAGCTTCATCACGCCGTCACTGAACTGAAAGGTGCAGTCTTCAGGGGCCACAATTCACAAAGAATGACCCATGTGTAATGGACACATACATTCTTCATACTGAAGGGCAAATCAGTTTTTTATTGAAATGGGGGTGGGTGGGTGAATAAAAAATTTTCGAAAAAGATCGAAATTTAAAAACACTGACTACTTTGAGTGGCCCCTATTAAACCAAGTGTTATACTGCATAAAACAGTGAAATTTGGAAATATTTAATGTAAAGGTGTTTTGTAATAATTTCTATTTTAGCCCCATTCACCATACATGACATCTTCCCCTTCCAGTCCAGACATGCCAGAGGGAGTGAAAACTAACAGCCACCACTGATCAATCAGAGACAAGAAGCAAGACCCAGTGACATCATGGCGACCGCGAGAATGCCTAAATGTATTTCTTCTGTAGCCTATACTATGCCTACATGCAACTGTTATATTTTTACAATACATGTACATGCAATACATATCATGCTAATCATGCTAACGTCCCATCTCGTTAATATCACTTTGTTTTGTTTCTCCACTTACACGAACTTGAATAAACGGCAGAGCTTCATGATCTTCAGCTGCATCAGCGACATCATCCCCTTGCATGTTTCGCAAATCTGCCTCGATCATGTCGGTTGTTATGATTCTCCATCGACGTTTCGTGGTTCTAGGGACGCCATGATATTCTCCATCTCCACATAAATAATGCTTATACTGACTTGGTTACCCGCATTCCTCCGTGTTCCGATGATAGCTTAGGATAGGTTATTTAGGTGGCTAACAACAGCACCAGTATAGTGCCTGTGACAGCGATCGATGACGAGAGTCTGCTCGAAAACAGCGCCAAAGTTGGCAAGATCACATCGGCAGTCCTGGGCAAAAGGAGTCTGTCAACGGCTGGAAAAAGTATAACGGGAGAGTACTCTCTTTGAATGGTAATGTTGCCTTTAAGTTCACTTTAACGTAATTATTAGTTTTGGTCCGATGAAAAGACCATGATGTACATGATGTAGCCACAAAGCTATGGACTAGACCTGTGTAAACATGGCCCAGGACATGCATGCAGGAAGGATTTTCGACCGGAGTCTCCTAACTTGTAACCGGTTACTTAGCTTAACGTTAGGCCTTAACTATGTCAACTCGACCGTTGCCAACTCGACCGCTGTCATGGCTGCATGTCACTGTCTAGTACATGTACATGTGGATACAACTTACAAGCATGACTGTCCCAACCACAATCCAAACAACTGAACATGATATGAACCTTGAGTTGCGTATTTTATGTGGCTCTTTTGGGACACCGCCATCTTTTTATTCATATCTGTGGCTGTGCACGTTTGCATAAAATCATCTCCCACGTCCGTTTTCAACCAGCGAGTTGGACAGTGGTCAAGTTGAATTTCCAGTTTATTACATGGCGGTCGTGTCGGTCAGCGGTCGAGTTGGACAACAGTTGAGTTGACTTGTACACAATACAGCTGAATGCAAAGCAGTCAAGTTGGTAACTCATAGGTCAATGGTCAACTGGCCAATTTGACCTGACACTGCAGTTCCCAGGCTGAACTTGATGCATAGTCATTAATTTTCATAATTTTAAGTAAGGGCTTGGGTCGGGAAACCAATGGGTCAAGTCATACCTGGGTCAAGTCATACCCCAGGAATCTTGTATCCGAGCCGTCTCATACCGAAATCAGCTCACACCCTCGTGTGCACGTGAGATCATGAGTGGTGCAAATGGTTTCGTTTAGAGGCCAAAAAAATTACGTGCACCATTTTAGTCAAAATTAATTACATTATACAAATAAAATTAAAAATTGAGCAAAGTTTACAATTGACCACAAAAATATTGGAAGGCTAAAAATGGTTTGGAGCCCCAAAATAATTTCATTCATTATAATATTCGACAAAATACGTAATTACAATTATTGTTCACGAAAAGAAAGAAATTTGTTCTAAAATTAACTGCCCACAAAAAAATAGTGATTTGATGATTTCATGATATGATGTAAGTATTGAACATGTTACAGTATTTAAAATTTTAAATAACTGGGGTACGAAAGAGAAAATATATGAACTATCATCAAATGTGAATCATCATGATGTAAGTATTGAACTCCTAAAGTACGGCTTAACTCGGGTACGACTTGGGTACAACTTAACTCGGGTACGAGTCTACTTGGGTACAGTTTAACCCAAAATTGTAAAAAATAGATTTAACCAAGTCAATGCACGTAATGTAGCACTGTGGAGAGCAGTTAAGCATGAACAAATCGGTATGTTCGCCCTGAGCTTAACCACACAAAAGAATTGTGCAGAGTGTGATCCATACTGCACAGAAAATTACTTCAAAGGGATTTAATCTACGTATGGTCAAAAGTGCATTTCACGAAATGTTGAAGGGTAAAAGGCTGGGAGTTAAACAATTCATCATGTGGTTGCTGGTTTCCTTCTGATCATGGTGTCTACTTTAACAATTTGTGTCAACATATTAGGTTGTTGGGGGGGTTCATCAAAGTAAAATGTGAGTAAACTGTCAATGAGCCCATATTGAAAATTTGAGTGCGCACTTTAGACAATTAATGTTTGTGTGATTAGCTTCACTTTGAAATAACTTCATGTTCAAAGACAAGGCAGTAATTTACTTCAGTGATTTATTCTTCACAGGGTCCAAACTTGACGCTGCCTCTTCACGTGCTGAAGAGATGCACACACTCGGATTATAAAAAATTAACCTGAGATCTCATGTGTGCTCTCTTCACACGTGAGGAGATGGCCACCTCCAGTGTCATGGGGAAGAAAGCTGTGGGTGTGTATGCCAACAGAGAACTTCGTCCAGCACTACCACAGGAAAAAGTCAAGGCAATAATGTGTAAGTACAGACCAAAACCTTTGCAGTTAGTCAGATTCATTGATACAATGAGAGAAAACTTCATTTTCTTTGGACAATTTCCCAATTCACGTACAATAAGCACACTGTAATTTTCTCATGAATAATAATTGCAGGCATGAATTTTTTTCACCAGTGTTTAATCGGTTCAAAAACCAAATTGGGAAAAGTGACGATTTTTGGCCACTTTTGTCTCTTTGTGAGAATGGTGACCAATTATTCTTTGAAGTTAATTATTCTTTGCAGTTAATGTCTGCACTGTTTATTAAAAAAAAAAATTAAATTAATGGCATATTTAGCACATTCTTTCATTGTTTTTCTGCCTTTAATTTATGTTTTCCTAGATATTGGCAGATATACATGATAATGAATAGTACTGCATCGTACTTAAGTTCATACTACAGCTCTCTGCTTGCTTTCTATCAAGATTTTATAGAATTTTCTGCCATTTTGTCATTTATATGATTGTCAAATGACTTAAATTGACAAATAAACATCCATGTACTCCTAAAAATAAATACAATGCAATTATTACATCAGTAAATTGTATTGGCTATCGACGAAATCCCATTTGTCTCCTCAGGAAATGAACCACTACGGGATACATTGGGGAACACCATGGGGTGTATGGAAACCCCCACGGGATACATGGGGGTAACGCCATGGGGTGCATGGGAAAAACCCCACAGGATACATGGGGGAAACGCCATGGGGTGTATGGGAGAAACCCCACAGGATACATGAGGGAAACGCCATGTGGTGTATGGGAGAAACCCCACAGGATACATGGGGGAAACGCCATGTGGTGTATAGGAGAAACCCCACAGGATACATGGGGGAAATGCCATGGGGTGCATGGGAGAAACCCCACAGGATACATGGGGGAAACGCCATGGGGTGCATGGGAAAAACACCACGGGATACATGGGGAAACGACATGGGGTATATGGGAAAAACACCATGGGATACATGGCGGAAACGCCATGGAGTGTATGGGAGAAACCCCACAGGATACATGGGGGAAACGCCATGGGGTGCATGGGAAAATCACCACGGAATACATGGGGAAACGACATGGGGTGTATGGGACAAACCCCATGGGGGAGTTGGCAATGGCAAACCCATGGGGCCCATGGGGTCCAAAATCCCATGAGCCACATGGCAATTTCCCATGGCAATATCCCATGGTGGTTTCCCATGGTGAATTCCCATGGCAATCCCATGGGAAATAACCATGGGATATTTTTGTAGAGTAGTGATTGTGGCCGTTGGCGTTGTGTTAAGAATCTTCACCCAGTGAATAAAAGATTCCCCAAAACAAAATTTTTAAGTGCCGCAAATAAAAATTCCCAGTTTACTCTGTCAAATGCTTTTTCAGCATCCAGTGAAAATATGATTGTTGGTGCATTTGTATGAGAAGTATACTGGATTAAATTGAATAGTCGGCTTAGATTGTTACATGAGTGTCTTTTTTTGATAAAACTGGTCTGGTCTGAGGGATTGATAGATGAAATAACTGTTTCTATTCGCGATGCCAGTGCTTTGCTTATAATTTTTGTATCGGTGTTGATGAGCGATAGAGGGCGATAGCTTGATGGAGAGGTGGCTTCATCTGTTCTGCTGTTGCATTACTGCTATTGATTTTTCCAGTAGATGGCACACTAACAATGCAGATTCAGCTCTGCACGTTCACAAGCGGAGAGAAACACATCTTTATGGCGTTCTCTCACCTGATTGGATAGAGGCAGTTGGTGACTCCAAGCTGCTTTAAGTGATTTTTTTGTTTTTAAAAAAGTGTTAAATAGCTCCACATTCTGACAGAGATCATATATTTAGAGTAGCTGGTCGATAACACAAGTCTCTCAGTCACTGGATTCTGCAATGAAGCTGCATAAAATTCTGGAGTCACCAGAATTGGAATATTTGAAAACTCAGGAAAGCGCAACTCGTAAGATTCTTTGGCTGTATGTCATCGAAATCATTGGGTAAAAGGCTGCTGGTTTGCCAGTAAATGGCCCTTAGTAGCCTTGTACCTGGTTGGTTTAAAGTTCTCTCAGTGCTTGAGCATTGCCATTCAGTTATCTACTGGAGTAATCATGATCTTGAATTCAAAATTTCAGTCTTGAAATCTTTCCAAGGCGCCACTGGGTATTATTCATTGCTGAATTCTTCATTCAGCTTTAATGCAGCTATTCTAAAATTCTGCCCATGAGACAATCTTGCCTATTCACCTGGTTTCCCCTGAGAATCACTGACATTCCTGACCAGGGATTTTGCAGTCCCAATCCTGGAGTCCCTGAGCACATGGAGGCTTATTTCTATCAATTATACTGACTAATTAAGCCAATTGGTTGCATACTTAAACATGGATTTGCTCATAGATTCTTATAAGTTGATGTGTAGGTTTTTTTTGGTGGTCTTTTGGTAATTAAAGAAATGCAACAAGATCTCAGATTTCATCAATGGCCGAGCAAAGATTATTAAAAAATTGAAGGTCAGAAGTTTGTGGTTTGCCTCTGCTTTAACACCTTTCTGCAGACGTAGACGCCTGCGGACATAGAGCAGCTCTTTTTATGGAATAGGCTTGGGCAACGCTCTGCATAAACTCTAATGCAATGCGTAACAGCTGACCTGGGGCGGTAAACAAGCCTCAGGAAACTTATAAAAAATGACGTAAATACCATTTTCATACAAAAAGAACACCATGGTTTGATTAAAAGCAACCTTTTCAATAGGATACCCGCATTTCATACATGAACTCTGCGTATTACGGCCAAAAATGCGATTTGAAAAGAGCTATTGTTCGCCCGTTGGATGAATGCGTGACCTCAATTTGTGCCGTGTTTACAAATTTTCAAGTGCACGGCGTGGCAAAAATATCCATTTAGGAGGGAGATTTCAAATAGCCCGCGTCGACGTCTTATCCCAGCTACGGCCCTGATTTGCTTACAGCCATCTAATTTGAGAAATTACGAGTCTGTTCGTCCAGGCCAGACCTCCAGGGGATCTGAAATAAATTCGACAGAAGTTGGTGAAGTTCGTCGCGAGTTCGCCGTGATTTCTTCTTAACATTAGCAAGAAATGTGGGCGTATTTTTACTCTACCCAACACAGAATATCCTGTGACCCTATTCATGAAGTTTCAGTAAAATATACCAAGGAATAAACCGGCGCCAGGCGTTTGAAGCCCACTGGTCACAATTCGTGCCATCTCCACTTCAACTGGCTGGACGCCAGCGCTGTGATGCTCAACCAGATTTCGTCAGTGTGTGAAATGAATTGTCTTACCAGTGCCTTGCGGTCGGAGGTTAGTTTGGTGAGGCAGAATCCTTCCCTTTGCTTGATTAGCAATCAGACGATTAACTAGTTTAGTAAGACTATTCGGCAGAATGACGGGCCAGTTTAAATTTCCGCGGCGTTATTACTCAGTACATTGAACCTGAAATGCTCGCTAGACAGCAGATTTGCGCCCCCGGCAACCCATTCATACCATTTTTTAATATTAATGCAAAACCTAATGTTTGTTGAACACAATTGGGTGAAATTCAATGCATTTTCCATTAAAAAAGGGCCTAGGGGCGCTGCTGTACTTTGAAAAAGGGTAGATGACTTTAGCTTCAATTATTTCTGTTAGGGTACCCTAATGGATAATTTGGCCTGGTTTATTTCTGAATAGACTGTATTTTCGAAAATGCCCTCAGGCTTCACCCCCAATTTTTACAATGGTTTTTTTTTGAAAAATGCGAAATCAGCCATTTTTGGGACCGTGTGGCTCTGAGACCCTTTCCTGTAAAGGCGTTGGACTTGTGGCAAACTCTTACCTGTGTCTTCTGTACTTACCTGCAAAAAATCATTAGAAAATAATAAACACTTTGTTCTCAGCAACTCAAGAAATGTTGTCATTTTATTCATTTGTATTGCCCATACCTTTATTGGAAGCAGTTGCACTACTCTATCACGAGATGGCACCCCCGGATCAGTTATTGAATACTCACAAGCCAGCAGAGCTGGAACAGTCTAGAATATTGACGAGTTCACTCTTATCCCTGTTTTTCAGGAGTTGCATGAATTAAACTCCTCAGCTAAGCCTGATGTGCAAACTGCTTAATATCCTTGCCCATAGTATCTATCCAGCAGTTTAAAAAAATGATCTCTTGCGACAGAAAAAAATCGTTGTCCTCTGTAGCAACCACTTCAGCTACAGTGACTCAATGGTATGCCAAGTAGTTTAAAAAAAATCAGTTTCCTGAGGCAAAAATTCGCCATGATATTGCCACTATGTCATTCTACTATCAATTTCAGTCATCACACATTAATAACGTGCAATTTCCTATTGTGAATTAACGCGTAGATATGTCGGTTGAAGAATTTAGCTGTCTTTTAGAGCCTCATACAAGCTTTCACGGAAATCCAATCACTTTAATGGTGATTCAATGGTATCTGCGTGAAAGCCCAGCTGTAGTTCACGCCCAAGTGAAATTCTCCTGGTAATTACCAGTTGGTTGATGAGATTTTTATCCAATTGCAGACAGTATAAGCTTTCCTCAGTAAGTGAAAGACATTGATTGGACCTTAAAAAACATATTAAAATATTTGCATAATAGGGTTACGTTAGCTTCACGCAGCTCAGATTGACGTGGTTGCATCGGAACAAAAAACCTCCAGAACTGAGCCTGGAGAGCTGAGCTTATTTGCGGGATGGAAATGTGATTCTGAGATGGAAAATAGCAGTTATTCTTAAAGGAACAGACAGGAGGGCTGACAGCACTGATACTTTTGAGGAGCAGCTCAATAATTCTATTGAAAAGTGAGTAAGACTTTCTTTGTATAGTGTAGCTCTATCTTACTTTTAGCCTGCTAGCTAACTAGCCAGCTATTTGTTATTTTTGGTTTACCACCATGATCACAGAGCTAGTTTGTATCATTGGGTAACAAAAGAGTAGTCGATACTGCAGTGTGCTGGCATTTTTCTTAACGTTTTCTTAACGTTTAATGAAACGGAATGCCTTCATTTTCGCTCTTTTAAAGTGCGAACAGCTATCACTGTGACCTGAGTTAAACTTGTTGCATAGTGGGTGTGAACGCTGTTACAAGCTTGCGTTTTGCTGGGATGATCGGAATTGTAAACAGCAAGCTTTCCGCCTGCGTGAACATTCTGACCGTAAAATATGCAGTTCCTCTAATGAGTATGTGTGCTTGCTGACGCGGCTTTGTAGATAAATGGACGAGACTCTGAGCTTTATTGTGGAGAAAACGCATGTTTTTGGTTTGGAGAGGTCAGTGGAGACCATTGATGTCCAGCTGTGCCTATATTGATAAACTCATGCCAAATTCAACCAGAAAATCATCCATTCATATTGAACTTCATGAGTACAAAGTTGATTTGCGTTAAAATTATGATCATTTTATGAATTGAAAGTGCGCCATTTTCAAGGCTCTGGGAGTTTGGGGAGCCACCTGGATAGCTATCTTATTTGGCTTATAAAAAGTGGATAATTTAATATTTCATGTTCAGATGAGGAGTAATTGTGGTCTAAGAGTTTATTATCCCAGAAATGTATTGTTTTAACCCCCAGCCATTTTTCAATTCTCAGAATTTTTTTTTTTTACAGTTTCAATGGTGAATTCTCATGAAGATTTTTTATGTTTGCAGCCCATTTCCTCTACCAAAATCATGAAAATAAAGTGAAATACGATGTAATTCTAAATGCTGTAAGTGTCTTTTCTGAGTTGAGCTACATTCGTCCTTTTTATGAAGCTTAAATCTTGAATTACTTTGTATAAAGCATCAAATTGGGTAACCCATAAACAGCCAAATTTGGCTTCTGCGCAAAGGGGTAAAAAAATTAATTTGCAGTTACGCTGAAAGCCTACTAGGATTTCATATGTGAATGAACATACTGTGCCGTGAAAAAGTATTTGCCCCCTTCCCGATTTCTTTTTTTTTTGCGTATTTCTCACGCTTAAATGTTTCAGATCATCAAACAAATTTTTGTATTTGACAGAGATAACCTGAGTGAATACAAAATGCAGTTTTTAAATGATGATTTCATTAGTTAAGGGAAAAAAGCTATCCAAACCTACCTGGCCCTATGTGAAAAAGTAATTGCCCCCTGAACCTAAACTTACCCTCGGCGACAAAAACTGCAATCAAGCGTTTGCAATAACTGGCAATGAGTCTTTCGCCTTGCTGTAGAAGAATTTTGGCCCACTCTTCTTTGCAGAATTGTTTTAATTTAGCCACATTGGTTTTTCGAGCATGAACGGTCTGTTTAAGGTCATGCCACAGCATCTCAATTGGATTTAAGTCTAGACTTTGACTAGGCCACTCCAAAACCTTCATTTTGTTTTTTTTAAGCCATTCAGAGGTGGACTTGCTGGTGTGTTTCGAATTATGGTCCTGCTGCATCACCCAAGTGCACTTGAGCTTGAGGTCACAAACTGATGGTCAGACATTCTCCTTCAGGATTTTCTACTAGAGAGCAGAATTCATGGTTCCATCAATTTTGGCAAGTCGTCCAGGTCCTGAAGCAGCAAAGCAGGCCCAGACCATCACACTACCACCACCATGTTTGACTGTTGGTATGATGTTCTTCTTATGAAATGCTGTGTTAGTTTTACGCCTGATGTATCGGGATGCATACCTTCCAAAAACTTCAACTTTTGTCTCATCAGTCCACAGAATATTTTCCAAAAAGTCTTGAGGATCATCAAGATGTTTTTTGGCAAATGTGAGATGAGCCTTTGTGTTCTTTTCGCTCAGCGGTGGTTTTCGCCTTGGAACTCCCCCATGGATGCCATTTTTGCCCAGTCTCTTTATTATTATTGAATCATGAGCACTGACTTTAACTGAGGCAAGTAAGGCCTGCAGTTCTTTAAATGTGGTTCTGGGTTCTTTTGTGACCTTCTGGATGAGTCGTCGATGCGCTCTTGGAGTAATTCTGGTAAGCCGACCACTCCTGGGAAGGTTCACCTCTGTTCCAAGTTTTCTTCATTTGTGAATAATGGCTCTGACCGTGGTTCACTGGAGTCCCAAAGCCTTAGAAATGGCTTTGTAACCCTTTCCACACTGATAGATGTCAATGACTTTGTTTCTCATCTGTTCTTGAATTTCTTTAGATTGCGGCATTATGTATTGCTTTTTGAGATCCATTAGCCTACTTCACTTTGTCAGACAGGTTCTATTTAGGTGATTTCTTGATTCAACGGGTCTGGCAGTAAACAGGCCTGAGTGTGGTTAGTGAAATTGAACTAAAAAATGTGGTTAATCACAGTTAATTCATGATTTAACAAGGGGGGGGTTACTTTTTCACATGGGACCGGGTAGGTTTGGATAGCTTTTTTCCCTCAATAAATGAAATCAAAATTTAAGAACTGCATTTTGTATTTACTTGGGTTATCTTTGTCTAATATTAAGATTTGTTTGATGATCTGAAACATTTAAGTGTGAAAAATATGCAAAAAAAAAAAAAAATCAGGAAGGGGGCAAATACTTTTTCACGGCACTGTGACTGCCTCTACCTCCTAATCTCAGAATTCTGCTTTAAAAAAGAATTGATTGACATAATTCTGGTAATTTTTCATAATTACAGTAATATCTGGGTGCATTTAACTCTATCTGCAGCATGCCTTTACATCTGGGCCGTCAGCCATCTTCACTCTATGTATTCCAAGCTTTTATGTGCTGCCATCATTAAAATCAAATCCCCAAAGCCTTAACAGCATTTATTAGCCACTGCAAATCTCTGGTTGGTGGTTGGTGGTTGTGCTTGCCATGCCTATCGAGCTGCCTTTTAACTTCTCATTTTTAACTGAGCACGAATTGTTTGCCGTCCAGGTACACACAGTACTCAAGTCATCGACTAGTCTCATTGCGGGAAGGTCACCGCTGACCATAAGCCTTGCTGGCTCACTTGTTTCGTACAAGTCTTGACTGCAAGCCAATGCTGGACATTAACGCTACTCGCCCATTACTATATAAAATGCAGTGAAGTCGCTGATGCCGGCAGTTGTTTGCCCTCCCACTGCTACGAAATGAATCAAACGTTCCCCCTTCAATAACCCGTGGTGATTAAAAAAAAAACTTTGCACTGTTTTTTACTATGTCCATATACCCTCCTCCCATGATAGTTTCAATGAGCTACTGTGAATAATTCATAGTAAACCACAGTGACGTGCAGTCGGAGGTTAGTTTGGTGAGGCAGAAACCTCCCCTTTGCTTGATTAGCAATCAGACGATTAACTAGTTTAGTAAGACTATTCGGCAGAATGACGGGCCAGTTTAAGTTTCCGCGGCGTAATTACTCAGTACATCGAACCTGAAATGCTCACTAGACAGCAGATTTGCGCGTACTTGCTTCCAGGAAGCCGAAGCAATGTCATCAACTACTATTAAAACAGTTCGACTTATGCAGAGTTCAATGCTTAATCAATATACAATGTATTCTCCTTTAAATATGCGCTTTTACATCCAAACAAAAAGCGGGCGCTTATTTTCAGTCTTCTTTCATAATCCGATTGACAAAATGTTTAATCGATATACAGAATTACCGAGAGTCGAGAATTTTTCCTAATTGATTATTCAGATTTCCATCCTTGCAGTCTCGAATTGAAGCGTATACATGAATGAATCTTGTGGCCGGTGGGCTTCAAAGGCCTGGCGCCGGTTTATTCCTTGGTATATTTTATTGTAACTTCACAAATAGGGTCACGGGATATTCTGTCAACAAACTATGTAGGGTACAGTAAAAATACGCTCACCTTTCTTGCTATTGTTGAGAAGAAATCACGGCGAACTCGCAACGAACTTCACCAACTTCTGTCAAACTTATTTCACATCCCCTGGAGGTCTAGCCTGGATGAGCAGACTCGTAATTTCTCAAATTAGATGGCTATAAGCAAATCAGGCCCGTAGCTGGGATAAGACGTCGGCGCGGGCTATTTGAAATCTACCTCCTAAATGGTTATTTTTGCCATGCCATGCACTTGAAAATTTGTAAACACCGCGCAAATTCAGGTCACGCATTCATCCAACGGGCGAACAATAGCTCTGTTCAAATGGCATTTTTGGCCGTAATACGCAGAGTTCATGTATGAAATGCGGGTATCCTATTGAAAAGGTTGCTTTTAATCAAACCATGGTGTTCTTTTTGTATGAAAATGGTATTTACGTCATTTTTTATAAGTTTTCTGAGGCTTGTTTACCGCCCCAGTTCAGCTGTTACGCATTCCATTAGAGTTTATGCAGAGCGTTGCCCATGCCTACTTAATAACCTGAACCTCTCGCAGTCCAATTTTCCTGATTTGCAACAGTTGCTCGGACTAATTGCTTGAGCAACAGTCAAATTTAATTTCAATAGCGCTCTTATACATCACACCACAAAATTATTAGGCGTTTTCTTCCGCACATAAATGGTAACTTAAAATATCAATTTGGCTTTATAAATTCTGCGCTCATGTAGCTTGTGAAATGGCTCAGATTAGCGTAAATTAGTTTGGAACTCCGGTGTGAAATTGACTTAGGGTGTATTGAAACATGATAACGAGTACTAACTTTTGTCGAATGCCCCACCTCCGTATGCACCCAACATTTCGAAATACAGGGCTTTTTAGCCGAAGCTCCCAACAAGCTTACAATGGTAGTGAATGGGGCATAGCGTTGCCATGCAAAGAAATCGCTATTTTTACATCATTAACATTATTATCATTCTTTGGGGGACATACAGGGCTGTGTTTTCAAAGGGGCTTGCGCCCCTTATGGTGGGGGATTTATCCAGCTGCACCTCAGGCCAGAGGCTCCACAATTGCGAAATCTCCCTGTTGAGTCCGAACGCCAAAGACTTAAAGGCCATCATCATAGCCATTAATCTATTCATTCTGTAATTTGCAATAAATGTTTACATTTACCAATTCATTGATCTGTCCTGATTGAAATGAAGTTCAGTCCGGAAGACCCCTCCTTTGCACGCTCTCGCTAGTCTATTTTCATTTAATCTGCTTTCACTAACGCATGCTTTCATTCTACCTGTGATCATGCGGGGCCGTCAATTGAATCATCACCTGATCTCTTCCATCCAATAATGCCGCAACACACCTATATTGTTGGTCTATCCTCTCGGGGCTGTCTTTTTAAATATGTCTCTCAGCTTCTAATGCACGCAGGCTGCCATCACACGCACCCTCCACCTCCCCATCACCGCCTAGCCTCTGCAGGTTCATCTGCTTCATCTTCATCAGCCACCACCACCACCAGTGTCCGGACTCCATGGGGGGATTTATCCAGCTGCTTCTCAGGCCAGAGGCTCCACAGTTGCGAAATCTCCCTGTCGAGTCCGAGCGCCAAAGACTTGAAGGCCATCATCACCGCCATTAATCTGTTTGTTCTAGAATTTGCACTAAATGTTTACCTTTATCAATTCATTGGTCTGTCCTGATTGAAATAATGACTGACAATAGTGGTTTTCATTAACCCATGAAACACACTTTTTATTCTTTTAAAACACACCCTAATTCCTTTTTTTTGTTTTGTTATTTGACAGTCTATCACACTCTAACTAATTACAACTAATTGTTTCACAGATTTATGAAAACCATTTATGACTAATCATCGTCCCTATTCAGTCATCTTTGTTGATACATGTGTATTGTTGTAAATATCTTAGCTAATTCACTGACAGAAGGTATGGTGAATTCCACATGCATGTAAATCAATCTCAGTCGCATCTGTCCGTCATAAACTTTAATACAAGTTGCACTGAGCTTAAGCATTTACTGATACAATTGAGTGATGTTATTGACTCAATCGGTCTTTTTTTGTCCATTATCTCGGCTGTCATCCAGAAAGGTGAACACAAGGGGGAAGCTTGTTTCAAGATTTGTTGGGACAAAGTCTCTAAGACCTTTGGTGCAACTCCTGTGTTGGAGAAGAAATCCTACTTGTATTGATGGAGATGTTGGAAGAAGCAAATAATCTTGCCAAGGCTGGGGAAGCACATGTAAATAGAAGTGAGAAGTCAAGATATGGAGTAATGGCACCAGTTGAAAAGCCTGAGAGGAAAGAAATTATCAATAAGAGAATTAAACTTTCAAGGTTCAGATGACACTGTTGTATCTTTATGCGAATGACTATTTACCCAACTACTTAATTCCCAGAAAAATTGCAGGTACAGAACATTGCTAGATCTTATTGTACTGATTACCAATCTGTGAATGAGCAGTGATTCCCAATCCATTTTTTCATTGTTAATTTAACATAAAAGTTTCAACAGTACAGTTGTTTACAGTGAGAATAAAAAAACCTGGGACACTTAGAATATTCCACAAATTTGTCTCAAACAATTAGAAACTTTGGTACTTTTATCTTTGAGGTTAGCAAACCATGTTTGACTGGTACTCACAGATGGATTCTTACTGTAGCTAATAACTGAAAGAAATATTGGAAGACGGTTTTATTTCTGCATCATTCAGAAGCAAGAATTTCAGCTCACTGTTGGCTTTAGGACTGACACTGTATTTAGACTGAAAGATAATTTATACACTGATTCCATTCTATAAGGAAAACAGTTGAAAGCAGTAGGCAGGGTCAATTATTTGTATGCAATTCATGAGTTATCCAAAACCAGGCACAAATTTTAGGAATTTTTAAAATATATGCTAATAAGCACTTGCACATCCAAAATATGACGCATATCTTTGTATTAATAACATAGATTTAATTGTACATAGTGTAATACAAAGTCAATATTTATTTATTAGTTTAAATGTTTTACAGTTATTGAAATGTTAATTGAATTGTATGTAGTTTATTTTTATAGTGATTGAAATAAACCTGTGAAATGATTTAGTAGACCATTTGACACTAGTGGACTTGATGTTTTTCATTGCCTTTTTGTTCATTCCATTTTTTCCTCACAGGTTTACTGCGAGCACTATGACAACAACTAAAGTTTTAGAAATATTTATGTGCAATATTTACATCTGTTACATATATCAATTCTAGAAATATTTATTTACAATTTTTACATCTATTTACATACATTTATTTTTTAAAAATTAAATATTTTGAAAGTCTGTCCGTGCTTGGGCAATTTCATGGTCGAAATCACTGTCATCATCATCGTCTCCTGTTCTGTAACCGGTGTACACTCCATTCTCCTGAGGATCTTTCTCCCTGATCTTGTTAACTGCACAGGAGGGTATCACACGGTGAATTTTTTTTACCAAGGGACCCATGTACCCACCCACCAGGTAAACTGCCTGTAGGCTGCATATCATAGAGACCAATAAATGGAAATCAGTTAATTTTAAGCTACATAAGCAGGTGTTATTTAGCAATGTATAATAAAAGACTGCTGTACTCCAGCAGTCCTTAGATGCAGGCCCAGCGCCATGAGGGTTTTGAGGGCTTTGCCCCCTCAGTTGTATTTTTGGCCCCCCCAGTTTAAGTTTATTTACCATTTAGGAAAACGGCAAAATATTGGCCCAGACCACGCATAGAACGAGGCTTTCCATGGCTCTGAAACATAGCGCTGCTTTTTTTGCTTTGTCAAATAGATTTGCACGTCGCGACACGCTATATGTCACGTGATTAAGAAAAAAATCAAACCACAGATAAAACCGGTAACACCCAAGTTAGCTAGCCTGCCAAAAAGTTTATAACTTCAGTGCCGCATAAAGTAGCTTCCTTGCCGTTAGCCAAAAAAGCAGGTCAGAAGATAGATATCAGAACGCGGCTTTTTAAGAAAAAACAAAACACCTCAGCCGATGCCATTAGCCCCAGCTGCAGCAAAGATATTGCAAAGCCCGAACAGAAACAGCTAGCTCCACCAGCCACAGTTGATGTTACCCTGGCGGGCTCGGCCACAACAAGCACAGTCGGAATCGGTCCACCACCCACCCCAACTCCGATCTTGGGACAGAGGAGCCAGTCCAGGTGCACCTTGACACTGTAGGTAGTTATTTGCAGTTTTTTCTTGGTGGTTAGAATCTTTCAAAAAATTTTGTTATTTTGCATCTTGTAGGCCTATGTTCTAAGCACTCCGATTCCCTAAATTGTGCGAGGAGACTCAGGTTTCATGCTGGCTTCATAAATGTTGTGAAATAAATATTTGCCCCCTCGCTATTTCTTATAACCTCCTTAGTTACTTCATCCTGGCACTGGGACTGCTTGGATGCCTAGAGTGAGTATGAGTGTTGCTTGGTATTTTATTTTATTTATTTAACTCTTATTTAACCAGGGAAGTCCCGTTGAGATTGAAATCTCTTTTTTTTGATTGGCTGGATTTTGCATTCGTGCGCACTATAAGTACATTTCATATAAGTAGCTACATGCCAGAGAGAGAATGATGCTGAGCCCAAAATGTGCATAAATTATAGCGTAGCCAAACACAGTTATTTTATCAATGTTTTGTCCGGGCGCCAGGTCGTCTGATAGACCAAAATAAATTAGTTGTGTTCAGCTCCACTACCGCATCTTACAGAAAAACTCGTCAACAAAACCATGAGAAAGTAAATAACTTGTATTGTGCCAACAAAGAAAGAGGCACTTCCGTTTGCTCAAATCAAAACATTATTCACATCAAGAGAAAAAAATGAACAGGTTAAGGGGAAAAAAACACATTTATCCGCGGAAAATAAATAACCCAAATTGCAGGCCCCAGCCCAGACACCTGCAAGAAAACTAAATATGTATATCCAGCCACTCAAAAAAAAAAAAAAAAAATTTAAAAAAGGGTTGATTAATTTCGAAAGGAAAAGATTGGGCCGCTGCAGTACAGATATAACGACCAGATGCGCTTGCCAGATGCAAGTCGCGGTCAGCTAAATAAAGCAATGCCCGACAGCCTTCTCGTCATTAAACAAACTTCAATTATATATCAAAATTAAGAGAAAAAATTAAGGAAATGAAATCGTAAAAATAAAGGCTAGAGGGGGAATATGAGAGGGGGAAACAATGTTCAAAGTAACTCGGGGAAGGAGTAAGTGGAATGAATGCGAGTGATTAAAAAAAAGAAAGTTTTCATTCGGCGATAGGCTATCAGTTTTTGTGGTGGGATGAGTTACGGGGAGTGCACAGGGAGGTTAGAGGATTTTTCAGTAAAAAAAAAAAAAAGTTATTTCCCAAACCCTGCTTGGCACCTCGAACTGGATTCCAAACTGTTCGATAATTATAGAGGCTGGTTGCACTTTGTAGCTCGCTACAATATTTACCTCCCCAATAACCCTTCCCCGAGGCACCTGGGATGGTTTGCAAGTACTCACCGATGCATCCCCTAATTTACGGGGATATTCCCCGATGATGTTTCAAATTCGGGGAAGCTCTGGGGCACCTTCGCCGATTATCGGCGAAGGTACCCCGGAGCTTTCCCAAGCATCGGGAGCCATCCCTGATGTTTCACGGGCATTGTTCGGGGTACATTCCCAGAAGCTTTGTGACCATAGCCGAGGCATCAGTGAACGTTCACCGGACCATCCCCGATGCCTAATAAGTGCAATTTCTAATGGGACTACTCCGTTTTTTTGGCAAGAGCATCGGGAGAAAATTTGTCTATTTCCACATCGCCGATCATTTTTCCCCAGTGGGACCTAGGCATAAATAATGTGATTTTAATGAATAATTATCAATTAATTTTGAAAAAAAAACATCGCCAGCAAAAGAGCACAAATAGATGTTTTGGTTGACATCAAAATTTATTGACTTTTTTTTACAGTTTTATTTGGTATTTTCAAAGTATACTTTCATCGAGGTTATGGGGACATGACAAAATAGGTGGTGTCAACTGAAAAATCTATATTAATTCTCATAAAAAGATAAAATTTAACTAATGTTTTTTGCACTGTATTAAAGTAGACATTTCAATGTATATGTAAAGCTGTTTAAATATAAATTTTGGTGACCCAATAGATAAAATACACCTAAAGAGGTGAGAGGGACTCAAATTGTGCCATTTTCATGGAATGACTCATTGGATAATACATGCCACCCTATCATCTTTAGTTTTTCTGGTGGCAAGGCATTCAATTTGATACATGTTGGAAAAGCGAGATGAGGCACAGATCCTGCACCCACTTAATTGGTTTTACGTGTACGTGTCATTTTTTTTTTTTTTTTTTCATTTTTCATTGTTTAGCTTACCAGTTAGAAACTTCATTCCTGTTTGGTAGGCCAGAACTTTCTCTATCATGTAGCCTGACGTGTCATGGTTTTTGGAGGCTGGCGATCTTTCTTTGTTACCCTCGTCCGGGACGATATCGTTTTGCCCACAATCGGATTCTTTGGCTAGCTGGCATCAATTGTGGGCGGCGCCTGGACTCTATTTAAACCCAAGTTCCGCCTCGCCGCCTTTGCTAGAGTGTCAGTGTTGCCATTGCACTGTAGCCCACAAGATCTCTAGCTAGAGAAGTGTTGAGGAATTAGTTGCAAAAAAGGAAAGTGTTTGTTAGTAAAGGGAACCCTTCTCTTTCCTTTTCTCTCTTTGTGCACCGTCTGGTGCTTTGTCTTTTTATCTCGGTTCCCGAGATTTTTCCTTTGTTTCGTACTGTCTAGCTCGCTCTGCTTCCTTATTTTCTCGGACTAGATTAATGTTGTTTGCATTCCTGTGCTTCCTTTCGTTCCGGCCACTGCGTTTGGCGTCTCGAAACACCAGCCATCACATGACGAGGGAAGTCCAAAGCACGTCTTTATTCAAAACAAACAGCTCCGAAGCTGTCATGGCTCGTTACGCAGGGAAGATCTGAGAAAAATCAAAAAACCTCATTAACTTTTCACCATGCCACTGATTATAATTGATTGAATAGAGGAAAGTAGTTTGACAGTAGTTTCTTGCTTCCACAGCATTTCAAATATCGATCTGCAACTTTATAATTGCCGTTTTAAGTATTATTGTGCTCATGACATCTCGGTATCGTAGATCAAATAGCAGGTCTACTCACTCTCAATTTTTTTTGAAAGAAAATGCAGTTCTTGGCAACAGACACTTTCAGTCTCTGTTGGCATCGTCCTGCAACATTGACAGCGACACTATGATGTATTGCCTACACGAGTCATTGAGCTCATGTTTTCTTCCGAGCTTGATTCACTCTCCTCATCGGAATTGTATTGAATTTCCTCGCCTGAGGACTATTCAGGCTCAAACTGATAAGGTAAAATGTTTGCCATTGTTGTTTCTGTAGTAGCTTTCATGTAGTGTTTACTCTCTGTTTCACTGGTAACTAAGCGAGAGCAACCAGATGACGTCAAATTTCGAGATACTTTACGAGCTTCCAAATACGGCGGCCCCCACAAAATTCAAGTGTGGAAAGGGCCTTAGTTTTGCGGTGAATAAAATCAAAACTAGAGGCCGGATAATGCTGATTTTGCTTAAAACTATTTCTTTATAGTCTGATAAGTGAAACAGGCTGGATTTAGCTAAATTCCAGAGGTTTCCTTTAAAAGTCCTGCCACTCTTGATTAGAAAACATTCATCTGCTCAGCACCCAAAGAGATACAGCCTCATTAATTTCAGGTCAAGCAACAATAAGGATAAACACGCAGATAGTTAGGTTTCAAACACAGAGCTGCCTGGGGAAAGGACTTCCTCACATTCATGAGGAAAATGTGCATTCATACATCAAAATGCGGCAGGACGGGCAGAGCATAAACAACTGTCCACACCTTATTTTGAGTATGCTTGTGTATATACAAATTTAACACTTTGAATGTTATTTCAAATGGCAATTTGACAAACTGGCAAACGTTGTCATGAAATCTCACCTGGTCGCCGAACTGTTATCTTGACAAATGATATGAGTACAAAAATGTCCATAAATGTCTAATTTCGGCTAGCTGGTTGGTCAGTTGGGTTTGTCTGTCTGTTGACAGCCTAGTGCTCTCCTTTCAACACTGAGCATCTTCAAACTTTTCAAGAAGATTGGACGTCATACCAAGTTAAAGCAGACTGTTTTTGGAGAATCTTGTTCAAGAGAGAAGTAGGCCGAAGTTAAAACAAAAATCATTTTCTTGTAATAACTTTCTTAATCATCCAATCGACTTCAAACCAAACTTAAAAGATAAAGAATTTTATTCTGAATCCTCTCGGGGTGGGGGAGGTCACAGCCTACTTTGCAGCTGGGAAGTAAATTGACCGAATAGTAACATGTAACAACCTTTCCAAACTCTACTTCACCTGCAGTGACCTGGAAAGGTGAAATTTTAGCCACCGGCAGTGATGATAAACTGCTTTGCAGGACATGTCAAATTAGCACGCATAATCTATAGTAGTTCAGGCTATTTCATTTCGTACAGAGTAACCTATTTCGGCAAATGAATAAAACCTTTCTTTTTGCATTTATTATTTACTCACTTTAAAATTGCATTGAGAGGGCAGCTGTGCATTTAACTGTCAATGGATCATTGATACGATTGGGAAAACCTGTTAAAGACAATGGGTCTCATTCATAAAACGTGAGCAGAACGAATTTATGTGTAAACTGTTCGCAGACGGAAATTTACGTGCATCTCTGCATTCATCAATGTTTTAGTAGCTCCGATCTTTTCGTAGCTACTAACAAAATCTACACATGCTGCTGACCACGCGTAGTGCTTGTAGTGCTTAAATTTAAGAATGCACATAAATAGCGCTTGTCACTATTGGAAATGACAATTTTAATTCATATTGCGCTCTGTTATGTACACGATACGCAGATGTATTTGAAACACGTGATATAGCCTAAACATGACAAATGATGAAAAATGTGACACATTTGGTTAAACTTATTGGCAATTAGCGTTTTAAGATCCAGATTAGGTTCATGATTGTGAATTAGCCGCTGTAGTACTTCGTGGTGCAGAAAAACAGGTTTCATCAGGAATGACACTTGCGACCTTTTGTTATTCATGGGACGAGTTGTGACTGTGAGCCTCCTCCTCCTCCTGTGGCTGATGTTTTTTTTTTTTTTGTGTGCGCTAATGCGTTTCTTTGCCTCCCGTTTCATGTCAAACCATTTACGCTTCTCCTCGGACATGGTTCTTTGGACTACAGAGACAACATTAACAGCATTTGTCTCCTCTCTCCAGGCCTTTGCTTTGCCTGTCCCTGTCACACCACTGCTAAAATGTTTTTCTTGACTCAAATTCACCCAAAATTATTTCTATCTCTGCTTCGGAATAATTCTTTTGTCTCTCTCTCTTTCATTGTTTGCGCCATGACTGACAGGTCTACTGGATGCATCTACACCTCCTTATATGGTGGTCATTGGCAATTCATGGGCAGGGATTTATGCTAATAGCTGATTACCGGGAGCGCGCTGTCAGTTTACGATGGATTGGCATTCATGATCATACACAAGAGTTTACGATCAGATCTGAGTTTCCCGCAGCGTTCATGAGTCCGGAGTAGGTTTTTAGTAGCGTAGGCTTCTATGTGCAAATCTACGCACAAATTTACTAATGTTTCATGAATGAGACCCAATGATTGGAAACGGGTCAATAATCAAATGCTTCAAGGGATATTTTCCGCTCCCTCTGTTTTCTCTTCGTTTGCTGCCACTGATATTCCAGATGTGATAAATCACAGGTTAGCCCATTTATGTATTTACATCAAGCATGTATACATACAGCTGCTCAGGCTAGGGATTTACATATGGGTCACTGACACGTACAGCACTACCGACTACAGGCTTAGGAAATGGCACATGTAATACATGTGTACTTATTAATATCCATTACAAATTGCATTACTGATTAGCAAAATAAAAGATTTTAAGTCTAACTTACTAATTTAATCCATTCTACACATCTTTCTGGATCTTTTTATTCTTTAGGAAAAGGGATGAGTACATATAGTGGGTCGCATATACAGCGTGATGTTCCTTTATTGCACTCGTGAATAGAGCAAAATTCCTCATCCTTTTCTTACGCCCACGTGTACTGTTAGGACAATCACAGACTGAACAGTGTGAACCCGGCATATTGCCTCAAAACAACCTTAGGCAATGGAAAATTACTTAAATAAATACGATAAGTAGCCGGCTGTTCCATTGGGATAGCTAGGCTTTATCGGCTTTGTTGACATCGCGGGTAGTCTTGAACTCTGACTGGAAAATTTTCGCGCTTGTGTAATTATAATGCCGATTTCGTCTATTGTAGATGTAGGAAGGGGAGCCAAATCTGAATTGCAAGCTGAATGCCAGATTTTATGAAAAAGGCAGCCTAAAAATAACTGACTGGGTTATTTTTTTTCACAGGATGTGGGTCTGTAAGCACTCCATATATGAAAATATATGTGCATGAACGCTGAAAAAGTTTTTCATAATATGTCCCCTTTAACCATATGAAACCTTTGAAAACCATATGGTATAACTTGTAATGCTTCTATTCAAATTTGATTTCTTAAATTCACAATTATATTAAATTGGAGTCAGATAAAAGAGAGAGTCTTAATATCTTCCTAACAACATTTTAACAAAATCTTTCTCCAGCAGCGCACGGGAGACCGGTCGCACAGATACCTTCGTTGTCTGCTAATTTCTGTCACTGGGTTAGTGGAGGGCCTACAGCACCTAAGTAGGAACACCTTCCTGTTCTCCTGCGGTCTTCAAAACAGGAAGTGTCCCCCCCAAAAAAAAACCCTCTTGGGTGCAGCCCAGCCATGGCAGTATTGGATTGACCGCTTGGATTCTGACCCCCTGACCACTGACCAAAGCCCTCTTCTGTTTTGTTGCCTATTGCTCATGATTAATACTGCCTTAGGGCTTTCGTAATTGATCTGCGAGCGGTTCCTTCTTACAGGTTTGTAAAATTCTGCTATAAGTTGTCAGCCAGAATTTATGACTTATTAAAAAAACACAAATATTACACGGTGATTATATAAACAAGTGCTGATTCATATTTGTCAATGCAGTGACATGTATTTTGGTGAGCAAAATACAAGCTCTGGGTGCCTGTAGCAAACTCTGGTGCCAATTGAGTTAAAGCTTTCCATCTGCTCTTTATTTGTCAGTCAGCAGTTGGCTCCTGTTGTTGCTGAGCATAATGTCTATAGCTAATGCACTTCACGCAGGCAATTTAAGTGATGTATTGCAGATGCGAGTTGTGAAAAAGAGATCAAAGCCCATACGGACTGTTTTTATGCTCCTTAATGATTTATGTAATTGAAGTTCATTCTGAAGGTTGCCACACATCTAGTCTTTACAAGCCTAATATGAGAAATTTTAAGATGTTCACAATTTTTCTATTATTATCCTGTGAGTTAATGACAAAATGATGAAAGGAATATAGAATTTTATATACTGAAAATTTTTCAGGCTTGACCACTAAAACAAATAAGAGTATGCAGGAAGGTCCGTGGCAGGAGCCGGCAATTCTATTTGTGAAGCTTTGAGCATGGAGCAGGAAGTTCTATATGCAGAGCTGTTTTTCACAATACGTAGGCAGTGAATGAAATGTTTTTATTTACATCACAGGTGGTTTTTTAGGATTGAGGCAGAAGACTTATTACAAGAATAACTACTCAGACTCAAAGAATTCTATCAGCAATTTTTCCATCATCTTTATTTGCCACTGTACACTATATGTGCATTTAGTATTTTCAGTCACTTTAAAATGTCAGTATGAATTTTTTGTAATGTTACTGAAGGTGCTCAAGAATAGCATTTTCATTCACAATACACTCTGTCCCCAGCCCGCTTTTGTGCCATTCATCATATTCATTCTACTCATCTTACATTCATATTACTCATCTTAAAAAATAAGCAACTCAATTAGAGCTTGTTGATTATTTTCAAATCAGTCAAGCATCGTTGAGCCAGATTCCCAACCTAATTATAAATTTTATTTATTTCACAATGGGCCGTAAGCCTGTCAAAGAAAATAATCAGTCTAAATGGTTGTTAGTTCATTATTCAGTGCATTCTGATCATTGAATTGTGTAACATGAAAACCTGACTCATCACTGATTGTGGCATTATGTCCATACACTTGCAATCATAAATATGTGCACCTGTATGCACATGCCAAAACGCACGCATGCACAGGACCACGCACACGCGCGCACACACACACGCGCGCGCACGTGCGCACACGCGCACACACACACACACACACACACACACACACGATAAAGCAAAATGTCTTTCATAAAGTTCATTTTTGCTTGATTATTCTGCTCTCGGATGGCAGATTGAATTGCCCCTCAGACTTTATTAAGTATTGGTCCATTTGGACCAGCCCAAGTATAAAACAGCACTGATGGATTGATCCAAAATGGTTCCGCAGCCATTGGTTGACAGAGTCTTCAGTCAGGGAGAAAGTAATCGCTGTTTTCATCGCCCCCAACTTTTTGAAAAATGCACCTCAAACTGATTCAGGACAGAATCCTTCTTTTATTTCTCCTTCCAACAGCAACCTCAGGATCACGGCCAGAGAAATTGCTTTGTTGTCATCACAGGATATCTGTGCACTGAGCAGTAATCCTTTTAGCGAGAAGGAATAGTGTGAGGTTTGATATCAGAAGGTTACTGTTTGGGATTTATTGAGGACATGGAAGTCAGGCTGCTTGTTGGAGCTGTCCCTCCATCCCTAGCCTGGAATTGGCATTCTCCTCTGTGCGTATCTGAACTGCCTCGCCTGCTCTCAGTAGATATATGACTCTTGCAAGAGAGGCACTTCAGAGCTTTGATTGACTACAGTCTGAGCCCTTTCTGAGAAGTCACTAGTCACTGGTCAGCTGAAGCAGCAGATTTAAGTCCTGGGTTAGACATATTAGATGAGTTTGAAATTACCCTTCACAGCATGTTTGTCCTTTCTCAGTATTCATCTCACTGGTGTTAGGACACACTCCAAAATGGATGTCTTTACTGGGGACACAATTTAATTAATAAACACCAAACATACTAATGCAGTGGCCTTTTGAACTATGAACCACCTGACACACATCTGCGGTGCGGTGTGGAGCACTTGTACTGTATAAATTTCCTTAATTTCCTAGTCATAATATTGTCCACCTATAATACTCACTGAGTCCTAAATCCATGACCTAAACGCAGTCAGGAAATGCAAATGGTAACCGTATTGCAGATCAAAACTGGGAACGTCTAACTTTATTCCAGTAATTTCGTGATAAGAGGCGATAGCGCAACTGTGGCATTTCTGTAAAGAGAGATAGTCTAAGATTAATTAATTACCTCTCAGGGTGGTGGGTTCCATTAAGACCAATCAGATCAACTGCTGTCATTCCCTTTAAAACCAGTGGGTTAATGCCACAAGACGCCAGCAATTTCAATGTCAGGGTGAATAACAAGCACCTAACTTTACCAGGCTCTGCCAGTAAGAGCTCTCTCAAGAGGAAACAGGTCCACTCGTCCAGGAGGTGCAGACTCACCGTGCGAGACTTCATGGGAAATCAAACCAGCCACCCAGGACAAGTGACATTAAGACGGCTTGTGTAACTACCACCTCCCGCAGTCCTTTGAGAGCCGCAATCCAATGCAGGAAGCAATTTAATGATGTGAGGTGAAGAGCAAAGGGAAAAATAGTGTCAAACTGGCTGGAGGGAGGCCACCCTCCTCATGCAGAGCGTAGAGGGGTTTGGTGGGATGAAGGTTAGTTCATCAGCAGGGTAGGGAGGGCTACTTTAAAAATGTATTGCGGTACAGTTACTAATTACCTGTAAAAAAAAAAAAAAAAAAAAAAAAAAAATTTAATCAGTTACGTAATTCAAATACCACTTTAAAAAGTAATGTAACTGATTACTTTCCATTACTTTTGGATTACTTTAATACCAAAAATGAACAAAGACAAACGAGAGAAAATAAATTACAATGAAGTAACTTATATGTGCTTTATACAGACTTGTGTATTTTGTAAAACAATAGAACTATGTCACTTTTAAGTATCAAAAATATCCTCTACTTGCTTTATTTTTTGCAGGAGAAAAAAATGTTTCATTCGATTGATTATTACTATAATTGGAATACGTGTTAATAAAGGAAAAAGACTGAGAACTAGCTAGGACTAATTGTTGTTATAAAAGGATGTAACTTCGCCCCCAAATTTTCAGTTCTGGCGCCAGCCCTGATAGATGTCCTTTTTATATATTCTAGTACTATCTAACGAAATCGAGCATCATTATATTGATGTGAAGACTGATGTTAAGACGTGCCATGTATACCATATCCGAAAAAATGGCAACTATCGGCATTAAAGAACCTACAAAACCATAGTGTCATGACTTATGGTCTTAGACAGCCATCTATTGGAATTAAAGTGTAACTACATGTACCGTTGTATATTTTGGATGCACGAAATATCAGAGACTGAGTAGCGGATAGTCACAATTTTTTCTCGTGAAGGAAGTAAAAAAACTGAAAGGAAAAAGCGGCGAGTACAGAAAATATTGCAATTATCTCCATCTGAAAACAATAACTTATAAAAGGTTCTGGAAAGGTGAGGTAAATAAACTGCTTTTTTCTGCAGAACATAACTAAATTGGCTTGTTGCATCTTTATTTCATTATTTTCTACTTACACACTGACTGAGGGCATATCACGGACTACTGGACTGTCGGAAAAGCGGGCACTCCCCGGTAGAAGTAGTGATGCTCATGAGGCTAACG
Source organism: Gymnothorax javanicus (assembly GCA_029692085.1). Classification (NCBI taxonomy): domain Eukaryota; kingdom Metazoa; phylum Chordata; class Actinopteri; order Anguilliformes; family Muraenidae; genus Gymnothorax; species Gymnothorax javanicus. Next base: position 56,346,980 of record CM056193.1, read on the forward strand.
CTATGTAGCTAATGGTAAAAACACTTCATAATCAAACTTCAAGTCAACTACAGCTATTTATAGCAGGCTGGAGCTTGTCTTTGCCCAAACACCATCCCATTCACCAGCATCACACTTACAACCAGAACTAAATGATCACAGGTCGGGTAAATTGAGTAAGTTAGCTTAGGTAGCAGGATTGTCTGTCTTACCTGTAAATGTTTCTCCAAATTGGACATTGTGTCCTTTGAGGCCGACAGGATTTTGACAACAGGAAGCAAAACTTGCACTGTACAGTGACATTGTTTCACTGATTATCCTTTAATGCAAAATGATCCCGAAATTTCCACCCGTTGAACGCATTTTTACCCAAAGAGCTGCATGCCATGATTGACAAGTTAACAACTGACAATTACAGTCGGGTTCGGGAGGAGTGCTGTGACTACGTGCACTTTTTACCTCTAGACCTTTTCTTCTTGTTATTCTTGATTACAGAGTAATTTTTAATTGTAATCCAGCAATCCCCCTGTTTTACAGAATGTAACTGTAATTTAATTACATCTTTTTTGTTTGCAACCCTAACGGAATACTGTTACATTTTTTTGTATCCCATTACGTATCGTCGTTACATGTATGCTGTTACTACCCAAGCCTGTTCATCAGATAATACATTATGTATGAAAAGATGTAGGTCATTTTACCCATCTCTGCAGATGTAGATCCCCGCAGACATGGAGCTGCTCTATTTATGCATGCAGTTACACTATCCTATCAATAGGTCATATATGCGAAATTGAATATTCACAAAGAAGCAGTGCCTTTGAACGATTAAGAATATGGACGAGTAAAGTCCCATCACTGCTTCCCAGGAATTGAATGAATTGAACTCCTTAGCCAAGCCTGATGTGCAAACTGCCTAATACACTTGCCAAAGTATCAATTCAGCAGTTAATAAAAATGATCTGTTGCAACAGAAAAACTTGTTTTCCTTTGGTACAACCAGTTCAGCTATAACAGCTCTAAGGTAGCCAAATTAAGATGTGAAAAAATCAGTTTTCAGTAGCAAAAATTCAACATGGTATTGATAATATGTCATTTTACTGTCAATTATAGTCATCATACATTAGAAATGCATGATACCCGACAATGATTTATACGTATATTCAACCCTCAAAGAATTCAGTGCTCACTTAAAGCCTCAATCAATCTCCAACTGACATACAGTCACTTGAATGATTGCTCAGGTTTGTCTGCATAAGGCACAGTTATAGTTCATGAAGTCCATCATCCATAAGCTAGCTAGCTATATAAATCTAAGTAATGCCTTAAATGGGAATGGAAAATGGAAAACAATGTACCTGGCCAGCTATGTTAGAATATATTCACTGTCCAGTGATGCTACGTTTGCCCTAAAAAAACAAAAGAAAAAAAACTAAAGAGGAAAGGCTCCTTGTCAAGGTCCAGAAATACCATGAATTATACAACCCGAAAGAACAGCGGCCATAAAAAATAGCCAGCTGAAGAATTAACCATGGTTTAGCCGTGCAAGAAAATGCCCAGTTATATTAGTGATGCTAGCAGGAGCGTGGGCTAGCCATAGTAGCTAATTAAACCGGCATGCACCAACATCAAAACATAATAGAGAAATGTAGCAGAATTATGGGTCATAATACTTTTAAGAATAACATTACGGTTATTCATAGCCGCTTGCCGGCTATGTACAGCTTTTGTCTCACCACCACTTCCCGGCTATGTACAGCATTTGACCCCCTTCTGCATGCTATTACCAAGCTCCATCCCTTGCCTGCTTTCCTGGGGCAGATGTAACTTAGCTTCTTATTGATAACTGATCTTGTAGCATTGAGCTTGGTTTGCGTGTTTCACAACTGAGCTTCATTTAGTCTGTCTCAACTTTACCAACGTTGCAACTCTTTGCCCATTTATGGATAAGTTGGGAGTTAGGCGGAGTCAGGTACTGCCAAGATGGTGAAGGCTGGGAGCACCAATTAAGTCAAAGGAAATTTCTTGACCATTTTGCTAAGTATGCTTTATTATGCCTGAACAGGTTACAATATCCCCCTTTAGGTTGTCAGATGAACTATAGACATCACGTTACTATGGGACATGCATTCATTGCACCGATCTTTAGGAACTTTTAAAGTTAACCCAGATTTCCTTTTTGTGGATTTGAAGCACGAGCTTAGTCAGACTTAACTGACAAACTGCCTCGAAACACCCAGTGTGACACCTCATGCACCATTTGCATGTGTTTTGTATGAGTGTCATTCCATGCATGCCTATTTTAGCAATAAAAGGGCTGAGTATTTTCCATTCATCATTACTTTAAATTTGAAGATGGTTTCATAACAACTCAGCATCCAAGACAGAGGAAGGGCCATTGGCTGGCTACAAGACGGACAAACTCAGAGAAACGTGGCTCAGCGTCTAAATGCAGTAGTGGAGGAAGTACTGAAGTTCAGTACTTAAGTAAAAGTACAGATAACCAGCAAAATATATACTCAAGTAAAAGTAGAAGTGCTCCTTTAACAATCCTACTTAAGTAAAAGTAAGAAAGTACTTGCTTTCAAATGTACTTAAAGTATTAAAAGGAAAAGTACTCGCATAATAGGTTGTCTCTTGATTTCTAGGCCTATATTTCAAATAAAAAATTGTATGGGGCTATGCCTTTTTAATTCTTCAGATCATCCCTGTTAAGTAACAAATAATCTGCAGAATTAAAGTGTGAACTGTATCACGGAGGGTAAGCCTAGTAAGTATACTAACCTTTATAATAAACAAAAGTTATTGCTGGTAAAATTACAAATAATGGAATCTGTAGAGGCATATGTATTACAAGTCGCAACATCTGCATTATTTAATATCATTAAGCAAAAAAAAAAAAGAAGACTGGTTATAGTATAGTCAAATGATTGATTTATTTTATTGTTGATCTATTCAATGTAAACCATTAGAGTCTGTTGGCTTCATTATAGGAAAAAAACACAATGCATCCAGAGTTCACACTCCAGGCACTTGTGTTCTTCATCTTTTCATACTTAAAGGACATTAATAAGGAATTGTAATTGAGTAATAAATAGATTATATTAAATATTAGTCTCTCTCTCTCTCTCTCTCTCTCTCTCTCTCTCTCTCTATATATATATATATATATATATAAAGAATCAATAAATATTATATAATGAATTAAAGTCCAACAAAGGACCTACTTTGTCCCATACCAATTAAGCGAGCAAGCCACAGCCATGTTAACATGCACTTCGCTAGATTAGAGCATTCATACCATGTCAGTGACCGAAATTAATATAATTCCAGCCTAAGCCTAGGCTAACATGCATAAGTCAGGGAAATTAACTTACCATAGCAAGCACTCCGCTTACCTGAATGTGCTTCTCCAGATTTGAAGGCTATTTTCTTGACTGAATACTTTTTGTTTTTACACTTCCGAATATTTCTCTAGGTACCCTAACATCAACGTAAGCCAAAAATGTACTGATTACATTCCACACTGGTGGACGTTGAATACGGAATTCTTTCGCCTTGCGTTTTTTGGCCGATTATGCTGTCCACTGCCCCATACCACGAAAATGTATCTATCTCATAACTTGAGCTTCCAGACTTTCACACGGCGTCCCGCACTTTGAAATATTGCAGCCGCATTTTCTTTAGTTTGTCACGACACGGATCTATTATTCTGTGATAACCACTGAATGAAACTACTCACATATTATTCCATAAATCTCAGAGTAAATCTCCTCAGTCCAATCTTTATGCTCCCTTGCTAATTGAACTAGTTTTTTTCCCAATTAGCCTCACTAACAAGTAGCTTTCTTGTGGCCAAGCAGCTGTTTTGTCCCAATCTTCCAAATTCTTGTTGCACTGTGCGTGTGTAAATGCTCTTTCTCTCATAATTAAACATAGCCAACCCCTTTCTTCTGTGAAGTTGACGGTTCACCACTGTCCTTCCAGGTTATAATAAATTGTTGGACCATTCGGTAAAGCATTGCGTTGCGAAGCAGAAGTGACTATCACGGCGCGGGTTCGATCCCCGCCTCGTACCAGCCGGCAGTGGTCAGCAGCTCTTTTCAGAGTAGCACACAAGGGCAGACGGGCACTCGTTAGGAAGATTCTAAGCTCATTCATGTTTGGGTATCCTCCGCCCTCGTTCTGCGCTTGCGAAGTTTCAACCAATGAGTGTATAAGAAGCGATGGCGAGGGGCACGTGCTTCGGAGGAGAGCCACGAGCTGTCTCACTCTCCTGAGTTAGCAACAGGGGGCTGCATATGCGAAAAGCCTTGTACAAAGTTCCCCAATTGGACATTGCAGATTCGGGTGGGATTGGAGATGCCAAATTTAAAAAAAAAAAAAAAAAAAAATTAGAAAATAAATAAATAATCAAAAAAATAAAAAATCGTTGGACAGTTCATTACCCCATTCAAGTGATTTCAGCCATCTTCATAGCTGTTATCTTTGCTTGATGCTGGCCAATAATTTGCCCCTCTTGAAACACAGTCACATCTTGTTGAAGACCATGAGATACATCTTCACATATGGTTATTTAAGAAATGAAAAGTTAAGCACTGAATCAGTCAGCACTAAAAGAATTATTGCCAGCTGAATTATTGCCATATGAGTCCAGTGGTTTTAAGATCTCATGACTGTGAAGGAGGTGCGATATGCTTGGGGTCATTTTCATTCTCATACTCGACATTCAGTGACTCCTTGTGCCCTCTCAGGCACAGGTCACTGTTAACCTGGAAGGGACTACTCTCATCATGGTCTGAATGCTTTATCAGAGGGTATAAAGGTGATCACACAGAATAACTCTGCATTGATTTAGAGTGCCGTTCTGACTTTAAGGGCGGACCCAGACTATACCAGGAAAATAAACAGAGGCATCTGGATTTGTTATGTTTATCCACGCACTCTTTCAGTATTTTTCCCTTTATTTGTCACCAATCTGTATGCTGCTTAAAGAATCCAAGAGCCAACTGTCACTCTCTGCAGTGCTATCTCAATTCACTGGGCTTTCTGTGTACACTTTGTCTTTCACAGCAAACATATTGGTAATGGGATTTGTAAATTTGTACTTAACAGCAATATTTCATCATCTAACCAAACAACTGCACCTTCATAAACTGTTCAGAAATCATGAAGTCTCTCGAAATCTAAAAAAAAAGTATCCATATTTCACAACATTTTCAAACACAAAAATATTGTGGTGGAATGGCATTAGCAAATGATACCTTTCTCACATTTTATTAAGAAAATGATGGAGAACTGACAGAGGAGGACGTCGTGTGGAGTAAATCATATTGTGCCATAAGTTTGCTCGCTGTCTGTTGTCAAGTTTCTGCAACAAATAAAGATGTCAGATAGAAATTTTCAATGGAGAGATTTCAATGTTTCATGTCTTATGCTTGGGACTCACAATTGCACCCAGGATAATGACCATGACCTGACAGCGATATTAAAATTCATCACTTTATTTGCCACTGACAGTTATTGCCATATGAATCACCTCAATGATATGTACATGCTGAAATGGAGCAGTAAAATTCATGAAAATGCAATGAGATTAATCGCAGTCCACTGATCAACTTTAATGAATCAGAAAACAGTTACTGAGAGTGTCTTTTGTGGTACTGCCATACAAAGCTTTTCGCCAACATTTATTAATCAGCCTTCAAGTATTCCTGAGGAAAGTGCCCGCAGGTCTACCAACTTCCAAACTGATAGAGGAGGTTGCATCTATGAGCATGAATGAATCACAGTAGACCTTACATACTGGTATCACCTAGCATTCATTTAATTGCAGAATGATGTGGCTTAGAATCCAAATGAAGAGAGATGCTTAGATTAAGCATTCTCTCCAGTCAATGAAATTTATCATTCAAAAGTGCCACTTTGCCTGCAAGCAACAAGTTAACCTTGTCATTACTGTCTGGGTAATGTTTGTTAACCCCTTAAGCTCTATGCCCCGGTACCGGGGGGTGGTGGTTACGCATAATAACACAGCATGTTTCCAAATCGTAGCATTGTCATACGGCGTATCCACATTTCCCGAAGAAACTAGGCAAAAATCTCATGTAGACTATTTTTACCTCAACCGAACACAATTCAAGCACCAAGCAAGTAAATAAGCATGTAGCAAAAAAGAGGATAAAATCATATCAGCGCTGAATCACTAGAATTTCTCCTGAATTTGTGCTATGCATAAAAACGATACCTCAAATGAAAGAGGAAAGTCCACAGAATCCAACGATATGAGCCCTGTCATTTTAAACCGACACCACACTCAAAGAAAAGCAGGCATACACTTTACAGTCTACAGAGATGAGCAAAGAAATTTCTTACCTTTGATATTTTGTAATAACAAAACTGTTTGAGGGTAAATCCACGCTTGCTATTGTTAGCTCAATGTGTCCGTGTTATAACATAACTAGATCTGCGAGTCTCAAAGCATGTTTTTCTTCTCGAGCATTGCTTCAAAGATCTCAGTTCCTCAGCATTCAGCTTACTTGCAATGTATTTTCCTCTCTGTGATTGGCTTGTGATGCTGTCAGTAAGACTTTGCTGGTAGCCATTTGATTCTATGGCTTCTGACGTTGCCAATGAGTCCTAAAGCACCTTTATCGCGCAAAGCTAGCCTGAGCTAGAGCCATGCGTTCCCAGTGCGTCAAACCGAGTCCTTGGGCCATTCAAATGTACTTAAATAACGCGACAATATAAACGCTTTATAGGTTTGTTTGTGGTATTTTCGGTATAATTATCCGCTAAATATTCAACCGTCATTTTCAAAGTCGTTTTCTGACAGAAACGCGTGAATACTGAGGGCACAACAGTACAAACAAGGTGAGTGACTTGTTTTTTTGACTCATTCTTTATATGGGCAATTTGAGTACAATATCACTGACAAATGGTATAGCCTAGTGGTTAGGGTGTAGGACTGCAAACCAGGCGATCAGCGTTCCAGTCTCTCTGCATGCGTGCTTATAGTAAGACAATACTAGCAGTTTGCTTGTATAAATAATTGCTGGGGTTTTTATTCTTTTGACTTTTTTCCCCCATTTTTTAACCCTTTTTGTATTCATAATCTTATTAATTTGCTTTTTTTAAAAATAAATCTGCTCCAGTGGAGGCAAACTTCATTTTCTTTGTATTTATTGTCTTTGAATGGGAAATTGTATGGGCTATAGGACTGGCAGAAATAGTTATAAAAAAAATTATAAATTCTAAAAATGTAAAAGTGGTTGTATTTGGGTGGACTGTATGCCTGTAGTGACATATAAGTGAAATTAGAGTTTTACAGTTTAATATCTGAGAAATCTGATTTTGCACACAAGGTACCTGAATTGCCAATTTGGAGAAGCCACCTACACATTCCTTTCTAATTTTGTTCTGATTTACTTGATTAGAATAAACTTTGGCACAGATAATGGTGAGATTCTGTGCTGTAAATTTTTAGAGGTTTCAGATTGCAACTAATTAAGTTTACAAGGGATAGAAGTAAAACTTTGTTCGGTGCAAAATGATGTCCTTGATTTATACTGTATGGACCAAATATTTGCAGAGATATACTCATTTCATTTTGGGCTTGCCATTTTCAAAAAAGAGGCTCAGGGCTTAAGGGGTTAAGTTTCTGTTTATTTATGCCAAAATAACATTGCCAAGGCTCTCTTCTTGAATGCTATTTAGGAAGCATTTCTTTTCTGCCATGCTCTTGATGTAAAATCTGAAAGTCCAGCTGCAAAAGACAGAAAGAGGAGAGAAAAAGCACAAAGAAGGACGAGAGGAAAGAAAGCTAAAGATGAAGAGTGGAACAAGAAGTAAGCAATGTGAAACATCTTTATGAAGAGTGCTGTGCAACTTGAAATTACAGAGTCTGAAGCTGTGATAGCCTTAAAGCAGCTAATTATGCATTTTTCCTACACACTCCTACAAACTGAACACAGTGCACCTTCAGTTGGATGAGTATCTCCGAGCAACGACAATGCTGATATGATCACATTAAACAACACAATCTGTCCAAATGAAATACAGCCAATAATAATCCAGAAAATAAAGACTTGCATAGGATTCAATCCTTATGAAGCAGATGTGTCCACTGCTAGGAACTCTGATAGTGTGAAGGGGAGAAAATCACCATTTTTGAGTTTGTGTATTTACATTTGTCATATTGAAGGAAATTACAGTATATACTGCAACAATGCTTTGCAATTCAGAAAGTGTGTCTTGTTTGAATAAAAAAGCATAGAAAAAGAACAAGTGCTGTGTATCACTCAGGTGGGGAGGACAGCACAGTAGTTGCATATAATAAGGTAACTGCATGAAAGTGATTGTAAAATGTTGTGGGTCCATTGGGATGCCCAAGAGTGTCCTGGGTGTCCTGGTAGGAGCAAGTCAGGATCAGGAAAGAGGCCTGGAAAGTTTTAAAGTAAAGAAATGCATTCAGTTGCATGCAGATATGCGGGGGAAAATGTATCTTGATCTGCGAGCCAGTAAATCTGAGACAATGATAGCCAGCCATCACAGGACCATTGAAATTGTTGAATCTTAAAGGGGACATTGGGCAGGATAATCTCTTCTTTGGGTACATAATCCTTGATTTCACTGGGAGTAAGTCACAGTCCCTGAGAATGGGGGTTCTTTTTGTCAAGGGCTGGGAGTTCAGGGGAAGAATACAGTGTATTGATGATGAATGTGATCATTGTTCAGGAAGAAAATAGAGTATTGGCAACGAATGTTATCATTGTTTAAATAAGTTTTTCTAAGAGGGGGAGGAGATCCTTACTTCTGCAGTTTCTCAACATGACTGGGTTCAGCAGGAGTGGGAGTAGTCAAGTTGCTGTACTTTCAGATAGTCCATTAGTCATTCAAGGGCCTCTGTGAATGCATTGCTTGTCGAAATCAAATTATTAAGCTGCATGTGTTCCTGGGAAGCAGTTGCCGTGGGTTTGGTGAAAGCAAAAAATATGTGTATGGAGTATCCACTTGTACGTGTGCTGTGACAGCAAGCAAGCATCATTTCTGAATTTTTCCCAGTCCTTGCCAGAAACCCTCAAACAGTCTTTGTTTGTAAGCTCTTGCAGAAACATGGTGATCAAGATCAAGGCTGGAGTATAAACCGGGCCTGTGCCCTGGGGCCTCGGACTCCCAAGGAGCCTCCGAGCCTCAGGCCATGCGTGATGTGAGACCGAAGACTTCCGTGGGAAGTTGAATGCCATGGTCCTCAGTACAATACATTATGGCTTACTTACTTATATAGTATAATACTTATGGCTACTTACAGCATGAGCTAAACACTGGGGGCCCCAATCCTCAGTCTTGGCAATGTAAGGCCCCCGGGCCCCTTGGTGCTTACAATGTGAGGCCCCCCGGACCCCTGGTGCATAGAACTTGAGCTAACCCCTAGGGCCCCTGGTGCTTCAGCACTTACAGTGTTAGGGCCCTAAAAGCCCCTCCAGTTGGGGGGTTTCCACTGCGGGTGGTGGAGGAGCTAAAGTATGAGACAGGGCCTTTTATCAGACCGTCCCTTCCCCCTGGTCTTTCACGCGTCGTGTCCTCATTACAAGTAGGACCCTGGTAGGACCCACCTAACTCTGGAGAGAGTGTGATTAGCTAGTTGGCTAAAATGCTAGTGCTTGCATTGAAAATAAATGTAATCGCTAGCAACCCAGAATGACCATCAACCATATTTGAACCAGGAGGCTGGTGTTTTCCAGGAATGCACTGAATTCCCCGCCCTGAGGCAAGGACTAAACTTGTTGATGGAAAAAAGTCCCCAGACCACTCCCACAGGGCTGTTCCTGCTAGCGTAGACATGCAAAATGGACCCAGTGCCTGTTAAAAAGGTTCTGCAACTACTTGTAATGGAGACCTCTCAAATGTTAGGGCCCGGAGGGCATCTTGGCATTTAATGAGTGAACTGACCACTTGGAACCCTAGGGGGCCTCTGTGCACCTAGCCTATGAGGGGTGGAGGCTAAAGTTTCCAAGCCATTTGCTGTAGTGGCTGTTTTTTCCCCTTTAAAACCTTGCACTATCTTCTGCACAGTGAAATGGCGAGCAAATTTCACCCAATGAAATTTCACTTTGGGAGAATCTTATTTCAGTCAGAACTAGCTTAGCTATAGGTATGTTTTTCCAGCTGCGATATGGTTTAGCAAACAACTATTTCCTCCATTCCTCATTTTAAAATGGATAAACCATATTGTTGAAGTCTTACAATGCAGCTGCGTGTCTACATGAGCTGGTGTCTCATTTTGTTGTATGCTTTGGAACACGAGACAACACATTTAATAAAGGCAGCACATTTCTCTTATTGGTTATCATTGTGTGATAGCTACAAATATTTGCCGTCTTCTTTGTAAGTTCTGGGTTTGGATGGTCCAACATGATTGTTTCACATGTACAGTGTGAGCACATAAATGATGATCTTTAGTTTAACACTGAATGCAACTTGCTCATACAGTTAGAGGTGGGGCTTAAAAAGAAGACTGCTAAAATTGCACAGTGTGCTCAGCTTAACTGTCACTATGCCCATTAAAAGCGCTGCCAGCATCAGAAAACTCCTCAGACCATCCAGACAGTTCACAGCCATTGGGATATTTGGTAGTTGTCGGTGTCAAAGAGGTTGGCAATAAGATAAAGGGATTGCTAGCTCCAGTGGGTTAGCCAGCAAGCCAACTGACAAATAAGCTGCTCATCAAATAAATGCTTATCTTGGCGAATTGACTCCTGCTTAACAGCAGTGGATGGAAACAACTGCATTTTCTTTTACTAAATGTTTTAAAGGTATAGTTGAAATACTTGTTATAGGTCAACATATCATTGGCCATGCCCAATAGTTATCATTTCCATCATTTTTTATCCAATTTGGTGCCCCTGGTATTTTTTTATTTTAATTCAAAAATCGCGGGCTGTGCCCAAAGCTGAAAATGAAATTCTTTGGCAATCTTCGGGTGATGACTCAAATTCAGGAAAACGCTGGCTGGCGCGCGGTACACTTACTTCAGCAAGCAACAAACCCAAAATTTACTCAGCGATTTTCATAACTTTCATATGACACGACCAAGAGTATAAGACTAGTATTTATCACATAACAGATACACGTAATTTCATAGAAAACAAACTTATTTTCCATTAGTGCCGTGGTAATTCCCATTATGATAGCACTGAGCTAACGCCATTACCCTTATATTCCGTAAGTCACTGAGTCAAAGACACTCGAGGTTGAATTAGTCATGGTTCTAAATTCACGTCAACTGAGTTGCTAGCTAACTAATAAACTAACATAATGGGTATGGAAAGGTACTCTGCGCTCGCTGGCTAGCTAGCTCAGTAAGGATAACTTAGTTCTGAGAGTGGTACTTAGCTGGTTCGCTACAGTGCTAAGCCATACAGAATTAATCAACGTTACACTCAGTATTCAGTTTGGCTAAGTGTTAAGAGCGGAACATAAAGCAGAGCAGTTTTTCCCCTACAATCTCAGACAATGAAATTTTCGAAAAAGGGATATTACCCTAGAATACCAAAAATATGTCATGAGCTGGGCTATGGGAAAAGTACCAAAGTTGTGTAATAAAATATTTGTCACGTGTCTTACAAATCGAAATGCATCGTTCCTATTCTTTAATTTGAAATTGTAGTCTAGTCTTTCTACAGTCAAGACAGGCCGTGTTACAACCAATAATGTAAAAACAACGCATAATATCAAAAGGACGCATTATGTCAAAATGTTTGACATTATGCGTGTTCCAAAGCAACTCATAATGTAAAACACAACGCATTACATCAAACTTTTTCTAACCGATCACGCCAAAAGTTTTGGACGCATTATGTCACAGCAGATTTCTAACCAATAATGTCAACATGCCTAATGGCTAGATTTTAGTCTATCGGCCTATACATACAGGCCATCCAGAACATGAAAACACTTTTCCACTCTCGTGGCCTGTACCTGACAGAGGAGTCCATGCAGTACTGCATGTAGTATCCTGGATGCTGAATGACCCAATCGGCACATTTAAAATAGCTAAAGCATGAAAGCAAGGCTCACTCTGCACTGTGTCTTGGGGTGGTGCTGCTGTGGTTATACTTTTGTGGTAGTCTGACGTGAATAAAACTGGATATTCGGCTTACCAGTTCAGGTAATCAGTCCGGTGGGGACCACAATCATCATCATCAATATCAAGTAGTTTGTCAGCAGCAGTAGCAGACTCATCGTCCAACTCAGCGGGGTGAGGCTCGAATGAGTACGGCCTGATGGGGCCAGCATTTAGTTCCTCTGATTCCCCCTACTCCACAGATTCGTTGTCGGAATGGTTTGAATCAGACTCGGATTCAAATATTTCATTGCGAGCCGCTATGTTCTCAGAGTGCCTTTCCTTTATCCTGAGTTTGCGTCACTTCCGATTTTGACGCTAATGATTTTCGTTTTCGTAAAATGCGGGAAAATGTATATTTAAAGGCCAATTATAACCTAATGGGGCAACTTATTATTTTTGGCTGCACAAATTTGCTTCCTACAGGCAGTTCTTTATCTAGTAATAAGAAAAATCTCAATGAATGTCAGCTTCCAACTAGACCTTTAAAATTTGAATAAAATTTGCAAGACATTTTAATGGAAACCTGGTTATTGTACACACTTTGGAAAAAAGGTTAATTTGACCCTCCTCGTCGATTGTGGCCAGCCCACCAAATTTTTTTTTCACCAATAAGCTTGTGGCATGCCTCGAACATCGCTTAAATGCTTACAAGCACCTGACTAGTCTCTTTGGAGTTCTGTTTATGTCAGATCAGGAGTCTGACAGAGATGTCATAGTGGAAATGGTAAATGTACTTTCTGCTGGATATCCATTAGATCTGGATATGAACTTTGCAAATTAACCCTATAATGCCCCCTGTATCATATATGATACACCAAATTTGAAGGACCATGCCCACCTGGTAAGATGCAACACAACCACTACTGCTCACTGAATCATATCTGATACACAGTGCTGCCACCTGGAAGAAAGAAGTGAGATTACAGGAGTAGTCTCTCCCCTAGTCACTCACTTCAAGGCAGTAGCTCCCATGTGAATGGGAATTCATGAATTTCCTTGGACATTGGCAGTGAAGTTTGGCATTCCAAGGTAAATATTACACAAAAACTTATTCTTATACATGTTAAGGGATAGCTATAGATAGTAGAGAGCATATAAATAATTTGAAATTTCGAGTGTTGAGTTCTGGAGGGTTGCTGATTTTTGGCTGTATCAGATATGATACTCCTGGAATTAGAAGAAGTTCTGTTCAGCAATGTATATTTTGTTGTCACAAAACCTAATGATGAACAGTGGATCTGAATACTACCATTCAATACTTCAAAAATATTACTGGGTCATATTTTTCCTATAATGATGTCTGTGTCTGGGCATTATAGGGTTAACTAATCTAGTTTAAGTCTTTCGTGTCTAATTCTGCAAGTGAGAAGTGCCCGTCTCAAATGCTCACACATTGCAGGCCCTTAATTTACAGTCAGTGCTCCCAATGTTTACGTGGCACTTCGGATTTTTTTTATCTTTGCCAGTGACAAACTGCCAGGGTGAGTGGACATTTCCCCTTCTAGGCAGAATAAAAAATGAGTTGCGGAGAACTATGTGCCAAACATAAGATTTGCCTGTTTACTTTCAAAGCCCTGCATGACCTTCAGCCTGCTTATCTGAGTAATTTAATTGGCAGTGGCTATTTTTACCCTAGTCGTGAACTTACTCCAATTTGCTATTCATATGAACTTCCACATCTATACGCGCAATGGAAGAAATTCGACCTTGGAAAAAAATTGCAAACCGATTATGACTCCGGACTTCCTCACACTTTTCTTTTCTCAGGGGTTGTAAGCTATGAAATTGCATGAAGACGTTTCAAAGGGTCTTTAATTTCATTTAAATGGCCATGAAGTGCAAGTTAAATTGCCTGATGTGTGGAAAAGGTACCGCAGAAGTTGCAGACAGTCTTTCGTAAAGCATAGGCTTATTTTTCAGTAAATAATTTTTCTGTTCTGAATTGAGCCATTTATTTAGTCACCGATAGATTGCATGGAGAGAGAGGCTGTGACTTTGTAATATTATTATAATTGAAAAACATGTTAATGAACAAAAATGACAGAACAAGCCAGGACCACTAATTGTTGTAAATTGTTCTGGGTACCACCAATTTTCAGCACTGGCTACGCCACTGAAAGTCTATGCACTCAAAGTTAACTGAACGAGTTATTGGAAAGGCAACTGGACAATTTACGTTAAGTTTGCAAAACTGCGTTCATGAAATTCTCATGAAACTCCACAGAGTTGTGTTTACAAGCTTGACTGCTCTAAAAGTGGTAGCCTAAAGCCTGTATTGCATCCAAGAGAAATTAGGGAAAAAAACAAATACGGGGGATGGAATTCAGAGAAATTTAGATTTTTTAAATTAATGATGCGGATAAAAACCATCAGCTCCAGGGCATAAAATTTTAATGTTCCCATATGGGAACACCGGGATAGTGGAAACCAAAATATTCCTAAAATATGAGATCATGTAGTGTTGTCGCTAAGAGAAAGTAACATTTGATTTATCTCCACATTTGGCAGAATTTGGTCAATGTTTACTATACCAGGGAGAATAAAGGTTAAATACATATTGTCCTCTTCAATTAAAATAAATGAACATGACATTTAATATAATGATTGAACAAGTAAAATTGTTTGGAGACCGACAGGCAAAATCTCGGCATTTGTACTCAACACAAGAAAAATGCTGTCAGTGGACAACAGAGAGGTACATCCCAAAACAACAGCATTCTCCCTGTAATTCATAGTTTATGGTTTGTCCTAGTGGATGTGGAACAGGAAAGGGTATAGGGTCCAGAAAATTAACAGTTGAATAACTCTGGGCTCCAGGAATGTTCACAGCAAATTCTGGGGATAGGGTGACAAATATTAATGACACCCTTTCTCTATGCACAAGAAACAATCAAAAAAGGTGTGATATTAAGGTGACATATGTCTCAGGAAACTGTTTGAGTTTTTGTTTTTAGAAATGTTAAAGTTGACCTAGTTGTGGCACAACAAGAAACCCAACAGAGCCACAATGAATAACTTCCACCACTATGCATCAGGAACGTTGACAGCAGATTTGACATGATTCCCATTAAAGCAGCTGAAGTTATTGAAATTTTTTAAACAATCAATTGGTTGGCCTGGTGCTGATGCTACAGCAAAGGTCATAGGGTGACCAACATCAACAGAGTTGCCAACTTTCAAGCATTCCGTGTGAGTTTTAGTGGCATATTCATGTTCCCGTGCTGTAGTCAGTAATTATTCAATCAGCGCGTTTGTAAGAGACTCTCAGGCGGAATTGAAGTCCTTGTGCATGGATGTTTATCAGTTTCAAATGCGTTACAGTGGATTTCACCACCAGTAACATGGAAATCAATTATGACTCCGGACTTCTCAGGCTTTTCTTTTCTCGGGGGTTGGAAGCAATGGAATTGCATAAACGTTTCAAATGGTCTTAATTGATTTAATTCAATTTGAGCGATCGTGAAACACATGCATTGCGTTGATCGAATAATTCCTTACTATAGCAAGGGTACGTGAATATGCTACTAAAACTCATGCCGAATGCATGAGAGTTGGCAGCCCTGCATCAATAACAGCCTCTCTCTAGGTGCCAGACACAATCACAAGAAGTGTGACTTGATTCCCAGCTATTGTGTTTGTCCTATATCCACCAGAAACAGACACAAGAAGTTTTATCGATACTGCCAAATTACTGCAGTTTTTCAAAATTAAAATTTGGCCTGCTGGTGACGCCATAGGAAAGGTCATAGGGTGACCTACATCAATAACATGCCTTCATTCTGCCGCAGAAACAATCACAAGAAGTGTGACATGATTCCCATCCTAACAGAAAAATCGCACCAGGATGGACTCAGCGGACAGCAGCCAGATCCGCTCAGTATTAGATCGTGAAGGGGCGCTACTGGGATGCCACCAAGCTTAGCTGGAGTCAGAAATAAGGATGCTGGAATCTTTTGCTGCAAGCATGAGCACCCTGTCTGCCCAGCCCTTGCAGATGCAGAACCGACTGGAAGCCCCACCTAATGTCCCTGCTTCTGAACCCTGGACAGCTCCCTCTAGCCCCATTAGGGAGGTCCCTCTGCTTCCTCCAAGCTCCTATGCAGTCAATCCAGGTACCTGCTACTTCTTCCTGTTGCAGTGCTCTCTCATCTTCAAGCTACAGCCTTAAACCTTCTCCTCGGACTGGATCAAGTTCGCCTACATCATGACGCTGCTCACCAGGCATGCCAGAGAGAGTGGAATGGGTGTATGAGAGTTGCTATCTCCAGTAAGTTTATCCTTGGCTGTCTTCATGGAAAAAAATGACAAAGGTTTTTTTGATCAATCCAAGAATGGGCTTGAAGTGGCCTGGGAGATAATGCAGATATCCCAAGGAAATAAAATAGTGTCAAATTATGCCATTGATATTGAGTTGCATTTGTTGCCATTTAGATTTGAATGTGTCAAGTCTGCTTTTTACCACTTGCAACCTCTTCATGGTCATGATGCAGGTTTCAGGCTCCGTTCACATGTGGCTGTATGCTGCATTGTCCACAATGCTGTGTATATGCGTGGTAATCAAATAAAGAAGTTCAATATTATGTCTACTATTATCAAATCTGTAGGTTGAGGAATGGCACCGATCTGAATTCCCTATCAATGCACATACTGATTAATATGATTTGCATTGAGGTCTGTTTTCCAAAGTCAAAGTCACTG
Source organism: Gymnothorax javanicus (assembly GCA_029692085.1). Taxonomy (NCBI): domain Eukaryota; kingdom Metazoa; phylum Chordata; class Actinopteri; order Anguilliformes; family Muraenidae; genus Gymnothorax; species Gymnothorax javanicus. The sequence continues at coordinate 56,363,784 of CM056193.1, forward strand.
CAATTTTTTTTCCTGTGTGCTCAATGATATGAATCTGATATCACTGTTTCATCCATGGACTGAATATAAAGATGGACAACCGAACAGCTCCTGAAAAGTGAAGCCAAAACATCTCGATCGCCATCCAGTGGCTGGCTGCAGTACAAGTCATAAACCTGCCCACTCCATGTTAGTGGATGGGACACTGGCTACACAAAAAAATCAAGGTCATGTCCAATAACCTTTTCTGAAGATGGTTTCTGCCTTTTCAAGGGTTCATACCATGCTGATGTATGATCAAGTTTACATTTTTCTGATAGGTTTGCAGTTAAAGATAACCAATGTGTTCTTTTTTTAAATATAATTTAATAGATATAACCAAAACAAACAGGAATAAATAAATGTTTTCTCCAAGAACGCTTGCAATCCCCTGAATATTGAATATGAAAATAGTTTTTGCGACCCGCAAAAACTCCCCGCGCCATTTGAAATACCTCATTAGTGTTCACGAGTATGCAAAAATAATGCCACACAAAAGTGGATGTGCGCGGTGGAAGCAGAAATGAAGACGAGTTGGCTAACAGCAAAATGCCGCGGCCAAAGAAATATCTGACTGAGTCGACCCGTTAAAGTGCTGGAAAAGGCCAGGAAGAAGATCGATTGAAGACCAGGATAAATATAAAAGGTTGAAGTGATCGCTGGCAAACTTTTTAAGTCAGGTTTGGAGATATGTCCGATGAAGATGTGGCCAAACTTTTGCTGAATATGTTAGTAAACTTGATGCCTGGTGCAAAATGCCCGATTTCCCTGTTTCCTAGCACTTTCAGATCGTTAATGTACTTGAAATTGTCCCATATTTGTAACTAGGCATATTTACCTCTGCTTCCAACGAAGTTGCAGTGCAGAGGTTATGTTTTCATCTCCGTTTGTTTGTTTGTGAACAGAATAACTCAAAAACTTGGGGGTGGATTTGGATGAAACTTGGTGGATGGGTGAAGTATGGGTCAAGGACAAACTGATTCGCTTCTGGTGCATGTACATAAAAGGTCAAGGTCAGGGTGGCCCTTTTTAGTAGTGACCCTGGGTCTATGTGTAGCTGGCATAGCATTAGGACTAGGGATGCAACGGTACAGTGTGCCCACGGTTCGGTATGTATCACGGGTTTTGGTCCGCGGTAACGGTACGGTTTCGGTATCCTAATATTTACTTGGCTCTAACAACCAGTAGTTTCTTTGCCTTTTCTGTTTTAAATAAACAGGGTACTCATTACTTGCAAAGGCAATATTAAATGTAAAAATAATATAGAGCACAAATATAGTCAAACAACATTTATTATGAAAAGGGAACAGTCATCCTAGGCTACTTGCAATCTGACTCAAAAATAGGCAATAATCCTTCTTAACCTGTTACAATAAATATTAAATGTAAACATAAAGAATAGTATCATTCAAAGTAAATGACAAACCATGATGTAAACCCACTTAAAGGAAGTATTTGACCATTACAAACATGAAATCAAATAACATAAATGAATAACATAAATAACATCAAATGACATAAAGTGCAGGATCATGTCAGGATAGTTAAAAAAAATCTGATTGTAAACCACAAGCTTAAGGCATACCTTTCCCTGCACTCTGTTACAAATAGATATATCACTTGTGAAAATAACATCACATAAAACAAAATGCAGCATCAAGGATATCTGATCAACAAACCTTTCTTTGTAATCCACGCACTTAAAGGAACTATTTGACCATTACAATTTACAAATATGATATCAAATGTGAACATGACACAAAATGCAGCATTCAGTCAAGATAGTTTGGAAAACAAAATGTATTGTAAACCGCAAGTCTTAGGCACTACTTTTCCCTGCCCTCTGTTTCAAATAGATAACATCAGTTGTGAAAATAAGATAACATAAAACAAAGTGCAGCATCCAAGATATTCCAACATCCTTTCTTTGTAATCCACATGCTTAAAGGAACTACAAGGCCTGTTATAAATAGGTAATTTACAATGTAAACATAACACAAAGTGCAACATCAAGTACCCTATATGAAATATCTATTCCTCTATGTTGAGGTTCTTCTGTAAAAAGATGAGCATGTCAACATTATCTGGAGCAAGACGAGACCGGCTTGCACTGACAATGTCACCTGCAGTGGAGAAAACTCTCTCGCTTGCAACCGAGGTTCCTGGGACACAGAGGTACTGTTGTGCAAATTTGGAAACATGGGGGAACATGAACTGTTTTTGTTTCCACCACTGAAATGGATCAGCATCCACATGAAGGCAATCTGCTGCCTTATATGACGCAACCTCGTCCTCAATAATTTTTGGAAAGAGTTTGGTCTGCTCCTCTGCTTTAAAAAGATCCCCAAAAAAACTTGGACATAGTAGTTTTCTTCTGAGGAGGGGACAATGAGGATGGAAGCTCTTCCTCTATGGATGCTGCTTGCACTGCTTGAAACTGCAAGAAAATGGTTATTGTTATTATTACTATTTTTATTATTATAGTATGACATATCTCACATCAAACACCTAAAAAATAATCTCATCTTTTAATGCAGGTGATGAAATCAATTTAACAACTCTTTAAAATAGATGAAATACCTGATGCTCATGCTCCACAATTTCCTTTATGAGGTCCTTGTAGACTCTGTCACAGCCAGCTTCATCAAGAAAAGGCAAGGCTTTAAACCTTGGATCAAGGACTGTAGCTCTTTGGAGGTAATCTACAAGATCTGGGTCTGTGTACCTCCTCTCCAAGTCCTGGGTGATGGCTAACATGGCCTCCCTGACGCTTGCACTGTCCTCCACATTTGGTGACATGGATTTGATTACCATAATTTTCAGAGGGAGAATCATCGATGAAGTGGGAGTTGATTTAGTGCTCATTGAAGTGGTCATTGTTTTCAGTGGGTTAAGCAGTTTGATGACATCTTCTGCCAGCTTCAGTTCAGTGTCAGTCAGCATGGCTATGTCCTTGACTGACTTTTTCACATCCTTATCAAGCACAGCAGAGTAAATGGCTGCTCGCTGTTCCACATACTGCTCCAGCATGTCATGTACTGTATTCCACCTTGTTGTTACATCATGAATTAATTTATGTTTGGGAATGCTGAGCATCTCTTGCTTCTCTGTCAAGACATGGTGAGCAGTGGTGCTTTTGTGGAAGAAAGTTACCACTTTTCTGACCTTCCCCAGGAGACGGGACACTGCATTGAGAGACACTGCCCTCTTGGCTGCAAGATTAAGGATGTGTGCAAAACATCCAATGTGGGGCCCAAAGACATCAGCATCATGGATGGCATTGACAATATTTGAGGCATTGTCTGTTGTGACCGGAATTGTGATGTTGGGTCTCTCTAGCTTCCACTCAGTAACGGCATCGATTAGCTCTTGTGCAAGATGTGCGCTTGTATGGCTCTCCCAAAGAGCATGGGTTTGCAACACGTAGCCTTTTATCTCCCAATCCAGCACGAAGTGAACCGTCGCAGTGAGGTAGCTTACGGTCGCTCGGGAGGTCCAACAATCAGTAGACAGAGCAAAGTAGGGCATTTGTGTCAGTTTGTTTTCAATTTTCCTCCGTGATACTTCATACAGTTCTGGAATCACTTTGCTACTGAAGTGTGTGCGGGAGGGGACATTTTAACGAGGCTCAAGTTTTTTCATCAAATAAAGGAATCCCAAGTCTGTAACCACCGAATAGGGCTGCATGTCTTTTGCTATGAGGACGCCCGCTGCTTTCGTTATGTCTTTATATTTTGCAGAATTTGTTAAACTGTTGTTGGAAGGCAGCTGCAATAGAAATTTGTGTTTTAACAGACGAGCTAGCTTTCGCTGCTGCTCCACTTTTAACGGATACAGCTGGGTGATGATGACGTAAGTGGGATATCATGTTGGATGTGTTACCTCTGGAGTAGCCCACAGTTGCAAAGCAGTCTTTGCACACTGTGCTTTGTTTGTTTACAGTCTTCTTGCCTTCGTCATCGTACTCAACGCTGAACCCAAAATGTTGCCACACCGCAGATTTATAAGATGACGGTGCTTCTTCGAATTTCCTTTTCTGTGTCCTTTTCACTCGCCATCATCACATTGCAACTGAGAGAGAAAATTGTTTTATCGTCTTCTCTTCTCAAGCAGGAGCAGATATTTGCATAGACAGCGCTGATAGGCTCCGGGGAAATTCAGAGAAATTCGAAAAGGTTATTGTCTCCTCTTCTCAAGCAGGAGCAGATATTTGCATAGAAAGCGCTGATAGGCTCCGGATTCGGATAGGTTCGACTTACTCTGCCCCTCTGATTGTACAACGCATGTGTTTCAGAACCAGGTTCTGAAAATGAAAAGTGAATGCCCGGCATACCGCGGCCCCGTGGCATGCTGAACCGTACAGGGCATACCGTACGATACGATAACATGCCGTATACCGTTGCATCCCTAATTAGGACCCTGGGGTAAGCAGGAGAGGATAAAGAGGGCTTGACTTAATGGCGATCTGCTTGCATTCTATGAGTGGATCGAATGTGTGGTTTTTAAGTTTTCGGTAGGTTTTTATTCATTTTTCATTTTTGAAATGTACTTGAACGCTATTGTGACTTCTTGGTATCAATTGTAAAATGCTGGTTGATGGAATTCGGGGATATTTTGTTACTTGCGTATTTTCCACTCTACACAGTTCCTGCGTTTCCGCAGCCCATTCGTGAACTTGTCAGAGGACCAAAATAAATCTGAACTGACAAATAAAAAGCCATTACTAATGGATTTGGAGGACATTTGGTGGGAGGAAGAACTATGGGCCCAGCACAAATAGATTAACATTAACATTGTATGATCACAGGTCAAAGTGATGGTGGATGATTCAAGTTTGGCCAATACTGATTGCGCTATCTGCGGAGGTATGTGCTCTACTGAGTGCTTTCTAGTTAGAGTAATACATTTCTAATGCATAAACGTAATGTATTTGCTAGCAGTTGAATCTGATGGCTTATCTGACGTGACTTTTCATGTAAATTGCTCATGCATATTAAGTAGTAGGCACATTGAAATGGCCGCGGTCCAGCAGCCACAGTGGCTGATCTTAATGATCGAGTGATTGCTTTCCTTTGGAAGTTATCCTTGTTAGGGGTCGAGGATGACATTAAAACTTACACACAAATCTTTTAATTGGAGCAGCCTGGCAAATTATGCGAAAAAAAGTTGAGGCTAAGGAATGAATTGGTTACCTTTATTTGATACTATAGAAGATAGGCGTGGCAGATATGATTGACAGCAGCTGTGCGTCATGGAGTCTCATTGGCCCCCCGTCTGCTGCTGACTTTTTATTTTACTTTATAATTACTTAGCTGGAGTAGGAACGTAGACAGGAAAATTACACTAATTGAAATTTTTCAGAGGGCTGGCTAACCGCGATTGCGTGTTTCAAGCCCCACAGACTGATAAAAAAAAAAAAAAAAACGAAATGAGTTGTTCTGGAGTGAACTGTGCTTGCCAATCTGACCAATCTAGAGGATCTCTGCATATTTTTTTTTTCGGAAAGTCGAACTGATATTTCATTAGCTAACGTTTCATTAGCCTTGTTGTCATCTAGCTAGCTATCTTAGCTAACATTAAGACGGCAATCAGTGTAACGTTATTGTTCATTGTGGGGGAAAATGGTGATATGTAGCCAGTGTTGGGCAGTAACATGTTACTGTAACGCCATTACTTTTGATTGTAACCAATACTCTAATGCATTAATTTTTAAATAAATAAACTCAGTTACCGTTAAAATATGGTGTGTTTGTCCGTTACTCGATAAATTAATTCACAGAGTATGTAATGCCGATTACATCCAATAGGTGGCAATGTTGTAAAGAGTCACTTGCATGAAAGCTCCTTGAAAACCTGAAGTTGATCATGACGACGGTAACCCCAAGTTTTGGTTTCAGATGATGGTGAAAATCGAGGCAAGAAAAAAACCTTAGCATATTTCATGTTCCTGACACCCTAACGATTATATTTTTGTTGAATGGCAGAAACGTTTCAATAAAATGAATCGCTGTTGTACCCTGGAAAAAGTGCTCGACTGCTCGGTCGAGTTGCCCAGTCATGGTAAACTGAAGCTGATGCCGACTCGGCGTATAAACACACAGTCAAGATAAAAAAAAATGTAATCCGCCAATTTCCTTGCTAGACTGCATTGTTCATGTTTTACCTTCAGATCGGCATATCTATAAAGCCATTTACTGTTTACATAATAATATAATGATGATAATGATGAGATCTTTACATAATAAGATAAATAATAAGCTAGTGCTCATTTATTCTGTCATAACCATCGTAGCTGAGCTATATTGAATAACGCTGTGCATCAGAGGCGTAACTAGAGCTTCAAAATGTGTACGCACGAAACATGCCTTTACGACAATAAGTCCTGCCTAATTCTCTGTCGTTTTTCTTAATTAACGATACATTCACGCTGAAAAGCGCACCACACCACCAAGTGTTGGTTATTCTCCTCATTGAGCAAGACGACAACCATTCATAACGCGCAATTGGAGCATTTCAATTAGGTTATGCTTATTCAAAATTGTGTAAAGGTGTTTCAAATCTTTTTGTTTGATTTAATTTAAACAATTGAAACAATCAAGATAGCGCAGAAGTTTGTGAGCAGTATACCATTCGAAAAGCAAATACCTATGTAAGAGTAAATTATTTTTCCGAACCAAATTAAGCTCATTATAGATCGCATCAAGAAAGAACGTGTGTCTTTAATTGCCAATGGATGATTCTTATTGGATAACGTGTTACTAAAGAAAAATTATTGAGAGCAAGTCAGGACCAATAATTGTTGTAAAGGGATGTGCCGTGCAAACGCATTTTGAAGTTCTGGCTAAGCCTCTGCTGTGCATTGAGTAGTCATAGTTACAGCTATCTAAATGGGTAGCTAACAACAAACACTAAATTTTACTATGGTAAATGTGTGTTTGTGTGTGCGTATATATATATATATATATAGCACACGTTATCGTCAGAAAAATGTTTTTTTTTCAATAAATTTATGAACATATTCTGCTGTCAATAATTTTTTTTATGAAAAAACTTAAACTTCAGTTGCACAAACAAAAAAATTCCATTGATACCTAATGATTCTTAGTTCAAGCAAGAGGGCAATGACGCAGTGATGATTCTTTCTGGCAAATCAGTGGGCTGCAGTATTGTGACATCACATTTTAGTACCGCCTAGATCCAGGACAGCTTTTTTTGGAACCCCAGGAGAGCAGGTACCAGAAAGGGTGGTACCAGGTACTTCTTCCTCATTGAAAAGCAAAGAAGGCGACCAGAGTAGAGTACAGCCGGTACCATGTAGTGGAAATGGAGCAATATATTCCTATTTTATAAAGAATATCAGTATCTCACATGAATAAATACAGATAAACCATAGTTAGACAGCTGGCTAAGCACTTTCTACAGTGCTTTTAAAGAATATTTGGCCCCTTAGAAAGCTCTCGTAGTTGGTGTTGGTCTTGGTTTTTCGTGTGTGTATTGTTTTTGTTGTTTTTATTCAATCTCACTCAGGCAGTGTACGCTTACTGCCACTGGGACTTCTTAATTACTGGATTAGCTCAATGCAGAGCAATTTTGACAGTCTTTCACCGGACTCACAACATTCCAGACGATATCACCAGAGCACAAGGGTTCCCGTGGATTGTTATCGAGGCAGACAAGCGGCACAGATGGTGGCGAGAGAGGAAGCAGAAGTGGGGCTGCAGGGCGGGCCTACTAGCCAGACTGGGGAGAAATCCACAGAAACCACCAATCCCAAGCATCTCCCTCTCAAATGCAAGGTCCATCACTCACAAAATAAGTGAACTGGAACTACAACTAGCCGCTAACAACTCGATATAAAACTGCAGTGTCATAATAATCATGGAAACCTGGCTCCACTCATCCATCGCAGACATCAATGTTGAGCTAGCTGACAAGATGATATGCCGGCAAGACCAAACTAGGGACACTGGCAAGAGCAGAGGAGGGGGGCTCTGTGAGTACGTGAATAACAACAGGTACATGTAGAGTCAGGTTATTGACAGCCTCTGTTCCCCTGACCTGGAGTCCCAGTCAGTACTCTGTAGATCATTTTTCTTGCCAAGAGAGCTCACTGTAGTTACTGTCACAGCTGTCTATATTCCAAATGATGCTACTGCTAGCATGTCCCTGGCTCTCCTCTACAACACCATCAGTAAACAGCAGAGTGCCCACCCTGACAGCGTTCATGTGATAGCTGGTGACTTCAACCAGGCATGCTTAACCCCTTTCTGCAGACGTAGACGCTTGCGTCTATGCAACTGCAAATTTAAGCACACAGTTACTGTACTCGATCACTAGATAGCACCCCCGGATCAGTTATTGAATATTCACAAGCAAGCAGAGTTCGAACGCGGTTTTCAATATGGGGAAGTTCACTCCACTCCCTGTTTTTCAAGAGTTGCATGAATTAAACTCCTCAGCTAAGCCTGATGTGCAAACTGGTCAATATCCTTGCCCATAGTATCGATCCAGCAGTTTAAAAAAATGATCTCTTGCGACAGAAAAAATCTTTGTCCACTGTAGCAACCACTTTAGCTACAGTGAGCCAACGGTATTCCAATTAGTGGTTCATAAAAATCAGTTTTCTGAAGCAAAAAAATTCAACATGGTATTGATTCTCTCACATTCTACTTTCAATTACAGTCATCACATACAAAAAGTGCGTAGTTCCCTACTGTGGATTTACGTGTAGATTCCTTCATTGACAAATTCAGCGCTTCCTTATATCCACCCAAGTACTGGTGTTGATAGCCAATCACTCAATCATACACTCAGGCTCTTCTTCGTAACTGCACAGTTATACTTCACGCCCTCGTGAAACTCCCCCGGTAACAATGTATTGATTGGCTCGTTTCTTATCCAATTCCTGAGTGTTTAAACGTTCCACAGTAAGTGAAACACGTTGATTGGACAAACGTAAAAGCATACAAGCCTATGCGTATCAGCAGGCTCAGTTGTATCCTGTCTACGTTGCGCACATTGCGCGGCTGAAATAGACTTGATTTATAGGAAAAAAGACTCGCAAAACTGGCCTTGAAGTGTTCAGTTACATTTACAGGATTTAAATGAGATAAGGACATGGTCAATGGGAATTATTTCGAATGAAACAGGACTGGAGGGTTCCTTCTACTGGACACATCGGTCTCTGGAGGAGGGATTCAATGAAATAGGTTAGGCTGCTACTTTTGCTTTTTGTTTTGGAATGTATCTCATATTCAACAAAGTCGAATTCCTGTTTAAAACGTGAACTGCCCATGCATTTGGGTGGACGCCCTGGTATGTTCATTGCACCGTTCTGTTGAATGTAGGGAGGCATATAATGTTTGATCTTTCCTGATAGTGGAATGTCTGTGCTGTTAAAATAAGGTATATTTCAGAATTCAGATATTACTGAGTTAGTGAGTTGTACTTGTTCCTTATAAGTGTTGAAATGAGTTTGTGAGCTCAGAAGTGGGAACTGGTAGCTTTCATTGCAGGGTGAATGTTCTGACCGTTTAATCAGCAGTTTATTTAATGAGTATTTGTGCTGGCTTGGGGGACTTTGAGGAAAATGGACAAAACTCTAAACTTTATTATGGAGAAAACGCATGTTTTGCGTTTGGAGAGGTTACTGGTGACCACTGATGTTCAACTGCACTGATATTGATAAATTCATGCTAAACTCAACCAGAAAATCATTAGTTCATATTAAATTTCATGCCTCAAAACTTTATTTGTGTTAAATGCATGATTATTTTATGATTTGACAGTACACCATTTTGAGGGATCTCTGACTTTGGGGAGCCACTTGGATAGCTGTATAATTTGGCTAATAGCATGTAGGTAATCTAGAATGTAATGTTGAAGATGAATTCTACTTGTGGTCAAGGAGTTTATGATCCCAGAAATGTATAGATTTAAGCCCCTGCAGTTTTTCAATTCTCAGTATTTTTTTTTTTTTTGCAATTTCAATGGTGAATTCTCATGAAGATTTTTTTTATGTTTGCAGCCCATTTTCTCTAACAAAATCATGAAAATAAACTGAAATTTGATGTAATTCTAAATGCTGTAAGTGTCTTTTCTGAGTTGAGCCACATTTTTCCTCTTTATGAAGCTTAAATCTTGAATTATAAAGCATTAAATTGAGTAACCCATAAATAGCCAAATTTGGCTTCTGCGCAAAGGGGTTAAAGTCAGTACTTCCCAATTTCACTCAGTATGTGAATTGTGCCACCAGGGGAAATAATACATTAGATCATATGTACTGCAACTTAAAACATGCCTACAGGACAGTGCCTTTACCTCACCTGGGACTCTCAGACCACCTCTCACTGTTCCTCCGCCCTGCTTATACTCCACTCAGGAGAACAATAAAGCCCTGTAGTAAGATCATCGCAACATGGCCTGAGTGAGCCTTGACACAACTACAGGACTGTTTCCATAGAACTGAGTGGTCTCTATTCGAACAACAAGATCTTCAAGAGTATACGGGTACTGTACTTTTTGACACTGAAACCTGCATAACAACGTGACGGTGATTAAATGCATCCAGGCTTATCCTACCCAGAGACCACGGATGACTTCAGAGGTAGACAAACTCCTTGTAGATTGCAACAGGGCCTTTCACCTCAAGGGGCAGAGCTCTTTACAGCACTGAGAGAGCTGATCTGAAGAGGGGGATCAGGGCTGCCAAACTGGCCCACACAAAGAAAATTGAGGACCTTGTCATGGACAGCAACCCAAGACAGATGTGGCAGGGAGTTCAACATCTAACCAACTATAAAGGCAGCTAGGCTTCAACAGCGACAATGAGTGGGGACTTGCTGGCAAAATCAACAGCTTCTTTGCCTATATTGAGACAAAGAGTTCCATCCCACCACTTCCCTCGGGCACCGACACATCTGTACTCACCGTATGACAACGCGACGTGAGGCGAGTGCTCAGATCAGTGAACCCCAGGAAGGCTGCCAACCCTGATGATATACCAGGCAATGTACTCAGGGCATGTTGTAAAGAACTCTCTGCCATTTTATCAGCACATTCAACCGTCCCTCCCCCTCTGAAATCAGCTGTCATTATTCCAGTTCCCAAAAAATCCTCTTCAAAATGCCACTCAGATTACAGACCTGTGGCTCTCACTTCCCTCATTATGAAGTGTTTTGAGAGACTGTTGCTTAAACATATTCTAGACTGCCTCTCTTCTTCGTTTGATTTGCACCAGTTTGCGTACAGAACTAACAGATCCACGGAGCATGCCATCTTTATTACCCTTCATACAGCACTGGACTATCTGGAACACAGGGACACTTATTTTAGGATACTCTTTGTGGACTACAGCTCCCCTTTCAATGCCATCATTCCAGACATCCTAATAAACAAACTGTTGGCCCTGGGTCTTCCCTCACTCACCTGCAGATGAGTAAATGACTTCCTGACGAACTGCCCACTGACTGTCAGAGTCGACTCTCACCTTTCCTCCACCATCACACTCAGCTCACCACAGGGCTGTGTGCTGAGTCCCCTTCTCTACTCACTATACACCCATGACTGTTCACCAGTTTTTCGCACTAACTCAATCATAAAATTTGCAGATGACACCACCATGATTGGGCTCATCCGCCTACAGGCAGGAGGGGCAGAAACGATCAGAATGGTGTTCAGTGAAAAACCTGGGACTGAACAAACAAAAGAACGTATAATTGACTTCAGGAGACAAAATACAAACCTCCAGCCACTTCTCATCAATGGAGAGCATTTGGAAAGAGAGCAGTCCTTCAAATTCCTTGGCATCCACTTCACTGACCTCTCATGGACCATAAACTCCACAGCAGTTGTCAAAAAGGCCCAGCAGCGCTTACATTTCCTGAGAATACTCAAGAAGAACAACTTGAGTGAAAGATAGCTGGTGACCTTTTACAGAGCCGCCATCAAAACCATCCTGACACACTGCATCTTGGTGTGGTATGCTGGGTGTTCTGTAGCCAACAAAAAGGCTGCCAAGAAAATAATGACTGCAGGAAAAGTCACTGGCTGTCACCTCTTCTTCCTAACAGACATTGGCAATGCTCTCCAGAGAAAACAACATCCTGAAGGACCATTCCCACCCTGCTCACCATCTCTTTGAACTGTTACCTTCTGGTAGACGGTACAGATCCATAAAATGAAGAACATCAAGACTCACAAACGGTTTCTTTCTGTTGGCAGTAATGTGTCTCAAAAGACAATAATTCCCTATGCAGTATACTTTATGTAGTAGTTCACTCATCACTTTAATTTTCATGTATGTGGATGTGTATTCTGTTTTTTTTCTAAGTCTGTGTTTTTATTTTTATTTTTAGCTTACCGGCCCTATGAGCCGATAAGCTATTGTCGTGGTGTGGCGTCTGTCGTCCCTCTCCAGACTTTTTTCTTGGATTTTTGATTTAATCATTTTTGTCTGTTTTATGAGCTTTTGAAATTTTGGCTCCAATGTTAGGACTGAGAAATTTTTCAAAGATTATTTTTTTGGGGAACCCTCCTCCACTTGACAGTCACACAGTGCAGAGAGACAGGAAAGCCGGGAAGAAGAACGGGGGACGACATGCAGCAAACGACCCGAGCCGGACCCGAACCCAGGTCGCCGCGGGAAGGAGACAGCCCCCACGGCACGCGCACCCAGACTAACGAGCCACCGGGGCGCCCCAGGACTGAGAAATTTTTAAAAAATTATTTCTCAAAAACTGCGTGATAAATTTTTTTCTAAATCAGGCAATCAACTTACCTTGGTACCGTCAATGTACAGTGCGAGCGCCATTTTCATTGAATCAACGGAAGTGGGTCTAGTGGGGGCGCTGTACTTTAACATTAAGTCTTATGGAGAATGGGCCAAATTGCCTGTGGAAGCTAAATGGTTGCAGATAGAGATTAAGTTTGTATTACAGACATATAGGAAGTTATATATGACTTATATTTTTGCTGTGTTAAAGTTGACCTCAGATAACCTTGAAAGGTCAAACTTGAGGTCAAATGTTACAATTTTCAAAGGCTTCTAGGCTTGAAAGTATTGAAGATTGGGAACATAAGTGCATTAAACACTTATATGAAGTCATGTATGAACTGACACTTGGTGGCCTTGAACTTGACCCTCAGCGACCTTCGAGGGTCAAACTTCACATAGTGAAATTTCAATTGCTTCTATCACCAAAACTATTACAGATAGAGCTTAGGTTTGTATTGTGGGCATATAGGAAGTCATGTATGAAGTTTCATTTGGTGACGCTGAACTTGACCTATAGTGACCTTGAATGCCCAAACTTCACAATGAAATTTCAATGACTTATATCGGCAAAATGGTTACAGACAGTTTCGGTTTGTATTGGAGATTTATAGGAAGTCATACATGAACTTTCATTTGGTGACCTTGAACTTGACCTTTGGTGCCCTTCGAAGGTCAAACTTCACATAGTGAAATTTCAATGACTTCTATCACCAAAACTATTAGAGATAGAGGTTAGGTTTGTATGTGGGCATATAGGAAGTCATGTATTAAGTTTCATTGGGTGGCCTTGAACTTGACCTTCAGTGACCTTCAATGGCCAAACTAGACAGAGAAATTTCAATGACATATCAGCAAAATCGTTACAGATTGAGTGTAGGTTTGTATTGTAGACGTATAGGAAGTCATGTATGAACTTTCATTTGGTGACATTCATATTGACCTTCGAAGGTCAAACTTGACAAAGAGAAAATTCAATGACTTCTGTCACTGAAAAGGTCACAGATGGAGCCTAGGTTTGTTTTACTGACATAGGAAGTCACATATGAACTTTCATTTGGTGACATTCAACTTGACTGTCAGTGACCTTTGAGGGTCAAACTCGACAGTGAAATTACAATGACTTGTATCACCAAAATGGTCACAGATTGAGCCAAGGTTTGGATAGAGACATTTACGTTGTAGAAAGTCATATATGAAGTCCATTTGCTGACCACAACATTGACATCCTGTGACCTTTAAAGTTCTCAATTGACATATTGAATACATATTGGCATATTTCAATGACTTGTATCACCAAAACTGCTTCAGAGCTTAGGATTGTATTACAGAAGGTCTTATAAATGTATGAGAACTTTTATTTAGTGACCTTGACATTGATTTCCATTAATTCAAATGTCAAACTTCACATGAAATTTTCATAACTTGTATCATCGCTGTAAGACTGCTTGCTGGTAAGCTACAGGACCCTTGGTCCTATTTATTACATTTATGTATGGCACCATATAGGAGCAGCAAACATAATTTAGTTTGTTTGTTAAATTACTATGTCAGTAAAGTCATTCCTTTCCTTCTTCTTATTTTCAACGCACAGATTTCCTTTCTAACCAGTGTAGCATATTGCCTGTTTTTTTTTTTGATGATGCTATATGTTGTTTGAATACATATTGTAGAGCATATTGGTTGCTGTTGCTGACCTCTTGGCTGTGCTGTAGCGCTGTTCGTTGGTGATCATTCTGCTTTGGTTGAGACAGAGAAAGACGTGTGGAGGGACTGAAGCTGAAGATTTACTCTTATGCAAACTGGGTTTTCTGAAAATAATTTGTGTGTTAAAGCTCAAACATTATTAGAGGTTAGACGATTTGCTCCCGAGGTATAACCTTTGTCGCATTAGGGGCAGGGAGAATCTTCCCCCTTTCTTTTTCCCCTTTTTCCCCCTTGTAACAACTCGGTGAGCAAACAGCCAAATTAAGTCGCTAATCTGGTCAAACAAAGGCGACGCGGTTTTTGGGGGTTTTTTTTGTGGGGTTTCAGTCTTCCGGGAGCAAAGTAAGGTAAAGTAAAATAAATTTAAACAATAAATTTAAACGCTAAATAATTGTCTAACTAAGTGAATTGTATGATATACAAAGTAAAACAGAGTTGTTTTCAAGGACTGAACTACTGTCGCCTGGTTTTTCTGTAGCTGATTTAGCTAATGAACTTCAGCAGGCTCTCAACGCCAAGAATATTATCGAATTACATGGCTATCTAACTATAACCCGGCTTGGTTTCATACTTGGTGGCTTGCCTTTCATACAGTTTTCTAGCCAATAAATATTGACATTCACCGGGGTTTTTTAGTCCCCTTCGTTCTTTATCCTGACCGCATTACCGCATTGCCAAGATTGAATATTAACGCGAACCGGGGTTTTTGTCTTTTTCGCATTTTATTATTACCGAAGGGCTCTTCTGATTAAACACATTGCAAATTACGTTATCTTTGTATTTTCCTCAGTTCGCGGTGCCTTGATCAGCTGATTAAAGTTTAACTGCTTGTTTGAGTGCTTAGTAACAAGCTTGTTGGGGGAGATACCGTGTTTATTTCGCTCACATAGTAAATGACTTGTTTATTCGGTCCGTTTTAATTAAAGAGAACCGGGGCTTTACTCTTTTCTCGCTTACCCTTGGTTGTATTTGAGGCTAGCTAGCTAGATGGTTACTGTTTGCATTTTTGGCTGGGGATCTGAGATTTAGTTTTTAGTTAGTAGGGCAGCAGTCACTTGGGTCGTCCATTCGGTTAGGTTGGAATTTAAACGGTAAGGTTTACCGGAGTGCTCCGCCTCCTCCCTCCTCCAGTTTCTCCTAGGCGTTGTAGCTAGTCTGTTTTATCTGGGTTCTCAGCTAAGCCCTGTCATATTTTTAGGTTAGTATATTAATAGTACCGGGACTAGATAAACTCAAGTCGGCTTATTAGGAGTGCTTATTACATATAGAGTTTGTCTTCATTTGGTATTTCATTTCTGTTAACTGAAACTAAGCCCCTGTTAAAAGAGGCTTATTATCCATTTACATAGTTTCCCCATGGTTTCTATTGTGACTGCTGCTTAGGGCTTCTCAGGTTAATAAATTAATAAATTGTGGTTCCTGAGCTTCTGTCTCGCCATAAGTAATTTTTTTTTATCTAGGGTGAGCGAGGTCATTAGGTAGGGGGTTCAAAATGTGGCCAAAACTATGTGACGGTTGCAGGATGATCGCACTTTTGGAAAGAGATTTCCAGGGTGGGTTTGCCTGCTACCAGTGCCAGCTAATTGAGCATCTGGAGACCAAGATCCTTGATCTTCAGGGCCAGTTGGCGGCGCAACATAGTTCACAATCAGTAGAGTTCCTAGAGGAACTAAGTAGTATGTTGTTTAGAGAAATGGTGTGTACGCCAAAGCAGGATGGTGCGGGGACCCCAGAGCAGGCAGGGAGAGAAAGTTGGGTGACTGTAGGACGTCAGCGCAGGAAAGGGCGTGCACACCATACAGCGACAGCTCCTCCAGTGGTTGAGGTGTCCAACCGATTCCGGCCCTTGCAGGAACTCGAATTGGCCCCTGACCCTGAGAGTGGGGGGACTGATGAGCATCAGGGCACCCTGTTGGCCTCGACCCCTCAGAAAAGAGAGTTAGTGATAATGGGGGACTCAATACTTAGAGGAATAGACAGTTTAGTCTGTTCGCGCGACAAGGAGTCTCGTACGGTGTGTTGCCTGCCTGGTGCCCAGGTAGGAGACCTCCTGGAGCGTGCGGACAAGCTCCTGGCCAGAGCGGGGAGGGATCCAGTTGTCATGGTCTATGTTGGGACAAATGACATAGGTAAGGGTAGGTTTGAGGTTCTGCAAGGCAAATTCGTGGAATTAGCTGAAAAGCTTAGAAGCAGATCCTCCACGGTAGTTTTCTCCGGGATTCTACCAGTACCACGCGCAAGCAGAGGGAAGCAGAATTTTATCTGGAGGTTTATCACGTGGCTACGAACCTGGTGTAGGAAAGAGGCGTATAGGTTTATGGGGCACTGAAACTACTTCTAAGACAGGGGTGACCTGTTCAAGCCGGATGGGCTACACCTGAACCGGAGGGGTACCTTTGCACTGGGTCAGCGTATGTTGAGGGTAGCACAGAGTTATTTAAACTAGGGACTTGGGGGGCAGGGAGGTTAGAGAGTGTTATACAGAGGGAAATGCAGACTGCCCTGATGGAAGCTGACAGCGTTACATGCACTATTGATGATATATATATATTTTTTCAAAGATTATTTTTTTGGGAATTTTTCCTTTATTTGACAGTTATACAGTGTAGAGAGACAGGAAAGTTGGGGAAAAGAATGGGGAAGACTTGCAGCAAATGACCTGAGCCAGAATCGAACCCAGGTCGCTGCGGGAAAGACACAGCCTTTATGGTACGCGTGCTTAGACCGATGAGCCACCGGGGTGCCCCGATGATATATTTTTAAAGCAACAAAGCGTAGTGAGGGGCTTGGAGCAGCGGGCACATGGGAAATCGAAGGGGAAGAGCATTCGTGATAACCTGAAATGTTTTTAGCTAACTGCAAGAAGCATAAAAAATAAATTTCCAGAACTTGAGGCCGTTATGATTAGTGAGAGCTATGACATAGTTGGGATTACAGAGACATGGCCTAGTGAAGAGGATGGAGATGAATATAATATAGAAGGTTATAAGCTCTTTAGGAAGGATAGATGCAATAGGCGAGGAGGGGGTGTAGCACTCTATGTGAACGAAAACATAAATGTGCAGGAAATTGCTGAAATTGAACACTCCTTGCCCTGTGAAGTATCTGGGTCAGGCTCATTGGGAAACACGAGACTGGTTTAAACATAGGAGTATGCTATCGAACGCCAGCTTTGGACAGTATTGTCAATGAAATGCTCTTTAAGAGGATTACGCAAGCCTGTAGAGGAGGAGGGACTATTATTATGGGAGACTTCAATTATCCTGGTATCGATTGGGAACTGGTGAAAGGACAGGGTAGGGGGGAGGAAGAATGTTAGAAATGATAATTTTTTGGTGCAGTATGTTAATAAATCTACAAGAGAGAAGGCAATTTTAGACTTAGTGCTCTGTAATGACTCAGATAGAATTAGCAATGTTGAGGTACTGGAGCCACTTGGGACAAGTGATCACTCTACTGTTAATTTTGATAACATAACATAACATAACATAACATGAATGGCGAGAACAGGCCGTTCAGCCAAACTAGGCTCGCCAGTTTCTTTATATAATCGTGAATATATCACTTCAGATACTCAATGACTCAATGGTATCTAGCTTTAAGTCAAGCCTGCTCTTGAAAACTCCCAAGGTCTCTGCCTCAACAATGTGGTCAGGCAAGCTGTTCCACACCGAAATTACTCTTTGGGTGAAGAAATATTTCCGAATGTCAGTGCTAAATTTACCTTTGGTCAGCTTCCATTTGCGACCCTGAGTTCTACTAACAACACTTCGTTGAAGGAATCCTACATAATTCACTTTGTTAATCCCTTTAACATATTTAAAGACCTCAATCAGATTACCCCTGAGTCTCCTTTTCCTAAGACTAAAGAGATTAAGGATCTTCAGCCTTTTCTTATAGCTTTCATCTTTAATACCCGGAATTAGCTTTGTGGCTCTTCTCTGAACTTTCTCTAAAGCCTCTATGTCTTTCTTAAAGTATGGTCCCCAGAACTGTACACAATACTCTAGATGTGGTCTGACGAATGTGTTGTACAAAAGAAGCATCACCTCCTTGGATTTGAACTCAATACTTTTGGCAATGTATCCCAGCATCCGATTAGCTTTTTTAACTGCTTCGGCACAATGGCTAGAGCCTGTGAGGGTTTGGTCAACAATCACTCCCAGATCTTTCTCTTGATTAGGACATTCAAGTTTAAAACCTCCCATGAAGTAATCCCATCTAATGTTTTTATTACCTACATGTACAACTTTACATTTCGCTACATTAAATTTCATTTGCCACATTTCTGCCCAATTCTGGATTCTATCCAAATCATCCTGAATCACTTTAGTGGACTCTAAACTATTTGCCAAACCTCCCAATTTAGTATCATCTGCAAATTTAACTAATCTGCTCTCAATATTCCTATCAAGGTCATTAATGTAGATGAGGAACAGCAGGGGTCCCAACACTGATCCCTGGGGGACGCCACTCCCCACCATACCTAGCTCAGATGAGATACCACTGACCACCACTCTTTGTGTTCTGTCCTGCAACCAGTTTTGAATCCACTTCAGAATACCTCCTGTCACTCCAATGGAGCTCATTTTAAAAATTAGTCTCTTATGCGGTACTGTGTCAAATGCTTTCTGAAAATCCAAATATATGATGTCATAAGCCCTGCTCTTGTCTTGGTGGCCTCTTCAAAAAATTCCGAAAGGTTTGTCAGGCATGACCTTCCTTTACGGAAACCATGTTGGCTATCCCTCAAGATATTGTTATGTTCAAGAAATAAGTCCAGCTCATCTTTTATGATAGATTCCAATATTTTGCACGCAATGCGAGTTAAACTGACTGGCCTGTAATTACCTGGCTCAGTATGGTCCCCTTTCTTATATATTGGTATTATATTGCCCTGTTTCCAATCATTTCGTATTTCTCTAGTTTCTAAAGACCGTCTAAAGATGGCGGATAGCGGCTTAAAGATGATCTCACTAACTTCCCTGAGCACTCTAGGATATAAGCCATCAGGACCTGCCGCCTTATCTGCCTTTAGTTTATGCAACTTGTCTAATACTACGTTATCCCTAACCTCAATTTCCGCTAAATAATCTTGAGCATTGGACATGCCCTCTGGCCGAATAAAGACCCGCTCTAAGGTAAAATTCTCAACAAAGTAACCGTTTAAGGTGTTCGCAATATCCTTGTTATCATATAACAGCGATCCATTTTTATTCTTTATGTACTTAACCTGCTCTTTGACTTTCCTTTTTCTGCTACAGTACTGAAAGAAGCGCTTAGGGTTAGTTTTTGCCCCGTCTGCAATTTGTCTTTCATACAGTCTCCGAGCATTCCTCAGCTCTTTTTTGACCATAGCCTGCATTTTACAGTATTCAGTCTTAGTATTCTAATTGTTATCCTTTATGTACATCTTATAAAGATTCCTCTTTTCCCTCAAGCTCCTCAAATAGCTGTGGTCATCCACTGCGGATTCTGCTTTTTCAGCTTACTTTTGGACACCTTTGGAATGAATTTGAATTGTGAATCAAGTAAAACCCCCTTAAATCTTTCCCACATCTTATTTACAGACTCACAGTCCAGCAGTGTCTCCCATTTTATTTCACTTAGATATGAGCACATCCTGTCAAAGTTTACTCGCCTAAAATTGAAATTTTTTGTTTTTGGAGACACCTTTTTAACTTGCCATGAAACCTCAAAATTAACAGTAGAGTGATCACTTGTCCCAAGTGGCTCCCGTACCTCAACATTGCTAATTCTATCTGGGTCATTACAGAGCACTAAGTCTAAAATTGCCTTCTCTCGTAGGTTTATTAACATACTGCACCTAAAAATTATCATTTATGACATCTAGAAATTCTTCCTCCCCCTTACCCTGTCCTTTCACCATTTCCCAATCAATACCAGGATAATTTAAGTCTCCCATAATAATAGTCCCCACTCCTCTACAAGCTTGCGTAATCCTCTTAAAGAGCATTTCATTGACTGTACTGTCCAAAGCTGGTGGTCGATAGCATACACCTATGTTTAAACCAGTCTCGTGTTTGCCAGTGAGCCTGACCCAGATATCTTCGCAGGGCAAGGAATGTTCAATTTCAGGAATTTCCTGCACATTTATGTTTTCGTTCACATAGAGTGCTACACCCCCTCCTCGCCTATTGCATCTGTCCTTCCTAAAGAGCTTATAACCTTCTCCATTATATTCATCTCCATCCTCTTCACTAAGCCATGTCTCTGTAATCCCAATTATGTTGTAGCCTTCACTAATCATAACGGCCTCAAGTTTATTTATTTTTAATGCTTCTTGCATTTAGATAAAAACATTTCAGGTTATTACGAACGCTCTTCCCCTTTGATTTTCCATGTGCCCGCTGCTCAAAGCCCCTCACCACGCTTTTTTGCTTTAAAAATATATCATCAATAGTGCATGTAACGCTGTCAGCTTCCATCAGGGCAGTCTGCATTTCCCTGTGTGTAACACTCTCTAACCTCCCTGCCCCCCAAGTCCCTAGTTTAAATAACTCTCTGCTACCCTCAACATACGCTGACCCAGTGCAAAGGTACCCCTCCGGTTCAGGTGTAGCCCATCTGGCTTGAACAGGTCACCCCTGTCCCAGAAGTAGTTCCAGTGCCCCATAAACCTATACCCCTCTTTCCTACACCAGGTTCGTAGCCACGTGTTAAACCTCCAGATAAAATTCTGCTTCCCTCTGCTTGCCGTGGTACCGGTAGAATCCGGAGAACACTACCGTGGAGGATCTGCTCCTAAGCTTTTCAGCTAATTCAACAAATTTGCTTTGCAGAACCTCAAACCTACCCTTACCTATGTCATTTGTCCCAACATGGACCATGACAACTGGATCCCTCCCCGCTCTGGCCAGGAGCTTGTCCGCATGTATTCTGAAGTGTATTCAAAACTGGTTAAAGGACAGAACACAAAGAGTGGTGTTCAGTGGTATCTCATCTAACCTAGGTATGGTGGGGAGTGGCATCCCCCAGGGATCGGTGTTGGGACCCCTGCTGTTCTTCATCTACATTAATGATCTTGATAAAAATATTGAGAGTAAATTAGTTAAATTTGCAGATGATACTAAATTGGGAGGTTTGGCAAATAGTTTAGAGTCCACTAAAGTGCTTCAGGATGATTTGGATAGAATCCAGAATTGGGCAGAAACGTGGCAAATGAAATTTAATGTAGCGAAATGTAAAGTTATACATGTAGGTAATAAAAACATTAGAAGGGATTACCTCATGGGAGGTTTAAAACTGGAATGTGCTCCACACAAAAAAGATCTGGGAGTGATTGTTGACCAAACCCTCACAGGCTCTACTACAGGAACTCTCTCACAGGAACTACGTGGCAAGATGGCGCCAGTGTGTTTGTCGGCTTGCCGTCAGCTCCGTAAGTTCCTACCTGTCCGATGTGTGCTGTGTCTGTTTATGTTGGCATTCTTGCTTTGCTGGCATTGCTCTGCTGCCGCTACACGGACTTATGATCATCAGATTCTGCAACATCTCAGAAACGCACTGGTGACCCATACTAGTGGGTCCCCTGTTCCATACGCCAGATGTCACCCCACCCTGGAGTGCGTTGTGATGTACTGATCTATTTGTTGTTGTGTGTAAGGTAGTTTTTTTTTTTTTTTTGTGTGTGTGCATGTGTTGGGGGAGATGGGGGGGTTCAGATGAATGGGTCTATTTATAGCTGTGTGATAGGTATTTTTTTCTTTTTTTTGTGTGTACGTGCATGTGTTGGGGGGGGTGGGGGGGGTCGAGATGAACTGATCTATTTGTAGTTGTGTGAAGCTAGTTTTTTTTTTTTGTGTGTGTGAATGTGTGTATGCATGTGTGGCAATGCCGATCCCCTATTACACTAGTATTATATTTTGTGTAAATATTGGGGACCTACAGATTTTTAAAAGTCTTGGCCTTGTCCAGGATCATTCTCTGTTTTGTATTGTATTGTGAGATTGTTTCATTTTTTTTTATTGAAAATGATTCGAAATAAACTATCTATCTATCTTCGGCTACCTTGCTGCGTCTCTCACCGGAGTAAGCGTCGCAGGCGCCGAGGAAAACGCGGAGGCGTCCGGGTGGCGATCAGGAGTAGAGCGAGTGTTTCTCTCGCACAGCGAGGGCCCTGCCAGCTCTCTGCAGCCCATCTAGCGCGGAAAGATCTCTTTCTGGCTCGACGTTCGTGGGATCCAAGGTACTCCTGCCACGTATCCATTACTCCGCATCGACCCAAAATGTCTGTCAGCTCTGTTCGTCCGAGGCTGCGGATCCGTAGCGATGGGGTGAATTCCCTGAATATCCGCCCTTTGGAATACTCCCGTTGCCCCCAGGCTGCAATTAACTCCTCTGCAAAAGTCGCCCTGGTCAACAGCAGGTCTGTGTCCAACAAAACTTTCGTTTTAAATGACTTTTTCTCTCGAAATAATCTGGATTTCCTGTTTTTAACCGAGACTTGGATTGGTGCTGGAGTTAGCCAGTCTTTTGTTTTTGGAGAACTTTGCCCTACTTACTGCTCGTTCATTAGCACGCCAAGGTGCGTTGGAAGAGGAGGCGGAGTAGCTCTCGTGTTTAGGAATACATTTAAATTACGGACACTCTCTGTGGGGAGCTTTTCCACTTTCGAACTGCAGTGTGTAATTGTAGAATCTGCTATGTCCCCACTGGTTTGTGTACTGATCTATAGGCCCCCTAAGCCTGACAAAGACTTCATAACAGAATTCTCTGACTTTCTCTCCCATTTTGTGTCATTGCACAATCGTCTTCTTATACTTGGTGACTTTAATATCCATGTGTGCTGTCCAGACAGACCTATGGTCAACGAATTCTGTGGTGTAATAGATGCCTTTGGCCTTACTCAACATATAAATGAAGCTACTCATACTCTGGGACATACACTTGACCTTATTCTATCTTATGGTTTTTCTGTTGATAATATTGTGATTGAGGATGCCACTCTCTCTGATCATGAGCCAATTATATTTGATATCACCCTCTCTAATCCTCTGCGAACTGCCAGAGCTCCTGGTCGTTACTCTCGCCATATAAACTCTCTTTCTGCAGCTCAGTTTTCTGATAGCTTTCTCCGTAAAACTGTTGCATCTACCATTGCAACAGCGGCATCATCCTCTTTTAGCCCGGATTAATTAGTCAGTCTTTTCCACTCTTCTTGCTCTTCCATACTTAACTCTGTAGCTCCTCTAATATACACCCGTCCCAAGCTAAAATCTCAATATTGGTTGGATGAGGCCACCCGCTCTCTCAGGCAGGCCTGTCGTAAAGCCGAAAGGAAATGGAAAAAGGATCACCTCAATGTCTCCTTTTAAATTTTCAAAACTGCATTAGTTTCCTTCCAGGCAGCAGCAAAAAAAGCCAGGGCAAAGCACCTCTCAGATTTGATCAGCAAACACTCAAATAGACCCAACATTTTATTTAGCACCATTAACTCTGTTATCAACCCTTCTAACTCCCCAGTTGCTGATGCATCTACTGAAACCTGCGAGAAATTCCTCAAGTTTTTTTTACGAATAAAACTGAGAACATCAGATCATTGTTTACCCCTTCCTCATCTCCCACTTTACCTGATTATTCAGGTGCACCAGCTATTTTTAACCAATTTCAGCCCATTTCTCTCATTGAATTGCGGGAATTAGTATTGCATATGAAACCTACTACATCCCCCCATGATGCCATACCCTCCTCTATCATAAAGGATGTTTTTGATGCAGTTGGCCTCTCTATTTAAGTAATTCTAAACTCATGCCTCTCATCCGGCACTGTCCCTACATGTTTTAAGCATGCGGTTGTCCAACCCTTGCTTAAAAAACATAACCTCGATGCCAAATGCCAAAAAAATTACCGCCCCCATCTCTAAGCTTCCTTTTATCTCTAAAATTCTAGAAAAAGCTGTTCTTTCACAGTTGATTCCCTTTCTGACCACCTTCAATACACTGGAACCTTTTCAATCAGGTTTTCAACCCTTGCATAGCACTGAAACAGCCCTGCTTAAGGTTATTAATGATCTGCTCCTCACGTTGGATTCTGGTGAAAATGCAATTTTGATTTTACTTGACCTTAGTTCCGCCTTTGACACCGTAGACCACAACATCCTCCTCACTCGCCTTGACCAGCATGTGGGCATTAGGGAGACTGCACTACTTTGGTTCAGCTCTTACCTTAAACACAGGACTTTCTCTGTTTCTATGGGTCAGTTCTCTTGATCATCTGCCCCTGTCTCTTATGGGGTCCCTCAGGGGTCCATCCTGGGTCCCATGCTCTTCAGCCTGTATATGCTCCCATTGGGTGACATTAAAGAGAGCATAACATCTCTTTTCACCTCTATACCGATGATTCTCAGCTGTACTTGCCTCTAAAATCTAAGGACTCCATTCAATCTCTCCTAGTCTGTCTTGAAGACATCAGAAACTGGATGGCTAACAACTTCCTTCAGCTAAATGGTGACAAGACAGAAGTCATCATTTTTGGTCCCCCCAAGGCAGGTTGTACTGTACTGAATAATTTAGGTCACCTCACCCCATTTGTCAAACCTCACGCCAGAAACCTGGGTGTCATTCTCGACTCAAAACTTTGTCTTGACAAACAGATTAGCACTGTAGTCAAAAATAGTTTCTACCAGCTTAGAGTGATCTCCCGCCTCAAATCCCCCCTATCTCACAACGACCTTGAGTGTTAGGAAGAGGTCAGGGGGGACACCAGATGCAGGATCCAAAGTGTTTATTAAAACACAAAACACTAGGAGAAAATGGGCACACAGGCCAGAAACAAAACACCGTGCACATGCACTGAACGATTGGGAAAACTAAGGTACACTGCCAAAGGCAGGGGGAAACAGAAATACTCACTCCAAGAGTGGATAAACTAGAAAAACAAAAACTGAACCTAACTACCCTGACGGAAACACTGGGAGACATAAACAAGGGGCAGACAAGACGTGGGCGCAGCAAAATACATGACTCGGGAATCATACAAGGAAATACTCGGAAGGCACAAGGAGCTGAGATTTCACAGTGCAGAGCAGAGTCTAGCAAAGTTCTGTCTGATGTCTCCTCCCATCTCTGCCACATATATAGTCACGAGAGGAGGCGGGGACTCGGAACGCAATCTCCACTGGAACAGAAACACATGGGATTAATAAACAAATTAACGAGGACCGGGTAATCCATAATGACTCGAGACAAGACGCTGAGACCATCAATCATACTAGACAGTTTAGATTAAGGTAATCTAAGCGTGACGAGTAAAAAGCACCACGAGAGAAGCAAAGGAAAGCACAGCTTTAAACGCAGTTAATCAGGGAAAGCTTAGGCAGGAATTACAAAATCTAGAAAGCGCTTACTTTTCGCTAATGAGTTAATAAAGGTTAATACTACGTGACGAAATATTTACAATCACCCTCAAATAAGTACTAGTTAGTACGGTTAGTAATTATCCTATCAGAGAACGCATTCACTCAGTTTAGCGAGACCCTGAATTAAGCACAGGTGGAAACAATGAATGAAATACCACAGCCGAAACCGAAAGAGGAAACGTGATTGGACAACGAGGCGCAGGCATGCTGAAGGCTGTCACGCGACATCACTGGAGATTGGCAGAGAGGGAATCGATCATCAGACGGCAGAATGAAAGCTGAAAAATAAAACGAAAGTAAGGCACGGGAGAAAAAGCACAAGCACAATGACAAAACAGCACACATGAGGCAGAACCATAACATTGAGATAGTTATCCATGCCTTTATTACATCGCGGCTGGATTATTGCATTTCCCTCTACCTCGGCCTCCCTCAATCCTCACTCAGATGTTTGCATCTGGTCCAAAATGCAGCTGCGCGTCTTTAACTGGCACCAGGAGGCGTGAGCACATCACCCCCATTCTGGCTTCCTTGCACTGGCTCCCAGTTTTTTTTAGAATCCAGTTCAAGGTTTTATTATTTGTTTTTAAGGCACTTAATGGGCTGGCCCCAGCCTACATCACTGACCTTGTACAGCCCAAAGGTCCCTCAGATCCTCTAGCAAAGGACCTCTGCATGTGCCATGCTCACGGCTCAAGCAGAGAGGTGACAGAGCCTTTGCCGTCGCTGCTTCACGTTTGTGGAACCAGCTCCCCCTGGACATTAGATCTGCCCCCTCCATTTCTGCTTTCAAATCCAGGCTAAAAACCCACCTTTACTCCCTGGCCTTCCTCGCTCCCTAACCATTTACCTTCTATTCATGTCTGTGTGGTGTGCCCTGATATTGAAGGCTCCCTTTTTTTTTTTCTTTTTTTTTGTTTTTGACATTTTGATGTAATTGTATGATTGCATTGTATTATATTTTGTTATTTGTCCTCTCATTTAATGACATTGTACAGCACTTTGGTCAGTGTATGCTGTGTGTAAATGTGCTCTATGAATTAAACTTACTTACTTACTTACTCTAGCCATTGTGCCGTAGCAGTTAAAAAAGACAATCGGGTGCTGGGATACATTGCCAAAAGTATTGAGTACAAATCCGAGGTGGTGATGCTTCTTTTGTACAACACATTCATCAGACCACATCTAGAGTATTGTGTACAGTTCTGGGGACCATACTTTAAGAAAGACATAGAGGCTCTAGAAAAAGTTCAGAGAAGAGCCACTAAGCTAATTCCGGGTATAAAAGATGAAAGCTATGAGAAGAGGCTGAAGATCCTTAATCTCTTTAGTCTTAGGAAAAGGAGACTCAGGGGTGATCTGATTGAGGTCTTTAAATATGTTAAAGGGATTAACAAAGTGAATTATGGAGGATTACTTTGACCAAGTGTTGTTTGTAGAACTCGGGGTCACAAATGGAAGTTGACCAAAGGTAAATTTAGCACTGATATTCGGAAATATTTCTTCACCCAAAGAGTAATTTCGATGTGGAATAGCTTGCCTGACCATATTGTTGAGGCAGAGACCTTGGGAGTTTTCAAGAGCAGGCTTGACTTAAAGCTAGATGCCATTGAGTCATTGAGTATCTGAAGTGATATATTCACAATAGTATAAAGAAACTGGCGAGCCTAGTTGGGCTGAACGGCCTGTTCTCGCCATTCATGTTATGTTATGTTATGTTATGTTATGTTATATGGTATATTTCAGATATTACAGTTAGTGAGTTATATTTGCACCTTATAGGGCAAGGAAAGTGATTAGAAGTTTGCCATTTGCTTGTGTGCTAGGTGAATACTAGCAGGTCTGTTAAATGGGGCTGATACATGAGCATGAGGTCCTCTACTGTCCGTATAAAGTGAAAAGGCCACTGAGGGAAGAAGGTACTGCATGCTTTGCTGCAGCAAGGAGAAGCTGAACAAGATGTTGCGCAAGTGTTGCGCTTGTGATGTCCTCCTCTGCATTGTGGCAGATCGCATCTGTTTTACTGAGTGGCATGACGTACAGAGGAGTGTGGCACTGCAAGGCTGAGCATACAGCCTGGTGTTCCTTGTAAATTATGACTTTTTTCATTTTGCATGCCGCCTTTAGTCCAACCTGTTGTTCACATCATAGGAGGTGGAAACAGCACATTGTTTCCTTGCAGGGTTAACATTCTGGTGGTAAAATAAGCTATATTTTAATGATTATGTGTTCTAGCTAATGAGGCCCTGGAGAAAAATGGACGAATTTCAATCCTTTATAATATTGGAAAAAGCTTTTTTGGGGTTCAGGAGTTTTTGGAGACCACTGACATCCACCTCTGCCAACATGGATGGACTCATGCTAATTCCCACTTGAACATCATTAATTCATTCTGTGCTTCATGAGTGAACAGTTGATTTGTCGTAAAAATATGATTGTTTTATGATTTGACAGTACACATTTTACAGAGCCACTTTGGAAATGTATTGTTTTACCGACAAACCATTTTTCAATTTTCAGTTTTTTTTTTTGCAATTTCAATGCTAAATTTTCATTAAAAATATTTCATTTTGGCAGCCGTAATTCAGAACTAAAATGAAGAAAACAAACCGAAATAAGTTGGTATTCTGACAGCTACAAGTGTCTTGTTTCATGTAAGTTATGTTCCCACTCTTTATATGTTCCCACTCTTTATGATTCTCAAATCTTAAATTACAAAGCCTTAAATGAGGGTACGCATAAATTCCTAGATTTGGCTTCTGCGTAAAGACATTAAACATAGCACAATGTCATAGCCTTGTTATATGAACCTAAATGCTAACAATGCCATTTCTAAAATCCATTACCACAGGCTCTTTACCAAACATGTTACCAAAGCACAGTCAGCGTATTTTATCATGTTTCATTAAAAAAAAGAAATTAAAAAAGATTAGCATATCTAGCCACTGAAGAGAGAAAAATAATGTGGGAAAGATATGGCCATATACCATAATCATTACTTCCTAAATTGATGATTTATTAGACATATAAGTAATAAACAAATGAACATGTAAATAAATGTGACAAGATTGAGATATAATATCGTTTGTCTTTTGATTATAGTTTTGAAATTTTAACCCTGGAAACAAGAGGGGTTGTTGAGTTTCTTCTATTGCACATTCACTCATGACTCAGCATGGTAGCAAAACCATGCCATATCTAAAAACTAAATAAAAATATTATTCAACTCTAGGGCCTGATTCCAAAACCCAAAAAATTTGAAATTAACTGAGAGGAGGATTAATGCCCCTGAATTACCGTTTATTTTGCTGTACTGTTTCAAATGTGTTACATATGACAAAAAAAAAAAACCCCTAAATGAAGTGATGTCTCATCATCTGTTATTCATCTTCAGAAGCCTCTGTCCAAGCCAAGAAACAGCATGGGCATGAAATTGTGGCTGAAGTGTAGGAGCTGAGCTCCACAGTGCTCATATATATAAATCCACTGAATGAGCTCCAGAGGCAGTGCCAGTATTGCAATTCGTGCTCACTGGGATATTGAAAAGCCTGGAAACACAGTTTAGAATAACTTTGTTATCACGCATAAATTGTGACAAATGGAGTTTTTTAAATCTCTTTTTCTACATATCTGCAACTGCAACCATATTACTTTGTATTTTGCAATGGGAAATAAGTACACTGCTTTATTGCAGTTTCTGTATGCTGCTGCTAATTCTACTACTATTACTACTACTAATAATAATTGCCTCTTACAGCTTCACGATCTTGCCATTGGAAAACAAATATTTCAGCAGCAGAACCATATGCAACAGACAACAGTGAAATGGCTGGTTCCTAGACTTGTATACTACACTCAGGAGCTTTGCAGAGATGATGTCTGAATATGCGTGCTCCAATTTACTATTTGTCCTAAGCAAAGCATCCCAATACAATAAACAATGGAATTAAATTGGTGTTACATAATAGAAACATTGGAGCCAGAGAGCTAATTGGACCAATCAGTCTATCAGCATGCCGACCACATTCCAGTACTGCCAGTTACAGCACATCACACTAGAATGAGGGCCGGCTTACATAAACCGCTCATCTCCAAAGGACAGGCAGTACTGGCAAGCCTATGCTCACTGAACTCATTTCTCATATTCATCCACATTGCTGAATCAGATGAGGACATTCTTGAGACAGTCATCTAAGCCCCCATAGGCTTGTTGATCTTAAAATGAGGTGTGGTCAGGCACATTGTTGGCGCAGTGCTATCTCGTAGCAGTGGAAAGCCATTGAGTGGTTGGCAAACAAAAACCTAGTTTAAAATAAATTGTTGGTAGTTATTTTTAGGGCGCATAATTGAAGATCCTTTCAGGGAAAATCATGTTTTTAACCTTATTAATATACCTGTATTGTGTGTTTTATATGCTACGAGACATATCAGGAGTGGAATAAGCAATAAACCCCATGGCTGAGCATTTCCACAAAAATAAAACAAAAATAAAAACAAAGTTATTGGTGGTTTAATCAATGCCAGGGGGATCTTTAAAATATTAATGTGCCTGCATAGGTGGATGCACAATGTGTCTGTCTACACTATTATTTATTGATATTCGTGGAGAATACAATGATCAGGTTTCCATGCTTGTTGCAGTTTGACCAGGGGTCTCAAACTGGTCCATAAAAGGGCTGAAGGGTGACAGGTTTTCATTCCAAGCGGGCAGAAGCACTCCTGATTCAACTAATCAACTGTGCCGGCTGAAATCAATTGATTAAATTAGTTGTATCAGGTGTGCCTCTGCTCAGTTGGATTGAAAACCTATAGCCCTTGGCACTTTTTACAGATGAGTTTGGGACAGGCTTTCAGGGGCTACACCCATGGGGTCGTGGCCAACCGGACTGTCTAGCTGTTATATCTTTATTACCTGTCCCGACTGCATCCTCAGTAGCTTTGCTTGCTATTGCATAAATGAATGGGCAGATAGGTGCAGTAGTGGGTAGGTAATATACAACCCCAATTCCGAAATAGTTGGGACGAAGTGTAACTTGTGAATAAAATCAAAATGCAATGACTTTCAGATCACATGAGCCAATATGTTATTTACAATAGAACATAGATAACATTTTAAAGTTGAAACTGAGACATTTTACATTTTTATCCACAAAATGAGCTTGGCTATAAAAGGGATGTCTTAGAGAGGCTGAGTCTCTCAGAAGTAAAGATGGCCAGAGGCTCTCCAACCTGTGAAGGCTTGCATCAAAAAAAATTTTGGAATGCTTTAAAAACAATAATCCTCAACGTCAAATTGCTAAGGCTTTGAAGGTCTCATCATCGACAGTGCATAACATCATCAAAAGATTCAGAGAAACTGGAAAAATCTCTGTGCGTAAGGTACAAGGCCGAAGACCTTTACTGGATGCCTGTGATCTTCGGGCCCTCAGACGCCACTGCATCACTCACCGGCATGATTCTGTCATTGACATTACTAAATGGGCCCAGGTATACTTCAAGTAACTACTGTCTGTAAACACAGTCCACCGTGCCATCCACAGATGCCACCTAAAACTCTATCGTGCAAAAAGGGAGCCATTGTTGAGCATGATCCAGAAGCGCCGCTGTGTTCTGTGGGCCAAGGCTCATTTAAAATGGACTGTAGCAAAGTGGCAAAGTGTCCTGTGGTCAGAGGAGTCCAAATTTGACATTCTTGTTAGAAATCATGGGCGTCGTGTCCTCCGGGCTAAATAGGAGAAAGACCACCCCTCCTGTTATCAGCATTCAGTTCAAAAGCCAGCATCTCTGATGGTATGGGGATGTATTAGTGCATATGGTGTGGGGTCACTTGAATGTTTTAAAAAGCACCATGAATGCTGAAAGGTATTTAAAAGTTTTAGAGCAACATATGCTCCCCTCCAGAGGACATCTATTCCAGGGAAGGCCTTGTGTATTTCAGCAGGACAATGTAAAACCACATACTATAGCTATTACAACAGCATGGCTTCGTAGTAGAAGTGTCCGTGTGCTGAACTGGCCTGCCTGCAGTCCTGATCTTTCACCGCTTGAGAACATTACATAGTACATAATTAATGTACATAATTAAACGAAAAGTCCGTCAAAGGAGACCCAAAACTCTCCAGCAGCTGTAAGCCTGAATTAAACAAGAGTGGGATCAAATTCCAACGGCTAAACTCAAGAAACTTGTCTCCACAATGCCCAGACGCCTCCACTCAGTGTTAAAAAGAAGAGGGGATGCTACACCATGGTAAACAGGCCCCTGTCCCAACTTTTTTGAGACCTGTAGCAGCCATCAAATTTGAAATGAGCTCATTTTGTGGATAAAATTGTAAAATTTCTCAGTTTCAACATTTGCTATGTTATCTCTGTTCTACTTTGAATAAAATACTGGCTGATGTGATTTGAAAGTCATTGCGTTTTGATTTTATATACAATTTACACTTTGTCCCAACTATCTCGGAATTGGGGTTGTAGATATAATAAAGCAAAAACAAGTCGCCGTTTTTGGATTAATTTCCATGCCGTTAGCTGATCTGAAGAGGAAAACAGGTCAAGCTCTTGGACTTCCATTTTTTTTCTTCAGTTGAAAGATGGAAAAACAAAAGAAAGCATTGTACATTTGTTTGACCTGTTAAGTTGAACAAAGCTTTTGGATGGAGGGTATAAGGACCACTTTGTGCACAAATAGAACCATTTGCCCTGCAGAGACGCATTCTACTATTTTTCAAATCCGGTGGTATAATAGGAATTCACCAAGGTCCAAATGCACCTGGCTTTAAAAAGGAATGGGAGATGACACTGGATTATTTCATGTTATGCCCAAAACACACCAATGGTTAATTACACACCTCATTTTTTGCTCAGATTACCCGTCTTTAAAAAAGGAAATGTGGACTTAAACACGCCATAAACACGCTTGGTGCGCTTCAGACTGTGCTAATTAAAATAAAGCCCATTGTGTATCTGCCCTTATAAGGCTTTTCTTTCCATGGCTGCCTGCTTCTTTGTGCCCATCCTGCTACACTGGGGGAGACAGGGGGCACGGAGCAAGGCACGAAGACCCTGCTGAGAATGTTGGTAGAGGGCAATGTTGGCCAACAGCTTAGTAACTCACTGGCGCCCTCACTTATGAGGTACCGTTTAGGCCATAATTCAAACTTTACCTCTCACATTCATTGTTATTACCTCTCACATTCACTGTTTTTACCTCTCACATACACTGTTTCTTCCTCTCACATTCACTGTTTTACCTCTCACATACACTGTTTTACCTCTCACATGCACTGTTTCTTCCTCTCATATTCACTGTTTTACCTCTCACATAGTTTTTACCTCTCACATTCACTGCTTTTACCTCTCACATACATTGTTTGTTCCTCTGACATTCACTGTTTTACCTCTCACATACACAGTTTTTACCTCATATTCACTGTTTTGACCTCTCACATACAGTTTTTACCTCTCAGATTCACTGTTTTTACTGCTCACATTTTCTGTCTTTACCTCTCACATTCTCCATTTTTTCCTCTCACATTCACTGTTTGTACCACTCACATACATTGTTTTTACCTCTCACACACACTAAAAATACCTCTAAAAACTGTTGAAACGGAAGGTGATTTGTTGGAAACGGAAGGTGGTTTGGTGGAAATGGGAGGCCACTGAATGGGACAAAAGTATATCCTAATAATGAACTTCTAAGGTATGGTTCAGCAAACGCCATTTTTCTCGCCTTAATGTGAAATATTATGTGGGCAGTGCTGGGTCATTCTACACACAACCAACAATTTGGCTAGGGTACTTAACAAAAATTAAGATTTAGTCTAGACAATTGATTTCAAAGTATTTTATTGCTAACATATCAAGGGTCAACCAGACAGAGTATGCAAGCTTAATCAAGTTCATAATATATAATATTTATTACAACAGGACAGATAAATTTGACAGAAAGTCACTTCTGTTACTGGACAAATACTCCCTTTATGCTATAATATTATCATCAAATATTATACACCTTAACTCCTTCATGTGTCCTAAAAGTACAAAAGTAATTCAAATAAAATATACCAATTTGTTTTGAAGTGGTAACATTCAGAACAAAAAATTATACTGTTCACTAAACTCAATTGTTCCTTGAGATTCAGAAAATATGTCATAATGTAACAATCTGACCTTTAAATTTTACCACCTGCCCAGAAAACTGTTGCTTCCAGTGGTCTTAATTATAGAAAAATAGTCATCATATGACAAATATTCAGTGTACCTTCATAATGGTCTCATTGGGTAGAGTAACAGAAATTACATGTACGTAACAGAAGATACCAGTGGTAACAGAAGATGCAGTAACATCTTCTAAGAGGGTATTTCTAAGAAATGGAGGAGTAATCCTCTATTATCACCCAATGAACACATTTATGACAACATAATTCATTAAAAAATTATTTTGAACATGTTAATTTATGGTTTCCATGATCTATGAATGACATATGGTCATAACAGAAGTTACTTGTCATATCAGTACTCCTGAAATGTTAAAACTTAAAGGACAGATAAAAGCACATGGCACTGACTCACCTTTTGAAAACTGCTGAACAATGATGTGCTGCCCTCTAATGGGCTCCAGAGGATTTCTTGTAAAAAAAACTGTCAGACTGACACCTGTGGGCATTATGATTCAATAAGCGTAACAGAAGTTACACAAAAAAATGTGGACAAGACAAAAATTACCCCAAAATACACAAAGAACATGAATTGATGGGAAAAAGTGTTGTTTACATAGATAATTATCTTGTGCAGTGCAGGGAACACAAAAACAATCATTTATTGGGAAAAAAACCAGATTTAAACCAGAAGTATCTATGCAACTTCTAATCTGGGGACACAGGAAGTGGGGTAGCTTTGTCATAATAGTCATCCTAAAAGCAAATCAAGAATTTTTTGATCATAGATTTCAGTGTATTATCTGAAATGCAATTTGAATAAATATTGCATTTTGTAATAATGGCTGCACATGCAATGTTGGTATAGCTTTGGAAGGTGCACTCAGTTCTGGGGACAGTATTTGTTGGTTTATTGTAAAATGACCCTGCTCATCTCCACTTAGATTCACCAAATATCATTAAACCACAATCTTAATGGCAGTTGGGGTGTGTCTCCCACAGCACAGATGCTAACTTACATAGTTAGAACTACTCACTGTGAACGGATGAACCATGGACAGTATACAAACTATGTAAATTGCTAGCTTAGTTAGAAGCTATGCTTTTGGGAAATGCAATCCTGGACAGGAGTCTGATAGAGAGCGCCTCGGCCAAGCTGCAGCGTAATTGAGTCCAGTTCACATTAATGTCAATGACAGAATCAGGCCGGTGAGTGATGCAGTGGCGTCTGAGGGCCTGAAGATCACTGGCATCCAGTAAAGGTCTTCGGCCTTGTCCCTTATGCACAGAGATTTTTCCAGTTTCTCTGAATCTTTTGATGATGTTATGCACTGTCAATGATGAGACCTTCAAAGCCTTAGCAATTTGGCGTTGAGGAACATTGTTTATAAAGTATTCCACAATTTTTTTACGCAAGCCTTCACAGGTTGGAGAGCCTCTGGCCATCTTTACTTCTGAGAGACTCAGCCTCTCTGAGACATCCCCTTTATAGCCAATCAGGTTACACACCTGATGCCAGTTAACTTAATTACTTGCTAAATGTTCTTTCAGCTGATTCTCTTATACATTAATTGCATTTTCAGCCCTTTTTTGCCTGTGTCCCAACTTTTTCGAGACCTGTTGCAGCCAGAAAATTTGAAATAAGCTCATTTTGTGGTTAAAAATGTAAAATGTCTTAGTTTCAACATTTGCAACGCTGGCAATGTTATCTATGTTCTATTGTAAATAACATATTGGCTTGTGATCTGAAAGTCATTGCATTTTGATTTTATTCACAATTTACACTTTGTCCCAACTATTTTGGAATTGGTGTTATGTATATAAATACTCAGCGCCATTAAAAACATACAGGTGAGGTATGTACTGTATTTGCGGCAAATTGAAGAATTGATGGATTTTTATCGCTTTTCCAGTGAGGCACGAGAGGAAATAAAGAAAAGCGCGTAGTATTGTAATCCTGACGCGTGTCACGTGAACATGCCAAGCACTTCAGTAATAACAAACATTGAGCTGTTTGTGGTGTGTACAGTGACACTTGACTTGTTCTTTTTGTTGTGGTCAATAGCCTACATATTCTCCCGTTTCACTCCATATATTCAGGGTTTCATTTAATATATTTCGAGTGTAATTCCATATATTCAAAGTTGCATTCCGTATATTCAGGTTTCACTCCATATATTCAGACTTTCATTCCATATTTTCAAGTTTCATTCCATATATTCAGACTTTCATTCAATATATTCAAGTTTCATTCCATATATTTAGACTTTCATTCCATATATTCAAGTTTCATTCCATATATTCAAACATTCAATATATATATTCAAGTTTCATTCCATAGATTCAGACTTTCATTCAATATATTCAGAGTTTACTCTATATATTCAAACTTTCATTCTATATATATATATATATATATATATATATATATATATAATAATTCCTAAACAGCTGGCCATAAATAATTGACTAAACGGCTTGCCATTTTATATATATATATATATATATATATACACACACAGTGCTGTGCAAAAGTCTGAGGCACCCTGCACATTTTTTAAATTTAAATCTGCTTTAGATGTTTACCTTTTTGTTTTCCACATTAGAGTTGCTGAATATAAGAAGTAAATTTGAAATTCCAAAGTTTTATAAATAAACGCTTGCATTTCATTACAGTTTTTCTCAGTCGCTTTGGTGCATTTCTCACATCACTATTAACATTTGCACAACAGTTAGTGCACTTCTCAAAACAATTAGTGCAAACGGCAAAACCTAGTTGATAACCTGCAAAAGTGTGTCACTTGCTCAAAATCCATAGTTTATTCCTCAAAAGCAAGTATTCATGTCAATGAAACTGTCTATGTCATCAAAATGATAAGTACTGACACCATTGTTTGTGAACAAGATAGTTAAATGGCTTTGTCATGCTAAAGTCAGATCTTGGTAACACTACCTGAAAATGCTCAAGACAGCACTATACACTATTTGTATAGACATTTGAAAACTACAGTAAAGTTACACGAGACACTGAATATGTATGTTTCACATTTTTACTGCATATGCTCTTTGCAATTCTAATTTGTTCACAGCATTGTGCAACAGAAAAATAACTACAGTCACGTATTTACTACAAACATAAGAAGCACCCTTTGGGAAGAGCTGTGCACAACTGTAAACAATATTGCAGTACATATTGTAACTGGGCATACAGAGTACCGTAAATCATTCCTGCACATCCAGATGTACCCGTCTGTCTGTCCACATATTTTCATCTATATCACAGCGAATATCATCCCTTGCACTGCAGTGAGGAAAGCATCTCCTCGAGTGGCGAATGCACCCTCTGCAGGACTCTGCTGTGATGACATGCTGCATCCATGGCTGCTAGCAGGGCCATTTGGGTGTACGGACGCCGGTCATAGACCTTCCACCTCCAGGCAGAAAAACTCCTCTATTGGATTCAGGAATGGGGAGTAGGGAGGTAGATATTTCCAGGAAAAAATCATAAAGAAATGTTTAAAATTTGCTTGACAGATTTTGACAACTAGTTCAACATTTTTTTATGTAATGACTCAAGCAATGAAATGAGGACTATTAGTTTTATAGGGAACGAATATTCAGCATTCATAAGTATAGTTCATTTTGACTGACATGACTTAAGCAATAATGTTATAAAACAGCCAGAGAATTGTATGAAAGCAATTGATGCATGTCCAAAAGCATTTGCAATTTGTTCAAAGGAATGAGAAATTGCTACTACGATGTGCACATGTGACTAAATGTTGTGGAGGTTGAACTAATAGTTATGAGAATTTTAATTCTGATCAGAGAAATGCACCAAAGCAACTGAGAAAAACTGTAAAAATAGCCAATACAGATAATACAGCCTTGATAGAGCCCTGATGTCAAAATCGTCATGGCCAGTGAGACAGTCAGTCTGCAGAAGAACAGTGACAAGTTTTCCGCTCTGCTTGGAACAAGCAAAAAGTCAATCATCTTATAAATGTTGAAACCTGATGCCATGAGAACCAGCTAGCTAACAGTAAACACTGAACCATGGTGACATTTTCGCTAACCCAGAAACTCAGACTAATGCCAGGCAGCTCGCAGGCGCTTACTGGTGGAGTGTACGTTAGATTTAGAATTTGAAAATGACTGGATAGGCTTCGCTGATAGAGCCTCACAACTCCCAACTGCTTTGCTCTTTTGGCCATGAAGTTCGAAGTTTCAACCTACAAATGGAACTACATGTCTTAAAGTGCCCATTGCGTGAGAAAATGGACTTATCTGTTAGTATTTGAATATGGTAGGTCCATAATCAGTTAGTGACATGTCGCGGTTCTTGAACTCCAACACCACTTGAAGTATTGGTTTTTGCAAATAAAATAATAGGCGGAGAATTTAGGCCAATAAGAAATGTGTTGCGGTGTTTTGTAACACCGCAAGTTGAATATTCATGTTCTCGCCGGTTCTCGCCCACTCTGGAGTGTAACCACCCACACAAAGATTCGAGCAACGTGCGAACTGTCAGTGTCAACCACAGTCTATGGCAGGGCTATTCAACCGTGTCCAAAAAGGGCCGGTGTGGGTGCAGGCTTTCATTCCAACCAAGCAGTTACACACCTGACACCACTAATCAACCCCAAGAGTCTTTGCTAATGAGCTTGATTAGTAGTATCAGGTGTGTAAGTGCTTAGTTGGAATGAAAGCCTGCACCCACACCGGCCCTTGCAGGATAATGTTGAATAGCCCTGGTCTATGGTGTCAACTCTGTGAATGTACTTGAATTCCAATTGATTGTATTAAGACACAGGTGACCCATTGGTAATTGCAAATGATGAGACATCTGTCTCGTTGCGTTTTCATTTTGGCAAGGTGAGGTGATGCATTAGGGCTCGATGCATAGGCTACTGACACAAAAGCCCATCCGGGTAGGCTATTCCGAGAGTAAGGCCACTTTTAGAATGGTTTAAAAAATCAATTGCCCAATCGCAGGGCTGCCAACTTTCTACGCATTCTCACACGGTGTAGGTCTCACGCATTTTCGAGGCATATTCACCAAAGTCAGCAATTGTTCAATCAGCGCGCATATTAATGAGATTCTTATGCTTAATTAAAGCCCTTGTGCATGGCAGTTTCAGTTTCACTTGCGTAACGGTGGATTTCACCACTAGTAACACGGAAAGCGATTATGACTCTGGACCTCTTGCGCTATTTTTTAACTTGGGGATTGAAAGCAATGCATGTGTTTCATGATCGTTTCGATCGTTTAAGTGGAATAAGACAATTTGAAATGTCTTTATGCAATTCTATTGCTTCCAATTCCTGAGTAAAGACAAGTGTGAGAATTCCAGAGTCATAATCGATTTCCGTGTCACTAGTGGGGAAATGAATCGTAATGCACGTGAAACTGATAAAATTTCATGCACAATGACTTCAATTCTCCAAGAGAATCTCTTAAATGCACATTAATTGAATAATTGCTGACTACTCAAGCACGTGAATGCCACTAAGAGGCGTGACACTCGCGCCGAATGCGTGAGAGTTGGCAGCTCTGCAATCGAGAGGGCTGCGAGACATTTCAACTAATTTGTTAGATAGACTAGTAAAATTGCCACTCTGAAACGTCCATTGTTAGACGTGTTGGTGGCATTTCCTGCATTGCATTGGCCTCCTCTTCAGATTCGAGGTCATATATATAAGGCAATATTTGTGAACTTTGTGTAGCCATTGCTTTGCTGAAGTTTTACTGTGCTACCTGTAAAATCTGTTGTCTTTCACCATCTACGGTTGTAGCTAGCTAGGCTCTGGGCCAGTAGGGCATTGGGGCTGTTTACATATTGAACATTCACGAATGTAGCTGAACTATCCAATCAGTGTGAAGCTCACTTAAATGCCGGATATTCGTGAGGGAACTCACCCGTCTTCTCAGACTGCCTATCAGTGATGGTAACAAGGTCATCAAATAAGCGATCCAAGGCACTTTTCCTACAAATAATGGTATGAATATGATGGTAGGACATTGGGGATTAACACAAAATGTCAGGATGTGTGTGGAATGGGCACTTTAAATCATTACCTTATACACAAAATTTTGACACATTTCACATATTCATATCTTTAGATCCCATAGTTTAATCCAGGAGCAGTTCAGATTGCGCTCACTGTCCAAACTGACTCCTTGACCAGTCTTCCTGCAGCCCAAATTTACATAAAATTTTTTTTTTTTTTTTTTTTTGGTATTGTTTTGTTTGAGGGCCTTCTCTTGTGATTTGCGGACAGGCTTCCTGTGGTGTGTAACTGTAATCACTGGATCAGTTTTGGAAGTTGAAATGTAGACAGAGGGTGGAAAAAGAGAGCGAGATGGAGGAAGTTCCGGTATGGATGGAACATCCTGCTGTTTGACTTCAATTTGTATGTCCCCTGTACAATGTCCATCTGATTACTGTAAAATCTGAGTGAATCACAATGGATACTGGCAATACAGTCAAGGGAGCAACTTGATGGAAAAAAAGGTGGCAGAAAATGTATTGATTCTGGCAAAAGAGGCCAGGGCAGCCATCTCTGCTGTTACAGTGATGTACAGATAGAGTAGTTGGGGAGCATGTCTTAAATGATTTGCACTACACCACAGTACAGCACTGTCCAACACAATTGTGATACTTAAAGTTTTGTCTGTACAATAAAGTTTGAAATAAACTTACACTGAAATCACTCAGCAACACAAAATGGACAGTTTCAGCTTTAGTTCCTATGAATGCAAACAAATGTGATCATAGCTCCATTGCTGTGAAATAACAATTGAATGTGGCAAGCTGCTATTTTTTCCTCGTGAAATACAATTGCTTAGAAATATTATTTAACTGTTCATTTGCAATATACCATTTAAGAAGCTGTTCAGAACATGAAAAATAAATCAAACAAAAATGCTTCTTAGATCTAATGAACTGCATGGGCATAAATACACAAAGAAAATACAGAAGAACTACAATTAAAACATTTAAAATAGAGTAACATTTTCAATTGTTCTGAAATGTCTTAGAATTCAAATTTCTTTTACATGATAAGAAATAGAGTAATTTGTAATTTCCCCTACTGTCGGGGGACACTTGGGAAGGAGAACATGGAGCAGGAAGTTAGTGCACGGAACAGGACTTTTAATTACTCAACCACAGTGACGAATATAGATAAACCAGGAGAAAGCAATAAACAAGACAGTTCTTGAACATGCCGCAATGCGGGGGAACAGCAAACAAAGGAATATATAACTAAACAGAGAATGCCAATACACACTAAGAAACAATACAAAGATCAACAACTAGAGATTGTTTTTGAGGCAAGAAAATATGTCTCCCCCCACCCCAATGCAGCCCCCTCGCCCCCTCATTGATGTTCACAGACAGTAAAAGGCACATCTACATACAATGTTGAAAGAGTGCGCAAGATTTGATGTAAATGTCTGAAACCTTTTGAGTTACAGCCCGTTGCAGTGGGAATGCCGACGCGAACGCGGATGCCGATGCGGACAGGAAAACGTACAAAAACATTATGTCTCCCCTCCCTCCTGGGAAGAGACATAAAACTAAATAAACCCCAAAGTATCAAAGGAACTTAGAACGAAGTAACAAAAGAGTTCCAAAACTCACCGACGGCAAAAAGTAAAAAACAAAAGCCCACAAAGTACAAAGGAAATAACCGCACATACCTTGGATTGGAACTAGAAATACTAATTCGCGAGAATCATAAAGATGCTGGAGCTAAGAACACAGGAAATTTTTTTTAACGCGAGAGATAACAAGACTAGGGAACACAAGAGCTAGGAACATGGGAGTACTTTTGATAACGCCCAGTGACCAACTGAACAGAACTGTGTGCTTAAATAGGAAAAGAGACAGGTGAATGTAATCAATACTCAGGCAAGTTTAAATGAGAGACTGGAGACTTGATTTGAGTTGTGGGCGTGGTCACCTGGCTGCCAGGCACGGACGTGACACCAACCAAGTAAAAGAGGAAAGCCAGTGTAGATTGAGGGCCCGCTTTCTCGCACAGATGGATCGCTACACCAATTCCTGTTTTCCCCCAGCTGCAAAGATTAGTTGGAATCTTTCTACCAGGGCTACACGCAACTGGGCAGAGAGATGAATATTGAGGGCGTAGTTATATTTCAGGTGATGTTTTCCTTGTAAATTTTATGACATCAGTGGGAGTGTCATTTAAATTAAGTTGTGGAAGGCGATCTTGTCAGAACCATATCTTAACTGAAGTGCAACATATTTCTAATTTCAGGAGAAGGTGTTGACAAACAAAATACTATTTGAAAGGGAGGTTGCGCTTTGACAGTTGGATTCTCTGTGGAGTGCAAAGCCCAAAATCCAGTGAGCATATTAAAAAAATTAGAAAAAGGTAGCACAACTCAGTTTTCAAATCAAAGAGGACAAAAACACTCACATTTAACCTATTTATTTGGCTCACTGTCATGGTTTTGACTGTGTTTGTGGTTTTTAGACTCTCTTTGTGGCTCTTTTCGGAACCACTTCTGTTCCGTTAATTTTCGGATTTTTTCCAGCTGTTTCGTCAGGCGTGGGCGGCACCTTCCTCTGAGCCTATATAAGCCGGATGTCCGCCACGCCTCCCTCGCTGGAGTGTCTGATTTTAGCTAACACAGCAGCCAGAAGATATCTGTAGTCAGGATTTATTGGCGATATATCTTTGCATTATTTTTGTGGTTCCTACCTCTCTAGGGGATTCCCGTTTCTTCCTTTCCCTCTCTTACCTTTGTGTTGCACCATTTAAGGTGCTTTGTTTTCTCGGTTCCCGAGATACTTCGTCTTTCTCCCTCTCTCGCTTGGCTTCCTTGTTTCGGATGGTTGGGCGTCCTTTTGGAAGCGCGAGAGCTGTCTCTGTTGTTTGGCCTGTATCCCTCTCTGTGAGTGTTTTAAGTCCCTGCTGCTCTGGTTTTCTCCTACTGCTGCACTTGGTCTCTCGATTCTATCGGCCTGTACACTCACATCACAAAAAACAAACGTTTGTTTTTTTAGCGTTTGTTTTTTGTGATTTGAGCCAAATAAATAAGTGAAATGTGAGTATTTTTGTCCTCCTTGATATGAAGAATTGAGATGTGCTACTTTTTTTAATTTTTTGAATATGCTCAAACAGAATACTGTTTGTATTTAACAGTAATTATAATAATGCAACATTATTGTATTTAGTTTTTTTTTTTTTTTTTTCCAATTGTATTACTTGCATTCAGGCTACATTTGGCATTGATAACAATGTAACTTTGTGTGGAGCCCATGTGCTATTTCTCACAGCCAGTTTCACCATACCCCAGGCTTCAATACGGTCAGTTTTGATGCGATACTCAATGAATGATATTAACTTGATTTTATTTGTTCTTTCCAGGCAGTTGAGAATAGAGATTTTTTTTTTTTTTTTGTATGCAGATGGTGTACAGTGACCTATATCTGCATGGACTCAGAGTGTGGAAGAGGCCAATATGGATAAGTACCTATATATGTTTAAAGAGTGTTCTTAACTTCACTGAAGAGGAGTGTCAGTATCTGCAATCAGATTAGTTAACATTGTGAATCTGTAATCTTTTGTTTCTTTTCCGTGTTTCTCCATTTCCATGTTGCTCTTTTTCACAGCTTTTCCACAAGTTTGTGTTCACTTTTCTCCTCCATTTTGTATGCCTCCCTGTCTGATTGTTTGATGGATTGTATTATTGTCTCCTTTGTAATCCTGCCCTCTGCTCACTCCTTCAACCTGTCTACCCAGCTGTGTCTTGTTTCTTAATCACTACCCATCTTTATGTTCTCCCTTCTCGTTTTGTCTTTTGTCTCCCTTCTTCACTTTGTCTTTGTAGCTTAGAACTGTTCTGCCTGTGTTACAAGCCTTTTTCCTTGTGTTCCAACTCTCCATTTGACTCTGTTTTCCTCCGGTTTTATGATTTTGGATTTGCCGTTCATGTACGATTGATTACAGGTCACTTTCTAGCCTGTTTTTTTTTTTTTTTTTTGAACAAAATGTTTATTCAATCATTTTTGTATCTGAGTTACACTAAACTGCTTTGTCAGAGAATAATAATAATGAACTCTTTACAGTTCGGCAAGCAAACACAAAAAAAAAACAATAACATATAAACATTGCATTTTATGCATCCACATAAAGAGGAATCCCCCACAGTAATAAATAAAATTACAAATAAATTAACTTCTTAAACCCAAATGCCCCTGGCACCAGGGGCGATCATTACGTATCATAAATGCATGTTTCCTAATAGCAACCGTCATGCAGTATATAACGGGAAGAAACTCCGCAAAAAGCTTGTGTTGGCCATTTTTACCTTAATCGAACACAATTCAAGCACCAAGCAAGTAAATAAGCATGTAGCAAAACATAGGATAAAATAATATCAGTGCTCAATTGCTGGCGTTTCTGCTGAATTTGTACTAGGCATCCAAATGATACATCAAATGAAAGAGGAAAGTCCACAAAATCCAACGATATAAGCATTGTCATTTTAAATCGACAACGCACTCAAAGAACAGCAGGCATACCCTTTACATTCTGCAGAGATGAGCAAAAAAATATTTCTTACCTTTGATATTTTGTAATAAAAAATTGTTCCAGGGTAAATCTGCGCTTACTATTGTCTGCCCAATGTGTCCGTGTTATATCAAAACTAGATCT
The DNA here is from genome assembly GCA_029692085.1 of Gymnothorax javanicus. Taxonomy (NCBI): domain Eukaryota; kingdom Metazoa; phylum Chordata; class Actinopteri; order Anguilliformes; family Muraenidae; genus Gymnothorax; species Gymnothorax javanicus. The sequence goes on from CM056193.1 coordinate 56,408,512, forward strand.
TCCAGTCTCCGCGCATGTTTTTTCCCGAGGCACTGCGTCAAAGGATTTCAGCTCCTGAGCGTTCCGCTTGCTCGCAATATATTTTCCTCTGTGAGATCGGCTTGTGATGCTGTTAGTAAGACTTTGCAGGCAGCCATTTGATTCTACGGGCTCTGACGTTTCCAACAAGCCCTAAACCATCTTAATCGCACAAACCTAGCCTGCGATAGAGCCTTGCATTCCCAGTGCATCAAGCTGAACCCATGGGCCATTTACATGTACTTAAAGAACGGGACAATATAAACGCTTAACTGGTTTGTTTTTAATATCTTCGGTATGCTTATCGGTAACACTTTATTTTGATGGTCCTTGGTAGATGCTCAACAGACAAGAAATAGAATGTTAGCGACATAACGGTTGACGCTCAACAAAGGTTGATTTGTAGACAGATCAATAGTGTGAACAAAAACATCATCATACTATCTACTGACTATCTTAGACATAACCTTAATATTTATGTTGACAACCTACACTGAAATGTTAAGAGACGCTCAAGAAACTTTCATTAAAGTATCAGTCAACATGTTATTGATATCAGCGGAGCATCTACAAACATAACCCTGTGTATTTACCTGATCATCTATTGACAATTTTTTGATAGTGAGTGTTGCATCATCAAGTACTGACTTCACTGGCAAATACTGATAAATTGCTCACTATGGATGAATGTTGATACAGGCACCACATTTACCTGATTATCTATTCATATTTTGTTGATGGTCAGTTGATTGTTCCCCTGAATGTTCACCTAATCATCTGCTGGAACGTAATTCATAATCAGTTGCACATCTACAGGCGTCACATCGTATATTAACCTGATCATCAGTTGATGAACTGTTGATAGTCTATTGAGCGTCTCCAAGTATTAACCTGATCATCTGCTGATACTCAAGTTAAAGTTTCTTGAGCATCTATTAGCATCATACTGTAGATCGTCAACATAAGGATTAAGGTCGCGTGTAAGACACTTAGTAGACGGTGTGATGATGTGTTTGTTTATACTATTTGAACTGTCTGCAAATCATCCTTTGTTGAAAGTCAACCTTTATGTTGTTGACGTGTTATTTCCTGTTTGTTGAGCATATACAGAGGGACCATCAAAATAAAGTGTTACCTGATTATCTGCTAAATAAGTCATTTTCAAAGTCTTCTCTGACAGAGAACGCTTGTGCCATAAAGCACAAGCACTAAGACTATGAGGGGTTAAAGTAACAAAAATTAACGAAACAAAAACGCGTGTATTCGCGTCTTTGCATTGACTTTGAATGTAATCTGTCGTGCGAAAAATTTGTTTCGCGTCCGGTGTGAAAGCGACTTTAGGATGTGAATACATTGGCATGCTAGCTGTAACTTTATAGATGTCGATGTCTCTTTATCTTGCTGGCTAGGTAGCCAAATAGCTCACTCGCGAGTGTTCCATTGTAAGCGAACTGGAGCCTTTTTAGCTCGATAGCCAGTTGGCCATGTAGCTAAATACATTGGGGTGCTAGCTATGACACACAGTTCGATATCACTTTGGCTTGCTAGCTAGGAAACCAACTAGCTTGCTAACGAGTATGACAGTGTACGCATTGAAAGCGAACTGCAACCTTTTTTAGCTCGCTAGCCAGTTGGCTATGTAGCTAAATACATTGGTACGCTAGCTATACTATTGCTAGCTAGGTAGCCAACTAGCTCGCTAGCGAGTAAGACTGTACGCAAACTGTAGCCTTATTTTGTCGGCGTAATCATGACGCAAATTTACGCGCATTAAGGCCTGCAAGTTGAGAGCCAAAAACATCAGCTAGTCAGTGGGCGTGGTTTTTGATTCGTCATTTGGGCGGAAGTAACAAAAATTGCTTGCTGTAAACGATAAATGTCTGTTAGGCGTGGGCGGAAGTAACAAAAATTGCTTGCTGTAAACGATAAATGTCAGTTAGGTGTGGTAAATGATGAATAGTAGAATGAAGTTTATTAAATCAATTGATAATATATCACTCTATTTTTCAATTCACTCGATAATTTATGACTCTATTTTTCAATTCACATGCGTTTTCCTCACCTCCATTTTTAATTCACATGCGTTTTCATCACCTCCATTTTTATCAATTAATTTTTGTAACTTCCACCCCTCATATAAGACAGGCGGCAGTGCAAATATTAAACTGGGGTGCATGACGTGTTTTCTTGACTCACTCTATATATCGGCAATTTGACGAAAATAAATGAGTCAGCTGATGTAGCCTAGTGATTAAAGCAAACTATTGTGGTTTGGTAAACCAGGGTTCAAGTCCTGCAATGGCCCGCACATGTTTTGACAGTAAAAGCATTATTATTGCATAAATAATTGCTGGGGTTTTTGTTCTTCATACAACCCCAATTCCGAAATAGTTGAGACAAAGTGTAAATTGTGAATAAAATCAAATGACTTTCAAATCACACCAGCCACTATTTTATTCACAATAGAACAGAGATAACATAGCAAATGTTGAAACTGAGAAGTTTTACAATTGTACACACAAAATGAGCTCATTCCAAATTTGATGGCTGCTACAGGTCTCAAAAAAGTTGGGACAGGGGCCTGTTTACCATGGTGTAGCATCCCCTCTTCTTTTTGACACAGAGTGGAGGCGTCTGGGCATTGAGGAGACAAGTTTCTTGAGTTTAGCCATTGGAACTTGATCCCACTCTTGTTTAATACTGGCTTCCAGCTGCTGGACAGTTTTGGGTCTCCTTTGACGGACTTTTCGTTTAATTATGCGCCAAATGTTCTCAATCGATGAAAGATCAAGACTGCAGGCAGGCCAGTTCAGCACATGGACTCTTCTGCTACAGAGCCATGCTGTTGTAATAGCTGCAGTATGTGGTTTTGCATTGTCCTGCTGAAATACACAAGGCCTTCCCTGGAATAGACGTTGTCTGGAGGGGAGCATATGTTGCTCTAAAACCTTATATACCTTTCAGCATTCATGGTGCTTTTTAAAACATGCAAGTATCCCACACCATATGCACTAATGCATCCCCATACCATCAGAGATGCTGGCTTTTGAACTGAACGCTGATAACAGGTGGGGTGGTCTTTCTCCTCTTTAGCCCGGAGGACACGACGCCCATCATTTTCAACAAGAATGTCAAATTTGGACTCATCTGACCACAGGACACTTTGCCACTTTGCTACAGTCCATTTTAAATGTGCCTTGGCCCACAGAACACAGCGGCGCTTCTGCTCAACATTGGCTTCCTTTTTGCATGATAGAGTTTTAGATGGCATCTGTGGATGGCACAGCAGACTGTGTTTACAGACAGTGGTTTCTTGAAGTATTCCTGGGCCCATTTAGTAATGTCAATGACAGAATCATGCCGGTGAGTGATGCAGTGGCGTCTGAGGGCCCGAAGATCACGAGCATCCAGTAAAGGTCTTCGGCCTTGTCCCTTATGCACAGAGATTTTTCCAGTTTCTCTGAATCTTTTGATGATATTATGCACTGTCCATGATGAGATCTTCAAAGCCTTTGCAATTTGACGGTGAGGAACATTGTTTTTAAAGTATTCCACAATTTTTTTACGCATGCCTTCACAGGTTGGAGAGCCTCTGGCCATCTTTACTTCTGAGAGACTCAGCCTCTCTAAGACATCCTTTTATAGCCAATCATGTTACACACCTGATGCCAGTTAACTTAATTACTTGCTACATGTTCTTTCAGCTGATTCTCTTATATATTAATTTCTTTTTCAGCCCTTTTTTGCCTATGTCCCAACTTTTTTGAGACCTGTTGCAGCCAGAAAATTTGAAATAAGGTCATTTTGTGGATAAAAATGTAAAATGTCTCAGTTTCAACATTTGAAATTTTATCTATGTTCTATTGTAAATAACATATTGGCTTATGTGATCTGAAAGTCATTGCATTTTGATTTTATTCACAATTTACACTTCGTCCCAACTATTTTGGAATTGGGGTTGTATTTATAATTTTGTTTATTTGCTTGTTTTTTTGTTTTTTTTTCATAAGTCTGGTATGAATGAAATCTGAAAAGGCACACAAGGTACCCGAACTGCCAATTTGGAGACGCCAACTAGACATTCCTGTCTAATTTTGCTCTGATTTACTTGATTAGAATAAACTTTGACACAGATAATGATGAGATTCTGTGCTGTAATTTTTCAGAGGTTTCACACTGCAACTAAATAAGTTCATAAGGCAATAAGTTCATAAGTAAAACTTTGTTAGGCGCAAAATGAGATCTTTTATTACCCCGCCCCTCCTGAAGGGTGAGGACAAGGGGTATTGTTTTTGGTTCGGTTAATTTCTGTGTCTGTGTGTTTGTGCATTTGTTTCTGTGTTTGTTTGTTAACACTTTAGCAGCAAAACTAATGGCCAGATTGACCCTAAATTCAGTTTAGGGATTGCCACTGACCCAGAGTAGATGCCTATTGAATTTCGGGAAAGTAGGTCAAAGTATGTGTGAGGGACGGGGTTTATTGTGCCTGGCACCACTTGTTTATGCTGTGTTCCATCTTCATTTACTCTGACTCAGTGACATATATACTGATTTTCACACCACGACAGAAATCCCAAATGGTGTTACCTTTATTATTGTACTAAGATTATTCAAATGGACCAAGTAGTTGCAGAGATATACTCATTTCATTTTGGGCATGCCATTTTCGAACCAGAGGCTCAGGGCTTAAGAGGTTAAAAATAAATACAACTACCTTTAAAAAAGGAAATGTTATCATGTTAGGTTGGCCAAATTCACATTTGATTCAATATTATGCCTTATCACATTGGTAAATTAAAATAATTAATTTCAGGAGCCATTGGCTTATTAACATTTCCAGCGTGATATGTAATTTAGCTGTAATTTTTTCAATTGAGTACACTTTCAGCAACCTGTCCCGCCGTTGGTGAAGGGTGGGTGACAATGGTTTAAGCCAAGATAGAGTTATCATCTTTCTTGCCACTAATAAAAGAATATGCAGCAAGTAACCCTTTTTCCTTTCCATAGTTCCATCAGGGATTGGCCCTATAACATAATATAGTGGGTCTAATGGTAAGTCAAGATGGTCATTATTTCCGCATGAATCCCCCCGAGTACGACTTAAGTTTTGGAGCTGAGTGAGATATGCAACCTGTTTGCAATCCCTTCAATATTGATTTGTTTGTTTCGTTATTTTATGCCCCCCTTCACACACTTTTTCCCATATTTCCTCTTCGATAACAATATTCATGTCCAGCTCCCACTTTCCCTTTATATCCAGAGTATTCCCCGACATGCATGGTGGTCAGCATTTATATAATTGTGACAATTTTTCTACCTCTCTTTTCATCCATAATCTTTATTAAAAGAAGCTCTATGGGTGCGGGTGGTTGCTTAAGGACGTTCCATTCCTTATGTGACATTTAGTAATTCCTCAACTGTAAATATCCGTAAAAATCCTTGGAGCATAAACCGAATTTATTTTGTAATTGTTTAAATGATTTTAGGATTTTCCCTACAAACATTTGGTCTACTGTAATAAGTCCTTTCTTTGCCCATTCCCTAAACCCCGAATCAAATTTACTCAGCAAAAAAATTCAAATTTTTGCTCTCCTCACTGCTCTTGATATTCTTAAAGGTGTGTCCACTCTTTTCCTCACCAGTGACTAGACTTTTAGGGTGCAGTTCATCTGCTCATTTTTTATCTTAATTTTTCTCTAGCAATTTTGCTCCAAAAATGGCAGTGTTTCGAGAGACGCTAGGGGACAAGATTTTTTTTCCAATCCCAGCCAACTTGTCTCCTTATCCTGCATTAACCATTCCACCATTCCACGTAATTGTGCTGCCCAGTAATATAATTTCAAATTGGGGAGATTAAGACCCTCTTGGTTTTTTGGGTGTCACAGCAACTTCAGTTTAACCCTAAGTTTTCTCTTCATCCATACAAATGCAGAAATTAACTTATCTAATAACTGAAAGATTGATACCGGTATCCAAATGGGTAGTGCTTGAAAAAGATATAATAACCTCGGAAGTACTCAACCATACTGTTTTAATTCTACTAAATGGTGAGAATGGGAGAATCTCCCAACATATCAAATCTTATTTTATTGAGCAATTAATCTACTGTAGTTTGCTTTGTACAACTGTGATGTATCAGAGGTGATAATACCCAAATATCTACATCCTTGAGCTGACCAATTAAATGAAACCTCTCTGTCCAACTGAGATGGCAATTAACCATCCACCATCATAGCTATTGACATGGATTTGTTAATTTTATAATCAGACACCATCCCAAAATCCTGTAAATTTTTTAGTAGTGTTGGAATCAAGGTTAAAGGGTCACTGATATACAAAATGACATCATCTGAGTAAAGAGATAGTTTTGTGTTCTTTCTCCATCTGACATTCCTTGTATTCACGGATTCTCCCTTATCATTCAGCAAATGGCTCAATGCTTACTACAAATAATAGTGGGGATAAAGGGCACCTTTTTCTGGTCCCCCTTTTCAATTCAAATTGGCCCAATGTGTACCCATTGACTCAAACTCTTGGCAGAGGTCTCAAATACAGTACTTTAATGCCACTTTATAAAATCTGAATTAAATACCATTTTCTCAAATATTTGTTCCAAATATAACCAATCTATTCTTTCAAATGCTTTCATAGCATCTAAGCTGAGAAGCATTGAGGGTCGTATAATTCCTTGTGCCACTGAGATTATATTTATGGTCTGTCTAATGTCATTTATTCCATGTCTTCCAGGTATAAAACTTGTCTGATTTGATTTAATTATTTTATTACCACACATCTGGATTCTCTTAGCCATTATAGTACTTAGTATCTTGACATCACTGCACATCAAACGCATGGGTCCATATGAAGCACAATTTGTAGGGTCTTTCCCTTGCTTGGGAATAACAGAAATTATTGCTTCTGGCCATGATTTCGGGGTAACACTTGACACTAAGGGTATATTAATTAATGCAGTAATAAGCATTAACTACCAATTAATTAAAGTTAACTAATCTATCAGAGAGCTAAATAAGCATTAGGTAACCTTAACTTACCGTTTATTAACGCTCTTTGATATCCTTAACATGAAGTTGAAAACATCCCTTAAGTATCCCCTTAAGTAACACCTCAAACTATCAAAGTATTCAATAATGTATAAATTAATACCTTAGTAAACACGAAAACCATTAGTAAATGATTAGTAGAGCCATTACTTTACTGTTAACTAATTGATAGTTAATGCTTCTTACTGCATTAGCTAATGTTAATTAATGTACCCTTATTGTAAAGTGTACCCATTTTAGGAGGGTCCTTCTCATTGAGGGCCTAATTAAATACTCCTTTCAGAATGGATGTGACCTCCTTCTTAAAGCACTTATAAAATTCGCCTGCATACCCATCTATCCCTGGAGATTTATTATTTTTCACATTCTGTCTTCTTCAATGTCCTCTTTTGTGATTGGTTCTACCATTATTTTCGATTCTTCCTCAGTTTACTTAGTTCATTTAATTCTTCCAAGCAGAGTTCTAATATTTCTTGCATGATAATCTATCACTGGTGAGTCATAGAGTGACTTATAATCATTAATAATAATATCCTTATATTAAATGAGGAAACACAATCCTTATAATAAACGGAGAAAGCTTCTGCTATATCTTTTGGGTGAGACACTGTTTTTTAGAGGAGGGACTCATGATTTTTGGCACTGTCCGACTTGCTTGCGCTTTACGTAACTGCAATGCCAGTAACCGGCTGGCTCTATTTCCTGATTTGTAGTACTTCTGATTAGCAAATCAAACGTGCCTTTGGCTTTGTATGTCTGTAGGTCATTGGAATCTCGTCTACATTGTTCAAGGGATTTGCGAGTGGTTTCATAATTTGTTCTTTTGTGCTCTTGTTCCATCGATGTGACAGTTGAAGGGTCCTGTCACTAGAAATGCCTCCTAATAAGTACGCGCCCTGGCCATTTTGCCAACGAGCCTGGATCTTTGGTGATGTGGTCAGCACGTTTGACTCTTACCCGGGAGTCCAGGGTTCCAACCCCGCTCGGGCCCTACTTCGGCCTGCCATATATACAATTTGACTAAAAGTTACCCAAAAACTGCGCATTAACTAATGATTTATTCACAGTTTGTTTCGCATTGATTCATTGATTAACTAATCATTAGCTACTCTATAAAATGTGATCAGGACTTACTCAAGACCTATCAATTTAATGAATGGTTTTTGAGCAGATAGTTCCTCATTTATTTACTGGTAACTGCTCAAATTTGTGTACCTTATGATAAAACTATCCATGTAAATTCATCTGTCTAACTTTATATGATGCATAGAGTGGCAAGTTGGTGGTTGGTAGCACTGCTGTCTCACAGCATGACAATTGTGGGTTTAATCTGGTCTGGGGCCTGTGTGGAGTTAGCAAGTTCTATCCATCTTTCGGAGATGATCATACTTTGTTTTCCCTAATTATTGCTGTTAGGGGCGATTTATTAACAGACAGACTATAAACATGGCAGAATGGGAAGGAACATGATCAGTGGGATGAAGATGAGATGATGTTTGTCACTTCTGCTGCCACCTCTTTCCCTGCAGCCCTGTGGGGTTCCAGACACTGAACTATCCTGCTCTATGAGTAATCAGATGCAAATTGACTCTAAAAAGACAATGCGGAGCCATTAAATGGAAAGCGCGACTGCACAAGCAGTTAAGGCACACTGAATCTGGCAGGAGAGGATGGCACATGGCTGATGTTCCATGTTGTGCCATCTGGCAAGGGCACTGTGAACAAGCAAAGTGGCCATGATGGTTTTATCTCACCACCCAGCAAGCAGAGAGACAATAGCTCCCTCAGATCAGCCTTTGCCTTCTTTGCTGCAGTTCTCATTAACACTGCTCATTAAAGAGACTTTGTTGTATTCATCCAGTATTCAGCTGTTTTTCTAACATCCAGATTTATTTATGGAGATGAAAATGGCCAATGTTCTTGGGGGTCTGGTTAAAGGAAACATTGTGTGACAGATGTAGTTTCTGCCCCTATAACACTGTACCTCAAAGGTGCTCTCAGATGAATCAGCTTCTTGGTCTCTTGGAATGCAATCATAGATGATGGTCATCGCCAGGGATAGAAATCATGAATTGGCAGTATAATAAGCTGACAGCTGTTATTTAGCATACTTACAATTATTAGGCACATATTCTGTACATAGTGGTCTGATTTATGTTTATATCCAGTTTGCGTGCAGTAGAAGTACGTACAATCCATTACTGCTTGGGTATGAATCACAAACAATAAGGAACAAATAAAAGAAAGTTGATGGAAAATGCTGAGTAAATTTATAATGATGGCATGTGAGAAGAAGAGTGTATTAGTTCATTTATTATTATTATTACTACTACTACTACTACTACTATTCACTGCAAGGGAATACATTAGTTTTATCATTGATAAATTCTTTCCTTTCTTTGCCATTTTTACATGTTTACCAATGTTATACATGTTTAACACCTATAGGTACCATGCTGATCATCTGATGCACTAAGTGGAACACAATTACAGGCAGTAGCACAAAAACAGATTTTACAATAACAATTATGCAATATCATTCAGTGTATTGGGCTCACATGCTGTAATTCATACTAGTGATGAATGGGTGGTGATTGTTGGAGCTTTTGGCTCATTTATTTAATTATTTTCCATTATCCTCAGATGTGGTTACTCTTCAATGTCCCTGGGACAAAATGGAAAAACATGGAACATTAAACCTGCAAGCCGCTTTTGAAGGGCCAAGCAAAATGAAATGCTGCCTGTGGCCCTTGTGACAATAGTTACCCCCTACCAAGCCAATTTAACATTTCCAGTGCAGTTCTCAAACAATATCAGACAAACATTAAAATTTCTTCCAAATTTTATACAGATTGTTGTACTTTTTCGCTACAGCCCAAGGTAATACTAGAAAACAACAGTAACCGAGTTAAGCAACCATTATTAGCACACTCCTGTTAACTATGAATTTCACAATACATTTTGAGAACTGAGGAATTTACTGGAGGTTCCTGGGAGGAACAACCAATTGGCTGATTGCCTATTGACAGTTTTGAAATACAGTGGCTGCCCAGGAAAAAATGGGAGAGATGGCAGGTAAGGACTGACAATCTGCAGCTCAGAAGCCCTGCACATAAAAGTCTTCCACTATCTCATTTAGAAATAATACAGATATTGAGATTCAAAATTGCCGTATCACATAGTGGATATCAATTCTGACAATTTTTATTATGGAGTTCTACAATCCCATTTCTGAAAAAAATGGGGCAGTATTGAAATTACAAGAAAAAGAATAAAGCAGTGATTTGTTCATCATGTTTCACTTGTATTACTTTAAAACAGTAACAGAAAAAATGTTGGTGTTTTACCTTATCAACACGAATCTTTCAGGAAATCCACGTTGAGTCTTAATTTTAGGCCTGCAACACATTCCATATAGGTTGGGACTCCTAATACTGTACCAGAATCACGTCCTGAATGTCTTTCTATTTTTTCCTGCACTAGCTGTCTTTGTTGGTTTTGGTCTCGTTTTGTACATTGATTTCATTTATTCAATTATTTCCTTGCTCATCACCCCTTGTAAGGCATAACCCACACATCAACTGGGCTCATGGCACCATCATCGAAGGGACCCCATGCCGTCCGGAGTCCTGCCTTTTGTGTAACCCCAGCTGAGTAGCTCTTCTTCCTCTCGACCACAAAGAGTCGCCTGACCTTAAGGGAACCCCTCCTATCAACCATGACCTCCACCCTGGCTTCCTGAGTACTCTGTTCATTGTCCTTGCCCACTGGTACCAGGTTCTTCTTTCTGTCAAAGAAAGATGGTTCCTTTGTTCGTTCATCAACCACAAAGGTCTCAATTCCATCACTATCAAGAACCGCAACCCGCTACTCCGTATGGATTCCACATTCTCTGATCTCCAGGGATGCAACTACGTCACCAAGCTGGACCCGTGCATTGCTCACCACCTAGATCACATCTGGGAGGGTGATGAATGGAAAATTGCTTTCAACACATCCTTTGACCACTACAAATATTTGGCAATGCGATTCGGGTTCACTAATGCCATTACTGTGCTCCAGAACTTGCGCAACAATGTCCTCTTTGACATGATCTCCCATTTTGTGTGAATATATCTGGATGACATCCTGGTGTTCTCTTGAACCCTGGAAGAACATACCCAGCATGTCTGCGGAGTGCTTCAGCCACTTCTTGCTCTTTCTGAAGCCAGAAAAGTGTGAATTCCATAAAATATTTGTGCAGTTCCCAGGCTTTATGGCTTCCCTGGAGGATATCAGCCTGGATCGGCAGAAATGACAGGTTTCTCTGGATTGGCTGGAACCTTCAGACTGCAAGCAGCTCAAGCGATTCCTTGGCTTTGCCAACTTTTACAGGCGCTTCATCCCGGGTTACTCCATGATTGCTGCTCCACTCACTGCCCTCACCTCCTCCAAGGTCCCCTACTGCTGGACTCCTCGGGCAGCCTCCAATTTCTACCTGCTTAAGGACAGATTTGCTAGTGCTCCTGTCCTGACCTCACAAACTCTCAGCACCAGTTCATCATCGAGGTGGATGCCTTTGACATCGGCGCTGGAGATATCCTCCCTGAGCGGGCAGCTGATGGCAAAGTCTATCCCTGCACCTTCTTCTCCCTTGGCACTTGACCTTTACAGAGAGGATCTAAACTGTTGGGGATTGTGGACTCCTGGCTATCAAGCTGGCATTTGAGGAGGGGAGGGACTGACTTCATGGGGCCAGCATCCCCTTCATTGTTTGGACAGACCACCAGAACCTTGAGTACCTCAGTTCTGCCAATAGGCTTGAATCCAGACAGTGGTCCCTGTTTTTCACTTGCTTTAATTTCACCCTCACCTACTGCCCTGGATCCAAGAACCTGAAACCTAATGCCCCGTCCTGCCTGTACTCCCCCACCCCTGAGGGAAGACTGGTGACCGTGGTCCAAGACATATGCCTGCTAGCTGCTACGAAGTGGGAGGTGGAGCAAATTGCGGAGAAGGCCCTCCAGTTCAGCATTGTTCCCCAGGGGAGCCCTGTTAACTTGCTCATTGCCCAAGGAGGAGAACAGAGCCATAGTCGTCTCCTGGGCCCATGCCTCTCTCTTGGCATGCCATCCCAGGGTTTCTTGGACCCTGTCCCTCATCTGTCAAAGGTTTAAGTGGCTAACTGTCCTGTGGGGCACCTGGCAGTCTGCCATCTCATATGACTTCTGTGCTCTGGCAAATTCCACCAACCAGCCTCCCAGCAGCCTCCTCAGGCCCCTCAAAGTTCCTCATCAGCTGTGGGCATGCATTGCTGAAGACATTATCATTGAACTTCCCGAGTCAGATGGGTCAGACGATTCCTACCATCGTGGGCAGACAGTTTGTCCCCTTCAGCAAGGCTGCCCACAGCTAAGGAGACGGCAGAGTTTCTACTCCAGCATGTGGTTTGGCACTATGGCATCAAAAGGTTGTCCCTGATTGTGGCTCACAATTCTCCAGCCGCTTCTGAAAGGTCAATGGGTGGAACTCACCCACAACTAATGCCGGTGGTGGGTCTCAGGATGTCCCACTTTGAGTGCTGTCTAGGATAATAACTGCCCCAATTTCAAGGCAAAGAGAGGGAAGTGGAGGTCCCTTCAGCTCAGCCTCTGGTCCCCTGCCCCTGTTAGGGGGGGGGAGAAGAGCTGGCGCTTTCCTACTTAACCCCTTTCTGCAGATGTGTCTGCCGGCAGACATAGAGCTGCTCTATTCATGCACGCAGTTACACTTTTCTATCACTAGATGGCACACCCGGATCAGTTATTGAATATTCAATAGCAAGCCAAGCTCGAACACGGTTTAGAATATGAACGAGTTCACTCCCATCCCTGTTTTTCAGGAGTTACATGAATTAAACTCCTCAGTTAAGCCTGATGTGGAAACTGCTCAATGCACTTGCCCATAGTATCTATCCAGCAGTTCAAAAAAATCCTCTCTTGCGAAAGAAAAAAACGCTTTCCTCTGAAGCAACCACTTCAGCTACAGTGAGCCAATGGTATCCTAATTAGCAGTTAAGAAAAATCAGTTTTCTGAAGCAAAAATTTGGCATGGTATTGATACTATCTGATTCTACTGTCAATTGTAGTCATCAAATTTAAAGATGGGGAATTCCCTACCGTGGATTTACGCGTAGGTTCCTCCATTGACGAATTCAGCGCTCCCTTATACCCATTTAAGTACTTGTGTTGATAGCCAATCACTCAATTATATACTCAGGCTCATCTGCGTAACTGCACAGTTATAGTTCACGCCATCGTGAAGCTGCCCCAGTAAAGATGTATTGATTGACTCGTTTCTGATCCAATTCCTGAGTGTTTAAACTTTCCACAGTAACTGAAAGACATTGATTGGACAAACAGAAGAGTGTACAAGCCTTTGCGTATCAGCAAGGTAGGTTGTATCCTCTCAACGTTGCGCACGATTGCACAGCTGAAAGTGACATGATTTATAGAAAAGAAAAAAGACTCCCAAAACCGGCCTGAAGTGTTCAGTTACATTTACAGGATTTAAATGAGGTAAGGACATGGTCAATGGTAATTATTCCTAATGAAACAGGACTGGAGGGTTCCTTCTACTGGATACATCTGTCCCTGGAGGTGGTATTCAATGAAGAAAGGTTATGCTGCTACTGTGGTAGCATTTTGCTCAATGTAGCTTTCGTTTTTGGAATTTATACCGTATTCAACTCGAATGCCGAGGTTTTTGCACGTTCAAAACGTGAACTGCTCAAGCACTTCAGTGGACCCCCTCGTACGTTCATTGCACCATTCCGTTGAATTCTGGGAAGCATACTTTCCCTGATAGTGGAATGTCTGTTCTGTTAAAATAAGGCATCAGACATCACTGAGTTAGTGAGTTATACTTGTTCCTTATAAGGTCTAGAAAGTGTTTATATAAAGTTGTGAGCTCGCAAGTGGGAACTACCAGCTTTTCATTGCAGGGTTAATGTTCTGGCCGTTTAATAAGCAGTTCATTTAATAAGTATGTGGGCTGGCTTGGGGGACTTTGAAGAAAAATGGACAAAACTTTAAACTTTATTATGAAGAAAAGGCATGTTTTGTGTTTGGAGAGGTTACTGGTGACCAGTGATGTCTGACTGCACCAATATTGATAAACTCATGCTAAATTCAACCAGAAAATTATTAGTCCATATTGAATTTCATGCGTCAAAAGTTGATTTGTGTTAAATATATGATTATTTTATGATTTGACAGTGCGCCATTTTGAGGAATCTTAGACTTTGGGGAGCCACCTGGATAGCTGTCTTATTTGGGTCCTAAAGAGTAGGTAATTTAGAATTCAATGCTCAGATGACTTGCACTTGTGGTCAAGGAGTTTATGATACCAGAAATGTATAGTTTTAAGCCCCAGCAATTTTTCAGTTCTCAGTATTACTATTTTTTTTTTTTTAATACAATTTCAATGCTGAATTTTCATGAAGGTTTTTTGTGTTTGCAGCCCTTTTTCTCTACCAAAGTCATGAAAATAAACTGAAATACAATGGAACTCTAAATGCTTCAAGTGTTCTGACTCAGTTGAGCCATTCCTTTCCTGCCTGTGAAGCTGCAATCTTGAATTATAAAGCTTTAAATAAGGCAACATATAAATTGCCAGATTAGGCTTCTGCGCAAAGGAATTAAACACAGCGTGACCTCAGTGCTATCTTGTCCATTTTTTTATCCCCTTGCCGACTAAATATTTGGGGGGATATAGTAACGCCGCTGTCCGTCCGTCCGTCTGTAACAAATCTGGTTTCCGTTCAATAACTTTAGTAATGTTTGATGGATTTTAATGAAATTTGATGTGAAGGTACTTGGTATCAAAACACAGGCTAAGTTCGATGTCGGAGTATTTGGGTCCACTAGTGCGGGAAGTAGGGGGCTGCCGGGGCTGCAGCCCCCCCTCCCTTTTGCAGCCCCTCCTGATGTCAGGTGCAGGCTCGTCTTGGATGTCACAGTAATTTTAACAGTAAAAATTAAAACAAAAAAATAAACGCATCAATTGGCTTAAAACCCTTTTGTACAGTCTGTGTCAAATACCTGTGTTTAAAAAATTTGGGTTGAAATATTTTAAAATTATTCATTTATGTATTGAGGAAACGCTTTCTTAAAGAAGCGGAAGGCGCTGACATAAACGCATTGGCAAGCAAAAACGGCGAACTGCAAGCAGGGAGGGATATCTGATTTTTTTTCCTCCAAGCAATATTTCAGAGAAAACTAAAGTAAGTTATACAAACACTTACATTACTCGTGGAGAGTGATGAAAGAACAGTACAAATGATGGAAGCAACACTACTATCATTGCAATAGCTATCACCCAGGACTAGCTAGCTTGTTGCTCCGGTAGAGAGCATCAGCAGCGGCTTACTCACTTAACCGCTGCCGTGCACTCGGGATCCTTTCTAGAGAACATCGCATTTCCTGGAAGCGAATTCGGCACGGTGTTATTTTTACAGATCGTTTCAATGTGGTTTGTTTGAAAATGGCGATGATTGCATTGTGTTAAAGAAATCAACCTCATTCTTTGTTTTATCTGCACAACCTCAATTCATTTGCTAAAGGGGGATTTAGCAACTGGGAAAAGGCAAAAGTAAGAACTTGGTCAGCATGAGTTGTCAGACCTGCACTCTGATTCATTACGTGTGTTAGCGATGCTTTGAGTAACTCCAGTCAGTGCTATGTTTTGGGAGTTTGCAGCTTGGAATCAACATTCTGCAAGGACAGTGTTGTAACATTTATTCAGATCGACTAAATTCCTGGGCCATGAAGGAATACCGCTCAGAGGGCACCATCATCGCGACACGTACCGCAGCAGCTTGTGTGACAGAATGCACTTTTTACCGAAAACTCGAGAATGGCTTTTACTTACCTGCTGTAAAAATATGTAAAAAAAAAAAAAAAAAAAAAATTGCCAGTTTGGGAGAATTTTAAGAATGCTGATTATGATCCCAAAGGGCACAATTATTTTCGCCTTTTATGGGATTAGTCTGCTGCCTGGATGTTGGCGAAACTGACAAGCGATATTCATTAAGGATAGTTGATTGAATTAAGAATTACTAATGCGATGAATCACTTTATTCAAATGGAGGATTTTGTCCGAGGATTATTTGTTTATTTTTGGGGCTGACGACCTCCTGTAGCTTATAAAACGGCACATAATAGCTAGGCTTACAAAGTGAAGTCCTTCTACGCCAATGTTTTATAGAGCGCGACAGGAAGATGTTTCTGTTCTAACCCAGTAAGCACATACACGTCGCCGCGACGTATTGGCGATGTAATGAGTGTGTAGGGAAGATGTCGTATTAACGTCGTTTGCTCATTGGCCCTACGTCGCCGAGACATCAGAATTAGGTAAAATGCATTTTTAGCAAATGCCGATGAGCAAACGACGTTAAGTACGACATCTTCCCTACACATTCTCATTACATCGCGGTGCTTACTGGGAAATGTAAAAAATGCTGAAACAAGAGATGGAATTCAGAGAAAGGGAAATAATTCCGTATCCAACCTAAAAAGCTTAAAAAAGTTTATTTCCCAGAACAATTTTAAAACGGGGCTCGCCTTTATATTTTGGAGGGTTTTATTTGTGAGAAGGTGGGGTAGGCTACTTGTCATCCCTACAATTACGTGCGCCTTTTCAATGTAGCCTGTCGGTGGTTTCTTGGTCATTTCCTCATTAATAATTTCTTAATCATTATACGATTATGTATTGGTCTTGTTAATTCAAACAATAAATTGTTTGATTGTGAATCATGCGATATCAAACTGGGAGGGGTTGTGAGCCATCATGTGTGAGACAGGCAAATCCCGGCAGTATTACCAGGAGTTGGGGTTGAAGAGGATGAAACAAATAAGGCAACAAAAGCATGATAGCTTTTTAAATGACACATGCATACAAAACAAAGGAACTTATTGGGATAAAACGTAGAAAAAATTCAGGCCCCAGGACAACAAAACGATTATAAATTATAATTTTTTGTAATCGGTCATGATTTATATGACGAGTATTCTTTTATTCCAGTACTTGATTGCACCCTTAGTTGCTATGACCGCTGTTGCAAAGATCAACATTGTCATAACGCCCTCATGCAGCGCTATTAAAAAAAAAAAAAAAAAAATTTTTTTAAATGACATCACTCTTCTACTTTAGGTTGGCAGCCCCCCCAATTCAAACATCTTCCCGTGCGCCTGTTTAGGTCAAAGGTCATAGCTCATTAAATATGCGAAAAAGGTTTCCGTTCGATAACTTGAGTAATGTTTGATGGATTTTAATAAAATTTGATGTGAAGGTACTTTATATCAAAATACAGGCTAAGTTTGATTTCGGAGTATGTAGGTCAATGGTCATAGCTCATTAAATATGTGAAAATGGTTTCCGTTTGATAACTTGAGTAATGTTCGACGGATTTTAATGAAATTTTATATGAAGGTAAATGGTATGAAAACACAGCCTAAGTTCGATTTCGGAGTATGTAGGTCAAAGGTCATAGATCATTAAATATGAAAAAATGGTTTCCGTTCGATAACTTTAGTAATGTTCGACGGATTTTAATGAAATTTGATATGAAGGTACATGGTATGAAAATACAGCCTAAGTTCAATTTCGGAGTATGTAGATCAAAGGTCAAAGGTCATAGCTCATGAAATATGCAAAAATGGTTTCCGTTCGATAACTTGAGTAATGTTTGACGAATTTTAATGAAATTTGATATGAAGGTACATTGTATCAAAATACAGCCCAAGTTCAATTTCGGAGTATGTAGGTCAAAGGTCATAGCTCATTAAATATGCGAAAATGGTTTCCAGAAGATTTAACAGTATAACGTGATGACTGTCCCATTGGACCTTATCATTTTGTTGTCATGAATGCTGCTTCTTAATCACATCCAAGATTTCTTTCATGCCATTACACTATTTCAAATATTATACAGTACTGACCTTTAAAAGTTCAAAAGGATACGTACATATTATGTTTTCACTTTTCACTCTTCTTTCATTTTGTCACCTTCTCATATATGCTTTAATCATCTTCTGTAAATCCCTGATTTTACTCACATTCTTTTATTAAATCTTCATACGAATTAACATAAAGTTTATCTTCAGATCTTCTCATGGGCCATTCCAGAAAGTAGTAAACTTTCTGTACATCGAATCTCTGGGTATTAATAACTTCCTTGCCTGGTAATATAGTATAGTCTAATGAAAGTAACTTCTTCTGACGTATATACACATGTACATGTACAACATTTGTACCCGGCGAGGGGATGCTACGCTTTGCGTTGCCCTTGTTTTACATTTTAACGGGGAGTGATACCATAGGAAGAAGGAGTAATCAGTGTTTACTTTGTGGTTTCTTCTATCAAGATTAAGATGCTGTTTGGACATGTGTTAGATTCATTTTATTCTGTGTCCTGTTATTTTGAAAGAAAATGGGTCCTTTTTTTGGCCTAACTCTAAACCACTCAATGAAATCAATGAAACTGAACATTGTGCTGTTTATATCTCCAGTCAAGCTTTTTTTGGGATGAGTGCTATCTTGTCCTACATTTTTGACCAATTGGAATGCCCCTTTTTCATTTGCTTTTTCATTTGTTTATATTGTTGTGTTGCTGCTGGGTAATAAAAGCCCTCATCGTCGGAATTCCTGATATTACATGTTTTTTCCATTCCCTTTTTTCACATTGTTCTTGTTTTGGATGCCTTTCATTAACTTTCTGTCATGGACTAAGGGATCCAGGCTAAATCCTGGTTCAGGCACACCAAAAATCTTAAAGGGGACCTATTATACTGATCCTTCTTTTAATACATATTAGTAATGTTATAATGTTAGTTGTCCATACACAACCTCTGAAAAGTTTCTAATCATAAGATACAGGAGTTTTGCCGCAATCCAAGAACGTGATTTCGCGAAAAAGATTTCATCTGAACAGCTCCTCCCGAGATCTTTGCGAGATCTGGGCAAAACCTGACGTCAGGTTGTGCCGTCCAATTAGTACAGACCTAGCCAGAGCCAATCACGGCGCTGGACCTGCCCACACCGGAAACTATTCTAGCAGACACTAACAACTGCAGATCATACTATGCCTTAGTAGCGTCGACACTTTTGGAAATACAAAAGAAGAACCGCAGATCATTTGAGGTGCAGTTTCGTCAGTATCTCTCCCAAAGCTGCTTGTCCGTTTACTTTTGGACGCAAAGAAAAACACTTATTTCTCTTCCAAAAGAGGATGCCACCAGAAATCAGTGGGTAGCTTTTTTTTTTTTGCAGGCAGCAAACAGCCACGGCCAAAGGGAACGTTGGCTGCTTGTGCTCAGCATTTCACCAAAGACAGCTTTATCAATAAAGGATAATTCGACCCAGGATAAGCGTTTCAGCTGCTTCTCAAACCTGAAGCAGCTGCATCGATCCAGCGCTCGGAGCCACAAGCTGTAAGTAACGATATAACAGCAAATATTGTAAGTGAAGCTAACGTGTTACGGGTGGCTAGCAGGACCGCTAGCAATAGTTAGCACTAACAACTGGCCTCAAACGCAGGCTTTGTAAAATATCTGAAGATAAAGCCTATATCGGTTGCGACTGTCCATGACTCACAGACACAGAAGCTGTAAGTTGCTTTTACTGCATAAGCTAACCTGAGGTGATAGCCAGTTGATTGTGGCTGTAGCACTGCGGCTAACGTAGCCAAGTTACTGTTGCTAATGTTTGTGTCCTAAATATGCAAGAGTGATATCAGGGGAAATTCTACAGAAGGTGTGTGAACATAAACCTCATTTGAGGCTAACTTTTAATACTTGTTTGTAATTTGGATGCTTGGTACAACTGTTCACAGTAACAGAACTTGCTGTCTGAAAAGCTTGTATTGCAAGGGTTTGTCTCTGTGGTTATGATCGTTCAGTTACCAGCTACTGCATGTTAGTTTGCGTGCCGTGCTAATTAAAAATGCTCCTGGTTAATTTATATGCAATAATTCTGATCAGTTTGTTGTGTTACTTCTGTAAGCATCAATGTGGCTGTTTCATCATAACGTTGCCCGATTGTAGCCACTACAGTTAGTGATCGCTTCACTTACCCATGACCGGGATCAGCCGGATACTTCACAAATGTCTGAGCAAGCTCTCTGGTGCTATCGTGAAAGCAATGCGAAACGCAGAAGCTCTACCGTGTCTGGTATAACAAATGATTTCCCTGCACTCCCTTGACATAATTTCATCCCCCTTTAGAAATTGTTGTGGCTAATAAAAACCCGAAAAAGGCGGAGATTAAATAGGTAATTCTCTCCTGTAGAAGTGATCGATTCGCTAGCTCCACATTAGCAACTTGTCCACGTTAACGGAACTTACGGTCTGCAAAACCTGTATCATGTTCATAACATAACCGAACTCTCTCTAGCTGTCGCATTCTATCCATAAAGCTGCTTTCACATCGGACACGAAACAAATTTTTCGCGGGAAAGATCAGCCTACATTCAAAGTCAATGCAAAGACGCGAATACACGCTTTATGGGCGTGTTAAGCAGCTTTCACACCGGATGCGAAACTAATTTCTCGCGCGACTGATTACATTCTAAGCCAATGCGAATACACGTGTTATGGGCACGTCAAGCCGCTTTCACACCGGACGCGAAACGAATTTTTCGCGCGATAGATTAACTACATTCAAAGTCAATGCAAAGACACGAATACAGGCGTTAAGGGCGCGTTAAGCAGCTTTCACACTGGACGCGAAACTAATTTTTCGCGCGACAGGTTACATTCAAAGTCATAACCGCTTATCAGCTACTGCATGTTAGTTCCCGTGCTCTGCTAATTAAAAATGCTCCTGGTTAACTTATATGCAGCAATTATGATCGGTAGGCTTGTGTTACTTCGGTAAGCATCAATGTGACAGGTCCCAGAGAGAGCCAGACCAGATCCCTGGGTTAGTTGGGGGCGTCCTGACGCTTCCAATCAGTTTGGTGCTTCTGGCAGCGGAGAACTCTTCCGACTTGGATGTTGGTCGCGGTCCATACCTTCTCTGCCTCCTGGAACCAGGCATCCACCCCCGGGACTTCGGTCCGGCTTGGGTCCCATGGGCTACAGGGGAGGTTGCCGACTAAGCAAACACTGGAATGGCGTTAACCCAGAGGAGGCGCTCTTCAGAGAATTCTGGGCATATTCCGCCCTTGGCAGGTACTTCGCCCAATCCAGTGGTCTCCGGTGGCAGTAGGCTCGGAGGAACCTTCCCAGGTCCTGGATGGCTCTCTTCGTCTGCCTGTTGGATTCTGGATGGTATCACGAGGTGAGGCTTGGCATTACAGAATGCAATAGTTTTCACATCATTAAAATCCTATATTCAAGTTTACATAGCACAAAGACAGCACATCAAATGTCGAAACAGATAATTTATTTATTTTTTTAAATTATCCGCTCATTTTGATGCCAGCAGCTCGTTTTAGAAAAGGGGGCAGGGGCATGTTTATCTCCATTTTGCATCAATCTTCCTTTAACCACAATCTGTAAGCATAAGGGAACTGAGGGGACCAATTGCTGTAGTTTTGAAAGTAAAACCTTTTCCCATTCTAGTTTAATGCAAGATTTCAGCTACTCTACATTTCGTGGGTTGAGGATTAACTGGGGCTGTCTTCACTTTTCATCAAAAATTATGTTCTACCATAGAAATAATCTCAGTATTAACAGGTACTACAACCCCAATTCCTAAATAGTTGGGACAAAGTGTAAATTGTGAATGAAATCAAAATGCAATGACTTTCAGATCACGAGACAATATGTTATTTACAATAGAACATAGATAACATTTCAAATGTTGAAACTGAGACATTTTACATTTTTATCCACAAAGTGAGCTTATTTCAAATTTTCTGGCTGCAACAGGTCTCGTAAAAGTTAGGACACGGGCAAAAAAGGGCTGAAAAAGCAATTAATATATTAGAGAATCAGCTGAAAGAACATTTAGCAAGTAATTAAGTTAACTGGCATCAGGTGTGTAACGTGATTGGCTATACTCAGAAGCAAAGATGGCCAGAGGCTCTCCAAACTGTGAAGGCTTGTGTAAAAAAATTGTGGAATACTTTAAAAACAATGTTCCTCAGCGTCAAATTGCAAAGGCTTTGAAGGTCTCATCACCGAAAGTGCATAACATCATCAAAAGATTTAGAGAAACTGGAAAAATCTCTGTGCCTTAAGGGACAAGGCCGAAGACCTTTACTGGATGCCCATGATCTTCGGGCCCTCAGACGCCACTGCATCGCTCACCGGCATGATTCAGTCATTGACATTACTAAATGGGCCCAGGAATACTTCAAGAAACCACTGTCTGTAAACACAGTCCGCCGTGCCATCCACAGATACCACCTAAACTCTATCATGCAAAAAGGAAGCCATTGTTGAGCATGATCCAGAAGCACAGACAAGTCCAAATTTAACATTATTGTTGGAAATCATGGGTGTCGTGTCCTCCGGGCTAAAGAGGAGAAAGACCACCCCTCCTGTTATCAGCATTCAGTTCAAAAGCCAGCATCTCTGATGGTATGCGGATGCATTAGTGCATATGGTGTGGGACACTTGCACGTTTTAAAAAGCACCATGAATGCTGAAAGGTATATAAAGGTTTTAGAGCAACATATGCTCCCCTCCAGACGACCTCTATTCCAGGGAAGGCCTTGTGTATTTCAGCAGGACAATGCAAAACCACATACTGCAGCTATTAGAATAGCATGGCTTTGTAGTAGAAGAGTCCGTGTGCTGAACTGGCCTGCCTGTAGTCCTGATCTTTCACCAATTGAGAACATTTGGCGCATAATTCAACGAAAAGTCCGTCAAAGGAGACCCAAAACTCTCCAGCAGCTGGAAGCCTGAATTAAACAAGAGTGTATAACGGCATGAGGTATAACGGCATGATATTATACCTTTCAGTCCAAATAAATCCCCTGAATATAAATATCTGAAAAGTATACTTGGAGTGAGAAATTATGATGCAGCAAAATTTCATATCCCATTTTCTTCATTTAGTAAAAAGTGGAGATAGGTCCAGTTAATTCTCAGCCCACGATTTGTTGGCCGCTTTTATCATGTTCTTAGTTTCAGCATGCACCAAATGTTTTCATAGGGTTGACAAAGCAGACATCAGGGCTTTATCAGGCTGAGCAGTCTTTAAAGAGTTACTGCGGGTATGCATTACACAGTGATGTAGTCCCAGCTGTGCAGCTGCCCTAGGGTGCTATATGAGTGTCTTGCATGATTGGGTGCTGATTAGTAAGTGATGCTCAAGTCAGGCTATGCTTGACTCCATAATGCCAGAAGTAGGGAGGGAGCAGACCCGACACGACCAGCTGAAACATCAGATGTTTTTCTTCATTTTGTCACTCACACTGCTGTGTTATGCAAGCATAGGTTTGGGGTAGATCTGCCTATTCGCTCTACGTTCCGGAAGCTTCCGATGGTATTTATTGGTTTAAATTTGAAAACATTTACATAATTGCAACCATCAGTTTTAATGGTGAAATTAAGCCTTAATTGCATCAGAACCATCTCAGAAATAAAACTCAAGACAAGTGGGGAACTGAGTTCAGAAGAAAAGTTCGGAAAGTGTGTCACAAAATTCTCACATTTTTGTAGTGATTTGACTGTGCCAGCCATCAATATGTGAGGATATGCAAGTACTAGCTGCCCTTTAGTGCTTTTCTGGAGAAGTGCTTAAGAACTGCTGCCAAACTGTATGATCCTCCTTTAAATGTTAAATGACACTCATAGGCTTGCCCTTAATAAAGATAACCTAAAAGGCCTCATAATGTAATATGGGCTGCACAGAAAATAAGCTACATGTATAACAAGGCACCTCGGCCTGTGTGTTCTTAGATGATGCAGGGATCACCCGCAAGAGCCAGTGTACTATTTTGCTTCAGTTCCTGAAATGAATGTCCACCGTTATTTGCATCTGATGATCTTCACTGTGTGTTTATTGGGCAACCTCCGTTTCTTTTCCCTTGTGGTTCTATTTTAAATCATAAGGGGTATGGAACTTGGCGTCCTCAGAATATGCTCAAGCCCCCTGTCCCTTTGCACTGAAGCCAAATCTGGCAATGTATGCGGTCCCCTCTTGAGTACAGAGCCTCTGTTTTTGCCAAGTTTCTTCCCTTTAAGTGAATATGCTGTAAGACAATGTTGCTATTAGGAAACATGCTGTATTTATGAAGCTTAATGATGGCCCCCGGTATAGGAGCGTTCGGGTTGACTGCGCACCACACAGTGTAGTTGTGACCTGATGAATGAATTGTACAAGAGAAGTATAACCTCCTTTGATTAATACTCAATACTTTTGGCTATATATCCCAGCATCTTGTGAGCTTTTTTAACTGCTACCGCACAGCGGCTAGAACCCGTAATGGTTTGGTCAACAATCACTTCCAGACCTTTTTCAGTAAAGCACATTCCAGTTTTAAACCTTTCATAGAGTAATCATTCCAAAAGTTTTTTTTTTTTTTTTAATTTCGGACATGTAGAACTTTACATTTGGCTATGTTGAATTTAATTTGCCATGTTTCCACCCACTTCTGAATTCAATCCAAATCATCCTCAATCACTTTAGTAGACTTTAGACCCAAATCTGGCCCTCAAATCCAAATCTGGCCCTGGTTTTTTTTTCCCTCCTGGCAAAAAAGTTAACAATTATCGCCTATGAGTGGCCAGACATTCTTTACACCTAACTCCTAGTTAAAGGGAGGATGGAAAACCAGCAGGTCTCGGCCCTCGTGTTTTGGGGATCACTGCTCTAAACTGTTTAAACTTTTTAAGGTGCATCGCTGGCCCCGGTCTAGCGGCAGCCCTACGCCTGGCCCTGGCTCCTCAAGTGTGACGCTGGCCCCGGCCTCTCCAGCACGACACCAGCCACGGCTCAGTGCCATGCCTGTGCCTTGGGGGGGTTGGTACTGTAATGACCCTTGCCTTTGGCATTCCAGAACTTCGGCTACCTGCCCTTAATTATTCAATTAAGCCTCTGTTCCTTTAGTTAATTGTTTCACCTGTTTCTCCTTTGTTAATTATCATTCCCCTTTTCCTATTTAAAGCTTAGTTTCACCCTCATGGGCAGGTGGCCTAGTCTGTTCCCCTCTTTGTTTAGTGCACTCCCTTTCAGTTCTCCTGGAAGTCTTTTATTTGCTTTTGTTATATTCACATTCTTTATTTAATAAAATCCATGTCCTTGCATTTGGGTCCTCATTTCTAATCCTTGCCCTGGCGCCCTGTTATCATCTTTGGGCACCAGGGCGTGACAGAGACAATGGCGATCCATTTAAGTATAAACCTTACAAGACTTAAAATCCCTCACATAAATCAAACCTTAGTTTATTTTTACCATAAAATTTTCCCTCAGGTGTATTCTGCCCTTGAAAAACACATTCAAAGGTTTGGAAGAGTTTCTGACCAGAATTAGATTTTCCTGTATCCCTGAGCAAATCTTCCAGAGGCCCTTACACAATTTCTAGTGTTTCAAAAGCCAGAATTTTCCTTGAGTCCAATCCTGCTTTTTTCATGAAAAACGGAATGTTTTCCCACAGGACTAAACAGCTGCAAATGATTGGATTCAGGATTGAGTGGCATTGAGTGGTAGTTGTTGTTCGTATTTTTACAATCAGTCTGGGAAAAAAAATGTGCATTTACTTCTCATAATTTCAAACTACATTGCTTCAGACCTCAACCAATATGAGTCATAGCATATTTTGTCCATTGCTTGGATGCTAAGAGCATGCTAAATAATGTGACAGGAGAGCATTCTTCCTCCGAAGGAGCTCTCCTGTCTCTTATCATGCAGCAACTCAATGAATATGGAGAATGTTATCAATTTCTTTATATATTTAAACTGTGAATTCTGAGGCACTAACTTCTGACTGCTTGTGCACAATGCAGGTTTATGTTGGATTGTACAATAAAGACATCATACTGCTCAGCACTCTGATACCTGCCAGAAACATGCTTTGACCCTTCTATTTTAGCCCTCACATCCATTGTTTCAACAAAAAAATGTTTCAAGAGGCAAAGGTGCCAAAAACAGGTGCCAGGACACAGCAAGGAACAGCATTTTGCTGTAAGGCCAGTTGGTTGGGTTTTGCGATAACACAGGATCAAAAGACTGTAGGTAAGTGAAAAACACATTTTATGCTCGCCTGTCGCTTTTTCAAGTCTGAAAATACTGTGAGTAAGCTCGACCTGAAGGTGTATTCATTGTTTAGATGTTCATTATAATGTCTCAAAACTTGGCCCTCAGCACACACAGAACAAGAACAATTGTGCTCTTGTAATAATCTCAGTCAGTCTTAAAATATGTTAATTTGTCTGTATGTTTTTAGACAATCATCATTTTTAGTACAATAGTAACATGTCTACTGGGAAATTCTGAAAGTTTGATTATTTATTACTCAATGAAATTCTGCAACTTGCAAAGGCAAAGTAATTTTTTTCCATCTAATTAATCTTTTAGTTTGATTACAGTGGTAAAAAAAAGAACTCATAACACTGAAAGAATCACCGGTATTCAGGGCATAGTGCACCACCTCAAATAGGCTTAGATTCACCAATTAGCATGGATAATCGGGAGATTAAATAATCAGAAACACTGCCATAAATACCAGCTTTGCGAAGTTCACAATGTACTGCATTTGTTTAGACAGACCCAGATATCAAGTGATTATATTCTGACGTGATTTTTAGAGCTTATGGATTTTTTAGGGGTGATAGCTTATGGTTATCAGAAACTATCCTACCAAGTGTCCATCTGGTCCTGTTGGAGAGTTCTGACTTGCAGCTGCAGTCATTTTTTTTTTTTTTTTTTTTTTTGCTGATGTTGTTTTTTAATGTTTGGCATATGTTTTCATAATTTTTTACTCTTCAGTTCTTTCCAAAGAGAATGACCAAAGCACCAGCATTTTAGGCACCAATGATTTGGCCCTGACAGAACTTCATTAGTATCTTGCTTTGGAAATTTGCCTTGCAAAGAGCTGCTGATTAGACCTCTTTTAAGCAGATACAAGCTGATAAGTAGGATTCAAAATAATTGGCACGTCCTGCATATATGCCCTTGTAATTGTAATGCAGAGGCTTCAAATTTAGTGCCCTTTTTCAGAGAGCACAGGTGGTAAGTAAATGCTCCCACCCAATGGCAGCTTGAGCATTCTAAAGAAAAAATCTAAATACTTTTTCAAATATTCTTGAATTAGATTTTGTGTCTTCTGTTTGTGCTGCAGGCTTAGTATTGTTTTATTTTTAAATATGAACAAAATGTTTGTCTCCCACTGTCTGCATATGCGTTTTCACAGTGATCCTGCAGCAATTTTGGTCTTCTTATCTGCAGCTGTACAGCCCTGTGTCAATCACACAAAAAATGTTTCCCTCCCTCCCTCTCTGACTATCAATGTGTCTCTCATTCCTGTCCAACGTTAGTCCAGCAGAGAAGGCATCTTTACCAGAAATCGTGGAGGTTCCCAACCCCCTGAAGATGTACGGCCTGTACCTGGAAGCAGTGAATGACTACATCAATGAGTCCTACGGGGAAGATGTATGGAGACTAATTGAGGCACGGGCCGAGATTCCACATCTGAAGTTTGTTCGCCATCAGATGTACAAGTATGTGTACTTTCCTACATTCACAGCTTGATTAATCTGATTTCCTTAGAGATATTTTTCTGATAATGAACACATTAAATGCTGTGGACCATTCCCTTGTCATAGAATGTAATTTCCCAAGATACAAAAATTTTCAATAGAAATCTTGTCACACTGGAGTATTAGCAATAGTTGATACTAATGAAATGATGGCATCAAAGATGAATATGCTCCATTTTCAAAACAACTGTGCGAAAACATTTCTACAAAAAAAAACTGTCTGGACCTTTGATCGCTCTCCATGGAAACAGGCTGTATTTCCTCAGTCATTAGTGGCACGAGTTACTCCCATTTAGACAAAATGGATGAGTAATTTAAAAGCAGTTTCTGAGGTTAAAAATTAGACTCCACTGTTATGTATAAGTCCCATGAATGCAGAATCTGACTGCATCTCCAGGATGAGGTGACGATAAGCCTTTTTTTAATAATGGATTGTCATAGGGATCGATCTCTCATGTGAGTATCCTCCAGTTTGCGACATGATACAGTACAGTTGGAAATTATTTCTGGCATAGGGGAAAGCAAGATTTTGTGAGCTATAAATTGTTTACAGTTGCACAAAGACATCATTTTAGCAAAAATGTCCATTTAAGTCATGTTTTGCAAAAAATAGCATGATCATTGAATTCTTTCTGGATTCATTGCTTGAGTATGGAATTCATCTACAATGGCCCACTATACTATTGTCCATAAATGGGAGAGCTGTGTTCACACCCTCTCAGTAACTGATCCTTAATGCCAATTCATCCTTGCCACAGTGACAATCTGATCCTACGCTTGGCCAAGGCTGCGGGAGAGGTCCTGGGTAAGACCCACGATGAGCTGATGTATGCCTTTGGGGTCTACATGGTGAAGAGGATTGGCAATTATGGCTATGAAAGAATCTTGAAGGTGACCTAAATGCATCCTCTTTGCCTTAGTGAACAATTTAATTAGACTTTTTATATTTTCCAAGTAAATAACAGATATGTGACACAAATGACAAATAATGATCTCTACTACAAGTGTGGGTTTGTTTTATTCGACTTTTTTTATCTCTATCAGGTGCTTGGGCGAAATGTGCGAGACTTTATCAATGAGCTGGACAACCTGCATGAGTACTTTCGCTTCTCCTTCCCCAAAGTACAGCCACCCAGCTTTTGCGTAGAGGAGGAGTGTGAGACTAGCCTTACCTTGCACTACCGTAGCACCAGGAAGGGCTTCACCCAGTTTGTGAAAGGTAGAAGATCAAACAATTTGTTATGAACAAGGGGCTTATGTTATCTTAAAAAGAAACTTCAAAATATATATTTATTCTGTCCTCACTCACTCCTCAGGACAGTTATCTCAAGTTGGACGACAGTTTTACAACACAGACATTGAAGTGGAAATCTTATCTAAGGAGGAAACTGAGAAGATGACGTATGTGGTGAGTGATGAGAATCACCCCTTTCTATTTTTCTGCACTGCCTCATACTGTAGGTTGTATTTAAGAACTAACCCACAAAGCATTTTTATGAATAACAGCTGAAAAACAGCTGTCACCAGCAATGATCCAGAAGAACTTTGCGACAAACCTGCGTCAAAAACAGTCTTTTCAAATGCAGGTATATCCCTGTATAGCAACAATTAGTCCTGACTCGTGCTCAGTCATTTTCCTTTATTGACACATTTTCAAATTAAAGTAATAATCCATCAACAGTTGAAGACATAACCTCTCCCCGTGCAATCTAACAACGGTGAAATACTGGACTGAATTCAGTACAGAAAAATAATTTACTTTTAAATAGGCCTATGTTTTACGAAAGACAAACTACTCTAGAACTTCCACGCTATCTTTTTGGCACATTAGGCGATCTAACCTCTACTTCATGATTGTTTAAATTGTTTAAATGAAATATGACCATTTCAAACGCCTTCATGAAATTTTGAATAACACTGATACTGTATATACTCTACAAAAAAGTTCAAGAACACTCAATTTGGACCCGAGTATGTGAAATATAAAAACTGACCGTAAACCCGTAGTGTTGTTTACATTATTGGTGTTCATCCAAGACACAAACTGCATCCAAAATCAATAAGCATCATAAATATGGCATGTTTACTATTAGCAACATCTTCATGCAGCATATCCACTTAACGAGAATAATCTCGGTGAAAAGTTCATGTTGACCATTTTTACCTCCACGGAACACAATTCAAGCCCCAAGCAAGTAAAAAAGCATGTAGCAGAACATAGGATAGGATAACATCAGTGCTCGATCACTAGCGTTTCTACTGAATTTGTGTTAGGCATACAAATGTTACATCAAAGGAAAGAGGAAAGTCGACAGAATCCAGCGATATAAGCCATGTCATTTTAAAGTGACACTACACTCAAAGAACAGCAGGCATACACTTTACATTCTACAGCGCTGAGCAAAAATTTTTCCTTACCTTCGATATTTTGTGGCAAAAAACTGTTTCAGGGTAAATCTGCCCTGGCTACTGTTTGTCCAACGTGTCCGTGCTGTATTGAAACTGCATCTGCTAGTGTCCATGCATGTTTTATTTACCCATGGCACTGACTCCAATTAGGTCGGGCCCTGATCATTCCTCTTGCACCCATGTATTTTCTTCTCTGTGATTGACTTTGTGATGCCATAAATTTAACATGCGTCTCCGGCATCCACATTACAATCCGTTCCGCTGACGTTACATCCTTTTTCGCCCATCTCCTGAAGTGGCATGCCTCGCTTACCGTAAAAACTGGTAAATAAGACGCATCTTTAATTTATTTTCACTTAAAAATGCATACTTGCGTCCCATACACCAGTATGCCGCGAGAGGTAAAGGGGGATGTTCCAATGTGTACCCAGAAGAGGGCGCTGTGAGCAAGACTTTGCTTGCATGTCCCAGAGCTTGGATTCATTCTCTCTGGTCTCTTTAGAGCTAGAAGCTGCGTAGCCCACCGCAACATAGCGAAAACTTCTCCAAAGAGCGATACAGCTGCACAAAAACTTCACGTCATGGACTTTGCTGAACAAAATGAAAATCGCAATTTTGTTTACAATAAATTGATACAGTTTAGAACAACTTGTTTACGTATTTTTATGTATGAGTAGCTACAGTGACACAGTCTTTGATATGAAACCCTTTTACCGACAGGACTCCCCGCAAAATATACTGCGTCTTACATACCAATGTGACTTATCTACGGAGTTTTACTGTACATGTTTCTACCCACTGAGTTGTTGTATGCAGATTGGAGATGCATTTGCATTTACACTTGTGTTCAATGTGGCCAAAATCCATCCCTGACCACCTTCAGAAGTGGTTTGAAAGATCGGATCACAATCCGTCCTCACTGCGTCTTGAGTGCATTTACACCTGTACTTTTCTGTGGTCAAGCGCTATCCAATTGCAATCCGATCACAAAAAAACGCATTTTAATGCCAGGTGTAAACGGGGCTATAAGGACTGGACTGTTCCAGCTTCTGGAGTTTTTGGGTGAGCCCTTTCACCAGGCCGAGTTTGAAGGAAATCGGTGCGATGGTGTGTGTCACCCCTGCCAAGCCCTCTTGTGGAGATGCTCTTACTTGCTTGAAACTGTTGGTTACCATTTTGTGGTTGAACATGAACTAGCTGTCAAACAAGGCCAATTTTTGAGTAGACTAATGGTGGAGTAGGCCACTTGGCAAGACTGTGAACAACCAGTGGACAAATAGAGGCCAGATCCATGCCAGCATTATTGAAAGGTGAAACCTATTGTGACGTCAATTTCGTCAATATGTCAAGCTGATATTTCAATTTTTAATAAAATATGAAATCAGGTTTTGACAAGATTCTGGTGGAGAACCCATTTTAATCTCTTTTTGTCCAGCAAGTTTGTTGTTTATTGAATTTGGTTCAGCGTAAGAAGAATTTGAGTAACTGTAGATGAACAAATCTTTTTCACAGCCTGGTGTACTTTGTATGAAACATTTGATGACCAATATTTATTTCATACCGAGCAACTTGGATAGATAAGGCCTGGACAGTTAAGGCCAAGTTTAAACCTCTACGCAGTCCTTAGTTTTAGAAAAAGCCAGGTGAGGGATTTACAGCTCCCTGCCTGTGGCCCAGGCGAGTGACTTTACACCAAAGTAGCAGCTTTAGGTGAGTGACTCAGACTTGTACATATATGTAGCCCAAACCTTTTACGCGATTTTAGTCTCTCTTGGTAGCCTGGCCCAACTAATGGTTGCTTAGGTTTCATTGCATAATGTAGGTTGTAACCCCTCCTTCACGCTTTACTTGTAACCTGCTCCTCTTTAATTTTCCTCCTTTCATGTCATCATGTCCAGGGAAGTTAGCCCCATTGAATTTTCCCATCTTATCTTGCACATTTTAATTTAATGTAATAAGTAAATGACAATTGATTGGAACACTGTATTAATGTATCATACATTTCATGCACAAATCGTGTTCATGCACGCTAAGTTTATTTCTGTTCTTGTACTAACCTACTGTCTCTATCAGGTCCATGAATTTTTTGGCTTCTGAGGCTTAAATGTTGTTTGTAGTTAGGATGGTTTGTTATTGATTACTCAGCTAGTCCAAAAAATGGGCATCTGTAATAACTGGAATATTGAATTGCACAAGCAATCTTCGCAAGGGTGATCTAATACTGACTGGAAAAACAGGTCCATCACAAGTCAGCCTGAACTGGTAATAATGGTCCCAATTTTATAGTAATAGAAAGTTGACATTTTTGTAGCAGATAAGCTGTGTGTAATGTTTATTCAGTGCATCGTGTAGTGTGCACTGAAATAAAAGCAAAGGCGATTGGATTCAATTGCAAAGAAAAAAAGGCATTGTTTATTATTTTCAAAGCAGAGCTTTGAAAACAAATCTTCAGCAAACGAAGCGGGAAATAACAATTCCCAAATATATTTACAAAAGGCTAGACTGACAATAATCTGCTAAAGGTACAAGCAAACAGCTGTAAGCACTATGTTACACAATGGTTCTACAAGAGTTCGCACCGGAGTGGTGCAAAGCTCAAGCTTATAAAGGCTATATTGGATGATTCAATAATAATACACAGATGCTCGTAGTTGAGTGATGAGTGGACAAGCAGGCAGGTTCTTCAGAACTCTGGTGATGCGGATCGCTGGAGGCATGGTAAGACAGTACCTCCCCCCGAGGCACGACTCCCGGCGTGCTTCGGGGACCGCCAGGAGGGCGGCCCTGGGGTCATAGAGCGGGCCGGTCCGGATGGGTCCGATGGAACTCTGTTTGGAGCTGAGGGTCCAGGATGTCTTGCGAAGCCACCCAACTCCTGTCCTCCAGACCGTACCCCTCCCAGTCTACCAGGTACTGCAGCTGTCCTCTGTGACGTCTGGAATCCAGCACGGTGTGCACTCGGTAGACTGGGGCTCCGTCGACCTCCAGGGCAGGTGGTGGGTCTTCAGTGGGGGTTGTCTCCACCAGCGACCCCAGCAGTCACCGGCCTGAGGAGTGACACATGAAAGGTATTATTAAACTTGTAATGAAATGGCAACTGAAGGGAGTATGTAGACTCATTGTCCCTCTGGAGAAGCCAATGAACTATGGACTGAGTTTGCAGCAGGGCAGGTGGAGGCACTGGTCTCTTGTATATCTTGTTGAGACTCGATCCCCTGGTTGATGCTGGGGCGTCCCAACCTCGTTTGTCCACCTGGCTCTTCTGACGGTGAAGGGCTCTTCGGATCTGGACGTTGGTCTCCATCCACACCTGTTCCACACGTGTGAACCACGCGTCCACTGCTGGGACATCAGTCTGGCTCAGATATATGGGTATAGGGGAGGTTTCCGACCAGAGCACGCACTGGAATGGGATATTTCCAGTTAATGCGCTCTTGAGGGAGTTTTGGGAGTGCTCCTACTGTAATGTGGAAAAAAAAAGCCACTAGATGGCAATATTGACATTTTTTTTGTTAAGCCAAGTCTGGAGCTAGGTTTGGGGCATGTCCTGGGAATCCCTCAGAGGGGGCTGGAAAAGAGTATATAAGGAGAAAAATTGAGAGAGTGAAAAGTAGTAGGAGAAATTGCAAGGAGAAATTGTGGAAGGATACATTTGACCAGACCTGTCACTCTTTTCAAGACCTGTGAAGCTTTTTGTGGATTTTTGCCTGTGTTGGAGCATTTTCCTGTCCCAGGACATTGCAACATAGCAGCCCATCTCAATTACCAAGGGACTGTAAATATCTTTTTTTTATTTCAATCTTGGTCAGTAGGGTAGATTGTAGATTAGTTCTAAGTGTTTGTTTAATTAAATCTGTTGAAGTTTAAGAATTTTGTCTGTCATCCCTTGCTGTCCGTGACGTCATAACAAATTGACGCCATAACAAATTGGGGCCATAACACTACCAAGGCAGGAACTTTGCCCAGAAATGTTTTCAAAGGTGGCAGTATGCCTGGAAGAACCTCCCCAGATCCTGGATGGTCCTCTCTGCCTGCATGTTTGACTCTGGGTGGTATCCCAAGGTGAGGCTCACCGAAGCTCCCAACTTCTTAAAGAAGGCTCGCCACACCCGGGACATGAACTGCGGCCCAAAGTCCTATATGATGTCCTCCGGAAGGCCAAAGTTTATGAAGACCTGCTCAATCAATGTTTCTGCCACCTGGAAGGCAGAGGGAAGGCTTGGAAATGGGATTAGTTTGCCAAACTTTGAAAAGCGGTCAACAATCACCAGTGGTCGAGTCAGAAGGGGGTCCCAAAGCCATCAAGGAAGAGCTCGGAGTTGTGGTCTTGTTCACTGAGCCATGTTTCAATAAAAGCCATGATACAACAGTCCTTAAAATCCTTTTGGAAGTGAACGTTCCCCTGGAGCTCGTCTCTATTGTTCCTGAGGGACAGGACATTTGTTATAATCACCGATGGCAGGGGAATCCCGCTGAGCTGCTGCTTCTTTAGGCGGTCTCTCACCTCCTCTTTCCCCCCCACTTCCTTTTCTTACTTGTACCACTTGTAGAAAAATCATGGTCCCTCTAAATAAACGCTGGCAACTGTTATATGACATCCGTCACTTAAGTGCTTGTGCAGTTCATTTGCAGCAACATGTCATGAGAGTAGACATGACGCGTCCTTTCCGGGATGACAGCTCTGCTGACATCGCTCACAGACAAAAAATATGATGAAAACCACAACAGGGCAAGATAAAAGAAATCCATGTCAGATTGGTGTTGGGTGAGTACTCACATCCACAGGACACTCACTGGGGTTACATAAAAACATTTAAGAAAATTAAAAATGAACATAAAAACTCGATCAGAGACGCCAAACTCCTTACTGCCGGTCGCTGCGTGCTGGACTCAATCTCTTGCTTAGCCCTTGCTCCAAGTGTTTGTACCTTCAACGCCTCAAGCCTGCTAGCTACATAGCACTGGAGGGACTTTCACAACTGTCGGTAGAATTGTTTGGCATTTCAATGACAAATTTGTAAATTATCACACTTCTTTTTGTTGTCAAGAAATGCTTGCTAATAAACACGTTGCCTGCGGCTAAGCTTTTCTGGCAATTTTGAACTTCCAAGTGGTGACATGCCTATTCCGTGCATATACACTATTGCTTCAAAACAGTGCTCTCATTTTACTTGGCCCCAAAATGGCAGGCACATTTAAGTTGTTGCAACTCTCCCAATACATGGCTCTGGTGTATGTCCCATCTGAGAAAATATTCAGAGCCCACTGTTGGATGCAGAGGTGGAGGTGGGTTGTTAACTAGAGAGTCCAGTCGCCCAGAAACGCATGGGTGTAGTCTCTGAGTGCCCCTTTTCACAATTTTCAGCATGTAACTGTGCTTCATTTGGCCAATTATGTTGCCAACCAAAATCGGTAGGTGTCATGACTTAACCATGACCTATGCCCACTCCAATTAGGAAAACATGAAATTTGTGGCCTGTTGAGCATCCACAAGAAAATCTCAATGGACATGGTGGCTGTGGCGCAGACGACGACTGTAAATCCATTGTAGCTGCCTGACTTAGTTCAGGGGCTACAACTAGCAGCAGGAAAGAGTGACTCAGCAGTTGGAAATGTTAACTAGCGGCAGTAAATAGTGACACAGCGCAGCTTCAGTCAAAGGCATTTTTTGAGCCAAAGCAAAGCGGGATGGCAGCTTAAATATCCCACCCTTACCCCTAGATTGCGCCGAGAGCGTTGTGGCCGTATAACTGCCGCAACACAGTTGCTGGAGCTGATCGCGGCCATTCAAGGCAATGCTTGGGATTCCACCAGCTGCACAACGGCACATCTCGGCAGCGTCCCCGAAAGCGGCTCTCTGCTCTGCTTCGCAGAGGATACGCAACGGGTCTATTTTTGATCGTGGTGGACCGCGGTCGCGTCGAGCTGAACATGGGATACGTTTGCTATAGTTCGACCATACAGTCATTGGTTCCAACTACATTAGCATCTGTGCTAATGGGAAACGCACACCAGATTGTGTTGGGCAGAAAGTAACTATCAAGGGGGATATGCTTTTAACAAAAAGAACCCAGCCACAAATCTTTGATATAAAATTTGTTTATAACTTAATTTTTGACAATTTGTCTCTTATTTTGTTTTTAACTAAAACACAGGCACAAATATTTGATCTATGGCATTCTTGGCTGGACTATAGGCTACAGCACAACAAAGTCAGAAATGACATTAAATTCAATTAAAGCAGACAAAATGAGAAAGCATTTAACTTTGTAGCCTGCTCACTCATGGTAGAAGCACAAATATCCAGGAAAAATGATGAAATAAGCGAAATCTGAGCAGGTCAATTGTATCAGCTGGCAGGACACTTCGCTTATGCTTCGCTCTCGGTGGGATATGAAGTCACGTTCAGGACGAAATGAAATGGCGTCGCACAAGTTACTTTGCAGATATGCACCCAATGGAATCTAGGGATTACAGAGGTGCGGAGCAGTGACTGGTTTGTATGTGTTTATGAGAACGAGGGCATATCTCCAGTATTCTGCTTGAATTAGCTCCAAATGATTTTCCCCATTTAACATAATACCTAAAAATATAATGGAGAACATAAATTCATAACATTAAAAACTAAAAATTGAAATTGTATACTGAATTTAAAGCACTGAATGAACCAAATATTATAATAATACACAGTTGATTTCATTGCACTTGATATTCTTGTAACAGTGAACTTCCCAATGCCTTCAGGTCTACAAGATGAACTTTGACAATGCTGCCTTTAAGCACCGCATGCCTCAGCAGAAGACCGCTCCTGGGTACGAGAAGCTGCCCATGAAACGAGGCATCTTTTTTGACATGTTCCCCTTCAGTGTCATCTTCCGCCGAGACATGACCATGTATCGCATTGGAGATGGGCTTAAGGAGGTTTTCTCAGATCTGCAAGGGAAGAAGGTCAATGAAGAGTTTACTCTGGTGCGCCCAATGCTGGAATTCAGCTGGGATAATGTGAGTGCAGCCAACAGTTGCTTTAACTTTGTGTCTGGTCATAATCCAGCTTCTGCGCGGGAAGAAAATCCTGCGCTAACAATGAACAGTAGAATGGTTACTTTAATTATTCTTAATGAATCTAATTCAAATCTACTGAAAATATGGATGCTTATTTTATGCTTTGGATTGTCACAATAGTCAAGTATACCTTTTCAATTGAAGTCTTGAACAAATCATGAAAACCTTGCCCTCTCATCATCTCATCCCTTTAGTTCATGAGTTGTCATTATAGTGATATTTAAATATGCATGGCTGTGTTGTTTTTGTGTTCAAAAATTAGTTAGAATTTCTGTAAATAGAAAAATGGCCTGCTGGGGGACCAATACTGGGCAGTACTAATCTATAATGTGTAGGTACTCCTCTCTATTGCCAGCCATTTCTTCTGCATTTATGATTAACAGCATCAAAGTACCTGCACTTCCATATTTCCTTAGATATATACCCATCTCAACAATGTCTTCGAGCTGCTGTCAAAAGCTGTTGTTGAGAGTAAGCAAAAGGTGAACATCCCAAAACTAAGCAAAGAGGAGCCAGAGGAGAAGGAGGAGAGTGAGAAACCCAAAGAGGAGAGAGGTATTTTCATACCACAGACTAACCCTGATAAGCACAAAATCTATAACAAATTATTCTAATATCACTGCTGACACTACACTATGATCAATTTTCAACAATAAAAAATCTGAAAATAATTAATGATTAAATAACCTGAATGTGCTGATGTAGGCCTGCTATAATTTCAAATATCAGATATTTGTGAAAACAGCAGCAATAGGTCATGTGATATGAGCTGCCACTCCCTGACATCATGCGTGGATGTGCACACAGAGATCAAGGCAATTGAGGAAATGAAGGGGACAGACCAGGAGTACAGCAGTGCCCTGACACAATACAACAGCTCTGCTAACTCTGGTGGAGAAGACATTGAGCTCCTGGCCTTTCAGACTGTCACAGGTCAAACTTTGCCACAGAGGGTGTTTTTTTTTTTTTTTTTTTGCCTGTTGAAATTCTTACTGCATACAGGCATGCTGGTTCACTGGCAGAGCAACAAAAACAAAATATGAAGAGGCATCAAGAAGATACACAACATTACGAGCACAGTAGTGAAACTGTTTCAAACAGTTTTGCTTTTTTCCAGACCTCTGACATTTGAAAAAAAAATTATTGATTTTGCATCAATTTGTGCCAGAAAAGAAAAAAAACATTGTGTTAAAGAGGAAAACAACTGTCAGATCTGGCTAAGAATATTCCCAGATCCGTAACTAGAATTTACGGTTTCAGCGGAGTAGGACATTATTGGGGCACATTATAAAACACAATTTTTGTCTATCCATTCTTGGCATTCATTATAATATATACAGTTGCAATCACAATTATTTAACTCCCATTGCAAATTAGGTTTATTGGCAAAATTTACAAACTTTCAGCTGTTTGCAATAAACAGATTAAACAAGAACATTTTAAATAGCTCAACACAACTACAAACCCCAATTTCAATGAAGTTGGGACGTTGTGTAAAACGTGAATAAAAACAGAATACAATGATTTGCAAATCCTTTTCGACCTATATTCAATTGAGTACACTACAAAGACGAGATATTTAATGTTCAAACTGATAAACTTTATTGTTTTTTTTTTTTTTGGAAATATTCACTCATTTACACAATGTCCCAACTTCATTGGAATTGGGGTTTGTAAAAAAACAACAGAAGTTTTGGGATACTGTTCTGTAGAGCGCTGAAACAAAACTGTACCTTTCGGGTTTATGGATCAGTGGTATGTCTGCAGGAGGAGAAAGAAGCATATGCTGAGAAGAACACCCTGCCAATAGTGAAGCATTGTGGGGGCCTTTTGACGCTCTGCAGCTGCTTTGCTACCTCTGGTACTGGAAACCTGCAACGTGTGGACGGCAAGATGGATTCAATCAAGAAGGTGAAAATGTCATGCTGTCTTGGAGGAACGTGAAGCTTGGGCATCATTGGACCTTCCAACAGGACAATGATCCTAAGCATACCTCAACATCCACCAGGCTTGGTTTCAGAAGAGGTCCTGGAAGATTCTAGAGTGGCCATCACAGTCGCCTGACTTGAACCCCACAGAAAATCTCTGGTTGGATTTGAAGAAGGCAGTTGCAGCACACAAATCCAAGAATTTTAGTGAACTGGAGGCCATTTCCCATGAGGTGTCCGGCTATGCATCACCTCTTCAGCAGGTCATAGCAGCAAAAGGGTGCTCTACTAAGTATTAAAGACACTCTGCATGAAGGTTTTGAATAATTTTGAGCCTGTAGCTGTCATTAAAAGTGGCATTTTGTGTTGAATTTGGAGAAACCACTTGTAATATTAGCAGCGTTGAACTATTTAAATTGTTCTTGTTTGATTTGTTTAATGCAAACAGCTGAAAGTTTGTAAATTTTGCCAGAAAACCTAATTTGCAATGGGGTTGTAATATTTTTGATTACAACTGTATGAACTGACATATTTTAAGCAATGAGCTGAGATTATGGGTATACTGAGAAGGATTTTCCTTAAAAAGTGTGGACTCATGAAAAAATAATTTTTTTCAATCATTATTTTTGATCCACTGGCGGGTCTCTGTTTCTGAAGAGTTCAGATGAAAAAGCCTTTAAAAGCCACCTCTGTCAAAAATGAGATAACAATGGTGAGTGAATGCTCTCCACACAAAGTATACGTTAATCAAACAATTTTGCTTCAAAACCCTCTAAATACCTCTTTCTTCCTGGTCTGAAATATCAATTTATAGGCAAAAACCTCTAAACGCCACTTCCCTTTGGCAGCAAAAGCCTCTACGTTCCGAGAACCAATCAGAATGCAACATGGAATCATGTGACTTCAACTAGTTTCAACATGGCAGTTATACTGTGTGACTGTTTTTTTTTTTTAATCATATATTTGGGCCTTTTGCCTTTATTCAGTGACTGCAGAGAATTGGGGTGGGACTAGCACCTGACTGCACGTCTCATCCGAAAATGGGTATGGAACATGGGTATGGGTATGGATGTACCTACCACCCCCCCCACCCAACCCATTAGAAATGTTAAATTTCATATTGATTGTGTGTGCTTTCATCATTTTTAGTGTTTCCAATTGCATCTTAAGTGGTATTGCAACTCATGTCTTGTCCAAAGAGGTGGATTGAGAGGTTCTTTGCGAAAAAAGGGCATGTGGATTTAGCTGGTTTTGACAAAAAAGAAAATCTAATCTGTTAAAAAAATTTCAAATTCCCTTAGCGTGTCGTGCCCGGAACGTTTGCACACATGGTCGTTGGAAATCTCTATTTCAGAACATATTTTTTGAACAAATATCTTCCTATCTCGGCAGTATGACATCAATTTCAACAAATTCTCTTTCCATTCATTAGGAAAATATATCAGCTACAATATGCATTGATAAGCACATGATTCTAATCATTGGTGACACTTTGTGGGGCCCCAGAATGGGTGGCCCCCCCAAAAAACTAAAAAATGTTAAAAATATTGTTTTTTGTCCTGAAGAAAATTGATACTGCAGGTTTCTCTGGTGGACTCATGAACCCCATGGGGTGGTTTATCAATGCTGAAAATTATTTTGGAATCGGTGGTTTGGGCCAGAAAACACCATTAATGGGACTCCACCTTAAATGAATTAAGAAAAGAAAGGAATATATAAAAACATAAAACCAAATTCCACCCTTAACTATTCTATATTCAGACCAGGCAAACTCAGAAAGAAATATATGTATTGCAAGATAATGTTTACCCAAAATCTTCCTGATTCTGGGTTTAACCCAAAGAAAATTATGGGAGGTGGGATGCTAGTTTTCTGATGGTAGCGCTCCTAGCCTGACTCGGGCTAATGAAGTCCCACATGCCTGAAACTCAATCAGGTTACGCGATTTATGAGCACCATGTGAACACCGGGTCCGAAAGCTCTTGATGCATGGGGTCGGTTAAAAAAAAACATCAGATGCAGAGTATTTTACAGCAGCCCTCGTTCCGTTGAACAAGGAAAGTGCCACATGCAAAAAAAAAAAAAAAAAAAAAAATCCACAGGGGTGAATTTCACGGCACCCTTATTTTCTGCTTGCTGAGAATTGCAGCTCTGTCCCAAACAGACTATTTAAGAGCCACATTTATGAGAGTGACTTTGGTTACATGTATTAACCCCTTTTGCATACCAGTAAAAGCAGTTGATGCAGAGCCCAAAGGGAAAAAAAAAATCCAGTGGGGTACGTTTCACAGCAGCCCTTATTTTTGGCTTGCCGGAAAATGCAGCCCTTGTCTAATTGGAAAGTGCCACATGCATTTAAATTATTCTGATGACACAAATTAGGCCCTTATGCACACTGCTGAAAGCACTAGATGCTGGGGCCAGCAGAAAAAAACTCCAAGGAGACGCATTTCATGGCAGCCCATATTTTTGGCTTGCTGGAAAATGCAACACTTGTCTCACGCAGGATTGGAAAGTGACAAATATAAGAAATTTATTTTCGTTATACGAATTAGCCCCTAATGCACACTGGTAAAAGCACTTGATGATTGGGCCAAGAGAAAAAAAAATCCAAGGGGATGCCTTTTATGGCAGCCCTTATTTTCAGCTTGCCGAAAGATGCACCCCTTCTCTGATGCAGGATTGGAAGGTGCCACGTGCATGAAATTTATTCTGGTTGCACATATTAGCCCCTTATGCACACTGGTAAAAGCACTTGATGCTTGGGCCAAGAAAAGAAAATCCAAGGGGATGCTTTTTATGGCAGCCCTTATTTTTGGCTTGCCTAAAAATGCATCCCTTCTCTAATGCAGGATTGGCAAGTGCCAAATGCATGAAATGTATTGTGGTTACACATATTAGGCCCTTATTCACACGGGTAAAAGCACTTGATGCTGGGGACAACATAAAAAAATCCACTGGGTTACATTTTCCGACAAGCAAAAAATCAGGGCTGCCATAATGCATCCCCCTGGATTTTTTTTTTCTGTCAGCCCCAGCACCAAGTGCTTTTACCAGTGTCCATAAAGGGCTGATGTGTTACCACAATAAATTTCAGTTAGACAAGGGGCACAAATTTTCGGCAAGCCGAAAATAAGGGCTGCCGTAAAATGCATCCCCTTGAATTTGTTTTTTTTTTTTTTTTCCTTATTGGCCCCAGCATCAAGTAACTTTTACCAATATGCATAAGGAGCTAATATTTGAAATCAAAATAAATATTATGTATTTTTCACTTTCCAACCCTGCGTCAGACGAGGGGTGCATTTTCCAGCAAGCCAAAAATAAGGGCTGCTGTAAAATGCATTCGTAAAATAGAGATATACTTCACTTTTGGAATGAAATTGGAAAGAGTGATGTTCTATTCTACATGTTTGGTGCTATACTCAACTTTTTGAATGGGATTGGGATGAGATACGAGCTATATCTTTTGGTGCGATTTGGTACACTTCACTTTTGGTGCTGTACTCCGCTTTTCGAATGTAATTGGAAGGAATACTGAGCTATACTTCACTTTTCAAATTTGATATACTTCACTTTGGTGCTGTACTCCACTTTTTGAGCAGAATTTGAATGAAAAACAAACTATAAACTTCTCTTTTTGAATGGATTTGGAATAATGTGCGGGCTCCTGTGAAGGGCATGCAGTTCCCCGCAGGAAGGCTGAATTTGGCATAACACCGGTCACTGCTATCACAAACCAACATAGCTAGCAAGCTAATTCGTGGATCGTGGGGAGCTCAGGGTTGAATGTCTGTAATGAGTGGGTGCTCGGTGATGATAACTAACATTATTGTAGGCAGTGCATTTTTTGTAATGTTGTAGCACTGGCGTGGCCACATGGTCTTATGCAACATTGTTCTAAAATCTCAAAAGAGCAATTTTGCGGATTACGCTTGTGCATGCTTCAGTTCATACAAGATGATAGCATATATGTAGTTTAAAACACAGCTCTAATTACAGTAAGGGGGCATGGGCTTCAGGTATAGTTGAGCCGCGGGGGCCAACTTTGAATTTTGTATTTACAAACAGCAACGGACAAATCCTACTCAGTATACTATTAACAAATGGCTGGCATATTTCAAAGTAGGCTACAACAGTCGAATAAACTGGCATGGAAAACAGAACTTGGCGATATATCTTGATGTAGATATTTTATTGGTTCTCATAAAGTCATTTATTATGGTCACTATTTATTTTGCCATTGTAAATGTGCAGTTCTTCTTTAAAACCACCAGGGAAGTGCAGCGAGACAATATTTGAGGACATGCGAGAACCACCTAAGAAGCCTCTTCATCTGAAAGGACAGATGAAGTATGTCCCACAGTGGGACTCCCTCATCTTCCTTGGCACGCCAATGTAAGCTTCACCGAGGGAACCTTGTGAGCCAAGTACACAGCCCAAAATCTTTAAAAATCTAAAAATCTCAAAATCTTTACCCTTTCTTACGTTTCTCATTTATGAATAACCAGGATAGATAAGATCAAATTTTTCTTTTCAGTATTGAAACCGTTGAGGATATGATCAAAATGGGAGTGTACGTCAATGACCTGAACCTCCATGATTCCAGCAGAGAGCTAATTTTAGCCGGGACTCAGCAATCCGCAGAACTGCAACTTGCTCTTGACCAGGTATTTTTTTGTGAAATGCATGAATACCCACACAGAGATATTGGAAGGCCTCACTCTCAGACACCAAATGTTAGCCTGCTGGTTTTCATCAGTGTCATTAAGTTTACAATGTGATTAACGATTGTGTCAGTTTAAATATGTAAATCCGTTTGTAGCTTATATTCTCTAATATGCTAACATTAATATCTAATATATTGGCAATTTCATTGTGTGCCTCAGAAGGTGGAAGGTGCCATACTAAATAAATAAACGATGCGATTTAAGCATTTATGTGACTTGGGCTCATCATCAGTGGCAGTGC
Source organism: Gymnothorax javanicus (assembly GCA_029692085.1). Taxonomy (NCBI): domain Eukaryota; kingdom Metazoa; phylum Chordata; class Actinopteri; order Anguilliformes; family Muraenidae; genus Gymnothorax; species Gymnothorax javanicus. Next base: position 56,452,630 of record CM056193.1, read on the forward strand.
GTCAGCAAACAAAGGGAAGCCAAAACCTCGCCCTTCAGTGCTAAACCTGTTGCTGTTTACTTTTCTTGATCAGCAGTTGCTCATATATTCGAATTGATCAATTTGCGAGGCTCCTTTTGCAAAAGAAGGAGAATCTGTTCTTTTCTACATTCTTAATCGCTACATACAGTAGGCAATGTATGGCACATTGCACAGCATAATGATCCTCCCAAGCTAATTTGCGAATCTATGCCGTTTCTTGAGCTACTTGAGCGCAGAATTTATAAAGACATATTGATAATTTACGTCGTCATGTATGCGCGATTACTCATGGATATGTCGGAAATTTAACATAGAGACTCTGAATCCCATGTAAATTACTCTCACTTGCCCTTGGTTCTGATAATTACAAGGCTTATGAAAAAGGCTGGGAAGTGGGTGTGGTCACCATGGAGCTGATGAGTGCAAGGCGGTGCGAGGGTAATTGTAGATTGGAGGCACCGGCCAATGAAAAGGCAGGAAAATATGGCAACATCTATATCGTTAGGGGGAGGAAAAAAAAAATTGGATCTGTCCAAATGATGCTGCGTGATGGCTCATGCCACCACACGGATGTAGCATGAACTAATCTGTCATCAAGCTGTATGTCACGAGGATATCAGACAGTGGCCGCACTTATTGGTGTTCTAAGTACATCGATCTACTGCTTTCGACGTATCAATACAGTCTGCATTTGTAGTTGGGACACATGCACACTCCATCCCTTCAATTCTGTCTGTGTACATTTTACCGCTTTTTAAATCTTTTTTGAGATACGCATTACTAATTCAAGGGGAAGAAAACGCTGGAATGAAACGTTTTGTGAAATTATCAAATGAACATTTATGAAAATATCATATTGAGCACACGGTGTGATGTCAGAGATGTGACATAATTGTGACATCACTACCATATACTGTTAATGTCTCAGTGTGATGTCACAGTTGAGACACAATGATGACATCACATAGTTATGTTAATATCCCAGTGTGATGTCACAGTTGAGACACAATGATGACATCTCATAGTTATGTTAATATCACAATGTGATGTCACATCTGAGACACAGTGATGACATCACATAGTTATCATATTAATATCATAGTGTGATATCGTAGTTGAGGCGTAGTGATGACATCATGTAGTTATCATGTTAATATCACAGTGTGATGTCACAGTTGAATCACAATGATGGCATCACATAGTTATCATAGTAATATCATAGTGTGATGTCACGGTTGAGACACAATGAGGACATCTCATAGTTATCATGTTAATATCACAGTGTGATGTCACAGTTGAGACACAGTGATGACATAACGTAGTTATCATAGTAATATCGTAGTGTGATATCGTAGTTGAGGCATAGTGATGACATCACATAGTTATCAAAGTAATATCATAGTGTGATGTCACAGTTGAGACACAATGATGACATCACATCGTTATCATGTTAATATCACACTGTATGTCACAGTTGAGTCACAATGATGACATCACATAGTTATCATGTTAATATCACAGTGTGATGGCACAGTTGAGACACAAGGATGACATCTCATAGTTATCATGTTAATATCAAAGTGTGATGTCACAGTTGAGACACAGTGATGACATCACCTAGTTATCATGGTAATATCAAAGTGTGATTTCGTAGTTGAGGCATAGTGATGACATCATGTAGTTATGATGTTAATATAACAGTGTGATGGCACAGTTGAGACACAATGATGACATCACATAGTTATCATGTTAATACCGCAGTCTGATGTCACAGTTGTGACACAGTGATGACATCACGGTGATGTCATATTACTATCACAGTGTGGTGTCACATTTGTGACATAATTGTGACAGAGTGATATCACATTAACATCAAAAGTGTGATGACACAGTTGTGAGATAATTGTGACATCAGAGTGATATCATATTGAGCTCACAGGCTAATATCACAGTTGTGATATATTTGTGACATCACAGTGATATCATATGACATCACTTGTTGACTGGGAAAGCACTACCGATCATGATTAAGGAGCAATAATGACTAAAAGGAAAAATGCTCCAATGTGAGTTTGATAGCAATTATCAGAATAATTAATTTAAAACTAAATCTAAACTTTCTCTGAATTCCACCTCTCTTATGCCTACCATAGACTGGAAGACTAATCTCTGACACCCTCTTAGAACTGAAGACATTGTGTCATAAAGACACGGGGTTTTTACTCACAGACAATAAGATTGGTTGTAGACAACAACCTAGTTGACAATGTTCACATCATTGAACTTCACTGTTTGCGTGACCCAATTATTAAGACTTCTGATAATATTGAACCAGTTTGATTTTATCGAACGTTAAGATGAGAAAATGACTAGTTTATTCACCCCATCTCAAGCAAAACTCTTAAAACTTTATTACCATATTAGAACTTTGGCTGTAACTGTGAATTTGCTTTGAAAGTTGTTTGGTCTTAGGGCAGCATTAGGAACTTTTTTTCATTGACAATTATGAAATAGTGATAAAAATTTAAGATTTTTTAAAAGATTTGATTTAGTTTTAGGCATAAAAACCATACATTTTCAGTGAAGAACATTTTAGGCTATTAACCTCTTCAATCAGAATGCCCCTGGATTTTCAGACAGATTTTCTGTGGCATGTTGTCAGAGATGTGAAATGCCTATTGACTTTTGATGAGTAATTGCTCTCAACTTGTTCCCATTTAAGATTACATGATTAAGAATCAGCTTATTAACTAAATAATAAAGGCTGATACATAAGCCTATGACAATTCAAATATTATTAATTAAGAAATGACAAAAAGATCACCAATAGGCAACACTGACAATGTAAATGCAATACACGTGATATTGTGAACATGGCAATAATGCAAACTGGGAAAGGCTACATTTTCTGAAGAAAATTTGAGTGCTTGCTTCTGCTTGAAAAGTTATAAAAGGGGAATTGGAACTTGCTTTGGTGATGTGATAGTTGCAGTGGTTATTAAAAGAGGGGTTCAGTTTAAATGTCAGCATATAAAAGGTATAAAAAGCTAAACTTTCCTCTGTCCTGTCTGTACTGTAAATTATAGGTGTCTTCCTTGCACACTGTGGCAAAAAATTAGCTGGGGGTCTGGCCACCAGGATGTTGAGACACTTGGAAATGTATTCTCAGAGATTTTAAGCACTTGCAGAATACAAGCAAAGTAATCCTATAATCATTGACATTAACAGTGAATATTTATGGGAATCATCAGTCATGAATAAAGTTCTGAAGACCGCGTTTTCCCGTCACCGTATTCATTGAGGACTAGAGGCCTATCTGGCAGTATGGTCAGTCGTAGAGGCGAATCAGGGTCACATTAAGACAGAAACGTCAGGAAAGTGGATAAGAAGACTTTGTGTGCCAGCAACATTGAGCGCGCATTATCAACAGCAGGCAACTCTGTCTTAGATTTAACAATAAATTACGGATGTTACAGAATTTTCAGATTTTATGGCCATTTTTGTACCAGGAAATAAACACCTTTGTTTTCACATTAGGTGGAAACAAAAGCTGTGATCAAAGTCTGTGCTTCTTGAACCGTAGGTGCCAGCTGTTTTAAAAATGCTTATTTTGGTGCAGAACTTTTTATGTTTGTACGCTAATCTCCGGGATCTTGGACTGTTTTCCGAGCGGATGGCCAGCCTTGTAAATCATAAAGTATAGTATATTTGTTGTACATACTTGGACTGGAATGCGCTTTTTTTGGCTTACACTAGTTGAATATAAATAGCCGTGTTGGATAGTTTGGTGTGCTAGGTTAATTTTGCCTGAAGCATACATTATAATTCAACATTATAATATTATTTTAGTCACACTACCTGAGAGCAGTGGATATCTCCTGGCGCCTTAATAATTAAACTGTTCTATACCGCCACAACGTGACCTTATTGACACCAAGCAATGCTTCATCCAACATGTGGAGTGGGCTCATAAATCCACAAACAATGGCCATATTAAGCAAATTTATAGAATAAAAATCTGTGTTTGAGTGACTTGAGACATGTATAAAGGTACCAATTATATTTGTCATTCAAACCGGAATAGGGCGTTTATTTCCAGTGGGAAAAATGGTTTCATTTGCGACTTTTCAGTCTACTATGACAACCGGTCGCTCTGACCACTGGACTGGTAATTGAAAAATAACCTCAACTGAGGTAAATGCTACGAAACTTTATCAATTTTATCAATCTGATTAAACATGACACTTAATGTCTATTTACGTAAATTAATTGTCCATAGCCATAGTCTAGAATTGTGGCAGGTTGACTATGACCAAAAATTATAATCACCATTGGAAAGCCCAGCCACCCCAGGAACGGGGTTTCCACTAAAAGTACAAAAGAGCTAACTTGAGTCTAGGGGTAGATCAAAACTGCACAACATATCCCTGAAACATTTTAAAATGGTTTGCTAACTCCTGCAAACAAAATGTCACAGCTTGAAAAGTGTGTGTCATCATGGCTCGAGAGAGGAAAAACATCCCCACATTATAATAATAAATACATGTACGTTTGTTGGAATTTTGAGGGTCTGAACAGAAAAAAGTAATTTTGAGATAAAGCAGAGTTCATTTTAGGTAATGCGTTGATCAGAGCATGTGATGTCATTGCCCGCGCTAACCGTTCTCAGACTCCCATTACATCTTTTGAAATCTGTGTATAACTTGAACTGTGATTTTGCAAAAACTATAAAACTATGAAAGGTATCAAAAAGTTGTTTCACATCAATAAAGTACCACTTGTGCTGACCTGTGTAAAGTTCAAATGATGTTTTAGCTGAAAGTATGAAGGAATAGGAAGACTTCAAAAAGGACTGGGCTTCAGTGTTCTTCTCATTGATTGCTATTGTAAAAAAAAGTTTTTAAAAGTTGAATATTTTAAAAAGTATGAAAGGTATGAAATAAGTAGAAAAGTACAGAAAATTTGAAAAAAAAGATGAATTTTAAAAATCAGTGGAATCAAGTCAAAATTGCGTAAAACGGCTCGATTTAATCAGGCAAAAAATGACTTTAAAAATTAATGCACAAACTACTATTAATAATATCAGATGCAGCTTAATCTAGAACATGCTGAACAATTGTTTAAACAGTCCGGAAGGACTTCGAGGGCAAAATTTCAGCAGAAGAAATGGAAGAATAGTAGTAATAAAAATGAAGTATGCAAGAGTGTAAAGTGTGCTGTTTTGCTGAAGCAAGCATACAATATTTAATTGATCCATAACTTACTCTGAATTCCAGCTTTTGTTATAGCGTTTTTTTCAGCAGTGTAATTTATTATTTTGTTTTCCAAATGATTTCAGGGTTAAATAATACATTTGAAATGGGAAATATCTTCCTAAGCATATATAATAACCAACATTGGCTAAAATGGCATCATTTATGAGCCTAACATATGACCAGTCTTACGAACTGCAAGAATTAAGAATTTTCAAAAGACATAAATGTTTTCTGTCATCATTAATTTTGGATATTAAAATGCCTGATAACTTAGTTATGCAACGAACAATGCCTACTAAAAGCAAATTGGGCGGTTGTTCTACTGATTTGTCTTCACAAATGAACAAAATGATGTTTGGTTGCAGATGAGGGGCTCTAAATTCGTTGACCAGGCGCAGGCGCGGTGAATGTGGGGAGGGTTGCGCCAACGGGGTGTATCCAGGCGTATTTTGCAATTTCGTGCCCGGCGCAAGTACTCCTCTGTCCCGCCTCGGTCCCTCCTGCCAGCGCAAGTGGCAAAGAGGGAGGAGAGAAGGTGTGAGTGGGTTTAACACAGCCGATTCAAATCTTCACCAATCAAATAAGCTCCTCTTCTCACCTTTAAAGTGTTGGAATAAAGAAGTCTCTGTCCTATATCTGCATGATGCGTTAATGCTGCATTTTACTTTGCTGCTTCAGGCATGTTTTCTGCACCGCTTACGTCTATATTAAGCATTACGAATATTAGTTAGCTGGCTAGCTAGGGCATTCGCGAATTGTTACCATTAGCGAACTTGAATGGAATTTCAAAACGAAACTACATCAGATCATTCAAACTTATGAAGTTGAAATGAAATATGACGGTGGCTCATTTATTTCTTCAGCCTGCATCATTGGGGAGAGAAACGATTGATAGCGTGTTCCTATTATTACACCCTGTTGCTGCTTAAAATTTTGGGATTAACATGCATGGACAACAATGCAAGATACGTTACACATTTATTTTCAATATGTGATCTTAACTCAGTACGAGATCATAGCAATCAGGCTGTATTCCTTTCCCCCACTAAAAACAATAAAACCCAAGTGACAATGAAAGGACTGAAGGTGCTGATGCCTCGGTGCTTACAGTAGTGACAAGTACGTATGTCCCTTAATGAAGCTATAAAATTCTGTGTGGACATGTCAGAGTGCCCTAGCTGCGCATCTATGCTTGACATAAGCTATGTTTCCATCCACTTGTCAATCAAATTATCTGAAGTTCTCCAAAAATATTCATGCGAATAAAGGCGGTGAAAATGCATTTCCACCTAACAGCATTAAAGGAATAAAAATCCCAGCGTAATGACGTCACTTGCTGCTATGCGATCAAATCGGTGTATCGAATAGATTTCTGACATTTTAAGCTGTTTCCATTCATTTTCGCACTGAATCACAGAACCTTCGATTGAACAGAAGTAGTGTGGTAGGCAACAAAATTAACTAGTTAGCAATAATGGATCGCGTCTCCCAACAAATGATGATAATTGCACAAGTTGTAATAGTGCTTATGTGCCAGCTATTAGCAACATGCAAACCATTATCAGAAGGCAACGACGGCATCGAAACACCGTCACGATGCTGTCGCAGATTTATTCGGCAAAAAACGTTTCCATCAGCAGTTATCGCATGAACCTTTTACCAATCAAGAAGAAAATCTGATGAGATCAACCGTATAAACTTAATGTCGATATCCTGAAAATCAAGTCAAATTTCACCGTTTCCATAAGGCATTTTTTATTCGATATGACTTAATTCGCATAAGAATGTGTGGATGGAAACTTGGCTATTCTCAAGTATTTACCTACCAGTGGCCGGTTGACATAACGAGTTGATAAGCAGCTTCATAGGACCGCTTAGCGAGACTGCGGTTGTCAGGCTTAGTGAAGCCCAGCAATAACTGAAAGCATTGTTCATTTGCACACTGTTACTGCATGGGGGAGAAATCATTTGTGATGTTTTATAAAGTTCATACAGCAGTAAGTTCGAAAATCCACGCAGTGCTGTACAGTATTTAACACAGTGTGCAATGTGTGTCTACATGAATCACTGTCAGTATTATGCTCCGGTTGTCAAGTTTTGCCATCAGCAGTAAGTATTGCTGTGATATAAATCGAACTCACAAGTTGTAAAGTGATCCACTGTGAAGAGCTTTTTCTTCGTTAAAGTCTTGATCGCTCGCAGCAGCCATCATGGTAATCAAATAATGCTATGACTTGATAACAAAGCTCTATCTCAAAAATCTGGCAAATTTAAACCCAAGAGATCATGGCATTTAACCCATAGAGCCATATTCTAGGACTTAATTTTGACCGGCGTAGCGGCTATCCCGGTAACAGACAGAATGAATGATTGAATGAATGAATGACACACAAACGAACTACCGTATGCCCCGCTTCCGCATGCGGACCGAGGCATAATAATAGTAGTATTGAGCCGCTTGCACACTGGATACGAAACAAATTTTTTGCACGACAGATTACATTCAAAGTCAATGCAAATTTGCATTGACTTTGACTGTAGCTAATTAGTCGCGCGAAAAATTCGTTTCGCGTCCAGTGTGAAAGCAGCTGAAGGACACATACCCACATAGCCTACACACGCACTCACGCGCCCACATACACACATCTCTCTCTCTCTCTTTGATCTGACATCAGGACAATCGATATAGATACTATAATTTATGTGCAGATTCAGATAGTTACATTAAATAGTGGTTGCTGTAATTATTTATTGCATTGAAATGTGCCTGACATTCTGGAAACCTGGCTGTGATGTTTTGGTGACGTGTGCGCACTGTGCGCCGGTCAGCCAAATTACCACTGCACAGAAAGTAAACCAGGTTGGAGCTGGCGAGCTTTCTGCGCAACTTCAGAAAGCCTTTTTTCTCTGAAATTGTCACTGTGTCTTGATGAATATGTGACACCTCCCCCTACTACGCCGCCATACCCATCTTGGCGCACGTCCGTCTACTAAATTGCCAAAGTGGCTGCGCATGGTGTTGCACCGCACGAAATTACCACTGCGCGGGCTGCACCGGACAAAATTACCACTGCGTGGGCTACGCCACGCTGCGCCACCCTGCACTGCGCTAAGAAATTAGAGCCCAATATGTTAAAAGGGGCAGCTGCACACTCGCAGCCACAGAGTGATAATAATTAATTTATAAAATCACACACGTTTCAACGCAAGTTGGCTTCAGGGCATTGAGGGATGATTCAATACCCTGAAAAAGACTTATGTCAAAACCTTTGGTAATTTAAAAATTTAATAATTATCACATCATGGCTGTGTTCCTTCTCTTAATTAAGAAAAGTAAATGGGATCGGTTTGGAGTTATCAAGCATTTTAAGGTGAGGTTACAGAAGGGCTTTAATACCTCCATAGGCATGGCACAAAAAATCTTGGGTGGATGAAGGTGAAGGATAATTTTGTTATTTTTGGATCTTCATCCAGTTTTCCCATCTATTTATCTCTGAATGATTAATAGGATTTTTTAAAAAATTTTTCCACTTTGTGCCGTGGCCAGAATTGCCGGAAACAGTTGCAATGTAATCCAGTGGGGAATTTGTCCACGTCATACTATGTCCACTAAAAATGCGTGTTTTTGTCACTAATTGGCTCTGATTGCTATCATAAGTGTCTGACAACATGTCTGATGAAGTGACATGATTGCGTCTGCCTCTGTTTTGGCCAACTCTGTGTAAACAAACTCGTGTGGTCTGTGTGTACCAACTGTCATTCTCAGATTTCACTTTTAACTGTTGAAAGATGCCAAAATCAGATTGGCAAGTATTTTGCATAAAGGAAGGAGTACTGAATGGGTGTGTGAGCAAGTGTGTGCAGCCAAGAAAGTGCCAACCTAAATTACATCAAAAACTATGTATGGCCTGGTAATAATATTTCGTATTAACTTCAGTTCAACACTATTACTAGTCACTTCTATTCCAGCCATAATTATAGCACTTGCAGTGAGATCATAGTGAGTGTATTATGTTATATGTAATTTATAAAATAGGCCTACAGTTAACAGTGCAGATGTGACCTATTCACAACTAGACTAGCTGTATTGATTGTGAACTAGGTTCTAATGGGCTCTATTCGATTGTTTATTATGTCTATTTTCAAAAATTGATAGGCTAACTTTGATGGGGGAGTTGCCCCAACAGGAGGTAACTTATTTGTTTGTCAGTTTTCTTAACTTTGATAAGAAAAAATGGCTTGCTCTCAACTATTTTTGCTTTCCCAAAATAGATCAGTGGCCCCTCATTATGTTACTTGCCAAAGTACTTTGTGTTGTATTTCCATTTCAACCTTGCAGGAACGCTTCAAGCCACCCATCTGTTGTGGTAATTACCATAACTAAATAATGCCAAACCAATTTACAGAGCAACTCTTTCTTCTACAGTGCCGTGAAAGAGTATTTTCCCCCTTCCTGATTTCTTACTTTTTTGCATATTTTTCACACTTAAATGTTTCAGATCATCGAACAAATTTTAATATTAGACAAAGATGACCTTAGTAAATACAAAATGCAGTTTTTAAATGATGATTTAATTATTATTAAGGGGAAAAAGCTATCCAAACCTACCTGGCCCTATGTGAAAAAGTAATTGCCCCCCGTTCTTATATCATGAATTAACTGTAATTAACCACATTTTTTGAGTCCAATTTCGCTAGCCACACCCAGGCCTGACTACTGCCAGACCTGTTGAATCAAGAAATCACTTTAATAGAACCTGTCTGACATAGTGACGTAGGCTAAAAGATCTCAAAAAGTAACATGTCATCCCGCGAACTAAAGAAATTCAAGAACAGATGAGAAACAAAGAAATTGACATCTATCAGTCTGGAAAGGGTTGCAAAGCCATTTCTAAGGCTTTGGGACTCCGGCGAATCACGGTGAGAGCCATTACCTGTAAATGGAGAAAACTTGGAACAGTGGTGAGCCTTCCCAGGAGTGGCTGGCCTCCCAAAATTACTCCAAGAGCGTATCGAAGATTCACCCAGGAGGTCACAAAAGAACCCGGAACAACATCTAAAGAACTGCAGGTCTCACCTGCCTCAATTAAAGTCAGTGTTCATGATTCAACAATAAGGAAGAGACAGGGCAAAAATGGCATCCATGTGAGAGTTCCATGGTGAAAACCACTGCTGATCAAAAAGATTACAAAGGCTCGTCTCACATTTGCCAAAAAACATCCTGATGATCCCCAAGACTTTTGGGAAAATATGGAGTGAGGAGACAAAACTTGAACTTTCTGGAAGCTGTGCGTCCCGTTACATCAGGCGTAAAATTAACACAGCATTTCATAAAAAGAACATCATACCAAAAGTCAAACATGGTGGTGGTAGTGTGATGGTTTGGGGCTGCTTTGCTGCTTCAGGACCTGGATGACTTGTCGTAATTGATGGAACTATGAATTCTGATCTCTACCGGAAAATTCTGAAGGAGAATGTCCAACCATCAGTTTGTGACCTCAAGCTCAAGTGCACTTGGGTTATGCAGCAGGGCAATGATCCGAAACACACCAGTAAGTCCACCTCTGAATGGCTTAATAAAAACAAAATGAAGATTTTGGAGAGGCCTAGTCAAAGTCCGGACTAAAATCTGCTTGAGATGCTGAGGCATGACCTTAAACAGGCCATTCATGCTCAAAAACCCTCCAATGTGGTTGAATTAAAACAATTCTGCAAAGATGAGTGGGCTAAAATTCTTCTACGGCAATGTGAAAGACTCACTGCCAGTTATTGCAAACGTTTGATTGCAGTTCTTGTCACTGAGGGTGGCACACGCTGTTATTAGGATGTAGGCGGCAATTACTATTTCACATAAGGCCAGGTAGGTTTGGATAGCTTTTTTCCCTTAATAAATGAAATTATCATTTAAAAACTGCATTTTGTATTTACTCGGGTTGTCTTTGTCTAATATCAAAATTTGTTTGATGATCTGAAACATTTAAGTGCGACAAATATGCAAAGAAATAAGAAATCAGGAAGGGGGCAAATACTTTTTCATGGCACTGTAATTTAGCCTACCTGTCAGTGTTCTGTGGTTTATTTTTTTAAATGTTTTTATTATTTTTGTACAACCCCAATTCCGAAATAGTTGCGACAAAGTGCAAATTGTGAATAAAATCAAAACACAATGACTTTCAAATCACACCAACCAGTATTTTATTCACAATAGAAAAGAGATAACATAGCAAATGTTAAAACTGAGAAATTTTACAATAATATCCACAAAATGAGCTCATTTCAAATTTGATGGCTGCTACAGGCCTCAAAAGTTGGGACAGGGGCCTGTTTACCATGCTGTAGCATCCCCTCTTCTTTTTAACACAGAGTGGAGGCGTCTGGGCATTGAGGAGACAAGTTTCTTGAGTTTAGCCATTGGAATTTGATCCCACTCTTGTTTAATACTGGCTTCCAGCTGCTGGAGAGTTTTGGATCTCTTTTCACGGACTTTTCGTTCAATTATGCACCAAATGTTCTCAATCGGTGAAAGATCAAGCCTGCGGGCAGGCCAGTTCAGCACACGGACTCTTCTACTACGAAGCCATGCTGTTGTAATAGCTGCAGTATGTGGTTTTGCATTGTCCTGCTGAAATACACAAGGCCTTCCCTGGAATAGATGTCATCTGGAGGGGAGCATGTGTTGCTCTAAAACCTTTATATACCTTCATTCATGGTGCTTTTTAAAACACGCAAGTGTCCCACACCATATGCTGTAATGTATCCCCATACCATCAGATACGCTGGCTTTTGAACTGAACGCTGATAACAGGAGGGGTGGTCTTTCTCCTCTTTAGCCAGGAGGACACAACGCCCATGGTTTCCAGCAAGAATGTCAAATTTGGACTTGTCTGACCACAGGACACTTTGCCACTTTGCTACAGTCCATTTTAAATGAGTCTTGGCCCACAGAACACGGCGGCGCTTCTGAATCATGCTCAACAATGGCTTCCTTTTTGCATGACAAGGTTTTAGGTGGCATCTGTGGATGGCACGACGGACTGTGTTTACAGACAGTGGTTTCTTGAAGTATTCCTGGGCCCATTTAGTAATGTCAATGACAGAATCATGCCGGTGTGTGATGCAGTGGCGTCTGAGGGCCCAAAGATCACGGGCATCCAGTAAAGGTCTTTGGCCTTTTCCCTTACGCACAGAGATTTTTCCAGTTTCTCTGAATTTTTTGATGATGTTATGCACTGTCGATGATGAGACCTTCAAAGCCTTTGCAATTTGACGTTGATGAACATTGTTTTTAAAGTATTCCACAATTTTTTTACGCGAGCCTTCACAGGTTGGAGAGCCTCTGGCCATCTTTACTTCTGAGAGACTCAGCCTCTCTAAGGCATCCCTTTTATGGCCAATCATGTTACACACCTGATGCCAGTTAACTTAATTACTTGCTAAATGTACTTTCAGCTGATTCTCTAATATGTCAATTGCTTTTTCAGCCCTTTTTTTTGCCTGTGTCCCAACTTTTTTGAGACCTGTTGCAGCCAGAAAATTTGAAATAAGCTCATTTAGTAGATAAAAATGAAAAATGTCTCAGTTTCAACATTTGAGATGTTATCTATGTTCTATTGTAAATAACATTGGCTCATGTGATCTGAAAGTCATTGCATTTTGATTTTATTCACAATTTACACTTCGTCCCAACTATTTCAAAATTGGGGTTGTATTTTGATCATTCTCCTTTGATTACATTAAGACTTTTTTTGTCTCCAAGAGTCTTTGTTTTCATTCCTGCTTCCCACTTGCCCTCCATACTCCGTGTTTATTGCCTTGTTAATTTCTTTGTAACCAGGCCCCTAGTCACCTGCCCCTACGTATCACACACCTGCTCTGAGTTTTTCCCAGTGATTTTTTGCTTTATAAGTTCCAATTTTTTCTTTGTCTTGTTGTGAGTCTGTCTTTCTGTATATTGCCAGCTGCTAATGAGCCTTGTGATTCCTGGTAATTTTTCAGTTTTGTTTTCACTTTGTCCTTTGATTTTTTTTCTACTGATTTTTTCTACGCATTAAATTATCAATGAACATTATGGAGATTTCTGGATTCAGGCCAGGTCACAGTCTGGTAGCCTCCGGAACTGGCCGAGTCAAAATAGTTTCTGATCAATAAGATGCGTTGATAATTCACAAAATTTCAGTTGCAATATTAAAGAACTCATCTACTTAGCTTTTATTGGTGTCTGATCAGTATTTGATGGAAATTGGGCACCTTGAAAACTAACGTATGCTTCCAACCTTTCATCGAAATGCATAATGTGTGCAGATTTCTAAAATTAGAAGTTATGCTATAAGGTAACTCCACACCCAAGGAGTTTCGGGAATCACAGATCCTAACTTACATACCGTAGTTGGAACCATTGACTGGGAATGGACGAACTATATAAGTAGCTAAAACTACACTTTTGGGAAACGCCTCCCTGTTCGATTTTCGCATATTTGTTATCAGTGCGTAACGTTACACACTGTGCCGCGTTTTAATATAACATTAGCTAAATGTACTTTTGGTGAAATAATCATGCTCTTTTCATTCACATGGCGTCGCAACTGAATGAAAACATTAATATGGTGAACACGCTGAAAAAGTATTGATGGTTTTGTATACATCATCATACTCATGGCAATGGCAAAGGCAGCCTCATTCTCTGACAAAGCGGAGGGATATCATGTCACCTAGTGTTGTGTAATGTTTATAGCTACAATGCAAATTTGAATTAAGGTCAGGCAATACGAGTCATCAAGTGCTTCAACCTAGTCCACTCAAACGGCATTAAGTTATATCGGTGGGATGTCGAAGTTTGAATTACATCCAAATTTTACCGTATCATTATTTCAGTGATTATGTTGTAGAGCTATCCAGTAACCCTGTCCCCTAAGAAGAAAACGAAGAATAAGTTTGCATTGCAGTTTGCAATGCAGCTCGCTTGTTGGGCTGAGTTGCACATTTCAGTTTTTGAGAAATTTATCACATTTACACGTGCATATATTTTTATTGCCAATATTTTAATAAATCATCGCAAATAAACATCAAGTTTCAGCCAGAAAAGTTGAAATTTCACTGAATAGGCTAAGGTGTAAGCTTTCATCCAGCAAAATGAAGGAGCTCTTATGTTATATAGAGCCCCACATTTGCTTTTGAAATGGGCCCTCAGATGCTTAAGGCCACCACCGCTTTTATTATGTCTCCATTGATTCCAACCTCACCATCTTTGCATGAAGGTTGTTCATTTTCCTGGCAATAAAAACTGCAATATGTTTTAGATACAAAAGCACATTTTGCATTGAAGAAAGATACATATTTTATACAGTATCAATTGCAATAAATAATTTATGCCAAGCAAATAGGGGTGCCAAAGTTAAGTTTTACTACATTGATTTTATAAAATATTATGAAACATGAAACGCGCCATATTATGCCCCATATAATTATAATCAATGTCATTAACATGCCTTATAGTGTTTCAATCAGTTTAACCCCGGGGTGCCCAATCTTATCCATGAAGGGCCACAGTAGGTACAGGTCTTTGTTACAGCCCAGGGCCACAGCACCTGATTCAACTAATTAAGTGATCAGGGGGTTCAGTCAAGACTTTGATAATTAGAAGCAGGTGTATTAGCATTGGGCCGTCACGAAAACTAGCAACCGCACTGGCCCTTTATGGATAAGATTGGACACCCCTGGTTTAACCCCTTTGCGCAGAGGCCAAATATGGCTATTTATGCATTACCCTATTTAATGCCTCATAATTCAAGATTTAAGCTTCTTAGAGAGATGGGCAATGGCTTAAATGAAACTAGAGACTTGTAGCATTTAGCATTCCATCGTGTTTCTGTTTCTTTTCATAATTTTTGTTCAGAATAAGGGCTATAAACACAAAAAAGTCTTCATGAAAATTCAGTCATGAAATTAAAAAAAAATACCGAGAATTTCAAGAATGGTTGGGAGTTAAAATAATACATTTCTGGGATCATAAACTCCTTGACCACAAGTGTACTTCATCTGACAGTGATTTTTACAAAAATGATCTACCATTTGTGAGCCAAATTAGATACAGTGCTGTGAAAAAGTATTTGCCCCCTTCCTGATTTCTCATTTTTTCTGCATATTTATCACACTCACGTTTCAGACCATCAAACAAATTTTAAGTAGACAAAGATAACCCGAGTAAATACAAAATGCAGTTTTTAAATGATGATTTCATTTATTGAGGAAAAAAGCTATTCAAACCTACCTGACCCTGTTTAATTCTTACAACTCCTGGGAAACAGGGATGGGACTTAACCTGTCCATATTCTAAATCAGCAACAGGCATGGCTCTGTTTTGAATATTCAATAGCTGTTTCGGGTGTGCCATCTATTGGTAGAATAGTGTAACTGCGTGCATAAATAGAGCAGCTCCATATCTGCAGGCGTCTACGTCGGCGCAGAGGGGTTAATGAAGGAAAATAAGAAAAAATGAGCAGAGCACTGCAAATTATTTTAGTCATACATTATATGTGGTACCGTAGGTCAGTCAGCTTCGCAAAGCTGGTGAAAATGTTGTAAAATAAAATACATTAGGCAGCAGATGGGGTCTTTGAGCCATTCTGGACTGCTAAACTTCTAGATTTCAGTGCTCCAAACCAGCCTTTGGTAAGGAAAGGCTGGAAAAGTCTTGAAGAAAATAGAGAAAAAATACCATTTCCAGCTTGGCATTGGGCATAATCTTGGATGTCCCTGGCTGTTGTCAAGCGCTGAGGGGAGAAAAAAAAGCATAGAATTACTGAGAATAATAGCGACCATAGGAAATCAATTGACTGCATGTTTTTTCTCTACATGGCTAGCTAAAGGTAGATACAAGAGGTAAAAGGTAGTCTGTCTTACGTACGATCATGAACATATATTTGTTTTGATGTTTAAAAAGCAAACCTGGTCCATATTAGGTGCATTGACTGGTCAAATCATCAAGGCTAATAACAAGGCTAGCTAACCTTATCATCACCCAATTATCTGACGAATGTAATTCAGCAAGGTTATCGGTGGGATACTGTTGAAATGGCTCTCGGTGATTTAGCTTTATAACAAATGACAATCAGGTTAACATAACTGTCGCTCCATGACGCACCACTCACCTTTCTTCTCATGCGAATGACTGATTTATTACCCCGCCCCACCCGAAGGGTGAGGGCAAGGGGTATTGTTTTTGGTTCAGTTTTTTTTGTGTTTATTTGTTTGTTTGTTAACACTCTAGCAGCAAAACTAATGGCCAGATTCACCCCAAATTTGGTATAGGGATTGCCACTGACCCAGAATAGATCCCTATTGAATTTCGTGCAAGTAGGTGAAAGTATGTGCGAGGGGCGAGGTTTGTTGTGCCTGGGACCCCTTGTTTTATCATGCTTTGGTGTCGTTATCTTTGCTGAGCCCATTTGCTTCTGGGGCAGATATTCACTGATGGCTAGGACCTCTGCACTGTAAACCTAGCAAAAGACATCTTTAGGGAGTCATGCCTTTTTCACGATAGCAAGTCACACCATATGTTTCCAAATTAAAGACAATGGGAGCACACACATTAGACTGCCAGACCAAAACAAAGAAGGACAATGCTCTAAAAACCACTTGCCCCATTGGGTATGTGATACGATGGATTCACTTGTCCTTGAAACGAACATTTACTTGCCCTGGGCAAGTGTGCAAGCCTTAATGTTGAGCCCTGATGTATGTCCGAGGCTCCCAGTTCACTTTCCCACCTCTGTCAAGCCTTCTGAGAGTTACTGGGGGCCTCCGTAGGCCTCCCTACTGGCTATCATCCTCAATCCAATGGCCAGACAGTTGAAGGACAATCATTGGATAGAGGTCGTGCTCTGATGCATCATTTCTGCTGATCCTGCCTCCTGGAGTAAGCAGCTTCCCTGGGTGAAGTACTCCATCAACACCTAACAATTTGCATCCACTGAACTCTCACCTTTTCAGTGTTGCCTGGACTATCAACCCCCATCGTTTCCAACCAAGGCAGAAGGGGTGGGAGATCCCTCAGCAGCACACTTTATCCAGCAATGTCTTTCCACCTGGAAGATGGCCTGGGCGACCCTTCTTAGATGGGCAACCCAGATAAAGAGAGTAGCCGACTGCTGCCAGGTTCCCACTTCCCAGTATATCTAAGGCCATAAAGTCCGGTTATCTACCAAAGACCTGCCTATTTAAACTGAATCTCCCGAGCTGTCCTTCGGCTTCATTGGTCGCTTCCTAATCTCTAAGGTCATTAACCCAGTGACTGTCTGGGTGCAGTGGTCCAGAACCCTGAGACGCATTTACCTCATCTTTCATGTTTCCAGAATGAAGCCTATGTTCCATAGTCCCCTGGCCCCCACCCTCATGGCACCCCCTCCCCCTGTCTCATTGATGGCGCCAAAACTTAAATGATCTGGCATCTCCTGGATGTGAGGGTTGGGGCAGGGGAAACCAGTACCTCTTCATTTGGGAGGGGTAGGGGCCAGAGGAGTGCTCTTGGGTTCTCTCCCGTGACACCCTGGACCCTGCCCTTTAAGCAAAGATATTCAAGGAGAAATGATTGGCCGCGCGCTGGCAACCGTAGGGGTGAGGGGATTCCTGTCAGTATTCTATCCACCTTATTCCTGAGGGCGCTACTGTAGATATGACAATGGGTGCAACTTCCGGCGGAAGTAGTTTTTAGCGAGTGGCTATTCAAGAACAGCGGCGTTTCTTTCAGTTAACTTAGCGGTTACAGCTCATTTTTTTAAACAAATTAACTTGCTTGTCTTAAAATGTCCCTTCAGAGCTCCGGCACCTATTGTGCTGTTCAAGGCTGAACTAACATCCACAGGAAGCTAAATTTATGGTTTGATAAACAGTGTTTTGAACATGCACCCAGAACATAGGGGATTGTCCTTTTGTTCAGCGAAACGGTTTCCATCGCCTACCTACAGAAGAGGAAGCCAGAATTTGGCTGAAAAACCTGAATTTGAAAAGACCCCCAAAAACATGAGGTGCTCATTTCATTATGTCGACAAACAACGATTCCTACTTTATGGCGAGGCTCAGACAGACTGCTGCAGAGGAGACGCCGGGTCCTCAGAAGTATTTTGACAGCAGTGCCAGGAGAGCACAAGGCATGATTTCACGTGTAGGGAGGACAGAAAATTGTTGTATTCATTCGGTAATGCCAGTCAGTGTAACTAACGTTTCATACTGTACAGTTTAAGATGAGGCTGTAGAAGTAGCAATAGTCTACTACAATTTGAAAATAGCCTACTCTGTTCCAAACAATAGTCTTGTACTCCAAACCTCATTTCACTAAAATTAAAAGTATGGGAAAAATGGATTCACTGTGTTTTACATGTTATAGTATTGGATTAGCTAGCAACTTAATACCGTATAATGTAGTTGGCTGGAGTAGAGCTAATTTGACTCGTACTGTCGGATGGCTTAATTTACTCTGGATAACAATCCATTACGTTTCATATGTAGAGCAATATTTACCGCTGAAATATAGTGTTTCCTTCATAAATATTCTCAGAAAGTACTTGTATATCTGTTTTAAGGTACATAAGGTCGTATACTACCTCCTTTAACAAAACGCGACTGACCTCGTTGCTGTGGAAGTATTGCATACGCTTCGGAGCTTTGTAGATTGTTCATAGCTTCGCAGTCTGTGGCAACGGAGTCGCTAATGTAGCCAAATGCGCTAGTGTGGCCACTGCTTCAGGTCGTTCTCCCATTCTTCGATAGTAGAAGGCAGCGGTACCGTAACTTTATCCCGTCTGAGGGCTAAAAGGTGATGTTCCCTCATATGTTATTTTCCAATCGCTTAAAAAAAGAGGATTCGTGTGAGCCGCTACCATGGTAAACAGTTCAGTGACAGGATGCAGTGGAAGTTACGCCCAGAATTCGCACAAGTGATCATGGGACGTGGGAATAAGGTAGATACTCTGCTAATTTTATGTTTTTATTTCAGGTTTTAGTTCCTGTCAGTGTTCTATACTCTGCTAATTTTATATTTTTATTTCAGGTTTTATGTATCATTCTCCATTGTTGTCATTATTGTTCTTAGCTGTCAGTTTCAGTGTCTTTTTTCAATCTTGCTCCCCACTCCATGTGTTTACTGCCTTGTTCATTCCCTCGTTTGTGACCACACCTCTAGCCATGCTTCCCTGTTCATCATGTACCTATTCTACGCTTTTCGTTGTGATTAGTTTGCTTCATAAGTTCCTAGTTTTATTCTTTGTCTAGTTGCGAGTGTGTCTCTGTGTTTTGGTAGTTACTTACGAGCCTTGTGATTCTTAGTGATTTTCAGGTTGTGATTTCTTTTTGTCTCTCAGTATTTGAGTATTTCTTGGCCCTCAGTGTACGATAGATATTTAGTTATGACTCTCTGACTGTTCTTAGCTTATGATCCTTTCTGCTCCCAGGATCAACACTTGTCTACCTGGTTTTTGACCCTCTGCCTGTTTAACGATACTGATTCTGCTTCTTGATTCTATATTGCAATCCCACCGATTGGCACTAAACCAGACTGTGTGACCTTGAGTTATATTTCAATAAAGGCTGTGAAACTGTACCATCTATACCTGAGTTCTGAGTCCAAAACTATAACTACTAAGCTAAGTTACTGTAATTAAAGTGATTGAATAATTTATAGGTATGTCAATGACACTGATCATTATAATTATAAGACATAAGGCCTTATCATCTTCTACGTTACACTAGGTTAAGGTAATGTTATAAAGAGGCTGTAAAACAAAGCTTCAGCACTCCATATTTACTTTGTTACTGCGCAGAAAATGGCTTCTGTTTTTTTCAAGATGATTCCATAAAAAAACATACTGAATCTTTCTTCAATGTAAAACATGTTTTTGTTTTTTAAAACAAAGAAGCTTTTTATTGGCTGGGGAATAAACGACCTCAACGATGGTTAAGCTTGAAAATATTATCATTGACCTAGGTGTATTTATCATCACGCCAAAATAATTCCGGTAATCTTTATATGTGTAAATATGGTATTGATGCAGTGTTGCAAAAAATAATTCCTGAGAATAAATATTTTTAGTTTGGCAGTGCAGACTTATTATGTGTGTTTTTGCTGCGCTATTATTTTAATGGGCAATGACATTAATGTTGAATATGAAATAGCTGAGGTGGGTACATCGCATCTTAGGGCGATGGCCAATAAGTAGTGGTTTTCCCTGGAAATGGCCAAAAAGTAGACTTAATGCCTAACCTTGGCAAGGCGTATATATTACGCCTGATCTGAGTGAAATTAGAGTTTATGTCCTGGTGGTGCAACCAGCCCCAGACCACTGAAGGTTTTACTGCTTCATTGATCTAAGAACCGGCTGGATACTTGTATGGGCTTTAATTATTCCAGCTGTTTGTGACTTCAAAAATTACGCTCTATGGCTTTATCATCCAAATTGTGTAAATAGTAGTAAAATAATCTCTGCATGCCATCCAAGTGTGAAAGGGAAATACTGACCTTGTGGGTTTGTTTTCACTGAGTACTGCTGTTGCCACGATGTTGTCAAGGGGAAGTGACATCATGGCAATAAGGTGAATAAACACACAATCTTCTCTCTGAAATTTCATCATTCAAAAATCTTATGGAAATCCAAACATGTGCTCACAAATGTGCAGAATTACATTTAATGCATGCGGGCATATGCAGAGACCCAAACAAACACATCTGCTGCAGAGATAGGTGTCTGACCTCATTACTTGTGACTCCCACCAAAGGAGCAGCAGAAATATGCCCAGCTACAGGAGATTATCAAGAAGCTGGATGAAGAGAAGAAGAGAGGTGACTCGCTTTTGTATGCGATGATCCCCAAGGCTGTGGCCGACCGCCTACGAAAGGGCATCACAGCCCTGGAGACTTGCCAGGTACAAACGGCATATTTAATGATAGCAACCACTTGTGGCTGCTAACTCAGCATTTCATGGCTCTGACAAAATTGAATAGAGGAATGTTATCCTCTGTAGATATTTTAGGCTTTAAAACTATTCATTTTGTTGAGGTCTTGAAAATGATTGAGAGTGAATTAGTGATTACCATGAATGGTAATTACAGTTGATGTTGCTCCAATTCACACCACCCAAATGGAGTGTGGGAAGATGCTCAGAATTATTTGTGATGCAATTCTAAATGTAAACCTCTTATAACAAGTAGTTGTGCACCTTTTTCATTGGCTGTAGGTTTTTCCAGATGTGACCATCCTTTTCAGTGATGTGGTGAAATTCAACGAGATCTGTATCCACATCACACCAATGCAGGTGGTGGACATGCTGAATGAGATCTACATTGTCTTCGACACGCTGAGCGAGAAACACAACGTATACAAGGTGATAGGACCAAAGCAGGGAATTATGGGAAGGTGATAATAAACAGAAACTGATTCTTACCCGTTTGAGCTCTCATGTACAGTATCTCACAAAGTGAGTACACCCCTCACATTTCGACAATTAATTTATTATATCTTTTCAAGGGACAATGTTACAGAAATTAAACTTGAATATATTCTAGTGTAGTCATTGTACAATATATGTAGCAGTTTAGATTTACTGCACTGTCCAAATAACTGAACAAACAGTCACTACTTCCAAAATGGGTGGCAACAAAAGTGAGTACACACTCCAATTGGTAATGGTCAACCAAGCAATGAAACGTGTCTTATTCATCATGTTCATGCTTTTGTCTGTTCGACTGGGCCATATGAGGTTGTGTAACATGTTGAAGTTTAAATTGTGGTGCTTTAGGTGCATTGCTCTCATTCTGGTCACTGGATGGTCAACATGGCACTTCATGGGAAAGAACACTCTGAGGATCTGAAAAAGAGAATTGTTGCTCTCCACAAAGATGGTCTAAGCTACAAGAAGATCTGTGAAACCATGAAACTGAGCTACAGCACGGTGGCCAAGGTTATCCAGCGGTTTTCCAAGACGGATTCTGCTCCGAACAGGCCTCGTCAGGGTCGACCGAAGAGTTTGAGTCCTCGTGCTCTGCGTCAGGTGCACAAGTTGGCTTCAGGAAACAGACGCAGGAGTGCTGGCAGCAATGCTAATGAGGTTGCAGCAGTGGGAGAACAGCCTGTCAGTGCTCAGACCATACGACGTGCACAGCACCAAGTCAGTCTGCATGGCCGTTGGCCAAGACAGAAGCTAGCCCACAAGAAAGCCCGAAAACAGTTTGCTGAAGAAAACCAGTCCAAGAACATGAACTACTGGAACAATGTTCTGTGGTCTGACAAGACCAAGATAAACTTTTTTGGCTCAGATGGTGTCCAGCATGTGTGTCGGCGCCCTGGTGAGGAGTACTAAGACAAGTGTGTACTGCCTACAGTCAAACATGGTGGTGGCAGAATCATGGTCTGGGGCTGCATGAGTGCTTCTGGTCCTGGGGAGTTGTGCTTCATTAATGGAATAATGGATTCCAACATGTGCTGTGACATTCTGAAGCAGAACATGAGGCCCTCCCTTCGAAAACTGAGCCTCACAGCAGTTTTCCAACATGATAACGACCTCCAAGATGACAACTGCCTTCCTGAAGAAGCTGAAGGTGAAGGTGATGGCATGGCAAAGTATGTCTCCAGACCTGAATCCCATTGAGTACCTGTGGGGCATCCTCAAGAGGAAGGTGGAGGAGCAGCAGGTGTCCAACATCCACCAGCTCCATGATGTTGTCATGGAGGAGTGGAGGAGGATCCCAGCAACAACCTGTGCAGCTCTGGTGAATTCCATGCCTTGGAGAATCAAGGCAGTGCTGAACAACAATGGTGGTCACACTAAATATTGACTCTATGGACACAATTTGGCATGTTGATGGGGAGGTGTACTCACTTTTGTTGCCACCCATTTTGGAAATAGTGAATGTTTGTTCAGTTATGTGGACAGTGCAGTAAATCTACACTGCTACACATATTGTACAATGACTACTCTAGAATATATTCAGGTTTCATTTCTGTAACGTTGTCCCTTTAAAAGATATAATAAATTAATTGTCGAAGTGTGAGGGGTGTACTCACTTTTATGAGATACTGTAAGATGAGAAGAAGGCTAAATTCCTCAGCCTAAAGAATAATGTATGCCAAAAAATTTTCCTTGCATGTAATAATGCGCATGTCTGCTCACTCACATGTTAACCATTAATTCCACTATTAACAAAAAGATAAGAAGGTAGTTTGCTGTCTTGGCTCTGACCCTAATACAAGCTGCAGCCTACTGAGCTTGAGAAGTAGAGAGCAGGAAGTTTCAGGATACAAGCAGAGCCCACAATTGGATGCTGAGGAGAAGGTGGGCAGTTAACCAGCAGCAGGGAAGAGTGCTGCTACAAAAGAGAGTGATGCAGGGCAGAGGCAGGCAGAGGAATATTTTGCAGCGAGGTGGAGCCAGAGAGCAAGTCCCAAATTGTCTGCCAGAAGTACCTCCGCAAGCTATGCCCCATTTGCTCCCATTCAAACTAATTTCCTTCCCTATATGCCATCATATCAAGATATGTATTGTACATTATTATGTATTTGCATGTGAATCGGAAATTTGGGATAAGCTACTCCATATGTTACCATAATTCCAGGTGGAGACCATCAGAGATGCTTACATGGTGGTAGCAGGGGTACCCAACAAGACTACCTTTCATGCTCATCACATCTGTGACATGGCCCTGGATATGCTGAGTTCCATTGATCATCTCAAAGACCCCTCCACTGGAGACAACATACAGATACGAGTGGGTAGGTCAAAAGATATACAACCCCTGGCAAAAATTATGGAATCACCACACTTAGAGGATGATTATCCGCCAGTTTTACTTCATAACAAATATAGAAATCGCAGATATGACACAAAACTGTTTTTGTTTATTTGCCTATACATTCAAGCTTCATGAAACACACCTCAAAAGAAAATTAGATTAAATTATTTTAATTAATGGCACATTCTTTTCATTATCAAGTTGAGAAAAAAACATGGAATCATTCAATGTCGTGAAAAAAAATTATGGAATCTGCAAAGTCACGCCTCCAGCCTTCAGACTCACTGGTCTATTAAGACCCGGACCGCATTCTTCCGCTCCGCAATCATTGCATGCACCTGTTATTCATTTCCACTGTGCGGTATTCTTTGTGCTATTTAAGACCAAGCCTCGCACTTAGTCTTTGCGAAGTCTTGTAAGGCACGTCTGTGTTGTCTGGCTTGTCCTGTATTGACTTATCCTCCACTTATCGCATGTATATTCTAATTCTGTAACTTACTGTTGTTTATTGTAGATATCAGGGGGCTGTTTCAGTAAACATGACAGACCGTCCGACCCAGCGACAAACTATCCCCGCTTGAATAGGACAGTCCGTCTTTTTCTGGGTGTTTCAATAAACGGCCCGTCATCCTCCGTTCTGGTCGGACTGTCCGACTTTCTGGGACCGCTCGAGAGTTGTCCTAAAACTCAGTCGGACAAAAAATATAACGCCAAAATATGGAGTTATTGTTTGATGTTGTCTGGAGGCGCAGACAGCCCAAAATATTTCGAGAATGGAAAGACAGTATAACCAATGCCCGCGAAACCAATATAGCCTACACCCAGAAACGGGGCTCTGTTAAATCCGTGAATGAATTTTTCGAACTACACATAATTTATTAACAACACGTGAAGATTTAACTTTTAAATCATTGGTACCGTTATCCTCAAGTGCGACAAAAAGTTGTGTTTTTATGCATGCTATGTGAACACTAATGGGACAATCGCAGTCTCGGCATGGTTCTCAGTGGTTATAAAACATTGTATTCGTGGTGCTTATGTGTGACCGAGAGTGGAGCTCTGCTTATTGCCCGTCTGCTTAACTCAATTCTGTAAAATGAGCGATCGTGATGATACGAATGTATTAATGTTGTTTGTGTGATGAATAGCTGTGTTATGTTGCCAATCATAGTTTTAGCACAGAGTGCACAGTGAGCAAAGACTGCTTTTAATTAGCTAAACTGTATTCAGTTAACAGCCTACTGAAATTGAACGTGACATCCTACAGCGATGTGCACCGTTAATTTATGTCTGAATAGTAGTTAATGATCTACCTGTTTTTTTTCTTTTTTCCATTTAACGTTAACTTATTTCGCATATTTGAACGCCAAATAGCTAAGAAGTGCATCGCTGAGGTGTAAATTCTCACAGAACTTCAAACGGACGGTGACCAACCGTCAGTCCGCGTTGGATCATGGTCGGACATCCTACTTTTGTTTTATTGAAACACCTGACGGACATGGTCTGTCGAAGGTCCGACTTTTCACTCGACGGATGGTCTGACTTGGTCGGACAAGTAAAGTTTATTGAAACAGCCCCCCAGCACTTTAACATTATAATTAAGGAACCTCATTTCCTGTTTCTTTTTTCTATTTTAGTAATACAATGTTGCTGTAACTTAAGCCCAGTATTTGTATTACTACCCCAATTCCGAAATAGTTGGGACGAAGTGTAAATTGTGAATAAAATCAAAATGCAATGACTTTCAGATCTCATGAGCCAATATGTTATTTACAATAGAACATTGATAACATTTCAAATGTTGAAACTGAGACCTTTTACATTTTTTTCCACAAAATGAGCTCATTTCAAATTTTCTGGCTGCAACAGGCCTCAAAAAAGTTGGGACACAGGCAAAAAAGGGCTGAAAAAGCAATTAATATTTAAGAGAATCAGCTGAAAGAACATTTAGCAAGTAATTACATTAACAGGCATCAGGTGTGTAACATGATTGGCTATAAAAGGGATGTGTTAGAGAGGCTGAGTCTCTCAGAAGTAAAGATGGCCAGAGACTCTCCAACCCGTGAGGGCTTGTGTAAAAAAAAATTGTGGAATACTTTAAAAACAATGTTCCTCAACGTCAAATTGCAAAGGCTTTGAAGGTCTCATCATCGACAGTGCATAACATCATCAAAAGATTCAGAGAAACTGGAAAAATCTCTGTGCTTAAGGGACAAGACTGAAGACCTTTACTGGATGCCCGTGATCTTCGGGCCCTCAGACGCCACTGCATCACTCACCGGCATGATTCTGTCATTAGGCGCGTTTCCACTAGGTACTTTTTGCCCTCGTGAGCCGCTATGGGTGTGGCTTGGGAGAGAGAATCCGCCCAGGATCTGCCCACATTCACCGATAAGCGGCTCACGAAGCAGCTCAGAAAGTAGCTACCTCGGGTAAGTACTTTCTCAGCCGCTTTCTGAGCCGCTACTCACTAGTCGATGCTGATTGGATACCGTTGAGACGGGATATGACGTGAGTAGAACTCGACACAAACCACAACATAAACATCGCCAAGAAATAAGCAGAGCAACATTTGAGAAAATCGAATTCAAGAATAGAAAAACAATAATGGAAAAAGTTAAAAGAAATTATTAGTATGAGTATTTACGTCACACTCCAACTCCGTTAGTGAGCCGCTACTAAAGTACCTAATGGGAACGGAGGGCCGAGAGGAACTAAAAAGTGGGTGTAGCCAAAACACTCAGCCGCTTTCCAAAAAGTACCCAGTGGAAACACGCCTATTGACATTACTAAATGGGCCCAGGAATACTTCAAGAAACCACTGTCTGGAAACACAATCTGCCGTGCCATCCACAGATGCCACCTAAAAGTCTATCATGCAAAAAGGAAGCCATTGTTGAGCATGATCCAGAAGCGCCGCCGTGTTCTGTGGGCTAAGGCTCATTTAAAATGGACTGTAGCAAAGTGGCAAAGTGTCCTGTGGTCAGACAAGTCCAAATTTGACATTCTTGCTGGAAACCATGGGCGTTGTGTCCTCCTGGCTAAAGAGGAGAAAGACCACCCCTCCTGTTATCAGCGTTCAGTTCAAAAGCCAGCATCTCTGATGGTATTGGGATGCATTATTGCATATGGTGTGGGACACTTGCATGTTTAAAAAAGCACCATGAATGATGAAAGGTATATGAAGGTTTTAGAGCAACATACGCTCCCCTCCAGATGACATCTATTCCAAGGAAGGCCTTGTGTATTTCAGCAGGACAATGCAAAACCACATACTGCAGCTATTACAGTCCGTGTGCTGAACTGGCCTGCCTGCAGTCCTGATCTTTCACTGATTGAGAAAATTTGGTGCATAATTAAACGAAAAGTCTGTCAAAGGAGACCCAAAACTCTCCAGCAGCTGGAAGCCTGTATTAAACAAGAGTGGGATCAAATTCCAATGGCTAAACTCAAGAAACTTGTCTCCTCAATGCCCAGATGCCTTCACTCTGTGTTAAAAAGAAGAGGGGATGCTACACCATGGTAAACAGGCTCCTGTCCCAACTTTTTTGAGACCTGTAGCAGCCATCAAATTTGAAATGAGCTCATTTTGTGGATAAAATTGTAAAATTTCTCAGTTTCAAAATTTGCTATGTTATCTCTGTTCTATTGTGAATAAAATACTGGCTGGTGTGATTTGAAAGTCATTGCGTTTTGATTTTATTCACAATCTACACTTTGTCCCAACTATTTCGGAATTGGGGTTGTACTAATACCATTATCAAGGAACATTGTCTCCTATTTTGTTTTGCATTGCTTTGTGTGTGCCTCTCTGCTGCGCAGAGGGCATAATAAATACAACCAAGTCCATCCTTGCACCTGAGTCCAGTCCTCAACTTTCTGTCCTCCGTGCACATCACCAGAGTGCGAAGCACAACCCTTACAGAATCATCAACAACAAATTTGAATTAATGCTTTGGTGCTCTGCCTTGGGCTTTTATGCTTTCATGGGAGCCTGAATTCTTTGTGGCATGGACTTCAGTAGTGAAAACCATATTCTCCATCAAGCTGGTACCAACTTCCTCAAATAACGGTTGACCAATCAGCTTTGCAGGATGGTGCTTTGTCATGGGCCATTTTTTTCTTTCATTTTCACCATAAATTTTCAGTTGGATTGAGATCTGGACTGCTCGCTGGCCATGCCATTGAGTTGATTAGCCTTTCCTGAGGAAAAGCTTTTACACTCCTTGTTCTGTGGCAAAATTCATCCTGAAAAATGACTCCGTCATCACCAAACCTATTGACTACTGATGGAATTAGAAAATGGTCAAAAATTTCAATGTCTGTTGAGGTAATGTTTGCCATCTCCCCTGGTCCTTCACCTGACATGCAACCCCAATGCAATCATAAACAATGCAATCATAAACATCCAATCATAAACAAATGGGGAAATTTGCTTGTTTTCTTCAAGCAGTCAACTTTATATGTGACATTGGAATGACACCAGACAAAGGTTCCAGCATCATCGCCTTGGCCAATGCAGATTTGTGATTCATAACTGAATATCATTTTCAGCTATTCATTCACATTGCCTCTCTTTAGCCTAGTGTAACCTTGCTTTCTTCTGTCTAGGTGTTAGTGTTGGTTTTTGTTTGGCTTTTCTCCAGGTAAATTCCATTTTATTCAGCCAATTTCTTTCAGTTTTGTCACAACTCCTGTGTCTGGCCATTTTTTTTTTTTTTGGGTATTTTCTGTTTTCAAGTCATATTCCTTTGAGTTTTCTGTCCTGATACTTTGACTTCTTCTGTTGTTTATCCATATGTTTTCCTTTCTTAACCTTCCCATTTTGTTTATACCTGCACCAAATTTTAAACACAGCTGACTGGGAACGACTAAAATTGTTAGCAACTTTCCATGTTGAATTTCCTTCTTGGAGCAGTTTTATAGTCCTTTCCATTGTTTCAATTGCTAGCTCTCTTGTTGGTGCCATGCTTCCTCTCAATTATCTAGAGCCCCAATTCCAAAAAAGTTGTGATGCTGTGTAAATTGTAAATAAAAACAGAATGCAATGATTTGCAAACAGGGTTTGTGAGATTTGCAAATCATTGCATTGTTTTTATTTACAATTTACACAGCATCCCAACTTTTTTTGGAATTGAGGCTGTAATTCCAACACCTCGCTAAGGTCAGCAAGCACTTTCTTTGAACTTCAGAATAATTTGCATATGGTCATTCCATGTCAAATCAACCAAATTTTAGGAACTTCCCCACCAAAAAAATTATTTTTGATTATATTCCCCACAGTGGAAGATTTATATATTTGGTGTGAAATGGTAAAATAATTAAGCTCAATTATTGCCAGTTCCTGAGATTTAGCTTCTTTTTGGGGGGGGTCAGTTTTCAGAAAATCACCATAATTTTGGAGTAAGTTTGAGGGCCTGAGATATGGATTTGCAGAGCAAACAGAGCCATAAGTTTCATTTTATCATCAGAATAGTTGCTGAACTCTTGGCTTAAGATACTTTTCTTTACTCAGTGTGTTTAATTTACCTGTACCGTGGCCTGGAAAAAGCAATAAACACCAATCATACTAATTTTTTCCTGATTTAATGCATTTATTATTCTGTAACTAATTAAGATAGAGCCCTGAGGCTTGGTATGCAAACTGTCGGTCAACTTTCTGAAGACCACAAAAAATATCAAAGTCACAATGGTTTTATTAAATGTTTTAGTAACCTTGGAAGTTTGCTTCAGAATGAAAAGTGCGTATTTTTGGTCATTATATCTCAAAAGGGACACAAGTGATCAATGTCATATTTTTAGTGCTTGAAGGCATGGGTCTTGGGTCTAACATATAAAAAAACTGGAGATGTAAAACTCTTCCTTTAGACTGTACAGCATGCCAATCATATTAGGTGATTATCATTGGCTGATGTTGGGTATTGTTGCATTCCACCGGCAGGTGGCAGCAAAACCCAAAAGCACGGCCCATTGGAAAGACTTGAAATCTCTGCCAGCATAGCTGGATTTGAACTTTGGCCTATATCTCAGCTGTACTTTGGCCTAGATATGCCCAAATTTAAGCACTTGTTCCTCTTGTGCTATTCTAACATCTGGCAAAGTTTGGTTAAAATTTATATGGCCGTTTTTGAGATATCCTGCTAACAGACAGACGGACAGACAGACAGACAACCAAACAAACCAACCAACCAAAGCCGGCGAAAACATGCACCTCCTTGGCGGAGGTGAACAAGTGTGTGTGTCACATTCATCTTTTCACTTACACCATGGCTTAGGTGCCCCGAAAAGTAAGTTAGACACCTAATATGATTGACATGCTGTACAGTCTAAAGGAAGAGTTTTACATCTCCAGTTTTTTAATATGTTAGACCCAAGACCCATGCCTTCAAGCACTAAAAATATGACATTGATCACTTGTGTCCCCTTTGAGATATATACCCACTATAATGACCCAAAATACGCACTTTTCATTCTGAAGACAACTTCCAAGGTCATTAAAACATGTAATACAACCATCGTGACTTTGATATTTTTTGTGGTCTTCAGAAAGTTGACCGACAGTTTGCATACCAAGTCTCAGGGCTCTATCTTAACTAGTTACAGAATAATAAATGCATTAAATTTTGAAAAAATTAGTATGATTGGTGTTTTTTGCTTTTTCCAGGCCACAGTACAGATGAAATAAACACACTGAGTAAAGAAAATATCTTAAGCCAAGAGATCAGCAACTATTTTGAAGACAAAATGAAACTTGTGGGTCTGTCACGACTGAAAATCCATTTCTGAGGCCCTCAAACTCCCTCCAAAATTAAGGCGATTTTGTTCAGATTGACCCCCCTTCCCTAAAATAGGCAAAATTTCAGGAACTAGCAATAATTGAGCTGAAATATTTGACCTCAATACTGCTAATGCATATCTCTTGAAATGTGCAAAGTTTTATCAAAATCAAAATTTTGATGTGGGGGGCTCTGGTTGAGTTGACACGGAACGACCCACAATCAGATTTGTGCTGGTGTTTCTTTTAGAAATGCCAATTACACGGTGAAATCAATTTTTTTTCCTCAATATTGACTGATTTTTTCCTCTACTTAATATGAAAAAATATGCCATTAATTAGAATAGTTAAATCTAACGTGTTTGAGGTGTGTTTCATGAAGCCTAAATGTTAAGTTAATAAACAAAAATTGTTTTGTTTCATATCTGTGATTTGTTCATTTGCTATGTAGTAAAATAAAAGCTGGATGAACATCCTCTATGTGTGGGGATTCCAAAAGTTTTGCCAGTGGTTGCATTATTTACCCAGTGGCGAGTATTGGATGTTTGTGGTATGCTCTAGCAGGCTCTGTGAGGGTTTTGGGTATACCAACTCACCCAACATGACATCTGACTTTACATGAAATATAGACATATTGAGGCACTCTGTAAATTTTTTTCTCCCATGCTGTTGATTAAGAAGTCAGTTGCCACAATGCTTTAGGGATTTTAAAGTCTCCTGTAAATGCATAATTGTGAAAAAATAATATCATAAATAATAATTGAATTGCATTATTTGGACTTTAATTGTGAAGTTACTTTCAGTCAACTGGATGAAAAACATGCTTACAGTGCTCACTGCAAGTGCCAGCATCACTGGGTCATATAACATTTATAATAGAATAAATGTTCATCAAAGGAGAAGGGAAGCGATACAACAGACACACTGAAATGTGAAAAGGAGAATTTATGCTTTAATTAATTATTTTTATATAAATTAAATTAATTAATTTAATTTATTACATTAATTATTTTCTACAATGTTGTACAATTTTTTCACACTGTATAAATCAGGATGAAATGGCGCCAAAGTTTGTTTTTAGAGCATTTCTATTTGTGCAGACATGTTATAGTGTTAGCTTATCAGATGAGTCCTGTACCATTTCCGGTTTGATGTGAGTTGGGCTCCATGAGAATGACAAGTATACCACATTCATATCTACACACCCGATCGCAATCCGGTGCTGCTGCGGATCAGCAATCCCGCTTAAACCCATTAATATCGACCTGAAAACACCATATAAAAGTCATAAAATGTCCGCATCAAATCGGCGAGACCCAATCATATCGAAATCTCGCCACCCTACTAGCCGTCATGGTGTCGTTTTCCTAAACCGAAGCCTTGGCATGGGCCGGAAATTCCCTTTGTGTGATCGCGCACGATGCATTATGGGCATTGGTATAAAAAAAATATAAATATATAAAACCGATACGTTCATTAATCAAACTGAGGGTGAATGACGCTGATCAGCAGTACACACACTTCCTGGACACCTGCGCCTTCGTTTGGCGCATGAGCGGAAAACTGTTCAACAAACGCTGACCATTTCTGCCCTGCGTGAGTAAATTTAATACAGTGCTGAGCAGGAGTGCAATTCATATCGCACTTAATCCGGTGCTCCTCCGGTGCTGCCCCGGAGCTAAACCACCTCCAGGGGTGGTTTAAATTACTCTGGGGTAAACTATGCCGCAGTAAATTACTCCGCCATAAATCAGTTCACATCAAACTTTAACCCGGTGCTGCTCTGGAGCTGCTGTTGTGCTGATACGGAGTGAACTGTCCATCTGAAAGGGGCTGTAGTGTAAATGCGCTGTGATCAAATTGAGAAGTGTTGTTTTATTTTTACTTAAGTGAACTTTACAAGCAGACCTGCGCTGGCCCAGCCACAATGCCAAAATGTGAGATTTTTGGATGTGCAAATAAAACATATGATTCAAGTAAGGGGAGTTTTAAGTCCATCAAACCAACGTTCCACAGGCTCCCTGTGTCAACCCCTGTCATACACAAAAAATGGTTGAAGAATGCAGGTTTTGCTGGCTTTCAAACTTAACCCTTATTCGTGGCTAGTGCATGTTAAGAGCATTTTTACTTCATTGTTATCGAGAGGCCCGGTATTAAAAAATTGACATCAGACCCACAACAAAACGGCGTGAACTAAAACCCGATGCCAACTGAGTTTGTGCATTGTGAACGTCAACAATACCAGTCGTAAGTGTCTTGCAGGAAGAGAGAGGAATATGCCAGAGAAATAGGACAGGTGAGGAAACACAATGTGCAAGTATGCATCAATAATGTAACATCATTTAGATCACAATAAACCGGAATGATTTCTGATCCTCCTAAGTTGGAGGGGAAGCGTGCCTTGAATTAATAGTTGGGCAGTTTCAAAACTCCAGGACATACGTTTTCTGACAGAGTATGGTTTCAACATTTGTTGACTTTTCCTTTTAGAATTTTTTTTCTCAAAGCTGTCACCCCCTGTGTTATTTCCTCCAGGAATCCACTCTGGCATGGTGGTGGCTGGGGTGGTGGGGCTGAAGATGCCTCGATACTGCCTGTTTGGAGACACGGTCAATACTGCCTCCCGCATGGAAAGCAACGGGGTGGTGAGCAGTCGCCATGTGTTTTTGGGCTAGAAATTTCTCTGTGAGGTTGGGTTACAATGAAATACTGCCCGGAAGTTGGTTGACCATCTCTCTTTGATGTTATTTGTGTGTGCAGGGAATGCAGATCCACATTAGCCAGACAACCAAAGATCACCTGGAACATGAACCCTACATTATTGAGGAGAGAGGGAAGATCTTTGTCAAGGTGGGACTTCATTTCATGCTGCTAAAATCAGTGCACCTCAGTACTTTCTGTGGCAAACCTTTTAGTTCTCTGGAGTATCAAGACATTTCAATTCTCAAAACCTATCTGAGCCCCTCATCAGATCAACTTACAGTATAGTGCGTGTACTGTTGACATTATTAGGTCTTTATGTGTCCTCCTTCGATGTCCTCCCTCGATGTCCTCCTTCAATCCTTACCTCCAGGGTAAGGGTTACATGAAGACATATTGGCTCAAGGGAAAGAAAGATCTCTCATTTAAAACTCCAGCAGAGCTGAGGTACAGCAGTGAGCAGAAAGACTCAGAGGACAGGAGCTCTAATAGGTGAGTTTATTATGTAGCCATGCTGATTTTAATGTTCCAGTGTGGACAGCATATTAAAATTTTGCATGAATATTTGTCATAAAATACTGCAGGGCATTGGTATTTTCCTCCTGTTTCTGTGCTAATGTGTTGTACTTCAGTGATGGATTTCAGCTTTTTTTGTTAAAATGTCCACTCCCATTTTTTTGATTTGCAGCTCCAACTGTAATGATGCCAAACGCTCCACCTCCAACCTCAATATACCAAATGAGGAGCAGGCAGAGGGGAAGCCCACCGCTCCTGACTTGCCACCTGATGCTCTGCCGCCTCTGGAGGGTACAACAGAGGCTCCCACTTCCTCCACTGAGCCCCAAGACAAAGAGAAGACAAAAAAGACTAAGAACCACAAAGGAGGAAAAGCTGAAATCAGTGCAGGGAATACTGAGGAGAGACCTCCCTCTGCTGGTGGCTCAGAGAATGCAGGTCCAAAACTCAACAGCAAGAAGTACGACTATAAGCACCAGTACACTCGGTTACCAACTACCCATCCTATGCGCAGCACTACCTGTACTATTCTGTGAAAAGAACAAAGAGGGAATAATTGACCCATACAGCCCACCTTATTACTTACCTTTCTCATGATTGACCAGCCGATATGTACTAAAAAATTACCCACAGATGTTAACAATAAATTTGAGCAGTTGGTACGACTGCGGATGTCTTTATAGTAATTATCTAAAGCAGAGATAACTCTTAACACAAGTAAAGACACATTTTTATTCATAAAAATTGTACATAAAGTCATAAATATTTCATTTTTTGGTTGCTGACATCATGTCTAATTTTATCAAATTTAAATCTGGCACAACTGAGCGAATAATGCAAATGTAATAGATACATTTTACGATGTATTAATATCATTATTCACTACTCATATCATATTGTTTTATTGCCGAGGTGTTTTGATCCTTTGTTACCATTATGAGGCTAATATATGCTCCATGGTACCAAAGCATGAAAGATGGTCATAGTAGGTGCAGTGTATATTTCACATTAAAGAAGCAAAGAATTATTTAATAAATAAAAATGAAGGCTGAGCTTTTTTTCAACAAGGAAAATCTTGAGTCATTATTCTGATCAATATATGAGTCATTAGTTATAGTTATGCTCTTAATGCATTTTATGTAGAGTAAAATCTAAGTGAACCCAAAGCTGAGAAAATTGAATAAGAGATGTTCCTTAATTTTTATGCAAGTTAATTTTTTGTTCTTATACGTAGATTGTGGATCTGCTTGAGTGGTACCTTAAACCGCTGTTGACAGAAATGGTGTTCTGCCTTTTTCAACCACAATTTGGGTTTTGTTGGCCTCACAATTTATTGGCCTTATTTTTAGGATATTGTAGCATTTTATTACCATTAAATGCATTTTACTTGGCAGACATTTCTATCCTGTTATGGCAACACACCAAACGGCCAAACATTTCTAAACTAGGACCTAAAAACACAGTAGTCGAGGAGATAGTAAAGTAAGTTGGCTAAATGTATGCCTTAACCTGTTAAGAGCAGCAGACGTATGAACCAGGTGCAGATCACAGTTCAAGCCTAAAAAGGAACTCTTAAATGATAAATAGGACTGCTGCAATTGGTTCTTTAACAAACTAAAGAAGATAAACTATGAAGGCATTCAGGCAAAAGTATGGTCAGAGTATGATCCAAAATCAGGTGGGGGGAGCAGGAACACCAGAGGTCAGGCTTAGGCGTAGTGGGGGAAACTGGTCCGAGGTCAGTGCCAGGAACTCAAGTCATGGGTACAAGCTATGCTGGACTGTGAACATTCTCAAAAACAGAAACAGGAGGAACTGGAAGAAGTGCCCCTTGCCAGTAGTAGGCAATATGCAGAACAAAGGAATTTTGTATGAACACTGGGGAGGCTCCCTCAAACTCACCTATTCCTGGGCAAACACAAGCATTGGCCTTGTCTAGCTGGACAGCCCAAGTTGAGGGTATTAGTCTGTTCAAATGGCAGATGTTAAGAGTCCAAAAGAAGACAGAACATGAGTCAGGGTAGAGGACACAAGCCTCAATCAAAGACGATGGCTCCTGTGACCCGCGTGGACAATGCCAAACCACAATCCCAATGACTATTTGAGGCAAGACTCCTCACTTCCTTTTATGAGCTGGGGTCACTGAGCTGGAATGGAGACATGTGTCAGTGGAAGAGTGATGTCTTTGTAAATGCACACCTTAATCTTAAGTGACGTACAATAAGTGCATGAAGAAAAAAAATGCAAATGCAGGTCATTCCACCGCAAGGGAACTATGTGGAGGAGAAAATAAGAACCATTTACACAAAGGGGAGGAGCTACAAATCGTCCTGCAGAGGCAGTGGTCACACTGATACGAAGTGCTGAATGACAATCTGTGGGTTGGAAGGGGCAGTCCTTTTGGCTGCTGTGTAGGCCAGAGTTAGGACTTAGAGCCTGACCCTGGCAGAGACCAGTAGCTCGTAGTGTGACCACAGCAAAAAGGATGGCAAGAGTGAAAGAACTTACAGTTTATGATCAGCAAACATATAAACCCTTCAGTCATTTCCGTGTGAGATGCTTGCACATGATAAGAAAGCAGCGATCAAAGAAACCGCTTCAGCTTCACTTCCTGTGTGGTGCCATGGTTACAAGCCTCACTGTGCAGTCGCACTTGTTTTCTCACTTGACATCTCACATTAAGCTGAGAAAAGGGTAATTTCAATCAAATATAGTAAGGATTTCTCATTCTATCTCATTTTTCCATGGCCTTTGTTCTGGCTAAATACTCCCTTTGTCACTATAACCCCAATGCTGCCCTTTAACCCCTTGTTGCATGTTGTCCACTATTTTGGACATATTGTAAGTTTGGCTTATGTTGTCTTGGGGAAACGCGGTGGCACAGTGGTTAAGTGTGCTTGACTTTGGATCAAATGGTCCTGAGTTCTTGCCACGGCTTTTGCGGTGTGGTCTTGGGCAAAACACCTCACTCCACCCAGGTGTATAAGTGAGTACCAGCAAATTGTCAGGGAAACCTGACTGAGAGCTGCAGAAGTAACCTACAGTGGACTGGGATCCCATCCAGGGAGAGTAGCAATACTCCCAGTCGTTTCATGCCACAGAAACTGGAGTTAAGCACTGGCCTGATGAGCCACATGGGCTCGGGACAGACTTTGCCTTTTATGTTGTCTAGGCTTATAGATACCCTGAAAACACAAAATGTACATTTTAATAGACATTTTCAGTTCAGAATTTCCCCCCAATAGGTGTCTCTCTGATTAGTCATATGATTGACCCCAAACAATCACAATGGCAACGTCCACAAGTAAGACATAAGTTCACGACAGTCAAAAATATTCTTATATTGTTTAAGTATTAACCAAACTTTTTCCTATTGGACGAATTAAATACATTATATAGCACAAACCGAAACACATAAGCTTTGTAGTGCATGTGTATTTATTGGAATACACCTGATTTTATGCTCTGTCAAAAATATTGGACATTATGCATGCCAGACAAATAGCTCAAATATGCCATGTCCAGAATCCTGGACATCATGCATATCAATGACCAGGTTTCTTTGACTTCACATTGTTTCTGTCACCCCTCGTGCATAATCTCCAAAATACTGCACAGCAGTATGCATCCCACAAGCATAATGTCCAAAATAATGGACAGACTGACCACCCTCTAGCACCCCTCCCAAAAACAAAATTGCACCAAATTCCATCAGATGGTCCCAAAAGACCATTGAATATCCAGTTTTAACATATTGGAGGCATTTGTTCATGCTCTATGCAACAAAGGGTTAACAGCTAAAACATTTTTTATTTGCCAGGGGACCTGATTAAGAAATTTTAAAGGGTAGGAGACATGCATTTGGTACAGGCCATTCATTCATAAGACAGTTTAATTTTAAAATTACATTAAAGTACTTTATCAAAAAATGTTGCCGCAATTGATATTGCACTGTCTGTCGTTAGTGATGGCTCCATACAAGTTCATAATGTGATCCAAATAGGTATAAATCATCACAAAAGCATGTATATTTTATTCTAGGCACATTCATCAGTCTCTTCAGGTGCCTAATATAAACTACACAGCCATGTCATGTATCATCACAGTTCTTTCCGATACATCTTGTGGTCCATCACTTTCTTTTTGCCCGCTTGAAATTTGTTATTGCAATTGCAGCCTTGTCCCATGCTACAAGATTGCTTATCGACTACAAGACCACCAACACATGCTGCTTTTTAAAGCTACTGGACACCTCCAGAATGAGAAAGGTCATTTTCAGACCAGAGTGCACATCTCTACACAAAGATCTACTGATGTAGCGGGCAAAATTACTCAACAGTACCTCTTCACTATATACTTTCATGGGGATGCATTACCCTTCCACCCACCACTTATCCATTTACCAAACAATTATGCCACCTGGTGGTTAAAGTGAGGTTCATGCGCTCCAGAAAAGAAAGTTCCCACAGGTTTGACTTCTGCTTACCAACATGTTGGAGAGCATAACTGCAATCGCACTATAAAGATGAATTGCATGCCATCTTGTGGGTCAAGCATCACAATCCAGACTTCTGAAGTGAGGGGGTCCTACAGCAAGACTGTCGTGTGACTGGAACAAGCTTTACTGAGCTGAAAAGGAACACCGCCATGCCTCACATTACCGTGCGAGAAATTCATGTAATAAAAGTACTTCGAATGAAAACTAATGAAAACCACCATAACACAAATGAACATGCCTGCAAACAAAAATGGGAAAACACAGCAAATGGTGCACAATTCTGAATGTGAACATATATTTTTTCCAAATTTAAATTTGTTCCCTTTTGCTGCATGATTGCCATTTGGCCGTGTTCAATTACAACCCTAGATCAGAAAAAGTTGGGCGTTATGTGAAATTAATATTCAAACTGAATGCAGTGATTTGTAAATTATCTTACACCTGTATTATGTTAGAAACAACAAAACGGCTCATTTTGTGATTTTACACCACGTGATTTTTAAAAAATTTTTTTTTTAAATACATTTCAATTTTGATTCTTTCAACATATTTAAAAAAAAGTTCGGGCAGTTAAGCATTTACCTCTTTGTAATGTTCTCATTCGTTTTCACAACACTTTCTAAATGTTTAGGGACAGAAGACACAAAGTTTTTTAGTTTTTCTGGGATAATTTTGTTGCGTTCTTCCTGTAAACAAATCTTAAGGTGTGCAACAGTATAGGGTCTTTGTTT
The DNA here is from genome assembly GCA_029692085.1 of Gymnothorax javanicus. Lineage (NCBI taxonomy): Eukaryota > Metazoa > Chordata > Actinopteri > Anguilliformes > Muraenidae > Gymnothorax > Gymnothorax javanicus. The sequence continues at coordinate 56,491,901 of CM056193.1, forward strand.
TCGCAATTTGCATTTTAACCCCTTTGCACAGAAGCCAAATATGGCTATTTATGTATTACCTTGTTTAATGCTTTATAATTCAAGCTTTTAAGCTTCATAGAGAGCAGGAATATTGCTCAACTGAGACAAGACACCTCAAGCATTTAGAATTCCATCCTATTTCAGTTTATGTTCATGATTTTGGTAGAGAAAAGGGGCTGCAAACACAAAAAATCTTCATGAAAATTCAGCATTGAAATTAGAAAAAATAATACTGAGGATTGAAAAATGGCTGGGGGTTAAAACAATACATTTCTGGGATCATAAACTCCTTGACCACAAGTAGTCCTTATCTGAGCATGAAATCTTATTTGGCTTCAAAAGATGAGGCCAAATAAGACAGCTTTCCCGGTGGCTCCCCAAACACACACAGCCCTCAAAATGGCACACTGTCAAATCATAAAATAATCATATGTTTAACACAAATCAACTTTTGACTCATGAAATTCAAAATGAATTAATTATTTTCTGGTTGAATTTAGCATGAGTTTATCAATATAGGAGCAGCTGGACATCAATGGTCACCAGTAACCTCTCCAAACCAAAAACATGCCTTTTCTCTGTGATAAAGTTCGGAGTTTCGTCCATTTTTCTACAAAGCCGCATCAGCAAGCACACGTTTTCATTAAAGGAACTGCGTACCGTAATTTCCGGTGTACAAGCCCACTGGGTGTATAAGCCGAGCCCTGTTTTCAAGGCTCAAAAACAAATTTTTTGTGTTTCCGCTATTTAAGCCGACCCCCCTTTCTGGAGATTGAATTTATAAAAAAAAAAAACAAAACGAATATCATTGTATAAAAGAATTGGTTTAAATTCAAAAGGCAGGCGAAGAAATAGTTTCTTGTGCAAGTTTAAGTGAAAGTCGCACCATGCGCAATACTGAAAGATGAAAAGACATTCAATTGACTAATCTGCACTGCATAATCCCATAACACACTGTCCAGTAAATGACACTTTGAGGGACTCAGTTAGATTTTTAAGGCAGACAAGAGCATGCAAACAGTCAGTGATTTGTTAATTTTGTTGATTTCCAAACCTTTCTGCAAAAACGATGAACTCAGTAGCCATGTGGTTTTGTTTCACCGGAGTACATACGATTCCCGTTTGAGCAGTAAAAAAAGAAAATTGAAATGTTAGGAATCATTTTCTTTATTACCTCCATCATCTAAAGTGGAAGGAAGTTGCGTGATCGGTGCCGTTTGTCTGTCTGTGTGTTTCTGAACAAAACTAAAAAACCACTAAACTGGTTTTGATTAAATTTGGTACGATGGTGAGAGAGTCTACGGATGAGTTTTTGGTGGTGATTCTGAATACATCCAGGTAAGGGAACAAAATGATTGATTTTGGGTTTTGCTGCCACCTGGCGGTAAAATGTGGCGGAGTTACTTGCGAACTCAGAATGTAGCTCGTTTTTTAATATGATACCCTCTGTATAAGCCGACCCCCTGCTTTTAGGACCAAAATGTAAGGCTAAATTTTCGGCTTATACACCGGAAATTACGGTATCTTACAGACAGTACATTCACTCAGACGGTAAGCTTGCTGTTTACAATTCCGATCATCCAGGCGAAACGCAAGCTTGTAACAACGCTTTTAAACCTTATAAGGAGCAAGTATAACTCACTAACACAGTAGTATCTGCAATATTGTTTTATTGAATGCAGTATAAATTCTAAAACAGATCGCCACATTAAGCGAAATGCCAGCACATGCTGTATTTGTAGCAAAGGCTATCGACTACTGTGGTTACTTAATGTGACAAACTTGCTCTGTGATCATGGTGGTAAACCAAAAATAAGAAATAACTGGCTAGTTAGCTAGCTGGCTAGATGTAAAATAGTGCTACACCATACAGAGACAGTTTTACTCACAGTTCAAGAGACACAACTCTCCATCATTGAACTGCTCCTCAAAAGTACCAATGCTGTCAGCCCCTCAGTCTGTTCCATTCAGAATAACTGCCATTTTCCATCTCAGAATCACAGTTCCATTCCGCAAACATAAGCTCAACACTCCAGGGTCTTCTCTGGAAGTCTTTTTTTTTCCATGTAATCGCGCCATTCTCAGCTGCGCAAAGTTGAGAGAATAAAACTTGACATCTATTATGGAAGTGTTTAAATATGCTTCTGAGGGTCCAATCAATGTCTTTCAATTACTGAGGAAAGCTTATACTGTCAGGAATTGGATAAAAATGGTGTCAATCAATAGGTAATTAATGGGAAAGTTTCACATGGGTGTGAACTATAGCTGGGCTGTTACGCAGATACCATTGAATCACCATTGAGGTGATTGTATTTCTGTGAAGGCTTGAATGAGGCTCCGAAAGACAGCTGAATTCTTCGACAAACGAATCTACACATAAATCCAAGGTAGGATATTACGCGCTTTTAATATATGATGACTATAATTGATAGTAGAATGACATAATATCAATACCATGGCGAATTTTTGCTTCAGAAAACTTTTTAAACTACTTAATTGGGATACCACTGGCTCGCTATAGCTGAGTTAGTTGTTACTAGTTGTTACTACTTATTTTTTTTCTGTCGCAAGAGAACATTTTTTTAAACTGCTGGATAGATACTATGGGCAACTATATTGCACATCAGGCTTAGCTGAGGAGTTTAATTCATGCAACTCCAGAAAAACAGGGATGGGGCTGAACTCGTCCATATTCTAAACCTTGTTCGAGCTCGGCTTACTAGTAAATATTCAATCACTGATCCATCTAGTGATAGAAAAGTGTAACTGCGTGCATAAATAGAGCAGCTCCATGTCCGCTGGCGTCTACATCTGCTCAAATGGGGTAAATGCACCACCTATTCGCTATTCAGGGCAAGTTAGGACTGCAGGCTGGACAGTCCAGCACCCAAACCCTCTTCTTACATAGCTCTATGCCTTAGAAGTGAAGACTTTCTGCAAACACATCCTAAGAGTCCAACCATTTACAAGGGTTTGACCTTGTCTTGTTTTACCTAGTTTGGAATGGCCTCCTTTATGTCAATGCCTTTATTTTTTCCTAATTCCCATGTATGTCAACATTTCTGGAAAATGTTCCACACTCAAAGAAAATTCCGCCCACGGCCCCACAAAGGCTTGGCCCGGCCCTGACTCCATTTGCATATTTCTGCATCAATTTAAACAATGTCTAAGATATAGTATTTGGGGTAAATTCATGTGATATTGCTGAAGGTCTCCCATCTCAGATTTGCTTAATTCTTTCACAAATTAATGCCTTTAGTCCCGATAAACAGTATGCAAATTTTCAGCCTTTTTTTTTTTTTTTTTAGTTTTTGAGATATAGGGGCTTGAATAAGTGGGGCGTGGCTCGGATTTTACTGTAGAAATGAGTGCTATGGAAAAAAACTATGAAGTTCCACAAGCCATAACTTTTGAAATATTTAAGCTAGATTCAGGAAATTTTCAGAGGTTGTTCTTAAGTAAAAGATGTCTTTAACTGCCGCAACTGAAGTTTCAGAACTGCATATTTACAATTTTATTGCCTGTTGAATTTGACTAAAAAATTGTTTTGTGCTTTTGGCCCTCTGTATCTCCATATTTAAACATGCCAGATCTTTCACATTCTGGTATTTATCTCTCATGTTGTAGTGCGAGAAAATGTACAATAAGGCTTTTCCATGAATTACCCAGTTTTAACGGTCCATAGCCTTAGTTAACGGTTTGGCTTCAATGTCTAATGCTTTGAGCGTAAATCTTTAACGCTCTGGTGTGAGCGGCTAATGGGTTGAACTGAAATACCTAATGCTTTGCTAATGCATTTCTAAGACTTTTTTAACAGTTAGTCCTTTAAGACTTAATGCTTTCCTCACTTTTCAACAAAAAAGTGTTATTGTAGGTTTTTTTGTGAAGGGTCACAAATGATTATAAGTTTAAAAGCTTACCTTTTGAGGTTTCTTTTTTATATAATCTTGCTTGTGACAGTCATCAACAATTAACCTTTTCTACAATAGAGCATGATGCCAAAGATGAAGCCATGATACATGTACATCAACTGTATACAGCATGACAAAGACAAAGAAACTACTCAATCATGATGTGTTTGTGGTTTTTAAAACAATTAGCAGGTACAGCAGCTGCTTGGTCCCAAATCTGGTTGATAAGTATGCTTATGTTTAGCAGACTAACAGATGTAGATTTTTTTTTTACATCAGTCACTATATCTGGCTGGCAAATATCAGCAAAAAGAGCTAAGGAGCATTAATTATATGTGTAAAAAGAGAAATTTTGCCTGTTGTAAAATATGGCATATTTGATAGTTTGGTTCAAGGTACCAACTTCATATTTTGAACATTTGCTTATAGGGACATGCCGTTTCCAGTAGTGTAATGCTTTTTTGGTACACCTTGTCATACATGAGCAACATGCATTTGAAATGTGGGCGTGACATCATTATTTTTTTCATTTTTAACTCATCATAACTCAGAAAGTTTGAGTTCCTTAAGACGAACTCTGTTTGTAGTTATCAAAACAGTGCTACAATATGAGAAATCAATACTGGAATTTGAAAGATCTGACAAATTTAAACATGGATATAGAGAGGGCCAAAACTGCTTAGAAGCACAAAACAATTTTTTTTTTGGAGATTTCACCAAGCAATAAAATGGTAAATATGCAGTTGTAAAGCTTCAGTTGCAGCAGTTTAAGGCCTCCTGTACTTAAGAACCACCCCTAAAAATTTCATGCATCTAGCTTAACCCTCTATTAACCACCGTAGCATATCTGCTACATAAAGTGAAAGGGTTAACAGCCTGGACACCCTGCTGGTTTTGTTTCTTATTGCCAAATAAACATTTGAGAATAACTTGAATGGTCCGTCACTTTAATTTTTCCATTCACATTATTATCCAATGTAGCAGATCTGCTACATTTTGGAAAGGTGGGCCAAAGGGTCGAATTTTTTTTAAACTATTTTTCCAAATATTGGCCCATAATCAACATATTTGCCTAGGGAAATTATTTTTACACAGTTGGAAAGGTACTTGGTTAACAGAGAGTTAAATATTTCAAAAGTTACGGCTTATGGAACTTCATTGTTTTCTCTATAGCACTTGTTTCTACAGTAAAATTTCTGCCAAGCCCCTTTTATTCAAGCCACTATGTCTCAATTTTGCACACTGTTCATTGGGACTACTGACATTAATTTGTGAAAGTATGAAGCCAATCTGAGATGGTCAGTCAGGAACATTTTCTTAAATCTGGTGATTTGAGATGGATTTACCCTTCTACTCATCAGTTAAAGAAGTCTTGGGATAATTAGTTGATGAGGTTTTGAGATGTCCAGAGCAGTGAAAGTAACAGGCACTCTGAGATGATTTATTCCACTATTTCCAATTGCTGTTTCCTAATGCCATCAACAAAAGGTTACAGCAAGTGAAATACGCAGTAGATTTAACAGCTTTGAAGCATTTATCAATCAAAAACTTTAAAAAGAAATTGGAACCGTACTCTTGTAAATGCTACATGTAATTTTGGAAAAAAAAATAAATAAAATGCAATTGTTTTCTGTGTTGCTATTACAACTGTGCAAACACTACTTATCTAAGTCTAACTTCACCATGAAGTACAGCACCACAGAAAAACAGTTATAACTACAATCCAGCCACTCAGTCACACTAACTACTACATAGTATGAAAGCATGCTTAGCTTGGATAGCATGTCAAGGAAGTTTGTATTGTAAAAATGCTAATACAGTTTACTGCTGACAGCACCTGTGTTCCTGCAATAGTTATCACACAGCAGGGTTAAGCCACCCCCCTTTGAGAGGAGTTCACCCCTGGATTATTGCGAAATTCTTTGTGAGGATTTTACTTGTCAGAACAGGCAAAGGCAACTAACAACGTCAGCAAATACAGAGTGGGGAGGGGGAGGAGGGGAGGATGAACAGGAGTGGAATCCAGTCCACTGAGAGTGCGCTAGTGAGAAACACATATGCACAGACTCACTTGAAGTAAGAGAGAAGGAGAGCGAGAGAGAAAAAGAGAGAAGCACAGATGCATAGGGGTGTGTCTAACCATTAGTTTTTCAAGGAAGTGCTGCACAAAATATCTTGAAATAGATAGCCAGACAGAGGACAGAACAGAGACAGAAAGCCAAGTTTTGCTTTGATTTTACATTATGAGAGGGTGGGGGATCCATAAAAGAAAACATATTGCTGAATTCCTGATCTAAGCCTGCAGAGGAAATAAACCTCCAGAGGTGGAAGCAGGACCTGAAAGACTCAGGTAAGAACTTAGCCACTTGACCAAGGCTGTCTCATTTGGTTCCCCTGAGAGGATGCACATGTAGAGTGTGGAGCACAGTTCTAATAATGGCATTTAAACTTTGTGCAGCACACTTCCTCTTTCTCTTTTGTTCATTTTTAGCTCTCTTATTTACAAGCAGTTATCATAACTTCAGAGGAGAACTTCCACAACTGCTGGAAGAGCTTAATTTGTTGGCAGACAGCCTTTGCATTGCTGATTGCATGAGGAAGCAGCACATGCTGGAAACATGAGATGACTTGGCATTTTCTTCTTGATCAGAGGTCAAAATTCTATAAATATTTCAACTTCTCTTTCCTCAACCTTTACTCTGATGTTAAGTATTCATTTAGACATTCCATATGCATGCTGAAATCAAGCTACAACAGGTAGTACAGAGGAGATGAAGCAACATGGTGATAAACAGTGTTTGGAAGTTTAGCTAATCTCTACTGAAGCATAAATTTATTTGTTGGGTTTATCTTCATGAACATGACACAAACTTTTTGCATCCAGTCTTCGAGATGTAAAGAACTGGGTAATTTGGAGGTACTTCGGTGTGAAATTCATTTAAAATGAGAACTAGACAAACTGGATTGTACTTAATCTGAAGGACATTTTATTTCTCTGGTGATACAGCATTGCAGCAGATCAGCGTAACTGAATAGTTTCAGTTTCTTCTTGAATGACCAGAGATTTCTGTTCACTTAAAAACTGAAAACGTTGTCCGTTTGCTTAACAAATAAGATAAATGAAAGCCTCCCCATTTATGCAGGATATTTAAAACACCCTCCTAAACCAGTTTATTGTCATTCAGATGTCACTGACAGAACATAAGTGACTGTGTTCTGACAGGCACGGTACATGCAGATGTTTTAGGCTGTTGTGTGATGCTGTGTCACAAGAGCATGCCCAAACACAAGGCAGGTGAGACAGGCTTGCACGCTGCTCAATGACACAGGGAGGAAGCTGGAAACTTCTGCTCTTTTGTGGAACCAAGAAAAACAGCAAGGGTGACTGAACCAGCCCCATCTTCAGCCCCCACTGACAAATGGTCAGGTGGATGGCTATAAATGATCCTGAAATGCAAACTCGAGTACCGCTGCATGGCAGTAGATGATTGTGCTCTCTCAGTGGCAGAAACCTCTGGAAAGTACACAGCTTACCTGTGCAAACCGCTGCAGGTTACAAGAGATCATCATCTGTGGTATGCTAAGCATGTACCGAGCCCACTGCATCACATGATTCTCTAAACAAGTGTCATTATTTTGGCTCCTCCTAATTCTGGTGGGGTTGCATTAGGCTGACTTGCATGCTTGGAAAAGAAAATAGACTCATTTATTCAGGTTACATTTTGAAATTACTGAATTTGCAGTGGTTGTTATTTTCTGACAACTATTTTCACCCTTAGGGTTCCAATGTAGCTCAAAGTCCAAAAAGATTTTACAATCATTCATTTAAAAGGATTTCTTTGACAAATTAAACTGCTGGGTATTTTTGGAATAATATATGATTGGACATGTCTGTTCAAAGAAATATATTTTCACCTGTGCAATTGGGGGGTTAAGAGGTTGTTCCAGTTACTATGGTAACTCATGTGTGGAGAACAAGCAAAGTGACATATTAAATGCCTGACACAATGTATCCATATTTTTGGGCTCAGCAGAAAAACCCAGTACAGATTTGGACTTTTTCAAAGTTGGAAAGCAAAACTACTAATGTTACCACTCCCAGAATCTATTGGATGAGAAGCAGGAATCTATCAAATGCCACAGTCACAAACTCATTACAACTGGCAATTCGCAGCTCCAATTAGTTTAACACACATTTCTTTAGATTGTGGGAGGATACCAGAGCACGCAAACATGGGAAAGAAAACATGCAAACTCATAGAAAAAGGCCTAGAATTGAATCAAGGACTTCCTTGCTGCAAAGTGACAGGGCAACCCACTGTGCCACCTTGCCTCTAACAAATCCTTTTTTTTTTTTTTTTTCAAAAAGAGGTTTTAAAAAATTAACTTGTATATAGAGTGCTGTGACAAAATTTTTGTCCCCTTCCAAATTCAAATTTTTTCTGTTTTTGCATATTTCTCACACATCCATTTTTTAGATAATAAAACTAATTTTAATATTAGGGTCATTCTGTATAAAATCAACAAGTGCCTCCCACCTGACCCCCTCGGAATCGGCTAATTTTTCAAGTACAATCATTTCAGTATATTTCATGATTCCTTGCCAAATTTTACTTTTTTACTTTGTCGAAATTTCACGCGTCATTTTTTATAGCATTTTTGAGCCCTCATAACTTCATGTGTATTAGAGATAGCTGAATGAAATTTTCAGAGCTGAAAGACATATTGGAGCACTTATAAGAACTGCAATTATATCAAATGTATGCCCATTCGAGGTATCACAATCTTAAGCCAATATCTGGATTTTCTTCAACGAGATTTGTTCTGTAACTAACTTCAAGCTTAAATATCATGGGAACTATGCAAGTTTCAACAGCAACACTGCACCAATTTAATAACTATGATGTAGTGTAGTAAAAACAAGTATTGAAACCATGGATGTGTCATGTGTTTTGTTGTAACTCACCAGTGAAGACTTGAAAGACCCAATGTCATGAAAACTTCATGGGGTCATGTCACCATGTGGATGAAGCTGATGATCAAATCAAATTATGGCATATTCTCAATTTGATCTACATTTTGAAACCAGGCTCATCTTCTAGCCACGATTCCTTCTGTGCCAAATAATTTTCACACTCTTCAATGTAGCTCATCAATGTAGCTCTCTAAATGTACACTACCGGTCAAAAGTTTTACAACAGAACACCCCAATTTTTTGAGTTTTTTTATTGAAAATTATCCAGTTTAATGTTTCATTGTACTCTGGAGTAAAAGCATAGACATGATAGAACAAATAAACAATTGAAGTTAAAAAAGAAATCATGGAATTAATTTATAGACCAAAATGTATTCTAAACTTTTGACTGAAAGCAGCCACCTTTGGCAGATATAACAACTGAACACACTTGTGCCATTCTTTCTACAATGGAAATCAAATATTCTTCAGAGTTCTTCCCAACTCTGTTGCAGAAGTTCCTATAAATGTGTGGTACTTGTAGGTTGCTTTGCTTTCACTCTCCTGTCCAGTTCATCCCAAACCATCTTGATTGGGTTTAAGTCTGGAGACTGTGCTGGCCACTCCATGTTTTCAAGCTTACCACCTTGTTCTTTTTACCTAAGGTAGTTCTGGCAGAGTTTAGACTTATGTTTTTGGTCATTATCTTGCTGTAGATTGAACCCCTGAACAACTAGGCGCATACCAGAGGGTACTGCATGGCGCTGCAGAATGCTGTGGTAGCCATTTTGGTTCAGGGTGCCTTTCACTGTGTACAAGTCACCGACCCTGGATCCAGCAAAACAGCCCCCAGACCATCATGCTTCCTCCTCGATTTTTGACTGTTGATGTCGCACACTGAGGAACCATCCTTTAACCGACTCGATGGCATACAAAAACCTTACCTTTTGTTTAAAACTTCTGGCAGTTCACCACTTACCTTTGTACCATTTCAAGCTATTCATTGGACTGGAACTGCATAATTTTCAATAAAAAGAGTGTGAACTGGCTAGCTGGCTAACATAGCTATAACCACGTGCCTATCATCTTTGCTAATAACCAAGTGAACTGTAAAATGGACGGGCCTGCAAAGAGTCAGGGACAATTTCATTGGTCAACACAAAACCTAGGATTCTATTAGTTGGCAATTTCTGATAGGAGAATATCACAAAAAAAAATCCAAGCGGGAGCAGAAATGTTCCAAGGGCAATCAGAAATGTCCCGAGCACACAGAGGTAGTTTTGAGCGCGAGAAGAAAAGGTTGAAGTTTGCATGCTAAAAATCCGTCCAAGCGGCAGCAGATCCAAGTGCAAGCAGGGGCTATTTGAGTGGGAGAACAGAGTTTTGGGGAAAAGCTTTGCAAAATCTTCTCATGAAATTGATATGTCCGCTCTCAAGTCGAAATACTATGCTCTTGAATAGAAAGGAATTTACCCCTATGTGAAGTTCTCTTGTACTATAAATGACAGGAAAGCCAAAACAAATCTCAGTCATGGAAAGTAACATTCTTTACATGTTAATCTATCAATGTTTAATAATCATGTAAGTACTTTGGGACTCCGTTAGACCTTTATTAGATAATTGAATTTTTTTTATTGTAATTGGTGGTTAGGCTGCATACCCTCTCTTGATGTGATGGAAAATATTTTGCTTTTCTTTTGACGAGATTTCTGGGAAAAATTATGACCAATCAAATGTCCAAGTAGGCTATTTTGATTAGCTATAGCACTCTTTCTCATCATCTTCACATCACTGAAAATTCAGTCAAAGAAAAAGCTCATAAAAGGGACAAAAAGTGGAGAGGAAGATGAGTAAAACTGCCAAAGTTGGGGACTATTTTTGTCTCATCGTGCAATATCAAATAAACCAACTTGGCTATAACATTTGTTGCAGACAGATGGCAAGGAATCACCAATGCTCCACAATCACATCCACTGCTGTACTACTTACGAGAATGCGCTTAAAGACAGGGTCGCCTTGGTGTCCACATGGTCTAAATAAATATAAAAAATTTTTGTTGCTGCCAAGGAAAAAGTCACCATTGATTAAAAAGAGAAAAATAAACAGATTATATATTGATCATTTGAGTTTGTCAAAAAAATTTGCTCAGATATTTATCAGTGTCTTTTTCATTAAATCCCAATGGAGAAATTTCTTTTTGCCCACATGGCATCACATGACTTGCAATAAGAGCTTGACCGCTGAGCTAAAGTCGGTGTGCGGCCTGGGGGCCTACTTATATATCCCTAACAACTTCTGAACTTTGTCATAGAGATTTGAGGATTGGGTTGTTAGATTTGGGAGGTAAGGAATAAATGTTTAATGAAGCAGCCCCACCCCCTTTCCTGATCGGTCGATACTTGATCCTTCATAACTATATTGAGCCATTAGTCCTGCAGAGTTGAGGGTTGGAGTGTAGGACTCAGGAATGGTTTTTTAATGGAGAGTTTGGAATTTGGTTGCAGGAAACCAGAGGAATAACATGTCAAATGGTGATGACCTGCCACCCTTTGTAGATTGGTCAATATTTGGTCCTTCATGATATTTCAAATATTTGTCATAGGGAGTTGGGAGTTGGGTTGCTGGACCCAAGAAAGGATCACATCTTAAATTGCTGAAAACCTGCCCTTTGTAGTCACTGGTTGATATTTGATGCTTCATAACAATTGAACAATTTGTCATTGAGAGTTGAGGATTTGGTTTTTGAACTCAGCAGGATGTCTCATGTTAATTACCAAAGCCATGACCCCATCCCTGATTGGCTTAGCTTTTATCATTCATAACTATTGAAATATTTATCTCAGAGAATTGGAGGTTTGGTTGTTGGACTCAGGAAATTTTCCAGTCTGAAGCTGTCTATTTTTTACAGCCCCTTTTCTGATTGCTGAAAATTTTGTTCTTCAGGTATTGAACTACCTTTATTTCAAATGAGTTCTGTTTTCTGGACTCAGGAAGGGGTGAAAAAAAAATTACGTTGCTGAGTGCCCAATGCATAGACCTAATTATAATTAAATTATTTTCTACTGAAAGTAGCCCATTATTTGCTGTTAGGTCATGGGGAGAGAAGCCGTGTCTTCAATTGCCACTTGATTATTCTTGAATTGGAAAACGTGTTTATAAAGGAAAACCATCAAGAATTAGCCAGGACTAATTGTAATCAATAAAGGATGGATAGCTGTCTATTTTCCTCCGAATTTTGCGAAAAAGTCAGGTGTAGCGCTGGCCCGAAATTACATTTTCATTTACAAATTATCTTGAAGTTGGCTGCAAAAAAAAATTAGTCAACTTGAGTTGCATAGACCTAATTATAATTAAATTGATGGGTTTTGCTTTGTTTTGTAACTATTCCTCCTTATGTCATAGTGAGTGGAGGGTTGGTTGTTGGGCTCAGGAAAAGGTCACGTTAATTGATAAAGCACAGGCCCTTCCACTGATTGGCTTAGCTTTTGCGCTTCATAACAACTGAACTGTTTGTCATAAAGAGGTGAAAATTGAGTTGTTTGAAATGTTAGAATCATGGGTTTTGTTTTGTTTAAAAACTAGGCTCTTATGTCATAGTGAGTGGAGGGTTGGTTTTAAAAATTTTGTCTTTTGCGCTTCATAACAAAAAATTCTACATTCTAGTTCACAAGCCAATTTAAAAAAAATGTTTTAGTTTTGTCAGATTAACATTTTGTATTAACATCTGTCATATAATGTGACAAACATGCCAAAACAGAGAAAATTAGGAGGGGATATTACTTTTCATATTAATGCAAATTGATGCTGATGATGCTTTTTTTATTCTTAATGTGAATTAATCTTTTTTATGCAGTCAAAAACATAAAGCAAGGGAAGAGTTGTTTTTGTACAGTAATAATTTGTACAGTAATATGCATAATTTGATCTATAGAAATAGTGATCACATTTTATTGTAGTTCTATCACACAATATTGAGGAAAAGCTCTTTGGTTGATGTAGCCATGTACTGGCTGAGTAAAATTCTATTGTATCTTAGCTCTTCCAAATCACTGCCTGATGCCAGATTTTGGCAGCAAAGTAATACTCCTGTGTGAAGAGTGGCTGAGTATCACTGAAAGGCCACCATTAAATGTTTTGCCGCCATTAAATTACATTGCGACTCAGAAAGAGCTGTTAAGCCATTTCATGCCTATTTTCAATTCCATATAAGCTAATCAAATTCATGTTCTCACTACTTTATTCAGTTTGCAAATGGATTCAAAGATGGCTAAAGATTATACAATAAATTAAATTTTTTACAGGACTATAGTTTATGTGTAAACATTCGTGTGATTGCCTCCATTCTGGCAATTTAATGCTTTAACTTCGAACCTCTACATAAACAATATGATCCAAAGAGACAGGCTATTCCTATGGTGTATTCACCTATTGCACAACCACAGCTCTGAATAACCTGCTGAAACCCAAAGCAATTGCATCACACGCTGGGAGAAGGGAAGGGGGGGGGTGGGGTGGGGCGGTTGATCTAGCTGGGGGCTGTTCACAGTGGCACCCTAGCTCAATGAGAGACTTGTCAGCTTTTGTGATGGGTCAGTGGGCAGTCTTTATTTTGTCATTGAGCTAGGATGATCCAATTTATGATTTGAACTGATGGTTTTGGTATTAATATCAAGGCCTCATGCATTCAATCTGCTTTCAAAGTAAACTGGAAGTGAGGGCTTGTAAACGCCTGTCTGAGCTATGCAACCCACAAGCCTCAGTCTGCTGCTTGTCTGAGCAGGCAATTCATTCTATGCTGCACTGCTTCTGGACAAGAGCCCTGGAATATTTCACTGAAGAACAACAACCAGCTGTGTTTGAACAAACCACAACAGATACAGATCAACAGAAATCTCCCCCAAAAATCAAGGACCATACCTGGTATCTGCAGAAATACCAACAAGGGCACACTTAATTATCTTTATCTAGCTTGTCTTATTTTACATTAGAGGAAGTGCTAATAGTCACAAAATGTAGGGCTGTCATACTCTATTGAAAGAAATACTTTAGGCATATCACAGAGAGCAGTATAGTGAGCAGTGTACTGCTTCCTTCCTTCATATTCCAGTATTTACCAAAATAAATGACGTATGATGGGAAGATCATAAAATGAAGTGAGACTTTTCTCTGTCACAATTAACTTAGCATGCAGGGGGTTTGTCACAGACTGTGCAAGATTAATAAAATGATCTTTTTAGGGCGCATAACCTCTATCCCGATTCATATTTTCACATATTGACTTGAATTCTGCTGCAGTATCCATATTTCCTTCATGTGGATCTCTGCAGAGAAAATCCAGAGTGTCTATGAAGCAACGAGCAGTGGTGTTTATGCTTTGTGTCTGCTCTGAGCTCTCTGAGGGAAATGGTCTGTTCTTTTAGCACAGCAGAGACTCTTATTTCAGCCCCAGAGGAATATTTTTTCATGACCCTTCCCTTAAGTGGAGCGTCTCCGTGAAACAGAAAAACAAACAGAGGGTGTGATATAATGGTAATGACTAGAAAGGCGCAGTTTTTAGAAAATATAACAGTGGTACATGTGCATGTGCTTTTGAACCAACAGTGAGCACCATAATTAATTGGACGGTGGCAACTTGTTATTTTGTTTTTATTTTTTTGGCTGGGTCAGTCATCAGATCTGAAACCAATTGATCATTCATTTTACATGCCAAAGAGATGACTGGAGGCAAAAAGTCCCTGATACTAGGTTGCAGCAGAAGCCTGGCAGAGCATTACAAGGGCTGATGCCTCGCATCTAGTGATGTCTAAGAATATGTGACCAAATATTAGAAGTGATTACTTTATTCATAATTATGTTAAATTCTCAATTTTTTTGATGTGCCCATAAATGAGGGGAGTGTGTACATGAAATACTGTCATGTCTAACCAGTTCATCAAATACAATGAAATCATACTCTAATTAATGCTGACAGTAAGCATTTCAACCTCATTGTCATTGCAACCTTTGAAACTAAAAGTGCTAAAGTACAGAAAACAAAATAAAACTTTTTCACTGTCCAATGAATTATGATGCTCACTATATATTTGTGTACATTTTTTCAAGGTTTTTCCTTATCAAAGTTAAATATTATAAGAGTTTACTGCCACCACAGCAGTATTATTATCTGCTCTGTTCACAATGCGCTTGACAATAACATTGCATGTCATTTAATCACCTGGCTAACTAGCATTTTAGCACATGGTTTTGGCCATCCACAGGGGCCATGTGCAAGCTGCCAACCAACTTAGGATACGGCCCCACTGCACATGCAATTACACATGCACAGACGCGCCCCATACACTGTCTATTGGATGCGATGCGCGAGTAGCATAAAGGATTACAGGATGCCTGGTGTGCAAACGCGGGAACGAGGCTCTTAGAACAGGGTTGGACAAACACTGTAAAACAGTTGAATTTATTCAAATGAGCTTGTTGTGAGTGGCATGTTCCACCATTTGATTGGACAGCAATGTTGTAACTTTTGTACCAGACGATGGTACTCTGCATATTGTTAACGGGCCATTGAGACTGGTTGAACCCAGAAGGACAATGACAGCAAGGTACCTTAAGAGTATAGCAATGCATTTCATTTTCACAAAGGTTGCTCTCTCTCATCCAGCTATTGTAACTTTTGGTACCGCTCATTATGAGTTTAGCGTTTGTCGAACCAGATCACACAACAAATCCTTGCTAACCTTGAAGTTGCTTCATAGTAAACACCCGATAACGGCATCTCAGCATGTGCAGAACAACAGCAATAGCAATTCTTGGTACACAAATCAGTGCTTACATTCTCACAAACTTTGCCATCAAAATCCAAATTCCAATAGAAATTGATTTTAATTTGTTAAATGAAGGAAGACAACCATTGTGTCAATCCTTCATTTGCTCACAACACAATGGGGGGGGTGGGGGAGTTGAGTGATTCAACCCATAGGAACTTAATATGTCGTGCAGCATCTTAAGTTAAAACTCTACACTGGTGAGGTCAATTATTAGCCTTCAAGTTCTATGAAAACAATGAAGTGCCCTCAAAGACAGGCAAAGACACTACATCCATATGCTGCTCTGCAAAAGGCAGAGTATTGATGTAAATTACTGCCGAAAATAAGCAGCTGTAAAAGTGGAAATGGAAAATGGAAAATAAAGCTGAAGTGGAAATGAAAAGGTCTCGTAATATAATACCATTTGTAACAACATCATCGCCAAAATCTTGATGATTATCATCTCATTGACTAAAATTAACTGCATGCAGCGTGGAAAAAAATGAAACATCACTGAATCCTGCAGATTGTTGACCCAAATTACCTGCAGTTCAATGCAAACTACCCGGCATCCAGTACAGACTGTTTTTGTTTCACATAATGATCATCATGGGGAAAAATAATTACAGAGTTTGAATTTTTGTAATTGAAAAAGGATTCAATTGTTGTTCTTTTTTCCATAAAAACATTAAAAAATTCCCCAGACCCCTGCAATTATGCCAACTGACATGTCATTCAACACAATACTGCTCACCTTCTTGGGAGTGGAAGTGGGGCTGGTTCATTGGTAGGGGTATGGAGATGGGGAGACAGGGCTGCTGAGTCTTAAGCTGCATCTGTTGGGCCTGGGACCAGGCGGGGGCAGGGACAACTGATTTAGTACAAATAGCTTGCGTAAAGTTTGAAAGCATTGATTAAATGTTTATCTAAAAGAGGAGCAAAATGTAAACACTGACTTTTCTGATATTCAGTGACTGTTTGTGGGGCAGAATTCTCTATGGGCTTAACCAGTGGCTCCCAAAGTCGGTCCTGGTGCCCCTCTGTGTATGCTGTTTTTGTTCCAACCGCAATAGCAACAGTAGGGATAATTTGTCCTAAGGCTGCATTTCATGGTTAGTTATTTACCTTCCCTAGCCACATTTTGACAGAAATATCTATGTGTGCCATGAAGAATAATAGAGCCTTTAACATGTCGTGTTTCTATTTCCATATCGCTAGCAATTTCAGGAAACAACATTTTTAAAAAGAGCAAATTTGATCCTGAGAAAATCATTCAGTGCCAAATTTTGTTGCTGAGCACAAATGCTAAGAGTTCTTTCAAAAAAATTTGCTTAAACTTACTACCATAAACATGACCCAGAACTAGATTGACTATCATTTGCTTGCCTAATAAATTGTTAGTTTACATTACTTTGAAATTATAGACAGCAGCCTTACCATTTTACACTGACTTTATGATCTTTATCAAAGCTTCATTTTCTTTACCTTTTCGTGACCTTTGAACTCTCAGCAAGGATCTTCTTTGCTGTGCTTGTTTTCAGAGCATATCTCTGACACTATTGGTGGTGTCTGTCCATCCACTATACGCATTACCCTCCACAAGCAAGTTGGGATTGGGGGGGGGGGGGGTTGAGTGATTCAACTCACAGGAACTTAATATGTTGTGCAGCATCATAAGTTAAAACTCTACACTGGTAAGGTCAATTATTAGCCTTCAAGTTCCATGAAAACAATGAAGCACCCTCAAAGTCGGTAAAGACACTACTTCCATATGCTGCTCTGCAAAAGGCAGAGTATTGATGTAAATTAATGCCGATCAAGCAAATGTAATGTATCTTAATAAAAAAATACACATAGAGCAGGCAAGTGATAAATCTTGATTAGTTGGGATGAACCATGTTCTAGGCCATGGCTCGAGCTGCCAGTAAGGTGTTGCTTGAAGAAATTCAGTTTATTCACAGTATTTAATTTGTGATAGAAACTGGGGAATTCCTCAACAGTCTTAAATGAAGAGGGGAAGGTTGTTACACCATTAGTAGCCTGGCAGGAGAAATCATATTCTGTCCAATTAATTGAGGGCTTACTTGTCACAGGGTGGGAATAGCAATTGTCAGTCCAATGTAGCTGATCACTATGACAGTGTGTGAAATATGACAGTGTGGGGAGAAGAATTAGGATGATTCCTCATGAAAACTTTAATCGTTTCAATAAGACAGTCATGCTATGATTGCGGCCCATTTCTGTTTTTTTTCTGTTACCACATATGCCCTGCTATGGCTGCAGTCTACCATCTTGACATATTTAAGACATTTAAATGTGAAGATAATGGTTATTTAAAGCTATTTGATGTTTCCTCCTTTTCCTTCTTGTCTGCCTGATTATTTCACCTGCATATGCGCCAGTTTCATAAAACTGCTTTGGATTTTATTCTTTCTAATTTCCATTTTTTCTGATTTTTTTTTCCCCCAAGAGACTTCTCTGACAAAATTTATCTGGTGCATATTTCAATTTTAGTTCTTTCTTTAGGCACTTGCAGTAAATTTTGAAGTATTCTTCATCTAGTCATTTTGAGGAGACTGTACTTTAAAAGCTTTTTGTAAAGTTTAGAAGATGAATAAAATAAAAATAGGAGTTTTTGACATAGAACTCATATGTTAGACACAGTTCTACAAGTTTTATGCAGTTACACAAATGGAAAAAAATGTAAATCACGTCAATGGAATTTTATGCGTAAATTCACCGGGAATGCCCCTAAAGCAAGAACCAAACCAGTTTAGTCAACAAAAAATAAACTTCAGCATTTTAAACCTTTGAATGTTTTTAAAGATTCTGCGTAGATGATCAATACATGTCAGTCAACTGTTCACATTGACTGTGCAATCTGAAACTAGCACAAAAAGTGAAGCGCCTCATTTCAAACTTTTCCAATGGTAGAAATCCAAGTGAAATGCTTTTCAACATGGTTGACTTTCAGCACTGAAGCCATAATTTAAGGCACACACTGCCCAGAAAGCTGATGAGTTTTTTAATCTGTGATGATTAGCCTTTTTGGAGTATGAAAATTCTTAAAGAAATACAGGTAGGCGATTATTACCTCTTGTTGAATGTGTGTACTGAATATGAAAATTAGTTTCCAGTGACTGAATAAGCATACAGTCAAAATCAAAGTTAATGCCAATCAGAATTCTGACTGCCCCCATATTACATTGAGGATCAGATTGTATGAGTACCCTGGACATACATCCCTAGTCACATTTTGCCTCCAGTACGTTTCACTGGTCCCTGTGTGTTGACTCTGTGTCTTTCTCTTGTCCATCCCAAAGCTACTATGGAGACGTTCAGCTCCAAGGATATGGCCATGAAGGCACAAAAGAAGATCCTGAGCAAAATGGCCAGTAAATCTGTTGCTCAGATGTTTATTGATGACACCAGCAGTGAGATTCTGGACGAACTCTATAGGGTCTCAAAGGAGTACACAGGCAACCGCACAGAGGCCCAGAAAGTAATAAAGGACCTGGTCAAGGTGGCTGTGAAGGTGGGCGTCCTCTTCCGCCACAATCGTTTCAATGCAGAGGAGATCAAACTGGCTCAGGACTTCAAGAAAAAATTACATCAGGGAGCCATGACTGTCATCAGCTTCTATGAGGTAAATCTGCCTCTTCTTTGTCTTATCCTCACAAGCATCCTTGTAAATGTCAAAGAATATAATGTTGTTATCCTTGAACTTACAAAGCACCACATGGACTAAATGTGAGAAGAGGTTTAATTTTACAGCAGTTTCAACTCATTGACTTACAGTAAAATTTCAATAAAGAAATTGTCTTGCAATGTTACACATTCTTTGCAATGAAAGATGAAAGATATGAGCAAAAGGTTGTCCAGACTCTTATGAAATGGTAAGGAGGTACATGCATGAACGTGGCAATCACAGACAATGGTTCACCCTAAATACGCAAGGAAAATGGTCACGTTCAGCCCCACATCAAGCGCTATACATATTAATTAATTTTTTTTTTTTAATTGAACACAAACGGTCTTCAAACAGAGGTAGATACTTAATTTTTTCTCTCTTCCTCTCTGTGGACAGGTGGACTTCACCTTTGACCAAACAGTGATCTCAGAGATCTTGACTGAGTGCAGGGACATTCTACTCAAGCTGGTGGAGAAGCACCTCACGCTCAAGTCCCATGGACGCATAAATCACGTTTTTAATCTTTACTCTGACCCAGAGCTGCTAGCCTCACTCTACAGTGCAGAGGGGCCCTTCCGGCCCAACCTCACTAAAATATGCACGGGTCTCAACAAACTGCTGGAGGAGGATAAGCTATGAGTCAGAGGACCTGCAAGGGACTGAACAAAAGACTGTATGAAGACCAGCCAGGAATTGTTTGACATGAAAGAAGGAGCTATGCCCTCACCTAAAAAAGGTTTCTGTGCCAAAACAACAACTGGCTTTAATCGACCCTGTACATCACATCCAAAATATTAACACCTCAAATTCAACACTGATGTTCAGTTGTCTTACTGTGGGGAAATGGAATTTTGGATTTGAAGATAAGATCATCAATCAAAATGATTTATTTCTCAAGAAACATGTATATTTAGTTACAGAGTGGTAATTTCTATGTTCCCCAAAGTGGCATTATTTTTTTTAATGTCTGAGGGAAGTCAAATTTAGTCTTTCTGGACCCATTTGGGTTCTGGATCATTTATGTTGTGATGTTTGGGTAAGAGAACACTTTCTGTCAAGTATTTTCCCTACACAAAGCTTCAAAGCTTCCAACTTCCATGTGTTCCCTTGTGGGACAAACCCCAAGATAACTTATTTAACTGAATTGTAACTATTATTATTATTATTATTATTATTATTATTACTCGTCCATTATCAATACGGGGGAGCTGGATCATATCCCAGTTGACTATGGTGAAAGGCAGGGATACACCCTGTATAGCTTGCAAATCCATTGCAGGGTACATACACCATTTACACACACACACTCCATACCTACGGGAATATTAGAGTCACCAATTAGCCTGACCTGTATGTCTTTCGACTGTGGGAGGAAACTGGAAAAATGTCACCCGGAGGAAGCCCCAACACAGAAAGGCCAGATTTGAACCCATGACCTTTTTCCTGTGAGGTAACAGAGCTGCTTAGTGCTCCACTGTGCCACCCATTATGATGATGATGATAATGATGCCGATTATTATTATTATCATTAATGTAACACCTCCATTTTATAACATTTACTTATTTGTTTATTATCAAAAAATGATGAGTATATGCGCATTTCACTTTGTTTGGATTTCATTCGTATGTATTGCATATATTGAAACAAAATGAACCCAGAATTGGAATTTGTTGTTACACTGCCATCTAGTGATTACATTTCGTATAATATGCTGAACTTAGAATGATTTCTATTTTTTGCAATTCAATTATGGTAAAACTACTCAGATTTGAGCATATGTTCTAAAATAAATTAATTTCATCCATTTAAATCACCAGTGTCAAATGATTTACAACCCCAACTTGAAAAAAGTTGGGACTCAATGGAAAAAGCACAATATTTAAATGATTTGAGTTCATCACAGACAGAATGAAGATAAAATGTTTAATGTTTTGATGTCCTCGCAGCTTCAATTTGTATATATGTAGTCAATGTAGCTCTATATAGATGAGTGTGAAAATTATTTGACACAGAAGGAACCATGGCTAGAAGATGGGCCTGGCATCAAAATTTAGATCAAAATGAGATCTTTCATATGCCATAACTTGATTTGATCATCAGGGTGATATGACCCCCTGAAGTTTTCCTAACATGCACTTTTTCAAGTTTTCTCTGGTGAATTACAAGAAAACACACAACACATCCATGGTTCCAATACTTGTTTTGACTGGCTATATCATTAAATTGGTGCAGTGTTGCAATTGAAACGTCCATAGTTCCTATGATATTGAAGCTTCAAGTTGGTAACAGAACATATCTGCTTGAAGAAAATCCAGATTTTGGCTTAAGATTGTGACACCTACAATGAGCATACAATTGATTTAACTGTGGTTTTTCCACAGTGCTCCAATATGTCTTTAAGCTCTGAAAATTTAATTTAGTGATCTGTAATACACATAAAGTTATGAGGACTCAAAAATACTTGAAAAAGTGACCAGACAAATTTAGACGTACCCAAATATATATATATATATATATATATATATATATATATGGCGGCTGGTAAACTGGTGATAGGGGAGGCTCAAAACAATCCCTTAAAATTAATGATTGGTCATGACCTGTTTTCAATCATTCATTGAAATTACCATTACAGAAACTCCGATAACTCTCAATATTATCAGATGTAGCCAGTTTTCATTTACAACACATACCGATTACGACTCCGAACTTCTCAAGCTTTTCTTTATTCAGGGTTTGGAAGCAATGCATGTGTTTCATGATTGTTTAAATGAAATAAGATCATTTGAAAAGTCTTTATGCAATTCCATTGCTTCCAACCCCTCCAGTGCACAAGGACTTCAATTCTGCGCGAGAATCTCTTACATATGCCTTGATTGAATAATTGCTGACTACAGCAGAGGAACATAAATATGCCACTTAAACTCACACCAAATGTTTGGGAGTTGACAGGTATGCGTTGTAAATGAAAACTGGTCACACCTGATAATGTAGAGAGTTTTTGGAGTTTCTGTAATGGTAATTTAAATGAATGATTGAAAACAGGTCGTGACCAAACATTAATTTTAAGGGATTTTTTTGAGCCTCCCTTATCGCCAGTTCACCAGCTGCCACTGATACACGCATTTATATATATATATATATATATAGACACCCCACCAGTCAAAAGTTTTTGCACACCCTAAGATCTTGTGAAGTCTTTATCTCACATGTTTACAACAAAGAAATCACTAGGACCAAATACTAATTAATTAAAAAAAATAAATTTACAAGAAAAATCCACAAGGAGTCCAGCACTGGTGATTGAAATGATCAGCTCGCTATCAAACTCCTGAAGCTGCTTGATAATGAGTAATCATTTAAATCACCAGTGCTGGAGCCGGGAGAGATCTAAAACAAGCAGGACAGGGGGTACTCCAGGAGAGGTTTGAGAAGCACTGGATTAGACCATCGTTATTGATCTGCTTAAATATTGACAAAATGACTGATCCTGGTTTTTCTTAATCTGTTTTGTTATATTCATAGTTTATACATTGGGCTTCAGTTTTCCGACCTTTCGATTATACAACCAATATGCCAATATGACACTATTACACAAGAACAAAATATAAAAAAACTTAACAATTACAGAAAATATTGGGTGTGCAAAAACTTTGTATATATACTTTGCTTTGCTGCTTGCCAGAAAGGATAGTACCAACAATAATGCTTTGCACCAAGTGAATCACTTTATGACCTAAAACTCTAGCACTGTGGGGTAATGCAGCTGGAAAAATCTGAAGCACTCCAGACTGGCAAGTCCACCTCTGAATGGCTCAAGAGAAATGAAATGAGGGTTTTGGCGTGGCCTAGCTTAAGTCCTGACTTGAATCCAACTGAGATGCTGTAGCATGACCTTAAACAAGCAGTTCAGGGTAAAAAAAAAAAAAACTCCTATGTGGACCGAAGAGATTCTGCAGCGAAGAGGGAGCCAAAATTCCTCCACAGCCATGTAAAAGACTCAATGCCAGTTATCTGAAACAGTTGATTGCAGTTGTTGCTGTCAAAGGGTAGCATGGCCAGCTATTAGGTTATGGAGGGCAATTATTTTTTCACATGGGTTACATAAGTTTTGAATCACTTTACTGTCTATAAGTGAAGTGATCATTTATAAGCTGAATTTCATATTTACTCACATTGGGCCTCATGAAAGAAGCAATATACAAAGAAATTTTCTCTTATTTTTGTTTGCAGCCATGATTTTCTCTTAGTTCTTAGTACCCATTGATTTCTGGGATTCACCAATGCTCTCTTATTTTTGCTCTTTGGTAAGATAAAATTTTACGAGTGGTCGAGAGCACTCTTACCAAGGTAGGAGAAAAACATCCCATTTAAACAATCCACAAATGTCCAATTGTCAGAAACATGTTTTACTTTTTAGAAACATAAAAAAATACATAGTAGCATCAACCTCTTGAAAATCTTGGAATGACTTCCAAGATTTTTTTAAAAATATTTTTTTGAATATAACTATTTTTTCATAAATGAAATAATGAATGGAGTGTGAAAATTTCATTAAAATATATAAAATCCATTGTATATACATATTTGAAAATTTCATTAAAATGTTAATAAAAACAGAATGCAATGATTTTCAAATCTTATAAACCCACATTTTATTCATAATAAAACATAGACTACATGTCTGATGTACAAACCCCAATTCCAATGAAGTTGGGACGTTGTGTAAAACGTGAATAAAAACAGAATACAATAATTTGCAAATCCTTTTCGACCTATATTCAATTGTGTACACTACAAAGACAAAATATTTAATGTTCAAACTTGCAGGCATCAAATTCAAAATGAGTGAATATTTAAAAAAAAAAAAACAATAAAGTTCATCAGTTTGAACACTGAATATTTTGTCTTTGTAGTGTAGTCCCAGTTTGGCACCTAAACTCTTTTTCTATGGATCCACATTGTTGAAATATATGCCGAATGTGGGGTTAGGCATTTTCTTCCTGAAATAAGCAGGGCCTTCCCTGAAAAGGACATCTGGATAGCAATATATGTTGTTCCAAAACCTTAATATATTGGTCTGCATAAATGGACTCTTCACAAATCTGCAAGCAACCCAAGTCATGTACACTAATGCTCCCCCTTGCAATCATGGATGCTCGCTTTTAAACTGTGTGATGACAGCTAGCTGGATGGTCCCTCTCCTCTTTAGCACAAAATCCATGATTAAAAAAAAATTCATATTTTGTTTGGTGAGACCACTCAATAGTTTTCCACTTTACCTCAGACAATCTTAAATTATCTCAGCCCAGAGAAGGTGGAAGGCTGAGGGCCATTCAAAACTGGTTTTTGGCTCTGCCCCGTGCGTACAGAGATTTCTTCGAATTCTCAGAATACTTTAATGGTATTATGTACCATTGATAATGAAATTCCCAAATTTTTATATTGAGAAACATTACTCTTAAATTGTTGAACTAATTCCCCACACCGTGTTTCACAGAGTGGTGAAGCCCATGCCATCTTTACTACCGAAAGACACTGCCTCTCTGGGATGCTCTTTTTATACCCAATCATGTTGCTGTTGCCAACTGACCTGATTAACTGTGAGATGTTCCACCAGGAGTATTTTTTTTTTACATCATACAACTTTTTCAGTCTTTTGTTGCCCCTGTCCCAACTTTTCTGATGTGTTGCTGTCATCAAATTCAAAGTGAGCAGCTATTTTTCGAAGAACAATAGAATTTATCATATTCAACATTTGATATATAGTTTTCAATTACAATTTTCAATTAAATATAGGGTTTAAAATGATTTGCAAGTCATAGTGTTGTGTTGATTTCCATGTCACACGGTGTCCCAACTTCTTTGGAAACAGGATTGTATTCAAGTGTGAAAATAAAAAACCAGAAAGCCTCATCCAGGACAGTGAAAATTGCTATGGTGTTACACGCGGACATTTCAGAAATCCTCATTTGCGCTGCATACTGTAAAAATCTTGACCAAAATCGCCAATCTGCATTCGATATTCTTACCATTCCACTCGCATATCACAAGGAAGAAGGGTGCCCTCCAGTAATAGCCAGTGCTGTGCTGCCTTGGGATCCAAGCTCTTCTCGATAATTTGTTGTGTGTTTGTGCGTATGCAACTGATACTTTTGGTGATTGTGAAGACCGTACCTTGTTTATGGTCTGTACACATGATGAGCAGAAGCTGTGACAAGAGGTCCATTATGGCAAATGGCAAACTGTGTTGTGCCACGAAACAAAGCATCCAGTATTTGTTTGTTCACTGTGGTGTACGTTCATGTGCTCTTTCATTGTTGTCAAAATGAATGGCTTCCAATAATATTTTGATCAAAGTTTTTTCAAACTAGTACCATCTGGAATCGAACGAGCCGCAATGACAGCAGGGCGACTGCCTGAAGCAGGGCTCGATTCAAACATGCATAATGATGATGAACATAACTTATACCACCTATCATACCCATCTTCCAACTCAAAGTTTCTTTTTATCCCAGGTAGTGACATGCAATGTCTTAAGGATAAATCTATAACGATTCCGATATTATTGTTTTAACACAGACAGACAGATAAAACTTGTGATTCCAATACCAGCAACGCTTCACGACTGGTTCAACCAGCTATGCTTCACGGGTGGAATTAAAAATCTGCATAACTTAATTTTTTCGTCTGAAAGCTGTGTACTAGGGGGAAAATCCATATAATTTATGGGCAATCCGCGTAAGCTGACATATATGTGACAGAATGAAATTAAAATTATTATACGTTTCAAAGGAATTTAAATTCTTGGATTATTTAATTTGTCGTTAAAAAATACTATTGGTCAATTGATCCCAATTAAGACTATAAAACTCTGGAAGATCACATTACTTTGTTCTAGTTGATTTAGAAGTGCTTCAACTTCACTGCTGAAGTTCTTAAAACTTTTTTCAGTGGCATCTCTCCAATAGTTGCGCCAAAGTTGACTATTTGAATACGGCAGAGCACCTGCCCTTATATAGTGTTTAGGGGGCATTACCTATGCCAATTACGATTGGCTAAATGCGTCCGATTTATGATCAAATAGGATTTATCATTCGGCACACATGGATAAGAGCAGATTTGTCTGGTAAGAATGTTTAGTGCATCTGGATTTGACTTCTCTTAAGAGAATGTTGCTGCATGAGGCCCAATGTCTCATATTTAAATCAATTGGATGATCTGTAAAATTGAAATATGACAAATAAGCAAAAATAGAGGAAATCAAGAAAGGGGCTAATACTTCTTCACAACATTGAATGTTCTGTACACGAGGTAGGCATCGGAGTAGTTGGGCTCATTTTGACCCCCTGCTATACTATTCAATAAAACCATCATTTTGATCTTTTTTTTGTTGTGGTGGCTAATAATCAGGGCATTTTCTCATTTTGTCACTCATTTCTAATTCTTTCTAATTAATTTTGAAATAATCAAGAAAGATCAATACTTGATGTATAAGGGGAGGCAGGGAAGGATAGTGTTAGGCCAATTAAGATGATCAGTGGAACTGCCTTAATAAGCTGAGAGATAAACTTGAGGAACACTTTCAGTTCGTAATTCTCTGTAGGTTTTATGCGGTAGTCAAATGGACTCCCAACAAAAAACATTTTCTTTTATTTGAGGATAATCGGAGAGTTAAAATGCATTGGAGAGTACAGCCTGAGAGCTGTAAGGAGCCTCGGCTGAAGTACAAATAAAATCATCTGAGAGCAACCACAGGTGAAATCAGATAGCAGACATCTTTAAACCATCACCTCTTTAAAGACAAAATATTTCATGCTTTACCTCATCAAACTTTTTTCTTTTGTTTTTTAATTACAACTTTACTAGTAATAAAAATAAAATTTATTGGGAAACTAATAGTGGGATCAGCGTTCTTGTACAAAGACCATCAAAAAATGTTGTTCACAATCATTTTTATTTTAATACTTTCCCTGGTGAAGAAGCCCCCATCTGGACAGGTAAAGAACTTTCTCGAATAAGTAGGCGTTATCACTGTCAAAATCACTGCAATCAAAAGATGCCTTCAAGAATGCAAATACAGAGGGTTTACCACAAGGTGAAATCCACTGTTAACACTCGAGAACAGAAAGGCCAGATTAAACTTGGCTAGAAAACCTCTAAAAAGCCTCCCCAGTTCTGGAAATCGATTCTTTGGACAGCATAAATCCCATAGATGTTGACAGGGATGTGGGGGGTGCAGGTACTTAAAAAAAAAAAAAAAAAACTTTTTGTAACTTCTGTATATATGCGCATCCAAAGAATATAAAATAATGAATGAAAATGCCTGCAAATGGCAAATAATAACATGATGCCCACATACACTGATCAGCTAGAAGATTAAAACCACCTGCCCAATATAGTGAGTGTCCCCCTTATGCTGCTAAAACAGCTCCATCAATCTGACATCACTTGAATTCCCAAACTAGGGGTTTCCCAGCAGAATATTTCCCAGAGTATCACACTTGGCTCATCAGCTGGTCTGCTTCCCACAGTGCTTCCTGAAGCCATCTCTTCTGGTGCACTAGTACCCAGCCAAAGGACATCATATAAAAGAAAATGAGACTCACAGGACCAGTGACCTTCTTCAACTTCTCCAAGGTCCAGTTCTGAAGCTCAGGTGCCCATTAGGGGCACTTTTAGAGGTGCACCAGGGTTAAAGTGGGTACTTTGACTGGTCTGTCACAACCCCAATTCCAAAATAGTTGGGACAACGTGTAAATCGTGAATAAATCAAAATGCAATGACTTTCAGATCACATGGGCCAATGTTTTTTTTTTTTTTTTTTTGTATTTGTGACATGCATAATTTTCTAAGGTAAAAGGGGTAGGTGTATATAAGCTTTTGCTTCAACCTGCACCCTTTCGGCTACATAGGCAAACTGAAAAATCAGTTTTTTTGTACTGAAATAAACTCATTCATTCATTCATGTTATTTACAATAGAACATACATAGCATTTCAAATGTTGAAACTGAGACATTTTACATTTTTATCCACAAAATGAGCTTATTTCAAATTTTCTGGCTGCAACAGGTCTCAAAAAAGTTGGGACACAGGCAAAAAAGGGCTGAAAAAGCAATTAATATATAAGAGAATCAGCTGAAAGGACATTTAGCAAGTAATTAAGTTAACTGGAATCAGGCATGTAACGTGACTGGCTATAAAAGGGATGTCTTAGAGAGGCCGAGGCTCTCCAACTTGTGAAGGCTTGCGTAAAAAAAATTGTGGAATACTTTAAAAACAATGTTCCTCAACGTCAAATTGCAAAGGCTTTGAAGGTCCCATCATCGACAGTTCACAACATCATCAAAAGATTCAGAGAAACTGGTAAAATCTCTGTGCATAAGGGACAAGGCCGAAGACCTTTACTGGATGCTCGTGATCTTCGGGCCCTCAGACGCCACTGCATCACTCACCGGCATGATTCTGTTATTGACATTACTAAATGGGCCCAGGAATACTTTACGAAACCACTGTTTGTCAACACAGTCTGCCATGCCATCCAGATGCCACCTAAAACACAATCATGCAAAAAAAAAGCCTTTGTTGAGCATGATCCGGAAGTGCTGACGTGTTCTGTGGGCCAAGGCTCATTTAAAATGGACTGTAGCAAAGTGTCCTGTGGTCAGAAGAGTCCAAATTTGACATTCTTGCTGGAAATCATGGGTTTTGTGTCCTCCGGGCTAAAGAGGAAAAAGACCACCCCTCCTGTTATCAGCATTTAGTTCAAAAGCCAGCATCTCTGATGGTATGGGGATGCATTAGTGCATATGATGTGGGACACTTGTATGTCTTAAAAAGCACCATGAATGCCGAAAGGTACATAATGGTTTTAGAGCAACATATGCTCCCCTCCAGAAGACATCTATTCCAGGGAAGGCCTTGTGTATTTCAGCAGGACAATGGAAAACCACATACTTCAGCTATTACAACAGCATGGCTTCGTAGTAGAGGAGTCCGTGTGCTGAACTGGCCTGCCTGCAGTCCTGATCTTTCACCGATTGAGAACATTTGGCGCATAATTAAACAAAAAGTCCGTCAAAGGAGACCCAAAACTCTCCAGCAGCTGGAAGCCTGTATTAAATAAGAGTGGGATCAAATTCCAACGGCTAAACTCAAGAAACTTGTCTCCTCAATGCCCAGACGCCTCCACTCTATGTGAAAAAGAAGAGGGGATGCTACAGCATGGTAAACAGGCCCCTGTCCCAAGTTTTTTGAGACCTGTAGCAGCCATCAAATTTGGAATGAGCTCATTTTGTGGATAGAATTGTAAAATTTCTCAGTTTCAACATTTGCTATGTTATCTCTGCTCTATTGTGAATAAAATACTGGCTGGTGTGATTTGAAAGTCATTGCATTTTGATTTTGTTCACAATTTACACTTTGTCCCAACTATTTCAGAATTGGGGTTGTAGATACAAAAAATAGGACCAAGGGTCCGGTAGCTTACCGGCAAGAGTCTTACAGCAATGATACAAGTTATGAAAATTTCATGTGAAGTTTGACATTTGAATCAATGAAAATCAATGTCAAGGTCATTAAATAAAAGTTCACACACATTTATAAGACCTCCTGTAATACAATCCTAAGCTCTGAAGCAGTTTTGGTGATACAAGTCATTAAAATATGTCAATATCTATTCACTATGTCAACTGTGAACTTTAAAGGTCACAGAATGTCAAGTTATGGTCAGCAAATGGACTCCATATATGACTTTTAAATGTCTCAATACAAACCTTGGCTCAATCTGTGTCCATTTTGGTGATACAAGTCATTATAATTTCACTGTGGAGTTTGACCCTCAAAGGTCACTGACAGTCAAGTTGGATGTCACCAAAAGAGAGTTCAAATGTGACTTCCTAGATGCCAGCAACACAAAATTAGGCTCCATCTGTGACAGTTTCAGTGATACAAGTCATTGAATTTTCACTGGGTCACATTTGACCTTTGAAGGTCAATACAAAGGTCACCAAATGAAAGTTCATATATGACTTCCTATATGTCTCTAAAACAAACCTAGACTCCATCTGTGACTGTTTTGGCAAGACAAGTTATTGTAATTGTATTATGTCAAGTTTGACCTTCAAATTTCATTAACAGTCAAGCTGAATGTCACCAAATGAAAGTTCATACATGACTTCCTATACGTCCCCAATACAAACCTACACTCAATCTGTAACGATTTTGCTGATATAAGTCATTGAAATTTCACTGTATAGTTTGGCCATTCAAGGTCACTGAAGGTCAAGTTCAAGGTCACCCAATGAAACTTCATACATGACTTCCTATATGGCCACGATACAAACCTAAGCTCCATCTGTAATAGTTTTGGTGATAGAAGTCATTGAAATTTCACAATGTGAAGTTTGACCTTCGAAGGTCAAGTTCAAGGCCACCAAATGAAAGTTCATATATGACTTCCTATAAGTGTTCAATGCACATATGTTCCCAATCTTCAATATTTTCAAGCCTAGAATCCTTTGAAAATTGTAACATTTTGCTTGACCTCAAGTTCGACCTTTCAAGGTCATCTGAGGTCAACTTTAACACAGCCAAAATATAGGTCATATATTACTTCCTATATGTCAGTAATACAAACTTAATCTCTATCCGCAACCATTTAGCTTCCACAGGCAATTTGGCTCATTCTCCATAAGACTCAATGTTAAAGTACAGCGCCCCCACAAGACCCACTTCCGTCGATTCAATCAAAATGGCACTCGCACTGTACATAAAGTGTATCAAGGTGAGTTGACTGCCAGATTTAGAAAAAAAGTTATTGGACAGTTCTTGAGAAATAATTTTTTGAAATTTCAAGTCAAATTTCAAGTAAATTTACATTGTTAATATATTCCCTGACCTGGAGTTTGACCTTTCAAAGTTATGTGTGGTCACATTTAATATTGCCAAAATACAGGTCATATATGACTTCCTATATGTCAATAATACAAACTTAATCTCTATCTGTAACCATTTGGCCTCCACAGGCCATCTTGCATATTCATAAAGTACAGCGCCCCCAATAGACCCACTTCTGTCGATTCAATCAAAATAATTTTGACTGTACATTGACGGTACCAAGGTAAGTTGATTGCCTGATTTAGAAAAAAATTTATCACGCAGTTTTTGAGAAATAATTTTTTAAAATTTCTCAGTCCTATCTTTAACAGTGGAGCCAAAATTTCAAGGGCCCATAAAACGGACAAAAATGATTCAATCAAAAATCCGAGAAAAAGTCTGGAGATATGGTCTAGTAGTATGTTGCTGCTAATTTACACGAAAATTAATCAAGCCAAAAAAAAAGATAAAAAATGTTCCGGACGACGGACGCCGCACCATGACAATAGCTTATCGGCCCATAGGGCCAGTAAGCTAAAAAGGGCAATACATAGCAGGGTATAATGCACTGTGTTGTGACACATTCCATTCTCAAACAGAAATTTCTTCATCAGAAACTGATGCAGCTAATTAGGCAACCAAATGCAGACCTTATTGCAATTTTCCCCAGAGGACACCTTCGCCTAATTGAAGTGAGTAGGCTGGTATTTCTGGTGATGTGATCAAAGCAGTATTGGGCCAAGTTTACAACTGGCAGTTGATCCATGATAGATTGGGCTGCAAGGGTACAAGGGGAGGTGCGTTCCCTTCCAATCCTCGCCCACTTTCCCACTGCTCTTCAAGTGGCCTCTGTGTGACGCATACTATTATGCAATACCAAAGGCTGACGGTAAGTGTACAAGGGCATGTTGACCGACTATTGAAGCGCAGCCCAAGGTTGCTTTGTAAACCAAAATGGCTGCCATCAGCCAATCACATTTCACCATCTCACCCATCAAGATTATTTAGCATGAGTGAAAGACTGATCAATGATGTGCTGGACAACTGCCTTCTGCAATTATGGAATTTTTCAAATTTCAAATCTGGCAGGGTCTGGGGGGCTATACCATCTCCTCATGGCTCCTGTTTGACAGTTGACAACAACTCAGATGAGTTGACTGGATTACTGAAATTGAACCCAGTTATCAAGTAAATCTGTTCAATTGTTTGATTTAGTGAGGGGGAAATTAATTTTTCGCATAGGGCCAAGAAAGGCTAGATAAATTTCTCCCTTAAATAAATGCTAAATCATTATTTAAAAACTGCATTTTGTGTTTACTCAGGTTATCATTGTCTAACATTGGTTTGATGATCTGAAACATTTAGGTGAGGAAAATATGCAAAAATAGGAAAAAAACAGCAACAGGTACTTTTCCCACAGCACGGTACTTGGAAAAGGAACCAAAATAATAATAATAATAATAATAATAAAAAAACACATCACATTGAAAAGTGCGCTAAATGTTTGGTGGAAAAGGCCAGCTCTACCACAGTGTTTCCTGTAATTCTAGGAAACCACAATTCTTGCTTTTCTTTACAGGGACATGCTTGTTCATTTGGAGAACACAAAATGTTCATAAAATGGAATCCAAAGCTGAAAATACAAATGATAATCCAAACACTATAGACATTCAACATACAAAAGTCTTTTAATATTCAATATTCAACCAAGGTAAAAAAAAAAAAAAAAAAAAATCACTAAATGTTGCAAAAAAAAAAGGTTAAACGCACTCCATATTCTTCCAGGCATTACATTTCTCAGTCAGGCATACCACGAATCTGAAACAACCGTCACGCAGCCAGCAGAGGCACAAACAGACACAGTTAAATTGGCCAATGTCTAGCTTTTCCATCATCTCAACTTTTAACGCGCTTAAGTGCCGTAGTCTCGTTGTCTAGGGTCATTTTCCAGCAGGTTTGCACAAGGTCAGTCCAACAAGTACAGCCGGCAAATGTTTAGCCACATAATATGACAAAGAAGTCTATGAGCACTGAAATATTGTTCTGCAAAATACAGACAAAAATAGACAAACATAAAGCAAGACAAAAAAAACATAAACCAGCAAAGATCCCTGAAATTCAGTTATTAATAAATTAAAATAAATTAAAATACTGACTGAACAGTAAATTTATTGTTAGTTATTTATTTAAAAATACTTTATCGCTGTGAACAGTTAGAAAATGTTTATCACAAAGTGCTGCAAGAAAAAAGAACTAAGACCATAAGGGAGAAATGTAACAATAAGCCCATGAAACCAGTAACTTAAAAATAAAAACCAGAGTGAGGGTGAATCCCAGTCACCGACAGGCAAGAATGACATCACAGTTCAAAAATCTCATCCTCCCTGTCCTTCAGTTTCTTTGCGTGTTTGGTGATTGTGAGTGGGACAGCCCCCAGCATGGCTCGTTGGTGGGCCCCAGGAGAGAAGCTGACACTATAGCCTTCTGTATCCCGACTTGCTGGGAGTCTTTGGCTGTGAAACTGATCCACACCCAAAAAACTAAAAAGCAAAATTAACAGGTTAAAACCACATCCTTAGAGAAGGGATGACCAGTAATAATTCAAAATGACATCAGTTTGACATCATGAAGATGAAAATCCAAAAAAGGGGGTGTGCAAACCCTATGCTTTGCATTAATTCTAGCCGTCCAGTGCATTTCCATATTTACTGCCATACAAAATTGTGAAAGCAATCAAACAAGCAACAAGGAGTGGTGATCAGTCACACACACACAACAACCAACACATGCATTGCATTAAAAGAGAAATGAGCTTAAGCAGCA
Organism: Gymnothorax javanicus; assembly: GCA_029692085.1. Lineage (NCBI taxonomy): Eukaryota > Metazoa > Chordata > Actinopteri > Anguilliformes > Muraenidae > Gymnothorax > Gymnothorax javanicus. The sequence goes on from CM056193.1 coordinate 56,525,983, forward strand.
AAGCAGTCTTCAAGGGGGAATATTAAGTATTAAAAAGGACATTAAAAGACATAAAAAAAAAAAAAATCACGTGGCAGCAGATACAATGAGTAACTGTTGGGTAGGTTTAAGTGAACTTGCTGTGATTCCTGTGATTTCAAAGGATGTGGTTGCAATTTTTTTTACATCTACAACCCCAATTCCAAAACAGTTGGGATGCTGTGTAAATAAAAACAGAATGCAATGATTTGCAAATCTCACAAACCCACATTTTATTCTCAATAGAACATAGAAAACATATCAGATGTTGAAAGTGAGGCATTTTACCATTTAATGAAAAATATTAGCTCATTTTGAATTTGATGACAGCAACACATCTCAAAAAAGTTGGGAGAGCGGCAACAAAAGGCTGGAAAAGTAAGTAATACGAATAAAAAACAGCAGGAGGAGCATTTTGCAGCCAATTAGGTTAATTGGCAACAGGTCAGCAACATGACTGGGTATAAAAAGAGCATTTTAGAGAGGCAGAGTCTCAGAAGTAAAGATGGACAGAAATTCACCAATCTGCAAAAAACTGCCTCTAAATATTGTGGAACAATTTAAGAAAAATTATTTTAAGTACAATTTGAATCTACAGTACATAATATCATCGAAAAAAATTCAGAGAATCTGGAGAAATCTCTGTGCACAAGGGACAAGTCCAAAGGTCAATACTGCATGCTCGTGATCTTCGGGCCCTCAGGCAGCATTGCATTAAAAACAGGCATAATTCTACTCTGGAATACACGGCATGGGCTCAGGAACACTTCCAGAAATCACTGCCTGTTAACATAGTTCGCCGTGCAATCTACAAATGCAAGATAAAGCTGTATAATGCAAAGAAGCCATATGTTAACCCTTTGATGCATAGAGTACATACAAATGCCTAGGACCATATGTTGGGATTTGGTGCAATATTTTGTGAGTGTGTGTGTGTGGGGGGGGTGCGCGCAAGTGGGTAATCTGTGTAAGATTGTCATTCCTGTTCTAATCTGCTCAAGTCGGAAACACTGTGAATCAGTCACATCCATTGGCCAAATGGTCAGGATCCACTTATCATAAGTACAGTACAGTTGGTAATTTCTGACAAAGACTTGTTGCACCTACCTGGCATAGCCATCAATTATAGTCTAGCGGCCGGGAGTGAGCAATTGAAGAACTGTTTCACCCAAAGAGACTGTGATCAGCATTGTTTAAGTAATTGAATACAATCAACATGTCTGGCCAACTTCAAAGGATTTCTCATGTATAAGAAATGTACGTTGGGGAGGCTCGGGGTTCCCTTTGACTCCGCTGAACCCAGAGTACATTACCCGTATTTCTGACCACTGCCGTTTTTACTGGAAATAAACACCATTTTTCATACGAAGATTGGAATTGCCCCTTCCTTTTTTTCTTACATCTGTCTGTCCATTATTTTGGACATTATGCTTGTGGGATGCACACTGCCATCCAGTATTTTGGACATTATGCATGCAGAGTGACAGAAATAATGTGAAGTTGAAGAAACCTGGTCATTGATATGCATGATGATCTATCTGTATCCTGGACATTGCTTATTTGAGCCATTTACTCGGCATGCATAAAGTCCAGTATTTTTGATGGAATACATCGGAGTCTATGCTCTAACAAATAGACATGCATTACATAGGTTATGCGTTTTCGGTATGTTCTATATAATGTACTTTCCATCCCCCAACAGAAAAAAGTCTGATCAAGACTTGAACGATATGAGACTATTTCTGACTTTCGTCAACCTACCTCTTACTTGTGGATGCAGCCATTGTGATTGTTTGTGGTAAATCATGTGACTAATCAGAGCGGCACCTATTGAGGAAATTATTATCTGGAAATGTCCAGTAAAATGTACATTTTGTGTTTTCAGGGTATCTATGAACCCAGAGAAAATAAACCCCACTTATGTCCAAAATATTGGACAACATGCAACAAAGGGTTAACACGATTCAGAAACGCCGCCGTCTTCTCTGGGCCAAAGTTCATTTAAAATGGACAGAGGCAGAATGGAAAACTGTCCCATGGTCAGATAAATCAAAATTTAAAATTCTATTTGGAAACAATGGACGCTGTGTTGTGCGGTCTAAAGAGGAGAGGGACCATCCAGCTTGTTCTCAGCGCACAGTTCAAAAGCCTACATCTCTGATGGTCTTGGGTTAATGCCTATGGCATGGGGAGCTTTCACATCTGGATATGCATTATTGTAGCACCTCAGCACCACAGACGAAAGGTTCAAACAGCCGCAAAACAGATAAAACCCTGAAGCAGCACTTTAGCAAATACACTGAACAAAAATATAAACGCACAAAGTGATTTTTTTCAAATTATTTTTTATCAATCGGGAAATATTTCAACAAAACAATTATTTTATTCTTGCCTTAACATTCAAGCAACAGAAACATGACTAACAATTTACTGTACACAATTCATGAGTTATCACAGCCTGAACCCACCAGGGGTCAGCGGGCAGAGTTCACAGCACTCAGTAACGAGTGTGTCCGCCATCGGCATCACGTAAAGCGGTACACCTCCGGCGCATGGAGTTCACAAGGTTGTCAGTAGTGGTCTGTGGAATGTTGTCCCTGCAGTGCAACTCAGAGCTGGCATCAGTGTAACGCTCACCCACACGTCGCCATACGTGTTGTCTGCCATCAGCGCGGTACAGTTGGAATCGCGATTCATCGCTGAATAACACCGTCCTCCACCATGCAAGCGTCCAGCAAAGGTTACGGTTGGCCCAGTCGAATCTTTACCAATGACGGACGACGGTCAGGTCGAGACCTCGGTGCGGTCAGCGGGATCGGAGGTCTGCCTCCCTCAGGCAGTTTCGGACAGTCTGAGCTGATATCTGCCGGTTGTGCAGTCCGAAGGTCTCGTCAGCTGTCCTGATGGCTGGTCGGAGCCGATCACAGAGGAGCTGGAGCCGCATGTGCCGATCCTGTGTGGGCGTGGTCACACGAGGTCGTGGGGCATGTGGACGATTCACAGTGCTGCCAGTCTCTCTGAATCGACTTCTCAACCAGCTGATGGTGGAATGACACACATTCAAGTGTGTCGACACCGCTGTCACAGATATCCCAGCATTCAGCATGCCAATGGCACGCTCCCTCATGACTTGTGACATCTGTGGCATTGAGACTTGTGACAAAAGTGCACATTTTGCAGTGGCCTTTTATTCACCCTGGTGCAAGGAGTGCCTGTGTATTGGTCACGCTGACTGACGAACTCAATGTTATGCTCTATGCAGCTCAGGTGAGGAATAACTCAAATGAGTAATCTCACAGGGAGTGGTCAATGAGAAGTGGGTCACCAGAATTGAGCAAAACAAATCATTCAGTACGCCAATAAACACTATTTGTGGGCATATTTCATTATAGGTCAATTTAACTCAGCACTTTTGGTTTGTGCGTTTATATTTTTGTTCAATGTATATACATTTATTTAACCAGATAAATTAATTCTTGACTACATAAAAACAGCTACAGATATGAGGAACAAGTTGGTTGACAATCTACCAGGCCTCTTTCAGTAGCCTGCATAGGCTCAAAAGACAGGTAACAACCCAGCAGCAACGAACAAGACAAAAGCAAACTAATACCTAATATTCAAGAAAAGAAAACACCAAGGCAGTGGCTCACTGGCTGCAAATCAAACAAAAAGTAAAAACACAATTAACCCCATGGCTACTGCTTCCAACCAAACTACCCCAAAAAAGAATACATAATCAAGACCCACCAGCCATGCAGCAGATTCTCAAATGAATTCCTCACACCGCTCGCAATCAAGCCAAAAAGCTAAAATCGTACATAATAACACGCAATATTAATCATTCAGTATACAAAGCACACAAAACACATGCACTGAGAGCAATCAAACATGTACCTTTTAACGGCGGCACCCCTAACCGCAACCCGCTACATCAAGCCAAGATGCCTCTTGGACACAGCTCCACTACGAAGAGATTCACAAAACTTAAACACTGCCAAACAATGCTCCAACATTAACAAATACCAAGCAACTTACCCCTCCGCAAATCGCTTAATATGCAGCTTCAAACAACGAACCAAACCTCGCTTCTTTACATGCAGCGTCCCGACTCTCCGCAGACAAGACAAAGCCAAGGCACCCACGGGGCTCTCAAACAGGTGCCACTTATTTCCTAATCAACGCCCCACTCCCAACAACGGATCCAGCCAGATCAACCACTCCCCACCGCAACAACAACTTCACCTGGCTACATTATCAATACTGAAAAATATATAGAGGTTTTACAACCACCCATCCAGGCAACCTCTCTTTCAGGGAAGGCCAAGCATATTTCAGCAAAACTATGCCAAACCACATACCGCATCCATCACAACAGCACGGCTTCGCAGTAGAAGAGTGAGTGCTGAACTGGCCTACCTGGAGTCCAGACCATTCACTAATAGAAAACATTTGGCGCATCATTAGACGAAAAATCCGGCAAAGACGACCCAGGACAGCTAGCAGCTAGAATCCTACATCTCACAAGTGTGGGACAACATTCCTCTCCCAAAACTTCAGCAATTGGTGTCCTCACTTCCCAGATGTTTGCAGACTGTTGTTAAGAGGGGATACTAAACAATGGTAAACATGGCCCTATGCCAACCTTTTTGAGTGGTGTTTCTTCCATCAAATTCAAAATGAGCTAATACTTTTCATGAAATGGTAAAATGTCTCACTTTCAACATCTGATGGGTTATCTATGTTCTATTGTGAATAAGATGTCAGTTTATGAGATTTGCAAATCATTGCATTCTGTTTTTATTTACATTTTACACAGCATCCCAACTTTTTCTGTAATGGGGTTGTAAAAATAAAACAGTAATTTCTGCTTGTAGGACTATTCCATGGCATGAAGTTTTGTGGCCATTGGTTTTTGAATCTCCCATCCAAATAACAAAAGAAGCATGAATTTGAATAACTGATAAACATGAATGTTTGACTGACCGCCATACAAACCAAATAGGCGATGGGCTGATGGGAGATTTCGTTCATTTTAATGATCTCTACTGAGGGAGGACCTAATGTTTTGTTTAAAACTTCTGCAGGTTTCAACAAATGAAGTAAAATTTGTAGGCACTCACATTTCTTGCACATTTTTTGGTAATCAGTAACTTTGTCCAAGTAACTTTTACCAGCAAAGAGAGCGGGCAGCCATGTTTGGGGTCCGACATGCATGATGCATTAGGAGGTATCACCCAATGGCGTGACTGGAAAAGTGCCGGATTGATTTAATGATAACTGGGATTCAACTCAATCTGTGAAGTCAAACTTCACACAAACACGTGTAGTTTGTATAACTGTATATTTTCAAATCTACAACAGTACGGTCAAGGAAGCCAAAGTAAAAATAGCCTAACGTCGCAACCACAGTCCATCCCCACTGAAAAATCAGGCCGTCACCAGCTTGGATTCCAAGCTGCTGTAAGTATTAGGGCCTGTGCATGCGCGCGTGAAGAGGTTTCAAGTACAGGGGGGCTGCCAACCAAAAGTACAAGTGCGATGTTGTTTTTATTATTATTTTTTTTAGTGCAGCATGAGGATGTTTATGGCAATGTTGGTCTTTGCAACAGTGTCAGAGCAGTTAAGGGTAAAAATGAGTACTGGAGTGCTTGCTGTCTAAATCATAACCGGTTTAAAAAAAAAAAAATTCATTTTGTTGTCCTATATTTTTTTCCCAAATTTAATCCCAGTTAGTTCCTTTCTTATGTACGCCTATGTGTGTCATTTAAAAAGCTATCATGCTTGTTCCTTTATTTGTTTAACTTCTTCAACCTCAACTCCTATTAATTCTAGCATTAGGGGATTTGCCCCTCACCTCTCACACATGATGAATCACAACCTGTCCGCTTTTGAGATTGCCTGATTCACAATCAAACAATTTATTATTTGTTATTTATTATTTGTTGTTATTTATTATTATTCGAGTCACCTTCAGTGTAGCTAACACACACAATGAATCAGAATGCAGGTCTGACAACTTATGTCAACCAAATTTTGCTTTTCCCAGTTGCCAAATCCCCCCCGGCAAAACTCCCTGTAGTTGTGCAGTTAAAGCAAAGCACACAGTCCGTTTCCTTGACACAATGCGACCATTTTTTAGACAAACCTCGTGGGAACGACCTGTCAAATCATTTTGCGCTGAATTTTCTTCCAGGAAATTTGATGTTCAATTGGAAAGACTCCCAGTGCTCGGCAGTGCTTAAGTTAGTGACCCGTTGCTTCCCCCACTGCTGATGCCCTCTACCAGAGCAACAAGCTCGGCTGTGGTGGTGCTGGGTGATAGTAATGCTGCTGCCATCATCTGTACTGTTGCTTTCATCATTGTCCTCGCGTTCACAAGTAACGTTTGTGTTTGTATCATGTACTTTAGATTTCTTTGAAATATTGTTTGGGGGAAACAAAAAAATTTTTTTTTTAATCAGATAACCCTTTCTGGTTGCTGTTGTTCACCATTTGTGCTTCCCAATGCATTTGTGTCAGCGCCTTCTGCTTCACTGAGAAAGCGTTTTCTCATTACATAATTTAAAAATGTTTCAACCCAAATTTTTTTAAAGACAGGTTTTGGTCATAGGCAGTACAAAACAGTTTTAACACAACTAATGTTTTCATTCTTCCGTTTTAATTTTTACTGTTTAAAGTTACTGCTACATACAAGATGCTATTGCCTGCAACTGCCACCAGGAGGGGCTGACAAGGGAGGGAGGACTGGAGCCCCAGCAGCCCTCCCCTCGCCCCCACTTTCTGCACCCTGGGCCTCTGTCCTCAGGCAGCTGTTTTTCTGCTGGCAGCGCCAATTTTCAATGCAAATTCTATGAAGTCCAGCAATGACAGCGCTCAACAACCTCGGCACAAAAAAAGAAGAAGGAGGAAAAAAAAACCACCCTCAGCATGCAGCTTTTTTTTCTGCAGTGTTCATGGCACTTTCAGCTGGAAATAGTTCAACTTCCAGGGCGGCGCCAAGCTCATCAACATCATCTCTCTCTCATTGACAGATCAAAATAATGAAAAGGGAAGGACGTAGAACATTGACCTTCTGAAGATGGGGTTACATAGCCATAGAAACTACACACACAGTGCAATTTGACCAAGGGTCATTCTGTGTCATTTCATCAAATTTCTGAAAATCTTCCCACCTGACCAGAGAATTTCTTGAAAAAAATCTAGTACGAAGATACACTTGTTGATAGGAAAAGTCCAAAGTATTAGGTCTCTACTGTCAATAGTTTTCTCATGAAAAATAGACCGTTTAGACGGTTTTTGGCATCATACTCTGAAAAGCCATTTTTAAACAGCAATATCTGGGAAACTATCACACCTGTAGCCTTCAAATTTTTTACAGTCTATATCTGTTACTAATAGCCTCCAAACATGTAATGTCAGGGGTGTAGTTCAAGTATAACCTAGTATGGTAGGTACTTAAACTTCTCCCAAAATTTGGCTTGTCAAAATTAAATGGCAAATTTGAAGAGTGGCTGAGCTCCCAGTTTTGCAGATAAAAGACTTCTATCACTTCTGCCTCTATCTCTGGTGTTAGCTTAAACATTCTCCAAAATATGGTTTCTCTTGGATGATTAGTTTCACAGATATTGAGGCTCAAAAATGGAAGTAAACACATCTTCGCCCAACTTCAGAGCCATATTCCAAAAAACTGACAACAGGTATCAGGTTCAAACTTACTTTTTTTGAAAGATCAAATTCTTGTTAAAATCATATTAAAAAATTGGGTGTTTTGCCTCATTTTGTCACAGTGATTTTTTTTTTTTTAATCCTGATGTTGGTGGGGTTTTTGTGGCCGTTTTTGGTACTGCATGTCCTAGCCTACTAGTAATCATCACAGCAGGGCAATTCAAAAAGACTCCCAAGACTTCCATTCCTACAGAGTTGAATCTTTATGCTCCCTGGCCAATTGAAGCATGCCAATGAGAAGCTTCTCATTGCATCAGCTGGGGTGAAATAATTTGTCGCCAGCTGAGAGATAATTGCCCATGCATTAATTATCCAACAGGAGACTCTTACCTATTTGCTTAGTTAAATCCAGGTGGCCACTTTTTTTTGGCCAGGAAATGTATAAAGCTACTCAGGTAAATGTAATCAGATCACCATAAGCTGCCAACATGGCAACTTTGGGACCATGTACTATTGGATTCAAGTTAGAAAGAACTGATGACTGCCACAAGTTGAATTATACACACTCTTATTCTGAGTAAGTTTTCTTCTGTCATATAAGACAAAATTATTCAGTTTTCTTCAGTCACATATAAAATTGAATTTCAGAATTTCACAAACTTTCCATTTTTTTTCAGATTACCAAGTGAAGACATTACACTCCTAAAATGCAGATGTGGTCTAGATCAGTGGTTCCCAAAAGATGATCGGTTTTGCAAACCAGTTTTAACAAGCTGTTCATTTTTTTAATTAGCAGTTGCTTGTCGAATCGAGGACATTTTGCTAAACCACATTATGACAGAAATGGCTCGCATTCCATGAAATTTCAAAGCCCAACATTCATATTTTTTATTTTGATCAACAAAAAGGTGGCAGTATGTTTTATGTGATCAAATGCAAGACCAGTAATCTGGTGATTAGGGTTCTGAATTCAGGTGCTCAGGTTCTTTCCTGAAACCAATCAAGTGACATTTAACAGGTTTGACTCATCGTTTGCTTTGTCTTTGAATTAATTGCCTAATAATTGTTCGCTTTAATGACCTTGAGGCCATAGGAAGCCCATTTATAGATTCATGTCATCAGTTGCAAATTTCCATTTTTTTTATGTTAGAGAAGTAATTTCCAATTTAGCACACTATGAAATGATTTTCATCATGGCCATTTTTGACATGTGGTTTAAAAGGATAAATAATCAGCGTGAACAAGAATAGTGCAATCAAGAGCAATGAGCCATTAGCATTCTAAGATTGGAGCTGTGGTTGAACAAAAACCTGCGTACACAGTGGGTCCCCAGGACCGAGTTTAAACCACTGGTCAAACATTCTTGCATCTGAAAGTACTTAATGACTATTCTTCTCTCTACAAATGCCATGCTGCAATCCACACAATTTGCATTCAAATTCAGTGAAGAAGAATCTTACAGTCATTTGCTGAGGCCAGGATTAAGCCTGGTATGAAACTCTGCATAACCTGCTGGAAAGCAAGCATAAGCCAGCAAACATTCCCAGCATGCCTGGATCAGAGTTTGGAGCAGGATTACATACTAAATACAGAATTACAGCTAGTTGGACTTTACAGCTATTGGACTGTCACCCTGCAAAATTTCCAAAGTCAGTTCAAAGGATGCTGAAGCGTACATAAAGAGAAAAGCTAAGCAGATTCAGGATACGACCAAGGATATGATGTACCAGTGTGCAGGGATACCTTCAACTTCAAGTGACGCTCCTGTAACAATCCCAACCACATCACCATACAAGGATGATATTTATTATTTAGTTGATGCTCTGAAGGATAAATTATCACTTGCAACTGGGAAGCAGGAGAAGCTAAATTTGTTAACTTTGGTGCCAAAAAGCTGGACAATAGCAAAGACTGTCCAGGAGTTTGGTGTAAGTGAATATCTTATCAGGAGAGCTCGGAATATCGGAGAAGAATATGGCATTTTGCCAGAAGTAGGTCATAAAATGGGGAAAATCCTAAGTGAGGATACCATTACAAAGGTTCGCAATTTTTATTATGAAGATGACATTTCAAGACAAATGGCAGGGAAAAGAGATTATAAAAGCGTGAAAGAAGATAAGAAATGTGTGCACAAGCAAAAACGACTGATATTGATGAATTTAAATGAAGCCTTCTTGTTGTTTAAAGATTCCCACCCAGGCATCAAGTTAGGATTTTCAAAGTTCTGTGAGCTGAGGCCCAAGGAATGTGTCACCGTTGGAGCGAAAGGTACACATTCTGTATGTGTGCGCACATACCATCAGAACATCAAATTGATGCTTGCATCTTTCCCTCTGGCCAATCAATGTGACAAAATAGGTTATAAAGAGCTGCTACAATCTCTGGTGTGTTCAACCCAAAATATGGAGTGCATGATTCACAGGTGTCAAATTGTCCTGGGTCTACTAATTTGGAAGATTTCATCACAGGCAAAATGAGTGATGAAGTAGATCACGTCAAATTCAAGCAGTGGGTTACCACCGACAGAACAACTCTCATTGACCGTACTCTGTCAAGGCTGGAGTACATTGAAGAACATTGAGTACATTGGTGGAGAAGTCGAATATTTTGGCTACTCACCACTTTGTTGCTAAGCACCAAAGTAAGTATTTGCATGACCTTAAACAAAGTCTTCAAGCAGATGAAGCCATTATTCTACTTGATTTTGCAGAGAGCTATTCATTTGTAGTGCAAGATGCAGCTCAGGGATACCATTGGGACAATTCCCAATGTACCTTGCATCCATTTGCAATCTATTATAAAGATGACAATGATGAACTGAAATGCCTCAGTCTGTGTGTGATAAGAAACTGCCTTAAACATGATACAATTGCAGTATATACATTTCAAAGCAATGTCATTCCACATCTGAAGGAGATGCTTCCTGCTCTGAGCAAAATATATTATTTTAGTGATGGTGCAGCCTGTCAATACAAAAACCAGAAGAATTTCTGTAATCTCATTCATCACACAAGTGACTTTGGCATTACAGCAGAGTGGCATTTCTTTGCCACATCCCACGGCAAATCACCCTGCAATGGGATAGGTGGCACGGTGAAACGCGAGGCTGCCAGGGCCAGTCTTCAAGCCACTGTAACTCACCAGATCCTCACTCCTCAAGACCTGTTTTCATGGGCAAAATCACTTTTACCAGGGATTCATTTCATGTGGATAGATCAGGAATCTGTAAAAGCAATCACTGGAAGGCTGAATGAAAGATTTTCAAAGGCAAAACCTGTGCCAGGAACCAGGGATAACCACAGCTTCAAACCTTTGAATGCAAGCAGTCTAGAAGTCAGCAGGGTATCAGGAATCAACGGATTTGTGGTCAGCTTTCAAGTTGACGCTCAACATGGCCACCAGTTGGCTGAGATGATACCAGGACAATATGTGAGTTGTGTGTATGATCAGAAATGGTGGATAGGAAGCATCAGAGATGTTTCAGAACAAGATGAAGATGTACTGATTCAGTTCATGCACCCACATGGCCCTGCCAAGAGTTTCTACTGGCCAAGAAGAGAAGACCTCTGCAATGTCCCACTGCAGCATATAATTGCAAGGATTGACGTTCCCTCTACAGGAACTGGGCGTATGTATGTCATCAAAAAAGATGAGCACAACAGAGCAGAGATGTTCATTAGAGAATTTGTAAAGTGACTGCCAAATTAATGTGACTAAGGAATTGGATCTGTAATGTAAAATCTTTATATGCTCAAATTAAGATTATTATTTGATTTGGTTGTGTAATCTATGTGTATGTATATACTTGAAGTATGACAAAATGTGCAGTCTTCAATATTATGCTATTTCATATGTTTGTTCATGGTTTAAGACATAAAAAGCTGCTTTCAGCAAGTTCAACTCACATTCAAGGACTTATTGTCTTTGTAACTACAACTGTGGTACATTTTAATGCTTTCGTAAGGCTACATTTATCAGTAGCATTTAGTCACATGTAAGTCTTTGGTAAATGGTAAATGGTAAAAAACACAACTGAATTGCCCTGCTGTGATGTTTACTAGTAGGCTATTAGGACATGCAGTACCAAAAACGGCCACAAAAACCCCACCAATATCAGGATTTCAAAAAATCACTGCGACAAAACGAGGCAAAACACCCTCCCAATTTTTAAATAGGATTTCAACAAGAATTTGATCTTTGAAAAAAAGTAAGTTTGGACCTGATACTTGTCAGTTTTTTGGAATATGGCTCTTAAGTGCGGTGAATATGTGTTTACTTCCTTTTTTGAGCCTCAATATCTGTGAAACTGATCAACTAAGAGAGACCATATTTTGGAGAATGTTTAACCTACCACCAGAGATAAAGGCAGAAGTGATAGAAGTCTTCTTTCTGCAAAAATGGGGGCTCAACAACTCTTCAAATTTGCCATTTCATTTTGACAAGCCAAATTTTGGGAGACGTTTAAGTACCTACCATACTAGGTTATAATTGAGCTACACCCCTGACATTCCAAATCTGGAGGCTATTAGTAACAGATATTGACTGTAGAAATTTTGGAGGCTACAGGTGAGATAGTTTTCCATATATTGCTGTTTAAAAACAGCTTTTCAGAGTATGATGCCAAAAACTGTCTAAACTACCCTTCATTCAATGATTTTTCATGAGAAAACTATTGACAGTAGAGACCTAATATTTTGGATTTTTCCCATTAACAAGTGTGTCTTTTTACTAGAATTTTTACAGGACATTCTGAGATAGTCAGGTGGGAGGCATTTGATGAAATGACACGGAATGACCCCAAAAAAAGCACATTGCTTCACATACCATGTTCAGAAGGCCATAATTAAAAAAACACGGTAAACTTTGTTATAGCTCAGGGTTTTGATACTCTGTTATATTGTGTCTCTGTTATATTGTATATCACAGTGTCAGATCTTTGAGACTTTTTGAATATAGGGAGATATAACCATAGAAAACGTATAGGCTTTTGTCAATTGAACCTGGGATGTCGCCATTAAAAAATAATCTGTGTGGAGATATTCAAATGAGAGGCAAAATAATTTTCACAAGCCTGCATGTGAGGAAAGAGGGGGAGCCAAATCTGAATGGCATGCAGAATACCATGGTTCACAAACAGGGCTGCCCAGGAAAAAAAAAAAAAAAAAAAAAAAAAAAAGACTGACTGGGTTGTCTTCTTTTACAGTTAGTGGGTTGGTATTCCCACCAGATACTAAACTGCGGAGAAGTACTGAAAAAAAAAGTTTTTCATAATATGTCTGTCCCCTTAAAAAAAAATTATTTAAGAAAAGAAAATCACAAGTCAACGATCCGCTAATACACTACAGCATGACTTGTACCTCAAGTGCCAATGTACCTCTGGGTGCGCTTTATAGAATGAAAATATGCACTGGTGACTATAAGACGCAAATTCAGAAGAATTAGCGCACCTTGTTGTCATTCAAAACTGAAACAGCCAATACAATATTAATTTTAGAAGATCATAAAAGCTATACATTGGTGGGATTCAATATAAATATTACCTTGCCTCTCAGAATTATGGAGAACTTACCCCTTCTCTCCTTCTGCAATCTTTCTAATGGCAGCCTGTTTGGACAGGTTGATTGAACAATCTATCCTTTTCAGGAAGTCCATTGGAGAGATTTCAGACTCCCCTTCTACCCCACAAGCAGGTCCATCATCTGTTCCATTTGCTTGGCCGACAGTGCAAGTCCGATCCTCTCTTTGGCCATTTTCACTTTGTTCTGTCGATTGTGCTCCATTTTTCACTGAATCAGGGTTGGTCAAAACTGGGATGGACAGCGACTTCTTCAGAAATATCGAATCATTGGTGTATAGTTTATTCATCCGTTTAATCTGTTCCGTCTATAAAAAAAAATGTACAAATTTAAACATCTCCCACTCAAAGCAAAAGAGAAAGTAAACGCACTGTCTGATGATTTAAGTTGTAGAGTGGGTCACTAGAACTATCCCGATAATTTCGATTAGATAATGGATTTGAACCGGTGTCATGCGTCTGTGTCATCCCCACAGAATGCGACAGCAAGCGATCGAGCAGATGACGACGACGAGTACATTAATATTAGCTACTGCGACCTACAAGCAGTTCGATGCCAAATGCTTCCTGAAGTCAGCATTTCTAAAGCTCACGCCAAGTTAGGGCCCTGTCACACTTCTGCATATCCTAATTCCTTATGAGTTGCACATTGACATTTCTTTCATATGCAGTGGGTGATTCTCGCGTTACGTGTGTAACATTTGGAAGGTATTCTTGACATTTTTCAATGTACTATACTTTTACTGGGTTGCAGATGGGGATCAATATAGGACAACCACAAGATACTTGGGCTTCCCTATCAATGTGGTGCATTAATTTGATATTTGCCTAAAACATTGGAAGTACAGGACCAGTAAGAGGCTGCGTTACATGTGTGACTCAGAAAATGGGTCAATCGCTACATTAAATTACATTCCAAAAGTTCATTGATTTGAACGAAGATTATGACACTTTGGCTTCATCAACTTCAGCAATGGTTATTCCTGTTTGCATTAATTAAAACTTTAATAAAAATACCTTGCTAATTTGCATACTACGACCTCATTTGCATGCGTTATGTGTGTGACGCCTTTGTTACGTGTGTGACTGCGTGCAAATCCTGCAATTCTTAAGTCCATTTCATTTAAATAAAATCATATCTGTGGCTATTGTTGGTCCTTGTAAGTAAGCATGGAGGTGTTTAACATCCTTTGAACTAGCCAATGTTCATGATCAGAATATTGGGTTTGGCAGTATTAACATGGTGGACAGAAGTGAACAACAAACATTTCACAGGTTAGTTTTAGTCACCTTCAAATTGGAATTGTAAACGGCAAGCTTTCCGTCTGTGTGAACGTTCTGACCGTAAACTAAGCAGTTCCTTTAATAAGTAAGTGCTTGCTGATGCGGCTTTGTAGGAAAATGGACGAAACTCTGAACTTTATCATGGAGAAAAGGCATGTTTTTGGTTTGGAGTGGGTACTGGTGACCATTGATGTCCAGCTGCGCCTATATTGATAAACTCTTGCTAAATTAAACCAGAAAATCATTCATTTGTATTGAATTTCATGCATCAGAAGTTTATTTGTGTTAAAAATGGGATTATTTTATGATTTGACAGTGCGCCATTTTGAGGGCTGTGTGTGTTTAAGGAGCCACCTGGAGAGCTGTCTCATTTGGCTTCCTCTTTCGAAGCCAAATAAGATTTAATGCTCAGATGAAGAATACTTGTGGTCTCGGAGTTAAAGATCCCAAAAATGTATCGTTTTAACCCCCAGCCATTTTCTAACCCTCAGTATTTTTTTTTTTTTAAATCATTTCAATGCAGAATTTTCATGAAGGATTTTTATGTTTGCAGCCCCTTTTCTCTACCACAGTGTTTCCCAAACCTCTCCTGGCGTACCCCTTGTCCTGCATGCTTTAGATCTCTCCATGCTCCAGCACTGATGATTCAAATGATCAGGTCATAATTAACTTCAGAAGCTGCTTGATAAGCAAATCATTTGAATCACCTGGGCTGGAGCAGGGAGAGATCTAAAGCATGCAGGACAAGGGGTAAGCCAGGAGAGGTTTGGGAAACACTGCTCTACCAAAATCATGAAAATAAACCGAAATACAATGGAATACTAAATGCTGCAAGTGCATTATCTCAGTTAAGCCATATTCCCCCTCTCTATGAAGCTTAAATCTTGAATCATAAAGCATTAAACAGGGTAATGCATAAATAGCCATATTTCGCTTCTGTGCAAAGGGGTTAATTTAATCCAACTAACAGCATTTTCACATTACTTTCTGAACATTACATATTCCATGATATTACACCTAAATTCTTTCCTGCTTTGCAGATGGGTATACACATCAAAGTTGCATAAATCTGGCAAAATATTTAGGTCAAGTGATGGGGTGGCTGACCTCTTAAGGCTTTAGTTGTTGTTGTTCTGGATAGAGATAACCTAGACCACCTTTTGACAGAATGTGAACTAAACCTTTATTAGTCTAAAGATAAAGGAAACAGGTCATTAATTTCCTGTCATAGCATAGGCTTTGTACTTTGGTCACACATGTAACACCGCATTACGTGTGACAGATGCATTTTTGGCTATGAAACCAATTATATTTGTGGGATTGAGGAAGTTATGCCCTCCATGCATGGAAGGTATGGTATTAATTTATAATCTCAGGTTTTTTACATTTTCCCTTGGATTTATTTATTTAATAAAAACTTTTGTTGCTATGCGTTAAGTGTGTGACGTCATTTACCACCGTATACTTTGACCTCCTTAAAGAGGGCAACTTTTAAGTCTGCAGGGACTTTTGCAGCAAAAGTTGAAAAATAACAACCTCAACAAAAGATTATTTCTGCTGCTGAGTTTGACACTCATCCAAATCATGAAAAGATGACTTTAATTTCAAGAATGATCCATATCTCAAAAAATGGTGAAAAACTAAAGGACTTTAAAGTTGGGAAATTTTGCCCCAAAATGCAATTTTTCTGAAATTGGCATTTGCCAACCTAAACTAGAATACTACTAGTTAGAAACACATGCACTAGTTATTTGATGGAGCTTATTTGAAAATTTGCCCTTCCAAGCTCATATTTCAGAGAATGGCCCAGTGCTACACTTTAAATTGCGAAATTTTTCGATTACTTTGACTTGTGTGACGCACATCTAGCGTATAAATAACGAAATCAGCGCATCCATTGTGTATGATTTGCATATGCAGTGCGCAACACTATTTTTCTTGCTGTCAATAGCTGCGTATGCAGTGCGCATGCCAAGTGTATTCCGGACGCACCCAACTTATACCGACCGCATGCCTCTAACGCACTTCTGACAAATGCCAAGCGTATTCTGAGCGTATTCCCGATTTATTTAAAAGGCAGCTGCTTCCCGCTGTTTTCATTACCAGTGCAGATTCCATAGTGTGAACATCAACCTTTCACGAGGTCTGTTCACCCTGGAGTCTAGAGGAGCCATCATATTTATACCAAATCTCGAGTGTACCCTGGATGTTCAGCAAGTAAGCTATCTATGCGTTTGTCTTAAGTTACAAATAAAGCCGGGGACACACTACAAGATTTTTGGCCAGATTTTACCCACCATTTGCAGTTGGGGGCTAGTCTGCGCCAGTCAGCTCTAGTTGGGGACAGTCGTCATGACAAGTCAGCGCAGAATCTGTTAGTGTGTGATGTGGTACAGACTGGAAGCAGCAAGTGTGTGAGATGAAAAGACTCTGCCCGACTTCAGTCGCCGAAATTCAAACATGTTTGAATTTTTTGAGCCGACTCTGGACGCAGTTGTGTAGTGTGTGATCCCTCATCTGCTGCAGTCCTTAAATGTGTGATCCCCAGTCTTTACAAGAATCTGCTGAAGCCAGTCGTTTAGTGTGTGCTCCAAGTCTTTTCTAAATCTGCAAAGACTGAAAATCTTGTAGTGTGTCCCCAGCTTAAGTACAATTCGCTGCCCGATCGCAGGATGAACGGTACTAATTCGTGCAATACATCGGCATTCGCTACGAGTTCGTTCAGTGTGCGTTGTATCTGCGCTGCAAGTACGCTATGTGTAAGTTCAATATACGCGGCTCATAGCTCCTGCCGGGAGATCAGCGTATTACCGCGTATGAACCGCTTATCCTCCACGAACACATAGCGTACTTGTACCGCGCTCGGCAAGAGTACCATACACAACCTCCACTTTTTTTGGGTTTTTTTTGGCCAGAATGATTTTAAAAGGGGGCACAAATATTTTTGGGGGTTTTATTTGTGAGAAGGGGTTTAGAATGATGGGGGAAAGATTTAAAAGGAAGGGGTAGATGTGCTGGTAAAAAAATATCTCGGTAAGCTTTTATCGATCTGTATTGATCCCTCTTGTCATTCACTCTGAGTCCTATCTCTTGACTGTTTTTTTTTTTTTTTTTTTTTTTTTTCCTTCTCCATTGATGAACTGTGAACAAAGGTTTACATGTGAAGTTAGACATTTCATTAGTGTCTGAAGCGGGATTTGAACCAGGAAACCTGTCAATGTTAATCACACCATTCACCCAACTGAGTTTGTTGCCAGCTTAGCGGCATTAGTTTCCATTCATCGCTGAAGGGGTGAAAGAGAACTGAAAGTATATATATATATATGAAAAGAAATAATATATTTTTTTTTCTTTTATTTATTGTTGTCAATGAGGAGACGTCAGTGAATATTCATTTTGATGCTTTTTCATGCTGGTGAGTTGGCTGATCTGTTGACACTGGCTAGAATAATTTGAGGAGAAAGCCATTGTTTGTGCCTGAGCCATTGTTTAGGGATAGCATTCCCTGTTAGGTTAAGGTTAGGGTCGGGGATAGGGGTAGGGATAGCATTACTTATGGGTTAGGTTAAGGTTAGGGTTAGGGATAGGGGTAGGGATAGCATTCCTATGGGTTAGGTTAAGGTTATGGGGTTAGGGATAGCATTAAGGTTAGGGTTAGGGGGATAGGGGTAGGGATAGCTAGGGATAGGTTGGGGGGGGTCAGGGGATAGTTCTTAAGTTAAGATTAGGGTTGGGGATATAGGGATAGCATTCTATGGGTTAGGTTAAGGTTAGGGTCAGGGATAGGGGTAGGGATAGCATTCCTTATGGGTTGGGTTAAGGTTGGGTTAGGGGATAGGGTACTTATGGGTTAGGTTAAGGTTAGGGTTAGGGATCAGGGATAGCATTCCCTATGGGTTATTAAGGTTAGGGTTAGGGATATAGGGATACCCCTTATCACTTAAGGTTACAATAGGATAGTGGGACAAATTAAAGGGAACACATGGGTTAGGCAGCTAAAGGTTAGACATGGGTAAGGAATATATATATATATATATATATATATATATATATATATATATGGTTCTTTTCTTTCTTATAACTTATTGTTGTTAACGGTCATGTAAAAATGGGCAGCCTTAAATGCTTTCACAAGGCACCGGGATAGATTATGGGTTGGGTTAGGTTAAGGTTATTAGGGGAAGGGGGCTATATATTGCGCATGTAAATTTATAATTGGTTAAGACCTGCGTTACTGCGGACGTAGGGCAGCATCGTGGGACCTGGTTCGCTGGTAGCAGGATTTTACAGATGTCAAACAAAGCGGCGATAAAGGAATCCAGCCTGCCGACTGGTTCACTTATAAAACTGTCAGTGTAGTACCACCGGCAAATCTGAAAATACAACCGTACTGTGCGCATGCGGAGAACTTCCAGCGGCGTACAGATCAAGAGGTCCTTGCCATCCACGCACACGAGCAGCACAGGTTTTTATCTGCGTAAAAATATATGCAGCGCCACCGAAGAGCATGTAACATCTTGCCGCCACTCTCCAGACTTCTGCTTCGCAGAGGTCTCCTATAGGTCTAAAGAAAGAAAAAATTAAACTTTTCACCTGGAACCGTATTGTTTACGGTTCCGGCACCACCACCACAGCATTATTTGCACACGAGGCGACATCAATAGAATAGTATCCATAAATCCAACCCGATGTAAGTTTTCCAACTTAATGTAGTTAACTTATTCAAACGAAAGGTCCAGATGTTAATAACAAAACCCCGACAATGACACAAACGGCTGGATGTTGAACACACAAAGCGCACGGAAATTGAGCGCTCGCCCTCGCTGCATGCGCGTGCCAGAACTATGCGTACGCTCGAACTATGCATGCGCTGCGCATGTCCCATTATTGTCAACAGTGTCATGGCTGCCACCTTTATTAGTAGCACGTATAGCCGCTGTGAAATTAAAGCGAAATTAACTGGATGTATGGCCGACGTTTTACATTAAAGATGCTGATTGCGCGTATCGACTGCGTATGAGGTTTGTATGGTACTCTTACCCCGCGCTCGACCGATGCATTGCGTATTTATAAAGAGGATGCGCATGCCGGCGTACATAAAAACAAAAATGACTGAGATGCATATGAGGTGAGTATTCAATGTCAATGCGCAACTCGTAAGGAATTAGGATACGCAGAAGTGTGACAGGGCCTTTATGCCTTGTAATGTTAGATCGGAGCAATGAACATTCTTCGAGTCTGTGCCGTAAGATTAGTAAACTGTATCGAAATTAAATTTGTTCATAAAAAAAGGCTCGCAATGGGTATTAACAAGCTAGCCAGCTAGCTGTGCCACAGGATAGCCTATTCCTAAGCAACTAGATAGCTGACAAGCTTGTCAGCTTGTCGCAAAATGAAAGTTTTAATTTGAGCTTGCAAACTGGCCAGTCAAGTTACTCACTGAAACGCCATACTTCAGGGCAAGTCCTTGAAGCGTGTCCCCTGGTTGCACTTGATGTTCAATACGTAGCAGTCGCACAGGTGACAGAGGAGAACGAACAAGGCTACCGTAAGACCTGGTTCGGTTACCACGAAGAAGCCCTTTATCACCACCAGCAGCAGAAAAGGAGGACTGTTCAGAAGACATGGAGGTTCTGGTCGCGTATCCACTGTCACGTCGTAAATAGTAACGTTAGCTCAACTTGCTGGCAAGCTGCAAACTAACAGGCAATTAACCAACTTGGCTAGCTAACCTCAGCTATACGAACTTCGGCTAAATCCATTTTGAGCATTATCACTTCTGGGTTATGTAGCCAGCTACCTAGCTAAACAGAATAAAACATGTAGCCAGCTTGCTAGCGAATGATAGCTGGAATGCGAACCAAACAATTTTCATAAAACTGTAATAAACAGCGTTTGTTTCCCCGTTCCAGAATTTCACGAATGTTTACAGTGTAGCTAACTGGTTAACATACGGAAGTGGCAGGTCATACGAACAAACACAAACTACAAACGGTTAACTTGTCATAACCAAGCTACGATATTCATAACAACAGCCTCAACAGACAACGTGGAGCTATTTCTAGTGATGGGACAAATGAACTGAGGCTTTGAGACGCGTCTCGAGCAAAAGTGGGCGTGTCAGGTGAAGCCTTACTTCGAGGCTTGCGCATAGGGCTTGCGTCGCTTCCAAAAGAATCACGTGACTGATGACAAACGAGGCCCCGGTTTGTAGAGAGTACGTCATTGGTTCGTTCAACGTATCGCCTCCTCATAAATACGCTTCGAATCTCGCGTCAAACTGTGGGTGTTGTCGGCGTTTGTATAAGATGGAGAGGGGTGTAGTACGTTGGAGAGTTGTAGTGAGTTACATATTATTATTTTCCCCATTGTTGGACATTGACGTGAGAGTGTCAGTTATTTCGTTTTTTAAATAATGTCACTCCTGTATTTGTGTTTTTGAATAAAAATGATTTAAAAAAAGCAAAGTATCGTGATTGTTTCATTGCTAGTTTAATTATGAACAAATATACTTACACAATTATGTCCATATACTTACACATGCACATACTATAGAAATATCCATTGTTTATTGTTACTGCACACAAAAGTTTTTCATACATTTCCGCTCAGGTCATTAGAGATGGGATTTATGGCTCTTTGAAGGGAGCCGGATCTTGAGGAGCCGTTCCTTTCAAAGAGCCGTTCAAAAGACTGGCTCCTCGTTATATTTATTTATTTTCTGGAAGTCAACCAGGGGTAACTCGTTTTTATCAAGGAAACAATCACTGGTAGCAGTTATAAGATAAGATTTAGATCAGAATAATTCAAACTTACACATCCCACCAATATATACTCTATTGGTGGGAATTATTCTGAAATATTGATTAGAATTTAATTTGGCTTGTGTTTTCATTTGTAAACATTCCATAAGGTGGTGCCCTATACCCATGCCTTGGCAGTGAGGTCACTATTTTGAATTTTCCCTCACCTAAAAACTTTGTGGCACAATAAAAACTATGAGGCTACAGATAACTTCCACGTCAAACAACTTTACTGTAAAATTTTCCACACAAGAACATTTTAACAATACAGAAAAAATAAAAATAATAAATAATTAAAAAATATATATGTATATAAAATATAATAAAACTAGATTAAAAATTAGGACATGATAAAAATGTGAAGGCAAAATTGTACTACCCTACCTGGTGTTTGTACACCTGAACTACTTTACAAACAGGAGCTCAGCTCGACTCGAATCCACATCAGAACAGATACAGCGGCAAATGTCTTTCAGTCCAGTTGGGCGTGGCGCACTAATATTCTCCTCCCCTAAGTTAGCTCGCATATATAGCTGCGCTCTAGTGAATGGAGCATGCTGTGGACAACTCAAACTCGGAGATGTCATTAGGGTCGTTCACGTGAAGGCAGCATGGACAACTCAGACTCATGGGGCACACAGATGACACATGAAGGCAGCATGGGCAATTTGCATATAAGAATGGCTATAAGCGACTGGCTCGCAACTGCGAATCGGTTCTCATCGTTCACTTTAAAAGAGCCGTTCAAAAAGACTCGACTCGTTTCATGACGTCACATCTCTACAGGTCATGGTACTGTTCATTGACTGTCATATGTTGTTTTGCCCAGCAGATGGCAGCATTCAATGTTTCATTGAGGCCTCGAGTACTGAACCTTTTGGTGAAGCAATCAGCTGGAAAGCCTCAGTGATTCATGAGGCTTCATTTGACCATCACAAGCTATATCTCTCATGGAAAAGACGGATGGGTAAAATAGCTTCGTAGCCAATTGCTTGACACTTGAAGGAATGCTTTTTTGTATTTTAGTCCAAGCTCGCCTCCAGACTTAGCTGACTAGTTGGGTCCCGTAAACATCGTAGCCTGAGAGGTTGGCTATATCTTAGAACTCAGCTAAGTCTAGCGTAGCCCTTGCTTGAATCCCAAGTAGGAGAATCGCGACAACTCAAGAATAGATGCCATTTTGTTTCCATCGCGAGAAAGCCGTGCCTTTGCACAATGGAAATCTTTGGATATTTGCGTTCTTTTCTTGGAAGGAAAACGTTTTAATTTGGGGATAAAAACAAGAAACTTGAGATGGCAATTTCGACACCGAATTTCGAACGGTTTCAAAATGTTTTAAAACTCCCGGTTCCGACGCGGTGTTCGAGAGATGTTTCGGAACGTCACGTGATCGCTATCAGTCCAGTCCGCGAAAGGTTTTAAAATGCCACGGGAAAAATGCAGGGGTGCGTTCAAAGTCACACCGGTGCACATCGTTCTGTTACGGTTTCCGGGTTGAACCGGTGTGCAACGGTGCACAACGGCGTTTGAGGTATGTTTTCTCCTGTTTGGTGGGTGTGCCAGGGGTGTTATCCAATCAGCTGCAACATGTATATAAACCGCGCCATCTTAAGGGGAGGAGAAACCTTTTGGAAAAAATGGTCATTTTGGATAGAAATCATTGATACTTGGTGTATTGACAGTATATGACCTGAAATACACAAAATATGAATTTGTGATTCAAGATGGCCGCCACCCCGATTTCGCCATTATTTCTTTGCCTTATATCTCAGGTCTGAAGCAAGATATTTGAATCAGGTTTTTTTTTAATTAGATTTAGTTATGTTTACACCTTCTTCTGAACTAGAATAAAGCATTTACACATAATACTAGAGATTTAGTGGGGGGTAAAGAGGATTTTGCCATTTAAGCCCCCTCGATATGAAATGTAAATCACCATAACTCACAGACCCAAAGTGCTAAACCAAAACTTTTAGTTCAGTAGACTTCCTGATATGTACACAGACTTCTGTCAAAATTTCATGAGAAAAGCTCCACAAATAAGTGAGATATAGTGCCTTAAATGAAAGCAATCGGGGCAAAAATCAGGTTTTGAGAAAATCCAGGTTAAAGTCAAAGTACACCTACAAATCATCCTGCTCCTGCTCCCTATGATTGATTGTCCTGTTCTTGAGCAGATTGAAGTGATTTTTGGGTTTCTCTTCCCCTTAAAAGGACAGTGGCACAATGAATCCAGCGAGGGTAGAATATAAATGCATCTCTTGCAGCTTGTTTTGTATGGCCCTCTCGGCTGCCTTACTTGTAACGCTAACGGGGTGTTCAGCACACTGCTGTTGCCATTTAAATATACGTTTTGCTACATGTTGCTGACTTTGAACGCACCCCAGGTGTTTGAGGTGTTTTGTTGCGCTGAGTTTCTGAGCGAGCGAGACAGAGAAAGAGAGATTGATTAATTGATTGATTTTCTAAAGCTTGCCAGGTACTGTTTTCAATATGTCAATAAGTTGAAGCATCTATAAATTAGGCTATTACTGAGTTTACGATTTGCGTAATTTCACCCATCTCCTCTGAAACCACCGTGAATAATGAGTCTGTTTTCCGCATACACCGGTTTTACTCATGGAGGTAATAGGCTCGTTCGACTTTATGCGGCAACCCGGCTGGAAGTGATGCACGCCGGTTAGAAATCTTGTTCGACTTCAGTCGGCGCTGCAGACCTTCTACGTAATATTCCCCTGTCACATGACCACAAGACCTCACGGGATCAAGGCGTCTGCAGCCAAATGGTGGAGTTGTTCTCCTCTGGCTGTGGCAAAACGGATATGCCACTGTGACGACGGAAATGGATCGTAATTGGTTTCAGTTTTGGATGACGTGTTTGACGTCTGTTACAGTTAAATTTGACGAGCATGAATTCTACTTTACCTACTTTACTTCACCCCATAGATATTTTATTTGGAATAACGAAGATATTCTCTACAAAAATAAATCACCGTT
Source organism: Gymnothorax javanicus (assembly GCA_029692085.1). Taxonomy (NCBI): domain Eukaryota; kingdom Metazoa; phylum Chordata; class Actinopteri; order Anguilliformes; family Muraenidae; genus Gymnothorax; species Gymnothorax javanicus. The sequence continues at coordinate 56,550,328 of CM056193.1, forward strand.
TTTCGAAAACTGGGTCAACAATGGCTTCGATTTCGTCCATCACAAACAAAGCAAAAGCCGCGAGATTGGCCATGTTTGCTACTCTACGGGAAAGTGTTCGACTTGACGGCAGACCTTTTATACTCTTCCCCTGAAGTCGGCGGCAGTTCTCGTTGGCTACGCAGTCAGCCACAGCCAGGCGGCAGTTCAATCCGAACGAGCCTAATATAATAGAACTGGAGAAAGCGAGGAAGTATCGCCCCTATTACTTTCAATGGGAGATGCTAGGCTAGCTAACTCAGCCCAGGAAGTACGGAATTGACCGACGCCATCTATAAAAATGGCGTTCCATGGGTGCTTATTTCCGGCACCATTTCATAAGATTGCCAATCTGATTACACAGCACAAATGGCAAAGAAAATGTATCGTCTGTGCGGATTGGCGAATGAGTTCGAGGGAAATGACGAAATGCGCTGTTAATCCGGAACGCGCATGCACTGTACACTCATTGGCTGAACTGCTGCAGTCAGAGCAACAGCTGGACAACCAAACTCGTGCACAAGCTGTCATCAAGCTATAATGCTGCATTCGGTAACACTCGTAAACACGAGTTGTGTCGTGAATTAAGTCGAAGGTACGAGGAAGGATCATTCGGACAGTGAGGTCGTGAGGTCAAAAGAACGGAATTCACCAGTCGTGTCTGGAAAACACGGCTCGTGGGACACGTTACCGAATGCAGCATTAGTAGCATTTTTTAAATTTACAGGCCCTCTTGAAAACATCGAACAGTTGCGTCAGACAAAGAGCAAAATAATGAAGGATTACCGAAAACATTTTCTTTTGTTTTCGCTTTATTTGGCAGGAAAAAAATGCGCACTTTTCAACTGGTGTCTATGGAGCTTCCGCGTCTTTGGCCACAAAATTGCACCCTTGGGAAACGCGAAAGCAGGAAGCTAACATGCTAACTGGCTGAAGAAAAGGTACTTCCTCGTTCTCCCTGGTTCTATAATATATCTCTATGGTTTTACTGTTCGACAAAGACGATGCGCCAGGTTTCGAACTTAGCTATGAAGTGAAAACTGCATTTTGAAGCTGTTTTTGCAAGTAAAACCGGCTAATTCAACCAGCTGTGCATAGCACGGGTATCGGCTAGTGCTTGTTTTTTTGTTTAAATAAACTTATAATTTGATTTCAGATGGTAGAGAAGCAGAGAAGCCAGCTGAATCAGAAAAATGTGCATCAATTATTATCCCTGAATAAAAATCCTTAAGCAAAATGTTTCTGAATCTAAATCTTTATACCGCATTTTATTGATGTGTGTAATCACAATGAGGTGCAATACCAACTTGGCAGAATCAAAAATTGCTATTGTCAAGTCCATTTATATATAAAAGGCTGACCTGACACAATCATTCTCAATGAATGAGAACATTGAACTGCAAAATAAACAAACTGTGCCATACAATAAGAAATAGTCATATCGTACAAAAAATAAATAATTTACTGATTGTGCCTCTGTCAAAACTATTAATATTTTTGGATTTTTGAAAAGGGGGGCTTCAGCGTATCAACACCAACAATAATTAAAGGCTGCAATGACAACTTCTGCCAATGGATGCCAATGTTGAGCGAGCAAGTTTTGAAATGTTTCAAAACATTTCGAAACAATGATTTAAATGTTTTGAAACGCTTCGAAGCTTAAAATTTGCCATCTCTACAATAACAAAAAAATAATCCAGCACTCACGGATAAAAGTAAAGAATTTCTATTTCGGCAAGGGCAACAATACACAAACGTTTCAGCCTACTGGCTTTCTTCAGCATGTTACACAGCAAGGCAGGAGGCGTTCTTTTGTAAACGTGTGCAGAGCATGACCCTTGAGCCACCAACTTAAGTCATTCACAATTAGAGTCTATTGGGCTGTTAACTCATAATAAGGAGCAAATACCAATTCAGAAACCAAAAAACCATATATAACAAACAAACAAATCAATAATAAAAATTATGAATAATAAATAACCAAAAAAAAGAAAAAAATATATATATATATATATATATATATATATATATATATATATACATATACACATTTACATATATATACACACACATACATACATATTATCACAAAAAGCACCCCAACAGTAATTCTTTATTGAGGCCTTTAGGCCATTCAGTTTGTAGTGTGTGTATCCAGTAGGCTTCCCTTTGAAGAAGGGTTCTATCCCAGTCCCCCCCTCTCTTTAAAGGCTGTACCGTTTCTATCCCCTGAAACCTTAGGGAACACACATTGTGACCTGCCTGGTTAAAATGACGTGCTACTGGGGACCTTTCCTCTTTATTTCTAATATTACTTTTATGTTCAGAAATCCAGATTTTCAGTTCTCTTTTCATTTTTCCCACATAGCAGAGACCACAAGGACATTTCAAAAGGTACACTACATGTGTTGTTCTGCAGGAAATTCTGCTCTTAATGTAATATTTTCTACCTGTGTGGGTATGTATAAACTCGTTTCCACAAATCATTGCATTGCAATGTACACAATTACGACAAGGAAAATTTCCTGTCGGTAGGTCTGTTAAAAAATGTTTGGGTGGCACATAGCTATCAGCATGCACCAAAGAATCCCTCAGATTTCTGGGCCGTTTCTGTGCGAATATGGACGGGTGTTTGAACGCGTGTCCCACGCTGGGATCGCTTGATAAAATATACCAGTGTTTTAGGACCGATTCTTTTATACCCTTAGAAATAGGTGAAAATGTGGTCGCCAACACTAATGTGGAATCTCTTGCTTTCGGAGGACTGGGGACCAACAAATTTGATCGATCAACATCCCTTACTCTTTGTAGGCAGTTCTGTAATGTTGTTTTGTCATAACCTTTGCTCCGAACCTTTATCCCTACAATAAACCAACACGGAATGGTAAGCGTAAAAGGGGTAAATGTTCGGACATAAGGAAACGGGAAAAAATGGTAAATGAATACGTGCACATGGCCCCCACAGAAGACCCGTATTTTGCCCGTGCGTAAATGGGCAAAAAGTGGGTTTTCTACAGGGACGTGTGTATGCATATCTTGCCACGCAGACGGCGTCGAACGGTACTTGCGCTGCACCCTCGGACATCTCAGACCACTTGCCTCATGACCAGTTTGGGTTGCTGTTCGTAATCTGTCACGTACAGGCTATAACCGGATGTGGCGCTCTTGAGCCACTGTAGTCCCTCGTGGCTGCCCTAAGTGCCTGTTTTCCATTATCGGGCAGACAGCCGACAGATTGTTCAGCGGTGACAGCTAGTGCAAATGACGCACCAGCTCTCGGCGGCTGAGACCTGCCCATAACATGCCAATAGCTCTTTTTCTGTATCCTGTGTTATAAGCTGTTCCATTTTCTGGACGTCATGGCATTTTTGTTAGGTTTATGTAAGCTGTTGACCTCACCTAAAAGAACAAGTCTAGCGAGCGTCGCGGTACACATCACTGAGAGCTCAATGTTTGTTATCGGCGCGTTCACGTGGCACGGTTCGGGATTACAATACCAAACGCTTGTCTTTAATTCCTATGGAAACCCACAGGGGACAAGATTGGGCTCTATGCACGGCAGCTCATGACGTATTTTCCGGTCAAGTATTAGGCCGCTTGGTAACTTCCGCTAAGCATTGAATCCTGTGTGAGTATAGGAATGCTAGTCATTGTCGCCTAAAACGACCTAAAGTAATTAATTTTCAAAACATTTTATTTAGTCTCTTTGTGCATTTTATTCCGATTTGTGTATCAATGTTTATGTCATGACCTCAAAACGGGCGAAACTGTCTTTTCAAAGACGCGAGGGCAGCACCTCAGGACACTGCTGTGTGCCGCAATGTACAGCTTTGGCTAAGTTTAATTTTTTCCTTAGTTTCCTCACGTTTCCCAAAGACTGGTGGATGGTTAAGATACCACATTACAATTTCACCAATACGAATCACACCAGAGTCTGCAGCTGACATTTCTAGACGACAGCCCTGGTGCACTGTATATCACATTTGAGTTTGGCTCCCAAACAAACAGCTTTTCCATTAGCTGAAGATAATGGAGCTACGAATCTGGGGTTACAATACATTACCAACGTTGTTTCGTGTACAGTTATGCCACTGCGGTCAAGCCAGTCGACGTTCGTTTCTCCGTGGTCAAATCAGCTGACACTAAATTAGAGTGCCCCCGTATTCTAGATTTTGCGGTAAATGCTTTGAAACGATCTCGAACGAGCGGACAGGCATGGTTGGAACATCCATTTTTCAAAATAAGATGTTGGAAACAGTTAATGAAGAATTTGTGATATCCAGACATCTCTGACTATTGACACAGTGAAGACCATTCATTTTTACTGTATCACTTTGGAGTAATTTCAATTTAAAAGTCCTACATCTGTACCTCCATATGGTTACATTTATGAAATTTTGAGATAATGTAAAAGCAAATTGCTCCATAATTTCTGGCAATGCCTGATGTATCTGAGTAGAGGGCCTTTCTGACTACTCACATACTGAAAATCATTCATTTTTAATGTAGCAGTTTGGAGAAATTTCAATTTAAACGTCCTAGAGCTATACCTCGATATGGTTACATTTATGAAAGTTTGAGATACTGTAAAAACAATTTGCTTCATAATTTCTGGCAATGCCTGATGTATCTGAGTAGAGGGCCTTTCTGACTACTCACATACTGAACATCATTCATTTTTAATGTAGCAGTTTGGAGAAATTTCAATTTAGAAGTCCTACAGCTATACCTCGATATGGTTACATTTATGAAAGTTTGAGCTACTGTAAAAACAAATTGCTCCATAATTTCTGGCAATGCCTGATGTTTCTGAGAAGAGGGCATCTCTGACTACTCACATACTGAAAATCATTCATTTTTACTGGATCACTTTGGAGAAATTTCAATTTAAAAGTCCTACAGCTGTACCTTGATATGGTTACATTTCTGAAAGTTTGACATACTGTAAAAACAAATTGCGCCATAATTTCTGGCAATGCCTGATGGATCTGAGTAGAAGACATCGCTGACTACTGACACACTGAGAATCATTCATTTTTACTGTATCATTATTGAGAAATTTCTAATTAAAAGTCCTACATCTGTGCCTTGATATGGTTACATTTACCACCTTTGAGATACTGTAAAAACAAATTGCTCCATAATTTCTGGCGATGCCTGATGTATCTGAGTAGAGGGCATCTCTGACTACTCACATACTGAAAATCATTCATTTTAACCACATCAGTATGGAGAAATTTCAATTTGAAAGTCCTACATCTGTACCTCCATTTATGAAAGTTTGAGATACTGTAAAAACAAATTTCTCCATAATTTCTGGCAATGCCTGATGCATCTGAGTAGAGGGCATCTCTGAATACTCACAACTGAAAATCATTCATTTTTACTGTCTCAGTTTGGAGAAATTTCAAATTAAATGTCAACTGCTGGGCCAATATTTATAGACAAACAACCACTAACACTTCACAATTTAGAGTCATCAATTAACCTAACTTGCAAGTCTCCAGGCTGTGGGAGGAAGCCTGTGTTTGCCGGGCGAACCCATGAAGGCACAGTTCACAAGTCCACAAAGAAAAGCCGCGGGCAAACCGGGGCTCGAACCCGCAACCTTCCTGCTTTGAGGCAACAGTGCCGCACCTTGCCGAAAATTTTCAAGTGGGCCCCCCGCCCCCCCATCCACCGAAATCAAACCAAAGACCCCTTCCCCCCTACCGTCTCTTGGATGCCATGTCTACTACCTCTGCAGCCTCTGACTGCTGATTGGTCAGAAGTTGATTGTTGACAATCATCGTGACGGCGTGCATGGTGTCAGATTACAGCTGTCGTTACCTTTGCCTCGCACTTAATGGTGCTCATCGTGCGTCTCATATTGCGCAGCGGTGCCAATCAATTTTGCAAATCGCGCAGCGGTGAGCTGCATCAATTACGCAATTTGAGCATATCTCTCAAAATGGGGCCCCCTCCGCTAACGTCGGGCCTTACGCACAGTGCGTGTTCTGCCCTATTGCCGCCCCTGTAAAAACAAATTGCTGAATAAATCACTTTATCGTTTCTAACATTTATCCTCTTAGGACCTGCCGTCCACACGCATGGACATCACATTTTGGGTCATATTACCACAGTCGTTAATTCTGCTTAACTGGGGCCTTATGGCCACATATGTTGACATCAGTGACGTGCGGTCGGAGGTTAGTTTGGTGAGGCAGAATCCTTCCCTTTGCTTGATGAGCAGTAAGACGATTAACTAGTTTAGTAGACTATTCGGCAGAATGACGGGCCAGTTTAAGTTTCCGCACGGCGCTATTACTCAGTAGGCAACATTGGACCTGAAATGCTCACGAGACAGCAGATTTGCGCGTACTTGCTTCCAGGAAGCAGAAGCAATGTCATCAACAAATATTAAAACAGTTCGACTTATGCAGAGTTCAATGCTTAATCAATATGCAATGTATTCTCCTTTAAATACGCGCTTTTACACCAAAAAAAAAAGCGGGCGTTGATTTTCAGTCTTCTTTCATAATCCGATTATCAAAATGTTAAAATGATCTACAGAATTACCGAGAGCCGCGAATTTTTCCTAATTGATTATTCAGATTTCCATCCTTGCAGTCTCGAATTGAAGCCTAGGCTATACGTGAATGAATCTTTTTGTCATTATCTCCTCTATCCTATAGGCTTGGTCTTAATTGTTTTGATTGCCAGTCAGGAATAGTACGTTGGAACAGGTTCACAAAATCCTGTGATAAAAGTTTGGGTCACTGCCTCACCTCACCGCACGTCTCTGGCCTCCTGTAAGCAAGTACTCGCAAATCTGCAGTTTCGTGAGGATTTCAGGTTCGATTTAGCCTACTGAGTAATAACGCCGCGGAAACTTAAACTGGCCCGTCATTCTGCCGAATAGTCTAACTAAACTAGTTAATCGACTGATTGCTAATCAAGCAAAGGGGAGGTTTCTGCCTCACCAAACTAACCTCCGACCACACGTCACTGGTTGACACTTACAATACTATCTAGTGGTGTCAGAAGAGTACAACACACTAAGGGGAAAATTCAAAATGGCGGCGCGCACAAGGGAAAGTTCAGGTGTCCACTCCAAACACAAACATCGATAAGGTAAGAAGTCCAGTCATATTTCATGGCTTATTCTGATTTAGATATGCATCAAAGCATTTTAAGTTTGCCATAACATGCAAATTTGACAAAAATTTGTAAAAGAAACAATTTAGTATGCCGCTAAACATGATGTACATGTATGTGTACAGAGGGACTTAGTTTGGTTGAAAATGTTAATATGTTAGTAAATATGTGGACATGTAAATTAGCTTATAGCTAACTCTGGTGCTGCTAAAAAGCTGTACATTGTCCTGGTGAAATAAATAACAATTAAATAAATGAATACATACATACATAAATTACATTGATTTGTATTTGATTTTTTTCATGCTTTTATTTCCAGAGCGTTTTTCTGTGCAAAGATCACTGGAGCTACTTGGGTTAGGCCTACTTGATGGAGACAAGTCAGATTTGGAAAACTTGTCTGACAGCGATGACTCTGAATCATCCTGGATGCCGATTAACCCCCACCACAGGAGCAAAGCAGCAGTGAGGATGACAGTAGTGATGATGAGGACCCCATTACTCAGCCCACTGAGCACAGCACGGGACGGAAACGACCCAGTGGATATTTGTTTATTTTATTATGCATTAGGACACATCACCATCCAATCACCGCCAGCTAAAAAGCGCATACATGATGGGTGGACCGACAGCGCATGTAGATCCCCCAATCATTTAGCTGACGCCAGGGCGAGCAGCAGAGCCGTCTTGATGGAAATAATCTTTATGTCCACAGACTACAAGGGTTCAAATGCGGGGCTAGAGAGCATGCGCAGGACCACCTACAGGTGCCAGGCTGGAAAGAGAGTGGGCCGCACCACCCGGAGAGACCTCACGCCAGCCATAAGTCGGGACACCAAGGTGGGAGAGCCTGCCACTGAACCGCACTGGGCCGCACCACTGCCAGTGCCAGTGCCACTGAGCACTGAATGGGTCATGTCTGCGCACAGAGCATCACTGTGCAAAGATTCTCCACGTCAAAGCGTACAGGGAACACGTGAAAGGGGCCCTTGCACTCTGAATGGTCTCCACTACCACTTCAGATAAGCCTGACGCCCGAGAGCCATAGCTGCTACAGGGCTGGCTGCGGGTGCCAGATCGAGCCTGTCCAAAACAGGCAAAAATGCTTTGTTTTCATTTTGTTTTTTTGCACTCTGAAATTCAAAACATGTTCAAAAATATGTTTGTATGTGTTATTAATACATGCAAAAGCAGTCAGGAAAAAAACTGCTGTGTTCAGGGTGGAAATAAAGAGTTTTTCACTGTGTTACACAAAGGTCACTTTTTTGTGTTTTATGGAATTTCAGACAGTGTCCACATATGTAGACATACTTTTTCTCTATGCAGACCGAGTGTCCACATATGTGGACGTCATTTTTCTCTTAAAGTACATCATGTCAAAAGATGATGCATAGTTTTTATACTTATCATGTTCCAATAAGCCCAAATAGCAAAGAGAAATAAAAAAATGCATATCAACCAAGCGCTCGGGTCCTAGGAGGATAAAGTTAAATTTAAGAATAACAACATAAGACGCTGGCCTTCATGAACTGTGCTGACCTCCAGTGGAGACAACTTTAAAGAATTAGGCTAGGCTACTTTCCGAGTTCATGCAACGAGTGATCTATGAGGCATTAAAAATGAAAAATTAAAAAAACGTTCCACGCATACATTTCAGGTGCAAATTGCCCATGAATTACACTGTCTATTATAACAACAACAAAAAAAATGCTGGAAAGAGCTGTAGTGATTAGCCAATGGAAAAAAAAAGTCTACTACGTTGATCAAAATCATGCAAATTTATGTACAACCCCAATTCCGAAATAGTTGAGACAAAGTGTAAATTGTAAATAAAATCAAAAGGCAATGACTTTCAAATCACACCAGCTAGTATTTTATTCACAATAGAACAGAGATAAAATAGCAAATGTTTTGAGAAATTTTGCAATTTTATCCACAAAATGAGCTCATTTCAAATTTGATGGCTGCTTCAAGTCTCAAAAAAGTTGGGACAGGGGCCAGTTTACTATGGTGTAGCATCCCCTCTTCTTTTTAACTCAGAATGGAGGTGTCTGGGCATTGAGGAGACAAGTTTCTTGAGTTTAGCTATTAGAATTTGATCCCACTCTTGTTTAATACAGGCTTCCAGCTGCTGGAGAGTTTTGGGTCTCCTTTGACGGACCTTTCGTTTAATTATGGGCCAAGTGGTCTCAATCGGTGAAAGATCAGGACTGCAGACAGGCCGTTTCAGCACACGGACTCTTCTACTACGAAGCCATGCTGTTGCAATAGCTGCAGTATGTGGTTTTGCATTGTCCTGCTGAAATACACGAGGCCTTCCCTGGAATAGATGTCGTTTGGAGGGGAGCATATGTTGCTCTAAAACCTTTATATACCTTTCAGCATTCATGGTGCTTTTTAAAACATGCAAGTGTCCCACACCATATGCGCTAATGTACCCCCATACCATCAGAGATGCTGGCTTTTGAACTGAACACTGATAACAGGAGGGGTGGTCTTTCTCCTCTTTAGCCCGGAGGACACGACGCCCATGATTTCCTACAAGAATGTTAAATTTGGACTCGTCTGACCACAGGACACTTTGCCACTTTGCTACAGTCCATTTTAAATGAGCCTTGGACCACAGAATACGGCAGCGCTTCTGGATCATGCTCAACAATGGCTTCCTTTTTGCATGATAGAGTTTCAGGTGGCATCTGTGGATGGCACGGCAGACTGTGTTTACTGACAGTAGTTTCTTGAAGTATTACTGGGCCCATTATGTAATGTCAATGACAGAATCATTCTGGTGAGTGATGCACTGGCATCTGAGGACCCGAAGATCACGGGCATCCAGTAAAGGTCTTAGGCCTTGTCCCTTACGCACAGAGATTTTTCCAGTTTCTCTGAATCTTTTGATGATGTTATGCACTGTTGATGATGAGACCTTCAAAGCCTTTGCAATTTGACGTTGAGGAACATTGTTTTAAAAGTATTCCACAATTTTTTTACGCAAGCCTTCACAGGTTGGAGAGCCTTTGGCCATCTTTCTGAGAGACTCAGCCTCTCTAAGACATCCCTTTTATGGCCAATCATGTTACACACCTGATGCCAGTTAATGTAATTACTTGCTAAATGTTCTTTCAGCTGATTCTGTTATATATTAATTGCTTTTTCAGCCCTTTGGTGCCTGTGTCCCAACTTTTTTGAGACCTGTTGCAGCCAGAAAATTTGAAATGAACTCATTTTGTGGATAAAAATGTCTCAGTTTCAACATTTGAAATGTTATCTATGTTCTATTGTAAATAACATATGGGCTCATGTGACCTGAAAGTCATTGTATTTTGATTTTATTCACAATTTACACTTCGTCCCAACTATTTCGGAATTGGGGTTGTAATTAATGGGACTTCTAAACTGAAATTTCTCCAAACTGATACAGCAAAAATGAATGATTTTCAGTATGTGAGTAGTCAGAGATGCCCTCTACTCAGAAACATCTGGCATTGCCAGAAATTAAGGAGCAATTAGTTTTCACAGTATCTCAAAGGTGGTAAATGTAACCAAATCAAGGTACAGATGTAGGACTTTTAATTAGCAATTTCTCAATAATGATACAGTAAAAATGTATGATTCTCAGTGCGTCAGTATTCAGCGATGTCTTCTACTCCGATCCATCAGGCATTGCCAGAAATTATGGCGCAATTTGTATTTACAGAATGTCAAACTTTCAGAAATGTAACCATATCAAGGTACAGATGTAGGACTTTTAAATTGAAATTTCTCCAAACTGCTACAGTAAAAATGATTGGTCTTCACTGTGTCAATAGTCAGAGATGTTTGGATTTCACAAATTTTTCATTAACTCTTTCCAACATCTTATGATGAAAAACGGATGTTCCAACCATGCCTGTCCGCTCGTTCGAGATCGTTTCAATGCATTTACCGCAAAATCTAGAATACGCGGGCACTCTAATTTTAGTGTCGGCAGATTTGACCATGGAGAAACGAACATCAGCTGGCTTGACTGCAGTAACTGGGATAACCTCTGTTGTAATGATTAGATCTAACAGTCTCTCCATTTGCAGTATGTACATGCTACTGTGATAGAACTGGACGAAAGTTACGCATTGTACCTACTCAAAAAAAGAGCAGAGCAGGGATGCGAGGGTGCCTGTCCAGTTCTCCTTGATGACGAACGAATGTTGGAGAGCGGCGCGAGGCGAACGTCCACGTATTGTGACAGTCCCTCAGGCTCATACAAATGTGTGATGGGAGAGCCTGAACATTTGTTTGCTACGAAACGCAGTCAACGTGAAACATCACAGCGCATTAATGACTCTTAACTCAGATCATCGTGTTGACAGAAGCATATAAAAGAACATGGGAATGTCCTTGCACAGCGATAACTCTGCCGTTCTTCTGCTCTCAATCTCGCAGACCGGAAGTTGAGGAGCGGCCATAACTCAGACACGGAAGTGATGCGTGCATAGAGCCGACAATATTAAATTGAAATCGCATTAATCCAATTATCACTTTCATTTTCACACACTCATATGGGAAATCTATGATTATAGTCAAATGATAATGAAAAAGTTGTTTGACGTTAATTTTCAATGTCATGCCCCGCAATACAGTGGACAATATTCAAGTGCAATAAGCAAAACACCACCCCCAGCCAATTGCATTTACATTTACATGTCACCACGCTCTTTGAGGGTCAACATGAAAATGTAAATGTTATTTTCTGACTATTTGAAAATGATATTGAAAATGGGATTCAACAGTTAATTTGTGAAGACTTAACCTGCTCTACTGTGGACAATATTCAAATGCAATAAGCCAAACAGTACTCCCAGTCTATTGCATTTACATATACAAGTCATCAAGCTCTTTTAGGGTCAACATGAAAACGAAAATGCTGTTTTCTAATCACTTGAAAATGATCATGATGACGGCATTTGACGTTTAATTTTCAAAGACTTATCCTGCAATACATGGGACAATATTCAAATGCAGTAAGGGAAACGGCGCCTCCCAGTCCATTGCATTTATAAAAACATGTCCCCACGCTCTTTTTGGGACACAATGAAAATTTGAATTGCAATCTGTCAGGCATCTTATCAAGGCAGGTCTTCAGCTAGGACAGGGCTGCCCAACCCTGTTCCTGGAGAGCAATCATCCTGTAGGTTTCTGCTCCAACCCTAATTCAACACACCTGATTCAGCTCATTAGCAGCTTGTCAGCAGCTCGTTAAGATCTCTAACTGGGAAAGCAGGTGTGGTTTGCTTTGGTTGGAGTGATAACCTTCAGGATGGTAGCTCTCCAGGAACAGGGCTGGGCAGCCCTGAGCTAGGACATCACTCATCAGGGGCGCGAACTAAAACAATGTTCCTCATTTGCATACCATCCAATCAGCTTTGGGTAGCGCATGTACGTACGTACCCATGATTCAGTTGATATTTATGAGATCATCTGCTCTTTTTGAGCAGACTGAACGCCAAACCATAATATTACCACCTCCATTTTTTACTAAAGGGGTTAAACAGTCATTTTTGAAATGTTCTCCAACTCTATGTCGCACATAAGTGTTGCATTTGGGTAAGAAAATTTTGAATTTTGATTAATCGGTCCAAAGGACTTGTTCCCAGTTCACTGGTGTCCAATGCTTGAATTTCTTGGCAAACTCAAGTCTTTTTTTGATGTTGCCAGCTCTAGGCGTTGAGAAAGACCTGTGAGTCGAAACGTCCGATTATTTGCCCTGGGCAATTTTCACCATTAAATTGTCCTTTAAATTGGACCTCCTGAGTGCTGGTTTTTTTCTTTTTTACAGGTCTAGGCAGCAACATGACCAATCAGACCATTTTCACACAAGCATCTGGAAATAGTGCGAAGATCTGGATGCTTTCATCTCTTCACATTATGAAGCATGCAAAATTTAAAGTTGCTCGCACAATTGGTTTAAGAGTTAGAACCAATTGTTTGCTATAGCACCACCAACGAGCCAATTAAAACCAAATTCTATGATGAAATTGCATGGTCTGTAGCTGTGTGCTCTCACATTTCGTAATGATTGGACATTGCATTAAGGAGTTACAGCTCTTTATATCAATATAGGGCATACCCTCAAATTTTGTGTGAATAGATCTCACTGTCTATAAGAAGATAAAAATGAGAAGTTTCACAAACAATTCAAAACTGCAAAAAGTTTGCAAATAGAAAAATGGGTGTGGCTTACATGGATTGATTCATCTTGACCCACAGAATGTAGCAAAAAAGAATTTTGTTTCTACAACCTATGGTTTAGAAGTCATTACCCAAGACATCTTTTACCTCTCTTTAGTGCTGCCATTTGGCCTATCAAAGTAATTTTAATTAAAATGGCTCATTTCCAGGGAGATACTTCCCCACCATTTTTCCCCTTGTAACTGGGTTAGCAAATGGCCAAATTAAGTCACAAATCTGGTCAAATAAAGGTGACGGTTTTTTTTTTTTTTTTTTTTTTTTGGGTGGGGTTTCAGTCTCCTGGGAGTGAAGTGAAATAAACTTCCACACTAAATAACTAGCTAGCTCAGTAAATTTTATGATATACAAAGTTAATACATAAAACTGAGTTATTTTCAAGGGCTGTGCTACTCTCATCTGGTTTTTCTGCAGCTAATTTAGCAAACGAGCTTTAGCTAGCTTCTCAACGTCAAGAAATCTTATCAAATTACTTGGATATCTAGTTACAACTTGGGTTGGTTTCATGCGTGGGTGCTTGTTCATTGAGTGTACTAATTAGGGACTGACAATTTGCTGGAGGGCTTTTGCACGTAAATATACTCCTAAGTTCGTTTTTTTTTTTGTGTTCTCTTCTGGTTGTGTCGTGGTTTTCATTCAGACATATTTTCATATCATGAGGTTGCCCCATCCTCAAGCAATTGGAGAGAGACAGATTCTTCTGACAATTAGGCTTTATTGAGGCATATTGATTAATATAAAGATGAGTTCTTTTTGCGCAAGAAGAACTGAAATTTTGCCTATCACACCCAGTTTTTATACCTTCATCACATGAAATATCTTCCAAATATGGTCTTTCTGCCTTCTCATTCTCACGCTACAACAGGACAGGCAAACCAAAACACTGCTAACTTCCTTTGAGAACTGCCACCAAAAGATAAGCAGGCATAACACTAAAAAGGAGGGGAAAATTACAGTCAAGAGAGGAAAAATACAGCCAAAGGAATAGGATACAAGTAGATACATAAATGATTCAATTGATTATGTTTTTTCAGTAACAACTAATGATTTTACTGAACAAATATTGATCAAAGCTACAGAAATCAAATACATCACCTGATTATGTTTTCGAATCAACTAAACAGAAGCCTGCTTACTATTCAAAGCTACAGAAGCCTGCTGCTTGTGTGTGAGCTGCTCATGCATGTGTGAATTGAATTGCTTATATGTATATGTGTGTGTGTGTGTGTGTGTGTGTGAACTGCTTGTATGTGTGTGTGTGTGTGTGCATGTGTACGTGTCCTGCTTGTGCCTGTGCATGTGTGTGTGTGTGCATGTGTCTGTGTGCACTGCTCATGCGTGTGTGAACTGCTTGTATGTGTATTTTATGTGTATGAGTCTGTGTGTATGTGCATGTGTACGAGTGCGTGTGCCTGTGCATGTGTGTGCGTGTGTGTTACTGCTGCATACATAATATGGTTACTGATTATGATTATTGATTATGGTTATTGATTTACTGATGAATATGATGAGAGATATTGAAATATGATCCTCAGCAGTTGTTGTGGTTTGATCAGCTTGTCAGAGTCGAGTTGTGTTGTTTTAGCGCTTAGCCACGACCTGTTCTCGAATCTCGTGTTTAGTTAGCTCACATAGTTAGCGAGTTTCTCACTTTGCCCGCTTGAAATAAATATTGACGTTCACCGAGGTTTTTATTCCTTTTTGGTCTCTCTTTTCTACCGCATAAACATATTGCCTGATTCGATATTTAGTGATCCCTTCTGTGCTTAGATCAGCTTATCAAAGTCAAGTCATGTGTAGTTAGCTCGCGTTGTAAGCGGGTCATTCACCTGGCTCGTTTGAATTAAATATTAAGATTAACTGGGGTTTTACTCTTTTTTGGTACTTTTACTGAAGGGCTCTTACGCGTAAACATATTGCTAAATACGATATTTTAGTATTTTCCTCTGGTCGCTGTGCCTTCATCAGCTGGTCATAGTTTAGTTGCGTGTTTGAGTGCTTAGCTACAACCTGTTGTGGGATACTGTGTTTAGTTAGCTCTCATAGTAAGCGAGTCGTTCATTCGGCCCATTTGAATTAATTAAAGATTAAAGTTTACTGAGGTTTTATTCTTTTTCGGTTTCTAGATAGATAGATAGATAGATAGATATCTTTAATCATCCCAAAGGGAAATTCCATTGTTTCAGCAGCCTTAAAAAAAAAAAAAAGCACACATACACAAACTAAAAATACTTTCACCAACAAGACATAGCCTGAGGTAGTTGTCAAAGCACAATGCACATCCAAGTGCCAAGTGAGACCATAACTACCTGGTAAGACATTAATCAACACAATGCAATAGAGTATTCCACAAACAGAAAATGTATGTACAGTACAGAAATAACTCTCCCAACTCTCTCTCTTCTTTTGGTTGTAGAACCTGTTTGTGGCTAGCTAGCTGTTTGCATTTTTGACTTGGGATCTGGAATTTAGTATTTAGTTAGCAGGGCACCAGTTAAGTGAGTAGTCGATTCGATTAGATTGTAATTATTAAAGAGTAAGGTTTACTGGTGTGCTTCACAAACACCCCCCCCCCAAGTTTCTCCTGGCCGTTTTAGCTGCTCGAGACTACCTAGTTGGCTGCTGCTGACATTATTGTATTGGTAATTGCCATTTCCAGTTTACTGGTATTGGAATCATAAGTTCTATCTGTCTGTCCACGTTAACACAATAACATCGGAGCCATTTTAGACTCAACCTAAGAAATTGCATGTTGCTGCCTGGGATGAAAAGAAACTTTGAGTTGAAAGATGGGTATGATAGGTGCGATAGGATCATTCCATATGAAGTCAACCAGAGGTCCCCAGGTTACTGACTCAGATTTGGCTCAAATTTATTTTGGGAGTACCTCTATATTCATAATGAACACATGCAAAATTTTAGGCTCCTACTCCAAGGGTTTCCCTAGATATGGTCCCCAAAAATCGGGGGCAATGCCCAAGCGAATCTTTAACGTTAAGTTATAGGGATTTTGGAGGCCAATATCTTTGGAACAAATCACAGGTATGGGCTGTAAATTACTAAATTAATGTTCACGATTCACTTGGGCATTGCCCCTGATTTTTGGGGGCCATATCTCGGAAACCCTTTGGAGTAGGACCCTAAAATTTTGCATGTGTTCATTACGAATATAGAGGTACTCTAAAAATAAATTTGAGCCAAAGCTGAGTCGGTGACCATGGAAGATTCTTGTACTTTGGTTGAGTTCATATGGAATGACCCGATAGATTATGTTTATCATCATAATTCATGTTCGAATCAAGCCCTGCTTCAATCAATTGCCCTGCTGTCATCGCGGCTGATTCAATTCCAGATGGTCTCTAGTTATAAAAAAAAATTTTGATCAAAATATTAATTATTGGAAGCTACTTATTTTGACAATGATGAAAGAGCACATGAACACACACTACGGTAACCAAACAGCAACCGGATGCTTCTTTTTGTGGCAAAACACAATTTTTCAGACCACTTTTCAGAGCCTCTGCTCATCATCAGCGTACAGACCTTATGGCCGGTATTAAACAAGGTACGTTTTGCACAATTGCCAAAAGTATCAGTTGCATATGTACAAACACAAAACAAATCATCAAGAAGAGCTTGGCTTGGTTTGGTTTGGAGCTTGGTTCTCAAGGCTGCTCAGCATTGGCTATTATGACATACGCGTGGAATGATAAGAATATGGATGAGAGATTCACGATTTTGGTCGAGATTTTCATGGAGTGGAGTGTAATCGAGGATTCCTGACATGCCCGTGGGTAACATCGGTACAAGTGCAGCGATTTTCACTGTCCTGGATTAGGCTTTGAGGTTTTTTATTTTCATACTTGAATAGAAAGTTTTTTAAGCATTTAAAATATTTGAATGAAATTTCACACTCCATTCAAGTATTTATATTCAAAAAATAATAATAAAAAAAAATCTTACAGATTTTTAAAAATGATTTTACAGATATTAACTACAGGTACCTGTAGAGATTGACATGTATGCTATTATGCATTTTTTTATGTTCCTAAAATGTAAAACATATGTTTCGTGCATTGGACATATAATTTGTGGACTGTATAGACGAGATGTTTTTCTCTTATCTTGGTAAGAGTGATCTCGACCACTCGCAAATTTTATTTTATCTATGAGGAGAGCAAAATTAAGAAAACACTGGTGAATCCCAGAAATCAATGGTTACTAAAAAAAAAAAAAAATAATAATAATAATTAGAGAAAATTTGCTCGTGTATATCGCTTCTTGAATGTGACCCATGGGTACTAAAAAAACAAGTGGTGCCAGGCACAACAAACCCCGCCCCTCGCACATACTTTGACCTACTTTTCCTAAATTCAATAGGCATCTATTCTGGGTCAGTGGCAATCGCTAAATCCAATTTGGGGAGAATCTGGCCATTAGTTTTGCTGCTGAAGTGTTAACAAACAAAAAAACATACACACAAACAAACCGAACCAAAAACAATACCCCTTGCCGTCCCCCCTCGGGCGGGGCGGGGTAATAAGGGAAAATCGTGGGTACGAACAATAATTCAAGAAAATTTGTTCGCATATCGCTTATGGCATGAGGCCCTTTGTATCATACAGCCAGAGGATGGCGGTAATACGCCTATTGACTTGTATACACATTACACTTCACAGAAGAAGAGACTGATAGGAAGGACTTACGCGTCCGCTAGCTAGCCTTAGTAAATGACCATCTAAAAGTTGAATATCTGAAAATAATGTCATTTAAAAGGGATGGGGATGATTCCAGTCAATTAAACATTCTTAAGGTAAGGATTGCTATCATGACGAATACTTAAATGTCGACAATTTTGGCTTGGTAAATGTAGTCATAATAACATAATGTGTACTAAGGTAGCTTCTAGCGAACATTGTCGTTGGACCCGAGCAGATATGGGAAGCTGACCACATCTGGTACCGACACCGTAACCCGGACAAATGTGTCGAAAGAAACTTTAATCGTAGATAGATGCCAAATTATTTATCATCGAGATCAGCAGATTTGACTCCGGTGACATGAAATTCTGGAACGCCAACTTTAACTCAATTTTTACTTTGTATCCTGACTTGTGAACGTAGTTCTTTCGCCACGGCTGCACAATTACCGCTAGCTAGTTGAGCAAGCTTATTTCGAAAAACAACGTTAGCCCCATAGCATAATTGCTTAGCTAAGTCATAGTTTGGCAATTATGCTATGAGGCTGACTATAAATTTCAAAAAGCAGAACATTACGGCGATGCGTGGAGTATTGCTAATACTAGCGGTTCCGAAACTGGTTTTTGTCCCAGCCGCAATTGCAATCACAGAATTAAAAAAATGTTATTTTCTTAAGTAGCCTTCGCCATTTCGTCGAAAATCGCAGTGTATTAAAGAACACACTACATATTACGTCTGCGTTAACGGTGCAATGTTACAGTATTTGCATTATTGGTGGCAACATTTTCAGAGTCTGTGGCGAGTCAATAAGTGACTAATTTACGTTAGATTTCTTAATGTAGGTGTTTTAACTTCTTGTGAAAACGAGTTCACAATGACAGGTCAGGCGTCTGCTGAACTGAACTAATGGGAGATTCAAAATGTGTCCACAATTCAAGATTTTGTTGGCACATCTGTGCCTTAACTGATGCATATAAAGCCATCTATCATTTCAGTTAAGCAGATTGGACACAAGTAGTAGCTACTTCTGGACAGTTATCCTCAAACAACTTCTTTATGTGAAGATGAGAGCCTGACCCTCTAGCGATGTTTTCTTGGTAAGAGGGATTTTTTTTGGGTCATTCCATGTCAAAACAGCCAATATTGAGGTGCCTTGTACATGACACTTCTAAGATTTTGCTCAAACTTTGTTCAAAAATACTTTATGATACCAAACAAAAGAATCCCAAGTTTCATGTCAGTATCTCCGACCGTTTTCGCGTGAAAATTTCTTGAAATTTGGGTGAAACACCCTTTTTCACTTTTGTGAATTGGTCATTTCATTTTGTAGCATTTTGGAAGGACCATAACTTCTCACGTAATAGAGACAGGAAGCTTAAATTTCATGTGCTCGTGCATTCTGGCCCATACATCAGGATTCTGCAGCCAGAATCACCATGAGAGATCAGAGGGGTGAGAGGAGGGCCCCCAAAATCCAATTTTTTTAAGGCGGCAAGTGATTTTTCTCTTTTTGGGGGTCCCTAGGATTCAGTTCAGTGAATGTTACTGTTTGAAATGTGTTTCTCCCTCATATTTGGGAACTTTCCCACCACCAAACTAAGTTTTAGGATAATAGTACTATTGGTGGAGGACTTGTGGGGGTCAGAAAACCACTTCGGACCAAAATGATCGTCTCAGACCCTGGACTTCAGACACCCAGATGACCCTGTGGGCACTGGATGATGGTAATGGCATTTTAACCATATATGCATATATGCATATTTAAACATTCATTTAGTGAAATAAAAACTTTGATTATCAATCAACTTCTATATGATGGCATTTTACGAAAAAAGGCATTCTGAGATCCTTATTCGGCAGAAATTTCTAAGTCCAGAAACAGGATTACACAGAAAAATTGTCAAAAATCAGTTAAAATAACATTAATACAGGTGTTCATCAATGAACACCTGAGGCAAGTATCCAAAATTATGCAAAAAGGGACTTTAACCCCTAGTACACCATAACATGACCATGACCTAATGTAGTGGGAAACCAGGTTACAACATACTGTCAACGTGGTCAAGGTTGATCACTCCATGCAAGATCAGGCATCCTATGTTATACTACCATGTGTCCCAATAAATTATGTTGTTTATGATTCCTACCAAATGAGATATAGCTAAGGGTTAAAATAAGGGCCCAAGTACTGTATGGCTTAAGCAAGGGTAGTGTCAATTCACTGGAACCCAATCAGAATAAATTTGCCAGGATTACAAGTGATGCAAGATACGTGAGGAAGAAGCAACATGGTGACGTCTGTGTGAAATTCATGAAAAGTGTCTACAATATCCCTTCTTGACCATCTGACCAGGAACAGGTTCTATGCTGGGTGCCATTCCAGCATATTATCCGCTGTATAGAAGCCCCTGAAATTCATGCACATAGTGCGCGCCAGTACAAAGTTGCGGAATATGACCATCAAAAAAATCATGTTGCTGCTTCCTCAATTTGTAGGACAAAAGACCTGAAGGATTCTGAATAAATGGTATTCCTTTTTCCTGGTAACAACAGAATATTACCACGTGTCCCAATAAATTATGTTGCTTATGTGCTGAAATACCACGTCTTGAACAATTGTTGGCAGCATGTTATAACCTGGTTTCCCACTACATTAGGTCATGGTCGTGTTATGGTGTACAAGGGGTTTAAGTCCCTTTCTGCATCATTTTGGATGCTTACCTAAGGTTTTTATTGATGAACATCTGTATTAATGTAATTATAACAGATTTTAGAGCGTTTAGTCCACTCTTTCTATGTAATCCTGTTTAATGCTTAAAAAAGGTCTCAGAATGCCTTTTTTCATAAAATATGTTCATATAGAAGGAGGCTGATAATCAAAGTTTTTATTTCATTAAATGAATGTTTAATATTTGTCTAGTATAAATGCCATTACCATCATCCAGTGCCCACAGGGTCATCTGGGTGTCTGAAGTCCAGGGTCTGAGAGGATCATTTTGGTCCGAAGTGGTTTTCTGACCCCCACAAGTCCCCCACCAATGGTTAGGGGTGTAACGATTCTGAATCGATTTTGACTCGATGTTTTTTAAGGCATTGGACCGCCATGGGGCGAACATCCGAGCTTTCCCTTTTCCTTATTAAACCCGACACAGTCTTGAACGAAAGTGCCAAACATCAAAGGGCATGAGAAATGCTTCGGGAAAAAAAACTTGACTGATTAGTATTTTTTGGCGACATGCTGCACGGAGCCAAGTAAAAGACTACAGAATCATCTCCTTATAACCAATTAGGTTACTCTAATCTTGTCCCTGTTTACTTTGCTCAATTAGCAATCAAACAGGGGATTCGCTTATTTACTTTGCTGAATGAGTAGAGCTGTTTATTACGACAGCATGTTTGATTGCTATATTCCTAAAGTTAAATGGGCATAGATTTGCAAGAACGCGTATTTGGCCATTTCGTGTGATTGTGATTATTTATAGCTCACATTCACGTTTCATTCGCTTTAATGTTTTTCACCTCGTGTATTTTTTGAAATCCTGGGCGATCTGAAAATAAATCTCTTTATTTTTATTTTATCATTATAGATCTCCTAAAAATACTACAATGTGAGATGAAATGCTGAGTTGGGATGTGGCGATGTTGAACGAGATTTTTTTTTTTTTTAAGTGTGATGAGACAACTTGCCGTCATGGGGTGTGAAGGCAGTCGCGTGTAATGTCTTGAAATATACACACCTGAAGTGGCTTAAAACGATTTAAAATGCCGTCGGGAAGAAGCCCGAGTTTAGATTTCGCTAACTGCAGGTGGTCCGCCCTTCCTTAAATCTGCTACCGTGTGCTTGGCCTAAATAACAATCAAGAAATTTAGCCAGTAGCCTATAACGATTAAGATGTGATGGTGAAAAGCAGACAAACCTAACTGATCTACGGTGTTAGATTGAATGAATGCCAATTTGAATAATAAGAAAAAATCTTCCTCTGAATTACATCTCTGATTGTAGCATTTTAGGACATTATTCAAGTTTAATTTAAAACAGATTTGTTATATGATCGCCCTGGAGTTTAAAAGCGTCTAAAAAATACACAAGGTGGAAAACATTCTGAAAAGCGGATGATATGAGATATAAATTATCACAGTAGCACAAAATGGCATGGCAATGGCAATCGTGTTCATGCAAATCTGCTGTTCTACGGCCATTTTAATTTCAAAATGCAGCAATCAAACATGTTGTCTTAATAAACAGCTCTACTCATTCAACTTAGAGAGTAAACGAATCCATCATATGATTGCTAATCAAGCAAAATAAATGGGAACAGGTTTACTTTTCTTAGAGTTGCCTAATTAGTTAATAGGAGACAATTTTGTTTTCATTTGCTTGGCTCCTCTCAGCATGTAGCTGAAAAATGCTGATGTCAGCCAAGTTTTTTCCGGAAGCATTTCCCATGCCCTTTGATGTTAGGAACTTTCGTTCAGGACAGCATGGAGGTTAATAAAAGAAAAGGGAAAGCTCGGATGTTCGCCCCATGGTAACAGGTGGTGTTACTACGCTTTAAAAAAACATTGATTCAGAATCGTTACACCCCTACCAATGGTACTATTATCCTAAAACTTAGTTTGGTGGTGGGAAAGTTCCCAAATACGAGGGAGAAACACATTTTGAACCGTAACATTCTCTGAACTGAATCCTAGGGACCCCCAAAAAGAGAAAAATCACTTGCTGCCTTAAAAAAAAAATTTGGATTTTGGGGGCCCTCCTCTCACCCCTCTGATCTCTCATGGTGATTCTGGCTGCAGAATCCTGACATATGGGCCAGAATGCACGAGCACATGAAATTTAAGCTTCCTGTCTCTATTATGTGAGAAGTTATGGTCTTTCCAAAATGCTACAAAATGAAATGACCAATTCACATAAGTCAAAAAGGGGTGTTTCACCCAAATTTCAAGAGATTTTCAGATATCTAGTTTGGAAACTTGGGATGCCAGTTGATATAAAGTATGTTTGAAAGTTTGTGTAAAATCTGAGAGGACCATGTTAGTGAGACTGTGGTTGGAATGACCTTAGTGAAGCCCAGCAATAACTGAAAGGATTGTTCGTGAAGAAGAAAAGCCAGTGTTCTGAAGGTGTGAATTCAAATGCACACTGTTACTGCGTGGGGGAGAAATCATTTGTGATATTTTATCAAATTCATACAGCATTTTCTTAAGTTCTGAAAAATGTGAATGTGCTGTATTTAAAACTGGTTTTGCCATCAGCTGTTTTTTTATATTCATTGCTAGTGATACTTAAATCAAGTGACTACTTGTGGACAGTATCCAGGTTGAACTGATTTTTTTCATTTCAGTTTTGGGGTTCTAGATTTTTAGGAGAGCAGCAGCCATCACCTGAAATGAAATCAAAAAGTGCTGATAACTCTGACAGGGACAAGTAAAAAAAGCTATCAATTATCTCAAAAATCTGCTGTGCATCTAATTTAAATCCACTAGTCTGATGAACATTAATGTACAGTTTAACCCTTAAAGACTATTCAGGGTCTATTTTTGACCAATAATTAGTGCAGTTCAGACTCTGTGGGAACAATGTTGGTTTTGGAACAGACAGAATGAATGACTGAATGAGTGAATGACGGATTTTTTTAACAAACGGAACATGTTGAAGGCCGTCCGTCATTTTGACAGAATGTAATTCACACCCCCATCTATGGTGTGTCCTATTGTGTAATAACTTTGATCTGTATGATCCTGTATTCCTCATATTTTTCTAAGGGGCGGCGACCCAGAAGCTTTTGCATTATGGGTTTATCAAGGGCCGTCGACAAATTTGTAACTCCTTTACCGACCAGTTTTTTGTCGTTTTCACCAAAATAAATCAAATGAACAAAATTGGCTATTTTGTTTTTTGAAGTACTTGGGCAGACCTACACAAAGCCATTTAAATTGTATATCTATCTTGCTTAGTTTTTGAGCTATGATACAAAATACACCAATTTTGTAACTCCGTTACAGTGTGACCTGGCCCTGCTGTCACTGTGGGTTGTGTACTGAGTCTTCCACCTGTGTTGATGTGTGTTTGTGAGCTGAAGTGTCCTGTTTTGTTTAGTTGTTTTTTTTTTGTTTTCTTTCTTTTCTTTCATTGTTGCTGTGGTTTTTATGGGTGGCTGCTTGGTGCAGGCGTGCTTTGTCTTTTGTTATCTATAAAACAATAAATATATATTGCCAAAAAAAAAAAATTTCTCAGATGGAATGACACCGCTTCTCACTTGATGCCCCAACTTCAGGTCTTTGTGTCTTCCAGGTTTGAAGGGCAAACTCAAACCCTTCAATTCCTACATTGCAACCCAAGCTAAGTAAACGGTCAATCTGAGTCAAGACCGACTGCAACAAGTATGCTAGTTTGGTGGTTCTGTTAATTTTATCCAAAAAGAAGATCCTGTGAAGATGTCCGTTAGTGTTAAAATGAAGTTTTTCAAACATAACTTAACCTAAGAAAAGATTATCTTAGAGTTGAAGACCAGCTTTTGCAGACAATTTGGGGAGAAACCTATGGACAGGACAGGGCCAGGGGAATGTAGCATGCATTTTGTCATGCATTTAAATCATTCCAAAAAATAGTGTGACTTCAAGTGATAATATTAGCTCCAGAAAAAATGTTTTAAACACCTCACACATGAAAGGTAATGCAAAAAAAAAAATTATGTTAATGATGATATCGAGGGTTCAGAGCCAGAATGGTTTATCTCCAAATTTTCATAATGGAGATAAAAACCTTTTTTCCAGACAAACTAGACATGATTTGTAACTTTTAGCTGCACTTAACCCAAAATGCCCAATTTTGGAGATAAACCATTCTGGCTCTGAACCCTCGATATTATCCACTTTCTGTACTGAAACCGTCATGTCTGTAACATTTTGTCCTGTCCGTAACAAAAAAAACACTTGTCCTTTCCCGTCATGGGTGTGACCCAGTTTTTTTCACATAGGGTTTTTATGAAGAGTTTAGACCTTTTAGTAAGAGGAAAATAATTCTTACATTTGGAATCCAGCTTCTGTGGAAATAATTAATCATGTTCATCTGCGGGGATTTTAATATAGATGTGCTAAATCCTAATAAACATAGAATGACAGAATATTTCATTGACACAATGTACTACAGTTTGAGCCTTTATCCACTAATTACCAAACTAGCAGAATAACAACACATTCAGCCACACTTGTGGGCTCTATGCACGCATCACTTCCGTGTTAGAGATTGAAAGCAGAAGAATGACAGAGTCGTCGCTGTGCAAGGACATTTTTATGTTCTTTTATACGCTTCTGTCAACACGATGATCTGAGTTGTACTAATTACTCACTCTGTGTTAAGAGTCATTAACGCGCTGTGATGTTTCGCGTTGACTGCGTTTGGTAGCAAACAGATGTTCAGGCTCTCCCATCACACATTTGTATGAGCCTGAGGGACTGTCGCAATACGTAACTTTCGTCTGCGCTCGCTCTCCAACATTCGTTCATCATCAGGGAGAACTGGACAGGCACCCTCGCATCCCTGCTCTGCTCTCTTTCGTAGTAGGTACAATGCGTAACTTTCGTCCAGCTCTATCACAGCAGCAGGTACATAATGCAAATGGAAAGACTGTGGATCTAATCTATTCATTACAACAGGTTATCCCAGTTGGATAATCGACCGTCTCTTGAATGCAAGAACTCCGGTTTGCGTCCAAGAAGAAAACACTGCGTCATATTCTTTCGCTAAATGGGTTTAGCTAGCGCAGTCATGTTGAGAATTTGTTTGATTCCTGCACTCCTGGTGTAAGTTGAGAGTGTGTGTGTGTAAATTCTACGCTGGTGTCACGGTGGGGCATTGACTACACGAAACACAACGTTGGTTACATATTGTAACCCCAGATTCGTAACTCCATCATCTTCAGCTAAAGAAAAAGCTGTTTGTTTGGGAGCTAAACTCAGATCGCGCGAGTGTGACATACAGTGGATCAGGTCTGTCGTCTAGAAATGTCGGCTGCAGACTCTGGTGTGATTCGTATTGGTGAAATTGTAATGTGGTATCTTAACCATCCACCTGTCTTTGGGAAACGTGAGGAAACAAAGGAAATAATTAAATTTAGCCGATGTACATTGCGGCACACAGCAGTAGTGTCCTGAAGTGCTGCCCTCGCATCTTTGAAAAGACAGTTTCGCTTGTTTTGAGGTCATGACATAAACACTGATACACAAATTGGAATAAAATGCACAAAGAGACTAAATAAAATGTTTTAAAAATTAATTTGTTTAGGCCGTTTTAGGCGACAATGACTAGCATTCCTACATTCACGCAGGATTCAACGCTTGGCGGAAGTTACCAAGTGGCCTAATACTTGACCGGAAAATATGTCATGAGCTGGCGTGCATAGAGCCCATTGACAATATATTCACTAACTATTTGGAAAGCAGTTTAATGAGCGGGCTACTGATGAACGACATCACCTACCATTTGCCTGTTTTTGTGATCCATGACTGTGTCTATAGAAAGGAGGACCATAAAGTTAAAGGAATACTCCGGCCATTTTGCACTTTAAGCCTCTTTTATCCCTGGTTTACCATGAAATAGAATGGTTCAGGCGAAAATTTTGATGAAAAGCTCTGTTTGGAGAAGTTTGGGTCGTTTTGTTAGCCCCCGTCAGCTGCCAGTGTAATGTCAATGGGCATGCTGAAATCGGTCCTAAAACAACATTAAACCTTCGTTTGAAAAGACGTGAAACTCGCCAAGTGGTCATTGTTGTTCGTTAATGTTATATAAAAAAAAAATCATAGAAAAGTATGCTTTCCAGGAGGTTTTATTAGTCATTTAGTCATCGTGGAACTATTTTTTTTTTTTTTTTTTTCCAGCTGAACCACATCCGTGTGTAACCTTCCGCTTGCCAGTTGATGCAATAATAATGCAATAAAAGACTACAAACATGGCGAAAACAATCCCTTTTCCGTTTCCGGCGGCGGATTAATACTGAAGAATTGAGTTATCCTATTCAAATCAATGGCTACATCAAAATGACTAATAAAACCTGCTGGAAAGCAGACTTTTCTATGATGTTTTTTTTTAATAACATCAACGAACACTAATGACCACTCGGTGAGTTTCACGTCTTTTCAAACGAACGTTTAATGTTGTTTTAGGACCGATTTCAGAAGGCCCATTGACATTACATTGGCAGCTGACGCGGGCTAACAAAACGACCCAAACTTCTCCAAACAGAGCTTTTCGTTGAAATTTGCACCAGAACCATTTCATGGTAAACCAGCGATAAATGAGGCTTTAAGTGCAAAATGGCCAGAGTATTCCTTTAAATACAGAAGAAGAACAACAGAAGAATCAAAGACATTTAAAGCTGATCTATGATCATTAAATTGGAAAACTGTGCGTGAAGAAAAAAATGTTGACTGAGCTTATGAAATATTTTTGAACATATTTATGTCATTATATGACAAACGCAGTCCAATAACCCAGTTCTGCAGCAGAGAAAAGTATGTAGACCAGCCATGGATCACAAAAGGACTGCAAAATGCTTGTAAGAAAAAGAATAATCTGTATAGACAATTTATAAAATATAGAACCAAAGAAGCAGAACAGAAATATAAAAGATATAAGAATAAATTATTTATATATATATGTGTGTGTGTGTGTGTGTGTGTGTGTTTTTTTTTACCTTTCTTGCTCAACTTATGTTTAAATATTTTAAGCGAGCTAATTGGATATCTTTCCATTATCCAACTGTGTAGCACGCAATAACGCTGTTGACTAGGTGGCTTGAGCTATTGATTGGGTCACACACACTGTCCACAGGGTGGCAACACTGTATCCGCGAGTTGGTGGTGTCTGGTAAATGGATAGGCAGTGTGCAGTTTTGGTACTGGGTGTCTGGTAACTGGATAGGTGGTGTGCAGTTTGCGTAGTACGTGGCAGCTAACTGGATAGATGATGTGCTGTTTGGGTGGGGTTTTGAATGAAATGGCTCTCCATGCAGGTGCCTAGGCCTGTTTAAGAACTGCTGGTAAAGGATTTACACTTCATGCGTAACCAAGAGTTTCTCTTTCACAATGTAAGGGCAGACACTGACCAAATAAATAAATAAATTAAAAAAATTTAGTAGCACATCAAGTAGCGCAATGAATGAAAATGTATCAAATAATGTTTTTTTGTGAAAAGATACAAGGAGGCAACTTTGAAAAATGATTTAAATACAGAGAATTCATAAAGTTTTGACTGCAGTTGTTGCAGTCAAGGGAGGCGCAACCTAGTTATTAGGTTTAGTGGGGCAGTTATTTTTCTTATGGGTGACAAAGATTTTGAATGATTTTTTTCTCTTCAATAAATTAAATGATCATTTGATAAATGATCAATGATGAAGTTGCATTTTGTGTTTACTCATCGCTGCATGAGCGCATAACCCTCGTAACTGACAATTTTGGAAAAATTAAGATTTTACTGAAAATTTGTGCAGAACCATTGTATCTACCAAAAGAAAGTGTTGATTGGTGCTGCCATTTTTCATATACCCTAGAAAACACCATTTCAATGCTATAGTATCTACATGGGCATGGGACGTCAAGCGCAAAAACATTGTATCTACAGTCAAAAAGGCGTCCTTGAAACAAAGCACGACTAATGACCGCTGATGAAGTGATCAAGGAATACATGATTCATTTCAAAGTGCTGAAGACAGTGGTAAGTATTTCATTGAAAGATAGAAAATGATGAGTGTCGTTTATCCTTTTCTAAAGGGCTGTAAAGCAAGGAAAGCTTTGCATAGCTTGAATTCATGCATTCACTCCTTGTAAGCATGTGGCCAGGTAGGCCTTGAGTCTACATGGTCTAGCCATGCAGACAGGCTTATGTAGGTTAGGTCACTTGTGTCTCTGCAGTGACATTCTGCATGGCGTTCATACTCATCTTAGTGGTGATATCATAGACACATTTTTCAGCTTTAAATTTAGATTTATTTGTTAAGTAGCAGATGGCATGAATTTACAGCAGCTTCACGATCCTGTAGCTTAAAAATAACGTTAGGGCACTCTCAGGTAATTTTTGGCCAAAACAACTAGCACAAATGTTGAAGTTTGATTGGGCTCCTATCCCGTACCAAGTCAACTCATTGTAAGCTACTTGAAAAATGTGATTTCCATTTGATACAAGAACTTATGTGGTCAATAAAGTGATTCATATTAGCAAAGGATACAAATTAAGTTTATCAATGAATTGGACACAAAGCCTTTTAACTGCAGTGGTGTACTGACATTGTTAGTGCAGAAGTATTGTATCTGCTCATAAAGCACTTTTTGGGGGAGTTATATATAAAACAATTGCATGACTTAAAAGTACTTAAAAAAGACTTATTCATGTACATGAATTATATAAGATAATGAAACCTGATTTATATTGCATAAGTGAATCTTTGAAGTCATTTTTCTCAAAGCAACAGGAAGTGTAGATACGAGGGTTATGAGCTCATGCAGCGTCATGTCGGTTTCCTATATTAAAAGTAGTTGGATGCTCTGAAATATTTATGACAAATATGCAAAAATAGAGGAACTCTGGAATGGGGCGGTTACTTTTTCACAGAACTGTAATTGTGCGGCCATGGTTAATCATTTCTATGCTTGCTAGTCAGGCACTTTTCACATCAATAGAAAATTTTGAGACCATACTCCAGAATTGTCAAATCTGCTGATCGGTTTTGTTAGTACCCACAATTCAAAATTATGTCGGCACATCTTTCTGAGAAAAGGAATTTTCATGACGAGAACAAATTACGTTACTCTGGAGGTTTATTGTTATATAGCTAGCTTGTATCATGGTTCTTTATCAGAAAAGACGAGTCGCAGATCTCCTGTCCAACTTCATCCCTGAAGATGAGGCTACCTTGATGAAAAATGGAAGGTAAGACCAACTGCAGATGAACATACTCATAGAATCCTTCCTTAAAATTCCTTGGCCTGGAGAGTATGTCTGTAAAACATTGAATTGAGGGTAAATTAACAGTTGCATACAAAACAAGTGATCAAACCACCTCATTAAAAAATGATTTTGCATTTCCTAAATATAAGTCTGATCTAGATAGTGTGTTTCTTTTGCTAAATTCCAAATCACTGCATTAGGGGTAACCACATCTTTCAAGACTGTAGTGATTAAATAAGCTTCTGATTTGGTCTCTGAACACAAGTGTTAAAATTACATGTCAGTCAAGATCAGGGTGTTCAGTTGCTTGCAAAAACGCATCCAAATGATGTTTCACTATTGATGCAAATTTTAATGCTGATATGTGAAGATATATTTGGAGATAAAGTATTCCCAATTTTAAGGTTATTGCAAATAGTTTTCAAGATATGTGTAGAGTGGAACCACTGAATGTATTTGTATATGTTTACGACACTGCAAATTGTACATATATGGCACTGTTATTAACATGTTAGATAATTTATTATCAATATCTACGACGAAAATGGTATTAGGTTGTTTACTTTGTGACCTAATAATACCAAATTTTATTTTAATTTGTTTGAAACTTTGTAAAATTGAAATTAATATGTTTAATACCTGAAGTAACAAATGTGCAATTCCAAACAACAGTTTTTGCAATAGTCTGTTACAAATAAGTGACACTGACAAAAAAAAAAAAAAAAAAGAAATTGCAGTTATGGTTGTATTTGCAAACAACATACATTTCTACAGTCTCTTAATGCCTAAAATCTTGCTGAAAACTCAATTTGGACACCATTACTGCATATACTCCATTTCTACAAAGTTAACTTGGTTATAGATATGACACTGACCAGACCATAAATTAAGTAACAGTTGAAATGCATGAATGCATTCGAAATAATATAATTTTTTTAAAACTTCGGTTAGAGGTCCGAAATGAGATATTTTGGCATGTAACAGCAAATTGTTATAATTTGCGTTTTGGACACTACATGTGTTTCGGACACTACCAAAGTTTATATGAATGTGGATTATGTATGTAAAAAAAAATCTGTCAGCGATTTATAACAAACATCATTTAATACATACAAATGAGGCATATCATAGATACATAAAAATGGTTTGCTGCTGCATCTTTTGACCTTGATACTGGACACATTGCAGACATTACAAAATTTCCATTACAAACAATGAACTATATTCGAACATACACAAGACCCATAAGATGTTGGCAAATGTACTAAGGAACTTTTGCAGCTTTAAAACTAACAAAAGCTTTACTGTAACCAGAACAAATGGCAAAATGTTCATTTTTTTTTTTTATTATTGCCTTTACAATGATATATTATTCGGAAAATAATAGTTTTATAATACCAGGGATAGTTCATTTAAAGGTTCATGGTTATATCAATTTTTTTTAATATTGATATGACATAACCTGAAAAACAAACTCTAAATAATCCTTTTAACCACATCATAGTAAAACATAGCCATATTTGCCATTGAAATGTTATACAGCTTTGCAAAAAAGCAAGAGAGACAAATTGCAAATGCATAACACGAATATATGTATTGTTTCCATAATCATAAACAGGCATGTTTTTTATAATTATCATCAATGATGGAGTTTTAACATTTTATACAATACATTACCAAGATGTCAAAACTCAAAGGCAAGTTTCTTTTATTTGACAAACGGACACCCTAATCTTGACTGACGTCTTTCTGCTAAATATTTTTCCTTGAACTTCACACAAAAATTATTCAAAACAGGGGAGACTCATTTTAATCCTTCAAATTTACCTTCATTGTAAGACCAACTGCAGATGAACAAATAGTCCTTTTAAAATTCCTTTGGAGATCCTGTAAAACATTAAATTGAGGGTAAATTAACAGTTGCATACAAAACAAGTGATCAAACCACCTCATTAAAAAATGAGTTTTTTGCATTTCCTAAATATAAGTCTGATCTAGATAGTGTGTTTTTTTGCTAAATTCCAAAACTGCATTATAACCACATCTTTCAAGACTGTAGTGATTAAATAATGATTTGGTCTCTGAACACAATGTTAAAATTACATGTCAGTCAAGAAGGGTGTTCAGTTGGTGTACTGCATCCAAATGACATTGTTTTAATGCTGAGAAGATATATTTCGATTAAATTGCTCATAAAGTTTTCAAGATATTTTAGGGGAGTTATATATAAACAATTGCATGACTTAAAAGATAATTTATTATCAATACTTATTAAAATATTAGGTTGTTTATTTGTGAGATAATAATACCAAATTTTATTTTTAATTTGTTTGAAACTTTGTAAAATTGAAATTAATATGTTTAATACCTGATTAACAAATGTGCAATTCCAAACAACAGTTTTGCAATAGTCTGTTACAAATTGACACTGACAAAAAAAAAAAAAAAAAAAAGAAACAGTTATGGTTGAATTTGCAAACAACATACATTTCTACATGCTTAATGCCTAAAAGCTGAAAACTCAATGACACCATTCGGTTTCTATTTTAAAAGTTAAGTTTAGGATGACACTGACCAGACCATAATTTATAAAGTTGAAATGCAAATATTCAAAAAATATAATTTTTTAAAACTTGGTTAGAGGGAAATGAGATATTTTTTAACAGCAAATTGTAATTTGCGTTTTGGACAATTACATGTGTTAATCATTTTATGAATGGATTTGTATGTAAAAAAAATCTGTCAGGATTTATAACAAACATCATTTAATACATACAAATGAGGCAAATTTAGATACATAAAAATGCTGCATATTTTTTGAATTGATACTGGACACATTGCAGACATTACGGTTTTTACAAACAATGAACTATACGAACATACACAAGACCCATAAATGTTGGCAAATGTACTAAGGAACTTTTGCAGCTTTAAAACATGCTTTCTGAGAACAAATGGCAAAATGTTCATTTTTTGTTTTTTATTATTGCCTTTACAATGATATATTATTGGAAAATAATAGTTTTATAATACCAGGGATAGTTCATTTGGTTCATGGTTCAATTTTTTTAATATTGAAATGACATAACCTGAAAAACAAACTCTAAATAATCCTTTTAACCACATCATAGTAAAACATAGCCATATTTGCCATTGAAAGTTATACAGCTTTGCAAAAAAAGCAAGAGAGACAAATTGCAAATGCATAATGAATATATGTATTGTTTCCATAATCATAAACAGGCATGTTTTTTATAATTATCATCAATGATGGAGTTTTAACATTTTATACAATACATTACCAAGATGTCAAAACTCAAAGGCAAGTTTCTTTTACTTCGGAACCCTGATCTTGACTGATCTTTCTGCTAAATATTTTTCCTTCAAAAATTATTCAAAACAGAGACTCATTTTAATAAAAAAAAAAAAAAAAAAAAAAAATCTAAAATTGCAAAATTAAACTGTGGTATAATTAACAATTTGCATACAAAAAACAAGTTCTCAAGTCCTAACTCTAAATTATTCCTTGGACTTGTGGATGAATGTATATCTTTGTTTCCATTTTTAAGCATTGTTTTCTTTCTCCAGAAACATACAATATTACTTTGTTTTGAAAATAAGTTTTCAATCCATTTGATATCAACCGGTTGCAAATTGATCTTAGTAATGTAGATCCTGATACAAACAGCATGTATGTAATGAACTGCCTTGTAGATATTTCAGAAAAAAACATTTTGAACATTTGACTAGAACTCTTTCCATCTGATATTTATCTGTTTCTTTCCACCTTAACACAAGTGTCTTTTCAAAAAATGACCACGCTCATTTCCTGGCATCGCTAAATTACAATTTTTCAGTAATTGTTCGGAAACATGGCTCACAGAAAACACAAAAAGTATTTAAAATAACTCACTTCATACCAAATGGAATGTTGTACTATTCGAAATGATTAAATATGTAATGGACCAATAAACTGAGGGATATGTTAGAGTCTGTTTTTATTGAGTTAAAGTACCCATTAATGGCCGAAAAGGTTAATTTTCCACCAGACACGGATATTAACAACTTTAATGATGCTTTGGCAAATACTTTAGATCTAATAACTAAAGAAGGTAAATTGTGTTATATTCTCGGTGATTACAATATCGACCTTTTCAAAAAGTGAAACGATTCACCCACCCAGGATTTTTTTAAATACTCTATACTCCAATTACTTTTATCCTGTCATTCACAAATGTATTTGATAGGTATGCTTCTAATAGACAATATATTAACAAACAGTCTGAAAATTGCTCCATATCTTATTTTCAGACATATGACTACTTGTTATTAACTGGACAATGTTATAACCAAATAATTTACTTACCAATGATAGAAATCTTGTTTTAAACAACTTAATGAATTAGGAAAAATGTATACACTCAAACTAATCCTAACAGTGCTTACCAAACTTTTTTGGACTCTTTTTCTCTATCTTCAATAAGTGTTTTTGAAGTCACTGTAAATTTTAAAAACAGGACTTTTCTAAACCATGGTTCACCGCTGGATTACAGAAGTCTTCAAAGAAAAAAAAATAGACTTTATAAAAATTCTTAACTAACCCTACACCACTAAATCAATTTAATTACAAAACATATAAAAAATAAATTTACTCATCTCCTTAGATCAGCAAAAAAAAAAAATATTTTTACTGACAAATTTAAGGCATCCTCAAAAAAAAAAAAAAACATGGACTATTTAAATCAACTATTACATGAATTTGACAAAAATACCATTTTGTTTCTCTGACAGGGAAAAACAGACTCATAATGAGCCTAAGGTTTAATGATTTCTTTGTCAATGTAGGTGCCTCCCTGGCAAAAAAAAAAAAAACCCAGGTGGTACCATGACTATATTGATGGTTGTTTTCCTACATATAAGATCTTTTCAGCCTGATGTAAAAAGTTATAAGCATTATTAGAAACTCAAATCAACCAGTTCAGGACCATGAAGTCAGAATCTTGTGAAAGAGGTCAAAATTCAATAGCAGATCCCCTGAAAGTTTTTTTTTTCCCTGTCATTGGAGACTTTTGAAATTCCCAAATGATCTCAAAATTGCAAAAATCATCCCCATATTCAAATCAGATGTAAGTTCCTTTACAAATTGTTATAATTTTTAATATTACCCTGTTTTTCAAAGATCCTTGAAAAATTAGTTTATGTGAATTCTACAACACATTAATTCAAAAATTGCTATACAACCATCAATATGGCTTCCAAGAAGAATCATTATGGCTTTGTTAGAATCT